>OX383295.1:23080316-25480316 GCA_947523025.1 Dryobota labecula | reverse complement strand
ATTTATTGGCTTCGTGTTTCGGGTCACGGGTTTGATTCCCGATTGAAACAAATATTTGTATATCACCTACAGGTTTGGGTCCGAGCATTTTTACCCGACCTCGCGATAGTAAAGACAGGGATAATGTTTTGCAATTGTATCAGTAAACGCTCCCATGATACAGGAAAATTCCTAGTACGGTTATATCACGCTTTTATAAAAGAAAATGGAAATGATGGGTATTTCTGGTCCATCAGTGAATATCCTTTAACGGATAATAAAATGGGGACGGACATCAATTTCACACTTCAGCTGTAGAAGGGATTAATCAAGGATTATGTCTTAACCTTCTATGTAACCTAGGGAAGCAGTAATACAACCATATACACGTCCAGTCTTGCAAAGTATTGATAGGGTTAGCTGATTTGTTGTCAGGTATATTAAAAATTGAAAATAGGTGAGGATATAATTCACATAGATTAGTAGTAGTTCTTTAACTTTGTAGTCGCTTTGATTTGATTTTAATCCTTTGAAGAACACTAAATGTCCATAGACGTCATAACAACAAAACTTATATTGTGTCTCTTTTAGTGTCCTTCAACCTCTTAATATCTATCTATATCTTGCTTATTTAATCCGTGATATCAACCATCTCAGATTCCTTTTTATAAACCCTCTGAAACTATAGGAATTATATTGTAAGTAAATCCGAATTCAATTTCATTAGTGTTATCATTCTAATGATCTAAACCCAGCGAGTGTAAAGCTGGATTTAATTGGTGTTGTTTCTACTCTACAAAGAGGATAATTATAATGAGTGTTACTAACGCCATATTTCAACATGAATCCCATTCAAACATGTTACGAATATATTCATAATCTATGTAAATCATGCCATAGCTGTTTCATCCTGTTACGTTAAAACCTCTAGTTTTAAAAGCGTAAACGAAGTCGGAACTTTTTAACTTTTGCAGCCTGATATTCTGAAAATATTATGAAGTTCTGCAGTTGCCTCGAAATTCATTTAAAAAGTAAAGTAGATCTGATGGACTTCATCTAGTAACGCAAACTCGGGATAAACTGGTTTAAAACTAAATATTATTATAACGCGCGTGATGTTCATTTTGCATTTAAGTATATTAAAATTTACTAGTTCCTACTAATGAGATTGCCAATGTATCCAGTGATTATGAGAACATGTTATTTAAAATTATTTCACCGAGCATTGGAAAGCCGTCAATCAGCCCCTGATTTGTGGAAGAGCGACTATTATAAAGCCTTGTCAAAAATGTAAGTGGGAAGCGAATTCAATACGGGTTAAACTCGCTGGCGTCCATTCATACCATTCGTCCCAGCTGCTGAAAATCCCCTGGACTAAGTTGCCTTGGCTAACCTGCCTACCTTTAAACAGACCTCGAACACAGGTTGGCTGAACCACCCAAGTAATACAATCGCGTCTAAAAACGGACTATTAGATATCTAATAGAATTTACTTTTATTGTCTACCTTAAGAGTAAAATATCCCCCAAGTAATATTCAAGAACGCTTATAGACACAGTTTAGTAAAAGTGGGCACAACATTCTCATATGAATGAGTTAAGAAAACATGAATAGATAGCGATAAGAGTTGTAAATTTTCAAATTTTCTGTAGAGATTTTTCTCTCTAAACTGTATATAGACTACAAATGTTACTAGTAGATAGTTTATAGATAAAGTTGAGACCTTTAAAGAAGTCTTTACTCGTCAAGTTTTTAAACCAAAATTAACTCAAGACTAACAACTTTAAGTTACATTTGATTTGTAATAGACAACGACACATAATGGCGCAGAACTTACAAGAGTTATTTAAACTTATTATTGTATTGCAACAAATTTCTTATTTCTTAAATTACTTGTGTTTTAGCTAGTTAATAAGGGGTAAACAAGCAAATCTATATGCGATTGAAATTCTATCGTCGAATATTATGTAAAACTCTCTTAAAATAAGAGCGCCCGCTGTAAATGTAAGATTTAATACTTGTTTACCAAATATGAATATTATTTACTATTAGATTTTTTTTTATTGTATTTTAATGGTTAAAATACTCATTTTATTTAAAACATAGTAATTTTAAACATATTAAATGTTTAATTAGACATAATTTAATTATAAAAACATAATAATAAACATTAAAATATATAACGGAAATCATTTGAAGCAAAAATAGGCAATAAAAATGGCGTCAAGATAAAGAAAAACGAATTTAATAGAACAAACACTCTAGAGAATTTTCTGTAGTATGGCTCTAGCTCCATGACAAGAATAATTTCACTTGCTACATACTAAACTATCTAGTGAAAGAATAAACAGATTTATGAGTAGTTTAAGATTACCTAGTAACTGTTATCTCTATATTCCTTTTTATCTTCTCACAGTATTTCTAGACGTATATCAGTGAACAGGTAATTTGATATGTTGTGAACGGAAGACCATTTTATGCAGTAACAGAGCAATTTAATTAATCAATTCAATTCTTCCTTTTTAAATATTTGCCGATTTTTCGACGAAAGCCACCAACCAGACCTTTAAATTTTTTTCACTGTCTCCATTGCATAAAATCATCCAATTTAAATATTTAATACAAATGCACTTAATTAAAGCATTTTTTGGAAAAAAAACCACTAAAAACAAGTTTTCACTATTATTTATTTAGACAAACTGAAAAATATCTATTAAAGTATTTTATCTAGACTCTTTATAAACAAAGATAGGAGTACCAATAGCTAAAATAGAATGTTTTATCTTAAAAATATCATCTTATCTATAAAATTACTTCAAGTTAGGCTTCCTTTAGGCTTTATTAACTATTTGTAGAGCTATTTTATCTTAAAACATTCAATATACCTATAAAAGTACCTAAAATAAGTGTGAAAACAAATGCTCTAAAAATAATGGAGCTTGAGAAAAAAACTCTATAAGAATACATTTTCTTTATTGAAACCATCTTTAGAATGGGGGCATTCTAAAGAGTTTTTGGGTATCTAAAGATTAACCATGATTAGACTGTCAATAGACAGATTTGTTTTAAACCTCCAAGACTGTGTTACTTGGGCAAGAAAAACCTGTCCAGGTGGAGATTTATAGACGAGTAGCTTTTTCCTGCAGCTTCGCCTGCGTGGAGGTCGGAAATTATCCCACGGAAACGTGTCTACTTGTGTGCCAAACTCCATCGAAGTCGAGACAGCCGTGAGAGTTACTTTCGCATTTTAAATATTAGTATACAGGGAGTCAGTGTGCCTACATGATTATAGAACCACCAGAGTTGAAATTTTTCATCAGTTATAAAAAAGAAACATTTTGTTTCTTACAATATCTACACGGTCAAAATGTATGGAACTGCTGACTTTTTTTTTCAATAAGCGACGAAAAATTTCAGCGCTCTGGTGGGTCTACAATACAAATAATAGGACACCTGATATCGTGTCCTGTGTGCACTCTTGCCTGATAGCTACAGGAATTGACGGACGCAACTGATGGCGCTAAACTCTTAGCAGTTCTGGGCCGACTCAATATGGATTGCCAACGACACGCTAAGACGAAGGGTCATACTTTTACAAACTACAAAGGTAGTGCGAATTTGACATTTTTCATCCCAAAATTCCTCAAACATCAAAGGATTGCAATCGACATAGAAAATAAAGGATATTGTCGGAAAATTGATTTTCTTACTCACAATACATTCTACCTATGCAAACGGAAATAACGAAATCGTACCGACCTTTGTGTTTTACTATCAATAAATATACATTTGCGTAAGATGGTATCAACGGTATTTTTATTTATATACCGCCGCCCTACAACGAAAACCAATTAAATCATTCAAAGTGCAAACGGAGATATTGCGATTACAAAGTTTATGGGGTTGAAAATACCCTTTTTATTGTTATTATTACTTCATAGCATCAGTACATTGATAAATTTTCTATTTAAACATGCCTATTGAGATTTAAAAAAGTTATTGCTTTGTAATGAAATTTTCAATAATTGTCACATAATCTGCTTATTGTTTTGTATTTGAAAACAAACCTTGAAAATGCTTGAAATAATTGGTTATCTTATTAGCTAGCAGCGACACTTTACGACTTAGCGATTAATGGGTTTTCGCAAACGAAAGAACACAAAATTTTAAGTACTTTGGCATTCATAAGTCATTTTCGTCAAGATTTCGATTTAATTGGTTTTCGTTGTAAGGCGGCGAATTACTTGCTTTACCCGGCCCGGCTTCGCACGAGTAGCACTATCTACCCTCTACCCTACTTACCCTACCTACCTACCTTACCGTACCTACAAATAAATAAAAAAATAACCCTAGTCTACCTACCTACCCAAACTCAAACTCAACCCTACCTACCTACCTACCCTGCCCTACCTATGCGCCCGGAAAGGATTTAGGTAGAGTAGGTCTCTACCTAAATCATTTCCGGGCGCATACAACATTGACATTATGACGTATGGTCTGTTTGAATTTAACAACTCCTTGCTGAACAACTGAACATATAAAAATATATATATATAAAAAATACGTCCCTTGTCTGACAACAACGAACACAAAAAAAAAGCGCAGACGTTCGGAAGTTATGCGCGTACATACATTTCGGCGATACATTTTTCAATTTTTTTTTTTTTAATCGCTTTCACTTGCTTTTCCAACTCACTTTAGATTGACAGAATGGTCGATATCGGCTTTACTTGCCACTTAATAAAAATAGAAAAGAACTTAAACATTAATTTTATTTATCCTTTCACCTGAAAGTAGAATATACTAATAAAACGCATATACCTACTTAAACATAAGGACATGAATTAAGATATCCATGAATAGATAGTGTTCTCTATTGAGCTCAAAAATAAGATCTAAGTATGTTATGTAGTTACTTATTAGTCTACAAACGTATTTAGGTAAAGTCATTGATGTATAAAAAAAGGAAGATTAGGTACGCGCTCTTCGACCTGGACCGCATAACCTTTGCCGACCGGCACAACTGTCCTTAGTCACAGTCGAACTAGCGTTTATGTAGCACATGTGCAGCACGTTAGGTAAAATAACCGTAATCGTCTAAATAAGCAGCAGCAAAGCCTTCCTGTGTTTTCAAAATGTGCACAAATAATTCACAAACCAAAAATGGGCATAGGTACTTTCCACTCGTAAGTACGTCAAAACTTATTTTCTTTAAAATTCTCCTGAATAATATTGCTTTCTATACCCAAAGTCTCAAATTCAGATAATTTATGTAAACAAAGGGGATAACATATCAAAAAAAATTTTTCGTAATAGTAATTCACATAAAATGGCGAAAAAATGGTTACATTTTCTTTTAAGTACTGAATTTAAGAAATAATAATTAAAAAATACTCATACCGTAATTATTTTTATAAATTTTCGGTTTTAAACCACGTTATAAAAAAAGGAGATTTTGTTGTATAAAATATTTTATGATACTGGTAACAATGCAGGAGATCCAAACATTTTCACATTTTTTACATCTTTAACAACACTAATCATATATATGTTACGGGTAATGCTAGAAGATGGAGTAAACCTAGGTTTACCCGGGTTGACTTAGTGTTACCCAAGCTTTTTGGGTAAAGTCCAAATAATAAGTAAAATTAATTTTAATTCGGGGTTTACCCATACTCACCTAGGTCTACCCAACTCTGGCTGGGTAATGTTAAAAATGTATCTAATTAATTAGTAAAATGAAAATCCAAGGGCATTTTTAACTTTTATTATTAAAAAAATATATATATACAAAGGCGAATGTAATCGCATGAAGAGCATAAACTAGTTTTAATAGCATATACTAATAGTGGGCTGAAACATGATATCTTTAAAGCACAAAGATATTAAAAGTTTGTGTAACAATTAGTTCACAAAATTACTACCAATCCATGTTATTTAAATTAAAATTATTTATTTGAGCAAGACAAACTACTGTGACATTTTGAATTGCAAAATTTTCCTGCAGCTTTGCATGAACACTTTGTAGCACATTTTGTTTTGCAATTACACCTTTTATAACCTTGATCTCCTGAAAGCGATTGTTCATTTGCGAGCTCTAGAAAGCTTTTTTTTACCGAATTTATCATTTCCAAATACTGTTCGTTACTAAAGTAAAAAGAATTTAACGCTTTCGCTGATAATAACTCTTGAAATTTTGTATCAAAACGCTCTCGGTGCAAGCGGTGCAGTGGGCCGCATTAGTGCCACGAGTTAGAAAATTACGCAACATCTAACATTACCCAGCCAGAGTTGGGTAGACCTAGGTGAGTATGGGTAAACGCCGAATTAAAATTAATTTTACTTATTATTCGGACTTTACCCAAAAAGCTTGGGTAATACTAAGTCAACCCGGGTAAACCTAGGTTTACTCCATCTTCTAGCATTACCCGTAACATATATATCTCATTCATAGATTCATATTGTATGTAGCATATCTAGCCACATTTTTGATGAAAACGGCTGTAAACTGTTTCGAGTGGAAATCGATTTTGGGAGGCCTACGTCTAACAGTGGACTTAAATGGGCTGATTATGACGATCATAGGCCGTGTCTCCGACGCACTACATAAAACATTGTTTGGCAACGGTATTTTGTTTGCATAGTTCTTATAATTAATTCACTTTAATTTCATAGATGATTATTTACAAAAAGTAATAATGATAAAATGTTTTGCACCACTGTCCTGTCATTTTGACAGTGACATTTCTTGACGTTACCTTGTTTACATAAATTATCTGAATTAGAGACTTTGGGTATAGGTCGCCATTTGTTTCTGAGTTGATATGAGTACAATACGTAAGAATGATAATTGGTATCTCGTTTGCGCTACAGCCCGCGTCATATCTCTCGCTTTTTCGGTTGTTAATGCATGATACACGACATCGGGAAATGTAGTTGTGTGGGTGTTTACATATTATTGTTTCTAGTCCAATAATGTTTACCTGACATTAGAGCGGAGCCTTATCTTCCTTTTTTTATACATCAGTGGATAAAGTAGAATATTAAAATTACATTGACATTGATGTTGCTGAAATATTATCTATCTCCATAATTAAGATACTTAACTAAAGCAAGTCTTGTTATCATGTCGAAAAATTTGAGATAATGGTACTTAGGGACAGTTGGCAGATGGATAAATAATTTATTAAGTGCAACACAAAAAATAAACAAATCAACAATGCACAGGATTTTTGGGATTATTGGCGCTCGAATGATATTGATAGGGCACACAAACAATTGCACATTATGTTTATCAATAGCATGCGGTGCCGCATGCTATTGATAAACATAATGTGCAATTGTTTTGTGGGTTGAAATGTCACTCGATATGTATTCAAAAAACAAGATGGCGGCGTTCGTTCTGATTTTCGCCACGCGCCGAAATAACCTTGTTCCAATGATACAAAATACATTGGAACAAGGTTATTAGGTGAGACAGTGCAAAAAAAGAATTTAAAAAACATAATAAATCTTAGTAAAAATTACAAAAAATTGTCTTGCGACGTGATACTTAATGCTGACCGTCCACCTAATTTTCTTATTTCGATTCAAAAGTTGCATTCAACCTACGTGGGTGTGGTGTGGGTTTACTAGAGAATGGGCAGCAGCGTTCTCTATGTATTTTTTAACACCATACTGCGATCGCCAATCCGCCTGCCAAGCGTGGCGATTATGGCAAAGCCCCCCAATTGGGGGAGGCCCCCCATTTTTTGACGTTTATACCTAGCATAACTTTATTCCGAGTTTATTTGTAAGACCCTTAAAGTATAAATAATTGACATAAACAATGCTAAATGCTCGTAGAATAAATGCGTTCCCTGCGAAGCACGTATGGCGTGACTATGAATGATAGGCTGAAAAAAACCGGCCAAGTGAGCCACGCACAATAAAGGGTTCCGTACTTGGAAAGAATTTATCGTAAGAACAAACTTAACATTGTAGTCGGTAAACATAATCTCCCCTATATTCCAACTGCAAATGTAAGTTTCTACGCACAATATCGTGAGATTTACCATGTTATTTTAAGACCATAGACTTCTTATAGATTTTTCTATAATCTATAAGGATAGAACAATATTTTTTATTTTTTTTTTTATTTTAGCTTCAGTAGTTTCGGAGATAAGGGGGAATGGTCAATTTTCGTTTATTTTCACTTATAACTTAAAAAAAAATTATAAATATATATATATATATTTGAGACCCTCACAGTAAGCCCTTTCATTTGATATGTCACACGGTACAGTTTTCAATTTTTTTTTTAATTTTCTTGTTTGACCCCCAAAACTAACCCCAATATTCTAAATTCATTTATTTACGGTTCACGTCCGTGTTTGGGTCACTCTTATTGATATGTATACCAACTTAATCAGTCCGTTACGTTCGGAGCAAATTGGCTGACAGACAGACACGCGAGTACTGTGACTATAAGGGCCTCCGTTTTTTCCTTTTGAGGTACGAAACCCTAAAAATGATGTGATAAGGCAACGGTGTGGTTTAAAAGAAAATGTAGTGACAAAAATTTAAAAGAGTATGCTTAGATGGTTCGGTCATGTTGAGAGGATGAATGAAAGGCGACTTACAAAAGATATTACAAGGCAGATGTGAGCGGAAACGCCGGGAGGGGACGCCCTAGGAGAACATATAGTGACCTAATTGGTGATGTTCTTCAGAAAGGTCAGGTGCGTAGCATTCGCAACCGGCGTGCATGTATGTCCAGATGTATGATTGTAAATGAAGCAAAAGGAGCGTAGCAGGTGACGCTCTATAGTTTCTGCCTACCCCCATGGGAAGAAGGCGTGAGTTTATGTATGTATGTAAACAATGCTTATTGTATTTAAAGCTTAAAACAATTTTATTTAAATTTCCAAGTATCGAATTAATTACTCGAGTTGATTGTAATTAAAATTATTCACAGCCCCTGTGGTGGAGTTTCAAAAATCAACAATCAAGTCAGCCTATCGCAGTCCACTGCTGAACATAGGCCTCTCCCATGCTGAGGTCGTCGGTCCATCTAGCTGGGGGGCGTCCCACACTACGCTTGCCGATACGCGGTCTCCACTCCAGGACTCGTCTGCTCCACCGGCCATCGGTCCTTCGACAAATATGGCCAGCCCACTGCCACTTTAGCTTGCTTATTCTGCAAGCTATGTTGGTAACTCCGGTTCTCTTCCGGATAATTTCATTTCTGATGTTGCTGGAGTTTGAATGTTCGAAATCCCCAACTTTTATGTTTTTTGGCCTCGACCGCCACTATCATCGAAATGGTGATTATCGAATCTACAGACTTTCATTTTATAAATGTAAATTAACAAACTTGCGCGCTAAATATGAAAGATTAAATGGCATGTGAATTTTTTATTCAACTCTCTTAATTAACGCACATTCATAAGATTTGAAGGGTAGCTTAATAAATAGTTACATAATCAATTTAGAGTTACGAATGTCGTCATTCTGGGGTCCAATGGGACCAACTAGCGAGCCACAAGGAGGTTCATGTGTTCGGGTCCAATTTAAAAGTCCTATTAAGTACTATTTTTCATTTCAAAATAAGAACTTTACGATATTGATGATAAAAAGTAAACTTATTGGACAGGTGGACTAGATTTTATATTAACCTTACAAAGTTTTGTTTGAATTCCTGATGGTCTTACACAGGTACAAGAGATACGAGAGATACGGATGACGATACGAGACACGAGACGGCGCGGCGCCGGCGTGGCGTGAGCATTCTTGATCGTAAGTAAGTCTAAATTATTTACTTAGAACCCCAGCGTATGTTCCACGGTTTTTCATATCCAAAGCAAACGGGAAGACCGTATTAAAACCGCAAGAAACTCCCAAGTGGTTGTAGGCTTGGTATAAATAATTTATAACGCAAGATTGCAATAGTACATAAATAATGATAGATGCTAACCCGTCCGTCCTTGTTATGGAAGAAAATATTCAGACATTTTAATAATTCTCTTGAAATATTATCAAGATTTTGATTAACTGGTTCTGAAAAGCGCGTTGATGTTGTTAGTTACATTATGGAACACTTCAGAAAAAATCTCTTTACGGGTTTAAAACACTATAACCTACCTGCCTTTTTAATGACCTATTTATTATTTTGGAAAACATTGACTAACGCTAAATGAGGTTCTAATAACTTGTAGGCAGCTAGTGATGAATTTAAGTCATGCATTTGAACCAAACCCTGCAATTAGAATCCTACAATTTCTTTCAAAATCTTCTTGCTTCGAGCTCTAGAAGAATGTACTAGAACATTCATAACACCATAAATATCTTCGTTGTATCACGTACAGTCAGCGGTCATAGTTGCATTATCACGATAATGATCATATTTCTATGGACGTAGCAATGCGAACTTCTGTTTATGTGAGCGCTGCGCTCCAACTCTCAACCTAATGACTAATGAGACCTCACCACACACACATATACACCGACCGTCGTCGTCGTCTTGTCGTATTTTGTTTTGACAAGCAGTAAACGCATAATTTTGGCCGGTTTAGTGTATTGGTAAAATTCGCGCTGTTATGGTAAGCATTGTCAGTAGGTAGAATCAGGTATCAGATTCACAAACCCCAGGCCGTAGGTTCGGTCCTCGAGAGGAGATTTTCTTTTTGTCATTTTTATATTTGCAATAAGTTATATAACACAAGTTATAATTTTATGAAAATAGGAAGAAACAACAGTGAAATAATCACCCGATTATTTTACTGTTTTTTATTTCGAATTATTATAGCAAATAAGACATGTTCAGAATAAAAAAAAGTGTGATATTAAAACACTTAATCAAATATTGTTGAAAATAGGAATAACCTACAGTGAAATAATCGCCCGATTATTTTACTGTTTTTTATTTTGAATTATTATAGCAATTAAGACTTGTTCAGAATAAAAAAGTGTAATATTAAAACAACAGTATTTATTTACAACGCTTATATTACAAACAAAATGAATAAACCGCTACATCAAATTGATCTATGTGTGTTTTGAAATTATAGTTTAAGTGTTCGTTTTCTTGACCAAAAGAAGATTGAAACTTAACCTCAATCTTACAATCATAAACTAACTTATTACCTACTATAACAGCCAGCACATTTCCCGTAAAAATAATCAAATTTTTTAAATTAATATTTAGTGTAACCTCCATTATTATCAATGCAGCATAGAAGACGTCGAAGCATGGAGCTCACAATATTTGCACATAAATATCTGTGCCATGTAAACTATCCCAAAACTGCATGCAACCAGGACATCTCTCGTCTCGTGCTTCCCACCTTTGCACTATTAAACCCCATATATTTTCAATTTATGGCGCAATGTCGTATCAAATTGTTCTGCAAATCTATAACTAGTTGGTATGAAACCATTTCATATTCTTCCATCCTACAATGTAGCTGAGAGTGGTTAATAAGTGGCGGCTTTCCACATCTTACACGACTCTAAAGACTATCTTTTCCTCAAATCTCTTCACCCAACGACGACTTCCAGTATTTTTCTAAAACAAAAAAGCTATTGCATAGCATTTTGTATCAACTTATGCAATTATAATTATTTATTTATTTTATTTATGCAGTATTTCTTTTTCTTTGATATTAATTCAAGTTACACTTTTTGAGCGTGGTGACCGATAAGAAAACAAATTTTTCTTTTATTAAATAAACAAAGAGTATATAATATTAAGAGACGGGAGTCCCATAGATAAAAATGAAAAACGTCGCTTGTATGAAACGTGAGCTAATAATGAATACCAACATAACAGAAATGACACGGACTGCAGACATGACATAAAACTGCCAACATAATAACAAGATAGGGATATACTACTACTCACTCGTAATTTTTATCGATATTTTGCTGTAAAAAATTTCGGGTTTTAGGATCCTGACATTTTTACGGTTTCATGCTTAATAAATTTAAGGCAAAGGTCACTCAGGCCAACGGTAACTTTCGATTTGAACTAAGGTTACGTGGTAATTTTCTTATAAAAAGAAACCTAGCTGGTTTCTTTTTATAAGAAAATTACCACGTTACGGCTGTGATTCCACGTTGGCGTAAGCGGGGTTCAGAGACAAATCCCATTGTATAGTCTAGATCTAATCCGAGGTAAACTTGACTATAAGATGAGATTTGCTGTGATGATAATAAAATAAAACAAAACTTTGGACTTAAGTTTTTTTATAATAATTAGAACACCTTTTCCTTTCTATTGATCATTCAATTGGCAATGGTTCAGCAGTTGATGTTGAAGGTACTGAAATGTAGAAAACACGTTGCTTATTAACTGACACATGAACAAGTGAATTCAAATTTAATTCTAATCTTGAATAGTTACTTGGGCTTAGTCTCATTCTTTTTATCACATTTTCATTTGAAAAAGGGTCTGTAATAGACAAAAAAGTATCTGTAATATTTACAATTGATACATTCAATACAGTTAATCAAATAGTAAAGTGAATTTAATAAGTTTAAAATAAACATAAACCTTACCCGCAATAGAACTTATTTTCCTGTCTTTTGAACATTCTACTGGCAATGGTTCAGCAGTTGATGTTGAAGGTACTGCAATAAAAACAAAATGTAGTCATTCACTTCTAATTCCAAAAACAATGAAGGGTATCGTAGTTGGGATGAATTAATCCCAAGAACCGAATTAACATTGTAGTTGAAAAACATGTTTCCCCATACTTTCCAACTGCATAATAATAATGTAAGTACACACAATATTGAGTAATTTACCATGTTATTTTAAGACCATAGACTTCTTAAAGGTTTTGCTGTAATCTTTAAGTATAGAACTGTACACTGTATTTTTTTTAATGTTAGGATCAGCAGTTTCGGAGATAAGGGGGGAAATGGTAAATTTTCATCTATTTTCTTTAATAATTTTCATTAAAAATGTAAAATGAAATGAAAGGACTTGTCAAGAGGATTTTTTTTTAATAATTTAAAAAAAAGTTCTCTTGTCAAGTCCTTTCATTTCATATGTCACATGATACATTTTGCATGTGTACCAAAATGCAACTTGATCGGTCCAGTAGATTAAGGTACATAAGGGTTCCGTTTTTTCATTCGGACGTACAGTACCCAAAAAAAAAACTTACTAGTTGTACCAGTCCAAAAATCGCAGTAGTCGAAGTAGAAGATAACTCTGCAAAATATAATTGAACATGAGTTACTAAAGTAATCGGAAAGGGTGAGTTAGGATGAATTACGACTGGAAAATAAAGTTTTACCTGTTTGCTCACTTTTGAAGATATGTAGTGGAAATCCAACGAACAGCTCATCTGCCATTGGTTCTGCAGTAAGTTCTACAGACGGAGTAGCATTTTTTCTTAGTTGTGTCTTTTTTTTTATTGAAATCCTTTGGTAGAAAATGACTGCCACAAATATGTTCCAATTGATGTAGCTTTTCAATGGGTACATACACCAAGTCTTCTTTCCCGTAACTTTAACCCATTTTTTACATCTAGCTGGAACATTTTATTACATTATTATGATTATAATAGTAGTGTATTTAAACTTATATCTTTGTTATTTTGGTTTTGCAGTATTAATAGAATAACAGAGAAAATTAAATGAAATAGGAATATTATAATAATAAAAATATCGACAGTCGATAAAAAAGTAACATGCGTCAAGCACTAGCATATTGATAGGTTACTTTGTAATTTTGTAAATTTTGGACTTTAAATCAAGTAATTTATTTTCTGTAAGAGCTTATCAATGTTTTTTAACATAACAATTGAAAATATATGCTTACCTATCTTCATTCAAAGGAAATTTGGCTATGAAGATTCGCATTTGACCATCTGACCGGCCGGATCTTATAACACATATTTCACACGTTTTGTAATGCATTGCAACTTAAATTTCGTCTCACGTACATACATAAATACAACAATAACTCTAATTTACGATAAATATCCACAAAACACAGAATAAAAACAAAAACAGCGCTTTGTTGACAAAGTTCTTGACAACAAACAAGACAAGAATATGGCGGCCGGTAGCTATGGCGGCTGAGTAGCGTAGTGCGATAAAGTCGAATAGATGTTAAAGCGAGACAGCGATAGCGTGAGGTTTTTTCGTTACGGAATTTCTGGATTCGGTCCCCGCGCTCAAGGCCCGCGATAGAAGCTATGCAATAGCTTAAAAAATGACACTATTACACAATTGAAACTAGCGATTTATTAACAAGAAAATCATACACCGTTCACAACTGTCAGCACATAATATTAAAAAATAACTTACTCATTGAAAATTTGAGATATACATATTAAATCCATTTCTATACAAGTCGACAATATTTGCCCTGGCTTCAATACATATATTTTCTTGCATTTTGAATGAAGATATTCAAACAAAACACCACTAATAGCAATAACACAAACACTCCAACAACGTCATACTATTTTATTCAATCCAGTTAGTAAAAATAATTTTGTTTCAAATCCACCCACATCTTTTGTGATAAGTTTTATTTTGTAAGATTCATTTTTGCGCGGCATGGCATGCCAACCAACTAATACAAACGATTATATACCGGTGAATGTGTTTGAAATGTCTTTACAGAAGACGGTCATAATTGCGACTGGTTTTGATACTCTATAACTTTGTGAGATTGCTACTGGACTTCTGACCGATACTGTACATTTGTTATAAACAAAATTAAACAGCCGTTTATGATTCGCAACCCACGCGACGTACTAATATTAATCGTTCCAATTTCCATCTTTTCTGAACGTTAATCACGTTCCTTGACGGTCCCACATGATATCGTGCGTAATGTTACACGACAAACCAACAGAAGGTCCGGTTCCTAGAACTCACTTACGAGTAACAAATAAAACGAAAAGTCACGAGCATTAAGCATTAAAAACATTTGCACGACTGATAAGTCGAATATAGTGAGACTAACATTATTTTACCATTGTTATTATGTATGCGCCTATTCTGGCAAATAAATTTCATTTAATTTCATTTCAAGCCTAAATCTACACTGCCGCAGATTCAACGAAGCAATGATTTACAGGCCCACATTTTATGCTATCACAAAAAATAAATAAATAAAAGATGATACCAAACTGCTAGAATTATCAAGAAAGATCTGGAAATAACAGATACTCGCGCCGGCAATGAGCTTGCCAAAAATAAGTAGGTACGAAGGAACTGTTTCAGAATTGGATAATTAAGTTTCAGATTCAGTCGCATTTGAAATACTTACACTCTTACTAACGACTTTTGGTACTTTCTTTCTTGTGTTAACCGGTGGCTCGAGGAATATTTATTCAGAAAGATGCATCACTTTGACCTCTTCCTCCAAAGATATGAAGTGACACTTCTGCCCTCAATCTCCATTGTCCTTACGTATATATTTATAGAGAACATTTAAGGGCTTTGTACCCTTTGTCCCTTTGGTGTGCACTGGCTTGGAAATACCTAGCGAAGACCCAGATAAGGTCGCTCGTATAGAAAATAGAAAAATAATACCAATTCTATATGCTGAGTTGGGAAAGGGAGCATGTCAGCAACTTTGTTTTCTTAGGTGGCGGTGTCGAATGCAGTGAAGTGAAATTTTATTGCTAAGGAGACAGCGATTTATTTGGTAAATTATCAATATGTAGGTATATGCTGACTCTGACCTTTTTACCACTGAAGGAGATGGAATCTCACAGCAACAGCATTTTTGATACGCGATAGGATTCTGAAAAAACTGAGAATTACTTTGTTTTTCCCTTACTTAAACTGATACAGCTCTTGGTTACCCGTTTGTGTTGTAAAATTGGGAATCAAACAAGCTTGAGCTTGAGCTCGAAGTCTTGATTCTAATTTTATGAACGGCGATCTGAAATATAATTAATTAAACAGAGTAGTAGTGTTTCTCATACACACGTATTAAAATCGCGTTTTTTTTTTTTGAGATAGAATATAAATATTTTTCGTAAATAGCAACACCAGCATATTGGCAACACAGGGACGTCACTTATTTTAGAGATCCTTATGAACGAGCTCTATTTTCTGTACAGAGTAGTTCCACATACTTACATTCACTGGGTTTTCCTGGAAGGATAAGTGAATTAGGCAGACTAATTATTGCAGTTTTGGGGCTGTTAGCTAGTGGTGGGTGGGTAATTATATTTCAGATCGCCGTTCATAAAATTAGAATCAAGACTTCGCTGAACAGGTAAGCTAGTAGATGTTTAGAGTTGCCTGCAATAATTCAGTTAGTTAGCAAATTATTGGTTTATTAAGTAGGTGCTTTTATTTATCAGAAAGGCATAATCAACAACGGGTAACCCACATTGTGTCTGTCTCGGTTGATGCCAGTTCTAAGATGAGCTGCTGTATAATGTTGTTTTTTGAAAGGTGAAGAATTAATATCGCTCTCACTTAACACAACTTACAGTCATAGAAACTTTAAAACACTCAGTATTTGTTATATTAGTCCACAGAGTCGACATTAGGGCCATTAGGCCAGCCAGCTTCTATGTAGGTGTTCCTAGAGTTTTTTTCTGTATAACTGCAATCTGAATGATTTTGGAGGGCATTGCCAACCCATTGCTTGACATGTCTGAGAACCTCGCCAGATCGCGAACGGCGCAACGAACGTATGGGACCTGCTGTGAGTGTGTTTGCACAATTACCCCACGGGAATATATTTGTGAGATTAAATACTTTAAAAGTTTTCATGGTCGAGAATATCAGTCGTAGATGTCTCTGTAAACATAAAGTTTCACTTATTTGAGATTCAGTGTGGGACTTAATGCATGAGTTTACAATAAGCTCATAAACTCTTTAATTAATTATGATTATGCCGAATATATATATATATATATATTTTTTTTTTTTTTTTCTGCAACATCAGTGCTAGCTTTATATGATTGTATATGTTTGAATATACTTTTAGCAGAGTAAGCTTTTAACTTGGTCAATCTTAAGTTTTGTAAGCACCATTTAATAGGTTGTTTACCACCCATCATTTAATACACCATACCGTTTAGTAGGGTTGTGTTTGTTATGAGAAAGTTTTGAACTAATTTGGCTAATTTCCCTTTGTGGACTTATCAAATGCTTAGTTCACAAGTTGAGAGCTAATGGAAAAAAGTATGAATCTCTTTACCTTCGCCTAATATACATAATGTATATACAAAATTAAATTATTGAATGAATTAGGTAGGTATATAGTTTAAGAGAGGGAGTTGTATAATTAGCTACAATGTGTACTTGGTGACCTGATGGTTTTAGTGTAAAGTTATTGGTTATGTTCTAATCACAATCCATCAAAATTTTGTCCTTAAATTGCACAGTGCACTCCCTCTTTGTTTCCTTGACAATTTCACTTTAATGTTATAGTTATCATTGAAGTCTATCTACTGCTAAATATTTAGAATGGTTCGATGTTTTGTTCGACATTTTGATTTTATAACCATTGAATAAGATCTCCCATCTCTGCCCAGCCCTTCGGGAAAAAGGGGCTGATGTTATGTAAAGCGAGTGAGGTCACTAATATTTTGACTTTTGTTTTAATAATCAAGGAACGCGTTTTAATTAATAACATATTAGTCGAACCTAACAATTCAAATGCTATGTTTGTTATGGTTAATTTCATGTCCAAACATCTAAATACGCGTAAAATGGTATTTATAGGTATTATGTTTTAAGAAATTTCTTGTCTTGATGTATACAAGTAAATAATCTGGGTAGATTGGTAGAAAACCTTGTTTTGGTAATTGTCACTTACTACTGGTGAATATGTAAATACAGAAGAGCTATACGGTAAGTTGTTGAAGTATGAAAGTTCTAATATGGGAGTTATTAGAAAATACGTGTATGATTAACCTTTTATTGGTTATCTCGTAATGGGAAAAATCAAACAAAAAAAAAAAAAAAAGTCGGAAAAAAATCGGGAAAAATCTTGCAGGTAGCCCTAAGTTATAGGGGTACCTACCCATAGGATGAAATCATATAAGTACATATCTGTTTTCATAATGAACAATAATTGAATAGTGTACAAATTGTCAGTATATAATGATAGGGTTATTGCTGATGACTTGGTTTGTCATTTATCACCAATAAAGTATGTGTAATAGAATTGACACAGCCCTAGAAGGGATTAAATAACTGTTTTAGGTTCAGAGTGAAACTTAATTGTCTTTTTTGTTTGGGTCTGAAATATATGTTTCTTTGTTAGTCTGTAATGCATTTTAATTGATCTCAGTATTTACTAACTGTTAAAGTATTGAGAAGTTAAAATATTGAATTTGATAGGAATCAAATAGTTTATTGTATTGTTGTACCCACAGTCAATGACAGGATCAGTGTAATTGTTTTGTCAGCATTAGGTTGGAACATTCCGGTATCACTCTTGTTGAATTGTTATTTTGGAGTGTAGATATAGGCCGGATTGTTATTGAGATCCACCACAGATATTCCTTTTTGTTTTCAATATTGATTGATTTCTGTTATTTACCCACTTGTAGGATATTTTTATTTGTTATTTATCATAACAGATCAACTCCTGTTGTGCAAGTTTTCTGTATTATCATGAGAATGAGTGTCTTGTGGTTTTAATATTATTTGGTTCATTGTTATTGTTTGTATCTATAAGATTGTATACTCAAGTATGTTATTTTATCTGTTTGCTTACTAAATTGTATAGGTAATTAAAATTCATGTCAATTAGAGATATTACTTTTGAACATTGTCATTTTGTTGCGTCAGCCAAGTTAGTCAAAAGTTTGTGTTTGTCTTACTTTCTTCATTGGCATAGGGTCAGTCATTGCTTTCGCTATGATAGAGGTACCAAGTCCAGTTTGTTTCTGGAATATCTCAATTCCTTGTTCCCTCAGTTTAGGAGGAATCTGGGAGTAAGTCTTTCACCTCATGAATAGATAGGGGAACATAAAATAGCACTTTGTATGTTTGGTCCATTTCACTTATGTCTGAGATCAAGGATTGCCATACGTGCGATATACTGAAGCATTTGTCAGCCATTATATTACAGAATTATGTTAACAAATTATCTTGTACTAGTATTTGAATGTATGAGCGCAAAGTTTATGCAATTTTGCTTTATTATTTTAATTTGCAAGAAAGATATCGTTTGTCAGTTTGATTAAACCGCCTAGTGCTTATACCTCATATAAGCACTGAGTATCTTGTACATGGTGATTTGTTTTAAGTATGTATATTTTTTTGTTAACAATGGTAACTCAGTATCATAGCCATAAACAGAAATATAATAGCGTTTTATTGGGCTGGTGTTTATATCAGTAGCAGGCATGTGTAACATTAGTTAAGGTAGTCTGTCAGGACAAGGTGTACTTTCATAATATCCTCTTTGGTGTGAAAGCTAGATCACAGTATTGAGATAACATGCTATGACCACCTTGTGGTAGGCATGTGATATTATGGTAATTGTATCAGCTAACAACATAACGAGTTAATGTTGTTAAGAGTATTTCACACTCACTAATAATAATCCGGGTAGCGACTTAGTATCCCGCACTCGCTAAGGGAGTATAGTGCTTTTGCATGTTTATAACGCACAGACAATGTATAGGGTTAAGTAAGGCTGTCTCGCGGCCTTTTTTAGCTTAATCAGCTTTTTAGATTTTCTTGACCTATAACATAGAAATATTGGACTCACCTGTCATGTCAAGTACATACCGGCTTTAGCTATGTGTATAGAGTTACATTGCTAAATGCATCTTGTGCATCTAGTAATTTCTCATCCAGTCAGTAACTTTACTGAGAGCACCTCGTACTCAATGGAGAGGTAAGGATGACATAATGTTGTTAAGAGTATTTCATACTCAATGATAACAATCTAGATAGCGACTTAGCATTTCGCACTCACTAAGGGAGTATAATGCTTTTACAAGTTTATGACGCACAGACAATGTGCAGGGTTAAGTAAGGCCGTCTCGCGGCTTTCATGCTCTTAAGTTAAGGCATATTGAACCACCTTTTTACATTTTCTTAACCTATATCATAGAAATGGGACTCACCTGTCATATCGAGTACACCAGTGTTAGCTTTGTAGGATTACATCGCTAAATGCATCTCGTGCCACACTAGTGTAGTCTCTCACCCAGTCAGTACATTGAAGTAACGTTACTGAGAGTATCTCATACTCGCCTGAGGAGTTCATGTTGACAATACCAGGGTCAGTGGGTCGTCTTAGGGGCGGAGTACCAGGTATAGCTTGTTCAGTAACATCGCTATGAGCGTCTCGCGCTCCTGGCAGCTTCTCATTCATATAGTAGCGTGGAGATAACGTTACTAAAGACATCTCGTGTCACTGAAGAGATTGCAACGCACATGCAACATGCAGTGCTGAGGTCCACCACAGCGCCTGATTCACAACACCCAGCATCACAGCATCACGTACAAGCCAAAGCCAGGCATTCCCGCACATTAGGGTAGTGGGAGGCCACAGGATCTAATTACGAGTACATCCGCCGGTACGCCGGTATAGACTAAGAGTGCTTCTGATCAGTTCTAATTTCTTCCTGTTGATGTCTTTGATGAATGCCGCGGCCGTCTCTAGTTTCCGCTAACGGTGCACATAATACACTTTCTACCACTTAGAATAGTTAACCTTTTGTATTTTGTAACATTTTGTTTGTATAATATAAGTAAAAACTTAATAAAAATGAATAATTTGACGAGAATGAAATTTTTCTTGCAATGTCTTGACGCGCGAAAAGAAAAAGTAACATCCCTGTGTTGCCAATATGCTAGTGTTGCTATTTACGAAAAATATTTATATTCTATCTCAAAAAAAACGCGATGTTAATACGTGTGTATGAGAAACACTACTCTGTTTAATTAATTATATTTCAGATCGCCGTGAAGTAAAACTCGATGTATTCGTTGCTCAAAGGCAACTGCTGCAACAAATCACCATAATAGTAAGCTCACTGATAAGTTTATGTTCAGGCGTGGAATTTTATTAAATAATGACGTTTACAACAAAATACAAGATTTCTAAGAAAATTGGCGAAAGTTAAAAATGATAACCAAACAAAGACATGTGTGCGGCCTGAGTGAAAAGGCGTCCGGCGCCGGCGAGGCGTTCAGCGTTGCGTTCAAGCGGCGAAAGAGCGTTCGCCGAGTAGCCTTAGTGCACGCTTAGCGTTCGTGTGAGCCGGTCTCATTTTTCATCATGGCGTCGGGGTCGTACAATATTATTGATATGTATTTAGAAGCAAATATGTGGTTAAAATATTTTTATAACTCGATAATTAAGCAAAGAAGGCTGTGTGGGAAGTTTTTTACGCAAACACAAACTGGTTTGAACTACATGCTCGACGCCTCGCTCACCGCAAAACAAGCACGCTCTCCGCGCCGCGCCGCTCGGCCGCCACTCAGGATACTCGCGAAGGATTGCATGTGTTTAACACGAACGCTGCACGCATCGCCCTGCCGGACCCTCGAGTCGAGCGTGCACTCAGTTTGAACACTAATACTTTCATCATTAACTTAAAATCCATCTTTCTTACAGACCCTTTTCCAAAAATCTTCAAAACAGCGAACGAATTTAAACAATAGGCCACTTACAATCAGCATAATATCACGAAAGTCGTTATCACGCGAGCGCAGCCCCAGTATGTCTGTAAGTGCTCAACTTCAGTTTCATTCATTAGACTTAAAACCCTCATTACAGCTCTGTACTGGAGTATCGCCAAACTGGTTTTGTTTCTGAACTTCTACGATTATTGTCCAAGATTAGTTAGTGCTGGAATGGGAAGTTGGTAAAGGATTGGAGTTGATTTGGCAGCAGCTCTGTTTTAAAGCAAGTCCACTTTAGAGGTATCATTTGGTTCAATCAAACTACTCCCCTAGCCTAATGCAATCCGTCTGTCTTACTTTCTCACAATATCAAACCCCCCATTCACTGCATAGCATACGTAACCCTCGCGACGAACAAGTAACGAATAGGTCAGGGTAATGCTATTCATATCCACTAACTTGCTTTTTAACTATCTTTGCCACTGTACAGCCTATGAAAATCGTATGCTGTATTGTAATCGTTTCCTCATCACTCCCGTTATTTACATATTATCTTAACATTTTTCCATAAGAGGAATCTTCAACTATCTTCCCATGCCATTCCAGTATTACGTTAATCCATGACAAATACACGCGACACTTTGCCCATTAGAAAGTGGCTATCATAGCCGCTGCTAGCCGTTGTTAGCCGGTCCACCGACGCGGACGCTTCACTCCGCTCTGTTCTGTAACGCTTTTATGTCTCTTATATTTGTTACTATTATTGCCATTAGTATTAGTGAAGATATTGGGCTTCCGAGACTTGTAGGTAGTTGTTTCTTAAGATAACATTAGCAATATCCTTAGACATCAAACTAAAATTCCGAAACGAAAAGTTAACTATTGTTGAGCATTTTTTACCTGCTTAAAAGATTTTTTAATTGTGGGATTTTGACTTATCTACTCGTATATATACTTTTTGACGCAGTAGGTGCATTGGAAAACTATCGGTGTAGTTTTTGTCTATAGTTGGAGTGTTATACTACAAAAAAAAAAAAGTTTATTTCCAGTAAAATGTGCACAAAGGTTACAAGTACAGTAATATGGTACAATATAAAGTGCATTGAGTATTATCTCCTGGCACCCAAACTAGTTTTATAGCCTTTGACTTGGGAACCAGTGATTCCATAAGGGTAGATGAACAAAAATATTTTAGTAAAGCTGTGTTCACCAGTAACATGGTTAACATAAGAATGTAAATATTATTTTATTATTTATAAAACGTAACTATCCTGAAAATACTAATTGTAACTACACATCTCACATAACCCACAATTGGCGTAAACATCTACACAACATACAGGACAAAAGCACCTTAAATTGTCAGCTTTCATGCCATTCGTATCTCAGGTTTTACCACACAACCATCCTTGTTAACCCTCCTCGCCGGACGACTGCGTAGAATAATTAATTCTATAGCGTCACTGAGATGATTTAGATCCCTACAGAGCCCATAAGTTATGCCGAAACTATACATTATAGTTCCTGTTTTAATTTAAGATCAACATGGAACTGTGGCGTTTGTTTAGATGGTGAATTTAATTAAGATTTTAGGTGGTCCTTAACTTAATGTAAGATTGTACAAATGACCATCTTTTAGGCAAGAACAGACAGTGTTCATTTTAGCTGTAGGAATCTGTAATATTCCGTAGTCCACATTTTTAAACGACCAATATGGACGGCTCTGATGAATAATAAATTGCCTTATTTAATTCGAGGTACAAGAATTTATGGTTATTATTAAGTTCTGTGAAAAAAGCGGAACTCAATGAGATGCTATATAATATAATTATATTTTTTACCAAACCTGTTTGTTAGGTACTACATTTTCATTGGCAATGGCAAGATCCATCACATTATTGTTTCCGATAGTAATTATGACTCGTAGACACCAAATGCAGTATATATATATTTTTTTTTTTTTTCACCTTAGACAATGTTTATGTATTCAAACCTTCTAGAGGCATCGTCTGTTCGTGCTTTTATCGAATTGTTCAGAATAAATGTACGAGATTGAAAACAAGGACTCGAATTTGTGTTTAGATCCATTTTAGATCCCTTAAATTATGTCTGAAAATAAACTAGGGAGAGAATTTGGGAACGGTTAATAAGTACTTCACGGTTAGTTTTGTATTTTTTTTCTTGCTTATAGGGTTCGGGTGTGTTGAACAATGACGAGTAA
Organism: Dryobota labecula; assembly: GCA_947523025.1. Classification (NCBI taxonomy): domain Eukaryota; kingdom Metazoa; phylum Arthropoda; class Insecta; order Lepidoptera; family Noctuidae; genus Dryobota; species Dryobota labecula. Next base: position 25,456,549 of record OX383295.1, on the reverse strand, counting down.
GGAAAAGGGTACTCGTTGATCGATTTTCCTTTGTAATAAAAACGGGTTGACGTTCGGCAACATAAGAAATAAGGACCAAGAATTTAATCTAAATCGAGACAACCAACATAATAATGATTAGGTAAAGGTTATTTTACCTAGTACGTCAAAGAATCTATAAAAAAGATCTTAAAATCATGATATTTCTATTATTACCAAACTCTTAAGATTTTTCAATAAAACAAGAACACAATAGATTATTCCCGACCTCTCACAAACGAAGTCTTATAAACTATTGAAGTTGACAGTGTTTTTCTTCATCGTTTATGAGAAACTGCCAAGTAGTCTGCGGAACCCAGTTTAGTACCTAAGTGAATGAATAATGCAGACTACAGACTACAGAAAAACTAAGACATTGAGGACAAACTAAGAATGGAGTTGGAAACTAATATAAATAATAATAACTGTATTGTTTTGTCTTTGCTTGAACGAGGTTATATTAATGTAGTTTTAGCTAATATTTATTTCTGGATAATACTAATGTAATTTAAAAGGTAATAGTCATGTGGCCAACTCATCAAGCTACACGAAACTGTCAAATTTCTCCAAACGATTTTAAACTTTAAAATTTTGAGGATTAAGTTTTTAAACTGTCATAGTCACTAACATTACCATTAACACTTGAAACGTGTAAACAAACAAAAAAAAAAACAGTAAACATGGTAAATATCCCGTTTCAAGTGTTAATAGTAATGTTGAGGATTAAGTTCAAAATCGAACGAGAAAATTTGACAGTTTGGGGTAACTTGATGTGCTGGCCACCGTACTAGTATTATTGATATCTATATAGGGTTTTTTAGTATATCAATGACTAGTATATAAAAAAGAGAGAGGAAAGAATCAAAGGGCATAAAAAAATTCGTCCGCATCGCTGTCAACAGGAAAAGTTGTTGTAGTTTGGCCAAGAAATATGCCAGCCCTCTGGTCACGTGAAGAGTCGACCTACCGCTTGGTCTCGAAAAGATTAGTTAGTAAAGTTTGAGTATTTTTTTTTTTTAATGTTTTAGCTTGTTTATTATTCTGCATTAATGTGAACAGCTAAGGTCAGATTTGTTTTATGCAGCTAACCAAGCATTATCTTGTCTAGAAAATGTTTAGTAAAAGTTTGGCTTTTTCTATTTCTTCTTATATTTCTTCAACGTTAACATTATTCGAAACTAAGATTTGAGAATTCATTATCACACAATTTTGAAATAACTTTCTACAAATCTTTAAATTTTCCGATAAGTTTCAACCGTCATTTATTTTTTTTTAAATATTTATTTACTAGCTTTTGACCGCTGCTTCGCCCGCGTGGATGTCGGTTATAGCATAAAAAAGTACCCTATTTCCTTCTCCATATCCCAGGCTATATCTCAAATTTCTAACTTAATATTAATTTTAATGTGATTCACTATGTGAATAGAAACCGAAACAAATGATTTATTATAAAAAAGTACTTATATTCTGAACGTCTAATGAGTCTTTACGAGTACCTAAAGATAACAAAACCATAATACGAAATTTCACTCAAATTCTTAAAATCAAATTCAAATTCTTACCTAATTACAAACTGAAATAAAAATGCGGCACTAATAATAATTCACGTAAGTACCAACAATGTGAAAACAAAACGAATTAACCTCCGAAATGTCGTATGATACAACGTTTGTACTGAGAAAATGCTCGAAATGTCTAATGAACACCATTGGTGCTTAACTTTTCTCAGGGTCACGTTCGCAATTGGACGAAATATTTGACATTTATTTTGTACTTGCAACACGATCTGGCTGTAGAATTCGATTAATCGACTAATACTTGACCGCCTGACATTTTAAAGAAAAAAAAAAGAAAACAAAATACGTCTGTACACTGTGGTCGTGTGGCGGTGTGACGCGATGCTTAATGTAAACATTCATCAAGGTTATACGTGCGTAAAGTAATGGATTCAGTGAGAAAACGGTTTAATCTTGGAAGAATCTTATACAGAATTACTGAGAAGTAAGTGTAGATTTCGTATTGAGTGTTAGTATATCGAAAAGTGATAAATATGTCAGTGAAAAAGTAACGAAAGTTTTGGAATGCACAAATTTTGGCCGCCGTGTTTAGTAATGTTTTTATGATAAATATTCTTGTATACTGTTTGAAATACACATAAGTAGTTAGCTTATTTATCTACGAAGATAATTTGGCTAATAGCTAATATTAATATTATAGCGTATTGTTATCGTAATCGTATTTCCAAGAGTAAAATTCGGCAAACAAATACCTACAAAAACACAATAAAATGGATATAGTATGTTATCCTTAAGAGATAGACATAATATATGTCATCGCGGATTTTTTTGAAGACCTTTATAAGATACACATACCATACATTATTTTGTTATATCTCAAAGGGTTTAGACAACGTTTTCGTTGAAAGCTTCCAGACGGCTTATTTTTTTCCGACACCTCCAACAAATATCGTTAATTTATACAAAAACGCATACAAAAACTTAACAAATTATATACTAAAACCTTCCTCGAGAACCACGCTATCCATTGGTGAAAACAACATGAGAATCGGTGCAGTAGTTTTTGAGTTTATCGCGAACAGACAGACAGACAGACAGACAGACAGACGCGGCGGAGGACTTTGTTTTATAATATGTAGTGATTTTGTTTCATAAACAGCGATGGCAGACAATGCGTCTACTAGCAAATTTTTTGCGTTACAATATTAAACGATTTTTGACTTTAAAATCAAGTTTTGAGAAAGCAAAAGTGATGTAAATTAAATAATTAATTGTAAATAAGAGCCAAAGTACTCGTAGTAAAAACTTTGATATTGGTATCTTTTAAGTGACTGACAGACTTTTAAGGTAAGAACATCAAAAAACATAAAAATTAGATTATTAAGAGTACAAAATACAAAAAGTATTTACTACAAAAAGAGAGCATTGAGAGAAATTAAGTAGGTAACAACAAAAAATTGCATTTCACAACATTAATTTATTCTTACATACCTACTAAAATTACATTCTAAAACATACGAGTAAACTCAACCCAGATCAGGATAACAAACGAACACAATTTCGTATTTCTAACCAATCACCGAAGGCTTTAAATTCGACATTCGATGCGCGAATAAAGAAAACTTTAGAGACGAATTTTACATAACAAAGAGGCAAAGAAACACAAAAAAAAATCGAAAGAGAACCCTTTTAACAGACAAGACACACTTGTCAGTTAATAGAGTGTAGACAAAGGTGTTTACCATGATAAAGGAGCTGAAAAGAGCGGAAAAAGCGAAGCTCAGCTACACGGTTTGCTCGATAAGTGAAATAAGGTGCCTCGGAAGGCTGTAAGCCATTATTTCGACTAAATGGAAAGCAGTTTACTGTCTAAATGGGTTCTATATCGGGGCCATCTTTGCAAATTTATTTTTTTCTCACAATGAGCAGTCTTTAATTCACTGGAGATAAAACTGTAATGTTTACGAGCTGATTTAGTGCCGTGAGTTGTAGAAAGTATTTTTAATGAAGTCTCTATTCCCATGACATTCTTTAGAATATAAAATATTGAGTGTTAAAAAATTGGATATTAAATAAAACATATATTATGGTACCAGGAGTAAATTCTTGCTATCGAAAGAAAGAAAGAAAGACATCCAATATTTTGAAATAAGAGTGGCTCACAACTTGTCTACCATTTCTCATGGCGTGCAAATATATTTGTACAATTATTAATAATGAATTAATGATTTTTGACTATTATACTTATACATATTATTAGATATTCTTATATTTACATTATCCAATTATTTATTTACTAGCTTCTGCCCGCGACTTCGTTCGCGTGGAAGTCGTGAAACACCATAATATACTTAAATACCAGCCACATTTTAATAAAACTTCCCTGAACACTACGTTTATAGTTTTGGTCACAGCAGTCAAAATATACAGAGAGTTAGGACTGGTGACGCGGGAGCAAGCGACGTGCAGTTCTATGTTCTATGGTAAAGGGTTTGTTTTCCGCACTAAGTCCTTCAGGAGGACCATTGTTTATGGGCCATGGCGGCCATCAGTGGTTATTCCAACCAGCCCACCTATCTCCAGAAGTTAATTACGTCTCCCGGTGTGTTTAGAACATCTGTGAAAGATCAGGGTGCCCCGAGGGTCTCTGTTCTAATCTGGGTGACGCCTGTGCATTCAAAGAGCATATGCGCGACGGTTTCCTCAGCCTCCATGCAAGCTCTGCACAGAGGATTGTCCGATATGTCTATTGTGTGGAATTGTTTGTTTAGCGTGCAGTGTCCCGTAATGGTCCATGGTACGGAGCGAGAGTGCATGGGAGGCCGTCACCTCCTTCTGCGAAGTAATAATGCTTGCGAAGGAGGAAGCGGAACGCGTGAGGGAGAGGTAGTCTGTGCGCCCTCACGCCCGTAGTCGCTGCAGAAGACGCCCTGCGCGGCGGGAATCAATTGGCCATTCCCGGCCACCGTAGGCGCGGGCTTGCGGACGACAAGCAATGGGCAGCTCGCCGTCTGGTAAGGACCAGGCCCAGGTTGACGGCGCGTTGTGTTCTACGCGTGCCACAAAGACGGGGTCCGCTAGGACCAATGCTTGCCAGGGTTGCGGGTTTTTCTGTAAGGGATACCGTAGCCCTGGCACAAAGGCAACTGAAGTAACACAGGTGGGTTTTAGTCAGTAAAAGTCTGACTGCCCTCCCGCTCCCCCCAGAGAAGTTATTTGATAATTTCTTTTTTTTTAATTCTTCGAACTATCACAATTATAGTAACAAAATGTAAAAAAACCGGTCAAGGGCGAGTCGGACTCACGCACCGAGGGTTCCGTAACATCATAATTATATAGCTTTATTCGTATTAGTACCTAAATAGTTATTTGCCCAGAAAAAACTACAACTTACTGTGCTTAACCCAAAGCAATCTGCGAGAAGGTAGGAAGGAGGACATTTTGGTTGTGAAACGTGAATTTTTTTTAAATTTTCATCGGCGAGGTCAATATTCATCAGAGAATTTTAACACTGCGGTGTACAATATTGCAGTTTTAGGTCAGCGCCATATCTTGACCGATAATGGAACTAATGTAATTTTTGTTGATGATTTCTGAAAAGTGTGTTATTTAGAGAAATCGTTTTATTTTTCCTGTAATCTTTATATAAACTACTATTACATAAAATAATTTCAGTTTTTTTTTTATGCAAACAACGGAGATAAGGGGGGAACGGTTTTATTTTTTTGTCAAAAGTCGAAAAAATGGGTCCTACAAAAATTTATGAGTATGTGCAAATACCGCTCTTTCATACGATAGTATGAAACCCTACCACACATACCCTAGTAGTCCCACTTCGATTTTTTAAGACACCCAGTTAAGTCCCAGTTGCAAAAAAAAAACTTTCTTATTTGCAACATGGGCAAACGTCATCTAAAATTATTCAAAATTTCAAGTTGATAGCATTAGTAGTTCTTGAGATATCTAGCTGTGACAGACAGACGGACTGAGTCGCACCATAAGGGGTTCTTTTTTACCAATTTGGTACGGATCCCTAAAAAGAAGCACATAAATATCAATTCTTTGGAATCGAAATCAGATTTGCATTGCTTTGTTGAAAGTTGACTGAAATAGCATAATACGAGTATGTCATAATTGACTGCTTAGATCCATAAGTTATGATAATCATTTAAAAGATTAAATCTGTAACTATCTGCTATATTCGTTTCCTATTTAACACAGCGAAGTAGTAATGGAATAATTCGACTGTTGTCATACACTGATACATTGTGTTCGTTCTCCATCTCAGTCTGTGAATGCAGATTTTTTTTTTCCTAAAAGTTAAGGATAGTCTCTTAAGACCATTTTCTTGTAGCGACCACGGTTAAGGTACCTGTCCTTATGGACCCATCTCAAAACATAATGCAATACTGCTCATCCCCCATAGCAAATAGCGTGATAATTTATACGTAGTAATTTGACCAGACATAGAGGTAATATCTTTGCAAAATTTGAACAAAATCTGTCCGGTAATTTTTGCGTTTACCTGGAACATACATTCAGACAAACAGACAAAAATTCTAAAAACTATATTCAATCGTTCCCAGACCTCGTGGCAATTCGTTTTTTTTTTCAAAAATATTCAATGTACAGTTTTGACTTCGCTACGATTTTATTATATGTATAGATGACAATTATATATGATTACAATTATCACAATAACGATTTATATGTATCACTTTTTATAGGCATTCACTTATTTATAATAAAGGTATATTTAAGTTCTTCAATACAACCTGACCATAATTACTATACCTAATGTTAGTTACATTTATTTGGTTATAATAATCACCATGAGTCGTTTAAAAATTCTGTAATACCTACTATAATATGCTTTTTGTGCCAAAAACAATTTCATTATGTGTTTAAGTTTAGGCATAGTTAGCTCTTTTCAACTTTTGGGCAATTTGTTATAGATGCACTTTTGCGCATAGGTGCAGTTTTCGATGTATGTACAGAAAATTTGCTATTATCACGTCTATTTCTTGGAAATTTGTTTGCCATACGAGGAAACAAATGTGGATTTGCTTTTACAAACATTGCTATTTCTAATATATAAAGTGAAGGTAATGTTATTATATGATATTTTGTGAAATAATTTTTACAACTATCGCTAGTTTTAAGATTAAACATATAATATCTTACGCAGTACTTCTGTCTTTTAAAGATGATATCCCTATCGGTATCTGGGGTAACTACCCCAGAAGGTAACACCATATCTAATGACGGATTCAACTAAACCATAGTAGGCCGCTTCTATATTTAGAGTACGTGATATAATTTATATAACGCGCAATTGATAATCGAACAATTGATATTTTCCCTTTAATCTTTTCAGGATATACTATTTCAAACATTAACAATCATACCATTGTACGAGTACTACCAAACTGGCAATAGGTTCCAACTAGCAGACATTAACAAATTACCAATCAGGGTTCAGGAGTGAATAGCACAAGTTAATTCGAGATCATCCGGAATCAGAGTTAATTGTCTGGTGGTAATTACCGACAAACCGCAGACGTGGCTGATTAATCACCCACACCTAATCAATGATAAACTGCTTGACGTTTGATTGTCAAGGTCACGGGGACAGGAGTTGTTGAAAAGTCTGTTTTATCGTTGGTTTATGTCACTGAATTTAAACGTGTTTTTACAAAAAAATGGAATTAACATTATGTGATTTTTGATCTGCAATCATTTATTGCACACATGGAAGTAAGTAACAATGTTGCATACTCAAAAATTAAAATTAAAAGTAAAGATTTAAACAGACTTACAACATTTAATTTAAAGATTGAAACAAACGTTAAACAGGACTCATAAAAATTTGATATTTTTATGTCTATATGACTCAAAAATAAAAATAGAAGGACACATTTAAAAATAATGTTATTCATAGTTTACACATAATAATAAAATGTTGTTGATTCTGTTAGAGGTTTAGAATTGATGAAGATAAATTCAGACAGATACCTATGATTGGAATAAAAAAACAAGATGAAACAAGATTCAGTCGTTTGACTATCTTGTTAAATTGCGATAATTTTTGTGATTATAACTGTAATTGACAACGGAAAATGCCCGAATAATCATTCTTCTTAGCGTGTCGATGACAATCTAAATAGACTCGGCCCAGAATTGAGCTACGTGTTTGGCATCATCACATCACTAGCGTCCATCAGTTCCTGTAATGTGCAGACGACAGGACACGCAGAGCAACGCAGCGCGACGCAACGCAGCGCGACACGACGCCGACACAGTCATCACTGCGTTTGCAATAATTTAATGTTCTTCTAATAAAAATATGTATGTTTAGGTTAAGGTATTTATGTATGGGCCTGCGTCATGCCTCGCCTGAATTTTATTTTTATATTTTTTATGTCTTTGACATATCTCGGGACTCTGGGACCCGGACCTTTGGAAGGCGTGTACGAGGGGCCGAAGCCAACTCGCAGAGGCCCGTTAGACGCTTTTAATGAAATGAGGCTCCTATTATTATTAAGTATTCCATCTTTTGTGGAACAGCACCGTATTAGCACTCCAAGGCAAAGTCGTCTATGAATCTCCATCTGAACATGTTTTCCTTGCTTCAGTCAATCTAAGTCCGGAGTCTGTAAAGACTTCCAAGTTAGCCAAGGTAACTAGTGTCCGAGATCCTCAGTATAATCATTCAAAATTGTGTATTTGATTTCTCATAATACAATGTATGTTTTCCGTATAACCATCGAACTTCGACAGTTGCCTGATCAAGTTAATAAGCCTAGTCGACTGGCAGTGCGGTTTCGGAACGGCGTCAATTATAAATTATTGGTAAACCGCAGACTCAGCTGATTCGGTCTGTCGATGGTCAGTTAGAGGCAAGTAGTTTGTAGGCATTGGCAGGTTTTGGGTTGCTTGAATACGTTGTAGTTATATGCATGTGTTGTGTATGTGTATTGTAGATTCTGAAAAGGTACTCGTAAATCGTATTGAGAAAGGAGTATTTTGGTAGTGTTTATTTTTAACTAGCTCATAACTTTATTTGTAGTTCTAACAATCTTGTCTTTTATCCTGGGTTATACTTATTAGGTATACCTACCAGCGTAGTTTTTATGGATGTTGTTTTCTCTGCATGAAAAGAAAATTGGCCTTACTGTTAAATAGGTATTGATGGCGACATTCCGAACGACTTGTTTTATTATTAGTGTCAACATTAATTTTGTAAACACATTTACCCATCATCGCATCCAATCAAATAGGTCAACGAGAGAAATGGGTCACCCTGTAGACTGATGTCACAGCAGTGGGACACCCATAAACCGCTAGTTTTGGAACATCCGCGGGACATTTCATCGATTTTCATCTAAAGAGGTCGCAGGGGGAGAAATAAAAAAGCAATAAAAACGTCCGTGTCGTTATTATTTCCTGTTATTTTGACATCTCCCCCTTTGCTCCCTTTTCACCCCATGGTTGGACTTCTCTAAGTAAATAAACTAGTGCTTATTGTGATTGTGAAAATGACTTTGCAAGGCCAGAGGTGTAGGTATAAATATTTTGTCAATAATCGATATTTTTTGCGGAAATTGACTTAAGGCGAACCTAATTTTAATGATTTTATACTGAAGATCGCGTCTAAAGGGGTAGTGTAAATGATTTGGATTTTTTTTTTATTAAATTGAGCATTTTCTTAACAACATAATATATGTGTCGCAATCGAGTTATATCCGGTACGTCAGCGCCATCTAGTAGCGTTCGATAGAGTTATTGGCGTTCGCACCAACGAGTCTTGACTAATCCGGGACTGGCGTCCCGGATTAGTTACTGTTTAGCGGCGCATGACGGAGACAACATAACGTTCGACCGGCGACAAGTGATCGCCGCACATTTGAAAAGCAACGGTGCTACAGTGCGGTGCAGTGGTGCGGTGCGGAGCATTGGTGGCGGTCAAGCAATGAAGACGTCAAGGAACTGTTGCGCGTTCGGTATAGTTGTGTCGTGTTCCAATATTAATTACTTTGCATACCCATTACTGTATAGAATCAAGTTCTTCTAACTGAACAGACAGATGTGCTGCTGGGGAGTTTGTTCTGCTACTTCTTCTTCCCAGATAAAGCACTAGGAAGTGGTAAAGGGATGGGCGTTTTGGGGGACTGTCTTATGTAATCTTTAAACTTCTAACTCAGTTGAGTAAATGACTTTTGATTTGAGTTTAATTCGGTTTTCTATTGCGCAATAACCAACATTACCCACAGTAAGCCCACATTAGTTAAAATATGGCTGATGATAACGAGAGAAACCCTACTGTTCTCCGACATATGAATATTTTAGATTATGCGTATATTACATAGTGAAATTAATTTGTAATTGTAGGTCTGTCGCGGATAAAAAACTGAGAATCACGTAAAATCTATCAAGGGTATTTTTCTGATACCTTCACCTTTTTAAAGATAATTTAATTATTGATATTTTAGTATAGGTACGTATTTTATTTAAATTTCTTTTGTTTTATGTATAATTAATAATGCGTCTTATTTGGGACAGCGCTCCTCGATGGGCGAGACCTATTACTAGCTGGACATACGATGCGTTGCGTGAGCTCAGTACAGAACACGCAAGCTAACCACGCAAGGTCACTGACATATATCTGCGTCTTAATCAGGTTGGTTGCTCGTCGAATAGTTCACTAATGGGTATAGGATAGGATGCCTCTTCCAATAATTATTTCCTCTTAATATAATACTTTTCTTAGATACAGAAAAACAATCAAAGGAGACATTTGTATTGCAAATGTACCAAAAAGTCTACATTGCTGTTAATTACCTTCTAATATGTTAAAAGCATTAAAACGAAACAATTTTTACAGCTGTAAATTTAGTTCACTAACACATGTTACATTAGGTATCCACATAACTTTTCTCTCGACTTCAACCTTCTTCTGAAAAGTCGAACCCACACTTAATTTTCCTCAAGCCAACATGATTACGGTAAATGGACCAAACGTTTATTCGTATCCAAAAAACGAGTATTTTCGTCCGATGACATTCCGGTCCAATGCTGTTTCAGGAAAGACACTTCAATAGGGCTGCCGGTAACCTTAAATATCTGTAGGAAAATAATAAAAAAACTGGGTCAGGAAAACCTTTTCAAAAATAGAAGAGAATAAAAAAAAATTGACAGAAAAAATGGCGGACAATACTGTTGGAGTACCAAATATTGGTCCTATGGCTATTGAAGGCGGGTATGATATCTCTCAATAAAAACTATCGGTTTACTGATGACCTAGTAGATTTTTTTGTGTAATGGAAGAATAACAAAGCTTTTAAATCTCCTGGGAAAAAGAAGCCTAATTCTAGCTTTGCCAACGTTTTTGCGATTTATTCAGTTCCGTTCCGTTCTTGGTATTTCTTGCAACTTTGTTGAAATAAATACCAATTAATAATTAATATTCAATTTGGTTTTTGGTATTAGAACGGAATAAATCGTTTTCGCTTATTTGTTGCCAATTTTCAAAACAAACACAATAATTTTTTACACCTTTGTCAACTATAAATTTTGGCTAGAAATAGGATGACTACCGAGATGACGATTAATAGAGGAGTATGGAAGAAAAAGACATGTTGAGCTCAAATGACTTGGATGCTGGCTCAATGCTGACTCCAAATAACTTGGGATAAGGGCAAGAGAATAATGATATCGATTATAAATTGTACTCGCACAAGGACAAGTTCCCCAAAATAGTTCCTCTGCCAGCCCTACACTAGTCCCAAGGGGAACTACAAATTAGAGCAGCCTTAGGACCTTTAATTTGGCGACAGTCGATTGACGCGACAATTGCGACAATCGCACGATCCTACGACTAAGTTTACGAACGAATTCCCTTCAAACTCTTCCGAAAAACTTTCTTTCGAGTAATTAACTGTTCGAGACTATTCTATTGGAGCTAAATAAGCTTTATTATGAAATTCTAGGAAATAGGGTTCTTGTTTTCGAGAGGGCTGGAGGAATTTGTAATAATACGCGGAATTAGATTATATAAAGTTGTGTTTGTGATTTCGAGCGAAGTTTGAGCTTTAGTTTCTATTATGTTGGTGTTCTTTTGTCTTTAAATAATTATACACGAGGAATAAAGAAATGAGATTGTGGTACCGATTCTCTTGTTCAAAAACTAAACTAAATTTAAGTTCAGTGCATCTTTTTCTTTCTATTTCATTAAGAAAAGGACAGAAGATAAATTTTAGTTTAGTCCTGTCAAATTAATCAGCGCTTGACGTAAATTGACGTAATTTTAGTAGGCAAGTTTTAAATCACGTCTAAACTTGCATGGAGTAGTGACAGGTGCTCATGAATTTGACAGGACTTAATGAAATAGAAAGAAAAAGATGCACTGAACTTAAATTTAGATTAGTTTGTAAACAAGGGAATCGGCACCTATCTAAAACTTTTAAGATACCTCGTGTTTACTTCTTTTTCCTGGCATAGATTTTCTCTAGTAGTCATCAGAAACACTATTTTTAAATATGTCAGGAATGGCATTTTAGTTCCATATCGGAGTGCAGAAAGACTAACATCACGTTACTTAGCATCCATTCTAAGCATTATGCCAACCCAAACCCAATAGAAAAACACATATGACACAAGAATCAAAAAACTCCTCGTCCGCCATTCTGTCGTTCAGTAACCCAAAAACAAAATTCACAAAATACTAACACAAACGAGGTAATTATATTAATACTATAGCAGTAACTCCTAACATCTAAACTGCTAACAAAATTGCCGAAATGATTCGAGTGAAACTCTCGGTATAATTCAAGTTTCTAATTCAACACACATTACCGACCGTCCACATGAGTTGTACGTTAAATAAATTACACATGTTGACTTGTTTACAATTCCAGTATAATTTAATAAGGGTTTTATTTCAATGTTGGCAGCCGCGCATTAATTTGTGTCCTACATTAAATTAAGGTAATGTTTTGTTTTAGGTTTATGAGTTTTTGTGTGGCTATTTTTAGGACACGTCATTATGATGACATTATTTTATCTTGTAGGTACAGTCTCGTTTTGTCAGTTAGATCTGTAGAAAAATCTTTTGGTACGGTCAGCTGCAGAGAAATCTCACCCCCTAGCAATGTATTTATTCATTGCTAGGGGGTGAGATTTCTCTGCAGCTGACTGTACATAAAGTGATACAATTATCATGACAATTATAAATGATAGGTAGAAACAGAATTCCCAGTCAATAATTTATAAGAAAAGTACCATATTTTGGACTGAGAAAATTACAGGTACTTCACGTTTTTATTTAACCGACTTCAAAAAAGGAGGAGGTTTCTCAATTCGACGGTATATGTATTTTTTTATGTGTTTTCACGGATAAGTTCGTCGTTGATTAATGAACCGATTTTGATGATTCTTTTTCTTTTTTTGGAAAGGAGATATCCCAAGGGTGGTACCATGATAAGGAAACCAGAATTTGATGATGGGATCCATGAGGAATTGAGGGAACTCCTCAAATATTATAGGCATACATATAGCGATTGATGTATCATTTGATGAAGTGGAACTGATGAAGAACCACAAATGGCCACCGGAACTCCTCAATGATAAGTATTTCATGGGTGACGATAAGATATCTCGATCAAGATAGTTAAGCTACTATGAAGTAAATTTAAATAAATAATTCTGATGAAAATGGTACCATCGAACTGATCTGAAGATGAAGCCGAAAAGTATGCACCGGAACTCCGTAATAAAACAATGTATCCTAGCCGTGTTTGGGCTTATTGGAATCGTCATGAGATATAACTCCGGCTATAAATGGTTATTAACCGATTTTTATTCATTTTTCTTGGGTAGTTTTTGAGTTAACTTCGATAATACGTATTTAATCCACTTCGTATATCTTGTGTCACTGTTGTTTGTGCGGTGTAGCAAGTAGTGGTAATCGAATTGTGGTGGGGTAGGTACCATAACTAAAAAATGAAAAAAAAATACAAAAAAAACTTACTTCCAAAAAAAACACTACAAAGTGAAAAATAACTTTAAGTCTGACACAAAAACTAAAATACAGATCCAAAGACACCGACTTCCGAAATTAAAGTTATTTTTCACTTTGTAGTAATGGAAGTCGTTTTTGTTTTCTTTTTTGTTAGAAAGTTTTTTTTTTTTTAATCTCTGAAACCTGCAAAGGAATTACAGAAGTATTGTAGTCATAAACAGTCCAGTTCTACCACTTTAAATCAACTAGATCTTTTCCCAGAATCACAGCCAAGATACAACAAAGTTCAAAAGACCAACTATCATCACAACCGGCTTCCCATTAAAATCCAAAAATTGTCCCCCACCCTCTATTATAAGTAATTTATCGCCCCCAACTTCTGGGTACAGTCGTAACCGGCAGACGGCGACGCTATTGCACTCAAGGTCACACAACTTATATTAAACTGGACCCTAGCTGGAATGTTACGGCACTCAACGTCTTTAATCCTCAACTTTGGTTCGGATTGATTTATGGATAATCTATAAATTTGTTAGTGCTTAGGTTTTGAAAACTACGTTTGGACGTCCACGCCATAAGGAATTAGACTCTTTTGAATATAAACTAAATATTATTATTAATAATATTATTATTTTTATTGTAAATTTGTGTAGAACTGTGACTTATAACATCGCCTTGGATGACTCTGTATGGATGTTATAATTGTGATTTAAATAAATAAATAATAAATTTTAGATGATAATCTAGACTTTGATCGACCCAGACGACCCCACAACTCTCCTCCAGGAGAGCAGTAGGGAAACAAGTACAGCTCGCAAACATAAAACAAAACACGACCGTCATTCCGACCTCGCCGCCGAGGCCCATCGCGAAATCCCCGACTAAATAGTCCTCCCCGACCTTTGCTCGTAAGCGAAGCGCCAGCCCGCGCCATAGCTGAGCATGTAGCTTTAAATTCCTCTGATAATAATCATAACCCTGATTTTATCCAGCCTCCGTCGGTCCCTTGCCGTCCTCCCTCCGACTCTGCCCTAAGCCGAGGTTCGTACCCCACAGAGGGTGCCCTTAGCGCGCAGTCGTTTAGTTTATAAGTTTTACGCCCTGGCTGGAGGCTTTAAGTTTTTAGGAGCTTAAGGCAACCACAGGAAATACCGGTTAAAGAGTCACGACCTCTAATGGTTAACACTGAGATGCCCTAGATAAAAAAAAAGATAATCTAGAACAGGTTTTTTAACAGTTCACATAAAATTATCTGTGAAAATGAACTACTCAACTTACGGCATGCGTGACACTTCCTAAAACAACATTGGTTGTCTCTCAAATTAGTTAGTGAATCCATAAATTGACGTCGCACATCCTTCACTATAAAAAGCCTAGTTTCAAAGGTGGACGAACGGCAAACGTTGTGAGCACTACGTTTTTTTACCGAGCATGGCCTAAAACCAATTAAAAATGGGGTGCCCAACATACAGTTTGTATTGACAGCAACTAACTGCCATAGGCTCGGCTTTACGTTTTTGTTCGTCGCATCCGCGGGTTAAAATTGTGACGTAAGAATATTATTTGTCGTATTAAAAAAAAATTGTTTGTTCTTTGGTTCCGGCTTTGGTAACAGTGAGCTGTATTTACAGGTTTAGGTATAAAAGTCTGTCATGTAGTTATGACCGTGGTGTGCTGGGCACATTTTGGTTTGTCATCTATACATGTGTGAGGCGGTCAAAAGGTTAATTATATTTTACAAACTAGATCATTCTCTTTTTGTAATATTATTTATTTTAAAAATTTGGTCTGAATTCAATGATTTGTAATATTTATTATCTGCTTACAATAATAATAATAAAAGTAAATTTATTAGCACAAAATACCTTTGCATGACAACACCAAAACATTTCACATAGTTACATTGGATTTTGGGATAAGGCTGCACAAATAGTGAAAAACCCTGCCTAGTAGGGGAATCCTGTGACCTAGGAGTCAGTGTTCTACTGTAACTTCGTGTACAAAAGAAACCTTTATTTATGTGTGTGTTAATAAACCCATAATGACCTGATTTAACTATGAATATGAATGGGTGAGTATGTGTGTAAAAAGGGGGGATGGGGTGTGATGTGGTGTGGTGTATGAGAGGGTAGGGTGTGTTTTGTGGGGGGGTATAATGTAGTTTATATTTTTAATCATTTCTGGCTTGTCAAATACAGGGGATTTTTCTCGGGATAAAGGAATTTAAATTATAACGTACGAACGAATAAAAATAAAGTTATAGTTACAGTGTAGCTTTATAAGTAGATAAACATGGGAGGGGCAGGCTATGATGACTCTTTTTCGTCATCTGTATACGGTAAGCGTAACACCTATTCATTTTTTTTTTTAAACTGCTTACCTAAAAGTAGATAAAGAGTTAGTCGTCAAACAACTTTAATTTCATATACCTATACAACTATATAACAACGGGGATAACATATCAAAAAAATATCTTCATAATGGTAATTTACATAAAATGGCGAAAAAAGAGGTTTCAGTTTCTTTTAAGAACTGATTTTAAGAAATAATAGTTAACAAATAATCATACTGTAATTATTTTTATAAATTTTCGGTTTTAAACAAAGTCATTAAAAAAAGGAGATTTTTTGGTATAAAATATTTTATGATACTGGTAACATTGCAGGAGATACAAACATTTTCAAATTATTAACATCTTCAACGAAACTAATATTAAAACTCTCATTCATAGATTCATATTGTAAGTAGCATATCTAGCCACATTTTGGATGAAAACGGCTGTAAATTGTTTCGAGTGGAAATCGATTTTGGGAGACCTACGTTTAGCACTGGACTTAAAAAAGGGCTGATTATGACGATCATATGGCCGTGTCTCCGACATAGTACACAAAACATTGTTTGGCAACGGTATTTTGTTTGCATAGTTCTTATGATTAATTCACTTTAATTTTAGCGATGACTATTTACAAAAAAAGAAATATGATATTATGTTTTGCACCACTGTCCTGTCATTTTGACAGTGACATTTCTTGACATTACTTTGTTTACATAAATTATCTGAATTAGAGACTTTGGGTATACAATACTAACAAGAATCCTCTCTCGACAATACTATTACCATTCCTTAATTCAAAAGCTACTGAATACATTCCAATATTCCCACAAGTCATAAGATTTACAATTACGTTTATTATTCACGAGGTACACAGTTCTGTGGTAACTTTTACGATCGGTCTGGTTTGAAGCAGGACCATTTATGTAAATATACAGTTCTTAGGAGGCAAAATAACAAATCGACTACTTGATTATATTTTGTATACATTAATCATTAGTTCATGGAAGATATTATTATTTTGGAGGTCATTGGTATTCCGTTGGGCATTCAAGCATTATCAATAAGATCATGGCATAGTAACAATTGAATATTATCACATTAGGTCCCTGATTCTTTTGGACTTTTTAAAAAGTTCGAGGGGAGGTGAAGTCTGCAGTCAGCATATTAAGGGTGAATTAGTCGGCTAAGTATTTCTCAGGTCTTTCAAAGTAAGAGATTTTCGTAAGTGGAACTACTCCTTTAGTCTTGAGACTTACATCATAAGATAGGTCTTTTTATGCTAAACATTTGTAGCGTTGTAGAGATCTTCTCTTGAGCTGCACATTTCAACTTTCAAAACCCACTCCAAGATTCAAAATTCGCTTCTTAAACCATCAACAAATATTTTCCTCAACATTGGCCCAACACGCCAACCCATACCTAATCCTAACGTTTACACAAGTTGTAAACTAGAAATAGTAACACTGCAGGGACTCGATACAAACATTCTAGCCAAATAGAGCAAACTAAGCAAGTGCAGTCAACATGCCTGTAATATATTATAGATTCTATACTTGTCTGTTGGTCTATGCCTTCTTGGGATAGTCGTAGCATCTGGAATATTCTGGACGGAGTAATCAGTGAAATAATAAAAATTTAATAATTTTCCTAACTACAGAGATATTTTTTTTATTTTTTTTTATTTTTTTTGTTTTTTAAAAAACGTTGCCCCACACTAGGATTTCTCCTGTATCGTGGGTGCGTTTACAAACATTTAAACTCACATACACAAACAGCCAGACCCGGAACAACTACTTGTAGATCATACAAATATTTGTTCCGTGCGGGAATCGAACCCGCGACACGCAACGCAGCAGTCAATCGCTTAACCACAGCGCCAACCGTGCCGCACGTGTACGCGTGTGAACGTTGGTTTTATTAAGTGTATTATAGTCTCTATGACATCAAAACTACACCCATTGGACCATTGTTGTGCAAGCTTTTTGGTGGCATTGCTGGATAAACTATTGAAATCTTGCCTAAACTTAGTGATCCTTTCGTCCGCCAGATGTTCCAATAATGAGATCTTGGTAATCACCTGGCTTTAATGGAGAGTTGGTGATTACTGTCAGTTGTTACTTCAACTAAAAACATAATTATCCTTTTAAGGAAGGAACCCTTATAGTTTCACCATGTCCATCTGTCTGTGTGTCTGTCCATCTGTCTGTCCGTCTGTCCATCTATCCGCGGCTTAGCTCAGAGACTCTTAGTACTAGAAAGCTGTAATTTGGTATATTAATCAACAAATTGGTAAAATAAAATCATGAAAAAAATATATTTTAGAGTACCTCCGGTACACGTACGATGATATAATTTTTTCTTGTCTATCCTATTTTTTGGGGTATCGTTGGATAGGCCGTTTAAAAATATTGCGGGTTTGTGAAAACTATTTTTCGATTCAGGGATCCGTTTGCGTAATATTAAGTTTTAAAGTGCTAATTTTTGTTACAGCCAAGTGTCGTTGTATTAGGATACGTTAAAAAAATTCACAACAGTAGTATATATAACGAAATTAAAAGGAAAACTATCACAGCTAAATAGGCTTTACAAAGTACCGAGTAAAAGTCGACGAACTTACATTTGCAGTTGAAAAACATGCTCTTGCTCTTGCTCATGCATAGTTTTTCAACTACAATTTTAAGTTTGTTCTTGGCATATATTCATCCCACCTACAAGAATGAATGAATGATGAATTTATCCCAAGAACCAACTTAACATAGTAGTTGAAAACCATATTCTTCCATACATTCCGACTGCAAATCTTCGGTTTACTGCAAGAACTTATTCATGGAAAAAAATCATAAAGTTTATAACGCCTTGAACTCGTCTTGGCGAGTTTTGTATAGGTAATGCAAAAACTCATTGAGTTTAATTTTTCTTTAGCATAAGCATAATGAAGATGATAAAGGGCAATCAATACAACTAAAACTAATATATTGCTTATTTCAAAGTTTTGACTATACCTTTCACTTAATGAGTTCTTGCAGTAAACCGACGAAATATAAGTTAATACGCACAATATTGGGAGATTAACCACGTTATTTTAAGACCATAGATTTCTTATTATTTTTCCCGTAATCACCATTTATTTTATATAACACACATCAAAAGTGTCTCAGGGATCAGGTACATTTTTAACTATAAAAATATCCAATTAAAATTTACCAAATTTAGTCTTCCAAACTGTCTTCTTACTTAATTTCTATGTTTAAGTTAACAACTTATCCCTATTTTTATGTAAAAGTAAAGAAAAATCTAAATTTTTGGAAATTGTGGGAAATTAATCTAAGTTTATTGCGTCAATTAAATGACAAAAAAAGGCAAAATTATGTTTTTTATTTTATTTTTTTAATGTAGAGATAAAAAAAAACTGTGTTTCCACCATTGACACAAATCACACAATCACAGCGATTCTGTTCATCAAAATCACTTTGAGGAATGGCCACCCACGTTCTTTCTAACAAGTCGCAAAGTTGTAGCCATACTCGGCAGAGCTCTTTTTTGTAGCATATTCAATGCTTGCTCAATTGGGTTGAGGTCTGGCAATTGAGCAGGCCACGGCAGAACGTTGATACGAGCATCGGCAAGAGTGCGTGTTACGACTCTAGCCGTGTGTGGACGTGCATTGTCGTGCATTAGTCGAAACGAATCACCCAACCGGCTTTGCAAAGGAATGATCACGTCAGGAAACAATAATCTCCGCATAAATCTGAGCATTGAGGTTGCCCTTGATCCAAATGAGTTCGTTTCTTCAACCGGTCCAAATACCGACCCAAACCATTATTGTTCCCCCTCCATATGAATGAACTTCCTAACAAAATTTCAAACGTTCGTGACATCCAAAGATCCTCCAAACTCGAGTACGTTTTGTATTCGGCCTGATACCAAAACGAGATTCATCGGAAAAGCCAGTCAGTCGCCGCCAGTCGACAGTCGCCAGTCTTCTTCCTTCCAATTTCTGTGTTCGCGAGCCAATTGTAAATGGACCCTACGATTGCGGGGTGCTTTAGGTGGAACTCTCAGCGGCCTTCGAGAACGCAGACCCACTTCACGTAAACGATTTTGGATGGTTTGGTCGCTGATCAGCAAGCCTGAAAAGCTATGGAGCCTCGTCGCCAACATCATGGCGGACATGGTACGATTCCGTCGAGCAGTATTTTGGATGTGTCGGTCCTATCTGCGAGTGGTGATGTGAGATCGTCCTCCATGTCACTCGGCGACGCTGCCCGTGATATGATAGCGTGTCCAGAGGCGGCTTATGACGTTCTGTGAAGTGCCAAGAGCGACAGTCACAGTACGTTACCTGGATCCAGCTTGCAACATTCCGACGGCTCTCATCATCTCTTCTCGTATCAAATGATGTCGTCGCTCCTTATCGATGCAATTTTTTTCAGTTCCGATGTAGAAATTGTAATGGTTTTGTAAAAACGCAATTACACAGTTTTATAGGAATTCTGATTGACAGTTGATTTTCTATAATTAATCAATATTTAAAGGAAATTCTTTATTTAAATAGTGAAATTCACAAAAAAAAAAAAAAAACAATAACGATCCAAAAAAGTTAATAAAATAATAATCCTCAAGTGCGGCGATACTCTAGAAATTTTGAGTAAACAACTGATTAAATATCTAAACAGTTGATTTAAATGTTGGTGAACACAGGCCTAAGGGCTGGTTGTTTCAAACGGTTGGTTAACGTAACATACGTACGTCAAATAATAACGATTACATAATTATGATGTTTAACGTTCGTTGAATACAAAGCGTTGTTTCACTGCATAAAAAACCGATCGTCAAACTTCAAATTTAGAAGAATAAAATGACGTTAACCCACTGGGGGTTACTGTAATCGTTATTTTTTAACGAACGTTAAGGGCATAATTTTATGAAACATCGCTATTTATTTTTTGGTTTGACGATAGTTAGCGCCATTCATGACGTATGCGCGTGCATCAAGTGGACGTGAAACAACCCGCCCTAAAACTTGATCCCTAGAAAACTTCGATGTGTGTATTTAAAAAAGATTTGAGACTCACAGTAAGCCCTTAAGTTTCATTAGATATGTCAAACGATACAGAGTGCCAAAACTTTTTATTTTTGACGTAACAGCGTCTAATAAATCGATGAACGCCGGCTGCATGCACGAAAAAGGATGAATCATTGTCCCGTTACGCTCATTGCGCCGCATCAATTTTTTGTTATGACGTTGTCACGTTAAACTATCGTCCGTAAACCAACTTTACAGACAACCAATTTTTCTTTTTTTTCGTATTTATCTCCCAAAAGTGACCCCATATTCAAAATTAATTTATTTACGTATCACGTCTGTGTTTGGGTCGCAGAAATTAATATGTGTACGAAACTACAACTAAATCGGTCCATTGAATTCGGATCGAATTGGCTGTGACAGACAGACACACGAGTGATCCTATAAGGGTTCCCTTTTTTCATTCGAACATACGAAACTCTAAACATGTCTCCTAATGGACACAACATCTAAATACCAAGAACTTTTACCATCAAAGCTGGTATAATAATATTATTTAGTTTAACTAAGTTCAGCGCAGAATTATCGAGTTAAGTCGTTATTCAACTATACCCGTGGGAGTTACAGCGACAGTTAAGGTGCATTACTCACACGAGCTGTTTAAAATTAATGCCATACCACGTAGAGAATGTTCTGATAGTAGAATGTATGTATAAATAGGATATTTTTTACTGTAATATTCTAACACGACCGTCATACCGACCTCGCTGCCGAGGTCCCTCGCGCCAACCCCGACTTAACAGTCCCCCCCGACCCCTGCTCGACGAAGTGCCAGCCCGCGTCACTGCTGAGCCTGTAGCTTTAAATTCCCCGCATAATAATAATAACCCTGATTTGAACCATCCTGTCCCTTGCTGTCCTCCCCCCGATGCTGCCCTAAGCCGAGGTTCGTGCCCCACAGAGGGTGCCCTTAGCGTGCAGTTGTTTAGTTTATAAGTTTTATGCCCTGGCTGGATGGAGGCTTTAAGTTTTCGCTTAAGGCAGCCACAGGAAAGTCCGGTTAAGGAGTCATGACCTCTCAAGGTCAACTCAGAGATGCTATAGTTAAAAAAAACTGTAATATTGGGGAATTGTAATACATACCTCTATAATAGATTTGGTATAATAGATTGCGTAGTTCACATGTGGCGTTGTTGACACCGCCACAGTAAGCAAGAAAAAAAAAAAAAAAAAAAACTGAAATTGTTACACTTTTTCGGTCCATTTCTTATTCACCAAGTGTGTAGAGTATAACGTGCGATAAGGATCGTCGTTCCAAAAGTGATTATAGTGAGTTTTTCGTGTGCATAAATGGAAACCATTACACAGAGTTTGTCTGCGATTCACTAATGAACAGTCTTTTACGAGTCCAGTCCAGACCAGTTTTATAATTATTTTTAAAAATGTATCTAATTTTACTTTTTCTACATGCAATAATAATTATATTATTGAACGTTCAAAGACAATGTGAATCTTTTTATGAATAAATAAACTAGTGGCCCACCCCAGCTTCGCTCGGGAAATCAAAGACATGACTAAGAGTATAACTGTTTCATCCCAGAGAATCTGAAATACCACTGAATTACGATGGTAGAAAACAATGTGAGGAAACTCTTATCTTGACGCCCTGGTATCGAAAACACACAGTAATCGAAGATATCAATAAGAAGAGGTCTTTGTTCAACTAACAGTGACAGTTACAGACTGCTATATACTATGATATCCTCCATCCATCAAAATTTTGTACATTTCCATACCATTGGCACCAATAACTGCTTAATTACATAATGACTATTTTATGCCCCAAAACAGTCATACAAACAAACAAACAATCACATTGAATTCAATTAGCATACCGAACCAACTCGCGCCAGTAATTGAATGATCTGAACATCTGTAATCAATTGATAATCGCATTAATTATAAATGTAGTGTAACTAGCCAATTAATATGCGGACGCCATTGCTTTCATATCGATTCAATTTAGTGAGCTTAATGTTGGTTTGAAAAAGAGTGATAATGAGATGTGGGAGAATGTAGACAGAGATAATTATGATATGTGAGAGTATGATCAAGAATGACAGAGCCGTGTTGCTGAGGAGTTTGTTGCATATACGACTTTTTTTTTTCAGCGAAAACATTGACGATTTGATTATTTAATATAATTTTTTCATATTCACAAAGATCTTAAAACTAATTAAATTAACTGCTGCATTGATCTAAAATAAATGGCAATAGGCTCGGCCCCTAGGCACTCATAGGACTAAAACAAACTCGAAACATAAATGGGTGTATTATGTTAACACCTTTGCCTACCCGTTCAGAGAATACAGGCGTGACATTAATATGTTGTGTATGTTTTTAGATCTTTAAAATACTATCCCTAAAAACCTAAACATAAAACTGTAAACATTGTGTAGTCCAAAACATGAAAATGATCCAACAAAACTCTTTCTCGCTAAAAAAAGCCAGCACGTTTTTGAAAGGGCCGTTAACAAGCCTTTAGTAACCGTGACAAGCTATCGACGTGACACGCACCGCGGAAAATGTAACAAATATATTTTTTTCAAGACAAAAACTGATATATATTTTTCATGAGAATAAGGCTGAGTTAAAGGTTTTTTCTACTAACTTTAGGTTGATTCGAAAAGTGTACTTGAATTAGTTACTAATAGATTCTACATCAAAATCTATATAATATAAAATGGTAAACTGACTGACTGACTAACTGGGTGATATATCAACACACAGCCTAAACCGCTGGTCCTAGAGACATGAATCTTGGAAAGTATATTCTTTGTGAAGCCTTTATAGAGAAATACTGTGGAGGATTTAGGTAGATACCGGTCCTTTACAGTAGGTGTTTCTTTACAGTATTCCTCAACAATCACACGTAGTGGAGGAAAATTAGCCATGAACGAAGCTCTATATTGTTATAATAATTCATAATTATCTAGAAAATAATAATTTTAAGCAGACGAAGTAAAATAAAATAGTAACGAAGTCAAACTTTACATTGAATCTTCGAGTCTGACGCCTAAAATATAGTTTTTAGAATTTTGGTCTGTTTGTTTGTATGTATGTATGTTCCAGTTTGCACAAAAAGGGATGAACGGATTTGGATGATATTTGGCACACATATATAACCTTGATTAACCTACAGATTATTTTAAATCTCGGTAGTACGTTCCCGTCGGATATTTTTCGACATCCACGCGGGCGAAGCCGCGGGCAAAAGCTAGTATTCTATAAATCAAAAGAATCTAAAGATTCACTAGTGCTGTCTGGTTAATCTGTTAACAAAGACATGGGGTATTGTCGCATGTGTCAGAATAATGGAATATGTACTATTTGTAGAGGTAATGTTATCCACTTATTTAGCAAGCTTTGAATGTCAGAATGGTTACTAATTATGAACTGTGTATGGAAGTAGTAAAGTACCTTTGATTATGGTGTGTAGGGAATGGATTTTATGAATTAAAGCACAGAAAGACAAGACCAGCATTTATTTCAATTAGGCTTGTCAATTAAATACTTAGATGAGAAAACTAGTCGTCCGTTCTAAAACTAGGTCATCATGGAGAAGAAGGAGGAAGAAACTCCATGGTAGCTTGTTTTAAAGTATTTTACCAACACGTTTTAACATTAGTATACATTATCATTAACATATTAATCTCTTGGACCATTTCTCAAAGTTATAGCAACTTAGCAACGGAAAGAAACAGAACATGAATATTTCCTAATTCGATTTAACACTTATGACATTATTATAACTTATACACAAGTCACAAGTCACAAGTCCGCCTCTGTACATTTTTTTGTGCTTATGTATTAAATAAATTACTATTAGATATGACAAAAGCTTACGATAAAGTGCAATATGACATTCTATTAAATAAATTACAAGGCATAGGGATCCGCGGAAAGACCCACGAATGGTTTAAATCCTATTTATCGAATAGAGAACACCAAGTCGAGATAGAATTTTATAATGAAAATACCAAAGAAATACAAAATATTCGGTCAGATAGCAAAACAATTAACGCCTCTATTCCCCAAGGAAGCGTTACTGGATGCCTCCTATTTATTATTTATGTTAATGACCTTCCAAAAACCATAGAAGGGCCATGCGTATTGTTTGCTGACGATATTTCGCTTTTTAACTTCATGCCAGAACAATGTTGGGTTGAGCGAGGACCTAACCACTACACTAAATAAGACAACAACTTGGATGAATGACCATAACCTGGAAATCAATTTCTCTAAATCTAAAATAATGTCCTTCCACCCCCGACAAAAAGCCCCACTAGACATAAACTTTACCTACAAAGGTACAAAAATAGAAGTCATTCATGAATTTACTCTGCTTGGCCTATCTAAAGATACTAACATTAATTGGAAGTCACACATCCAAAAGATAAAATCGGAATTGTCCAAATTTGCATACGTCCTTCGTGAAGTCAAAAAGACCACTGACTTTAAAACTGCGCTTGTTACTTATTATGCCTACGCATATGCGTGGCTTAGTTACGGCGTGATATTGTGGGGAAACAGCACAGATGCACCGATACTTTTTACATTGCAAAAGAGACTTATAAGAATCCTTGTAAATATAGAAGACACCGACAGCTGCAAACCTCACTTCCAAGAACATAAGATACTAACCCTAGCCTGCCTATACATTCTAGAAATATGCAAATTCGTTCGTAATTACCAACACTTTTACACGACAAGAGAAAATATACAGTCAAGATATACACTGCGCCATAAAAATAGGTTAAACTTACCAGGCTCTAAGCTGAAAATGCACTCAACAAGTCTAGTCATGTCAATTAAAATTTATAATAAATTACCAGAAAAAATTAAAGAAGAACAAAAACTTTATACATTCATAAATAAATTAAAACAATTTCTGGTATCTAAATGCTATTACAATATCAATGAATACTTAAATGACAAATTTTAAATAACATGTATATGTTAATAATCACAACACCTATTCAATATTATTATTATAACAACTAAGTAGTCAAATAAAAACCCCTCTTCCTCTCTCCTACTTTTGCCGTGCCCGACAGGGTCCACAATGATCATATCTTTGTAAAACCTACCACCTAAGTTCACATGTGGAAGCAATAAATATATTGAGTATTGAGTAAATAAATAAATAACATAGCTATCAACAATAATAAAGAAATATTATCATTCAACTTACATGAACAGTACCGTTCATCTTTCACCACAGATCAATCCAAAGTTCCCTGAATAGGCGGTTACGCATATTTTTTATAGTCTCCCATTATTACTCCAGTACATCCAACATTCCCGCCATTTTAAACCAATCCTAGTCGGTCATACATAATTGTTAAATAACTAGCAGTAACATAGGTAATTATTAACAAATCGTATGTAGTGGAACTATTTTAAAATATTATAAGATATTTAATGTATTTTTATAACAATTTATCTGACTATAATTAGATGAAGTCCCCTAAACATTAGATCCACTGAGTTTACTACATTTATTCATTAAAACAACATATACATCCAATAAAGCACATAAAATTAAGAAAATATTTTAAGTACAATTTATAATTCTGCGTCCTTAAATTTTAGGTGAAAATAAAATAAGTTTTTGTATTTATTCAGACCGACACATACAAAGATCACCGGTTGCGTACCGGAATCATTTTATTCGTCTAGAAATACTCAGACATTATGGCAATAACATACTAATTCCATGCAATTTAGGAAAACAAATCAAAGATTAATAACGTGTGTTTCTATATATTCCGACACATGCATGTGTGGTAAATAGTAAAATAATGATTTCGATCAATTTCAAAAATCATATCACTGATGACTTGCCAGAATGTCATAGCACTAGTATTTCAATGGTGGTCGGAGTAGAATTGTGGACGATGGGCCTTAAGCTGTAGGTAAACCTCTTCAACGACTGGATATTGAGATTTCAAGTTTGTTAGTCCCAGGGACTAAAAAACTTGAAATCTTTGAAATCATCAAAGTATAGCCATAAATAAATGAAACTTCTTACTCCTAGATTCTACCTCTGAAGCTAGTGCCACATGGTAGAGGTACGATGTGTACAGAGTTTATATTGAAATAGAAGTGAAATTCCAAGAATCCAATTTGGTCGCCCATTCCGTCGTAATATTTTTGAATTTAAAATACCTAATTAAGTCATTCACCGTCAAAACATTTACGATTTTTTATGCAAAGTTGAAGAACTATCACTATCACTACATATTATAAAACAAAGTCCTCCGCCGCGTCTGTCTGTCTGTCTGTCTGTCTGTCTGTTCGCGATAAACTCAAAAACTGCTGCACCGATTCTCATGCTGTTTTCAACAATGGATAGCTTGGTTCTCGAGGAAGGTTTTAGTATATAATTTGTTAAGTTTTTGTATGCATTTTTGTATGAATTATCGATATTTGTTGGAGGTGTCGGAAAAAAATAAGCCGTCTGGGAGCTTTCAACGAAAACGCTGTCTAAACCCTTTGAGATATAACAAAATAATGTATGGTGGAATTATGTATCTTAAAAAGGTCTTCAAAAAAGTCCGCGATGGCATATGTCTATCTCTTAAGGATAACATACTTTATCCATTTTATTGTCTTTTTGTAGGTATTTGTTTGCCGAATTTTACTCTTGGAAATACGATTACGATAACAATACGCTATAATATCAGTAGCTATAAGCCAAATTATGTTCGTAGATAAATAAGCTAGCTACTTATGAGTATTTCAAACAGTATACCAGAATATTTATCATAAAAACATTACTAAACACGGCGGCCTTATGATCAAAATTTGTGCATTCCAAAACTTTCGTTACTTTTTCACTAACATATTTATCACTTTTCGATAAACTGACACTCAATACGAAATCTACACTTATTTCTCAGTAATTCTGTATAAGATTCTTCTAAGATTAAACCGTTTTCTCATTGAATCCATTACTTTACGCACGTATAACCTTGATGAATTTTTACATTATTAGGGACCGCGTCACACCGCCACACGACCACAGAGTACAGACGTATTTTGTTTTCTTTTTTTTTTTCGTTCGTTTAGTGGTGTTCCCGCTAAAATGTCAACCGGTCAAGTATTAGTCGATTAATCGAATTCTACAGCCAGATCGTGTTGCAAGTACAAAATAAATGTCAAATATTTCGTCCAATTGCGAACGTGACCCTGAGAAAAGTTATGCACCAATGGTGTTCATTAGATATTTCGAGCGTTTTATCAGTACAAACGGTGATGCGACATTTCGGAGGATTTCGTTTTGTTTTCACATTGTTGGTACTTACGTGAATTATTTTAAAATTATTATTTGTGTCGCACTTTTATTTCGTGTTGTAATTTGGTACAATTGATTGCTTTAAGAATTTGAGTAAAATTTCGTATTTTAATTGTGTGTTTGTTATCTTTAAGTAAAGGCTCATTCACGTTCAGAACTTAGGTACTTTTATTATATTAAATCATTTGTTTCGGTTTCTATTCACACAGTGAATCACATTAAAATTAATATTAAGTTAGAATTTTTAGATATAGCCTGGGATATGGAGAAGGACATAGGGTACTTTTTTATGCGATAACCGACATCCACGCGGGCGAAGCCGCGGGCAAAAGCTAGTATTATACAAAGAAAGGAGCGCGTTCTTTTCATTATGTTTGGTTTTAATTTAAATTCCTCAAGTACAACAGAAAAATGACGCAAATTTACTTTTTTTTAGTTTTAATGAAAGCGTAATTTTAAAAGAATTCATAAAAATTTAATTTTCGCGCAGTCCCTCAAAATATTTTTAAATTAACGAAGTAGCTCACTCATGAAATTAAAGTTTTTCATTTTGGCTGATTATTTTTCAAAGTAATATTATTGACGTATGTTTATGTTAATTAATTTATTATTTGTTGTTTGTTTTGACGAGGATTTCAAAACAACCTGCGACCAAAGGTGTACCAAGACCGTGACGAAACTCGGAACCAAAAAAACAAACCAATATGGTCTTTCTAAACCATATTGGTTTGTTTTTTTGGTCCTTGATAGAAATCAGCAAAATGACTCGACCCATACTGATACTTAAAAACCATCTCTCTAAACGCTATCCCCTTCTATGTATTTTCCGCCACACTTTTTCATATCTACCCGCAAAACAAGCAGTAGGAAAGTGCGAAGTTAAAAACACGGTGTAAGCATAGTACGGAGATAGGGGCAGCAAGAATTTCATTAAACTTGCCTCGTTGGCCGAGATCGAGAATTACTGGCTGTCGGGGCGGACTAGGTTTACACCAAAACGAACTCAAATGGGTTATAGAATTTTATAGGATTATTGTTTGTAGCGGACTTGGCAAATATTCTTCCTAAACTTTGGGAATACATCATTTGAGATGTGTTCGCAAATAAGTAATTGATGTAAAATAAAAGAATGTTACTTTACCCTTTTTTTCCCTGTGGACATTAAAATCCACTTGATAGACCCACATGATTTTCAATAATTCTATAATGGAGCTTTTTCCATTGCCCTTGTAGTCACTCTGCATAAATGTAGTGTAGCGGCATCTACAATGCCACTAATCCTGCATCGCGCAATCAGTGTTCGCCGCGCTACTAGCACTTAAACAACATCCCGATATCAACCGTCGGGCAGTTGCCCACCAGACATAACACCCGTCTGGTCGGAGGATCCTCCCTTTTCTATAGAGGATGAGTGAACTTTATACCCTGTTTCTCATGTAGCATTTGAAATAACATTATAAATCTACGTGTATCTGAAAATAAAGTACTCAGGTAAATAAAAGCTTTTCATCCATTCGGCCTTATCCGGTTAGCAACTCGCGAATTGATTGATCATTTGTTCACCATCGTTTGTTTAAAACAATACACGAACTCCATTTCAATTATATTAGCCCAAAATAGAAACGTTATGGGTAAACATAAAAGTTTACTGTGTGCCGACGATATAAAATTGGAGTGTTAGCTACAGGAATCAAATTTGGTTCGCAAGTTTAAATATTTGAGTTTTATATATTTTAGCTGCTCGCATTTCGCGGGCTTGGTTTATCGGATCAGCAGAATTTTAAGCAGTCCTGAAAGTAGCTGGTTTATGCAAACAAAAGTTAAAGTTATCAGTTTAGGGAAACAGTGTTTGATTTAACGCTTATGTCGAGACGATGGACAGCCCATCGGCGACTGCAACTAACTATAAACTATAGTCACCAATAAACTTTTCTTTAATCGCGATAAATGGCAATTTCCATTTTAGTTGTCATTGCGAGGCCCGTATGGACGTATGTCTACTGTATGCAAAGCCATACCTAACAACAGACTTAATGTTGACCCACAGACTATAAAGCAAAAATGTTACGCAGTATCTTTTAAAAAAAGTTACAAGGATTTAACACTACGGTGTAAATGCAGCCACCAACGGCGGCTTTTTGATTTTATAGCGAGCACTAATTTAACGTGTAAACGATATAGCACTTTGTCATAGCACTCATAAGATCTAGTGGCGAAACTTTCTGTTTGTGTCGAACAAGCCTTTTTACACCTACCTATATACATATAATGGTTTTAGAATTACAATTAGTTAATACTGAAGTATAACAAACTTGGATTGGAAGAAGATTATAGTCCATTTAGTCCATTTATTTATTTGTCAGAATATTGTTCCAGAGTTGTTACATAATTTTTTTAAAGTTCATAATATTCTGCCGTTTCCGGCGTACAAATAAATTTTCAGGATTTTGGTTAGATTATTAGATATAACATTGAATAAAAATAAAATAGGATAAAATTCAAATAGCAAAATAGTCAAACATTAGGTATGGAAATGTAAAAATATTAAATTAAGTCAAAGAGATAATAAGTATTTAAGTCAACTTTTCATTCATAGAATCATCAGTCGAGTAGTATCATTTATTTAAGAGATAATTGAATAATTTACATTTAAATGTCCTAAAGTCAAGAGTTTTAAAACAATCTGGTAGTTTATTATAAACTTTGGTCGCCATACAGAATACATTGTTAGCAAATAGTTGAGTGCTTTGTGGCTCGGTCTGGATACAAGACCATTATGCAATTGAAATTCATTCTTATTTTGATATACAAATATCAAAAATATATAGAGCTGTGAGTGGTAATATTTTTTTTTTTTTTTAATAATGGAACAGCTGTCCAGTGGATGCACTCCATATATTGAGCGGATGCATTTCTTTTGAGCTCGAAACACTCTGTTAAGTTCTACAGAATTACCCCATATTATAATACCATAACTCAAAATTGATGAGTCATAGCCATGGTATGCACATAGTGCCGCATCAACACTAGCCACACGTGTTAATTTGTATAGAACGAATACGAATCTATCGACCTGTGTGCAGAGTTTGTCAATATGAGCTTTTCAGTTACAGTGTTTGTCTATTGTTATCCCTAGGAATTTTGTACTCTCAACGTCTTCAATTGGATCATTACTATGCTGTATTTTTAACTTTATGTCATTACGGTTGACGATGAGTGAAAGACCAGTTTTTTTAACACTGCGGACCCCAGAAATATCTCAGTTACAGTGGGTGAATTTTACTGAAAATCCTTTTTTATCTGTCTGTTTGTCAGGTCCTATTTTAGTCATAGCAAGAGATTTCGAGTCAAATCTGGCAGCTATGCTTATATAACTTAATTCTTCTTAGTATGTGGAAAAGTTGAAAAAGACAATAGAAACAACGAAATGGACCAAAATCTAAATTAGTCTCAATTCGGCATTTTGATATTATAGCAAGAACTAGATGGAAGTGGGAACTATATAATACTTTGTTATTGTTCCCATAAGATATAACTTGAAAACTTTCTGTTTGTCTCAATTCTTCTCTTGATTTAACCCAATTTATCATTTTGAAACTTCTAATTTATATTAGTTACCTACTGTAGTTTGATTTTATTGTTATTGTAGTTTCAGATTTGAGATTTAAGTCTATCAATATTAACAGTTCACTTTTTTACATAATTATTACAAAAGACTTGAAGAGAAAAATGGCATCAAAGCCTTAGAATAAGGACTCCTCATAGTCAAGTATTATGCAAAGCTACACGATGAAAATTAATTTATTAATTGACCTTTAACCTACCTAAAAGTTGTAAGCAAGATGTAGAAATTATGACTAAGTATCTTCCGAAGGAATCAAAAGATAACTTCATAAGACAGACCTCTTTAACACAAAGATCCAATCTCCCCAAAAAATAATTACCGCTATTTCTCTCCGAGTAACTTAGTTAGCCGAAACTTCGGACAACTCCGAAACATTTAAGCGATAGCAGAAATCATGTTTGATTCAAACATGTGCCAACTTGTTCATAATTGGCGCTGGAACAGTGTGAACAGGTCTCCTTTCAACTCGCCCGAGTTTGGACATGTTCATTAGCTTACGGACTCCTATCAGTAATTGGAGTTAATTGACAATGGAGTTATGTGCTAAAGAGTTTCATGAAGTATGTGTTGACTAACTTGTAGGTACATAATTAATTTTCAACGCTATAATTGTATATCATATTTGTAGGGATGGATCATTTTCAGTTTTGGCTTGTTTCTTTATTTTTATGTAATGCCATTAACATTTTGCATGCCTAGTTGCATGGTTAGTAACTGACTGATGCATTAACAGACATTACTCTCTGAAAGTTTTTATTTTTGGATTCGAAATAAATAAATCTAGTGATCTTATTATTCGTTTTGTTTGTTTTTGATAAAGTAAAAGATGTTACGCCCAAAGGCAACAAAATTCCCCTTTCATGGATTTAAGAATCAAAAAAGTTGACAAAGATCACACGTCTACAAAAAATATCCCCAGTCTATTCTCGGCTCATACTCCAAACCATAAATACTTGTGGAAACATCTGGCCCACCTTAGTTTGATAACCGTACAAGTTGCTCCCAAATTGTCAAATACCGCCTATTTCTGTACCAGTAAGTAATTGAGTTAGTTACACATAGTCGGAACTTGGTAATAGATGGTGCTATCTAATTGTGAGCGCTTTAACTTTGTTACGGGTTGCTATTTCTGTATAGGACTTGAGGTTTTTGGTCCTTATTGGAATTTGTGTGGGGAGATGCGATTACTTATTCTTGCTGCAAACTGATGGTAGACATTTTTCTAGTTCAAAGAGAAAACAAAAAAGAAAGTAGAAAAAAACAGTTTGAAATATTAGATGTTTTTAATGAAGATCTGGATGGAAGGTTTTACATAATTTTTGATACATAGTGAAGACTTGGTGTTAACCTACAGAATCGTCTCTTCGTGGCCAAAATCGATTTCAGCACCTTTACAAATTGTGTAAAATACAATCACTATCATCATAATTATCTCTAATCATCTGTTTTAACCATAATCTCCATCAGTTAGTCGCAATTCTAAGTCGTGTGCACCGGAACCACACCTTAACACACAATGGGAAATAGAGCAACTTTAATGGCGTGTTGGCGATATACAACTGATTAAACCTTAAATTTTAACGTGTTACGGCCTTTTCACTTTACGTTTTGTTTGACTATAAGTAAAGGAGTTATCGTTAAAATTTGATTAAGGGTTATTGAGGTTAGGAATAATGTTGTTATTCTTGGTTGATGAACTAGATTAGTTTTTATTGTGAGCAGTTTTTTAGGTTATAGCTGAGATCCGCATTATCTTAGCATACTTTCATTCCTAGTCTTGCCACGTTTACGAGTAGGATAAGTTTTAGTCCAATTATAAGTGGCGTAATTGCAGGCTAAAGTCATGGTAAAGATGGGTACATGAGATAGTGGAGCAGATGAACACACACAGTACACACCAGAACACCTTAATGAAACAGAATTAAAAGAAATGAATGACAAAACGATAGTAGGTACCTGCCTAGCTATCATACCGACTGAAATATCTTTACACCCCATCATCCTTTTCTCGCTTTACTTTCGCCAACAGTCTAAAGAGAGAGACACACAGAAAGTGAGAGAGACGACAAAACACAAATTTCATGGTGTGTACTTTCAACCGAGCACCCAAACTCATTCAGGACCGCATCCCATACGCGCCAAACAACATATATTAATTAAATCTCGTTCACAGTTCATCTAACGCTACAGTAACCGCAGGAACTCGTTACGTCGCCTGTTAATTGTTAAAACTGTTTATTTCGGTTACTATAACGGCAGCACCAAATTAATTGAACTCATTTATTAAAGGATTTTACAAAATAATTAGGAAATTCGAGTCTTTAAATTATTAGAATTTCTCATCGGAAATTCATATTTTGGAAGGTGAAAATCTTGTACAACTAAGTCAAGATTTTTGTTCAAAACTTCTGAAAACGCTTGTTAAAAGATATTTTTTAAGTATCAAATTTTTTCATCAATAAAACATTATATTTAGAAACTAAGAATATCATAAATATATGTAAGTATGTGAACGACTATGGAGGAGACCTTTGCCAATGCAATGCAAAGCAGTGATGCTCGCGAAGGAGGAGACGGAACACGTGAGGGAGTGGCAGTCTATGCGCCTTCACGCCCCTAGTCGCCGCAGGAGACGCCCTGGGTGGCGGGAATTGGTAGCCGATTCCCAGCCACCGTTAGGCGCGGGCTTGCGGACGGCGAGCTATGGGCAGCTCGCCGTCCGGTAAGGACCAGGCCTGGGTCGACGGCGCATTGTGTTCCATGCTCGCCTCAAAGAGATGTTAGCACGCACTGCCGGGGTCCGCCAGGACCGGTGCCTGCCAGGGTTGCGGGTACGAAAGGGATACCGCGGCCCTGGCACACAGGAAACTGAAGAAACACGGGTGGGTTTTAGTCAGTAAAAGTCTGACACATCCTCCCGCTCCGCCCACAGCGGGAGAAGTTATTTGATAATATCCAACCCAAAAAAAATAAAGGAGTTGCCTAACTGTACGTCGCTACTCCCCAAGTCGTCGCGGCGTTGTCCCAGGGGCGTCGCGAACCGGTATGCTCACGTCACCGGCTCGCGCATCTTGGTCAATACGACTGGATTGGAGGTCCATTCCAATCCACTAAACCCCTTCTGAAGTTTCAATAGTCGAGGTAGAACAGCTGTTAGAAACTTGTGATTCGAGCCTAAAACTACAGTTCGATAAAGACATGAAGGAATGTATCTCAAGAATATCGAAGTCTTAGTACTGCAGTTTCGAAGATTCTATTACTTTTTGCAACGCAGTACTTGTGCGAAACTGGCTTTTCTGCAGTTGCAGTAATTTAAACGATATACAGATCACAAATCAATTTAGGAAAATAAATGAGGGTATCTATTTCAAAACTTCAGTCCCGATTTGAGAAGTTATGCTCAGAAAAGCAAGCTCATCCGTCTCATTGATTATACCTACTATTTTTCCTAGCCTAGCATATAATATTTTTTATAAGTAAACAAAAGTGAGTAAGATTCTATAATCTTTGGAGTTTTCTTTATATAAAATAGTCTAGCTGAATTGTTTTAATGAGTCTAGCTGCTAGATTCTAGAGCTACACGCAGGTATCTTGTTTTACAAGGGAGTTGCAGTATAATTATGATTGGGAACCACTGTTCTAACCAATATATAGGTAATAATTGTTATGCAGGTATCCAGTAGTAATGTCGGATGGACTTTCATAATTATTTTAATAGCATTTTCCACGAAAACATCTACAATTTACCGTTAACCGTAACCCACTGCCACATCACAATCACAAAGATTTGGATTCATAACTACAGATTATAAGAATAGGTCATATTAGTGTATTATTAATATTTAAATACCATGTTAAAATAGGCTTCGTAAAAAACCATTTGTCATAGCACGTCAGTGGTAAAACTAAAGAATTAAAAAATCACTTTTCCTACAACGAAAAAGACTAGGGGTTCTCAATAATGTCAAATCATTACGGAAAAAAAGACAACAGCAGTGATAGCCTAGTGGTGTGATCTTCGGACTGCAGTATCGGTCTCGAGTTCGAACCCAAGGCCTCTGACTCTTCAGATGCATGTGCGTATTGTATAATTAGCACTTGCTTAAAAAACGGTGAAGGAAAACATCGTGGGGAAATCAACATGCCTGAGAGATATTTCTCGACGGTGTGAAGCCAAGTCAGAGGCCCATGGGCGGCATAACAACACTGGCAACTGGTTAGTCAATGTCTACACGAAAAATAAAAAGATTACAAAAATGAGGGATTTTCTGTACATACGAGTACCTACTTCAAAACTGTGCATGAGGTCTAACACAATAAAGCGGCTTAAGTTTTTACTTCGTAAATAGTTGGTGCAGCGCAAAGCGTTTTAAATCACAGATTTGTTCGCTTCAGCGCATGCTTGTTGACTTTTACTGCTATGATTTTAAATTTTAGATGCTGTAGCTAACTTTTTTCTTAGGTATGTCAACAATGTAAGCTTGAAATGGCAGAATACTTCGACTGCCTGGTTATGATCATAACTCGAAAGCTAAAGTACAGTCAGCCTCAAAATAGGTACAAAATAGGTATAGGTATCGACAAAAATTTCTTTGATTTTCTACAATCTGCCATGTCTGCCATAATATTATATCAATGTGTAGCAATTTAGTACCCCATGCATATAATAATAATAATGTAATATTTTGTAATATTATGAAAGAGAACTTGTAGTTTGTAGTCGAAGATTATTGATTGTTTTTTTTTTTTTTTTTTTTAAACGTTGCTATTTCTTGTCGATATTTACATCTTTTGATCAAAGTTTTTCTCATTGAACAGACAGATGTGCTGCTGGGGAGTTTGTTGCGCCACTTCTTCCCAGCTAAAACACTCGGAAGTGGTGAAGGGCAAGCATTTTGGGGGACTGTCTTATTTGATGTTCGAAAAGTGCTGGTTCTCAGCCTAATTTGAATAAATGACTTTTGATTTTAATTTTTGATTTTGAGGCTGACTGTATTAGATTCGATTCCCGGATCGAGCAGTTCAAGTCCAGATTATGGCAAAAGGCTGGCTCCCGAAATTATGGGAATTTTAACATAAGTCGCTTTTGGGTGTAATTTACACCTATATGTGTTCTTCTGGGAAAACAGACGTGTGATATTATGTCACAACAACTTCTCAGAAAGGGTAACGGGCTCTTTCGCAGAAAATCGCACGGCTCTGCCTCTGTAGGGATAATTAGCTTACACTACATACAACCTGCAGTTTTCCTAGAATCTAGATCTAATTTAGTAATTAACAGGATTTGTCACATAGCCCCATACATAATAATTACATAATTCATTATGTAATTAGGTCACTGTCTATTTAAGAATTTTGACAAATGATTTTCCGAATGATGATGTAAAATTTTAATGCCTAATAAGCTCTTGACTTTTTAGGGTTCCGTAGCCAAATGGCAAAAAACGGAACCCTTATGGATTCGTCATGTCTGTCTGTCTGTCCGTCCGTATGTCACAGCCACTTTTTTCCGAAACTATATGAACTATACTGTTGAAACTTGGTAATTAGATGTATTCTGTGAACCGCATTAAGATTTTCACAAAAAAAAAAAAAAATTGGGTGTTCCCCATACTTAGAACTGAAACTCAATTTTTTTTTTTTCATCAAACCTATACGTGTAAGGTATCTATGGATAGGTCTTCAAAAATGATATTGATGTTTCTAATATCATTTTTTTTCTAAACTGAATAGTTTGCGCGAGAGACACTTCCAAAGTGGTAAATTGTGTGTCCCCCCCGTAACTTCTAAAATAAGAGAATGATATAACTAAAAAAAAAAATATAATGTACATTACTATGTAAACTTCCACCAAAAATTGGTTTGAACGAGATCTACATAGTAAGTAGGGTTTTTTTTAATACGTCATAAATCGTAAACCGCGCTTGCTGCTACGAAACCCTTCATGGGCGAGTCCGACTCGCACTCGGCCGCTTTTTTTCCTTTGTGTAGTTGTACATCACATAAAATATTTTAGTGTTAGATTGTATATTTATTATTTATTTATTTACTAAAACTTTATGCACTAATAAAAAAAAATACTGTACAAAGGCGGACTTAATACCTGAGGCATTTTCTACCAGTCAACCTTAGGGTGATGCAGAGACAAAACATGGCAGGTGCAACATAAGGGTTTAGATAACTCGAAAAAGGAAAATAAATATATACTAATACATAGATACATACAAATACATTCATAAATATAAGTAAAATAAACAGTGTCAGGAGAAATAACGATTGGTAGGGGAGAAAACGAATCAGCACTGGGATGATTCAGCCAACTTCTTACGAATATGTTGTACCTTCACTTGTATAACTCACTCACTTACTCACACTTTACTCACTTATATGTATATTGTATTTAAGATTTGTGATTATAAAGATAATATACTTTATTTCCGAATATGGTCTGCTTTGAAACCGTTGTTCACAACACTAGACTGATTCGGTTACACGTGCAGAGTATTTGTAAACATGATTCATATGATCGTGGAAAATAACAATAGTAAACACCTGGCGCAGAAGTTTTACTTCGTTAATAATCGACTTGTTAAAGAAATATTTTATGGGCATATTAACTTATAATGGGGGAGACCTTGTCAAGAAGTGGGACAGTAACCGTCTTATTACAAAACGAGTTCTAGATTTAGTCCAAGTTTAAGCCATCAAGCTTGTTTTTGTATTTCGAATCTTATTTAGTAACCGACTTTAGTAAAGTTCTTTATTCGAAAATACGAAATTGATTAATTAAACTCGGGATTAAAATCAGTTTTTGTATTTACAACATTTATCGGAATAAATAAAATTCGAAAACCTGGTTCTAAAGATGAACCTTTTTGTTATAAGGCCGTAAAGGTTTATATGAACATAAATACAATATATATATTCTCTACCTACTAGCATAGTTTATAAGCTCCTGTTGTTACTAACCAAAATGGATCATGTTATCTGACAAATAAATAAATAATTATTATTATTAATAATAAAGAAACAAACATCTCATTTTTCTTCCTTGAATCCCATTTCGCGTGTGGTCAGAAAACCGCTGACCGCGTTCTAGCAAGACCATTGCTTAGGCAATAGTAGGAATACATAATAATTATTTATACATTGGTGGCTCTATTTATCTATACTTAGATTTTTATACTTCTTTCCTTACCTGCACAGTGCACCATTTTAGCAGTGGAAAAATTTCGGGTTAGTGAACTTACTGTGAAACAATTTATCAAATAAACAAAATACATCGAGAGGCACCACTTACTGAGGTGGCAGCTGAAAGATTGCTCACTCCACACTATTAGTCAGCCCACACAAGTTTTAACACCCACGCCAGTTTTCTTGTGAAAGTATCGATACACGTTTTTTTTTATCAATTTCACACGAAAAAATAATTGTATGAAATCGATAAAAAAAACGTTCTGGCAAAATGTGGAAGCACTTTTTTTCGAACTATTCAACAGAGACATTTCACCAGTTAAGTCATCTTATAAGTTGTATGTTTGTTTGTCCTATTGGAGTTCAATAATAAATTATAAAGAACACGATTTTACTTTAGAGCACGGGTCGATCCGTCAGGTTAAGCTACGCTTGCTGGGGTTGGTCCGTGGATGGTTGACCATCTTTACATACCGAGACTCCTCCGTGCCTCGGAAACCACGTTAAGCCGTTGGTCCCGGCTGTCATTCGTGGATCTTTGACAGTCGTTACGGGTCGTCAGAAGCCCAAAAGCCTGACAGCCAGTCTTACCAAGGGGTATCGTGTTACCCAGTAACTGGGTTGTGGAGGTCAGATAGGCAGTCGCTCCATGTAAAATACTGGTATTTATCCGGTTAGACTGGTAGCCGACCCCAACATAGTTGGGAAAAGGCAGACCGATTGAATAAATTATAAAGAACACTAGCTGTCTATCTATGTAATAGTCTTATTTGAATGAAATGTACTTGTTGCCATTGGCCACCGGAAATTCAGACATCGTATTGCTCGTCAAAATTTCTTAATGAAATACTCAAAAACGAATTGCCCAACCCGAAGACTGAACCTAGGGCTACACGATTAGAAGTCGCACTTAGTACCACTAGACCAACAAGGGACATAATTGATGCAAATAAAAGCCCATTTAACGAACTAAAGAGCTTACAAGCTTTGTCACGTAGGTAGGTACCATGCGGCACCAATAAAGAGTAAAACCAAAGAACTCGATATTCTATTGTTAGAACTAATCTGAATAGAAACGTTCTGTTGCAAGTTATATTGCGTTTTATCTTAGAATGTGGACGTGAGTGGAGTGAGAGTGGTTTTAAATGTGTGGGCGCAGTGGTAGCCGGAAAAAATATTGTGTATCGTATAAATATGTATCGTATAAATATTCCTGCTTTTTTCTCAGCTTAGCAGTCCGGAAACCAAGGTTTCTTTCGGTTAAAAAGCTAACCAACTATTTGGTTTGAAATAAGATTTTTTACAAACAACGGTACTCAAATAATAACCAAGTATCTTCATCAGATCAACTAGACAAAGATGCAGTTAGCACAAATTGCCATTAGTCCTTAACTACTTACCATACGTCTCCCAGATCCCCACGAATTTAAAATCGTTAATATTTTTGGGTCCTATTTTAGTATAAAATTGTTAGTTCCTGTACCTTTTTCCCACGTCTCTGACTGCCGCATCACCCCTCGTAGAGTTCGGAGGTGCATCTGTTTGACCCTGGTAAGTAAAAACTATCGTCGTCAGTCTGAAAGACTCCTGGCAGGTTACGTTACTTTTTTACGTTGTTTTTTCAAATATGTTAGTTTTTAAGCCTTAAGAGATGTTGATAAGTTCTAATTAAGTTTTATTTTTTAATTTATGTGCCTTTATATGTGCCATAACTGACTTTTAATTGAAAAAAATACTTTACCATACCACATTTTACAAAACAGAATCAGTTTACTGCCGGGTCCCACAGACGTATGGCAGGTGCTTATGTGATAATAATAGTAGTGGTTAAGGGTAAAATATTTATCTAATTTACTAACCTTGCTGACTGGTTACAATATAATTCTTCAAGTCACACTATGGGAGTCCAATATTAGTGGTTCATATACAGTACATATTAATCAAGGCAATCAGTGCAAAGTAACCATTCGTTTGTACAAAGCAACTTTTAGGGGTCCGTACCTCAAAAGAATAAAACGGAACTCTTATAGGATCACTCTTGTGT
Source organism: Dryobota labecula (assembly GCA_947523025.1). NCBI lineage: Eukaryota > Metazoa > Arthropoda > Insecta > Lepidoptera > Noctuidae > Dryobota > Dryobota labecula. The sequence goes on along the minus strand of OX383295.1, from coordinate 25,415,411 downwards.
CTATCTGTCTGTCCGTCTGTCACAGAAAATTTGCTCTGAATGTAATGAACCGCTTAAGTTGAAATTTGGAATACAAATCAATTTGAGTGACCCAAATACGGACGTGTAACGTAAATAAATGAATTTTGATTGGGGTCTCTTTTGGGGGGCAATATGAGAATTAAAAAAAAAGTTATGCAAATTGTACCGTGTGACATGTCAAATGAAAAGGCTTTTTATAATTTAAAAATAAATACTTTTAAAGTCATTTAAGCAAAAAGTTATTTTTCCATTTACCGTTACGACCCCGAAACTAAAGAGTCTACAATTTAAAAAAAAATACAAAATATATTTCCTTATTTATAGATACAGAAAAGCCTTAAAGAAGTATATGGTCTTGAAAAAACATGCTTAATCTCTCAATATTGTGCGTACAGACTTATATTTGCAGTTGGAATGTATGGGAGAACTTGTTTTTAAGGTTGTTCTTGGAATAAATTCATTCCAACTACGTAACCCTTCATTTTTTTAGAAAAGACCTAAAACGCCGAACCATCCAAAACCTTCCCGCTGTTATCAGAACCCCACCCAATCCTAAAGTTAGACCAAGTTTAAAATATATGTTACCTTTAGACTATATACAGTTTTATAGAGATAACACAGCTTGATTTATTATCCTAGACATTGTGTAACTATGTGGCTATGACGTCACGGAATGTAGCCATAATTTATGTGTGTCAAATATTTAATTTACTGTTCACAGGAAGCAATTTATGGGCATTTAGTGACGTCAGTTTTTTGTTTTGATGTTATTCGGTGACAATATATGATGATATGTGATCACCACCTCCAATGGAAATCTGGAATACCAAAGGCATCGCCGGTGTGTTGCCATTCAGAGACAAAGCTGAATTGTCTCATGTGTCCGAAATAACCTCCATCCATACCGGAACACAGCAAAGTTTCTGATCGGCGAGACGTAATCTTTGTGGTAGAAGTACCCTGAATGAGCTTGTTAGGTCAATTAATTAATTAATAAATATTATAATAAAAAAGTACATGAAAATGGTCATTTTGGTGAAAAAAAGGTGACAGTACTCTAATAAAAAACTTATATAAAATTGTTAAAAGGTGTTTATTTCTGCCAATCTTCCATCCTACAACTTATTATAATATTTATTTAGCTGTTGCCCGCGGCTGCGCCCACGTGGCTTATTCTAATTAAACACAACAGCTATCTGCCAGTGAAAGTCCCATCAAAATCGGCCCAGCCGTTTCGGAGATTAGCCGGAACAAACAGAGTGACAGACACAGACAGACAGACGAAAATTATAAAAAATATTTTTTGGTTATAAGTACCGTATATATGCATAATGTAAATAGCTTTTATTTTGACATTATAAATAGACACTTCAATTTTATTCATTGGTATAGAAGATGCATATTTTAAGCTATATAATTGTTGTCATATTATTTTCCTTATTCCTGAAATATCGTAGATACGTAGTTATAATAGACAGTTTTTAATTTGTGATATTAGGATAACAATTTTATGATCCTTTTGGGGATTAGTATCTATTTTGAGGTTAAATATATTCGGAATTAAATTAGTTGTTTTAGAGATAGGGTAAATTTTATAACAAGCTCTTAACAAAGAAGTCTACTATAACAATGGTATGCAGACATAGCATGAGTACCTACTTACGACAGAGTATTTTTAACCTTTTCCCGTAAACTTAAGACTCAAAGGTACCAATGAACACATTGTTTTCCAACAACGTGAAGCGCCGAGCCGGAAAACAGAATGTAGTTTTTAATAAACACACACTCTTCCAAAAAGTTCTTTATAAAAATCATAGCGCTTTTGTAATTGAACTATGATTTTTGATCAAAAACTAAGTTAATTACTGGCTGAGTAGATAGCAAATAGTTTTATAGAAAACTTATTTAGTTTTATAGTACCAGCGTGCCTGTGGTTACGAATAATGAAAGTTTTACTACTAGTAGATAATAATTAATTAATTAATCGCTTAGTAAAAAGTAAGCCTGCCTTGGTACTTGTTTTAGTTTGCTCAGAGAAAAAAAGGATATTGGAGTTTGTTGCACTTTGTCGTGAAAACCCATTACTTATGGGATTATATCAGTATTGTTAGTAGTAGCTTTCACTAATGTCTGCTATAAAAGCAAAAAACACGTTGTCAAGATAGGCAGTTTGACTTCCACCTTTGGGGAAAACTGCCTGAAGAACATCTGGGCTATCAAGGGCTGGATGCAGTACCCGATACTCCGGGACACGGCGCCTATTGTTAGGAGGGCCCTCTTTCTATGGCCCTTACCACCTGCAGCTGGGACCCCATACATTTAAATAACAAATGGTATGGATAAAATATGAACGTAATTTTGTCTATGAAATAAATAAACGAGGTCAACCTTTTACTATAATGAGACCTTTTATTCTCCTACCAAATAAAGTGTAATGATCATTTTGTTAATAGCTAAATACTACAATCGGTTAATAGATTAAATAATTATGCCTAATGTGTCTAGGGATATCATTAATTCAATTAATACAATTATTATTTTGTATAATATACATAGATCTGTTAATAAATGATAGGAATCTTTTGAATGTTAATAGCATACCAAAGTTTTTTTAGAATACGAATAATTGATTCAATCCTATTTGTTAGGTCACAATTTTACAAGGGCAGTTGATAATTTTATTACTTTGAATAAGTTAAGTTAGTTTAGTAAGGCTCACGTCATGTATATTTATTGTATGCTTTATACACGACATTATCATACAAAGACGGACTTAATTCCATAACCGCCATTTACTTTAGAAAAAGGAACAAACACGTAGAATATTGAATTTTCGATTTTTTCAACTCATCACCTGCCTTATTCATTTCCTAATTTTACCAGAATAAATTAAATTATTATCTACTAGTTCAAGGCAAGTACAAAAATAGCAATAAAAGTAATATCTGATAACAACATGACTCACTGAAACAAACGACAATTACCTATCGCTATTATTTACAAAATATTCCCAAACACAACCTACAAGAACTAACTAATTAACTTCCGATAAGTAACACACACACAGTAGACACAGTAAGTGTATATCAGACATCCGGTCTCCTAACAAAAATCTAACGATAATTCAAAATATATTAACAGCTATTACTAACGGTAAATAAGGGTAGCTCAACAAACGGCGCAAAACAAAGTCACATATCAGCCATTTCCGGTTCCGTCGGAAGCGGATGTCACCCTGCGCCCCCCGCGCCCCCCGCCCGCGCCCCCAGCCCCCATTGTCCGAGCGATAGCTGGCGATAAACGGTTTATGTTCAAATAGATACTTGATATAGTGGGCGCGTGATAGTGGGGTAGCCAGGGAATGTGTGATATCATGTTAAGTATGTAGCCATAGGCCAAAGATTTTTTTTATTGGTAATTTACCACTGAGTGGGTTCCTATGGTGTCCCGTTGGAGAGTCTTGGAGTTTAAACAAGGTACAAGATCATTTATTTGTCCAAACCATTGGTAGGATATTATAATATAAGTTAAATTGAACTAAAGTCATGTTTTGCCTTAACAGCATACAAAATATAAGTGGGTTATTAAACACCATACATCTAACATCGATCTCATTTTTGTAGATTAATGTAAGATCTAATTCCATTTACAGTAATTCATTCATTTCATTCATCAAAATCTATTCCATTTTTGTGATACTGGGTAACTCTTCCTATCTCAATTTAATAAGTTTTAATCTGGGTTTTCACTTAATTTTAACAAATCCTATGGTCTTAAAGTTATTTGCAACAGAGTGTTTAGATAAACATATATATTAACATGATTCATCTTCATCATCAGAATTCCACTCATCCATATTGCTGTCCTCCTATCCACGTAAACCAAGATAGTGATACAAAAACTTTTTACAAAAAAATAAAAATACAACTGACTTCAAAAAAAACACAAAAAATTTAAAAATAACTTTAATTTTGGAAGTCGGTGTCTTTGGTTCCGTATTTTCGTTTTTAGCCACACTTTCACTTTTTAGTTGTGGTACCTACCCCACAACAATTCGTATATGACAACAGTGACAAGAAATTTTCTAACATTATGAACATACACCGAGTGCATTAAATACCAGGTAAATTAAAAAATTAATAAAAATGAGCTGTTCCATACTAAAGTTTAATACCTAGTGTTCTAAACTGTATGAAACAGCTGTTTATTTTTTCTCGATTTCAAAGCTGGTCCGATAGTAAAAGTTATTCAGTTCGATGGTCTAAAGCACCTCTTAAAGTTTGTAGAGTTATTTTTTTAACACCTTATACATATAGACGAATTGAGAACCTCCTCTTCGTTTTGAAGTCGGTTAAATATCATTTATAGCCAGAGTGCATCTCATGGAAATTCCAATAAGCCCAAACACGGCTAGGATACATTGTTTTATTACGGAGTTCCGTTGCCTACCTTCCGGCTTCATCATCAGATCAGTTTGATGGTACATGCAGCTCCAGAGAAACCTCACCCCTTATAAATGTTTAAAAAGCGACATCTTTTATAGTATGATAATATCTAGTTTACGTGCGCGCCATCTCTGTGACATCAATTAAGTTAGTGTTCTGTAGTAATTGTCATGCGCACCAGGGCTGCCTATATATGCTGATGTTAGTTAGTAACCAAGATCAGCATATATAGGCAGGCCTGGTGGTAACTGTAGGGCGATAGCAGGGTGTTGCGGATTGAGAGGGGAAGTAGGTGCTAATAGGGCGGTTTTTCTGAATAAAGGAGATTCACTTTTAGACGTAGTATTATTTATTATTCTTAGAGTATTCATTAATATATTCACCCAATTAAGTTTAATAAATATATAGTTACTGATAAAACTGATAATTTAGTTTTGATGATTTCATAAGAGAACCAACATGTTACTCACGTTTGAAACAAACAGAACAACAATTTACATCTCTCGAGATTTTTCAAAACTGTTTACAAAATACAATTAACTATTAAAATTTGTGGGGTCAAACTTATACTAATACCGAAGTGGGTAACCTCCACTTTCTATAACTTCTTCTAATATTGATCTCATTCCATTTACCATATTAAAACAAATGTCTCTTAATCGCATTAATTCCCAAGTTCTCATAACCTCTTCGTCTAAATTTTGTCTAGTTCTGACTTTACTTGTGTCCCAATTAAGCACCATTTGACCCCACAAATTTTCTATCGGGTTTAAATCAGGGCTTTTAGATGGTCAATCAATTAAAGTTATGTCTCTTTGTGTAGAAAACCACTCCATAACCTGTCTTGACCGATGCATCGAACTGTTGTCTTGAATAAAATAAATATGTCCATCAGGGTATACGTTGCGTACTGTTGGAATCATCACGTCTCTTAAGATCTCCAAGTAACGTTCGCCATTCATTCGAGCACCGACTTCGACAAGCTCTCCAGGACCCGTAAAAGACATCCATCCCCAATATCCTGAAAACACACCAAAGTTTTATTACTATACCCTTTAAAAAGACTGCCATTGTCTTCTCATGTCATGTAGGTTCTAATTATATATTTAACGTCAGTCATTGTAAAAGTGACACCGCATGAACTCTTTAAATGCTTTGTTTACATTTATTATCTTGTAATGATTAATAATAATTATTATTATTGTTACCTACTAATAATAACATAATATTATAATAGTCACAGCGCAAATAGATAGTATTTATATTTTAATTAAGTTAGTCGGTAAATGATATTAGTTATTTAAATTAACTATTGCTTACCCAGCGATAGCCTGCCACTAGTCCTCAAAGGTAGAACATTTTGAGAGTTGTAGCGTTCGCCTGGTCTTCTCCAGAGTATTTTACGTCCATCTCTATCGGACTTAAACGTCTTTTCGTCGGTAAAAATTACTATTTCATTTTCCCAATCAAAATTCATATATTGGGTTGCAAATCTTATCCTAGCTTGACGATGAACTTCGGTTAGTTCAATTTTTTTGGCAGGTTTATAATTATGTATCCCATCTGCATGTAAATGTCTTCGGACAGTGGTAAGCGAAATGCCATGTCTTATAGCGCTAGATCGGGTGGTTCTGAAAGTATCCGTGGTATGGCTATTAACAATATCACGATGCCGGTTGGATTGATTTGTGTAAGCAATCGGACGTGGCCCTTGGCGGTTACACTTCACTTCTCCGGTTTCTTGATACCGTCGCACCCATAAACGCACTGTGTTTCTCTATAAGAACATATATATAAAGTTAGATTTCTAGTGGAAAAAAAAAATGAAACTATAATCGCACTTTATTTTAGATTACACTTACGTCGACATTTAATTCTCGAGCAATACTCTTTAAACTTTGATTCTGTTCCCAAAGAACGATAATTTTCACTTTTAAAAAGTTACTCAATCGAGGCATGATTTTATTGTAAAAATAAAAGTCGTTATTCGAACAGCACAAGCAGACGAGTAATATGCTATGGACGCTATGGTGCGACGTCATGTTTAACTTATCAAAATTTTAAGCTACCCTCAAGCTTCTTCATTATCTGTTTTTATAAACGACACGGCCGACATGAATGATGTGATGAATGATTCATAGACATATCGATTTTCATATGTATATTAAGCGACTGATTGGCGCAGCGGTATAACAGCTTGGGTCGTGATTGAAAGGGCCCGCGTTCGATTCTTGCTTCGGCCTTAAAGATTTTATTAAATTTTAAAATTCTGTTGTGAGTTTTTAGAATCTTAGAAACAAATATGTATTATATTGTGTCTAAAATATTAAGAGGTGTAGGATGGCTGCGATGGATAATTACCTAACGGCTACGGTCGCTTGCATGAGCGCGCGAGCGCCATACGTATTTTATTTTTAGTTAGTATATCTTAGCAGTTTCATTGATTTCACAGAGATGTCGCTTTTTATACATTTATAAGGGGTGAGGTTTCTCTGGAGCTGCATGTACCATTATGATCAGCATTTATATAAATTTGTTTCGTCATAGTCGCTTAAATATCTTAATCGAGATATCTTATCGCTACCCGTAAAACGAAGAGTTCCGGTGGCCAGCTGTGGTCTTCTTCATCAGTTTCGGTTCACCAAATGATATTTTGTGAATGCAAATGCTTGATTTGTTGATGAAAGTAAAAAAACAGCGCTATATAAATGCCTATAAAACTTGAGGATTTCCCTTAATTCCTCAGAATCCCATCATCAGAACTGGATTTTTTCCACCATTCTGGAAGTATATCCTTTCCAACAAAAAAATAATTATCAAAATCGGTTCATAAACGACGAAGTTATCCGCGTTACACATAAAATACGTATATATATATAATATAATATACGGTCGAATTTAGAAACCTCATTTTTTGAAGTCAGTTAAAATCCGTCACAGTAACATTCCTCCGAAATAGAGTTCAATTAGAATGGGCTGCAAAGGATGGGAGTCTGCCCCATTGCTCAGTAAAATATATTTTTACCAATGGATAGAGCTTTGTTACATACACGACTTTTGCCGATTTTTAGGCCATTCGATGTTTTCATATGTTTATAAGGCACATACATCACGCCTGTATTCCCGAAGGGTTGGGCAGAGGTGTATCATAGTACACCCGCATTTCACCAGTTATGTTTTAGTCCCATGTAATAATTCAAAGAAATTTCTGATGGGAAATCCCAATAAAAAATTTGTCCGACCCGGGAATCAAACCCAGGTTCTCACGCTTAAAGTTAACTAATTGACAAAAAACTAAAAATTTGTTTGTTACTACTTTTAATTGTTCAAATAAATGACTATGTGCATAAAGGGCTCCGTATCTCCAAACGGACTAACAGTTGAGCGAAGTCGTCATGAAATCATGACACGAATCTGTTTAACGGTATTGGGGGGTGTGGCAGATTAGCCCGTTGTCCTTTGTGTCGTACATTTAACAGAAGTTGAAACTATTGGAAACCCGGTCCGATTGGAATTCTTCAGAGCATCCTTGTACACGTTGCTGTGGATAGCTGACAAAGTGACGGGTGGAAGGTATTCGTTTATGCATCCTTCTGTATTCTTCAGCTAGCCTGTAGCTGAAGTAGTAAACAGTTGAATGTTTTGAAAAAGTATGTTTGAAAAATTCGTGGATATACTAACAGCAAGATTGATTTATTAAAGGGACCCTAGGAATATAGACATTGGAAATTTAAGGAGAAATAATTAATGTATAAATCCTTTGGACTGATAATTACATAGGTATACTACTGGCCGAGTCCGTCGCTAACTTACTGCTATGTATTTATTAAATAATAATCTGGCTCTTAATCATCAATGAGTAAACTGAAGCAATTTACTGTAAATACCAAAGACAGTGTGTAAGCAATGCTGAATTCATGAAATCGTGACATAATCCATATCCATACTATAATAATATTATAAATGTGAAAGTAAATCTGTCTGTTTGTTACGTTTTCACGCCTAAACCGCTGAACCGATCGTCATAAAATTTGACAGAAATATGGCCTGGGATATGAAAAAGGACATAGGCTACTTTTTTAGGCGATAACCGACATCCGAGCCGCGGGAAAAAGCTAGTTTGATATTAACTAATGTGTAATTAACCTTAATCAATTCAGTTTCTTATCTATACATTTCCAATTGTAACCCATCATTCTCCTTCTAATATCGCAATTTATTAGAGGGCGAGACAGCTAATCTTATTCCATACATCTCTATTAGCTATAAACTCAGTAGTCATTTGAAACTAAACTATCGATATTTTCGAGAAAATCTTTATTTATTTTTTCTTGGCATTATCGATATTTAGTTTCAAATGACATGTGTCTTCTGACTATTACGTCAAGACCCCAAAAATAAACATGAAATATCTAAAATTAAGGAGAATCATTTTGATATTTAGATTTCCCCAAAGAAACCTTTGCCAGAAAAACATAAAGAAAGCAAGAAATAAACTTACTTATAGAGTAGTAAAGTCGTGACTAGGATGTTGGGCACTCGTTTACAGCGTTCTAATAATTCATCACAGTGTAGGAGCCGTGTGTATTGGTCCAAGGCCGGGTTCGATGGATGAGGGCATTATATGGTGTTTGTAAGCTATCGGCCCGCCATTCGTCTTAATGCAGTTTTCCGGAATTTATTTTGGCGCATTTTTGGGTAAATTAGCGGTGCCCAAAGGAATGACCCACGACTGAAATGTGTGAAAAAGGGAGAAGGAGGATAATACAGGCTTTGACATATATTTAGATACATAACGCTGGTAAATTAATTATTAAAATTCATACCTAACTGTTTTGTGTATCTGGATCAAAATTAAAACAAGCGTATTTGCATATTCTAAATATTACACGATCATACCATATTAGATCTTATTTTAGCTACTAAACAGAGTTCGATGAAATTATTTTGTTTACTAACTAAAATATAATCTGCACCAAACAAAATCGCCACAATAAAATGTTCTTCTGTTGAACAGTAACATAACATGACGCTCTTTGTCCCCGCAGTAAACCAGTAGAGCAATTCTGTAAAAATCTCACGGTGAAACCTTAGGTGAAGTGAGCTTGAAGTGACGTGAAATTCCACCTGATGCTTGAGGTTGACACTGTTGACAGCTCACTTCACGCTCACTTCACCTTAGTTTTCACGGTGAGATGGTTACAGAATAGCACTGCTGAACTAATCCAGCAATCAAGCGTTCAAAACATAGAAATAAAACTTTACATTGCAATGTAGCACAAATTCTGTACCAGACTCGACTCAAAGCAATTTGTATTGAAAACTACTCGTAGCGCGTCTACGCGGCTACGAGGCTACGAGGACCGTAGCGCTACGTGCCGCCAGCTGCATACTACGAGATTTTAGAATTTTATGCAGAAATCCCATTGGTCCTAACGCTGTTAAGGCAATCATACATAGGTTTTTATTACTAAAATTAAATATCCTAGAATGTGTTCAGTCCTAAAACTCTGTCAAATTAGCGTCTATGTGTATGTAAGCTCGGTTATAATAAAATTTGTTCTTTGGTCCTTCTCTACGTAACTTTTTTGTGGCTACCTGCTCTGAAATCGAGGTGCCTTTACCTGCAAAAAGACTGCCCCGCCTGAGCCGTCGAACAAGCTGTTCTAAATTGAGCTGCTCAGGTGTATTGTGTGTTTAGCTGATTTTTGCTTGTGAGCAGTTTTCTACGAAATGTTGCAAGGTTGTGTGAAATGATGGTCGCAACTTGCATAAGTTTTAAAAGACGGAAGGTGTTGAGCTGTTTTATTAATTGTTATTTTGTAATATTAATTGAAAAATATGATAATGCTCTTTTATGGTGGATTGGCAATCTGTCATTTAAGCTGTTGAAGGAATATGATCTGCTTCAGTTTAGTAATTTTTTTCAGATAAAAATTAATATGCTAAGAAATATTAATTGACAAAACAAGAGCATCATCATAATATTTATAATAAAAGTTGTTTCTTAATTGATCCTGAAATTAAACCCAACCTATACTATCCTCAATATTACAATTATACTTATTTTTTGTCTGACATTAGGAGATAGCAAACACTCCAAGTGAGTCAGTCCTGTATTTCAACAGTTCCATCTGGGTAGAAAGAACTGTTGAAATACAGACTACTTTTTTGACACAAGGATGTAAAAAACTTGTTTTGAAATTTAAAATCGTCTTCGTTTATCGACATAGAACTCTAAAGTACAAACGGACGATTTTTCCATTTGAGCACAAGTAAATCGTTCCCGAAATTAAACGAGCCTCCGAAACGATCCACCGGAAAAAATTGATGGTTTGAGGGTTCCGTGTGTGACTAACGGAAGAAATTTCTGTCGTTTCTTATCTTTAGAAGTTTTCGGACGTAAATATAATTGTCGTTTACTGATACGATTAGTGTTACGTCAACTTATCGTACCAAAAATGTTTATGTACTGCATAGTCCGTATGTATATTCCCTATAAGACATAGACAAGTAATCATTTTTTCGTAAGATTTTTTTTTTCATTCCCACGTGTTGTGGGTGCATAGGGCGGACGAAGTCGCTGGCAATGTGCTTGTAGAAGATTGCGACTAGGACTGTAATCGGAATTTTAGTAAAACTTTACATACAACCAACTTCACATAAAAAACATACTTTTTCCTAAATGTTCACAGTTGTCGTCGTTGGACTTACTAGTTACTGCTTTTTTTATATACTCATTAGGTACTTATATACGATCAAGTAACACTGGCCTGTACATATTTCAATACAAGCCTCAAGCTTTACTATTAATAATAAAAAAAACAAATGAAAAACGCAGAACCCTTAACCAGAACCCAGAACCAATTCAAACTCTGACCTACCCCCAATGTTTTTGCGTCCCTCACTTAGAATTCCGCGGCGTCACTGCGCCAACGGCATTAGCGTCCCGACGTCACACAACAGCACTAACTTCACAAGAACTCAGATTTTTATCAGTTAAGAGAATACTCACTCTTAGGGATGTCACTGTTTTGTAGCAGATGATGATAGCTTCACGACGGCGTCGCATCGGTGCGGTGGAAGGCAAAATGATGTGCTTTTGTTTTGTTTGTTGAACGAACTTCCATAGAAATGGGCACAACATCGAAGAAATTGTAATAACTGGTTAAACAAAGCACACTGAGCTTGGTGTATTGAGCACCTTATTTTGATTTGTACGACCCTATTGGTGCAGTGGCTGAGAGCCTCAATTTTTAAGCTACAGATTTGATCGTCGAACTAGCTATTGCTCGCAGCTTCACCAACGTGACTTTTTCTAAAATAAAAAAGCTGTAGTTACTCCTTATAACATCGGATATCTACCAGTGAAAGTCCCGTCAAAATCGGTTCAGCAGTTTCATAGATTAGCCGGAACAAACACACAGACAGACAAAACAAAATAAAAAGAGTTTTTTTTGTTGTAAGTAGGTACCGTATATAAGTACTTTCATATGCATTTAGTAAAAGGCTGTTATTTTCACAGACACTTTAATTTTATTTATTTTGTATAGATTGATAAAACCTACCGTTTTTATTTATTTTTTTGCGGTTTTAGCTGTTTGTGCATACATCTTCATATTATGACTCCGAAGAAAATCCCTATAACGTATTTTTACCATTTCCCGTTAAAAAAAATACTAATCAAAGAAAGATTATATCATTAAGCCATCAATCACAGCTCTTCAGTTTCCGACCTCCTCGTTAGATTTTAATTATTTTTGTAATCAATCGCTAGATAAAATAATACTACATTTTGTTCAATAATATCTACTGACTGTTGACAGCCCTATCAGAACTCTATTGTAGGTATCGTAAAATGGAATGTGTGTGTTGCTATCGAATACTACCTGTGCTTAGTCGCAAGTGTGCCGAAGTGCTATCGAAATGTAATTATCTATGAAATAGTCACTGAAACACTAACATTTCAGCTGTGGAATGTATATATTATAATGATTGGATTGGGTATACAAAATTAAATGCGAAATAACTCCCTTTCAGAATGGTCAAGTGATTTAAATTGTTTAAACTTCACAGAATTATTGAATATTTGCTTGCTTTGATTGTAAATGTTACGGTAGGTATAAGTTCTAACGAGTTTATTTTTAATTTTCTGGATTTTCTATGTATTTTTTACAATATTTAAACAATTTTTGTGGTCTGTGATTCAAATACCTGCCTTAACACTAGGAGTAGTCGCCCATTTCTTTGAAACGTGAGTGGTTACATACGTGCGGAGCATTTTGCCGCCCATATTAAAATGCATTTATTTATGCACATGTAATTAAATAAACTTCTAAAAGTTTATAAAACATTAAAATGGAACCTATATATTTGGAAAAAGCTTTATTTACTTCAATAACTTTAATAAATCACAGACAAAACAGGCTTATCTTTGAAAAAATAGTTTGTTGTGTCTAAAGCTACTAAACAAAAATAAAATTACGTTGAAATTACAAAGTTACTGTTTTCACTATCTCTGGCATATGTTGCAGCAAAACAGTCTTGACACATGTGTATGTATAAAATGATCGTTGACCATAATGGATCTCTTTTTTGGTCTTTTTATTTTGCTTTGATGGACATACCACGCATATCCCCTCTCTCCCTGCAGGTAATTTGTGATTATTTATTCGTACAAATGGGGCGATTTGATTCCTCAATGGCTCAGAAGATACAGGCAAGATCTTCTGATAAAATTTGGTCTAGCCAAGGCAAATTTTTATCAAAATTATACTAACGTGATATGAATTATACTGCGTAGTGGCGCAGTGAGCAATTTGCCGCCACGCTCAACATGGAGGTAGAAATCCTTTTTTTCCATGGTCATCTTTGCACTGATTGTACTCAACTTGCAATGAAAGGTAGGTTAAGGTCGCGGCAGTTACTAGGACGCTTGACCTTGACGCGTTCGTGGTTAAGAAAATAATAACATATTTGTGCTGAGGGCGGCAAAATACTCATAGTGCGAGCACTCTTGGGTTAACTCTATAGCGCCGAGTTTTTTTTTTTTTTTTTACTTTTTGTCTATTCATATAGTGACTTGAAAACTAGTACCAAATTTTAATTTATTGTTTCGGTATTTATGACAAAATAATCAGCACTGAAAAATTTATTATTCACACCATACCCTTGAAATTTCATTCTTGTCCCAAACTTACCCGAGCATCCACTCATGTGAACTTAAACAAAACTAAAGGGGGTTTATAGCTCAGTTCGGCTCACGTCGGCTACTCTCGGCTGAGTTCGGCTCCGCTCAACTAAGCTCATTGAATTTCATATGCGTGCGCTAAGCTCATCCGGATATTAGTCAGTGTACAGTCGGCCGTAATATAGTTAAGTTCCTAGTGTTTGGTAAATTTTATATCTTTGGCTATCTCTTGTTGGAGATAACTTTCGGATTAATGAATTTCACAGACATCAGATTTTATATATTTTAAATCTTTATCAAATCACAATAACGAAGAAAGGGTGAGTTTATGTATTTATGACGGGGCATCCCAGCATACATAAACTCACGCCTTCTCCCCATAGGAGTAGGCAGAAACTACAGATCGTCACCTGTTACGATCGTTACATACTCCATTGCCTCGCCATGTGATTCGATAAAGATTTTAAATGGGTGCTCTTAAAATTTTCTGCTTAAAATCTCGAAAATATTAAATAGGTAGGTACAAATAAAGAATTTTTAGGGTTCCGTACGTTCGAATGAAAAACCCGAACCCTTATAGGATCCCACGTGTGTGTGTCTGTATTTCCGTCTGTGACAGCCAATTTGCTCCAAATTTAATGAGGCGATTAAGTAGAAATTCAATTCAAATTCAATCAATTCAATTCATGGGGTCCAAGTGCCCACATGGTATTTCGAGACATCTCCAAGCGGTTGGCCAACTCTTCACGTGACCAGAGGGCTGGCCTATTTCTTGGCCAAAGAATCAGCATTGCCATACAACGTGGCAATGCAGCCAGCCTTTTGAGCACTTTTCCTGTCGCGATGCGGAAAAAAATTTTTGATGCCCTTTGATTCTTTCTCTCCCTTTTTTATATAATTGTAAATATTATTATCTATTATAAGTAATTTTAAATCTATTTAGTGTTAATTGAAATAGAATCTAATATATACCAATATCTATTCAAATCTTAATTGTATTAATCTCATGTGTGTAAAATGATCTTAATGTTAGTTACAAAGTTCAAATGGACATTTTATTGGAAATTTGGTTCACATAATTTTATATGAACTTCTGTGACCCAAACACGGACATGTCACGTAAATAAATGAATTTTGAATATGGTCTTATTTGCCTTCCAATGATACCATTTTTGGAAGGAAAATAAAACTATTAAAAAAATAAGTTTTACAATCTGTACCGTGTGGAATATCAAATGAAAGGCCTTAATGTGAGCGTCTCAATTTTATAATTTTGAAATCAGGAGTTTTAAAGTTATTTAAGAAAATACATGAAATTTAACCATGTTCTTATCACCAAAACTACTGAGGCTAAAATAAAAATAAAATGCAATAATAGTTCTATACTTGTAGATTACTAGAAAATCTATAAAATGTCTATGGTCTTCTAATAGCATGCTAAATCACTCAATATTGTGCGTACAAACATTGTACATTTGCAGTTGTGTTCAATGTTTGTAACTACTTACATTCCTAAGTGTGTGTTCTTGGATTAAACTCATCCCAACTATAGAACCCTTCATCGTGCGTGGTCCGACATACACTAGGCCGGTTTTTAGGGTTCCGTACCTCAAAAGAAAAAAAAAATACTTATAGGATCATTCGTGGGTCTGTCTGTCTGTCCGTCTGTCACAGCCAATTTGCTCCGAATTTACTGGATTGAAATTCATCCCAACTACGGAACCCTGGATTGTGCGTAGTCCGACATGCACTTGGATGAGTTTTTTATTTTACCAGTTTGTGTGAAAAGATCGCTTTAGAAGTTAAATTCCCATTATATTGTCGTTTTCTGCTCCTAATTTCTCGAGCCCGAATTTTCATTACCACTTAGCATATATTTTTCAGATTTCTTTTCAAATATTGCAACAGAGACTCAATTAAATGAAACAATATCATTTGACCAGATAGTTATCAAGCTGACTGTACTCGCCCTATGAATACAGTTAGAAGTTATAATTGTTGAATTAATTGGCGATTTGGCCCGCCACGTTATCAATTCATATATTATGTTTTTACTGCTAAATTCTTATTTGAACGGTTATGGCTCCAGTCACTAACCGCTAATATGTATGTTCTAACTTCTGAAATGAATTTTAATCGTATTTGTACAAAAGGCTATTAGTGGGCTCAAATTATGGAAACTGATGACGTAATTAAAAGATAGGCTGGACAGGGCTGTAATATTAAATAGAGAACATTTTTATTTAGTAGTGTGTGTGAAAAGATGTTCGTTCTCCTTAAAAAGTTAAACAAAAGTCTCTTTAAAACGCAAAATCCACTATCCTGCTAATTACCAGTTGTTTCAGCCATTGGGAAACACACACTTTCTATGATTTGAAGGTATGGTAGGTATACTTTTACATACATACATATATGAATGAAACAGGTACCTAAATCCGTTACCCCAAATGATAAATTATGAAGATGCTCTAGATTCTAATCAAATACAACAAAACCAAGTAAAGCCTAAACCAAAACAAACAAACACTATGTACTAAATATATCTACAACAAATTACTTCATTCATTCACAACGAACATTTGACGCTTTTGTGTGTCAAACTGACGGCCGCTGATTAATGTCTCTACACCACACAGAAACACCGCCTTTGTCACCCTAACAATACAGCGTATATTCCTTTGAATTGTCCAACACAAAATAAGACTACAAGTAAAATATTTCATGGAATTATGAGCTTTGAGAATGGGAATTTAAAGGTTATAATTCTGTGTGGTTTGGCTAGACACAATGCTCAGTAAGACCCGAAGGTTTGATTTATTTGGGAGGTATTGGCCCATTGTTACCTGTGACTTTTCCTTTGGGACACTATTGTGGCGGCGCTCTATTAAACAGGTAGTTTCTGAGCGATAATATTTTGAAAGATGGTTGGAATCAAAAGGGAATTTATATTGGGAGTAGGTAGTTTTAGTGTTATTTTTAGGTGGCCGTACCTCAAAAGGAAAAACGGAACCCTTATAGGATCATTCGTGTGTCTGTCTGTCTGTCCGTCTGTCGCAGCCAATTTGCTCCGAATCTACTGGACCGATGAAGTTATAATTTGGTACCTACACATATGAACTTCTCGACCCAAACCCGGACGTGTAACGTACATAAATGAATGTTAAATATGGGTCACTTTAGGAGGGTAAATTACAAAATAAAAAAATGTTTGAAAACTGTACCTTGTGACATATCAAATGAAAGGACGGATTGATTGTATTGCGATATATTTTTTAACAGTTTTAAAACAAATACTTTTATTTAAAGTTATTTGAGAAAATAGATGAAAATGTACCATTCCGGGGCCTTATTTCCGAAACTACTGAGCCTTAAATTTTGAAAAAAATACAGAAAATAGTTATTTACTTACCGATTACAGAAAAACCTATAAGAAGTCTATGATCTTAATATAACATTGTAAATATCCATATTATGCGTACAAACTTACATTTGTAGTTGCAACGTAATGAGGAAACATGTTTTCTAACTACAATGTTACGTTCGGGATAAATTCATCCCAATTACGAAACCTTTCATTGTGCGTGGTCCGACACGCACGTGTCCGGTTGTTTTGCTATAGTTCTTGTATGTTCTAGGGAAAACGCACATTGTATCTGTGGTCGAAAATATATTTTTTGAATTGAATTTCTCAAAATACAGGCAAACGCCTACTTTGGCTATCACCATCCATTTATTAGTGTACTAAGTAGTTAATTTTTTTATTGAGCTTTAACTTATCCGTAACAGGACCTAATTAGACTTAAACCTATCACGAATCCATCACTGCCACGGTTTATAATCGAAAATCACTGTAATAATATTTCTAAATAATTCTTTAAGATACCTACAAAACCGCCATAATCACGTTCACATTTTTCACACATGGACAAAAAAATCATCCGGAATCGTTCCAAAAGAAATTTACACAGACGTGGTCCTTTTCAATTTATCATTCGACCCAAAGGCCCGTTATTATCTCGCCAGTTACCATGATTACCTCAGAATTATTTTCTTTCTTTCTTTCCTACGTTTCCCGTTCGCCGCTGTTCGTGGTCGTGCGATCACGTACGAATAGTTGCTTAGAGATGGAAAGAAACGACGGTCTTGGGTTCTAAAACAATTCTGGGTTCCTTCGTGAGTTCATGAGTTCTACTTGAGAATTTTATTTTGGTGTGAGGATAGCTTATTTTGTTGGACCTCTGAAAATTATAATTAATTACACAATATAGTGAAAGATTTTTTTCATAGTTGCTCAAAACGGTGTCGGTAATTAATGAAATAACAGATGTGAGTCACACCTGGTTTCAAAATTAAATTATTTCATCATCATCATCATTATTTCAGCCGAAAGACGTCCACTGCTAGACATAGGCCTCCCTCAAGCACATTTGTGCTGGTAATTTTTTGGGGGGGGTTGCCATAATCGCCACGCTTGGCAGGCGGGGTGGCGATCGCAATAAGGTGTTAAAAACGCATAGAGAACCCTGCTGCCCATTCTCTAGTAAGTCCTTTATTCGCCTTTTACGACACCCACGGGAGGAAATGGGATGGTGCTATTCTTTAAGTCACACTACTTAAATTATTTCATACACATTGCCAAACTAAATTATTTTTAGTAACTCATACTTCAAGTAGGTACCTACGTGCACTACTCGTACCAGAAGGCGCTAACCCCTAAAAAAGGAACATCATTTTTGTTTTGTTTTTTCTGCGTTGAGTTCCTCTAGTTAATTCAATTTGTCATTGCATATTTCTTCAAACAATCTCACCCCTTCGCTTCGAGAACTGCCTACGATTGTTTCATGCACGACGAATTTCTATCGGCCGTAGATACTTACACATATAGTCTTGATGTACGCCTAACCCAAGTTCACTTGACTTGAAGTGCACATGGTCCGTCCTGTGGTCCATTTCGGTTAGATTTCAACTTGAGGTACACTTCGGCGTCTTGTTTGCCCATATGTACGTAATTTACATGTATCAACAAACGACCTGGGCAAACATTTATGGACAGCACGTGTGTTCGTTGTCCTACGTCAAATAATTTAGTTCGAGGTCATCAAAATATTGGAGCATGAGAAGTTTTTAGAGCTATTATAGTACGTGAAATAGGTAAAAGTAAGAACTTTTAAATAAGAATAATTGTCATTAGATTATTCTTATTACTAAAAACTTTGTCATTTTCTATTATTATATTTACAATTAATCTTTTCTTTAACTTTAACTTTAAGCTACATGGATTTATTTCAAACTTTTATAACTGTAAACATGGTCGGCTCGCTCTTACATATTTAAAAACTACATTTCACACAATCCGTTCCACACAAAACACACCAAATATACAACTAACTCACTCGATACACTCACACAAATACTCACTCCACTCAGTGCCTATTGTATCAGGTCCGGTCGTGCCAAATTATAAATATATAAACAAATGTACTCTTGTATATGCAAAGTCAGACGTCACACATCTATTGTGCTATTGGTTAAAACTTAAGAAACAAAAACCGTTTACTCTAATCAATAATGGATAGTAACTTATATAACTTGCAGGAATTGGATACTGCTGAGATCGCTAATTCTGCTATTCTTGATATTGCACACTTAAATACTTACCTACAACAAAATAATTATAACTTAACCGTCCTGACTCAAAACATAAGGAGCATATACAGAAATATCGATGACCTTGAAATAACTTTGTCCCAAATTGGAGTTGAAGTGGATGTCCTACTATTGACAGAGTGCAGATTGAACGCTAATAAACAAATACCTGTGTTAAATAACTATACTTCGTTTAATACATCTAGACATTTAAATCAAAACGATGGCGTAGTCGCCTATGTAAGAAGCTGCCACTTACCTCGGGCAACAGAAATTCATTTGATACATGCGTCAGCTTTGCAAATCACAATATCTAATTTCACCATCATTGGTATTTATCGGTCTCCATCGATGGTATCCGCAGATAGTTTCATTGCCTCGCTTGATCAATACCTTCAAACTATTGACTCACATGGGGACACTATTATTACAGGAGATTTAAATATTAACCTAATTGGGAAACCAGCAGAAACATCACAAATACGAACTAATAGATTAAATTATTTAAATATGGTGGCTTTGCATGGTTTCCTCCCGGGACACTGTTTGCCTACCAGGGATGACAGCTGTCTCGATCACATGATTCTTAAGCTAGATAAATCTAAAAACTCGGCTTTCGTGGCAGTTTTAAACACGTCTGTTACGGATCATGCAATGGTACTACTAAACATATCCCACACGTATCAAACCAAGTCTTATGTCAAATCTAAGACCGTGACTAATTTGGAGAATGCCTACAAACACCTTGTAAATATGGAAACATCTTTTCTTAATGCATTTAGAGACCCAAACCTTTTAGTAGACGCGATGATAGATGTGATTAGGTCATCTCTCCTTCAAAACACTAAGGTTGTCTTACTCTCTAGCTCTAAGCGTACTCTAAAGCCCTGGATATCCACGGGGGCCCTAAGATGTATTAGGCTCAGAAATAAATTGCAGCTACAATCGAGGAGAGACCCTTTTGATGTAATTTTGATCATAACGTATAAACGCTTTCGTACATTTTGCTGTAATCTTATTAAGAAACTCAAAAGGCAATATCATAAGAATCAAATTTTAACTTCTGTGAAAAATCCCAAGCTACTTTGGCGTAAAATTAACGACATGACCCATTACAAAAAACCCAAAACATCTAGTGTACAACTACTTCAAATCACACCACATCCTCTCGACTCGTTAAACCGCGTAAACCACTTCTTCGTAACTATTGGGAGAACATTGGCGGAAGAAATCATGACTCTAACTGGCCAAGGATATTTCAGACCTGTTTTTGGCACTCCGGATGCGCCATCTCAAGCCAACTCATTTGTGCTGCTGGAGACAGATCCGGCAGAAGTTGATGGTATTCTCATGGCGCTTGACTCAGCAAGTGCTTCTGGTTGGGATGGCATATCCGTGAGTTTTCTGAAGCTATCTCGAGACTTTGTAGTTCCTCTCATTTGCAAATTAACCAATCTGTGCTTTGAGACGGGCGTATTTTGTGATGCGTTGAAGCGATCTATCATCACGCCTGTGCACAAGGATGGGGACAAGAACGATGTTAATAATTACCGACCGATTTCCGTCTTACCGACACTTTCAAAAATAATAGAAAAAATATTAAATAAAAGGCTTATAAATTTTCTGAATAAATATAACATTCTTTCCGACTCACAATATGGGTTTAGACAGGGGCGGTCAACTCAGAACGCGGTTATAGCGTTAACGTCTGAAATTACAGATAGGGTAGACAAGGGATATAAATGCGTTACGGTGTTTCTAGACTTGAAAAAAGCTTTTGACACCGTTTCTGTTCCCATCCTTGTGCAGAGACTTGAGGCTATAGGGATAAGAGGCAGGGCTCTTTCTCTTTTTGATAGTTATCTCCGGGGTAGGAAACAACAGGTTAAGGTAGGCCAATCGTATAGCAATGAGGAAAACGTTGTTTTCGGTGTTCCTCAGGGCTCCGTGCTTGGCCCGCCACTGTTTCTAGTGTATATTAATGAACTCTGTAACCTAAGAACCAGTGGCGGGAAAATTTTCTCATATGCGGACGATACGGCTATTGTCTACTTTGGCGACACTTGGGAAGTGGTACGTGATAAGGCCGAAAAAGGGTTAATTGCTATAGATGGATGGCTCAAAGCAAATTTGTTAACCCTTAATATTGCTAAAACAAATTACATTTGTTTCTCTCCAAGTGCAAGGTCTAAAGCATGTACTAGTTTCAACATTCGCATCCATATGTGTGCAGACAGCTTGGGGAAGAGTTGTGACTGTATACACATCAAACAAGTACCGTCTACAAGATACTTGGGAGTTATAGTCGACGAGTGTCTAGCATGGCACTCGCATGTCGAGGTTATTATGTCGCGTGTTCGAAAATTTATATGGATTTTTTAAAATCTACGACATGTGATGCCTCAAAAGACACTCAGTAACATTTATATAGCACTCGCGCAGTCAATAATCACATACTGCTTACCAGTTTGGGGAGGGGCCACTAAAACTAAATTTTTAGAGTTAGAAAGAGCCCAAAGGTCACTTTTAAAAGTAATATTTTTTAAGCCATATAGATATCCCACAGTCGATCTATATAGAATTAGTGGCCTATTATCAGTCAGGAAATTATATCTATTAAATATAATTATATATTTACACAAATACACTCCAGTTAACCCAGAAAGGCAGGCTAGGAGGCGAAATGATATTGTGGCTTACTCTCCACGGGTACGTACGGTTTTTGCGAGGCGTCAGTATGTATGCCAATCGGCCTACATATACAATAAAATTAACTCTAAACTAAAGTTCCACCACGAGGTCTCGCATCAATGCAAAAAAGTGATAACCGAGTGGTTAAAAACTCTAACGTATGAAGAGGCAGAGCATATTCTAGACAGACTTACATGATTACTTATCTTCTTTATCTTACCTTGTGATTACATAGTGGTGTTTCTCAACTTCGTTTATATGCACTATCAGCAAACACATAAACTGACACATAAACACATACGCACACCCTAACACACCCTCACACACTCTCACCCTCACACACTATTATACTCACACACACATACACACACCCAAAATTACACACTACACAGAGCTGCTAATTACTTTATAAGTCATTTTTACTCTTTATTTTTTTTTTTTACTTTTTCTGTTATATAAATGTCTCAAGATTGTAAACGCTCAATTAAGGGAAGGAGCGAGACAACCCCAACACAAGTATTATTAATTACTTACTGGGGCTGTTTCATTCACATGTGTAAATGTAACTGTTTGAGACACAATAAACAATTTTTATTTCTATTTTTTTTTTTAAGTAGGTACCTACGTGCACTACTCGTACCAGAAGGCGCTAACCCCTAAAAAAGGAACATCATTTTTGTTTTGTTTTTTCTGCGTTGAGTTCCTCTAGTTAATTCAATTTGTCATTGCATATTTCTTCAAACAATCTCACCCCTTCGCTTCGAGAACTGCCTACGATTGTTTCATGCACGACGAATTTCTATCGGCCGTAGATACTTACACATATAGTCTTGATGTACGCCTAACCCAAGTTCACTTGACTTGAAGTGCACATGGTCCGTCCTGTGGTCCATTTCGGTTAGATTTCAACTTGAGGTACACTTCGGCGTCTTGTTTGCCCATATGTACGTAATTTACATGTATCAACAAACGACCTGGGCAAACATTTATGGACAGCACGTGTGTTCGTTGTCCTACGTCAAATAATTTAGTTCGAGGTCATCAAAATATTGGAGCATGAGAAGTTTTTAGAGCTATTATAGTACGTGAAATAGGTAAAAGTAAGAACTTTTAAATAAGAATGTGACAAGGGACACTTCTTCAAATATGGTCAGTATTTAGTATCATTTTCTTACAAAACATTTCAGTGATAAGATATCACAGAAATCACAATTCTGTCGACTTTTTCTCATGAGATTTCAATCAAATCATCTAAATCTAAATGAAACCAAAATGTTCACGCCATACTATGTGGTAAACATATCTGATACTTTAACAGCAAGTTCAAATAAATGGAGTCAATTCACTCGGCTTAAGAGTAAAAATGGGTGTGCCACAAGGCTCGATATTGGGTCCTTTCCTCTTTTTAGTATATATTAATGATCTAGCCCATTTATTAAAAAACCAACCACAAATGGTGTTATTTGCTGACGATACTTCCTTAATTTTTAAGATAAATAGACGTGCATCAAATCTTGACGACGTAAATAACGCCCTATTGCAGGTCCAAAATTGGTTCACTGCTAATAATTTAGTATTAAATGGGAAAAAAACTAAATGCATAAGATTTGCTTTACCGAATGTTAATAGTAGTGATTGTGACATAGTATTGAATAGGGAGAAACTAGAATTCGTCGATAAAACTGTTTTCCTAGGGATCACGCTCGATTCAAGGCTGCAATGGGGTCCTCATTTAACATCTCTTGCAGGGCGGCTAAGTTCAGCAGCATATGCTGTGAGAAAAATCCGTCAATTTACTGATGTAGATACCGCTAGGCTAGTCTATTTTAGTTACTTACATAGTATCATGTCTTACGGTATTTTACTATAGGGACGGGCTGCAGATATCGAATCTATTTTTATTCTACAGAAAAGAGCCATCAGAGCAATATATGGCCTCCGCAGGCGCGATTCTCTAAGGGAACTGTTTAAAGATATTAACGTCATGACGGTACCTTGTCAATACATCTATGAAAACATCATGTACGTAAGGAAAAATGTAAATATTTTCAGTAAAAGAGGTGAAAGACACAATTATAGTACCAGAAATAGTGACCAATTAGTTCAACCAGGTTTCAGACTGGCTAAAGTAGACTCATCCTTCATGGGGTACTGTTTAAAATGTTACAATAAAATACCTCCCCACATACTCCAATTGAACGAAACAAAATTTAAAACTTGTATAAAACGCACACTATGCAGCCAAGCATATTATAAATTGGGGGATTACATCGCTGACAAAAATGCTTGGCTCAATGCTGGTCCTGCTCCATAAGGGCGCATAAACTAATTGATTAGCATTTGAAAATATTATTGGAGCTGCTGAAGATTGTAAACTATTTTTGCATTGTATAAACTCAATGTCCTTGAATTATATAATTGCATAGCACAGGTGTGAGTACTATGTACTATAGAGCTACCATTTACCGGGTAATATGTCTTTTATTGACTTGAATGTGCCCTGGCGGCTGAGAGTATGTCATGCTCACTCAAATGTCTCGCTGGTGGTGGCGTGTGTGTTGGATCATTAAGTTCCCTTCAAAATGGTTGAGTTAAATGGTGCTGATCCATGCGTCATGTTCGTGAACGGGCGCCGTCAGTTGGGACTGGTCATCTCTTAGCTGCCACGGCTTATTTTAATTTTTGTGAATTGTTTCTATTACGGACGCTTCTAACGTGCACGTCTTTCTACATTGTTCTCACATGTATAACTTCAACATGAATGATGTAACCCATATTTTGTAACAATATTTTGTTTTAAAAGAGTGTCCATGGAGTTTCTTGTCCGTTCTTCTCCATAGGAACCTACTACGCTTTGGAATGGGCAACTAGCTTCATCTTTCTGACTGACCGACCCCTTGACAATTCAAAAGTGCCTGTAATTGGTTTATTTGAAATAAATGCTTTGAGTTTGAGTTTGAGTTTGAGTTTATTTCTTTTATGTTATCCTGCATGCAGTTTATTCTACGTTTAAGCAAAATATGTCATACTAGCTTTTGAACGCGGCTCCGCCCGCGTGTATGTCGATTATCGCGTAAAAAAGTAGCCTATGTCCTTCTCCATATCTCAGGCTATATCTCTGCCAAATTTCATGACGATCGGTTCAGCGGTTTAGGCGTGAAAACGTAACATACAGACAGACAGACAGACAGACAGACAGACAGACCGACAGACAGACAGACAGACAGACAGAGTTACTTTCACATTTATAATATTAGTAAGTAAGTAAGTATTCATATTCATATATTTATTTGCATTCCATTATTACTATCTAGCTGTCTTACCTATAATATGTTTACTAATAATAAAGCTGAAGAGTTTGTTTGAACGTGCTAATCCCTGGAAAAGCCAGTCGGATTAAAAAAAAATTGCATTTGATAGCCCAATTCTTGAGAAAGGCTTTAACATTTAACATCAAGCTAGGATCCTTAGGAGATAAGCAATACTACAAAAAATCAGAAAGAACGCTAAGCGAAAACGAAGTAATAGTGCGGGTGGACGATGCGATGCGTCGGAGTGGGTCAGGGCAACAAGAAATTTCACGCGGACGAAGTCGCGGACAAAAGCTAGTCTTATTTTATCTTCACCTACCATTACATACCAATCAACTACAACCCATCCCTGCCCAAAAAAAAACATCTTAAAAGACAACGAAAATTAAATTACTACATCCACGCGCTCAGAAATTTCGGTGAAACACATTCAATGTACGTGTACGATAGAAAATGGATCAAATAAATTGTAGCATTTGTTTAGATGGCCCTCGGACGGACTGTTCGATGGACAAATTGATCGTCGAACATGTTACTAGCAGTTTAGGGTTACGTTTAATCTTCTTTCGATTTTATTCAGAGATGGAAGGGATTTGGATTGAAAACATTTATTTTTATCTAGATTTAGTAGTGTAATCATTTAGATGTTGAATTTGAAGTGGAATAGCGGTTCGACCTAGACAGGCTCTTGAAAATCTATTTTAGATTGGTATTTACTAATAGACAAGTGCTTGTAAATTAATTGTGGAGAATTACTTCTTGCTAAACTATGAGTTATTATCTACTTCATTAAAACCTATCTTCTTCATTAAAACCAATAATATTTTGATAAGACTAAATTAAGCAACCATTGATATAATTATTTATTAATTAGCCTAGAAGCTAGAACACTCAAACCAACTGGTTCTTAGTACCAAAATTACTCTTACCCTCACTTGTTTATATAATATTTGTACGCCGTTAAGGCAAAACATGACTGTGCTATAATTGTATGTAACATCCTGCATGCCATGTGTGTGTATACTTATGTTTTGGACAAATAAATGATCTTATCTTATCTCAATCTATTTAATAACCTCTCGATTCAATTCCTTCTTTTCTCACAAACTCTAAAAATCCGGCCAAGAAAATAGGAAAAATGCGAAAGAAGTCACGTAGGGCGCTTTTATCCTTTAGATCCTCACATTGTGTTAAGTGAGGACTAAATTGTTTCTAACCAAGATATTAACTAGATAGTTTATGATTTTACACGTTATACTTAGTGTTGGTAGACGCTGCATAATATTGAGGTGATGTTTGAGGACGCTCTGGATGGAAATAACGCTGCGATTAATCTTGCGGTCAGAAATAAAAACACCTAACTTACCTTTTATTGTAAAATCATAGCCATTCCATGCCGATAAGTATAATTATGTAGTTTATATGATATATAATGTTTGTATAGCTTAGATTGCTTCTCAATCACCAAACTATTGCCAACGCCTGGCGATGACGGTAATATTTTTTACGATCCAAGTTTGCATCGGTTTGTGATAATAATTTAAGGGCTATGTTCAGCAGTTACACTAATGGCGCGACAATATGATAATTTATACTATTTTGTCAATCATAGGCGTAACATTTTACTTTTCCATACGTCAAAAAACGTAGCGTTTTCCTCCCCAGTGCGCGACCTGCCGTACGCAGCACACCGCGTTTGATTATGCTAATGCATGTTTGTGCACGTGCCGCGTCGCTGTGTGAATACGCGCGGTTAGCAAACGTGATGACTTTACTTATGTGTTAGTTTAGCTGCTGCCCAAAATAGAACGGCTATATGGTTATAGAGATATGAGGAACAGGGTGTAAAGTTCACTCATACTCTATAGTAAAGGGAGGATCTTCCGACCAGACGGGTGTTGTGTCTGGTGGGCAACTGCCCAACGGTTGATTTCGGGACGTTGTATACATGCTAGTCGCGCGACAAACTCTGATTGCGCGATACAGGACCCGTGACGTCAGGTCTTCGATGCGTAGTTCGCATGTGGCGTTGTTGATGCCGCCACAATGGTAATCTAACTATTTATATAATTATTTGGTAAAAACGAGGAGAATATGTCACAAACACTGTCATAGTTAATGATCATTAAGTATAAAGCTATATTAGTGACGTCATCACAGTTAGATTAAATATACATTGAATTTATTCAATGACTAGCTTGAGCAAACACTTTTTGTCCGGTTTGTGGCACCAGAGCATGATTGAATTTGAATTGTTACAATATACCTACCTATATTACACACTACATGCCCTCATAAATACCAAAATGGTAAACAAAATTAAAACCGGCCAAGTTCGTGTCGGACCACGCACTACCATGTAGCTGGCAGGAGGGAGGGACACTTGACTCTAACAAAAACTAGCACTTCAAAGCTTAATATTACGCAAATGGATCCACGAATCGAAAAATGGTTTTGACCAACCCAAAATATTTTCGAACGGCCTATCTAATAATACCCCAAATTATGGGATAGACGAGAAAAAAAATATCATCCCAACTTTACGTGTAGGAGAGGAACCCTAAAAAAGCTAAGTAGGCTTTACAAGTTACCAAATAGTAGTCGACTAACTTACGTTTGCATGAACAAACATGTTCTCCCATACAGAATGTATGAGAGAACATGTTTTTACAATGTTAAGTTTGTTCTTGGGATAAACTGGTTTAGTCCCATCTCTTCTATAAACGCATAGAGGAAGAGATGGGACTAAACTGATAAATTCATCCTAACTACGAGACCCTTTATTGTGCACAGTGTGACACGCACTTGGCTGGTTTTCTTATTATTATTAAGTAATGGTAGCTAAAAAATATTCTCATCTTTACTTTTTTACATTTTGATTAAAAAAGCAGGCAATAAACATGCTCGTCCGAATTATGGTGGAGACCTACTAATAAAAATGTGTTTATTGCCTCTTGGATAAAATTATTTTCTTTGAAAGCTTCCCAACTAACAAGCAGATATTATAATTCTAGGAAAATCAGAAAAAAATATTCTGTAACATAAAATTTTAAGAGGAGCGCGCAGTGGCGCCCTCATCGTTTTTTGGTGATTTCTTTTATTTTAGAATGAAAATAACCACGTTAAGTTGTGCTCCACAAAACTGTATGTTATTATTATTACAAAAAGTGGTTTTAAATTGTTAACTTGTATTGTAATCCCTAAAATGAAAAAAAAGAGGCCACTAAGCTCCGTTTTAAGGATTTCAATAAACCATAACAATGCGCGCTCGGCACCCTCTTAAGTTAACTCATTATATTTTGTAGAACTAGTACAAAGACCCTAATAGAAGAAGATAAAGACTTGGATAGCGACACCGAAAATTGATTCTGTACTGAAACAGAAAGCGGTTACCCTAAGGCAACAGACAAAACTTAATATCAGCAAACAACAAAAAAGGCGAAACAAAGACAACAAGAATATATAACACAAATCTTACATTCTGAATATTGTGTTTCCTTCACTAAACGAACCGACAGCGAAGAAAGCAAAAACAAAGTTGAATATTCCAAAATTCATTGAGTAAGGCTTAAAATTCCCAGCAATTTTGTTCAACTGTTTCAAAGAAAACGTTATTATTGAGGGTAGGAAAAATTCGGAACAATAATTCTCGATACATTATAAGCATCTTAGAAATTTCCCTTTGAATATAATGTAATCATCTGATATCAATACATTTGTTTGTCGTAATGAAATTCCAAGGTTTGTGCTTCAGATGAAGAGAATGTGGGTACTTGTTACGAATACTTTTTATTGTGGGAAATTGATACTCAATGTTGAAGAGAAGTGTATGAGAATGTAATTTATGTTAAGTGGAGGGGAACAGGGGAATACGAGTAGATGAAGAGTTGCCTAATGAGCGACGAGAGATATTGAGAGTTAAGACGTTACCTGTAACGAGTAATGTCGAACGTAATAATTGAAAATAAAATTTGGTATATTATTTCATTTTTCTTTTCTTCTTTAATTGATGCATTCTTTTAATGTAATTGTTTCTATATTTACGGTTAAATATATTTTTATTTCAACAACAAAACATTATATTTAGTTAAACATTTAAACATTTAGTTTTTATTATTATAAAATATATCTAACTGCTAGAGGGTGGAGACCTGGTGACCTGAAAAACACAGGCCCTTAAAGCGTAGTTTAGGCACCAGTCTCACAGTAAACTAAACCATATCATGCACTGTAAGTATAACAATGTTTGTAATGTTTTATTGTGGTGAGAGAAATAAATACTTATACTTATACGAGTATTTTCCTATTCTAGGAAAGGAATTGGTAGTATTTAGTCAGGGAAAACTTCGGTTGGCTCACCTAAGTGACTCGGCTGTATACACGAATTTAGTGCTAACGGTCTAGAAAAACAAAATTCAATAAACATTTCAGAAATTGGTATGAAACATAAAAACACTAACTAGTCTACAGAGTGCTTTGGAGTTGGCCTAAATGTTTAGATCCGAAAATCCTGATGCAGTCCGTCGATCAGGGTTAGAAGTGAGCACTTAACCCAATTTCCTCCAGTACTTTTTTAGTCGAAAATCTTTAGTAAATTCCCCGATGTAAAATCAATAATCCGAGTCGGAAATGATTCGGTTCCCATTTGCCATGTCTTGGTAAAAAGACTCACAAATATTCCTGCGGCGTTGCGTCCTTTGGGTACACAATTTGGTACAAGAGACGAAATCTTGGCGATGAACATTTTAACTAACATTCAATTTAAGGTAATTTATTTTCTGCATTACAAATCTTCGTTTGACCTTTATTTATTTCTGTCTGTACAAATGCTTAGTAATGGAAAATCAATACACGAACCCAAAAAAATCAACTCAAAAATGTTGAAATATTCATATATGTATATTCCTCCATCCACATTCCATTACTTCCAACTGAAACTAGAATTTTGCTTCATATGATCCATCTTCCAATCAGAACGTGTCACATCCATCTCGCATGTAACTTGTCGCTCGCTCTGGTCCAAGGCAATGAGATTATGGCTAGGTTCCACCGTGTCCGGTGCTCGCCAATCTAATTTTTCACTCACCTCCAGTATCCTGGATTAGGGCGTCGATATTTCGTTAGGTTGGAGCTAATCCATCGGTTATTGAAGCGTATTTTATGGGTCGATAACTTCATCGTCTGAAGTTATTAGTAATTGTGTAAGCTTTGTGTAAAGTTGATTTTGAGTAAGTGTATATCCCCAAGATAACACCGAAGAGATGTATTAGTTTCTAAATCTTTGTGATAATAAAAGTGGAAAAAATGAGTTCACGTCTAACACGCCGCGTTGAAACAGAAATGTGACATACTACAACTTAAATAATATTGATGGAACAAGTTTTACAGACAAATTTGTGAATTAATTCCAGAAAAAAAAAGAAGTTGACAAAATAATCGCACCAACTCAATTCAAGTCTGAAAATATTATTAATACAAACGCTGCTTCAAGAAAAGTGACTTTCACAAATTTTATTACCCTTCAGAAAAAATCTACAGCTACAAAATATAAAACTATGTTGAAGGAGATTGAAGATAGATAGTTGAATATATGCGTTATTTATGTATCTCATACAATTATCTATGTCTTTTCCAGATTAAAAACTGTATGAGCCCCACAAAAATAGCATTCAACAAATATTATGATAGAAATACTCGGGTAAATAGCCATATATATCTTTCAGTAGATTAAATAACTGTGATTTATTACGTGAGCCGAATGTATAAGGAATAAATAGTGGCGCACGAGACTCGAATGCGTAATAAGATACGTCTTGTTACGAGAGAAAAAAATTAAATTATCAAGAGGCCGTGTCAGGGCAACTCTGAGGAAAGTTCGGTTTGAGGTAAATAAGTACTTCTTGGGACCAGACTTGTTTAGCGTTTGTTTATTTTTATTTGAAAAATTCTGCGACGCCGGCTGAATATCAATTTGCCCGGCGAACTCGTACTAAGTGGTGAATTTCTTTAGAAGAGATGTTTTATTTATTTTTAGTTAAGTCAAGTCCTTGCTTGGCCGTTGAGAACCGAAGAACTGGGAACCCATATTTACAATTTTAAAATTTTTAACATCTTTCATGTTTATATTTCACTTCGAGAACATTACTTGAAGATTTTGAAAACTTATCTTATTCAGTATTTTTATTTATTTAAAATTAAACAAAAAACTTGGCACTAATGCAACGAATGACAACAAGCATACACTTCATCAAACTACCGAAAAAACTTTCACTAAACCTTTCTCGTTGGCCAGATGGGCGAGACTTTATTGTTAGTAAAGCAAAACAAAAATACACAAACATACCTGGTAAGTAAGCGGTCCCACAAACACCACAATTTACCTGTCCAAAACAAACTGCTCCGTCACGAGAACCCAAAAATCAGGTGCTGCAAACCTTCATCAAAAATTACTGTAAGCGGAAAATAAAGCAAGGATTTCCATATTTTCGCTATGGACTGATTTTGACACTAAACATTTTTTATAGTGCACGCGTTTGCTCGTAAATCATAGGAGAGTTTACAACGAATGTGCTTACCAAAGGTTTACGGCCGCTGTATAGTTCCGACATTGAGTTTTGAGGGCTAGAAGTGGTTCGTTTGAAATAAAAAAGATTGTGGATGACTATCTGACTGAAAGGATTTGAAAAGAGTGAATTCGCATCGGCTTACGGTTATAAGATTTTATTGCGGTACTGAGAAGATTTATTTCGGAAAAATAACTGCGAATAATATAGTAAGCCATTTACTATTGAATATTATTGTTAGAACCCTTTGCATCTCAAAGTGCCCAAGTAGTTTTAAACTTCATATTAGACAGATTATTTATCTAACGAACAAACTCATCTGCTTGCGCTATTTTCCGATTCACACCGCCTAGAAGACATCAACAAAAAATTCAACAGCTAGGCACTTCTTTACAACATGTACCCCTTCCTACCTAACCTCTTCCATACTACATAGGTCCTTGCTATCAGCTGGCCACTGCAGTTAATCACCACTCGACAATGTGTAGTTAACACCAGCTTGTTGGAGCAATCACTTTGCCTACCACTTGTTGGAAGAACGAACAGTTGTAGCTACAACCGTTGATTGCTCATTTTGTAGCCCATATTTTTTGTAGGCTTAATTGTGTTGCTTGCTAAGAGGTTACATGCATTGACAATCCGGTTAGCACAACAGCATGAAGTAGTTAATAAGACAAATAAAGTGACGTGCAAATTTTTCTCTCTGACATTACCAATCAGCGTAACGCCCTTAAAGACTTAACACTTAAAATCGGCATTAACTTTGGAAAAGCCAACACAAAAAATAAACATGACGTAATTACTTTATTTCGTCCCAAATTAATAAATAACACTTCAAAGCAATGTCCTAAACCCAACTTCTGCGAACTAACCAAAACAAAACAAGAAAAGAGAAAATTTAACTAAAAAAGTCCTTCGTTCTACATGGAGCGTATATTTCCAAGAAAACAAGCGCCGGCCGCACCTGAGGACAAATTACACCAATCCTCTGCGACAAATTACGCGATTACCCGAATAAATTACGGACTCACTTACCTCCATGTAATAGTTTACTGGGAGCGGTGACGATACATGGCCGTGTTATAATCATAACGTGAGCGAGCGAGCGGTTGTTATTTTTCTTAGGAAGTTCGGAAGCAGTGCTTAGTAGTTGGAGCTTAAAAGGTTTTGGTATTAAGAACACCTGTATCTATTCTGTAGGTGGATTCATTTACGTTGTTTATGTAGACAACTCTTTACTAATGTTTGCTGGTGATGGCTTTTAGTTTTGATGCGGATTACAGTACCCTAACTGCGTAACACGCATCAATCGCAATCTGAATAATTTTAATGGCTCCGTCCGCTGATCATTAACTGGTCGCACGGTTGCTAGTATTTACATACATTCACCGTGTGATCAGCAAATTAGTTATAATTATTTTTGTTATACCTTGCAATCAGTAAATTATAACTAAATAATTTGCATAATTGTCATCATGTGCCCATAATTATTGTGTGCGAAGTGTATGTATTAATCAACTAAAACTACATATCTGTAATAAGCTTTGAAAGGTGAATCACTAGCCTCATAAAGTGCCTAAATTATAATGAGTTAATATAACTTAGGTTAAGTGCATTTTGTTTATTGTTCCATTGGTGAATAAAGATATTTGAAAATGAAAAAAATTAATGGTTCGATAAATTTGTCTGCTCAACAAAGTAATTAACGCAATGATTGTTGTTGAACTGTCAAAATTAAACCCATTCTTACTGATAGTGTGTTACACAATTACCCCACTGGTCCAAATTTTGGACTGTATTTGAGACTCCCAGAAACAAATCATCATCATCATCATTTCAGCCGAAAGACGTCCACTGCAGGACATAGGCCTCCCCCAATTGGAGGGTTTTGCCATAATCGCCACGCTTGGCAGGCGGCTTGGCGATTGCAGTATGGTGTTAAAAATGCATAGAGAACGCTGCTGCCCATTCTCTAGTTCCCTTAGTCACCTTTTACAACACCCACGGGAGGAAACAGGAGTCCGGCACCACACGGCACCAGAAATAAATATTAACCGAAAACGAAATCTTATTGACCTACAAGAAACTTTTATTTTCTAATAAATACAAAAATCTGTTTTAAAGCTCGTACAGACTAGTGCGATATCGCAGGCGCAACGCGACACTAGTGGCACAATTTCTTTGTCGCTGCCTGTCGCGCCCGCGATATCGCGCGAGTCTGTACGAGCCTTTAACTGTATGTTGGTTGATGTGGGGCTAATTCAATAAAGGGACGATTTCTACCTATGCGAGGTCTAAGAGCAGGCAAAGATAATTCGAGTAATTACATTCTAGAATTTGGCCAATATCTTTCTTTTGTCAGATCTACACTAAAAGCCAAACACAACAAACCAAGAAAAAGCAAGCCAGATGATGATAAATGAAAACAAAGTCTTATTATTTCTTGTCAACCTAACTATGAATACTGACTTACTTCAAGACACGTTGTAGTTTATTTTGCCTAGAAACCACATACATTTTATTTTCAAAGGAAACTCTCTTCAAGAAATGGCTGCATTTTTCTCGACCATTAACAAAAGGACCACTTTTGTAGCGGTTGTTATTTCCTTCTTAAAACTTGGCCGGCGGCCACCTTGCATAAAAATATGGTGTCCTTGACCATTTCACTTTCCTTTGAGATCGTGGAGATTTACAACATGTCACAACAAGCATTGTGGAGATCAGTTTGGGTCGGGATTAACAAATTATGTGTTATGTATCAAGGTTTTGATTTTGTAAAGTATTTGTAAGGGTTTGTATTGTTCGGAGATATTAATTGGTTTCTCTTTGGGTGGTGTCTCATTCAAACATATTTCTGAAAGACAGTGGCGGTGTCAATTAAGAATGTAGATGTTACAGTCTAGCAATTAAGGCGCAGTCATATAATTAAAATCCAGGAGAGAAAACAATTTGACATTTTCCGAGAAACCCGAAATATTACCTTTGGCTGAACTTCAAAGATAACTTAGCCTCAAAACTATGCCTCCATTAAACTGTAATCATCTAGAAATCTAGAACAAGCACAAAGGGTATCAAAATCAATAACCCAATTAAAACCAACCAGTCAATGCGAAAGGTCTGTCGTCATTATAAATTGACCTAGATGCCTATTTCTAAATTATCTAACAAATTAAAAGTTTCCACAGGGATGCTCGTGTTTTATTGCGGTCATACATAAAAGAAGAACGACCTCAGCTTAGGGAGGCACTAATACATTGAAAGAAATAAATATCAAACCATATAACAGATTATTCAGGTGCTAATATTTACGTTCACCAACTTACCTTTACTGTTCTACTAATCCCTAATGCGTAGCTATAAGGTTTGGTTCCGATTGGCTGAGTTATGTGGGTGTAACGTCATTTTTATGGTGAACATTTATAGGTTCTCGGAATCGCTCAGAGATATTGCCTTTGAATATTATATTTTACAGGTGGAAGCGGGATCCGTGAAAATATTCATATTTTTATGTGATGTAATGCTTAATTTTGAAGTGGCATTACTGACTGGTTCTTCAAAACGATTTGAGGGGTTGCGGGTGTTAAGATATTTTGTCGAATTTTTTATTTGAAGTTAGGGAAAAGACGATGGAAAGTGGTCTTTGGATATTTTACAAGTATTTTTTGAATCCCTCGAGACTTAAATGAGTTCATTAAGAACAATAATGCAACGGATGCGATTAAATGATCTCACTCGCCGCACCCATTTTGATCTGTTTGTATGTTTTAGGATGGCAAGCAAGCAGGTGGCTCTTGCATGGTCACGGCTACCCACAGACAGCTGTAACAACAAAGGCATCACAGATGCGTTATCATCCCCAGAGACATAGATAACTTGTCTCTTTCGCCTGTAATTACACCATTAGCTGCATATGTGTTTTGTTGCTTTAAATATTCATATTTTTTTCCTTTTTTTATTTGTTCCGTGCTCATTCAAAAACTACAATGGGTCTTAAAAGAGACTGTGACCTCTGAGTTTGTTTCGGCTTTTTCTCAAAGTAGTCAGATAGGAATCGCTGACCTCATTAGTTTAAAAAATATGATTGACGTGTAAAAGTGTTTATACAAACCTACTTACAGAAATACAATCGTTTATCATTTACTAGTTTTTGCCCACGGCTTCGCTCGTAACTCTTAATACACTACAAAAGTTTATATAATAACATAATTCAATCATGAAAGACACGTGGCGTATTATCATAAGAACGTTATTGTTGTTTTCCTCGGGAACAGTACTTTTTTTCGGGATGAAAGGTTCCCTATGTCTGTTTCTGTACACCTGAAAAGGCACGCAAAATTTCTGGATGATCGGTTCAATGGTTAAGGTGTGAATAGGTTACAAACAAATTTACTTTCGCATTTATAATATTAGTTAGGATTAGGATGTATCAATAGGAAGAACCCAATTATAAGTTCATAACATATTTATGTACTTGATTTGTGATATTTTTATTAATATTATTATTGTTATCTCCTCTTAAACACAGCACCTGCCATCTTATCTCTTCACCACCCTTAGTTGACCAGTAGAGAATGCCTAAGGCATTAAGTCCGCTTTTGTACCTTATTTTGTGCGAGAAATTTAAATAAATAAATAACCAAATTAAATCATGGTTTTCAAACCGTCACCAACACGCAGCTTCCTAATCCTTTTAATCTCAATGTCTTCAAATACACAGAGCAAGAGAGAAGCCAGGGCGGGAGTTAATCCTTATTTATGCTACAACTTACAGTTGACTGACCTGTCAGCTGGGATTAGTGCTGAGAAGATAAATAATGTAGAATTTAAAAAAAAACTATTTTTAAATGCAATTTACGTCAGTCCTCTAGTCATAAATTTATATATATTCGTTACAGTGTTTCTAAAAACTGATCTTGGTGTCAGAATTCAAGTGGATCTTTACTAGGAACAGATAGGGTATAGGAAAGTAATCCATCTACTGTTGTATATGCGATATTCTTGTAGTTCATACCTAAAGTTGATGATTTTTTTAGTAACTGGGAACCAGACACTATAACAAAACTTTTCAATTATCACTCAAACCAAAGACTTAATTTATCAAACCTTACGAAATAGTTGGACCACAGCTTATCCCGCCACCTAAAAACAGCGCAAACATACAAAAACAGCTATAGGTGACAGGTTGGACAAACAGTTTATTCTCATTTACGCAAAAACAGATTGGGGATAGCGATCCATCAAGAGGGATTAATCTCCCCCCCCCTCCTGCCAACAGGGCCGGATTTATTTAGCTTACGGTGCGGGTGCAAACGCATTAATTGACGTTCTAACCTTTCAATAATTAATTTTATGAATTGCCTTTCTAGTTTTACGGAGTATGTTCATTATGTTTTATCGTATAAGTCAATGTTGTTTATGTTGATGTTTGGTCTTTGGAAACTCGGTTGCTCGATGAAATTATGGACCAATAAAATATACTAACTACTAAAAAAACACTAATTCTCACAACACCAGGTTTTGCAAGGCTGTGATCAGATCGACCTCCATTTTGACAGTTTAGGCAAAGTGAAAGTCAGTTTTTGTAAGTATCTCCCCGAACCTTGAGTTTCTTGGCCTTGCGTTATCTCGCTGGGTGGGTGAATTTAGGCTACTTAATATTACTTATTTTTTGTATTACCTAGTTATTACATTGGTTTGTTTTAGTTTGTTTTGATTTTGTTTTAATTCGTTTGTTTTAATTTAGTTTCATTAATTTATTAAGTTCTATTCAGTGCAACTTTATAGTAGTCCTTTTTTGTAACTTACCACAACGTAATGATTTCATGCACAGTTTACCTATAAGTGATTGTTCTACTTTATTCTGATTTATTGCTTGTGTTACATTTGCTCATACTAGTGTAAACAATTGTTGATGAACCAAATAAATAAAACACTCGGTGACTCATACTGGTAATAATAATAATAATAAATCTTTACTTAACTTAATAAAGTCATCTTGTATTGCCTTAAAACTAATACGAATAAACTACTCAAAATTGTTGTTACAAAAGGAAATATAATTTCTTTATTTTAACTTGTGGACTCCACACTAGGATACAATATGAAAACTTGCCTCACATACTTGGTAATCAATAAAAACACGTCTCGTTAATAAACATAAAAACTGAACATTTAACGAATCGATAAAAATGATCAGAGCTACACACAAGTTCCATTTTCATTTCTATTCTTTTTCCGCAACACACTTTTTACCAAAGACGAAAAAGAACATTACGCACCCACTCATGCACCCTATTCCAAGCGGCCCTGCCAAACGCTCCCAAGAGCCTCTTTTTGTAACGAATGTCTTCTCAAATAACGCGTCTTGACAATTTTAAGCCGTCTTGCCAGGCCCGGATTCGGCATGTCGCTGTAATTATCGTAGGGCCTTTAATTAGGACCCCTACCATCTTTCTTTGTATGCGGCGTGTGGGTTTGAAAAAGAAGAATTATGCCTTGAAGCTTCTTGTGATATGTTTTTAGAGTGCAGAGTTATGTAGGATTTAGTGTTTACATCACAGGTAATACTCTGAAAAGGATTAGCAAATAATTATGTATTGTTTCAACTTTACCAATCACGCACTTCTCAACTCGATGAAATTTTCGGTGATGGATGTTAGAATGTTCCATAGTATTTTAGCGAAGCCTACTTCTGAAGCAGCAAAAATGTTAAATACTTTTTATATAATATATTAGTTATAAGTTTTGTGCCACTAAGATTAGTTAATTTAGTTTAGGAGTAAGTTGTTATTTGTAAAAGCACGATGGAATTGACATCGTCGCATATGTATACAAAAATCTCATAAATAAATAAAGATTTAAAAAAATAAAACTTTGCCAACCACGTAAGTTTATTTTAATGAAGTTATGATTGTTCTCACTATTACCAAAGACATACTGATTACCTACTCTTAGAAAAATACAGGCGTGATGTTAAGTGAAGTTTAAAATGATTGAACTTCGGCCAACAAAGCGTCTTGATAAGTTGCCTCTAATACCCTTATCCTATTAACTGAAAAACCTCGTCTTATCCCCTTCGCTCATAAGCGCGCAGTAATCCCTCGGTTCGCTTCCCCTGTAACTCTCGTAATAATTGTAACCGCTTACATTATGATGACGTCACGGATGCCGCACTGGGCCGACTCCGGCTCAAAACTTGTTCCATAAAATTGATGAGCTCGAGTTTTCTCCAAACACCGTCATTGTCTCAAGATTTTTAGATTGCAGTGGAAGGGATGAGCGGTAGCGTTTAGTGCAGGACCCGGTGACCACCGTGGGAAATTTGGTATTTTTTTCCACCTGCTTATTATAATCACTACATATTATAAAACAAAGTCCTCCGCCGCGTCTGTCTGTCTGTCTGTTCGCGATAAACTCAAAAACTTCTGCACCGATTCTCATGCTGTTTTCACCAATGGATAGCGTGGTTCTCGAGGAAGGTTTAAGTATATAATTTGTTAAGTTTTTGTATGCATTTTTGTATAAATTAACGATATTTGTTGGAAGTGTCGGGAAAAAATAAGCCGTCTGGGAGCTTTCAACGAAAACGCTGTCTAAACCCTTTGAGATATAATAAAATAATGTATGGTGGAATTGTGTATCTTATAAAGATCTTTAGAAAAGTCCACGATGGCATATGTCTATCTCTTAAGGATAACATACTATATCCATTTTATTGTCTTTTTGTAGGTATTTGTTTGCCGAATTTTACTCTTGGAAATACGATTACGATAACAATACGCTATAATATCAGTAGCTATTAGCCAAATTATGTTCGTAGATAAATAAGCTAGCTACTTATGTGTATTTAAAGCAGTATACAAGAATATTTATCATAAAAACATTACTAAACATGGCGGTCATATGACCAAAATTTGTGCATTCCAAAACTTTCGTTACTTTTTCACTGACATATCACTTTTCGATAAACTAACACTCAATACAAAATCTACACTTATTTCTCAGTAATTCTGTATAAGATTCTTAGAAGATTAAACCGTTTTCTCACTGAATCCATTACTTTACGCACGTATAACCTTGATGAATGTTTACAATAAGCATCGCGCCACACCACCTTACGACCACAGACGTATTTTGTTTTCTTTTTTATTCGTTCGTTTAGTGGTGTTTCCGCTAAAATGTATTAATACCGGTCAAATATTAGTCGATTAATCGAATTCTACAACCAGATCGTGTTGCAAGTACAAAATAAATGTCAAATATTTCATCCAATTGCGAACGTGACCCTAGGAAAAGTTATGCACCAATGGTGTTCATTATACATTTCGAGCGTTTTCTCAGCACAAACATTGCATTATGCGACATTTCGGAGGTTAATTTCGTTTTGTTTTCACATTGTTGGTACTTACGTGAATTATTTTAAAATTATTATTAGTGTCGCATTTTTATTTCATGTTGTAATTTGATTACAATTACAATTACAATACAATACAACAAAGTATACAACAATTGATTGCTTTAAGAACTTGAGTGAAATTTCGTATTTTGGTTTTGTGTTTGTTGGTAAAGACTCATTACACGTTCAGAACATAAGTACTTTTATTATATTAAATCATTTGTTTTGGTTTCTATTCACATAGTGAATCACTTTAACCTCTCGTATGTCGTAATTACAGACATAATTAAAAACCCATTGTGTCTCGCGTAGATCTACGTTCCGGCCATATGAAGGGTTAAATGATAAAAGATAAATATTACAAAAGACATCAATAAAACACAAAACACACAACAATACATTACAACACACCCAACAATACATTAAAAATTACAATTACACTTATTTATAGTATTTTTTTTTGTTTTTTTTTTTGTTTTTGTAAAATAACAAAATCGGTTATCGGACGGTATACTTGAGACTCAGTATAGCCATTTCTGTTGATAAACCAGGGCGGAAGCCAAACTGTGCATCATGAAGTAGGTGTTGTCTTAACTGAATATCAATAACACAGTCCAACACCTTAGTCACTGTCGCGAGCGATATAGACCTGTAGTTACTTAATTTGGAGGCGTCTCCTGTCTTGCTCTTTATTAAGGGGACAACTATAGTTCACACCATAGCCTCGGGGTGGTATGAATGCCTTATGCAGAATGTAAACAACATAGCGAGCACCCTCGGCAGATGGACACCTGCAAGCTGCAAATGTTCTATGCCGAGCGAGTCATGACCCGGGGATTTTCCTCGCTTCATGTCTCTGATCACCTTGGCAACTTGTTTTGTAGTGGTCCGAATAAGCGGTTTCGCCAGACCAGTACCAGCACCACCTCTGTAGTAGTCGGATAATGATATTCTTTTAATTTTAAAACAGGTCCGAGTCGTAACCTGAAGAAGTACTGTGCTAATTATGCCTGCTAAAGAGTAATAAAATTATGAAGAAGGTGACAGAAGTAGACTGAATGAGGAAAGCACAGGATCAGATGCTATGGTGTTATATTGGAGGTGCCTTCACCAATAGACTTCGAAATGCCGAGCTAGTCCAAACATAGGGTTCTATTGGCGATATAACAAAATTGACAAAAGGAACTTAATCGCTTGTAACTTATAACTTAACACCTTATTATCATAAAACCATGGCTCTCAGAGCTTAGAATTTTAATGGTTTTATTGGTCGTGGAGCCTATTCCAAGTTCCAACGTGTAGTTATAAAGGGTTAATTGTTTTATGGTTCATTAAGGTTGTTTGCCGCCGCCGCCGCAGCGCGCCGGCCGATGCCCATAAAATCTCCTGGATTTGTATCATTAAACTATGAAGTTATATCAAACTTAATACTTTGTCTACAGTTTGTGAGTTAGAAACATTTTTAAACTTTCTGCTCTATCTGTTAGCTCAAGAATTCAGTAAGCCTTTTATTACAGGCTTCATAAAATGAGAGGTTTTTACCTTGGACCCGACCTAGATCGTTATTGGTAGAAAAGTAGCAAAGGGTTATTTTTCTTAACTAAAAATAAGCTTATAAATTCGCAAGTCTAAGAATGTTTTATAGGCTACTTTAAACTGCTCCCATAAATAATTTTAGAGCACTTTACTAGAGATTATAATCTCATTTTGAGTATCCTTAGGTATGCTAAAGAATCCATACTCCATACTAATATTATAAATGTGAAAGTAACTCTGTCTGTCTGTATGTTACGTTTTCACGCCTAAACCGCTGAACCGATCGTCATGAAATCGGCAGAAATATAGCCTGGGGTATGGAAAAGGACATAGGCTACTTTTTTACGCGATAACCGACATCCACGCGGGCGGAGCCGCGGGCAAAAGCTAGTATTGTATAAGTTCTTGATCATACTTAGAGCCACTAACAAGAAATCAGATTGTCATTATATCAGTCCGTTAACTTCAAATGTCTTCCATTAACGGGCAAAATAAACGTAAAAGGAAAATGTCATAATCGCCCTCGTTGTAAACAGATATATTGATTGCAGTTGTTAAGACGCTGACAAGAACTAATCCGGTCACTGTCGAGCTGCATAGAAAATAAGGAGAAGCGTGAGTTTATTACACAACGCTTGTAATTTGTTGCAAAATATGAAGCAATTTACGTATTTACTCAAAAACGAGTTAAGTAATCGAAAATAAAAAAACAACCAAGTTCTGCATTCAAATACGTGACTTGAAAGACGTTCATTTTATTAATTCAATACGAACTTACTTTGATATTTAATACAGATATTTTGGATTTGAACTCAAGGCAAAAATTAATTACCGATTTATCGTTTTTTAAACGTGTTTTGGTTACAACCAAGTTCTGAGAAATATGTAAAAAAATAACATAAAAATAGTTTTTAGTTCACAGAAGTTCAATGTGAATCAAATTTCAATTTAATCGGTCCAGTAGATTCGAAGCAAATTGGCTGTGAAAGACGGACAGACAGACAGATACGCGAGTGAGCAAGGGTGCCGTTTTTTCTTTTTGAGGTATGGAACCCTAAAAAGGAGAAGATACCTATAAAACAGTAATTTCCTTAAAAGCTGAGATAACAATAACGAATAAAACATAACCAATCTTCAATGTTTATTCCAAATTCCCGTGAAACTATCTGGTCCTAAATTGAGACTTCGTTTCTTGAATAACACGTTTTGTGCCCAGAACCCCAGACTAGTAACTGAATAAAAGAAGTAGATCGTATTATTTTCCAACATTATTCTTTGGATACTTAATATTAATTTTTCCCGATATTTCGGAAAGAATGCCGAACATTTTTGTCTCGGATATTAACATCCATTTTATTTATGATTGGATACAGCTGAAGCTTGTTTTATTAAAACACTTATTATTTCGTACAACATGATGGAAAATTTCGTCTCCTTCAATGCTCGTTGTTTGTTTTTCTCAAACATAATATTTTTTCAACAGAATAAATAAAATATTGGGATAATTACGTTTATTTCATCATTTATTTTCTGTTACTTCAATTTCGGTGAAAGACTCTTATAATTATCGAAAATAGTCCCAAAACATTAACAACCCCCGCATCTAAACGCCAACAAGGCAGTGTTCCTTCGAATCATATACGTACATTCGCACCTATAAAATCACCTGTACTTCCATGGGGGTAGGCAGGAACTACAGAACCCCACGTGCTCCAATTCTTTCATACTCTATTTGCACAACTGTCCACGTTGAAATAATATGTCCATACACGTACGTGCTGGTTGCCAGAATTATGAATATTTTTCAGTACATTTTTCACAAATATTGTATTCCAAGTTTTTTCGAGAATTCACGACACGATTGACAGATGAAGGCAGGTGGCGTTCGGTGATACATCACAGAATTGACAAGCCCTGATTGAGTAAATACTTTTACACGCGAATATTGTATACACGTGTCGTAGATATTTCTAGGTAAAAATGTGTTGTGTTTTTGTGGAGTTGTTTTGAAAGTTTCGAGTTATCCCTATTTGCTTCGTATAATTATTTATCTATTGAATTAGAGTAGGTGCCGTTGTTACTTATATTAAGCCTGTCAAAGAATCCAATCTATAACTGAGTATCGCCACATGTTTTCTCTGTGTTCAATACCATATAGTGTGAAACTCTACTAACAACGAAGTCTCTGCTAACGATATGGCCACAATATGAACATAATATCCTGCCAACATTGGCATTAAATTAACTAGCAATTTGGTTGGATAAAATGGATTCAGAGTTTCTGTACCTACTTCCTTTAGCTAAATTCGGTGTGCCTTAATACAAGTCGGTTCACGTCCATAATTGAAAAATTAATTACCCTCCATTACATTAGTCTCCCATCATCTCCAATATACGCTCATACCTATAATTACGTCATAAAGGAGACTCACCAAATGTAAGACAAACACGTTCATAGCCGTACACGCTAAGTGTCGCACTCTCAGCGCTCAGCACGCCTAATATTGCAGCTCACGAGCCAGCCCCTCGTGGGCGTGCAAATGGATTCCACTTCTGGATTGTCCACTAACTGGCTGATTCTGGACTGTCACCGTGAGATTGTTCCTGCAACGATATGACTGTAATTATAACTTTAGCTATCAAATCGTCGAAAACAAGCATAGGCTGTGTGCCTCATCGTCTTCACATATAATTACTAATTAATGTACACAAAATATTGTTAACGTTTTAAAAGAGTAAAGTATGGAGTTTCTTACCCATTATTCTCCATACGTAGCTACCTTTTAAAAGGGGGCAACTAGAATCAATATTTTTTTATGTAATTTTTGATGTTCAAATGTGCCTAATTGATATATATGTAAATAAAATGTTTGACGTGAATTAAATTCAACAATTTTGAACAATAAGTACATATCAAGTTAGGCAGTAGGTAATTCTCAACAGTCTTTAAGCGTCCTGAATTCCAAACATGGAATTTCTAATTCATTACTCTTGAGTACTTTTGTTACAACATTTAAATAAATATATTATAAAGGTAAGCAATCTTATAAATGAGAGTCCGTCTCGTTGCCCACACAATCAGTTGTTATTGATAATTAAAGAAAGCC
This sequence comes from Dryobota labecula, assembly GCA_947523025.1. Taxonomy (NCBI): domain Eukaryota; kingdom Metazoa; phylum Arthropoda; class Insecta; order Lepidoptera; family Noctuidae; genus Dryobota; species Dryobota labecula. The sequence continues at coordinate 25,370,506 of OX383295.1, read as the reverse complement.
AGCTTGATGACTGACAAAAGAAAGAAAGTATTTTACATCTCGGAAAATTTACTTTGTCACGTGCACACCAGCCTCGTGGGATGTAATAGGGAGTTTCTAACTACAATTGTAAACGTTTAGTTTCAAAGCAACACGTTTGAACATTGCAATAGTGCACAATTATTAACAGGTCAATGGGCTTAAGCGAGCATTTAATTTCAATTGCATTCTGTGGTACCTCATCGGTGTTCAGTCGGAACTGTAATCTAAAATTGAAATATTTGGCGAGGCATAGAAACAACAAAATAAAAGGTGTCCCCCACATTAAAAAAAAAATCTTTTTACAAAAAAAGCAACCGACTTCAAGAATAAAACACTAAAAAAAATAAAAATAACTTTAATTTTGGAAGTCGGGTTCTTTAGTTCCGTATTTTCGTTTTTGCCACCGACTTCCAAAATTAAAGATATTTTTCATTTTTTTGTAATTTTTTATTTTGAAGTCGGTAGTTTTTTTTATTTTTTCCTCATGATTCCCATCATCAGAACTGGATTTTGAACAACCAAAATGAAAACAGGACCAATCTGGAAACATATCCTTTCAAACAAAAAAAGAATCATCAAAATCGGTTCATAAACAACGAAGTTATCCGCGAACAAACATAAAATATTTATATATACGGTCGAATTGAGAAACCTCCTCCTTTTTTGAAGTCGGTTAAAAACGGTATTGAGAAACACCCACAATAAAAGTTTGAAAGGAGAAAAATAGTCCTGAGTTATTAACAGAAAAAATACAGGCCTTTTTTTCTGAACTACAAATAAATTTCAGATTTTTCGATTCTTGTATCTCTGATCACGTCATAGTTGGTAGGTATGATGTGAATCAGCATTTTCTCGCAATTTATTTGAGATCGCAGCAGCATGTCTTCTTCGAGTCATCTATATTAGTAGCCATTTCAGTAGTAGACTTTCTAGTCATATCATCAAATCAACGAAATAGCTTTAAATTTCGAATGTCCAGAATAAGGGTGCGTACAGACGGTGCCAGCAAACACTAGAGCGTGGCTGGCGCGACACGGCGCACGCATTAGCGAGTGTCGCCTCATACACATGGAGCACCTCGATGACACTTATGTGCGCTTGAACTGATTGACTATCTATAGATCGATAGGCTATTCCGATGAGCTCTTTAGAGACCCTGTCCTACCTACATGTACCTAGGTGTGGTGACATTTCGGCTAGAAACAAAAGGACGAGTCATTTACTTACACTGCTACAAGGATCTTTTGGTGCTCGAATGACGCTGACAGGGGGGCGTTTTTGGCAAACATTTGTGAAATTATCACAGAAATTGTATTGATTAAGCAAGATGGCGCCGTTAGTTCCAATTTCGGCTAGAAAAATAACCTTGTACCTGTGGTGATATTTCAGGGCCTCAAGTCTGCTATTACAATAGTGTCAGAATGGTCTCGCCATTGTGAGTATTTGACAGTGTTTGTATGGCAAATCTGTCAAAAACTCACAATGAAGAGACCATTGCAACGTTTGTACATTAGTAGACTTGGCCCCCAGGAGTAACCATAATTACTTCATTATGGAACACCCACGATGACACTTACGTGCGCTGCGGCTGATTGACTACCTGCAGACCGGTAGGCTATTTTGAGGAGGTACCTTACCTACCTTATTACCTTACCAACAAGTACCTAGGTGTCGTGATATTTCGGCTAGTAACAAGATAGGCATGTCTTGTGGAAAAATAAAAATATTAAATGGTTTTTTTTGCAAACAGTTATTAAGGCATTGTCAGAATCAGAATAAGAACTTTATTTGCTATGAATGTAGGTACAGGTATAAGATGTTAAACATAAGTTAAAGGCTCGTACAGACTCGCGCGATATCGCGGCCGCGACAGGCACCGACAAAGAAATTGTGCTACTAGTGTCGCGTCGCGCCCGCGATATCGCACTAGTCTATACGAGCCTTAAGGAGCCTTAAGGCACGAAAAAAACTCTTTTGTCAATTTCTTATCTAATTGTGAGACAACTTCGACACCTGCAAGGAATAACATTGTAACTAATATTTAGTAACTTTACAAGAGAACGCGTCAAAGATTTAAAAAAATCTCTCAGACTTCGGTTAAGTCTTATCGCCAACCAACCTTGAAAATATGAGTCAACGAGGGATTAGCTACACTTTCGTATGATTATATTATTATTTAGATGTATATTTTAAGACTTTTTTGACGCGCTCTCCTGTAAAGTTACTAAATATTAGTTACAATGTTATTCCTTGCAGGTGTCGACTTGAAATAATCGAAACATTAAGTGTAACTATAAAAGTACAGTTTTCATGGTGCTAAACCATTCGTGTCGGTCACAGCAGCTGTTAATAGTTTCATCATTTTTGTGCTCTGCAAAATATAGTTTATTTCGCCGTTGATTTACTTAATGAAGATATTGTATAATCATTAAATAAAATTTTGATTATATTTCAAGGATAGCTGAAGACTAATTTGTGATTTTTAAATTTCTTGATATGATTTGCTAAATAATAGAAAAAATATATTACTGACGGGATTTAAAACAAAAAAAAAAGGTATTTTAATATTATTTTTCTGCTATATTTTATACTAGCTTTTGCCCGCGGCTCCGCCCGCGTATATGTCGGTTATCGCGTAAAAAAAGTAGCCTATGTCCGTCTCCATATCCCAGCCTATATCTATGCCAAATTTCATGACGATCGGTTCAGCGGTTTAGGCGTGAAAACGTAACATACAGACAGACAGACAGACAGAGTTACTTACACATTTATAATATTATTATGGATGGAAATTTTAAAAAAGTGGTTCAGCCACATGCAAGTGGACCATACAATAATATTGATGATATTTTTTAATGTTCAAAATCAAAAGTTGTTTGCTAAGGGCCTATTCACACGACGTTTTTAATGCGCGCGTTCAAGTCGTCGGCGCGTTTTTTTTTTTTTTTTTTTTTGCCTTCAAAAACCTTTGGTTATTGTGTTTACGGCGAAAATCCGCGCAACGACGGCGTGTAAAAAACGCCGTGTACGGCCCTTAAAGCTTTTCTGATCAGGGACATAATTAGGTAGGCTTTTAGACACTTTTAACTTTCATAAAGAACGGTACTTCATAGAAAACAAGACTATTTAAAACAACTAACAAATTATATTATACTACAAGTACATATATTCCCAGTCCACACTAGTTCTCTGCAATATGACCTGGCTGGCATAGTTCCGCAGCTATGCGCGGGAGTTTCGCTCAATGGAATAGTTGGGAACTTTCTCGTCTCCGCGCTATTTACGTGTAAGTTCGCGCAATAGGTGTTATGGCGTGGAAGCCATGTTTTATGGCCACTTTGTTGGGTAACTGCTGTTGGAAAATTTAAATTCCTGGATGGCCTGGTGGAATCATGCGGTTAATGTCCTTAACTTATTATCATGAATGTTTATCGTGTATCGAGTATATTATGATGTTGTTATTTCAATAGTAAGTGTCTAATAGGTTATATAAATTAAATTTAAGTGTAGGTACTAGGTAAGTAAGTAATCGGAATCCAAAATTGAACAAAGAGCAAGAAAATTTTCTATAACGATGATAAAATTTGGAGCATGTGAAAGCATTTTCTTTCATAAAACTTTTCGCTATGCGCAAATTAAACAACAAATAAACTCTTCACAACACGTTCAACCATAATTAACGAACATAATGTCACAATCTGAAAATTTTAGCGGCATTAATTACAAGCAAAATGGCAGTACAAAAAGCAACAGTCTTCAACATTTCACGCAAAAAAAAAGAGTCAAAAGTAAAAAAAAACCTTAAAAGTTAAGCAACGGAAATGGTGCACGGCAAAAGGCTCTGCTCTATTAAATTATTCCGTTTGGTCGAGTCAAAATGGCAGATCTTAATGTTGCCAGCATTGAAAAAAGGCCGGTTGAAAGGGTGGGCTTTTTGCCTTATTTTTACACTGTGGTCAAGTGCTTTCGTGTGGACGAATTGTTGATGTTAGGCTTCACTACGACGGACGGGTTTTTGTTGGCTTTGACAAGTTACGTAAACTGATATTGTTATTAGGTTCGTATGAAAGAGGTATGGCATAATATGAAGTTAATATCAATGAAAAGGGACTAACTGTTTCCAAGGCTGTATGCGTTATTTTTTATTACCTAACGTTATTCCAAGCCTATAATTTTATCCAAAATTGTATTCCTTTTATTTTTATACCGGGTACCATAAATGCTACCATTTTTTATTTGGGTACCACTGTATGTTTTATGGAATAAATAACTTGAATTTGATCACCGTGCTTTTACAGGACAACCTAGGTTTACTAAACAATATTTTCACCAACAATTCCTAGTGTTTGATGTTCGTGTTAAAAGCCACAGACGGAATAATTGATCGATAAGAGCGGCGGTTCCACACCACAAATCAATTATTTATTTAGGCTGTGGTTATTCCACTGCAAATTGATTTGGAAACAATCTAAACAAGGTCGAATTTATTGTTCTATTGTAGGCTCGGGTTGCGGATTTAATCAGGTCTGGTCGCAATTAGAGTAATTAATTAATGTGTTTATGTGGCTTCTTGTTATACCTATTGTTTGTGTATATTAGTGTATGTATTCACAAATCATAGGTAGGTAGTAGTAATAAATCCTGTGGCGGATTATGTATAGACATATTAGATGAACATTATATTTTGTAGCTAATTGGAGGAATCACTGATTCCAATAGTACAGGTTCACCTAGATTCGGAATCACGGGCTGAATTTCAGTTTCCCAACTTACACTTCTAATTTGTATCGCAATCTTAATGTCCATTATTTGTCCATACTACATAACATTATGTAGGTAAGTCTAGGAATAAGAGCACGGTATTTCTTAAAAGAAAAAAAAATTAAGTCGTCAGCAAGGAGAAAATTTAATGAACTTTGTAAAGGATTAACAATAAATAAAAACCGGCCAAGTGCATGTCAGACCACGCATAATGTAGGGTTCCGTAGTTGGGATGAATTTATCCCAAGAACAAACTTAATATTATATTTGAATAACATGTTCCCGCAAACATTCCGCCAAAAAAAATTTTTTTTCTGCATAATATGTAAGTATGTACGTACAATATTGAGAGCTTTACCATGTTATTTTAAGACCATAAACGTCTCATACGTTTTCCTGTAAAGTATAGCATTTTTTTAATTTCAAAATTGTATGCTCTGCTGTTTCGGAGATTAGGGTTGGAGGAGATATGGTTAATTTTCATGTTTTTTTTTTTTTTTTGTTTATCAAACAAAAATTATGAAAATACACACTTTCAAATAATTATTTTAAAATTATAAAAATCTGTATTTGGAATCTGCATAACAAGAACTTTCATTTGATATGTCATACGGCACAGTTTGCAAATCTTTATTTTTTTTTAGTTTTCTCATTTGCCCCCCAAAAGTGAACCTCATTTGGGTCACAGAAATTCATATTTGTACAGAATTTCAACTTAATTGGTTCTGTAGGTTCGGAGCAAATTGGCTATGATAGACGAACAAATAGACACACGAGTGATCCTACAAAGCTTCCGTGTTTTTCTTTTTGAGGTATGGAACCCTAAGAACGAATCAAAAGACATGAAAAATCATCGCAGGAATAAAGCCTTCCTCCGTCATTCCCAGACGCAAAAAAGTAATTAAACAAAAGCGAAGTACCCACATAGAGAACATTAGCGGCGACTTTAAACGTAATGTATGATAATTTATTCACGCACCCTCATCATTACCTGCTGTTGTGTCACTCCCAGTGGCTTATGAGGACCCTTTATCAGGATTGAGATAAAACGAATTTATTTTACACACCTTGTTTCGCAAGAAAAAACATAATTATGTACGACTCATTAGAAAGTAATCATTAAAGTCATTTAAGTAAACGTAGGGCGATATAAATTACAAGAAGACTGCCCGGCAAAATAGGACTTCTACTAGGCCTACCAAGCGTTGGATGAAAGAGTATGAAAGAAATCATGTAAATGTATGGCTTTTGCAAGACAATGTCTTATGGGCAAGTTAAAAGCAGTTAATAAACCTTAAAATGTCGGCGGTGTTATAAATATAGAGAAGAATATAATTATATGTTATAATAGAAGCTTTGTGAACCGATCATTGTTAGAGCATAATCGGCGCTTGCTCCTGACAGTCTTCACACGTTGGGTCCCTCAAATATGTCATTATAATGTCGAACCTTCAAACTGAAACTCAACAACACTGCTTAGTGGCTGAAATAGAAACGCTGGTAGAACTTACTTCCCTAGATGAGGTCCTTCACAAAGAGGTCTAGGTACTACGAGTACTTAGGCGATTATGCTGAAATTGAACAAAGAATTTAAGTCAACCTATCAATCAACGTGCCTTTTGCTAACCATGTTGGGGTCACCATCCAGTCTAACCGGATGCAGCTAAATACCAGTATTTCACACGGAGCGACTGCCTATCTGACCTCCACAACCCAGTTACTGGGTAACACGATACCCCTTGTGAAGACTGGTTGTCAGACTTTCAGTATTCTGACTACCCGTAACGACTGTCAAAGATCTGCGAATGACAGCCGGCGGTTTAACGTGCTTTCCGAGGCACGGAGTGGTCTCGATACGTAATGGATTAAGACAACCTATAGAGGAGAATAAACATCACAAAAACTGATATAAAGTTTGGCAGACTTCATGTTTGTAGGTTTATAGTAACTGCTTACAGATTTTGAACAAATAAATAAAAACTACCAACAGGCTCAACGCACACATAATTACAAGTCCAGTCCATCATTCCAGTGCAGCAACACATATTGGCTCGCGATAAACCATTGAAAAACAGCATTTGCGACAATTTACGTTCACCAGCGATTTACCGCGATGAGATATGTGCGTTCTATGTGAGTTACGAGCGCCGGCGCCGATACAGCGCATTTATTACGTGACGTACTTGCGAACGAAATATTGTATCATTCGGTACTGAATACCGATATGTTGCGGTAAGAAACGATATTGTGGTGATGATTAATTGTGAGAATGTTGCACGAAAAGAGAGAAGTGAGGAAAGATTCAGAATACTTACAAATGCCTGGCTTTTGTGTCCGAAATTGGATATGTTGGTACTTTTATAAATCATATTTTTAGTGCGTGTCTGCTATCCGAATTTTTGGTAATACTTATCCAGAACTCATTATGTTTCTGCTTCGTCTTATCTTCAAATCTGAGGCACTCTGAGGGGCATGACCATTTTGGGACGATCACACCATAGTTTTTCCATTCGGTATTTGGTTTCCAGCAGTTTGGCATAGCACTTCCATTCATTGCAAAAGCATGCGTCTTCATTGACCCTACCATCCCACCAATAAAGATCAGAGTTTCTAGTGGTTTGAGCATCATCTTGCATCCATCTTTTTAATCAGAGTACTTTTTTGTCTACATACGAGTATACGTAAAACGCATTTAAAACGCAATTCTGCAACAGACTGGAAAAAAAAAGTGTGTGTCGGTGGGAATCTGTCGGCGGGCGCGTAGTAATCCGGCGCTGGTGGTGGGCGGCGCATCCATCAACGAGCATTAACACGTCACGATGAGGGGTGGACGCTGTGACAGCGGAATTTGACACATTTTTATAGAAATCTAAAGAAATGCTAAATTGCTAGCTTCTGAAACAATAATACGCGCATATTAACTACTGTACTGCACATCCAAGTAGGCCGGTACAAAATCAATTTGGTGAAATGACTTATAGACCTTCCACGGCTTCCACACAAGCTTTCTCCCGTCACCTTCGACCACGTCGATGTGACGAGTCTTCTGAAGGACATTGTCTTTCTGAAGGCCAGTCTTGCGGATGTACTAAAAAATTAACTGCATCCCAAAACACTGCCGCCGATTTGCGCAAAGAAAAACTAAAGTATAAGTAAAAAGTATTTGTTTTGGAACAGCAACAAATTGACATAATTACAATAGAAACGATGATAGCTACATAAGTTAAAAACTGTGTCACAGCTATCAACGCCCTTCTAAACATAAGAAATAAATTTTTCCTGACTTCACTGACATGCAATTTATCCAGCTTTGGAATAAAAATAAAATTTGTAAAAATGCAAAAATAAAAATAAAATAATTAAAAACAAAAGACACGCAAACTTTGTATGTTGGTAGGTGTGGTGCAGTGTGGAGTGGTAGTGTGAGTGAGGGTGTGAGGGTGTGTGTGTGGGTGTATTGTGAGTGAAGATGTGTGTAAGTGCTTGGACTAATTAAGTTTTAAGTTTCCAATATTTTTTTAGTTGCATCATATGATACCGATTTCAAAAAGTCAGTTAACGTTGCTCTCGACAAATTACGGTACCGTACGAACCATAGTATCTACCGTCCAAACGCGACGTCTCCAGCTCGCGCAAAAAACGTGTAAGGACTCGCTTGCCACGTCGTGCAGTTTGGTCTAGTTCACAGAGTACATTCTACTATACTGAAAGTCTAGTTGCCAGGCACTTGTCGCCACAAACGAACGCGTACGCCGCGTTCTTGTGTTTATTCAAGCAAAAACGACGAAAAAAATGTGAGTTTCTTTTTGTAGTTACTTCAATAATCTAACTCTTACTTAACTATGTGTGAATTGTATATGTTATGTAGGTCCTTGCGCTTGTTTGAAACAATTTTTTTAAACTATTGCTCAACGGTTATTGTCATTGACATTTTATTTTAATTTTAATCCTATGTCCTTTATAATTGTTACCCACTCACTCATTTTTTTTTTTTTTTTTTAAATTGTATTGTCATTTTATTCTGTTCAGTTGGAGTATGGTGAAATTTTATTTTATGAGATATGGGTTGTATGGCCTGAATTAAATGTTTTATTTTTATTTTTTTATTGTTTAAAACATAACCTAACATTTCCTAAGGGGAGATGGGTACGCAGTGAGCCATTTATCCTGGGTAAGCAATGAACCATGGTTCATTTTGTACCACTGCTTTGTGTTATGCTATACGAACAGGTGGGGAGTATTATTTCAGTCAACCTCTAAGTGTTAATGTGAGGATAATTACTATTTATTTATTTCAGCATGGGGCGAAACACGGTAGGGATCGAGGGAAGCCCGTAAAAAAGGGTATCACACCGGAGAAGCTATCCAAAGAGGAATAGATAAACACTTATCGGGACTGAGTATCAGAAAGGCAACCAAAGATTGCAACCTTCACTATCCAACACTGCGAAGATACATAACAAAATACAGGAACAATCCGTCGTGTAGACTTGCGCCGCATTATGATTTCAGTAATTTTTTTACTGACCAGGAGGAAGACAACATAAAGGAATATTTATTGGGTTGTGCAAATAAATTCTATAGTTTTTTTTTATAGCTATTTAGAAATTTTTTATACTTACTTAGTTGTTATGTTGATCTCTCGTGAACATACCATGACTGAGAATGAGCGAACTGATTATTCCTATTTTTTACCTATTGTTAAGTGCAGTTTGTGATTTAGACAAAATTAAACTATTCAATTTAAAATTAAGTTTTAAGACTACTTGTGTGGTTTTTATATAACCTGAAACCTAATAAATATTGAAACGTACAAATGTTTTATTTATTTTCCAATTAAGACAAACAATTATCGGTTTATATATTACTATGATTCATTGTATACCACCTGGATCATTTAGTACCACCCCTCCGGTTCATCGTGTACCCTTAGGTGTACACTATGAACCATTTCACTTGTTTAAAAAAAACCTGTATTAATTAGGCAATAGCTAATTTATAGCCATTTTTTTACGCAATTTTTTCACGCTTATTAAATAACCTATCTTCTGAGATAAAAATGTTTTCATAGACTGTAATAACGACCGCTCTTCAAACCTTTGGTGGTTCAATGGCTACCACTCCACCTTACTATAGGTTGGGTCGAAGGATACAAGCATGTGCTTTTTGAGTACAGTCTGTAGTTCGAAGAGCTGCCTAACCATGAGAACTTTTCAATATCAGTAAACGTCAAGTGTCGATTAGCGGATTGTTTTTTTTAGAAAGGACCTTTAGGCCTGTGTTCACCAACATTTAAATCAACTGTTTAGTTATTTAATTAGTTGTTTACTCAACATTTCATAGGAAATTTGACATAAACCAACTGTTTAAATACCTAACCGGTGGTTTTAATGTAGGTGAACACAGGCCTTAGTACAGCCCTCTGCGCACTTTCTAGTCGCAGCATGGTTGCCTTGTGAGCACCCCCGCACGCGGTCACGCAATTCCCAAGGACTAATTGAGCGAGAGCAAGGTAGACAGTTATCAGGTATTTGAAGTCAGTAACCACCCTACGTTTTTTAAAGATGTAAATTAATCTTCGCTCTCGTTTCACCGTAAAGTTGATCTGCTTTTCCATTTTAAATGGTTGTCAATTATTACTCTGAGATATCGTATGCTGTCGGTTGCATCGATGGGAGTACACACAGACAAGTGGAAGAGTTGGTGAGTGTGACCTCGTGAGCTTTAATTTCCATGGAAATGGGGGGCTGGCTCAAAATTCCTGGGGTAAAGGGAACAAACTACGTCTTGCTGATGTTGAGCGTGAGGAGATTTGTACTTAACCATTTCATGACCATACTGAGAGCCATCTATACTTTACGGAAAGTATCAGACCAATCTCTGCCTTGAGCTGTATCATTGGCGTATGTGACGATTTTAGAATTAGGAAAAGGCAATTGGCACAGTTGGTTTTCGTAAATGAGGAAGTGTTGGTCCAAGAACAACTTCCAAACACCAAAAGTAACTACACCAAAAGAATCGTTATCTACCCCTCGTCATGGAAGAAGACTTTTGGCTTCAGGACGTGGTGTTCCGACGCTTCGACGGGCAAGTACCACAGGACAGCACATAGTCAAGATAGTGCAAAATGAAGTGCTGCTAACATAGTCTCATATTAATAAACACAAGTTTTGTTTGCAATAAAAATATGTATGTTTAGGTTAAGCCATGCCAGATGTATGTTGTTAAGGTATGGGCCTGTGTCCCCTGAAAATAAATAGATTTAATATTATTATAAAATTTATAAAAAAAGTGGAAAACGGCAGTGAAAGAATATTACAGAAACAAATCAACCCATTCGCTTTAGTAGGAACTTTAATGACCTTTTGCATCGTAGGTAGAAATATTTTCTCAGTATCTGTAAAAGCCGAAGCCACTGAAGTTAATATGATCGCCATTATGCTATAGCAATCCACTGCTGGACATGACTTCTTCATTTTCACACTAATAAAAAAACTTGGTTCAGTAGTTTTGGAAATAAGGAGGTGGGAATGGTCAATTTTTATCTATTTTTGTATTTTCAATAACTTAATAACTTTAAAACGATTTATTTCAAAATTATAAAAACAAATATCTGAAATCTGTACAGTTCACGAAACTTTTTTTTCTACTTTTTCCCTCAAATGTGACCCCCATATTCAAATTTCATTTATTTAGGTTAAACGTCCGTATTTGGGTCACAAAAGTTCATAGTGTACCAAATTTGATCTTAATCGGTCCAGTAGGTTCGGAGCAAATTGGCTGTGACAGACGGTCAGACAAACAGACAGACACACGAGTGATCCTATATGGGTTTTATTTTTTTTCTTTTGACGAAGGAACTCTAAAAACGATGTTTAAAATTCAGGTTACCGAAAACCAGCGGTCGTTTTGAAAAGGTAGTATTTGGGAAAGTCCAGTAGCCAAATTCGCTCTCACCAGAACCCCGCAACGCTACAAAAAACTTTTTTACATCAATGGCGCTTCGTGTCGAGACATTTGCGGTTTTTTGCTCGGCATTTAGGATTTCAAACGTCACACGAACAAACACACATTTTTTTTAATTGTGTAATTGTTACGAGACAAACACATACGACAACGACATAATTAGATGAAGGAATAAGTTTTGCTTGCTGAACAGTTATTGTTCTTGAACAATAAATTAATAATAACGCCAAACATAAACGCCTTTTCTCTACGGGATAAAGTAATATGAGACTTTTATTACGTCCAAATTAATTCTAGACTCGGATATTTAAGAGTTTCAGTTTCAGGGAATAGCTCTCACGGGAACTTTGGAAACCCAACATACTACTAAAACACTTTTAAAAAATGCAACCATTTTTCTGGCTCCACAATCTACTAACATGGCCATTTATTCCTAAAAGTTGGGAATTTCCTAAAAAAAACAAGCCAGGTACAGTCGGCATATGCGTCTGCAACTAATTGCAGGATTTACCTACCGCTGCAAAATTCTGGGGACTGTTCTGCTAACGGTACAGCATCGGGTAAGACTATAGTGGATTGATTTGATTTGTGATTAAAATGTGCCTGTGATACTTTTACCCCTGAACATTGACTTCTTCTTCAACAGATCGGATTGGAAGCGTCCAGCGATTCGATATACATATGCGATTTCCATCAGTTCCTTCGTAAATATATTGTCGCCATATCCATATCCACACATAGTAGACTGATTCGCGTTTTCCACATTTTCTGCTTAACCTGAAAGAAGTAGTTTCTTTGTTATTTTCGTCACATTTATTGATATGACTGCCAAAGTAATTAGCTCAAATTAACTTCAATTAAAACAGTACTACGGGTATGACTTTGTAAACGGAAAGCATTCAGTCAAAGCCGAAAAGAAGTACCCACAAAAGTATTTTTTGTTTTACTTTAAAAGAAAGAAAAGAAAGAATAACGTTTATTTGGTCACAGTTCGTGAAGCACAAAATACAAAAAATAAATAAAAAGTGAAATAAAAAATGTTATTAAAAAAATTGCTGTGTGCCTCACGGCTGGGCCAAAAAGGTTCATTTCAGCATTAATGCCAGACAGATGCTGTCTGACGCTGGTTTTCTAATGAACCTGTAGGGACAAGTGACGGGGAGTACAAACAGTTTCAACATACCTAATACATAATTTTATACTTATAAATAAATAAATGGTACATAACTAAACAAGTAATCAAATCTAATTAAAAAAAAAAAAATAGTGAAAGCAATAAAGTCTGTGTCTGTGTGTGTGTAGTCTGTGTTGTTTACTAACATGTAGTTGTAAGAACATTGTTACTAAACCTTTATGAGTCTTGGCTCGAAATAAAGTTATTATTATTATTATTAAATATGGCAAAGATATAGTCTGGGATATGGAGAAAGACATAGGTTACTTTATTACGCAATAGGCGACATTTACGCGGGTGGAGCCACGGGCAAGAGCTAGTAAGTATCATATAAGTGAAACATTTAGGGCGACCATATCGAGTTTCCGTTGCGAATCTAACAAATACTGCCGTAAACGTATTCTGAACGTGTGGATAGTGCCCAGTACCCTTAACGGTGGTGGAATATTATTCCATATCTTAGATGCAGCGTATCGGAAGGCATTGCATAAAAAAATAATTGCAGAATTGCATTTAGCATTTGCTATAAAAATTATGTTCGAGTAGTAATAGTACTCATATTTCTCAATCATGAATATTACTGAATCCTATAAACGCTTAATTTATTAGTTTTCCGCTTCTCTCATTACATCAATCTCACCTCAACTAACGAGTGATGAATCTTCCAATGTTTTCGGCTCCTGCACGAAGTTTCCACTCGGTTGACGTTCTCTGGCTAATTATTTCAGTGCTACCAACATTAAAATAAAATATTGTTAGGCGAGCCTCGAACGGCAACCGCGGTTACCTATTTACGACTTTAATGACTTTAATGGTCGAAATTGTGGAATTTATCGGGTGTTTAGTGAATTTACATCTCAGTACGAGAATTGAGTGTAGGTTTATGTGAGTTTAATTTAACTGGCTGAGAATTTTAAGAGCTGTATATAGAGATTTTGATTTCTATTTCATACCTGAAGTTTATACAATTATCAACTTATTGATAAAACTTTATTACTCACTTGGTTGAAATGGTAAGTAGAGAGATGAAAACATGTATTCTGCTTGAATTTTTTGACGCTAAGACGGCATTCAGTATTGAATAATCCATCTGTAACATAATAAAAATTATTAGAATTATTGAAACAGACAGATTAAAAACAGAAATGCGATATCTATCTCCTGGCTATTATCTCAATTTATTTGGGGTCAGCCCTACTAGTTCTTCTGCGCCACACTGTATGGTTGTGAATTGTCTTTTTAAGCCGACTTCACAAAAAAGAGGAGGTTCTCTATATGGTTGTTTTTTTAATTTTTTATCTCAGAACTCCGTCGTTTATGAACCGATTTGGAAAATTATTTTTGTATTTGAAAGGATATACTTCCAGACTGATCCCATTTTTTAAAATCCAGTTCTGATGATGCGATCCATGAGGAATTGAGGGAACTCCTCAAATTTAATAGGCATTCATATATTTTGTATTTTTGTATTTTCATCAACAAATCGAGCATTTGCATTCAGGAAGTATCATTTTGTGATCCGGAACTGATGAAGAAGACCACAAATGGCCACCGGAACTCGTCAATAATACGTATTTCACGGGTAGCAATAAGATATCTCGATTAAGATAGTTAAGCGACTATGACGAAGCAAATTTAAATAAATGCTGATCAAAATGGTACCATCAAACTGATCTGACGATGAAGCCGAAAGGTAGGCAACGCAACTCCGAAATAAAACAATGTATCCTAGCCGTGTTTGGACTTATTGGAATTTTCATGAGATGCACTCTGGCTATAAATGATGTTTAATCGACTTCAAAAAAGGAAGGAGGTACTAATTCGTCGCGACTTTAAGAAGTGCTTTAGAATAACTTTTACTATGGGAACAGCGAAATCGCGAAAAAATTAACAGCTATCCCACAAAGTTTAGAACAGTAGGTATTAAACTTTAGTATGGAATAGCTGTTGTTTATTAATTAATTTAATTTAGCTGGTATTTAATCCACTCCGTGTATGTTCATGATGTTATAAGATTTCCTGTAACTGTTGTGGTATACGAATAAGTGAGGGGTAGGTACCACAACTAAAAAGTGAAAAATAAAAAGCTTTTTACAAAAAAAAACAACCGACTTCAAAAAATGTCGCATAGGATGCCAGACAACGATCTCTATTTCAGCCAGGCTGCCTGGATTTTATAGTGTATGTCGCTCTCTACACAGGCTTTTGGTGCTTTAATAGATTCGAGATACTTGAACTCTTTAACTGTGTTAAGAGGTTTGTTTTCGATGGATGGACATGGTATGACACCCACATTAGCTTCGGAAAAAAAGTAATACATATATTCGGTCTTCTGTCTACTGACTCTCAACCCTTTCCTCTCCAAGGACTCCTGCCAAGTCATCAGGTCTAATTGCAGTTC
The DNA here is from genome assembly GCA_947523025.1 of Dryobota labecula. Classification (NCBI taxonomy): domain Eukaryota; kingdom Metazoa; phylum Arthropoda; class Insecta; order Lepidoptera; family Noctuidae; genus Dryobota; species Dryobota labecula. The sequence continues at coordinate 25,355,183 of OX383295.1, read as the reverse complement.
TTCCAACGATTCGGCTATAAGAACTACATCATCGGCATATAGTAGTGAGCACGGTGCTGGTTTTAGTATGTTTGAACTGTTATAGTCCATTACCAGGTTGAATAGAGGCCTTAGGGTCGAGTCGTGATGAACACCTATTCTGACCTCAAATGCTTCACTTGTTCCTGCTGGGCTGACCACCCTTGTAGATAAATTGTAGTACAAATCTTTAAGGAGCTCGATATAATACTCTACTAGTTGTGCTCTCAGTGCTTGCCAGATAAGCTCTCGCGGAACGCAGTCGAACGCCTTTTCGAGGTCGATGAAAACCATGTGAAGGTTGCGAGACTTGTACTTTTTCATAAGTATTTTCACTGAATAGGTAAATTTCATCTGTGGTGCTCACACCCCTGGTAAATCCACATTGGTTCGGTGTTATATTTGTAATTTTGTTAGTCTTTTTACAAGGCTACTTTCCCAGATCTTAAGGGTGTGAGAGGTCAGCTTGATTTCTCTATAATCACCACAGTCCGCAACATCCCCTTTATTCTTATAGAAAGGTATCAGGTTACTGGTTCTCCACATACCTGGAACTTTGGTGGTTATAAGAATTTCGTTAAAAAGCTTATTCAACCATGCTACACCCGTATTTCCCAGTTTTTTTCCATATCTCTGCTGGAATCTCGTCTGGTTCCGTGGCTTTCCTATTTTTCATTTTTTGGATAGCTGCTTTGACTTCTTCGGGTGAAATGGCATTAACTGGTCCTACGGTGCATGGTAATGCTATTAGCGGTTCCTGTGGAAACTCTTCGTTGAGAAGTATTTGGAACTATTCCTGCCACCTCTTATTAATTTTTTTGTTTGTACTCGTAGTTAACAATTTACTGGTATAGTAAAAGCTAAGCTAATTTAAGTGATTTTAAGTCATCTTTGGACAATGCTTTCGATACTGTTACACGTTTCTTAGCTCTCTTAAGTTGATGCTCTTTATTATGTCGTATTCCAGATTCCAGGTAATCGGTGGCCACTTCTTTCCTGCCATTTCTTGAAGTACACTTTCTTTTACCTTATCTGAGATTTAACATTCTCATCCCACCAAGTACCTTATTAATCCTTAGTTTTCCTTTCGTGACACCTAAGGATGTTTTGGCGGTTTTCTGACAAAATTGGTGGATGTCGTTCCAGAGAGTGTTGCTATCTTTTGGGTCTTCTAGCGTGTCTTTCAAGTATGCATCACCTTGGCAATGAACGAAGTGCCTTCTGTCTTGTGTTTGTTATACTATTTTATGCGGGCTTCATATTTGTGATATTTTTGTGTTTGGTTCCAATTTGGCATTATCAAACAGGCCACAAGAAGTCTGTGTTAGGTGGTAGTGGTATAACTTTACAGTCTTTGAAATTGCACAGAATGGACCTGTCACGTTGTTGTTGTTCGTCCTATTTTTGAAATAGGTGTTTATGATCGGGAGGTCGAATTGAGTCGCTAAATTCATTTTATCATAGCCCTGGCTGTTAGAGGTGCCATACCCTAAATTTCCATGTATGACTGAGGTTTCTGGTGCTTTCAGATTCATATGTCCGTTCAAATCACCTGCTATTAATTTTCTCCCATTTAAGGGTATGGTTTGTAAAAGATCTTCTAGGCTACCCTGAACAGATCTTATCCTTTAAACTGAGACTACATTTAAAGTAGGTTGGTTATCCAGAGCTAGTTTTACATTAATAATTCTGTCGATTATATTATTAATTCTACTTTAATGATTCATTGTTTTAATGTTTGGTCGAGGATGATGCCAATTCCATTCATTGTTATGCTGTTATACATAGTTGATAGTTCCTACCAATGTCCCTGGATTTTTAACCTTTCGTTGTACACAAAAGATATTCATATTTCGCCTATGTAATGTATTTGCCAAATCTTGGCTGCGTCCGGTCAGGAAACCGGTGTTCCAAGTAGCTATGCGCATGTTATTTGCGCTGCGTCTTGATTCGTCGCTTGCATGGGACGTCTTAGCACTTTTCGCCTGTGATTGCATCTGACCTTATCTTAAGGGGTACGCCCTAACTGTTATACTCTTTCTCTTGTTGTGTTTTGCTTTCAAACTAGGAGATTGTTTTGTTTTGGAAATGTGTTTTTAGAGCTGGTTGGTACCTGACGCCAAGACTGTCACCCTCTTCCAGGGTGTAAGTACCGCCGTTGTTCAATCATGAGCTCTTCCGGCGCCATCCCTTCTGGAGTGCTCCAGCCCAAGCACCCAGTACTATCCACGACTTAAAAAAAAAATATGTCGGAGAAGCCCGCAGCAGGGGTTTGATAATGGAGTTTCCTTCTCTGACCTGTTGGTCCGCGGGAGGTATTTTATTTCCCGCCTACCCGACAGTGACGCCAAGCATTGCCCTATCCGCTACCTGGGGACGCATTCTCTAGGTGTGAGGCTCACCCGACAGTAAAAGCAGAAATGCTATGCGTAAGTGGGTCATTCTCAGGACACTCATTATTTGGTTGACTTCGGTGGCAATTTTTTTTTTACATTAAGGCATAACTAACATGAAATATCAAATCTAGAGTTAATTTAAAACATATTAGTAGTACTCTAGATTTGATATTTCATGTTAGTTATGCCTAAATGTAAAAATTGCCACCGAAGTCAACCAAATAATGAGTGTCCTGAGAATGACACAAGTACAAAACTTAACAACATTCGCTCCAGACGTATCTTAAAAATAGCAGACTGCTTTGTAAAAATGCAACAAAGTAATACACATGTTATTTTAAACATCGTATGCAAAAATGACAAAAAAAAAAAAACAACATATTATTCAGTTGCACACACGTTCGTAAAACAATGAATCATCGAAATACGTCGAGTTCTGAGATAAAAAGTGAAAAACATTTTTACCAGATTAAAAAAACGTCAGTACAGCGGGAGTTATTTCATAAAATAATGTCTTTTAACTTATTTTGTGCTGAAATTATTATGTGAATGTTAACTATAGTTTTAACACCGCAACTACACATACTCGTATTATATTTTTTCATACACTTAGAGAAACAAAAAACTATTTTACTTACCTGGAGTTCTGCATGTTTTCGATCTCCGAGTCAGTGTTGTTGTGTTGTACAGTGGCCAGCACATCAAGCTACACGAAACTGTCTAATTTCGCCAAACGATTTAACCTAACGCCAACTTTAAAATGTTGATGATTAAGTTCAAAATCGAACGAGAAATTTGACAGTTTGTGGTAACTTGACGTGATGGCCACCGTACCATTAGGATTTTGTTTTTTAGTTACTTACAGAAGATTGAATTGGTGGTCAATTAATAGCAATACGCACGTTCTTTATAGGATTTAACAACAATTCAGGGGAAATGTGAGTGTGTTATTTAATTCACCTCTCTAAAGCCCCATTTACACGGTGCAAGTTTCTGAAACGTTCAAGAGCAATAATCGCATGCCATAAAGCGCATTCAATTATTGCGATTTAAGAATTGCATGCAAATGTTTACACGTAGAATACATGATTTGCCGTTCAATAATGCATGCGACTTACCTACACCCAGGCAATTTTAATGCAAGGCAATTATTGCATGCAAGTTTTGCCTAGTCTCAACACAAAGCTGCACGTCCTTGTTCGGTGGCCAGCACATCAAGTTACTACAAGCTGTCAAATGTTTTCGTTCGATTATGAACTTAATCGTCAACATTTTAACGTTTAAAATCGTTTGGAGAAATTTGACAGTTTCTTGTAGCTTGATTTGCTGCAATATTTGAATCAATTATATAGTGATACAACTGATTCAAATATTGCCCGTAGTTACGCTACCAAAAATTTCATTGAAATTGTATTGAATGTCTTCTCAAGATTTTTCAAAACTTGTTTTCGTACTTGTAGAGTTGAATGCGATTTTATTGCACGTTTAGAATCCATAATAATTAAAAATCTCTTTAGGGAGACCCAATAAATGAAATAATAAGAATATTTAACACAGTATAGATTACAGATTACAGGCGAGCGCGTGTATCGGACTGGCTTTACTTACAGAGTAACAAGATACTTTGACACAACTGTGTGAGTGTATGTCCCTACACACAAACCGGTATAGGTGTAAACAGCACGTGCAATAAAATTGCACGTGCTGTTTACACCTATACCGGTTTTGAACGGCAACTAACTTGCCCGTATATTGCAACAATTGTACGCCATTGGTGAGACGGTGCGAATCAATTGTTGCTTCAATTTTATGATATGCCACAGGCAATAAACTTGTACCGTGTAAATGGAGTTTAACTCTTGTGTGGATTACGAGCGTGGTGTATGTCTTCAGACTTCCCTATACACTCTATAAACAAATTGTATAATATTCAATATTTGATAACTTGCTGTCTTCATAATATATTAGAACACATTTTTTTGACCTCTTCCGTCTCGATGACAATTTTTTCCGTCATCAGAAAAAAATAGTATTCCATCCTTCTTCCTCTAAGCGTTTGCGTTATAATAATATACTATAATTTTGGTAGATTATAGTTTGGTTGTGTTGTGAATAATACAATTTTGGTAGACATATTGACTTATTATATTACTTGTAAACAGATCTTTATTCGCACGGAGAATGCAACCAGCATAATTGTAATTTAGTTAAGACATTAGTGACATATTTTTCTGTAAACACCTTTTTGTATCATACGGAACTAGGCATGAATAAAGAAGAGCAAAGGCTGTTTTTTGTTTATTCAACCGTTTAGGTACAACACACGAAGAAATAACGGAACAGCAAAGAAGAAAGAAAGAAGCAGAAGAAAGTTAATGCTTATTTTTTGGTGGCTAAAATCCACACCATGTCCTCAGCACATGTAGAAAGGTCCCGTTATCTAAGCGGTGACCTGCACCGACATAATAAAGTCCTGAAACCTCACTATATCTTTCACTTCATAGCCACCTAAACACAAAATAGAAAACCGTGTATAAAAAGCGAATCATATTGATTGGTAGAATAAGCACATAAGTGCATTTGTAATGCTTTTTAGAAGCAAGTAACACAATACATAAATTATATTTAAGATGGAATAGCCCGCCTCTAGCAAAGCTTTGCTTTTTCATAAAATAAATAATTACCTACAAGTTATCTTCTCTCTGACGCCAAAGAACTTGAAGCAGTGACTGTAGTCTTACATTATACCGATGTGTATTTATGTAGTTGAACGGCAATGAGTATGACATCCTTGTTCATTACATGAATAAAAGATTTTTTTAGATTAGCTGTTTCTTTTTTTTATTTCATCAACCAGTCATTGTAGTAAACATGAGTTTGAAAATTGTCTTGATTTAAGTTTCCGAAAACACCCTGTTAATGTATTACGCTGCGTAAAAAAAATTAAAACATTAAAATTAAATATTTACTTAATTTAATTTTAATAACATATTTAAAAATTATTGGTTGTTAATTTGTTTCCTAATTTTATTTTTAATTTTTAATAATTATTTTAATATTTTGCTGTGCCATACAGGGTCCGTAATTGTACCTTAGCTTTAAGCCTTTGTAACACCTGTTAAATATTATGGAATGCAAATAAATATATGAATATGAATATATAATATATGAATATGAAAAAACCGGCTAAGTGCGAGTCGGACTCGCGCACGAAGGGTTCCGTACCATTATCTATGAAAACGGCAAAAAAAATCATGTCTCTTGTATGGGAGCCCCTTTAAATATTTATTTTATTCTGTTTTTTAGTATTTGCTGTTATAGCGGCAACAGAAATATGTACATCTACTATATAAAAATAAGTCGGGTTTTCCTTCCTGACGCTATAACTCCAGAACGCACGAACCGATTTCCACGGTTTTGCATTCGTTGGAAAGGTCTCGGGCGCCGTGAGGTTTATAGCAACTTTTTATTTTATTTTTTTATGGTTTTTACGAAAAATTAGGGTAGTGTAGAGTAGGGTAGGGTAGGTAGGTAGATAGGGTAGGGTAGGGTAGGGTAGAGTAGGTAGGTAGGTAGGGTAGGGTAGGTAGGGTAGGGTAGGGTAGGGTAGGTAGGTAGGTAGGTAGGTAGGTAGGTAGGGTGGGTAGGTAGGTAGGTAGGTAGGTAGGTAGGTAGGTAGGGTAGGTAGGGTAGGTAGGGTAGGGTAGAGTAGTGGAGTTTATACTAAAGCTTTTGACAGAACGAAGTCTGTCGGGTCAGCTAGTCATCTGTAAAAATTTCAACTGTCTATCACGGTTCATGAGATACAGCCTGGTGACAGACGGACGGACAGCGGAGTCTTAGTAATAGGGTCCCGTTTTACCCTTTCGGTACGGAATTCTAAAAACACGTTTAAAAAATGTTGTTTTTATATGAGCCATACATCATAAAAATAATAAATAAACAAAGTATGTTTATCTTCTGAGCCACTACACATAAACTAAACAACCAAACAAGATTGTCAACTCTAACACCACGAGCCTGTAACCGAATACCACAACACAAGAAAAAACTTCCAAATCACTGAGGAAAACGAGAGAAAGAAAAAAAAAACAATAGGTTAGTTGAAAGTATAAATAAAGAAAGATTTATTTCGTGAGGCGAATAAAGTCGGTTGCAGACATGTGGGGCTGAATGTAAAGTAGGAGTACGTCGATTCTATTGTTTCTCCTCTGTTGTTTTAAGTCCTTCCTTTTTTGTTTAATCTAATTTTGTATGTTGATTTGGGTACATACAGTGGCGAATTTGGGGCCGAGTACGTGTTCAGCTTTGTGGGTGGTTAAGTGTGCCATCTGCCTAAAAGTACGTGAATTTTATGGCACGAAATTGTTGGACCTGTAGACCAATCCAACTATTGTACTGTATCTTAGCGGTTAAAACTAGGAACGAGAGTCATTGAGACAAAATACAAGAGTGGAATTTAATTAAATGTGCCTTTAAACAAAACAAATTAAGTTCTCTTTTGTTCGCAGATAAAATCAAATTCTCAGTAATGAATGACTCAACACACTTCTAGCACTTTTTTAGGGTTCCGTAGTCAACAAGGAACCCTTATAGTTTTGCCATGTCCATCTGTCTGGGTCTTAGCTCAGAAACTCCTAGTGCTAGAAAGCTGTAACGTGGCATGGGTTAAATTATTAATCACGCCAACATATATAAAATAAAATCTTATTTTTTTAAGGGTAGGTAGAAAATATATCATCCCCAATTTACGTGTAGGGGAGGTCTGCTACACGTAAAGTGGGGATGATGTTTTTTTTTTCTCGTCTCTCCCATGTAGTGAGATATCGTTGGATAGGCCGTTCAAAAATATGGCAGCTTTGTGGGAACCAATTTTCGATTCAGGGGATCCCTATGCGTAATATTAAGCTTTAAATTAGACATTTTTGGTGCTGTTAAAATTAAATGAAAATCGGTTCAGTAGTTCCGGAGATGTACGCGAACAAACAAATACACAGACAGATAGACCGAAAATAAATAATAAAATTGCTGGTTTATGTACTATTACTCTAGTTACCTTCTTTCTATTACTATTACTTTTCTTCAATGTACAGACACCCCATAGATTCTACTTTTTTATTTTATGTATAGATTCTAGGAATTCATGATTCTATGGTATTTTCCACTGGGATTCTCTTCCAGTACCTCATTAATAATATAATTAACATTAGAATATAGTGTAGCAGTAAAATTGAATTGAATAGTGTATCGTTATTATCCGCAACTGGGGCAATGCAGTGCACTAAATAATGATGACGCTATTCTATACATTATGCCTGATTTATATTCGCGGTGTTATTTGGACGAAATAACGTAGTTGGAATGAATTTATCCCAAGAACAAACTATAGCCTATCCTGCAGTAGGAGCGCAGGCCGGATTGCACGGCACGCCAGCATCAATGACATTATCCGTCGTGCTCTTGTCACCATAGTATTTATGCCGGGGTGCCAGCTGTTTTAGAACCCAATGGCTTGGCACGCGACGATGGGAAGAGACCGGGCGGAAAGACCATAATGCCTTGGAAGTTAGGTCGGCCTTTGGTGTGGGATGCAACATGTGTCGACACTCTTGCGCCATCCCATCTTCCTAGCACGGCGGGCTGTGCTGGGTCGGCTGCTGCATGTGCAGAAAACCTCAAACGGCGCAAATATAACAACCTTATTTGGAGCTATATGTTTATTTTATTTATTATGTATTTATGTACACACAGTTAAATACATAGAGATACGACATAATTATAATTTCAGTACAAAGGTACTGCTTATTTCTTAAGAAATTTCTTCCAGCAGACCTGCGAAAGGAGAAATGAAATAGAAATGTAGACAATAGTGTGTGAGAACATGAAGAGAATAATATGAATATGCGAAGTCTTAAACTAAAATATTAAATATAACATATACTTAAATAAAGCTACAAAATATAAATACATATATCTATAAATATATACATAAAATACTCACAGTAGAGAGGAAAGATAATGCTCTTTTACTCGATGTTTGAATAGAGATATAGTTTTTAAATCGCGAATGCTAGGCGGAAGCGAGTTCCATAATCATACAGCATGGACAGAGAAGGAATAAAAATAGTAGCTAGTTTTATGAGGATGAGAATTAAGGAGGGATCTAAGGTGTGATCTACACGGTGCGTTGCTAGGACGAGCCGTTTGGGGTTGAAACTCTAGGCCAAGGGTTCCGGGTGCCCACTTAGTTTTTCGAGACATCGCTAAGCGGTTGGTCGACTCTTCACGTGACCAGAGGGCTGGCCTATTTCTTGGCCAAAGAATCAATATTGCCATACCACGTGCAATGCTGCCAGCCTTTTGGGCACTTTTCCTGTTGACAGCGATGCGGATGAATTTTTTGATGCCCTTTGATTCTTTCCCCTCCCTTTTTTTTATATACTTGTACATATTATATTAATTTGATTTAAACTATGTATGTGACAAATTAGATTAATTTTAAATTGCTGGTCATTTCTAGCAACTTCTACTTATTGTGGCAGTAGGGGGGAAGCTATGAAAACTGCATTGCTGAATAACAAACTTAACATTGTAGTTGAAAAACATGTTCTCCCATAATATTACGCAAATGGATCGAAAATGGTTTTCACAAACCCGCAATATTTTTGAACGGTCTAACCAACAATATCCCACACCATCGGAAAAAAATAAAAAAATATCGTTCCCACTTGACGTGTAGGGGAGGTACCCCAAAGAAATATTTTATTTTACCACTTTGTCGGCGTGATTAATATGTAATTTGGCATGGGTGCATGACAAATTACAGCCTTCTAGTACTAAGAGTATCTGAGCTAAGCCGCGGACAGACGGATAGACAAACAGACATAGCGAAACTATACATTGGTGACTACGGAACCCTAAAAAGCAATGACCTTGATCCAAAAAGATACAAAAATGTAACATCATAATTATAAAAAATGCAAAAGTAAATGATACGAATAAAAATAATAAAAATATGCCATAACTAAAGAGGAAATTACTACAGAACACGTTATTAACAAGCCTTGTAGCAAATTACTTTTGTTTTCACAAAAAGTTTTCGTAACGAATTCTGGAGTTTTTTTCTCGTTTGTCCAAAGTGTACTTGTTCAGTTTTACGGCGTGTTTCGAGTTTCGCTATGTTTAGGAAACAACTAGGAAGTTGTCCCGGGAAAACCCTTTAGGATTATTGTATGACCTGTTTAAAATGATTGCAGTATTTTTCATGATAAAATCTAGTAGGTAGCTAAGATTCTTATTGTTCTAAATACATAACTTGTTTTCGAATCTCAACAATATCTATCTTTAGAGCAATATAAAATAATAATCTAATCGGTATCTTGAAAATACTACCAACGTAATAATAATACAGAACCCGCCTGCAATCATTAGTGCAGCCAGAAAGCACAAGCAAGCATATTGGTGTTTCAAAACATAAACAAGCATTACTAAGCAGAACGAAACCTACTAAAACACTAGAATATTATAACTGTAACACTATATTTAACCCAAAAGTTTTCCCAGCAGAGATAAATTGAAAATCCATGAATTTACCTATAGAGATAAACTGTGCAATCCCGAATTTGTGTGTTCATAATTCACGTACTAAACTATTTTGGTCCATAAGTTGCGAATGTAATCACAAACAACACTGTTTTACAATCGACGGATCGTTGCAGTAACGAGCTCGCTATCTGCTGACCCCAACTGACACACACTTCATGCTAATACATTATGTTAAACTGAGCGGGTATTCAGAGAAACGATGTTTTGCGTTTATAACAAAGGGCTATGCCCAATTTTGGTGCCTTTTTTTATGGCACACTAACGCAACCTTGTTAGATGTGTAGAGTACTTCTGTGGCGGTATCAACAACGCCACATGCGAACTACACATCCAAGACCTGACGTCACAAATCCTGCATCGCGCTATCAGAGTTTATCGCGCGACTAGCATATATACCGACATCAACCGTTGGGCAGTTGCCCACCAGAGTCAACACCCGTCTGGTCGGAAGATCCTCCCTTTACTATAGAGTATGAGTAAACTTTATTGTATGTTCTTCATACCTCTAAATTGGTGACCCCGAACATGTACATTAGCGCAGCCTTAGTGCAACTACTTCAGCGTGACATCATCCATCACTTCCTCAAGCTTTCGAGCGGCGAGTCACCTCCAACCTCAGAGCTTTTTTTTTTTGGCCTTTCTTCTCAGAGTAGTCGGATAGGAAAAGACCTCATTTAGTTTTTAAAATATGATTGACGAGTAAAAGTGTTCATACAACCTACTTACAGAAATAAAATCATTTATCATTTATGACTATTTACGAGCCACTGCCGATGCCGTGCCGGAAATTTCTTGAAACAAATAAGTTAAAAAATAATAATTTCAATGAACGTTAGCCATTTGGAAAAAAAAAAACTAGTTTCTCTAGTGCCGACTGCTCTTTGTAGTCAAAGTGAAACTTTTACAAGATAATAATTGGAAAACCAACCACACAAAAAACGCTGATAAAAAAAAGCTGTAGTAAATAGGTATGGACAATTTTATTGGCTTAAGGTCTACACAAGTAGATGCTAAAGTAAAATTTTAGATAATATTTTACTGGCACATTCTTTTTTTAATTTGTATAAGTATCGTAATAAAACCGTTTCAACATCGTCGCACCATAATACCGCTGCAATCTGTCGGACATAATATGCATCTAACATAATTGCTGGGCTATTGCGAACCCTGTCAAAATATATGACTGCTGGACCGACTGAGCCGCTAGTTCATACCGTTTTATCTGTTTTATACAGAACTCTGATTATAACGTGTTTTATGTCCGCTGTGTACTTTAGTGTTTAATTAGTTAGTGCCAGGCGTCAAACATCAATTATGGTGATGTTGATTATGTGTTCAGTCGTAGGTGTGAATTTGGGTTACGCCTTGATTTAGATAAATAGATATTTAGCGCAGTTGGCAAGTAGTTGTTCTGGGTCTGGCTGTTTGTGTGTGTGAGTTTAAATGTTTATAATCTCACCCACAATACAGGAGAAATTCCTAGTGTGGGGACACGCACAAAAAAAAAACTTTATTATTTACACCATAAAAATTACAGATATAAAAATGAAACCTTACATAGACTGACACAATGGGCCATGTTATCGCTAAAAGCGATTTTTACAAACAATCTTTCGATGAGAGAAAAAAAAAAAAACAAAAAAACCCCAACCACCAAATATAGCTACCACAACCAACCAACAACCTAAACATACCTGGTCTGTATCTATCAAATCATGTAGGACTGCTCCGAGAACTCTTCTCTCTGTCGATTGTAAATAAATATTAGTAGGTACACCCAACATCAACACGCTGTTACTTGTCAGAAAAGATGATTGCAGACGCTTCCAATCTCTCATCATCCGTCATCTTGTCTCCTTACCTTAAGTACCTTTTGGGTATTCAAACTTAACTCAAAGCGTTTATTTCAAACTAGCTTTTACCCGCGGCTCCGGCCGCGTGGATGTCGGTTATCGCGTAAAAAAGTAGCCTATGTCCTTCTCCATATCCCAGGCTATATCTCTGCCAAATTTCATGACGATCGGTTCAGCGGTTTAGGCGTGAAAACGTAACATACAGACAGACAGACAGGCAGAGTTACTTACACATTTATAATATTAGTATGGATAAACCAATTACAGGCACTTTTGAATTGTCAATGGGTTCGTCATACAGAAAGATGAAGCTAGTTGCCCATTCCAAAGCGTAGTAGGTTCTTAAGGAGAAGAATGGGCAAGGACACTCTTTAAAGAAAAATGTAATGGTTACATCATTCATGTTGAAATTATACATGTGAGAACAATGTAGAAAGACGTGCACGTTATAAGCGTCCGTAATAAAAAAAAAAAAACAAATCAAAAATTAAAATAAGCCGTGGCAGCTAAGAGATGACCAGCCCCTACTGACGGTGCCCGTTCAAGAACATGACGCATGGATCAGCACCATTCAATTCAACCATTTTGAAAGGGAGCTAAATAATCCAACACACGCGCCACCATCAGCGAGACACTTTGCCTGACCTGGAAATTAAACCCAGGACCAACAGTAGCGCTTGCAATCACTAGACCAAGGCAGTTTTGTATAAAAATGTGACTGTTATTGTAGGATTTTGTAGTGTCTTACGACTTTCACGCGAACGAAGTCACGGGCAGAGCCAGTTAATAATCCTGACTCTAGTAGGTATGCTATCTTGAAGCTGATAATGTTTCAATTTAGTACTAATAGCAACATACACAAAATACGGTTAAAGGCTCGTACAGACTAGTGCGATATCGCGGCCGCGACACTAGTAGCACAATTTCTTTGTCGGTGCCTGTCGCGCCCGCGATATCGCGCGAGTCTGTACGAGCCTTTAATGCTATCATTTCTCAATTAGGTAGACAGTTTAAAGTGGCACCAGAAGCGTTTTTGTAAATCGCCGATGCTCATGTTTTGATCGCTACCAATGCCTTCTAACCTCACTTCTCGACCTTCTAACATAAGGTAATAAAAAACCGGCCATGTGCGAGTTGGACTCGCGCACGAAGGGTTCCGTACCGTTATCTATAAAAACGGCAAAAAGTCATGTTTGTTGTATGGGAGCCCCCTTAAATATTTGTTTTATTATGTTTTTTTAGTTTTTGTTGTTATAGCGGCAACAGAAATATGTACATAATCTGTGAAAATTTCAACTGTCTAACTATCACGGTTCATGAGATATAGCCTGGTGACAGATGGACAGACAGACAGACCGACGGACAGCGGAGTCTTAATAATAGGTTCCCGTTTTACATTTTGGGTACGGAACCCTAAAAACACCACCTGTTCTTATTTCATTACTTTTGTTTGTATTTGTACTTTTTAATGTTTTCCTAAAGCTAAATTTGTGAAGGCAACTGCCTCCCCCAGCCTACATAGGGTCGATGTTATACAAAATATTTACTATAGGAGAAACATTAATTTAGCAAACTGTCGGATTTGAGATCGAAATATGCGAGAGTTGTGACAGTTTAATTATAAACTCATCATTCGAACGAGACAGTCTCTCATTTTCCTTAATACACTCTTTTAATAACATGCTGTCTATCTCTTTCTCTCTTATATTAAACAGATAAGTTTTTAACCAGAGCGCAATTGTTATTTTTTTTTTTTTTTTTTTTTTCATTGCTTCTGTGTCAGTAATAGACCACATTTCCATTATTTGTTCAATGCTTTTTTTTTGGTCCTACTTGAAATCAGCAAAATATGGATACAATATACAATAATATCAATGGGCGAGCGCAAAGCTGATAGGTATAGTATCGTTCAGAAGTCCAGTAGCAATCTCACAAAGATATAGAGTATCAAAACCAGTCCCACTTATGACCTTCTTCTTTATAGGCATTTCAAACACATTCACACACACCCGTGTATCGCTCTCTTTTGTCCTTAGGTAATCAGAAAGAGCGCGGTATATAATAGTTTGTTTTAGTTGGTTGGTATGTCATGCCGCGCAAAAATGAATCTTACAAAATAAAACTTATCACAAAAGGTGAGGGCAGATTTGAAACAAAATGAATGTGCTGGATTGAATAAAATAGTATGACGTTGTTGGTTGGTGAACTTGTGATTTCCAATGAAACCGGCTAAGTGTAAGTTATTTTTTAATATTATGTGCTGATAGTTGTGAACGGTGTATGATTGTCTTGTTAATAAATCGCTAGTTACAAGTGTGTAATAAAGTGTTATTTTTGTTTTAGAGAAATGCTGGAAGTCGTTAGGTTAAGAGATTTGAGGAAAAAATAGTCTGAAGAGTCGTGTAAGATGTGGAAGGCCGTCACTTATTAACCACTGTCAGCAACGTTGTAGGGTGGAATATGAAACGAATGGTTTCATGCCAACTAGTAGATTTGCAGAACAATTTGATACGTCATTGCGCCATCAATTAAAAATATACGGGTTTTAATGGTGCAAAGGTGGGAAGCACGAGACGAGATATTTCCTGCCTGAGCAGCTGAAGTTCCAATGCATGCAGTTGTGGGATAGTTTAAATGGCACAGATATATTATTTATGTGCAAATATTGTGAGCTCCATGCTTTGGCGTCTTCTGAGCTGCATTGATAACAATGGAGGTAATAATAAATATTAATTAAAAAATGTAGATATTTTTTACGGGGAATGTGCTGGCTGTTATAGTAGGTAATGAGTTAGTTTATGATTGTAAGATTGAGGTTAAGTTTCAATCTTCTTTTCATCAAGAAAATGAACACTTAAGCTATAACCTCAAAACATACATAGATATATTTAATGTAGCCGTTTATTAATTTTGTTTGAATATAAGCGTTGTAAATGAATACTGTTGTGTTATTATTACACTTTTTTTATTCTGAACAAGTCTTAATTGCTATAATAATTCAAATAGAAAACAGTGAAATAATCACCCGATTATTTTACTGTTTTTTATTTAAAATTATTTATTTTATTCCTATTTTCAACAATATTTGACTAAGTTAAATATAATTTCTATTGTTGCAAATATAAAAATGACAAAAAGAAAAACTCCTCTCCAGGATCGAACTCACGGCCTGGGTTTACGAGTATGAATCCGATACCTGATTCTACATACTGACGATACTTATCATAACAATGCGAATTTTAGTAATATACTGAACCGACCAAAATCATGCGTTTAGGCAGTAAACGCATGATTTTGGTCGGTTCAGTATATAGTCAAAACAAAAGACGACGAGACGACGACGACGGACGGTGTGTAGGTATGCTTGTGTGATGAGGTCTCATTAGTCATTAGCTTGGCTGCGTTAAGTCATTACTCACACAAACAGAAGTTCGCATAGCTACGTCCATAGAAATATGATCATTAACTGCAATTATGAACGCTGACTGTACCTACTACTGCGTTCCACTTCACTGACCGCGCCGCCGGCGTGTTGCGCGACGAGTATCCATTATACCAGTTTCAAAATAAACATCTTTCGTCAACGATAACTTCATATTTTTGTACTAAGACAGATCAAAATAAGAAAAAGGTGTACAATAAAACACGTTTAAGTTTAATTTGTCAAAATTTGCGCATTGATTACAAACTTTTCCTGTATATATTTTTGGTATAAGTATAAATCATAATACCAGCATATTACTTTCTCACTGCAGGGCAAAGGCCTCTTCTCATGCAGAGAAGGCACGAGCACTGATCACCACGCTTATTGGATTAACTATAAGTCCAGACGGTCTAAACAAGTGGCAAACGCTTTAAAAGCGTTTCGTATTTCTACAACGACTTTGAATAGGATGGACATAAGCTTTTCGATAGCTGATATCAATTCAATAAAAAAAAAAACCATCATCGTTATCGCTGAGACAATGCCACTTTGTCTAGGCCCTCAGGTTTCCTCACGATATTTTTCCTTCACCGATGTCATCGATTTCTCCTTCAAAAAAATTTTTTTTTCATAACCCATAGGTTTTATTTTTATTTTTTAATATTAATTACTGTGGATAAGTACAACGAAAGGTCGCAAGGAAGTGTGTGTCTTAATTACCTGTTATTGCAAGAACTCAATAGTATTAAAAGTCCCTGTAGGTACTCTTGCACAACCTGTCAATTTCCTCCCTCTAAGGAGGATTGTTTGATTATATTTCTGAGCGTCTAAGGACGCTCAAAAATATAATCAAACAATTCGCTTCGCCTTTTCCCAACTATGTTGGGGTCGGCTTACAGTCTAACCGGAAGCTACAGAATACCAATATTTTACATGGAATGTCTGCCTGTCTGACCTCCACACCCAGTTACTGGATAATACGATACCCCTTGTTAAGACTAATTGTCAGACTTTTAGGCTTTTACCTACCCGTAACGATTAACGGAACGGTTTTGATGACCTATGGCACTGAAAAGTGGTCGCTCACAATGGGCCTTATTAGAAGGTTAAAAGTCACCCAAAGGGCAATGGAGAGGGCTATGCTTGGAGTTTCCCTACGAGATCGAATCAGAAATGAAGAGATCCGCAGGAGAACCAAGGTAACCGACATAGCTCGAAGAATTGCCAAAAAGTGGCAATGGGCAGGGCACATTGCTCGCAGAACAGATGGCCGTTAGGGCCGAAAGGTTCTGGAGCGGCGACCGCGTACCGGAAGACGTAGCATGGGTAGGCCTCCCACAAGATGGACCGATGACCGATGCGGGAAGGATAGAACCGGTCGAAGTGGCGGTGCTTATGGGGAGGCCTATGTCCAGCAATGGACGTCTTTCGGCTGAAATGATAATGATGATGATGAACGATTAACGAAACTTTCCAAGGCACGATATGTAATAGATCACCCATCCACGACCCGGCCGCGGCTAGCGTACCTTCGATCTACCCGTGCGGCTGTTATCATTTAGCCACGAGCCTCTCCGCCCAGATTCTATTTCGGGGTGGAGGGGCTCGCAGGAACGTAAACAAAAATTGCTAATAATATGTCCTCTTTGCAAACAAAAATATTATCTTCCTTTACGTATTTCAGAGTCAATTTATTTATTTTAATATTAAGGAAAATAAACTCAGTTATCAATTAATTATTACATGCTCTCATTTTTTATTTACTTCTAATGGTTGTTGCCTACCTCCTTATTGAAGCTTTTGTATACATGAGTCAAATACTTCAACTGATTCGTCGGTCTATGTACTTGTCGCAAGTGCTTCTGGCAAGTGTTATTGGGTTTAGCATCTAGAATTTCTCAGTAGCAGCCCGGAGTCTAGATTTGTGCGCGGTTGATGGCAATAGGCATGCCCCCTATTACATGGGACTTAAAAACATATCTAGCGAAATGTGGGTGTACTATAGACAGGTACACTTCTGCCTAATCCTTCGGTTCTCCGACAAGCGTGATGTTATATGTTGTTAAGAATATTCCAATCGTCATTAAAATCAATTGTTACCTATAACATTTCACTCTACAATCTTAAAATATACTCAGTTGAAGAGTAACGTATTGTTTTCCGCGAATCTTATGCTACTGTGAACGTTACCTTATCTGAAAATTCAAGACATCGTCGTAATAGCAGCAAATTGCCTCCAAATTGATGTTATTTAGAGCCAATTTAGCTAAATTTGGTCAACATTATCAAACGACTAAAATACCATCCATAACTGACTAATTATGATGTTGTTGTCGTTAAAAGTGATTCTTGAAATTCATATTTTGCTTTCTTTTGACATTTGAATATATCTTTGAGTAAGCACAAAAGTAAGCCTTATTTTAAAATACAAATATTTTTGATACAGATCACTAGTGCAAGAAAATTCTAGCATAATTATATATTTTTTTTGCTTTTTTGTTTCTACTTGCTGGTTGTAAAAACATTGGTCCTTAGAGCTGAATGCGGGAATCATATTTTTTCACTTAAATTGTATTTTAAAAAAAAACACAGCACTCATCACACAAGCGGCCATACAAAGTTCACAAAATCCAGTGCATTCCTCCTTCCCCCAATCCCCCGAAAATTTACGAGGCAACAAGACAGCATCGTAATAACGCCAAATTGACGTCAAATTGTCGCCGCTCACGCTCAATTTACTGGCCACCCTGTATAGCTGTGTCGTGTGTCTGTGTATAGCGCTTTGTCCTTGCAGAGAATGCTGCAGCGTAATCTAGGTAGAACACAGGTTGAACAGTATGTCGTGTACCTATTTGGTTAAGCGTAGACTGTCGGTCAAGGATTTAGGGATTAATCTTTGACGTGAAATTGTGGTTTGATTGCTTGATATTATCAGAAGCGCAATAACAGGCAATACAAGGCAGCCTCTTCTCAAACAAACAAACAAAGAACGAAACAAGCATAATCACCAGCTCTACGCGTTACCCACTGTGAAAAGCTAAAAATGACGATTTAATGACTATTTGCCGTTTAAAAAAAAATCAAGCAAAATTTATTGATTCTTCAAAATTATGTCAATTCCTTTAATAAAAAATCTACTAACACCTATCATGTTTTCATAGTATAAATACTTGTTATTATTTTTATACATGA
This sequence comes from Dryobota labecula, assembly GCA_947523025.1. Taxonomy (NCBI): domain Eukaryota; kingdom Metazoa; phylum Arthropoda; class Insecta; order Lepidoptera; family Noctuidae; genus Dryobota; species Dryobota labecula. The sequence goes on along the minus strand of OX383295.1, from coordinate 25,336,695 downwards.
CTAGCTAATGCCATGGCAAGCATTGCAATCCTTTTTTTTTTTTGTAGGATCTTTCTCCGGCGCGCACACAACAACTTACCAAAGTTTCATCACAATCGGTTTAGCCATTTTCGAGTTTTTGCGAGACTTATGCACGGCAATATTTTAAGCTTATGGCTCGTATAGCGACATGAAATTAACAACAAAAGGCACGGCGCAGGGGTCAATAATCGGGCCTACTGAATACCTACTCTATGTCAACGATATGTGCAATACTATAGAGATAGGCTCTGTATACCAGTTTGCCGATGATATCTGCATTGTGGTAGCTGATAAAGATACTGAAGAGGCCGAGCGTCTTCTTCAAATTAACTTTGACTTATTATGTAAGTGGTCGCACGATGTTGGTCTTGTCATAAATGCCGACAAAACCAAAGCCATGCACATACATTCTTCACATAATCAAGCCACATACACACCATCCATCAAGGCGCACAGCCATTTCTGCCTACATGCAGTATGTACCAATGGTTGAAGCTGTGAAACATTAGAGTTCGTCAAGGAACACAAATACATTGGTCTTATAATCGACTACAAATTTAATTGGGCACCACACATTAATTATATATGTGATAGACTAAGATCTATCCTAGGTCGAATAATCGTACTTAAACATAAAATGCCATATAAAACTTTAAGACTGCTATACCTAGCCCTAGCTGACTCCATAATTGGTTATGGTCTCAGTAGCTATGGGAGAACATATAAAACTAATTTAGATAAAATTTATAAACTACAACAACGAATCCTCAAAAATATTGTACCACTAAAAATTAAAACAAAATACCAATATGATTACTCTGAACTATTTCATTATTGCAAAATTTTGCCAATACAAAACATGACCAGACTTTCAATACTAAAGGAAGAATATATCAATTTAAATAAGTTAATTAAAAGAACACGTCATCCTAAATTAAGAACTTTAGCTAATATAAAAACCTTTACCTTGCCTAGATGTAACAATACATATGGTATGAGAACATACCCCTACATACTACCAAAAATAGTAAACGAACTTCCTACGGACATACAAAATAAATACCTCTGTAACCCTAAAAAAGCAAAATGTTTATTAAAAAAGCATTTTCTGAAAATTACAAACTATGAGTATGTACTTTAGTTTGATACACTTGCTACATCTTTATTTGTGCTATTAACATATTATATAAAGAGTAAAGACTTGCAATATTCTTTGAATGTAAAACTTACAAACTTACCGTCTAAGTTTTTTTGTAGTAAGTACCTATATTAAATATATTTTTGTGTCGAACTCACTAGCCATGTATAAGCCATCAAAGGCTTCTGTGGTTCTTAGTGTATTATTTTAAACTCTGCGATCTACTTTTTGAACACTAATAAAAAAAAAAAAATGATTTATATATATTATATATATAGGATAATTTTTCTTTTTTGGGCCAGAAACCCTCCCGGGCGTCCTCAGAACACCCTACCAAAGTTTCATCACAATTTGATCAATGGTTTAGGAACGCGTAGAGGACCAACATACAAACATTGATTTTTATTTGTGTCGTAGTAGCAATAGCAAAACTGGCATTTTATCGATTTACTAGACTGTGGTAGCCTGGTTTCTGTTATTAATTGCCTTTTCTTAAAATTGAGACACAACCAAAGAAAATAAACTAATTTCCTCTAAAACACCATGTGGAGTTCGTCTTCCATCACAAGTGACTCGTGAGATACGTCTCGACCTCGATACAAAAGTGTAAACTGTATCGGTGGATCTGTCGGGGGCTAGTGAGACGATACGATCGCTTTACCGACGAGATGAGTTCGATACCTGGATGGGTAGAACTGGATTCGGATGAGACATGATACATTTGATTAGAAAAGTCATAATTAAGGGATTGTATATTGAGTAGGTAGGTATAATTAATATATACATCTCGATAATAGTATTAATCATGGTTTGCGTGACATGTTCCAAAATCATGTTTAAAACTATTAGGTATATCTTAGGTCTTCGACTATGAGTACTTCGTAACTGACGAAATAGTCATAATCGAAAACCTTTAGATAAAACTCAATACTCAATCATTTTATGCATTCCATAATGTGTTCTTAGGTAGTAACTTGAATTATAATAAGATCACTATGGACCCTGCCGGGAATAGCAAAATAGTAGGAGAGAGACTTTATCTTCTTCTCTTGTTCTTACTGACAAAGTTCTAAATTCTGTATTTATTTCTTGTATGGTGCAATCCATTCTTTCTTTACATACATACATACATATAGAGACTTAAGAAAACGATTATTATTATAAAATATCACCAACTCTTATCCAGAGTCATTGAATCTAAGCCTCCAACCGTTATCAGCGCCTGATTCAGGCGCTTACCTGAAAGAACGGTTTCCATTTATTTCCTGTTTCCCCGGGACGTGTTTAGCAATTTTTTCAGAGGGACTTTTCTTTTGAAAAATGTTAGAAAATTCATTTATTTTTTACTTTTCAGGTTCTTTATCCTGCTGGAAACTCTCCGGCAAGGTGTTGAAGCTTAAAGGATTAGCAAATGGAAACCAGCTATGGTGTTAATACTGGTTGAGAGTAATACGTTTCGAAATTGAGAAATATTAATATTTTTCGCTTTTAGTTATGGTTTGAGTGGAAAACAATGTATTGGGTATATTCATTTCTGCTAGCGTAAAAGAGTCAGGGAATTTAAAAATTGATCTAGCTTAAGAGTCGAATTCGAACGAAGTGTCGATTCAAGTCAAAGTAACACAAAATATATTAATATTATTTTGAGAAATATAAAGACAGATTTTTCTTTAGAAAAAATAATAAATCGCAAACTAAATGATACATTGGTGATATTTTAAGACCTTTTTATAAACGTGGTCTATTCCCAACAAGGCACAATATTTCAACATATCAATAACACCCAATATTTTTACCTTTTACAAATAAATAACTTCGTATTATTGTAATGAGATCCTCATTCCTCCGCACGTAAGTATGTTACGTACATACGAACATATATTGTGGGAATATAAAACGCGCCAGTGTTTAGGTGTAGCTATATATATTGTATCTAAACTGTTATTGAAACGTAGGGCTGACACAATGAGCCAATCGTATAAGCTGATATTTACGTGTAAGGAACATTTCGGCTCTATATGAGAAGATGCTCTTATTATATAATACAGAGCCGAGATGTTCCTTACAAGCATTGATAATCATGCTTGATTACAGCTTGTTAGCGATTTCAAGCCGTCTACTTCCTTCCTTCTTCACGTTCACAATAGAATTCCTCCATCGTATGACAAATGAGTTCAAGGGCCTTACAAATAAATACGGAATAAAGTTATCCTGGGAATAAATCTGGTATAACCATACATTTTTTGACGTTTATACCTAGCATAATTTTATTCCGTGTTTATTTGTATTAGGGTACGTATTTTAACTTAGAACAAATACAAAAAATATTACAAAAAAAATTAAAATCTGTCACTTAAATTTCGTTAATATAGAGCCGTTTTTTTTTTTTTTTTTTTTTATTACACTATATTTTAATAAACAATTATTTAGTTACATACTAGTTTTTTTGGATCCACTTCATGTGCATTGTGCTTATGTGTGTTGTGCTGTCTTTTGTGTGCACTGAATAAATGTTTTATCTATCTATGTGTATCTAACTGTTTATATATATTTTATTATATGAAATACAGGCTGTGGAGGATAACGAAGAGTTTTGAACACTGTAATGCTGGCATTAACATGCTATATACGTAATTAAAAGCCAGAGCCAATATTATTATATCGTAGAACTTTGTAATACTCATTCTCATTTAACTCCGATTAAAATCATTGTCTTTAAACTTTATAAACTGATGTTATCATGTAAAGAAGGAAGTTTTGTTTGTTTGTTTTTAAGGGTTGCCACAAATGCATATAATTATCGCGATATTATACGGAAAGAATGGAGTAAAGCATTTGAAAGTCTTTGCTTTTAAATGTCAATCGTAAACTCTACAAAAGTTCTGGGCAAACTAATGCGAACCTCGCGCGGGATGCCGGACAAAATTCGATTGAGTCAACTAACTTGTATGGAGATCTTTAAACTGACGTAAATAGACGCGTGACTTCCTAATCACCAACGCGCGCAGACGCGTTCTGCTTCCCGCGCGGGATTCGACTCAGTAAATGTGGTAAAACTGTACTGTGTCGAAACCATAACTGAGAAAAGTTATACAAAACCGACCAAGTGCGAGTTGGACTCGCGCAACGACTCGGGTTCCGTACAAACTTGTAGATCCCTAGACACAGTTATTGTAGCAACCGCAATTAATAAGTTTATAATAGTAAATTCGCATTGTTTTTGTTATTAAGGCTGCAGTCTTGCAAAATTCACTCGCGGCGAATTATTTGCGCAAGTTTGTATATTTTTTTTTAAACAAAATAATTAAATAACATGAAATATTATTATTGCACATAAATGAACATAATATGAAATATGGCTAGTATTTTTTTTTTATGTTCATCTAGGTGGATTATTTTAGGTAAATCAAGCATTAATTAAAGGTCGTTCTGCCCAACAATATTTGGAGTTTTGTTTGTGTGATGCTTTATGGTAATAAAAAATAAATTTACAAAATCTGTTCAGCGCATAATTAGCTAAACATTCTCGTCTTCAAAATGTGGTGATTCGTTTTTTCTAATTACCTTTCATTTTCTTAATTCGAAGGTCACAATGTCATCAAAATTCTTTGTAAACGGCTTGTTTCATAATAACAATGCATCGTTTGTATGTGATAAGCAGATTATTTTAATAAACCAAATAACAAAAACGATAGCACTTAAATCACCTTACACTAACAATAATAATAATCTCAAAAGACCTAGCTTGTTTTATTTTTTTAATTCATTAAAAATAAAATAGCAATAGCTAGTTATTTTTTTTAATGAACTTTCTTATATTAATAACTTATATTATGTTTATTTATGTGATATTTCATGTTATTTCACTATTTTGTAAAAGAAAAAAAATACCAAGTTGCGCAAATAATTCGCCACGATTTTGCAAGACTGCAACCTTAAACGACATATTTACGGTTTTCATGATTCTAGGTCAACGGGAAGTACCTGTGGTTTTGATTACCTTGAGAAATCGCAAAATATGCGACATAAACGGTTATATCTTTTGATCGAGTTGACCTACAAGTTTGATTTTTTCATCTAATAGAGACCCGAGTATTTGATATAATGTTCAACTTGATACCTCTACTCGTTCCTGAAAAAAGGGTCTTGACAGACAGACAAAGTGATCTATAAGGGTTTCTTTTTCCTTTTGAGGTACGGGTCCATAATTGTTTCTATTTATTAAAGACTAGCTTCTGCCCGCGACTTCGTCCGCGTGAAATTTCGGCCCACCCATCACGTCGCATCCCGTCGCTCGCCCGCGCTATAACTTCGTTATCACTTAGCGTTCTTTCTGACTTTTGTTCTTTTGGCTTGGCTCCTAAGGATCGCGTGAGCGTGATGTTATATGTATAGGCTTAGCCTTCCTCGATAAATGGGCTATCCAACACTAAAATATTTTTTCTATTCGAACCAGTGTGTAGTTCCTGAGATTAGCGTGTTCAACCAAACAAACAAACTCTTCAGCTTTATAATATAGCTGACCCCCGCAACTTCTTCTGCGTCACCTAAGAGAGAGGGACTGGTTTAGTGGAGTAATGAATTTTCTACTTATTTTGTTACGGAGTTTTTTTTTTTTTAAATTATGATATCTCCTAAGACGTTGATTGAAATCAAGTGATGTAAAACACAATTTTGTTTACATTTAAACACTTGTGATTAATAACATATTTATTTGAATAAGGATAATATTATATTGATAAAACTCCTTCGCAAATAATGCATTAATTTCGAACAAATTTGATTACCATAAAAAAGGTTATAATGAGTCAATTTTAAAAGATAGACATACGCTGTCGCGGACTTTTTTTAGAACTTTTAAAGTGAAAAGATTCCATCATACATGATATTTGCGTAACTTAAACCGTTTAAGCAGCGCACGCAAAGGAAACTTCCTAAAAAGAATAATTTTTCCCGTTTTTTCAATATTTTTCATTTATGCTCCGCTCCTGTTGGTTGTAACGTGATGTTATATAGCCTATAATATTCTTCGATAAATGGATTATCCAACACAAAAAGAATTTTACAATTCCAACCAGCAGTTCCTGAGATTAGCGCGTTCAAACAAACAAACAAACTCTTCAGCTTTATAATGTTAGTATAAGTATATATAGATTTAATTTTACCACCTGTATGTGTACATTATGGATTGCAATAAAGATGAATTGAATTAAGTTTTTTGGGATAAATTCGTCCCAACTACGGAACCCTTCATGGTGGGTGATCCGACATGCACTTGGCTGGTGTTTTAGGGTACCGTAGTCATCAAGGAACCCTTATACTTTCGCAATGTCCATCTGTCTGTCTGTCCGCGGCTTAGCTCAGATACTCTTTGTACTAGACAGCTGAAAGGCAGGGGTGAGTGGTAAAATAAAATCTTGAAATATATTTTTAGGGTACCTCCCCTTCACGTAAAGCGGGGATGATATTTTTTTTTCTCACCTAACCTATTGTATGGGATATCTTTGGATAGGGCGTTCAAAAATATTGCGGGTTTTGTGTTCATCATTTTTCGATTCAGGGAATCGTTTGCGAAATTTGAAGTGTTAATTCTCAAGTGTCCCCCCCCCTGCCAGCTTAATGGTTGATTTACGTATGTGAAAAAAATCACGACAGTAGTATATATTTATAACGAAGTTATAAGGAAAACTATAACAGAAGAGAATTTACAAGATAACGAATAATAGTCAACCAATTTACATTTGCAGTTGGAATGTATGGGATAACATGTATTTCTACTACAATATCAAGTTGTTCTTGACATAAATTCATCCCAACTACGGAACCCAGTAGTAGATGGTCTTTGGAACTTTTGATTGTGACGAGTACTCTTCTGTTCTCCTACGAATATTAGTTGTAATTCTCTTTTTTATACCAATTTAAAATACGAGTATATAGCTGTAGACCTGCAACTTACTGTCTTGCCCATCTTTATCATTCATCATCATTTCATTTAGCTACACACATGTTTCATTTATTTTTCATTTGCTCCAATTTCCTTTATTTTACTTTCCTCGATAGATGAGTCGAAAACCATAGAGTAGCAGCCCTGTCGGGCCTCGTAATCCGGCCGAGGCGGTCGATTCCTGAGATTGTGTATTCAATTTCCTTTCTGCACTGAAGCGTAGACATATATTTGTTTTGTGACATTCATGTTCGAAGCTTAAGAGATGATACCGCTTTACGAACCTCAGTGACAGACGGACAAAACAATAATCTTATGAAGGTTCAATTTTACCTTATATGGTCAGTTTTCTCTTTAAGAGGAGCAAAAGTGGCATATTTTAATTGTGGCAACGCTAGGCTATTATCATGGTTTTATAAATCTAGTATTCTACTTCTAGTTTTGGGTTTTTCAAAGGTATTTCTTCCTTTTTGTTCCTCATCTCCAACCTCGTTGTCAGGCAATGTAACTGCAGAATTGTTCAGAAAGCACCCATTTCGCTGTGAATCTGAAACGAATCAGCAAAACAAGTGGTTTAATTATATAACATCTATATGACCTCTTACGACTTGCTAAACAATTCCGATGAAGTTTCCCTTTGATCTGATGTTTAAACGGAGATATTACTTTATTAACTCCATCGTGGCAAGTTTTAATTAATAATTTTAATGAATGTATAATTTTGTAAAATGATTTTGAATTTTATTGTGGTTATTTCAGTTCTGTGTATGAAATGATTAATAAACATTCACACATTAACGCCTTCCTCCCATGGGAGTAGGCAGAAACTACAGAACGTCACCTGCTACGATCAAATAAAATATGTGACAAATATAAATAACTCAAAGAAAAGCTTGTATCATTGTTTTTTAAACGACTTCACAGAAAGGAGGAGGTAATCAATCCGGATGTTTTTTTTTTTTGTATTTTTGATACCTCAGATCTCCGTCATTTATAAACTAATTTGGAAAATATATTTTTTATTTGATAAGATATACATCCAGATTTGATCCCATTTTTATGAAAATCCAGTTCTGATGGTGGTATCCAGGAGAAATTGAAGGAACTCCTCAAATATTAGAGGCATACATATAGCGATTTTTGTATTTTCATCAACAAATCAAGCATTTGAATTGAGGAAGTATCATTTAGTGAAGTGGAACTGATGCAGAAGACAATAGATGGCCACCGGAACTCCTCAATGATACGTATTTCACGGGTGGCGACAAAATATCTTGCGTTTAAGATAGTTAAGCGACTATGATGAAGCAAATTTAAATAAATGGTCCTAATCAAAGTGGTAACATCAAACTGATCTAATGATGAAGCCGAAGGTAGGCACCGGAACTCCGTAATAAAACAATGTATCCTAGCCAAGTTTGGGCTTATTGGAATTGTCATGAGATGCATTCTGGCTATAAATTATTTTTAACCGACTTCAAAAAAAGGAGGGGTTCTCAATTCGTCTATATTATACATATGTTCGGTTATAACTTATTTGTTTATGTACCGATTTTTATAATTCACTAGCTTCTGCCCGCGACTTCGTCCGCGTTAAATTTCTTGTTCCCCCGAACGTTCCGTCGCAACACATTGCCTGCCCGTGCTTTTACTTCGTTTTCGCATAAACTTTCATTAAAAAAAATGGTGTTCTAGTTAATAGGAATGTAATTCTTCCTCAAGAATTGGGCTGTAAAATGCAAAGATTTTTTCAAATCCAACTCGTAGTTCCAGAGATTAGCGCGTTCAAAAAACAAAAAACCGGCCAAGTGCGAGACGGACTCGCGCACGAAGGGTTCCCATCCATACAAATCCTTATCCTTACTAATATTATAAATGTGAAAGTAACTCTGTCTGTCTGTCTATTTGTCTGTCTGTCTGTCTGTATGTTACGTTTTCACGCCTAAACCGCTGAACCGATCGACCTGGGATATAGAGAAGGACATAGGCTACTTTTTTACGCGATAACCGACATCCACGCGGGCGGAGCAAAAAAAAACGGCAAATAAATCATGTCCGTTGTATGGGAGCCCCCCTTAAATATTATTTTTTTCTGTTGTTTAGTATTTGTTGTTATAGCGGCAACAGAGATACATCATATGTGAAAATTTCAACTGTTTAACTATCACGGTTCATGAGATACAGCCTGGTGACAGACGGACAGACAGACAGACAGACAGACGGACAGCGGAGTTTTAGTAATAGGGTCCCATTTTACCCTTTGGGTACGGAACCCTAAAAACTAACTTTTCAGCTTTAGCTTAGCCTCGCAGAGTTGATCATTATTTTGCTGCGAGGTTATTATAAAACAGTTATATCTCCTAAGACATTCATTGAAATTAAATGATGTAAGGGCAACTTTGTTCAAAATTAAATACTTGTGATGAATAACGTATTTATTTGGATAAGGATAAATACCATGTTTGTGAAAACTCCTTCGCAAATAATGCATTAATTTCGAACAAATTTGATTACCATAAAAAAGGTTATAGTGAGTCAATCTTAAAAGATTGACATATGCTGTCGCGGACTTTTTCTTAGAAAATTTAAAGAGGAACAATTCTAACATACATGATATTTGCGTAACTTAAACCATTTACGCAGCGCACGCAACGGAAGCTCTCAAAATGGAATAATTTTCTCCGTTTTTGCAACATTTTTCATTTATGCTCCGCTCCTATTAGTTACAGCGTGATGTTATATAGCCTATAATACAATAAATGGACTATCCAACACAAAAAGAATTTTTCAATTCCAACCAGTAGTTCCTGAGATTAGCGCGTTCAAACAAACAAACAAACTCTTCAGCTTTATATATATTAGTATTAGTATAGATTAGTATAGATTAGTATAGATTAGTATAGATTAATATAGATTAGTATAGATTAGTATAGATTAGTATAGATTCATTTGGTAGAGGAAGCTTGCGCGGTGATCATATAAATTTTATTAACTTTGTTTTTTTTTTTTTTTTCTTTGAGTTAGCTTCAATGATAATTGTATTTAATCCACTCGGTGTATGTATGTTGATGATGTCATAAAACGTTCTGTCACTGTTATTTACATAGCAAGTAGTGGTATACGAATTACGACGCGCCAATTTTTATACGAAAAATCTCAATTTTAAACAATATAAATATACACTCACACTGTGTATGCATTTCTTTAGTTAAATTTTCAAAGCAGCGAATACAAAAAACTAGATTATTAGACTTAAGATTCAATGTCAGTGCGCTCTACTTGACCTTTGTTTAGCCTAGTTAGCCTCAGACGTACGTACCTCCAAATTGTGTAGTAAAATAATAAATAAGATTATCTAGTTTGTTTGAAGTAATTTCACAAAAAAATTTGAGGCTTGAGGACAAAGTTTTATGTAGATATGCCAATAACAAAAAATGTCTAGACTGCCAACCACCTTTGTTCAATTTATCATACGAGGCTGGTAAGTCAAATGAGACATTCTTTGAAATACCCAGAAGTGAATTAGGTACCTACATAAATAATGAGCACAAACTAATTGCGATTCATATGAGTCAATTCCTATCAATTAAATTAAAAAAAAACCGGCCAAGTGCGTGTCGGACTACACACAATGAAGGGTTCCGTAGTTGGGATGAATTTATCCCAAGAACAAACTTTACAGTGTAGTTGTTTTTCAACTGCAAATGTAAGTTCTATTACTCGGTAACTTGTAAAGGCTACTTAACTGTGACAGTTTTCCTTTTAACTTCGTTATATATACTACTGCTATAATTTTTTTTCACGTACCCAATGCAACCTGGCAGGGACACACTTGACTTTAACAAAAATTTGCATTTTAAAGCTTAATATTACGCAAACACGTCGAAAAATTATGTTACCAAACCCGCAATATTTTTAACGGCCTATCCAATGATACCCTATGACGATATCATCCCCACTTTACGTGTAGAGGAGGTACGCAAAAAAAATATATTTAATTTTACCACTTTGTCGGCGTGATTAATATGTATACTCATGCCAAATTACAGCTTTCTAGTAAGCTAAGGTCTCTGAGCTAAGCGGCGGACAAAGACAGACGGACGGACATGACGAAACTATAAGGGTTCCTTGTTGACTACGGAATCCTAAAAACGATACCAGAAAATGTGTGTAGGGTAGTAATTGAGTGCTAAGTTGTAAGTCATGGTGAAAGGTGGAAAAGTTTGTTCTGGATTTTTATATAAACTTGGTTAGTTACGAGAGAAAAAGAGACAGCAAATAAACTTTATTAAAAAAAAAACACTACAAGGTCAAAAATTACTTTATTTTCGGAAGTCGGCGTCTTTTGTTAGAATTTAGTTAATAATAAGATAGGCTATTGATTTTAGAAGTGTATTACTCTATTAATTACCACCAGAATGTAGTTTTTTTTTTTTTGAGATTAAATAAATTATTATTATTATTATTTATTATTGTTGTGTTGGTATGATGACAGTCATTTTTACGTTAAATATGACTGTCATTCTAAACTACCAGATGGCGCTATTTGTGGTGTGTTTAATATTATCTTTTTGCTAAACATTAATTTTACATTTACAGTTATGCGTCAATTAATTCCTGTATGTTATATAATGTTAAATATAATACTTGAAAGACTTATAGAATTGTTTCCGGTGGTATTTAAAATAGAAAATTAATAATACTGTTTTACCAAACGAGGTGGCGCGCTACATCCGGTCCCAACTCTTGTTGGTTGACGGCGCAGCGGCGTCGTCGGCGGCGTAGCGCTTTAGCTCTAAGAGGCAGTCTGTTGCTAACCGTGATACAAGTTGATTAAAAGTGATAAGTAAGTGTGACTAAAAGTGAGTTTTATTTTGAGTCGCGTCACACTTTGGATATGTATTTTAGTTTTTTGCCACCGACTTCCAAAATTAAAGTTAAGGCTCCTTCAAACAGGCGCGACGCGCGACGCAACACAAAGAAACCACGTTTCGCGCGACGCAACATAAAGAAACCGCGTGTCGCGCGACGAGCGGTGTCTTTGTGTCGCGCCTGTTTGTAGGAGCCTTTATTTTTCACATTGTAGTATTTTTTTTTGTAAGTCGCTTTTTTGGCAATATGTTTTTACTTTTAGTTATGATACCTACCTCAATCCAATTCATATTATATATCACTACCGACTTGCTATGTCAATAACAGTAAAATAAAAGGTAATATTATAACAGCATCAAGAACAGAATGGATTAAATACATATTATTGAAGCTAACTCAAAAACTAACCCAAGCAAAGTTAATGAAACTTATGTGGGACCACCGCGCAAGCCGTGGAGTTTCTTGCCAGTTCTTCTCCATAGGAAACGACCAATTAGCACCTATAATTATAGCTTCTGGCGTTTCATAAGTGCCCATGTAGGTTTATGTGAAATAAAATATTTTGATTTTGAAGCTTTTAGTGTAGAATGAATTTTCAAAAGCGGTCCATAATTTACGAAAATATTGAGAAAAACTACAGTCGAAAATATAGCCTCCGGCTTTTTTGAAGCCGGTTAAAAAGAAAACTTATCCATTTATACCAATCACAAAGCTGCACATCCTTTAACAAACGACTTGAAAACTCGAAGCCTCCATAATTTAAACTCTCATTCGGAGTACGAGTGTTTACTTTAGTCGCTTTGCATACAAAACTTCAAGTCGCTGATCCGTTAAGATGACGCGCGCTGAGCGGGAAATCTGACATATTGCGAGCGGTTCTATCTTTTTTAAATCTGGCTTGCATTTGTTTTAAGTGGTATAAGAGAAAATGCAGGGTTTCAGCTAGGTTTCAGCATAGTTTGTGGTAGGTACAGTAAATAGAAGAAAGGCGATGAAAGAACAAATTGACGGCATGGTTGGCGCAGTGGTTAAGCGATTGACTGCTGCGCTGCGTGTCGCGGGTTCGATTCCCGCACGGAACAAATATTTGTATGACCTACAAGTAGTTGTTCCAGGTCTGGCTGTTTGTGTATGTGAGTTTAAATGTTTGTAAACGCACCCACAATACAGGAGAAAACCCTAGTGTGGGGCAACGTTTAAAAAAAAAGTGTGTAATAGAAGATAGCTTTGTGTTCCGGATAACTCACTGGCAGTTAATGTAACCAGTAACCTAACGATGAATATATGAGTTAAGTTTTCAAAAAAAATTGGGTGGTCTGCAAAAGGTCTTATTAAAAATTGTTAACAGTCTGAATAGAAAATAGAATTAAATAGTCGTCAATAGAGCAATACTAAACTTGGAATAGTTTTAAAGCCACACTATTTTTAACGCAAATTCTTTGAAAAATCACTACCATGAAATTATCAATTTCCACTTCTTCCTGCCTGCCTGATCTTTACCTTCTTTTTTTTTTCTTTCTCCTCAACCCGCCAAACCCCATAATCTTTGGCACAGCTACCCACCATAATTCCATGTTGGTTCCACATATCATAATATATCCCGTCTACCCGAGTTATACGTCATATAAATATGACAAGTTGTGCCACGATGTCACAAAGCCACAAAATGGAATTGGAATGTCGTTGCGAGCGACAAGCGACGGTGCCCGTGTTGTGGCGGACAGAATAAAGTGTACAGTGTGTTGAAACTGGCATGCAATTCAGTTTAAGTTTGTATTTTTCTTCTTGTGTTCCTTTTACGTACGAGTATGTGGTGAAATGGGTAAGCGGATGGAAATTTTTGAGCATTACGTTTGGGAGTTAAAAAGGAAACAAAAGTAAGTCTGTTTGTAAAATGGCGTCATATGGTGGTTTTATTGTTTTTGCCTGTATTTATAAAGTTACTTGAGTATGGCTGTATATTTCACCCCATTCCTCTTTGTAGCCACTTTACTTAAATCCTGTGCTTTCAAAACATTTTATATCTATTTGTGAGTATATCTATTTATTTAATACTTTAAGCACAAAAAATGTACAGAGGCGGACTTAATGCCATAGGTATGCCATAGGCATTTTCTACCAGTCAACCCTTGGGTGATGCAGAGACATACAGTAGTAGGTGCAATAGCGAAAATTGAGGAATAAATATTCATTTAAATATAAAGATATACATAAACCTATTACAAACTATAAATTCAATATATAAATCTTATTATATATAAATATAAGCACAAATAAATACACATAAATATGTATACTAAAACAAATAAGACAAACAATGGGAAAACATTACCGTTATGATGATACTGCCAGCTTCTTGCGAATATGCTCACGAACTTTTAATTAGTATAACCTCAAAACAAAATTAATGCAACCCAAATTTGAATGTTTTCACTTAATTAATATCAGAAAACGTATCAATAATTGATTACCACGAGCAAAGGCTGCTTAATTACATTTCGACGATACTCTATTATAGGCCCAATACGGCCCCAAAACATCACATTCATATAGCGTTTCCGAGCAAATAAGTAATTCAATTTCCAATACACACAACCCACACAACGGAACTCGACACCTAACATCCAAATTACAATTTCGCTCCAATCTAAAAACAAAAACGAACTGGCGATCCAATCTATAAAACAAATGAACGGGCATAAAACTTAATTTTATAGGTGCGCATGGCCTACAGTGTATTTGTAAAAAAAGTCGGTGGCATTTTAGCTTTCACGATACGCCATCGACGCTCGCACGGTCGACGGACATCAACAAACCTAACTATGCGTTTTACAATAAAATAAAATTGAACCGAAAGCTTTGTCGATTTGTACGGATTCTCGAACCGGCATTTTAATTCGTTGCGCGAATATCACAATGGTGCCACAGAATACTAGCGAGCAGAAGGACAACCGTAAAACTGTCGTCACTATAAACTATTAGTTAAAGTAAACTGAATAGTCTTAAATGGCTGATTTACATATTTCAAAATGATAAACTTAACTTTTGGACTGACGTTTGACACATAACTTCCTACACAGACTTCTATTGTGTTTCTTTCAGTGTCCTTCAACCTATTAGCTAATCTTGCTACTTAACTAATATAATGCAAATGCCAAAAGCGAGTATTCAACAAACATTTACTGTCTTTAAACTACAGATTAGGCGTTTCACTAATGAACCTTTAACACATTACTTCAATAGCAACGTGTGTTTTTGCTTGTGGAGCTTCTGCACCCATATTATGTGCATTGTTAAGTACAATAAAAAGGTTTTTGGGTAACAAAATGGCTCGAAACTGAATAACTAGTACAACTGAAAGCCTGCAGGCTATGTGGTTGCAGTTCTTGTATGCATTTTAAATTAATACAAAAGTTTACAAGCTTTGTCTTTTGAAAACAAAAGTCATATCCATACTAATATTATAAATGTGAAAGTAACTCTGTCTATCTGTCTGTCTGTCAGTCTGTATGTTACGTTTTCACGCCTAAACCGCTGAACCGATCATCATGAAATTTGGCAGAGATATAGCCTGGGATATGGAGAAGGACATAGGCTACTTTTTTACGCGATAACCGACATCCACGCGGGCGGAGCCGCGAGCAAAAGCTAGTTCTTATATAAAAATACTTTTGGTGGTGTGTTTATTTCGTTTGGATGGGTACCTGTGGAAATAATCAAATCGGAAGCAACATGGAACGAATAAGCATTAATCAGGTCCAGAATTATTCACGATATTTATGCTATGCTCTAACTAAGATAGGTAAGTAATAGTACTACAGACCGAATTTCAGCAATGGCAACTAACCAATCTCAGCGGAGACCAGCCTTCGGCGCGGGAGATATTGTAGTGCACAAGACGTGTATGCGCAGACACAGGTGCACTCTCTCTTCCCTCACTCTCATAGTCCGATGTGACGGCAATCCGACACGACCAGAGAGAGATCAGTCGCAGGGCCAACGGCTAAATGTGCGCACCGAGCCACGGGGGTATCACACCGCCATCTTCCAAACTCCGTGCTGTTACTAAGAAATTCCTAATGGAAAAACCCAATAACACTTTGCCCGACCTGGGAATCAAACCCAGGACCCCACACGCTCAGCAGTCGCGCTTGCGACTACCAGACCAACGGGGCAGGCGGGGCGGGTGATAGGCAAGTACCTAGGTAAGGTAGTGATTAAATAATGGCGTATAATGGAATTTTTACCGTGACCACTTACAGCCTTGTTGCGGATTCTAGCTTTTCCTTACATTTCCAAAATGTCTATTTAAAAAAATACTTAATACTTCAAACATGGATTATAATATTGTATTTTCCTTTTGAACACATAATTTACAACTTTTAGTATGCTGTCATTAAAAGAAAAAAAAAATCTAACAATACTTAGTAAAAATTCCTTATGTCCATATTTACGTTCCCAAAACCCCTTTTAAAAGGCAAATGGACTGACTGACAACCGAAGACCTATGGGTCCAAACATATATTAAAACAGTTACACAAGGGATGTTGACATAATTGTCGTGTGTGTAGACATGGCCGTTTATTTAAGCGGCAGCGCTCCCATCAATCTTCATCGACGGGACGCACTCGATTGACAGGGAACGCGCGCAATGAATACAAATGAACTTACCCTTAAATATGTGGTACAGAGTGTAAGATACTGAAACAAATTGCTAAACTTTTTGAAGGCGTAGTTGTAATATTGATGTAGAAGAAATAAGAACCCCACCACGCTGCAGAACGCCTTGGTAGACACCAGCAATATCTAAAAGTTTTTGTATACTAGCCATGTTCTGTTACTGCTACTACTAACCATCAAGCATAGGTACCGATCGATCCTCCAACCTGCACTGGGACCACGTGGTGGGTTTTGGCCCACTTCCTCTGATTTTGCTATGTATCCTTTAGGGACCTACTTTTTTCGTTTTAAATAGCCATTATCGTGATACCATTCATTAATTCTTGAGGTTGTTACTTTCATTTTGAGTTTCGATAAAATGAAAATCGTTTATTTTAGGCAGCGCTTATAACTTAGACCGCGATCCAGACACGACGGTAGCTCGCTCACAGAAATCAGTCTTGGATGGAAATTACAGAGAATTTTCATTAGAATGGGCTCTTAACTGATAACACCCCATTTATTCCGCCAAAGTACCGTCTAATACATTATTAAAGAGCTTTAGCTCTATGTATAGCTCAGGTTTTAGTTTTGGCTAATGTTTTGCTACGATATAACTAATTTCCTGATGATAAGTTCACATTTATAATTGCCATAAAAAAATGCCAATGTTTAATTTTAGTTAACCGGTTGGATGCCGTAATTACAGAAATAATTAAAAAGCCATTGTGTCTCGTGTGGATCCACGTTCCGGCTACGAAGGGTTAAAGACTTTTATTTCTTAAAAACAAAACTCACTTTATTCACTTAGAATGAGAAACACTAGCTAAATAATATTTAAGTAATTAAGTTTATATCGAAACAGATTTAAAAGATCTATTCTGTCATAATTATAGTTTTGATTGATTTATGAACCAATTAGACAATAACCAATGTTTTGTTTTTTTTAATTCGTTATATACTGTGCATGAATGCACACTGCTGTGATTTTTTTCACGTACCCAATTAAAACACTTGACTCTAACAATTTGCACTTTAAAGCTTAATATTACGCAAATGGATCCCTGAATCGAAAAATGGTTTTCAAAAACGAGCAATATTTTTGAAAGGCCTATCCAACGACCAATCCATTTGAAGGCCTATCCAATGGATAGACGAGAAATAAAAATATCATCCCCATTTTACATGAAGAGCTACATGTACCCTAAACAAAAATATTTTTCTAGATTTTATTTATATAATATGTATACCTATGCCAAATTACAGCTTTTTAGTACATAGAGTCTCTGAGCTGAGCCGAAGACAGATGGACAGACAGACAGACATGGCGAAACTATAAGGGTTCCTCGTGGACTACGGAACCCTAAAAAACTAATTATCAGTGAACAAAACTAACATGCACTGCGTAGTCGGACAAACGGTAAGCTTTATACAATGTTGAACTAAGTCGTACCGCCAAAATAGATAAAGTGTGGAACAAGTTAACTCGCGGGAGATCTAGGTAGCTACGTGTCAAGTGCAGGATTATGGCACGGGAGAGGAATTGTTTGGGACAAGGCATGAGAAAGACACAAGAAAAACAAGTCAAAATACTAGGAGAGAAAGAACACAATGAGGCACACTACTATTTTACAATATTTTTAAGAGGGTATGTCGCAATTAGCATTGGCACGTATAATAAAACTGAAACAAAACTGAAACTGAACTGGTAGGAAATGCCTATGGCATTAAGTCCGCCTCTGTACATTTTTTTTGTGCTTAAAGTATTAAATAAATAAACTGCTTAAGTAAATTAAGATGATAATATAACAAGGAGATTATCTCCTTGTTATATTATCATCTTAATTTACTTATATACTTTATAAAAGTATTTTCTTCTTTTTTTTTATCTGTTTTTCATCCTCTCCAAATTAAATTTTCGAACGAAGTTATCCCATCCACTTTTATGTTAACAGAAATAACCTTTTCAAACACACAATGTTCTACTTATGTGCATCTGTAATCCAGAAAAAAAGCCTACGTATCTCTCTATTTAGAAACAAGTGTTTGTTACTTTTGCTTTTTCTACACAAACTAAGCCTATTCAAACTTAAAACCACAATTTAGACCAAAACAGTACTTTTCCAACTCCTCGCTCTTTCATCTTGTCCCATCTACCAATAGAGTCACAGGATTACAAACACGCTCACATATGTACTTATGTACTTCTGAGTGAGACAAAATGCTCATTGAATTTCATAAGGCCCCGGATTGCAAACCGGACGCCGCCGGAGCACCTTTAACTTAAGTTTGCTTGTTGCAACTTTGTTTTATTCGCAGTATTTTGTCTTGTGTAATGGGACTTATTTTACAGTATACAAATAGGTTGTATGTTTATGTTGTTAAATAGTTCTTTGAAGGAAAAGGATGAGGAATTGCTATGATAAAATGCTGTCTAATTTATTTTTGGAAGCTCATTCTTATACTCACAGAGAACCAACCACCAGTAAGGTGTTTATAGAAACTTCGGGAAAGATTACTAATGTACTGTAAAAACGTCGAACAGATTTTTTTTTTGGAACAGGATTCAGATAGTTCAAGACAGTAAGAAATGACAAATACAGAAGATAACCTACCTAAAGAAATGAAAGAGTCGAAAATGCTACTACATCTGTACTCCCCAAGGTAGCGTATCAGTACTAAACTAACATATTTTCTAGATCCCTGATGACTGATTTACTCCTAATATTATAATAATAGGGTCGGACTAACTATAACACTCGTACCTTTTTTACCTGAGTATTATAAAACCTAGCACCCATTTGAACTAAAACCCTAATAGGTTGCAACTAGTAACCGAGTAGTTATTACAAAACCCAGGGGACAAAGAAACAAACCTCTACAACAGGCTTTGTTTTTTCATAAGTTTTTGCGGTATTTTGCGGTAGTCCCATTTGGGCGCCAGTTAGCAGAGTACAATAATAATTTGTAAAGATTACGAACAACAGGTGTGGCTAACGATACACCTTTGTGTTTATTATTTGCCTACCCTCCTTTGGGCATAGATTAAAATTATCATGCGTGTAAAGTCCGTATTTATTGAATAAACAAAGTTAGTGTTTTAATAAACTGGGCTTATCGCAATCCACTGTTGAATGTTATCCTTTCGAAATGAATCATAATTATACAAATATTAATTTAACATACAAAGTTAACTGTACACAATTATTGCCAATAAGTATTGGTCACAATGGAATTTTGGGTTTTTCAATCAATGTTAGGAAATCACTCACCTATTACTGATGTTGCACTTTATTTAAGTGTCATGTGTTGTGCATATATTTTGTTGGTGATCCAAAATAAATAAAATATATAATGTTGTGCTTTGATTTGAGATTGTTAACTATGTTTGTTGGTGCTCTATTTTGAAAGAAATCCACCAGGATTAATCAAAACAGCTAAATTATAATGTTTTGCTATACAAAAATTACAGCTCTGATAAAATTGCTTTAGGTATTTATTTTTATTTTATATCTTGATTCATAATGTGTGTGATTAATGCATCACTAAGTAGATATATCAAATAGGCATTCAACACTTCTCAAACTCTCTTCAAGAATGGGTGGTCGCACCTGAACTCTGCTTACTCTTCTAAAAATAGTCCGCCATGTTCATAACATCACGTGTGATTATACTTTCTCATTACTACGTTACTTATTGCTATGGGAAGCTCTCCCATCCTTGTATGAGAGTTACGTTTGTTTGTGCAAACAATTTGTATGATATCCATTAGTTGACATGCAACGTTGATTATATCTGGTACATATGTATACTGGAGAATTGGCTACAGCCGGATTCATTTTTCCTAGCTTTCTTTCTGTGGGTATGATTTTGTATTTTAGCTAACTTTAATTCAAAATCTAATTTTATAAAAGTTGTTAAAACCACCAAGTTTTATTTTTTTAATAAAATGAGTTTTATCAGATTCTAAGAAAAGGAAGGTAAAGATAGGAACGTAAGTACGAGTAGGTTCAGCAATAAGTTATCGTTTAGAACGAGCCTAGATCAGACTACCTTAGTGGAAATAGGTTCTATATTTGTGGGTATTGCCACCATTCCACCTACACGTTTTATGTATTACCGTTGTCGTTGTCTGATTAGATACTCAGTCAGACAACGTAATGGTTTTTATGGCTAATACAGTCGCTTTTCCTGCCTTAATGACATAATATGCCTACAGCCATGAAAACAAAGCACCCACAACCCCACATTACCATAGACCTAAGCAACTTGAAAGAAGTAGTATTCTGTATCAGTAATATGTTTACATAACGTCCGCTAATCGCGCACCATCGCTGCCTCGATTCCAAATCCCATACGTTAATAATCGTATAAATTCAATATTGAGACGCTCAAGTCTACACGGTTGGACTGTGTCCAATAGTAATGATTTGATTGGGAAGACTGGGGACTTGGCACTTTATAAGTATGTTTTTAATTTGATTTGATTAAGACTTACTTGCAGTGACTTGCACCACAAATCACTCAATACGATTAACGGTGAACGTAGGTACCTATTTAAAACATAATTCTGTCTCTGTGTATCTTTAAACGATTGATAGAAACAGAACGATGTTTTAAATTGGTTTCGCGCTAAACGTGTATGTGATGTGTAGTGTAATGTCCATCTTATTTTCCCAGTGGTTTTAACATAATCTTGCTATTTCAATACATATTCTGGCATCGCACCTATTTGGATGCATATTTACCTAAAATTAATGTTTTGCTATGAAAGTATGGAAGCGGTTTTGAAAGTATGGCACTGCAAATTTTTCATATCAAATTATTGAATTACATATTTATTAGATTTGATTTAGATTTTTTTTTGATTTTTAAGTATTTTTTTAACACGATACAAATGTGCATTCCATATAAACCAACATTTAAAAGTAAGTAAATATACATCCGATTCTATAATCAGAAACCTAAATTTGTCGATCCCGGAACCGCGGGATTTTTTTGATACAAATGCGCATTCCATATTAGCCAACATCTCAACTTTATATGCATCCGAATATCCGACCTCTAATTATGAGCTTGCAATTCTATCGACAACAAGGTCGTGACAGACTGAGGTTGAGAAATGCTGTTTGACAGCAGAAATAATGTGTAGTGGCTTCTCTTTCTCAAACTACTCTTATATTTATCGCAAGAAAGTCTGCAACTACTACATTTTATTGTTAATTACTGAATAGCAAAATGTAAGCGGAAAATCACAAAAGGTTACATAAAACATAAGTCATTCATAGGGGTTATTCGCAAAATATCAGAATCAGGTTATTACGGATTATAACTAAGCTTTGCTCTTGTTTTGGAAGTAAAAGAAAAAAAAAATCATCTGCAATTTGTATGCAACCACAATTTTATGTTCACACAATCCCATTGAGGAAATTTATAATCCCCGTTCATATTATTTGCCAGTTAACATGCACTACCTACTTGATAAAGGCATGACTTCTAGCTCAAGACATACTTTGAAATGCATCCAGTGTTTTTCATAGGAAGTATATAATTATAGTACCTATTTACTTAGCATAATCGCTTAAATACAAAATAACTCTCAAGTTCGCAGTTCTAGTAACGACTAAATCTAGAACTAGCTCTTACCTAACTTGGGACCACAAAAGGAGGTATATCTGTTAGTTGTTTTGTTCATCGGTACGATACATCAGCTTGGATTGAATACAAAGCCTTAGAAACATTCGGTATATTACACAATTGGATTGTGTTGAAAAACGTAGACTTTGGGTTTGTAGGTTTTTTTTAATATCGTTAGGTCTCAAATAAGAAAGAGGTCCACTTTATTAAGTAGTTACCACCACCTAAAACTGCAATATCAGACTGCAACACTCAACTGCAAGTCGTTTGCCATCTCAAACACAAAGATGAGAATGCCTCACGCGCTTGTTAGTACACCGGCAGTCAAACATTCTAACCGCAACACATTAAGCTGCTTGGTGACGGAAATGGTGAACAGAAATTTTAACCAAATGACTCGGGTATTTGAATTTTGGAGTTGTTTGCATAAATAACTCTTGCTGTGTGTACGAACCGTCTAAAGAAACCGCTATGTAAAACAGACACTATTCGGTGACCTGAAAACCGCCGGCCGGACGTCCGGGGCCGTAACACCGTACAGAATCAATAGCCGTAACATACGCCACGATCGCCCCATGCATTATGCACGATGGCTATGGTAGCCTGCACTTGCATTCGGGTGCTTTTGTTTTGACGGGGGTTAAGAAAAGGCCACCATATTTTTCTTTCGTGGGGGACACGTAAGCTAGCGTCATCCTATCTGTTAGTATCTACTGCGATCATTAGTTCTACTGCCAATGTGATGATTTAGTTTTTTTTTTTGTTTTGTGTTAAGTCAATAGTATAACCAGAGTTCTATTGCTGATGGCAACATAAGAACATTAATCAGTAGGTCAACTGTGGTGAATAGGGCAGAAACAATTGCACTGAAACAAATTTATACACAGGGTGTAAGGAACAACCCCCTGCAAACTAATAGGGTGCATTCAGCTCTTTTTTAATCATATTCCACTGAAAAATTGTTCCGTTTTTTTTTTTTTTTCGTTTTTTGTTACTATTCCTTTATTTCAATGTAAAATTCTATTCTCTTTACGAAGCACTCCATTTAGGTAAATAAAACTCTAAATACTCTAACGAACATGCTTGAAATCAGCTGTTCACTTTCTGCCTAGCTACAGAGTTCATCTAACTCACCGCATCCTGCTGCGGGGAGGGCGGCCATGGCTCGCTGCGATGCCGTTCGCTTCGTGCGTTTTGCCACGGTAACTATACGAGTACTTTGCGTGTGAGGTAATAAAACAAATCAGGTTTATTGGATTCTATTAAGGTTCTTGAAATAATTTCATGTACCGGTCATCTTAGTATGATATACTGAATTCACCCCATCAGTGAGGTTGTACTACAACCTGTACAGAGTGGAAAAAAAGACCGTGGTTGGAGGAAAAGTACCCTTAATATTGATTATGGGAAATTTTGCTGAAAGGAAACATTCCTTTATTTTCAAAAATAATTAAAACTGCATTTAAAGATTTTTGAAAAATCACCTGCTTGAGCCGGGAATAGAACCGGTGAAATGAGAAAAAAAAACAACCTGTATTTTATGATACCAACCGAAAGAGTCATTCATAAGGATCAATTCCTTTGAAATAAAATAGTATCTTAAATTAAAGAAAGACCAAGTTTTTTTTTTTTTTTTGTTTAAAACTTACTATCTAAAGAAAATAGTTCACTTAACTTATGAATTGCTCAAAATGAGAACCACTTTCACGTATGCACAGACGTATTCTTCGACTGAATTCGCTACGTGTCGCCTTTTATATCGAGTTTTTATCATCTTTCTTTAATTTTTTTTTCTTTTTTTCTATGTTGTTTTCTATTTTATTTCAAAGGAATTGATCCTTATGCATGACTCTTTCGGTTGGTATCATAAAATACAGGATATTTTTTTATTTTTTCTTCAAATTTCACCGGTTCTATTCCCGGCTCAAGCAGGTGATTTTTCAAAAATCTTTAAATGCAGTTTTTATTATTTTTGAAAATAAAGGAATGTTGCCTTTCAGTAAAATTTGCCATCATCAATATTAAGGGTACTTTTCCTCCAACCACGGCCTTTTTTTTCCAGCCTGTATATATATATTTTTTTTTTAATTTATTGATTATATAAAGATTATTAAAGATGAGTAGTAGAGGAAAGCTTCTTAAGAATGAGTTCATCAGGGGGAGTACTCAATCCATATTTATTTTTGCTGCCAAGCAGTAATCACTGATGCAAATATTTGAACTTTATCCTTGACCGACCGAAAAAACCACTTCCCATCTGGTAAAGCCTTGTTTACCAACCTATCCAATAAGAAAACAGTCATCTAAATAACACTCTATCGACCAGGAAATAAGAAGTCACTGACATAAACATCCTTAGCTGGCCGCTTACAAGCCGGACCACGTATAGCCGATAGCTCATAACTAATACGACAGAGGTATCTGTCTAGTTCTTGTAGCTTCGTATTCTTGGAATTTATTATTATAACCTTATGGTTCTTCTTTGTCTTGTTTTATAATGCAATCGATGATTTTTGCTTTTTTTTATGACTTTTGTCTACATGATGAGGTTTTCTGAATGAATGGACTATGATGAATATAATTATCTTTTTATTCGTCGTATGTCTGTCTGTCACGGGGATGTACGAGTATGTCGCAAATTGTAATATCTAGCCAGTTGATATTTTCACAGAATACGTGTATAGCCACTATCATTCAAAAGAAAAATAAAAATCTTAAACCAATAGAATAAACCTCAAAAAAAAAAACATTTCTCAACGTATAATCACAGTCTCACATTGGGTTGTTGTTTTTCTCTTTCTTCACTTCCTCGTGTTTCAGTCGGATATTGTTCCGATGTGGTATCGTTATCAGAGAGCTTATCGAACACCTTTTGTTTATACGAGATACACAAAACTCAAAAGCAAAATCAACACTATCCCCGTATTCCCGTGCTATGTACAATATGTACATTCCATAGTCCGGAGTGGGTTTTGGCTATAAGCTAGCTTAGCATAGCATAGCCATCCCATCTGATCTTGCTACGCCACAGCCTAAACCCAAAACAAACAGAACTGAACTACATAACGCATAACTAACATAAAGCACTTTACAGCGTTGGCTTCAGGATATTTAGCCAGGATGACCACAAATGAGTAGACCTAGCATTTCGCAGCTGTGACCCTGGCTAAACAAACTTGTTTTTACCACTCGACTAAACCAAAACCGACTCTATTATTAAAGTAATGGGGGTGGTTAAGAGTGTAAAGGTAAGTTGGCATGGTTAAATAATGTCATGGCCATTGTACCCCAAACGGCTTATAAGTGTGGGTGTATAAATAGTTCGAGCTTTGTTAAAAACTTTGCTTTCCAGTAATGTTCGGTTTGGTTAGTTTTTAAAGTTCTTTTAGTTTTTGTGGATACCTTGAAAATATTAAATCGTTTATTGCATAATTTGATTGCAGGCTACATAGAATAGGATTTAGTTGATAAACTAACCGTTTAGTGTACCAATCCACTTTTTGATTAACTGGATCAAGACAGCATCTCTAGTATTCCTATTAATTCATATACCAATCTCTTTTGCATGTTAGTTTGAGAAGCACAGGAGTACTCTGCATCATACAGAACCGTCTATAAAGCGTCCCAATTGCCAAGCAAGAATGCTTTACGACTGGTCAGTAAATGAATAGCTCTATTTGCTTTATTAAATTTTTAATTAATATTTGCCTTTAAACTATCAGCAGAGTTAGTTATATTGCAAATAATACTGCTATTCATACCTGTCCAACTAATAAAAAGTGAAGATAAACGACACCGCAAGTTTCATCCAATTGAATAAAGATCCATAACTTTGGAGATAAATCACAGCTAGTCGTATCCATTGCTGTGATCGAGGAATGAGGAAAATGAGGGAAAATGCAGTATATCAGCCCCACACGAAAGTTTTTGGAAGGGCCAAGGAAAGTTCATCCTGTATTCTCCCGAGGGCATAGGTAGTATGTTTATTTTTTTACAAGGAACAGAATAGATCTCCTAGAAAGGAAAGTCTTTTCCTTTTCGAATGAATGGTACTTTTTAGATTAGTTGGGCCCAGCTCAAAGGTGGATACTTGGGGCATTCCAGCAAGTGGGTCATGTTCTGGACAGCACCGCACTCACATTAGGTGCCGGCCGGGTTAATACCATAAAAACTTAGAATTTACTTCTACCGCCAAATGGCACTACCTACCGTGTTTCGATTTGAAGAGCGGGCAGGTGACGATGAAATTAATTAGAATTAGATGATAGTAACCACTTCACTACAAGGTTGTCAATATTGCCATAAACACTTCTTACTCCAGTTGCATCGGTTAACCGATATTTTGCGGTATATATTTGACTCTCTGTTATACTTAAAACACTACAACTTCTTTGTTCCTAAGCTCAAACCTTTCATTAATTTGACAAAATTAAAACCTAATCTCTTATTAGACCCGAGTTATCTAATATTCCACCACAACTCCTTAACTGTTCGTATTACTTGTTAATACTACATGTTCGAGCGACTCCGGCGCCGCGACACTATTTATTAGCTAACTTTCACAATAAATCCGACTGCTCGACCGTGACGAATCAAACGACGTGTAAGTATGTGTGCAGACAAAACTGTTAGGATGTTATTTGATTTAGAAACCTTGAAGCTAATTCTGAAGCCTAATTCTTTAGCTTCAGAATTCAGTTGCAAGCCTTCCTTATCGAGTAAACACAGCTACCGCCATAAGCATTTCATCTAGCGGGTGGTTTCATAATTTTCTCCGTTTGCATACTGGTGCATTGTATTCACTCAAGTATTCGTCTCCTTCAACCATGGGTCTTTGGTAGACATAGCCAGTATACTGCAATTTTAGCATACTCTGCAGGCTTATTCAGACTTCTTCAAGGTTAATCAGTAGCACTCTTCAGGTTATGTATAATGCGCGGAGAACCCAGTGCTATGACGCAACTTTGGAGAGGCGTATACAGTTGTAGATTACTACATAATACATAATTAATATACATAATTATTATGTAGTAAGCCTTTCGCGCAGAGAATAAGTCTGAAAATACTTTTTCTTGTAAGTCAACAATGCAGCTTCAGAAAATAATTTTCATCCCAAAACCACTTGTCGACACGGCAGTACGTAATACGTGTTTGGCATCGATTTATTCCGTGCACCTTACACCTTAATCCTTCGCCTCAGCCACTGCGGAACGGACACGTCCTGACGACTGACTAGAATAATGCGCAATTTTATACGATTTATATCTGATGCTACTTGATGGAATTGAGGAGTGGATTTGGAGGTGTGATTGTGTCAGGTACTTGTTGTACAAGGAAAATAATAATAATATGGCCCCCATAGTTACGTAGTTAAAAGAGCTCATTCGTGATGTTAACTCAGGGTAGTATAGTCGAACCTTAAGGCTCAATTTCATTTGCACATAAAGATGTGCAAGTGAAATGGGCCCTTAGGGTTGGTAGCCTTGGGGTTAAATTACAATTAAGACCAATTTGATAGTAACCTTGTGTCCAACAACGTTGAAATCAACTGATTAATTATTTAATCAGTTCTATATTTAAAATTTGGCATAAACCAACCATTTAAATACCTAACCGGTAGTTTGAATGTTGCTGAACACAGGCCTTAGGTAGTTTGATCCTTACTAAACTTTAAATATACTGGGAATTGTTGTCAAATGTGGTGAAGCAACTAAGTCGACTACGCCTACTTCATAAATGATAACATATATTATCTTCTTTTTACCGTAAAATTTGGGTATAATGAAACTACGGGAAAATGAGACCTTGTTCATTTTGCGGCATCCAAGACCGTACTTCAATCAAAACGTTCTTCTTTATCCAATCAACGTACGCTAAAATAAACTTAAAAGCGTTTTCCAAAAAACACGACTCAATATGTAAATAACATTTAAAAAAGGCTTCCAAGCGTAAGATCCTTTGATGATACTACCTGTCAAAACCATCAGACTCTTTTGTATTAAAAAAAACACGTAATTTCATTCCGTTCAATTTAAATGACGAGTAAACCATCCAAATTAGAGTACGTACCGAATAAAAAAAGAATCTTAAGGAAAATCGTTTCAGGGCGCGACGGGAAATCGTTTCGCTGCAACCCATTCATGTGTGGAAATATACGGGGATTATAATCGACAAGAGACGCTTGTAAGGATTTTCTTTATTTTTTGGCTAGTAATTGAGACATACTTTATTATTGTAGTTTTTTTTAGACAACTATGAGCGCAGTTGTTCCAAATCGTAACTTTATCAGTGAAAATATCATTCGAGCTATACCCAAAGTTTCAAATTTAGATAATTTATGTAAACAAAGGGGATAACAAGGGGTACAAAAAAAATCACAAAAATGGCTAAAAAAAAGGGTTCCATTTTCTTTTAAGTACTTATTTTAAGAAATAATAACTATAGAATAATCATACCGTAATTATTTTTATAAATTTTCGGTTTTAAACAAAGTTATTAAAAAAGGGAGATTTTCTGGATAAAAATATTTTATGATACTGGTAACAATGCAGGAGATCCAAACATTTTCAAATTTTTTACATCTTCAACAACACTAATATTACAACTCTCATTCATAGATTCATATTGTAAGTAGTATATCTATCCACATTTTGAATGAAAACGGCTGTAAACTGTTTCAAGTGGAAATCGATTTTGGGAGGCCTACGTCTAGCACTGGACATAAATGGGCTGATTATGACGATCATAATGCCGTGTCTCCGACACATTACACAAAACATTGTGTGGCAACGGTATTTTGTTTTCATAGTTCTTATAAGTAATTCACTTTAATTTTATCGATTTTTATTTACAAAAAAATTTGTGACAAAACGTTTTGTACCATTGACCTGTCATTTTGACAGTGACATTTCTTGACATTACTTTGTTTACATAAATTATCTGCATTAGAGACTTTGGGTATAGTATTATGTACGAATGTGCTACAGAAGAAGAATTCTGGGCAGACTCGATTCGCCTTCTGTATCAACTATGCTATTATTTATTAACTATGCGATTTGCTATCAACACGCTAAAAAGAAGTTGCACTTATAAAACAACAGTTCCACCTGCCTTAAGCGTACAGCTTTTATCGAACTTAATTCAAAACCAAATTAATAACTGAGTTACTTAAGACCTCTATTACTTAACAGATATAGCAGCAAGACAAAAACCCTAACTAGTCATCTATCTACGGATCTGACAGCGAAGCGGGTCCGTCGCTTCACCTCCCCCGTACATCCCGCTCGCGGCCGAACTGCTCGCGACATTTCCAATGATATTTCGATCGGCTGATATGAAAACAGACCGTGATTGAATTGTGATTGAGGTTCAACAATCGGAGATGGGTCTTTACAATAATTCCCAAGCGGAATTCCTATTATTTTCCACTGACTCGTATTGTGGGAGGCGTCAGCTTAATATCATTGAAATTAAATGTCGTTAAGGTCCTTTTAAGGTTTGATGGTATTCTAAACTCGTGTTGAGCTTGATGGAATCACTTCAAAACAGCAATTAAAACTCATCATGCTCTAAATTAGCAGCTATTACTTCTAGCTTTTAATAGTTACTATTAAGGACCTTATGTGTCTGCTCTCCTCCAAAATATAATATTTGACATTCCGAATAACCCAAGTTCTGTATACGCTGTTCAATTTCAACAAAACACAGATGTGAAAATCCTAAGTTATAAGGGTCATTGTCGTATGCCCTTTGTTCAAGTTTGCAGACTTGAAACAATAAAATTTTACGACAATATGTGGCTCTATAAAGTATTTTCTTATTTATTTATTTTTTTCAAAACTAGCAACCAATGTGCTGTAAAAACAGTGGGTAAGAAAATAGTACTCTGCTGTTTTAAATTTTCATTTATTTAGTCTGTGGACGTTAAAACCTGATTTTTTTTCATAACGCATCACTATCTTGTTATCTAGTTTATTTACAAAGCACGTTATTTATTATTTTAGAAACTAACACCCAGTAAATTTTTGAATGGCCTATCTAGACGAAAATTTGCTAACAGTTTTTATCGGCTGCCTGAAATACAATCAAATATTTCATTAAGTGTATCATAGCCAATTGTGTCTTCAAAATACGTCTTTTTTTTCTTATTTTTTTTGTATATTTGGCACCTTGTCTGTATTTTCTTAATATTCATGTAATTAGTTTTTATTTAATCATGCTTTTGTATGTTGTGATATGTCTTTTATGTGCCCGAAATAAACGGTTTATTTATCTATCTAACTAAATAACTTGACATGCGTGAGACAATCTGTAAGACATATTTCGTTGTTTTAAAATTAGTATTTCTTAAACCATGTGTTCTTGCATAATTAATATCAATTTCTATTTAATCGTTATAAACCGTCATTAACAACCCAAACAAAGATTGCACAAAGCCAGAATTTTTCTGCTAAGCTGACCTAAAACCTACTATCATTCAACCAAACTTGTTCCATTAATCTTGTACTAATAAAGAGCTCCATTGTGTGTACTTGCTAATACATATCAGTAGGGTGTTTAATGTTCCGTGAACTTCGAGTACAATTCCTTGTGTATTTGTTTTGTTAGTAAACTCAAGAGTTATTTGGAAGCCATATTTTCTGGTATACTTTAGGCTTTCCTTGTGGGTCACTTTGCGATGATATGTGGTTTGTAAAAGTGCGCTTCGCTTTTGTTTAGTGGTAGGTAAATTATGATAGTGGCAATCTTAAGCTACTCATATATTGTTATTGATATTTTTATTGGAATCGCTTTTATTATAACCATATTTTATTTTACTGTCTCCGTTTGTAGTTGAAAGAGAATTTAGGATGCTGTTCTTATTTAGGTAAGTGGTTGGAACACGTTTTTTTCTTGCTGAGACCATATTGTTCCGCTATTGGTTACTAAACAAAATTTTTTTTGTTCACATTTTAACCAGGCGTTTATCTTCTTCTCTTTCACCGTATAATGTGCTTATTTCTATATTGATAATTGGGTACATAATTGGCCACTTTACGTTTATCTTAACTACATAATAAATGCTGTGGAAATGCGCTCCTTGCGAAGCATGTGTCGCGTGACTGAAAGATAGGCTGAAAAATGATGGGATAAGGCAACGGTGTGGCAGATGTAGCGACAAAAATTGAAAAGAGTACGCTGAGATGGTTTGGTCACGTTAAGAGGATGAATGAAAGGTGACTAACAAAAGTCAGATGTGAGTGGAAACGCTGGGATAGGACGCCCTAGGCGGACTTATAGTGACCTAATTGGTGATATTCTTCAGTAAGGTTAGGTGCGTAGTACTCGCAACCGGCGTGCGTGTATTCGACCATATTATGTATTAACGTAAACGAATCAAAACATACTCCATGTAGGGATCGTAGCAAGAGGCGTTCCATTTTTAGTTTCTGCCTAACGCCATGGGAAGAAGGCGTAAGTTTATATGTAAGTAAATACTACATAAATCTTCTTTTTAGTTTTCCGTAGTAAACAAGGAACCCTTATAGTTTAGCCATATCCGTCTGTCTGTCTTTCTGTCCGCGGCTTAGATCAGAGATCCTTAGTACTAGAAAACTAGTAACCATACCATGTGGTGCCGTACGTAAAGAATAGCACCACCCCATTTCCTCCCATGGGTGTCGTAAAAGGCAACTAAGGGACTTACTAGAGAATGGGCAGCTGCGTTCTCTATGAATTTTTAACACTATACTGCGATCGCCAACCCGCCTGCCAAGCGTGGCGATTATGGCTGACCCCCCCAATTGGGGGAGGTTTATATCCGGCAGTGGACGTCTTTCGGCTGAAATGCTGAGAAAACTGTATTTGGCATGAGTATACATATTAATACGACAATTAGTTCAACCAGGTTTCAGACTGGCTAAAGTAGACTCATCCTTCATGGGGTACTGTTTAAAATGTTACAATAAAATATCTCCCCACATACTCCAATTGAACGAAACAAAATTTAAAACTTGTATAAAACGCACACTATGCAGCCAAGCATATTATAAGTTGGGGGATTACATCGCTGACAAAAATGCTTGGCTCAATGCTGGTCCTACTCCATAAGGGCGCATCAACTAATTGATAAATATTATTGGAGCTGCTGAAGATTGTAAACTATTTTTGCATTGTATAAACTCAATCTCCTTGAATTATATAATTGCATAGCACAGGTGTGAGTACTATGTACTATAGAGCTACCATTTACCGGGTAATATGTCTTTTATTGACTTGAATGTGCCCTGGCGGCTGAGAGTATGTCATGCTCACTCAAATGTCTCGCTGGTGGTGGCGTGTGTGTTGGATCATTAAGTTCCCTTCAAAATGGTTGTGCTAAATGATGCTGATCCATGCGTCATGTTCGTAAATGGGCGCCGTCAGTTGGGACTGGTCATCTCTTAGCTGCCACGGCTTATTTTAATTTCTGAATTGTTTCTATTACGGACGCTTCTAACGTGCACGTCTTTCTACATTGTTCTCACATGTATAACTTCAACATGAATGATGTAACCCATATTTTTGTAACAATATTTTGTTTTATAAGAGTGTCCATGGAGTTTCTTGTCCGTTCTTCTCCATAGGAACCTACTACGCTTTGGAATGTGCAACTAGCTTCATCTTTCTGACTGACCGACCCCTTGACAATTCAAAAGTGCCTGTAATTGGTTTATTTGAAATAAATGCTTTGAGTTTGAGTTTTGAGTTTACGCCGACATAGTGGTAAAAAATATCATCCCCACTTTACGTGTCCCCTACACCCAAAGTGGGGATGATTATTTTTCTCGTCTACCCCATAGTGTGGGGTATTGTTAGATAAGCCGTTCAAAATTATTGAGGGTTTATCAAAACCATTTTTCGATTCAGGGAACTGTTTGCGTAATATTATTGTTAGAGTCAAATGTGCTCAATGGTTGGACTTGGATATGTGAAAAAATTCACAGCAGTAGTGTATATAACGAAATTAAAAGGAAAACTTTCACAGCTAAGTAGGTTTTACAAGTTACCGAGTAATAGTCGACCAACTTACATTTACAGTTGAAAATCATGTTCTCTCATACATTCTGTATGGAAGAACATGTTTTTCAACTACAATGTTAGGTTTGTTCTTGGGATAAATTCATACTAACTACGGTATCCATACCCTTTATTTTGCATGGTCCGACACGTACTTGGCCGATTTTTTTAAATTCAAATCTACGTTATCTGGCTGGCGTTGTCATATTGCTCAGCATTCCAGTGAATTCTTAATTTCATCTGTCATCCCTTTGTCTAGCTCAGTATCTTCAACTATTCTATGTTGCCAACACTTATTTATAAGTTAAAAGTTTAATTTGAAACACAAATAACAAGGAACTTCCACAGTTCCTGCCCTTTAAAAATCCTAACTAGAGAACTGTGTTCCACCCTCCCATAAATTGTTTGTTAATTGTAGCACTTTGTTCTAACAAAAGTAATGGCGGTCACTGTACACTGTTCAGTGTTTAAGTATTATTATCAAACATTTTATGTAGTTCTCTTTGTGTTTTAGTTTGTGTCTTTATATTATTTCCAAAATTAAAGCAACCTTTGATTTATCTAAGATCATCCAGCTAAGTAATGTCTACTGCAGGTTATTTAGAGGGATGAGGAAAAGGGTGGAGAGTTCCTCATCCTCCATAGAAAAGGAAGGATCCGTGCACCAGACGGGTGTTGTGTCTGGTAAACCACTGCCCGATGGTGTTGTCGGGCTGACACGCGATATTGGCATATAATACAATATACCAATGTCACGGAAATCTCTGATATCGAGATATAGGATACGGCAGTTGAAGTTGGTATGTAGTGGTGATAAATTATGTCCCCCAACAACCAAATATATAATAGAAATGCTATCGTTAGTATCTATGTCTGTTTACGATGTTTCTAATCCTATGGACGGAATTTATTGATAATCTGGCACCTGGAAAATGATGATGTGTAAAAAAATTATAAGTAAGTGGATAAAACCACTCGTATACAATATATACGAGTGGTTTAATCCATTAAACCACTCGTATATAGTGGTCCTCCTGCAGCCTGCGTCATAACTCACTCATTCATGCGTACACTTACTCACATGTACACGCACACACCACACATACACCCCACACACACATATCACACATAGGTATCCAACTCACATATAACATACACAAAACACACACTAATTTAAATGAAGTAATGTAAAATATTAGTATTCTGTAATTCTCTTATGTATCTCAAAATTATATAAATAGTAAACACTTGCGTAAAGTATGTGAATATACATTACGTTAATATAAGTTGGAAGAGTGGAGTATCCTGATGCAGGCATTTATTTGCTTAAAAGGACACTACTATCAATAGTTATGTAGTACAAAACTTGGTAAGGGGTAAATCTAGTTTATAAATTGTCATGTCCCTGTTACCACGACATGATTCATTGTTGTATCT
The DNA here is from genome assembly GCA_947523025.1 of Dryobota labecula. Lineage (NCBI taxonomy): Eukaryota > Metazoa > Arthropoda > Insecta > Lepidoptera > Noctuidae > Dryobota > Dryobota labecula. The sequence continues at coordinate 25,301,950 of OX383295.1, read as the reverse complement.
ATCCCTTGCTTGCGCAAGCAAATCAAGGAATGTCCTGTACACCTAGACACCTAAATCAAACCCTTGTAGTAACATTACGCTTGTATTCGCCGGAGGGTTGGACAGAGGTGTCATAGCACACTGATATTTCCGCTAAAGAGTATCTGGGTTGTGGCCGTTAGATAGGCAGAGCGATCCATGTAAAATACTGGTATTCAGCTACAGCTGGTTAAACTGGAACCTAATTCCAATGTAGTTAGGAAAAGGCTGGGCAGATGGCTATTTCGTCAGCTCAGTTTTCGTCCTCTCATATGCCGCCGGGTAGGTAATTACAGAAACAGTAAAAAAGCCATTGTGTATCGCATACGCAAAGGGTTAAGTCCCATGTAATACCTAGGAGGCCTAACCTTGCTCAAATCTGGACTCCGGGAAAAACCCAATCACACTTTGCTTATCACGATCAGAGTTTCGCAGGCATTTTGTCTCAACGTACTTCCCTTATAATACTTTGTCGAAGTACTCGCAAAGCTGTGTTAATAATTTTCGCCTCCTAATCAACTTATTACTAACTAGGTCACTGAGCTTGAAGAAAATGTATGCATGTACCGTGTTGGCAGGAAGTACTTAAAATGCAAAATAATTATAATAGCCCGTGACGGCTATAATCTCTAAAGGAGCTGAGGTCATGGGAACTAACCGAATTTGTTAGATAAGGGAAAATTATAATCTGCTGAGATACCAAAGATTTTCTTGCAGCTTATCGCGGGAAATCTTTGAAGATTTCAATCTGGGAAACGGTGACGTGTTCACACCACCAAATAGAAGTTCCTTATTATATAAGGAAGAGTTTTGTGAGCACTAAGGAAGGATTTTCAAAATTCTTCCCCTTGTCTTAAATAGGGGTTGACAGTTTGTAAGTTTATAATTTTTCAAATCTAATGAAAAATTCTACTTCAACTACAAGCAAATTCCCAAAACGTATTAAACAGTGCCGTTTGTTTCCTTTACTTACTAGCGTCGTAAATAGCAATATACATAACTTAGCACCTAGGTACCGAAACTAGGTTATTGTAGCGCAGTAACGAGCCAGCCATCCGTCACTATTTGTTACAAAGACACTTAAAGTTAACTGCCCGAGAGCGAGGTACGCAGTTAAGATAGTTAGGTTGTGTGCAGGGGGAGAACACCTTGTAGCAACCAATGTTGCTACACGAAAATTGCGTGGCGAAGTGTTTACCTCGGTATTTTTGTTATTAGAACAAAACTATGGTACGTTCTTAACGTATTTCCTACCTTCTTACCTTTTTCTGCAAACTTATACTAACCTAAACTACAGACTTTTCCAATAAGAACTTCCAAGAGCATTTTACATGTGTATGACGCTATCAATCATAATTTCATTTTTAACAGGAACTAGCCCTGTTATTGTGTCGATCAGTGACAAATCAGTAATTTAGAGGGGAAAAAATCCACACTAATGTGAAAGCCAATAATCTCGTTCTTTATAAAGGTTCAAATCACATCTCATACCGGGTTCACACAGTTTAATTATACTTGATCAACTGTTAAGTCGAAAGCGATTTGAACCGTCTGAACAGACTTTCAATCAAATTGAATTTCGAATTCAAAGCATTTTTTGTTGAACAACAAAAGTTGTATAACTAAAATCGATCCGTGTGAAACCGGTACGTATCAGCGGTAATCATCAAAGTCAAAAGGTAAATGAGGTTTTTTTGACAGATTGAGACTAAGATTAGAATGCGAAAGTACTTGAAAATATAGTGAATCTAACTAACTAATGTTACTGTTAATGTACCTACATAAGTTTGACATCACACATTAGGTCTTAATGAAGTAGTAGAAACTAAATTCTATTGCCTGACACCATTGGGAACCGCAAGTTTGCGTCAAGTTTCTAGTTGCAGTAACTAGGATTGAATGAGTTGCTTTCAGTAGAAATGTCATCGTATTTCCGCGAGGAAACACTTGTCTTGCAGTGTAAGGCTAGTTACAGACGCGTTGCACATTGTTGATAGTGAAGGCATGTACATAGTTGTATAATGATTGTGACTGCAGAATTAAAAGAAATAATAACGTTTTTTTTTGGGCACAGTTCGTGAAACAAAATAAAAAGAAAAAGAAAAAAAGAAAGGAAGAAGAAATACAAAATATATATAAAAAGTGGAAATAATATAACAACGGCGGTGTGTGTCTCACGGCTGCGTCAAAAAGGTACATTTCAGCAAAGGGTTAAAAAACCAAGGTTAATGGAATTTTAAAGGTTTCCGATGTTCGTCGTAACTAACTTTTGCTGTAAGTTAAACAGAAACAGGAAGGTTAAAAAGAACCATAAGTACATACGTTTGTATGTAATTTTTATTTTTAACTTTCCTGTTAAAATTTAAAATTCTTAATTTTACGTTGAAATGGTACGTTTCTAACAATTGTTTGGTTTAACAATTCCACACATATAACATCAAAAGAATAGCCAAATTTAAAAATCAAACATAACTAGACGTGAAAAGAAGCCCGCGTTATACAACATAAAAGTTAATTCGCGTTTACGCGGCGACTACCTTTGATTGCGAACAAAAACCGCCCGATCTCCCATCAAATATTAGCGTACCGGAATAATATTAAACGTGAAATAAAAGAGAGGCCTCAGGGCCCTAGGAATTAAGGGGCTGGTCACTATGGGGCGACTGCAGCGGATGTGGTAGCGATTCTCGCGACAAACGACCACTCACAATACTAGAACAACAATCTGAAAAACCAATGCATTAATTAGATGAAACTGACGTCGAAAATCCAAAAGTTATACATTTCGATTACGGCGAACGTAGGTCAGTAGATGAATAGCCTAAAGACTGGACGAAGAGAGTAGAAAACGCAGCAAGCAGTAGACAATTATTGACCAATCAATCAACAACCCTAATAGCTATAATTTGGGTGTGCTATATTTTTGAGTCGCTATATAAATATTCACGTAACTCAGTGTGAGTTACGTGAATATTTATATAGCGACTTTTGCAGGTATTGAAAATGATATGACAGTCAATCCAACACGCTCTCGCGACTTCACCCGCGCGGCTTTTCCCACGCCTATGTGTCCGAACCCTTAGATTACTTCTCGCGTTAAATACGGCTTACCCACACTCAACTTCACTCCAGTGGAATTATATTTGGCTGTCGTTTTCCTCAGCTTGCTAATGAAGTATTTTTTTCTTTTTTTGCCATTTTATAATACTTCAAAGTAGAGGCGACATCAGCTGTAGGATGAATACGTATTGAAATAAGGAAGATTTTTTTAGTAAACGGTTTTTTGATGTTTGTTTTGAGGAAAGATTTTTTGTTTATTATAAATACCAAGGTAAAAACCATAAACTAGGTAAACATAAAACCTTGAACAAACGGAGAACATCATTACGGAATATTGCTAGAAACGAATTGGTGATCGTGCTGAATAGAGTGATATTCCCTATAATTTTATATCCACAAAATGAGAAGAGATGAGAAATGAGACTCAATTTGTACCTATGTCCCGAGACTAGGTTGTCTCTTGTATAACCAGTGCGTTTGCCACAAATCTAACAAGCATAAACACACCTGCACCACCATTGTTTAACACACTTTAAATCACAATCCGATGGATTTTTAAGGAAATTTCCAATTCATTACTACATATATTTAAAAACCGGCTAAGTGCGTGTCAGACCATGCTCAATGAAGAATTCCGTAGTTGTAATGAATTTATCCCAAGAAAAAACTTAACATTGTTCAAATCATGTTTTTCAACTGCAAATTTAAGTTGGTCGGCTATTACTCGTTAACTTGTAAAGCCTACTTCACTGTGATAATTTTCCTTTCAACTTCGTTATTATTGCTGTGATTTTTTTCTCATATTCAAACACAACCATTTAGCTGACATGGGGGGACGGGACACTTGACTCAAACAAAATTAGCACTTTAAAGCTTAATATTACGCAAACGGATCCCTGAAACGAAAAATGGATTTCACAAACTCGCAATATTTTTGAACGGCCTATCCAACGATATCCCACACGATGGGAAAGATGAGAAAAAAATGCACTTTACGTGTAGGAGAGGTACCTTAAACACATATATTTCAAGATTTTATTTTACCACTTTGCTGGCGTGATTGATGTCTATACCCATACCAAATTACAGCTTACTAGTACCAAGGGTCTCTGAGCTAAGCCGCGGGCTGACAGACAGATAGACAAACAGACAGACAGACAGACATGGTGAAACTATAAGGGTTTCTTGTTTACTACGGAACCCTAAAAACAACAACGTATGTAACGCAATCAATGTAGTTGATTTGTCAGAATGAACGGCATTATTATTGTAAGTGCCCTAAAGCCCTAAACAATACCCTAAAGTCGAGTACTTACGTACCGTGTCAAAACCAAACACTGCTACCATACGTGGCTCTTAGGAATGCTATACATACTTCTTCCTTGATTCCAATAAGACAGGCGCACTTCATCTGCCAATCTATGTAGTCCACTTCGTCCAAGTTGGTAACAGTTCCTATTACACTTGTTAACTTCACTTGTATCGCTGTTTGCCTACATGTCGGCAATATGAAAGTTTTCTAGTTAACAGTATCGTGTTGTTGACGCTAAACTGTTTCTCAGGTAGATACGGATAAGATCTTGCCTGATCATTCTATTCATTCTTGTTTGATGTCTTTCTAAATAACAAAATGATTATGACTGACATCTTGGGAGTTGTCACCAATGTTTGACGATATTGTCTACCAACTTACCGATTTGCAATGGCGGCAAACTTGGAATTCATCATCGTCTGTCGAGCCATTTCCAAACTGTGTTCGGGTTTGCTTTCAGTCTAACCGGATACAGCTGAATTCCAGTATTCCATTTACATGGAGCAGTTGGACATTGCGTAATTTTTTTTTTTTTTTGTGTATGGCATCTCGGAGGTTTAACCACTGGGGGTTCCTGCTCCTTAACCGGGCTTTCCTGTGGTGCCGCAAGCTCTTAAACGAAGTTTACGCCTCCAGCCAGGGGAGTTTTTACTATAATCTACTTAAACTAGACGACACTGCTCGCTAAGGGCACCCCAGGTGGGGTTCGAACCTCGGCTTAGGGCAGTGTCGGAGGAGGGAGGGTGGCAAGGGACCGTCGGTGGCTGGATAACATCAGGGTTCTGATTATTGTCATGGGGAGTTTGGATTACAGGCTCAGCTAAACCACATGCTGGCACATCGTTAAGCGGCGTCAAGGGACGGGGGGGCTATTATTATTGACGATAATAATAGAAGGTCGGGGTGGGTTTCACGCGGGACCTCTAAAGCGAGGTCGGAATTTGGATCGTGTGCGTGTGTATACTTTACGAGCTGTACTGGTTTCCCTACGACTCTCCTGGATGAGAGTGGTGGGGTCGTCTGGGTCGGTCAGTGCGTGCCTTGAACGGCGGATCGTACTAATGCGGGAGGTGGTGTAGTTGGCGGCCTGCACAACGAGAGTGTTGCGGTGGGTGGCGGCAGAGTCAAAGAAACGCTTGGAAGAGCGTTTTAGAAATTGGGCTATTGTAGGCATTCCAAGCTCTACATGGAGATTTGTGTTCCGAACGAACCAAGGGGCTCCCGTGCATTTACAGAGGAAACGATTCTGGATGACTTGCATCTTATGGATGATATATGGTTTCGCATGAGCAAAGACTGGACTCGCATAGGTCATGATGGGGCGGATGCACGCGGTATAAATTCTCAATTTGCACTTGAGTGACATTTTGCTTTTTTCATTGACAAGGGAGCCTATCGAGAGCGAAGGCGGCGCGCGAACGCACCTTACTTACATGCTCAGAAAAGGAGAGGTGATGGACGAGGGTAACACTTAGATATTTGGCTCGCTTCTCCCAGGGGATAGGCTTGCCGAACATGGTGACAGGTTTGGGATTTTTCTAGGTTTTAAAAAGAGAACCGCTTGGCTTTTGTCAGGATTGACTTCGATCCGCCACTTTCTAAACCACGCACCGAGCTTGTCGGCTGCAGTCTGGAGAGTGTTGGCAATGGCATTATGACACATCCCTCTGTAGTAAATGGCCGTATCGTCTGCGAACAGAGCCAACTGAGCCTTTTTAAACTTCGGGATATCGCTGGTGTAAAGCGTAAAAGCCAAGGGGGATATCACAGAGCCCTGAGGGACGGATGGGATGGGATGGGGGGAGGAGAGGGCTCCCTCGATGCGATAGCGAAAGGTGCGATTCGACAAAAAGTCTCGTAAGATGAGCACGAGACGCTCGGGCACACCGAGTTGGTACAGCTTGTAAATCAAGCCGTTGTGCCAGACTTTGTCGAACGCTTTCGCTATATCAAAGAAGATGGCTCCTGTCATAAGGCCGCGTTGAAAACCGGCGCTGATGTCCTCGACTATACGGTGGACCTGATGGGTTGACGAATGTTTGGTACGGAAGCCAAACTGTTCGTGGGGGATAAGACCCTTAGTCTCGGCGTAGTCTCTGAGACACTTATGGATAAGCCTCTCGTAGATTTTGCCCATGACTGTGGGCAGGCTAATGGGGCGGTAGCTCGCGGGCTCCTTCTTGGGTTTACCGGGTTTGGCAATACCGATTACTGTGGCCTCTTTCCACACTTGCGGGAAGATGTTATTGTTCATGCCTCCATTGAAGATGGTGGCCAAGAGCATTATCAGGTGGGTGGGGAACAATTGGACCACCCTATTGGTGATGCCATCAGAGCCAGGGGCTTTACGTGGTTTAGACCCTTTATGAGCTCGTGCACTTCCGCCGGGGTGACGGGAGCCAGAGGATACTCAGGGTCTTCGACGGGCGGGCGGGAGGCTCTACGTTCGACTTCCGCGTTCACCTCATCGAGGTGCGCCTAGTCTACTGGTTGAGAGCTGGGCGAGCACTGGGCCTCTAGACTGTCGGCTAAGCATTCAGCTTTGTCGATGTCTTCGAAAGCGAGAGACGCGTCTGGGCGGATCAGTGGGGGCAATGAGGCTGAACCTCCTCGGGGATTGAGTTTCCTTCGGAGTTGCCAGAATGCTTGATGGTTCGGGTCTAGGCTGCTCAGTAGCGTATCCCAGCCGGTTTCACGCGATTCTTCCACACGTTTATTTACAGTACGCTGTAAATAACGCATGTGAATTTTGTTAGCCGTGCAGGGAAAGCTACTGTACGCACGGACGGCTGCGTTCTTCTCCGTCATCAGTGCACGTACATCGTCCGGCAGTTTCCCGCGACGGTTATCCGTCACCGGAACCTCCCTTGAACATGTGTTCAGGACAGATTGTACGTGCTCTGTGAGAGAGTCGATCGCGGCCGTCGTGTCTGCGATAGAGTCCAACTGGTCGGGGATCGAATCCAATTGGGGGGACGTGTTAGCTTTCAAGCTTTCGCCTACTCGCTTCCAGTCCGTTATCCTTTTGGTTCGCGGGGGGATATTGGGGTCGTGAAGATCTATGCGAGGTGCCATTTCAACGAGAACAGGTCGGTGGTCAGAGTCAAGCTCGTGATGCACTTCTATAGAGACCAACCGTAGGTTGATGTTCTTTAGAAGTGCCACATCGAGCACGTCAGGGGTATGGGGACATTGCGTAAAAGATTACCAAATATAAAAGGGCTCTCTGAGAAATACAGTCGCAGTCTGCCAAACAAGGCCGCTGCACTCAGCAAGCATAAAACAGTCGACATACAAAGACACTCCAGAAAGACTCTAAAAACAATACTCATAAGTACTTCTAAGTAATAAGTCCCGACCTCTATTCATCCTTAAACAATTCAAAACAACAATACATGCGCTGTCATACCATTCATCTTCGCGAAGTTTCGTTACATCACGAGAGCACGAAAAATTATTAACCGTAAGCAGTCCAGGCATAAATCATTATATATTATCATAAATAAATATTCAATGGCGTCCCGTATTAAATTTCATCTCTCTGTGTTTGGCGAGCTTCCAAAGGCCACGATTGCCTGGTACAAAGAAAACAATTGCTAGAAGAGACCGAAATATTGCAATGTTCTGCTTCCATCTTAAGGCCATTATGTCTTTCCAAAAATGACAGATGTCAACAATGGGAACAAATGTTTCAGCTCACAAACTTACTGCTCACATAAAATCAAAAACTGAGATATTGTAGAGGACAAAACAATTGTTTGGTTCAATCGAGAGTTCTTAAACTAAACGTAAAGGGGTAACGTTATTTTAAACCGTGTTATTTTTCCCGAAAAAAAATGGAAATGCTCCTATTACCCGTAGGCAACGCGTATTAACCAACATGCCAATTTCTGTAGATACGGAAACAAAGCAAACTAATAAAAAAAAAAAATCTGTTACCTTTTTAATATGATCCCATCCAGTCTCCCTACCTCCTCGCCACTGACTATGCAAAATCCGGTCCAATGTTTTCCCAGCGCACTTCACTATACTATCCATTTTCTATCCATTAAGGACTCTTGATTCTTTCTCAAATTGTTTGTCCGCAGCTTCGCTTCCTGCTCTGGGAACTTCGGCTTTTGCGTCTTTGTTAGGTGCACCACGTTATTCGGTTCTGGTCTACTTCTTTTGTAGGATGTGGGTGCACAGTTTGTAAGTAGTTTCTTTTCGATCTAATGTAAGGTTCGGAGTCACGTATGTAGTACTCCGAATGGCTTGTGGAAATTATTTTTCTTATGTTGCCTGAGGTTGAAATTCTCGGATTATTTTTCGTTGGAATGTGGTTATTTGTGCGGTTTCAGCTAAATAAATATTTTTTACAACTTTCTGCGAATATCCGAATACGAAAAGCTATAAACGAAAATAACTTACTTTTACATACTCTCCAAGCCTTCGATTGGGAATTCATAGTTATACATACATATCAAAAGTTGGGATGATCACGGATGAAAACTAACATTATACATACATACATAAGCTCACGCCTTCTTCCCATGGGGGTAGGCAGAAATTACAGAACGCCACCTGCCACGTCACGCCTGTAATCTCTGGAGGGTAACTCCGAGTTGGTACTGAGAAAGCCCTGATGGAAAAACCCAATAACACTATAGGAGTATGAGGAATAGCGTGTAAAGTTCACTCATCCTCCATAGGAAAGGGACGATCTTCCGACCAAATGGGTGTTGCGTCTGATCGACTACTGCTCGACGAGTAATGTCGGGGCGTTGATGCTAGTCGCGCGGTAAACTCTGCTTGAACGATGCTGGATTTTGCGTGACGTCAGTGTGATGCGTGTTCGCTTGAGGCGATATAGATGCCGCCACAACGCTTTGCCCGGCCTGAGAGTCTCTTGATCAGCAGAAGCGCTCGCGACCACTAGCACTAAATACATACACTACTACATATTACATGCAGAGTCAGACAACATTTTAATATTGTGGTTGACCGGTGCCTAAACTAAGCTCTAGGCCTGTATTTTAGAACACTAGGTCTCCGCCCTTTTACAAAATGATACATTTTATTTTGTTGTGTACTTGTACAGTGACAACCTAAAAGTAGCAACATTAAGCTAACCAGCCTGAAACATAATAATCACTTTCCATTACCCTTCCAACAAACATACAACAAACCAGGTATGTACTTACCCCTAAAAACTAACCAAACATTGTGAGAATTTCTAAAACCCAACGAACTGAATTAACATTAGTTTTCCGACTTCATTACCACGAATCACCTCCCCTTCCGCGGCTGTGAACTCTCCACAGACAGGGGACGCCAATCAATTCAAGATTACCGTATTTTGTTTATACTCATAATTTTACATTAATGGCCCAAGAAGTTAAAGATGAAGAAGTAATCGACGAACTGATAAAAACGGTTGAGCTCCGCTCGCCCCTTGGATCTCGCCCCTAATTGCTTAAGTGTATCTACTCCCCCCTTGAATATTAGATACCCAAAATCGCCCCCGATTGTTAGTAAGTTAAAAGTACAGCTGTCAACATTCTGAGTTTGTTTAAAAAAATTTTTAACGTGAAAACATCTTTAGCCGCGTTGAGCGATTTTTGGTAGGGAAAAAACTTATGGGTTCGCGATCGTCACCGAACGCTTTCCATGAGATACTCGTATATGTACCTACTGTGTATATATGTGTACTTTCTGGATGAACAAAAATCATGGAACTCGCGTCATCGTCACGGAACGCTTTCCATGAGCTATATGTATAAAAGAACAGTTATTCCAAAGTTTTGTGTTTTCTCTTCTGTCGGCAGTCCTTATGACTGCCAATTTTTTTTTAACTTCAATAGTGTCTTCATGGGATTTAATAGTGAAGATTGAAATAAAACTGCACATTAAACAGGAGTTAAAAAAGTGTAATTTGGAATCTAACCACGTACATAATCTTTTCAATGTTTAACAATTAAATTTTGTTACACTTTTTGGTTTATAGATAACTAGCTTTTGCCCGCGGCTCCGCCCACGTGGATGTCGGTTATCGCGTAAATAAGTAGCCTATGTCCTTCTCCATATCCCAGGCTATATCACTGCCAAATTTCATGAAGATCGGTACAGCGGTTTAGGCGTGAAAACGTAACATACAGACAGACAGACAGACAGACGAACAGACAGACAAACAGACAAAGTTACTTTCACGTTAGTATGGATAAAATAAAAATCACAGATCAAAGTTATGGAATACATGACTAAAAAACGTACAAAATAATCACAGATTTTCTAATTAAAGATTACGGTTTTGTCCAAAAACTATTTTAGGTAATATATAGGTATATACACATGTATGTATATACATACACAAAAAGAAAAAGTACTTATATTGTATATACAAAATAGTTATTTTTATAGAAAATATAATATAAGTTAATTACATTGAAGGTATTTTTCCAATTAAACATTTATTTAGAAAAAAGTAAAATATCTTAATTACTAAGAATTAATTGATAAAAATATTGCACCAATTAAAAATTAAAATGAACAAAATCAACAAATGTAAAAAAAATTGAAATAAAATTTTAAAATCACAACACGGCAGATCATCCATAACTATAAAGCAGTCATAAGTACGTACGTACACGGTTTTTCTAAACATAGACAGGCTAATTTCTCCATTTATTAATTTCGTTACAATGTAGGTACTGTAATCTCAATGTACGGTTTTATTCGATTGTTTGATTCAATGCCACTATTCATTTATTATATTTTTTCTTCTATTATTTTACTTTCTTTAATTAAAGTAGTGCAGAATTGTATTTGTGAATAAAGCGTACTGGGGGTGCGATATATAAAATTGTTTTATATATCGCACCCCCAGTGCGACAAAGGCGTAAGAAGAATATACTAACTTTACAGAAGAGCAAAAAAACTGTTTGGTCTGGTATATCTATTTAGCATTTGATCTTATGATCTTTTGTTATATACCATTAAACAGTAAAAGAATCAATATCATATATAACAATATCATTATTATTTTAAGTTTTACACACGTTTATGGACCTTTTTATCTGAAAAAATGTAAAACTTACGCGACAAAGGTCTTTTTTGGTATAATGGTTTAATTTTTCGTCAGATCTTAACGGAAAAATTGAGCATTGTGTATCTTTATCTGCGCTATACGAAACTGCAATAAAAAAAGTGAAGTATTCTTACTTACGCCTTTATCGCACTGGGGGTGCGATATTTGTAGTAAAACTGACAGAAAAAGGTTCCTTTTGAACCCCCGATGGAAACAGAAGGGTGTTACAAATGTAACGCATGTATCTTTGTATCTGCGTGTCTGTCCGCGCCATCGTAGCTCCCAAACGACTGAACCGATTTTGATTATTTTTTTATTGTTTGAAAGCTGACTTGATCGAGAGTGTATTAGCTATGATATAAGAAAATCGGTGCAGCTGTTTGAAGATTATCAGCTCTTTTCTAGTTGATGAATGGATGTGAGCATCTTCCACAGGTCTGAACGATTCGAAATTTGGTATTCTGTTACTTCAATTATATTAAAAGAAGATAGTGACCTTTAAATGATGCTGCAGCATCACCTGAAATTTGCAGGATACCAAACTAACTCACCAACTTACAGCTCAGGTATTGTGTTTGGGCTCATTGGAATGGTCGCAATGAATAGAAAAAGAAAAGAAAAATTATTTATTTTGCACAAACAAAACGCTCATAACAAAAAACAAAATAATAAAATACACACATTCAAGTAGCCAAAAGCCTCGTATTCAAGCAATAAAAGTTTGAAAATTTAGTCCATTGCTTGATGACAGTCCAGGGACCAAAGACAATTTACATATCTAAACTGTGATTTACATTGCGTAATTAATTACTCTGTGTTGCGTCACTGGCAAAAATGTCAACAAACAAACGATCAAAATAAAAACAAAATGCCGATTTCAGAATGGCAAATAACTACCTTTGTAACAAACAATCAAAAATAACAAGAACAATAAAGCCATGCGAATAGGCTAAAGATACATGGTGAGCAGGGTCTGATGATGGTGTAGCAAACAGAAATGAGGAAAATTAGTAACTAGCTTCACTGTGGGAAAAATACGTACAGCTGCGTAGATTTCGGCGAGGCACGTGTCGATCGTAGCGTGTCTTCTAGTATATCGCCGGTTTATTGCAAGAACTCATTAAGTGAAATAGTCAAAACTTTGAAATAAGCAATTAATTCGTTTTAGTTGTATTGATTGCCCTATATCATCTTCGTTATGATTATGTTAATGAAAAATTAAACACCGTTTTTGCATTACTTATTTATACATATAAAACTCGCCAAGACGAGTTCAAGGCGTTATAAACTTTATGATTTCTTGCAGTAAACCGACGATATATAGTTTAAAAAGCAGGAAATAAAAGTTAAATTTAAAATTTAAAAAACCCCCGACACAAAAAAAAACTTTCAAAAAGTAAAAAATGGTGTTAGCCTTTTAAGTTTAATATAAGTTGTAGTTAATATTTTGTTCCAAGCGTCGTCGCTTTGGGGGACGGCTAATCAATTTAAGAAATTAACAGCAGCTATGCTTTCCGCAGTAGCATACATTTATTATTGATGGGTATAAGCTGTGGTATAAGCCTTGTCATTAGCCGTCCCCCGACACGACGAGGGCCAACACATATTATTTTTGTTTAATTTTTAAAAGTTTTTGTTAATGTCGGGGGTTTTAAAAATTTTAACTTTTGTTCTACTAGGTAAGCCAGGTAGCAAAAACTATCCAATTATATAATTATATAGGTGTCATGAGTTGGTGAGATTACAGATAGAGTTATTAAAGTAATCAAACATGGCGTAATTCATAATGTGTGCATATTTCTGTCTAACTATACCTTTTTTGGTTAAATTTCAAAGGAAATGCCGCAAGGGGCGGATCGATACACCAAAATAATTATTTAAATGTTAATTTTCCACTCGCCCCTTAGTAAGGGGCGAATCACTACACCAAAATAATAAAAAACGGGGTGAGTGGAACATTTTTATCGAAAGGAGCAAGATCCAAGGGAGGCAAATGAGGGTTCCGTACAAACTTCGTCAAATATTATTTTTTTGTTTGTTATTTATCTACATATTTACCTTCAGCTTTTTCTTTTACTTGTGCTATGTGCTGCTAAATTTCATGATTCTAGTTCAACGGGAAGTACCCTATATGCTTTAATTCCCTTGTGAAATCGCAAGATATGCGAAAATATGCGACATTAAGAGGACTGTCTCCGGCCCACTAGCGCCACTCCTTTAAAAAAATATTATCTCGTGACTGAGAAGGAATTATGAAAAACGGCTCAATCAGCTGCCTCGGTAAGTGTGTCTAGAATTTTCTAATACCTTTTATAAAGTTTCATATTGAGACACGAAGCAACAAAATTCGATCTAAAGGAAAACGGCCACATTCCTCTAGATTGTATTTTTGAGGAAAACAACTACTAGAGCAGTGGTTGTTTTCCTCCTGTAGAAATGGGAACACAGATGAAAGAAAGAAAAGTGGAGAATGAACCTGTTAACACAAGCAGATTGTAGCTATACTTCTCACAAGGTGCGACTGTGTGATAGTCAATCGCAGTGCTATAACTTATAGGCACGAAGTTAATATTGTGTTTCGAACTATTGACTTACGTAATCCTTTCACAAAGAACAAGGATTGATTAATAATGACCTTGGACACGTGTAACAAATAAGGTTCGTAAAAACAGCAAAACAAAGGCCACAAAGACCTTAAACATGACGATTATGTTTGTCTTCCGTTCCAAGTTTCCAGATTTCCAGAAACATTTTTTCTTCTCCAGATTCCTCCAAGTTCACGTGAACATTATGATAAAGTGGAACACCTGCGGGTCGCTGATTTACCGCCACGTCGGTAAAGCCAGCTATTAGCGCTGCGACTAATCGCATTAACTCTGTTATTGTCGCACCGCAGCGCGACGCGTTGAGTCGACAAAGTGAGGATTTGCGTTGGCGAGTTAGCCGTTGCGATTCTACGGATTTGGACTTCATTTTGTTGCGGATTTGTTGTTTTTAAAGGGTCAGTTTTCAGTGTTGGATGTTTGAACCGGAAGCAAAAATAAATTCAGTTATATATCTGAATAAACAAACAACTGCCAAACTTTTGATAACGCTGATGTTTTAGGAAAACTGAATACCATTATTAGTACACGGTCAAAAAATGAAAAATATTTACTCGTTGAGTTTTCATTCCACTGCCATTCCAGATTTTCATTTCAATCCAAAAAACTTAATCTGCATGATGAACAGGATTCATAAAATCCGCAAGTTAATTATAATGAGTCGTATGCCGGCGCTAATCGCAGTGACGCTTTGTCTGAACTGACAGAACAATGTGGTGGTCCCATTCACGAGCAGTCTTTTGTGAGCGCTCGCGTTTAATTTATTGCACCTTTCTTACTCAGGAGTTGGGAACGAGTTTGTAATAATTTCTCGGTAATCGCAAGCTCTATGCCTCCTGATTTTTAAAGTACCGTCTTGAAGATATTATATTTTTTGGTTATTTTTAACTTGAACTTGTGTTTGATTCCAGACCAGGCCATTATTTAGCCTAAGAATTTTTTTGTACTTAACTATAAGAGAATAGAATAAACTTTATTTCCAAATTTACACAAAGGTAAGTACTTTGACAATATTATTGTTTATTAAAATTGCATATCACTGATCATTATCTCCGGCACCCAAGTTAAGATTAAAATTGAGTTATGGGTGCCAGGGCTCTTTCTATTAATACATTTTTCCAATTTATACAAACTAGTAAATAAATAAATGATTATTCTCATTTACATATTCATCCTTTACTACTTATAAAATATTTTTGGTAAGCATGATGTGCTTAATTGTCAATAGGGTTCATTCAGAATACAATGCAAGAAAAAACACATTACTTTACTTAATTTCTTTGATTTGATGAAAAATTATGAGCGGTCTATAAAACTTTTTTCATTAGCTCCAAACTGTTCAGAAGTGTGGTTGTGGCTTAAATTCACGAATCAGTCAGTCAGCTGCGGGAGACGGGCCCGAGCGAGCACGCAAACTGCTGTATCCATGATGTTCTCGAATTCAATTTAGTACATCAATTTGTCATATAACAACGCTTGTAGTAACATCTATACCTACAAGGTGTAATTGGAATAACTGAAAACCTCTTGAGAGGTCATTGTACTCATAATTATGAACAAGATTTACAATAAGACCAACACTGAAATAATGAAAAAAACAATCAGCTGCTCCATACGTTTTGTCGAGTTACGCGAACATAAATGTATGGAGCAGCTGATTTTTTGTCGCTTTTGCCTGACCCGGGAATCGAACCCGGGACCTCATGCTCAACAATATATTGTGTTGACTTACGACTTACACGCGAACGAAGTCGCGGGCTGAAGCCTTTATACAGCCTTATATTAGGCTATACAAAACGTTAACATAGATGTCAGGCAAACCAATAGAAAGATTCGTGCGAATCCAAGGCTCCTTGGATTCGCACGAAACTTTCTATTGTATTAGTGGCCATTGACAACCTATCTAGCGTCAATGGCCACTGTTCTAACCTAACCTAACACAAAGGATTAAATAACGACGCAGGTATATATAAGGAGAAGATGAAAACACAAAAAAATATTAATACACAAATATTAATAACAAAGTAGACGTTTTTAAATTACATTAAACGTTACTTATAGATTTTGAATTTATATGCGTAATTGAATATTATACTAATTGAATCAGAATCAGAATCCTAATTTGAGCAGTTTATTCGAAGTGTAAAAAAACGGAAAAAACGGAATCGTTTTTCGGACCTACCCATCGAGCAATTAATTCTTCGAAGGTATGAAAATCGGAAAACAACCGTATCGCATTTACGACTATCGGTAAAATAAATTTCGTGGTTTTTAATAATAGACATTATAATTCTTAAGTATTATGTGTTCCCAGCTATGAGACACATACTTGAAAACAGCACATAACAACAAATCAATCGTATGCACTACCTTCCTTGTACATATGTATGTAGATAGTTCGCTCTACGCACTTATGTTTCTTTAAAGGTATGTTCAGATTTCGGTTTATTAACTTTTATTTGACTTTACTAAATACTACGTCATTTAGTGCTATAGTAAGTTATTTAATCAAAGCGATCAGAACTGGCTCTTAACAAAACCTGAAAATTCTTCCGCTCCCATGGCCACACTAGCAAAGCATCGCAATTAGATTCAATTAACGCCAGGCATCGTTACGGCCGGCTAATTATTCCACCTGGAGGCTCTGCGGCCGGCCAAGGGAAATTACTGCTGCTACCCTATTGGCAAGTTTTGTTCCATTGTTTATAGGGTTCCGATAAGGGTTATTAGCTGAGAAATGTGGCTGTACAAGACGTATCATAACGTGACGCCGTATTTTTAAAAAAGACAATCTGTAGTGCCTATACACATAAACGCCAGATATGCTATAATGATAATATATATTGCATTTAAAAGGGGCGAGCCTATTGCTATCTGCAGAAATCCAGAATCGAAACTTACGGAAAAAATCTATTTGGAAAAAAGCAATAACACTTTGCCAAACCCAAGACCCCAATCTCAGTTGTCGCACTTGCGATGACCAGACCAGGGGGCATTGTGCTGTTCAGTATACATGAAACTAATAAGCTAGGTAATCCTTGGTAATTTGGGAAAGGTAATTTATTTGGAAATGAAAGAGTTACGTTTAATAAGAGTGTTATTTAGAATAAATTTGTCACATTCTGTATGAGACCTTCATTTTCGTAAACTGACTGATCATTTGCAATTCACTATTGCACTGCGTATTTGGGCTTCACTTTATCATAACACCGTCATTGTAAAGGGATTACTATGTTACGATGAAGTAGATTAATTGGTTTCTTGAGATTCGCGATACCAACTTACGTCAGGAATTAGGATGGCTTAACTTTGCTAATAGTAGAACATCTTACGCTTTTTAGCGTGAAATAAGAAATTTGATCTCTATGAGAAATGCCTCCCTACACCACCCATGCCTACCTACTTAAACCACACATTGTGTCACCCTATACAAAATTTCTACTTTTATATCTGTAATTTTTATTTTGTACATAACACAGAATACTCGTATTTATTCTACCTTGTGGAGTCATCAAGAGTACTCAAAACATACTACTTAAGTCAAGCACTTTTGGTTCTAGGAAATCATACAAACCCGCACTAGTCCTGCGTGATAGATTACGACCCACTGCCTCTCAAAGAGAAGAGGCCTATGACACAGCAGCGGGAACATTATGGCTGCTTATCCTAAAGCCTTTTGAATTGCCGAGGAGTCAGTCAGTGAGAGAAAGTTGAACCTAGTTCGTTGCCCCGATACATAGATCGAACATCAAAAGTAACTTGGACTAAAACCCATTCACAACTGGAAACAGTGCTAAACAAAAGACCAGTCCATATAAATCACGACATACTAATCCATCAATATTAGAGAGTACAGCAGAAGTGCGATGCTGCAGTAAATCTGCCTCCCTCGGGTCGTAATCAGTAGAGTAGTAAGTAAACGAGGTGTCTGATGTTCGTACGGTGTTTATCCGGTTGTTGGCCGGTGTTTGACCGGCATGATACACGACGAAACGGTTGCAATCGGGGACGAAAATAATGTGCTCAATATTCGTCATCTAACATTTGTAGTCGGATATTAACCCTGGTTTACACAAGAATTGCAATTTGTATGAAGCAATCATAACAGTCAAATCACTCGACGTCGGCTGCTATCAATCAAAGTGAATCAAATTAATTGAACCGTGAATTATGGCAAAATTGAAATGTTGCCATAATACTTATTAGTAGTTATTACTGAATATTACAATTACTCGTATACATAAATCGACTGTTAACTCATGTTCTAAGTCAGTAATGTGTTAGATTAAGTAACTTAAAAGCTAGATGCCCATTTTAAAGGGTACCTGGTAGGTATTAAGTACAAGTATTAAGAGAGAAAAAGTTATACACATTTTTCAATCGGTATATCATACAAGCAGGATTTTTTCAATCTAAAATCTTCCCAACTTATTTTCTATTCAGTAAATAAATAAACATCTTCACTTAAACACTCAAGTCTTCATGAAAGGTCTGAAAAAATATATTCTGAAAAGCCTTTGAGAGGTTTTCAGAGTAGCATGAAAAAAAACATGTTTTGTATATTAGCTGATTGGTTTAATTCCGCAAAAGTGTCTTTTGATGCAAGCTCATTCCATTAGCGTTACTATTGAATGTTTTTATTTTAATTATGGTAAAAGTGGAGAGGATTTTTTAAGGTATGTTATGTATGTTTTTTCGATTGCCTACATTTGTGAATTACTTTTGCTTTTTATACAACTTCAATATGTGCCATGGAAATTATGAACGGCAGGCCAATTGTTCAATCTATCGCATATATTTATTACCGCCAAAGTGTTATCATCTTTCCTATTTGACCCGACAAAATTTCATACAAACCAGCGACTGTTCAGAAGAAAAAAACACGTAGGACGACAATAAATACAATCCTGAAACCGTTGAGCGCTAACATTCAAAAGGCTTCCAGTAGGCGATCATTTGACACATTTAATAATTGCTTCTATTTATTAATACTTACCACCTATATGTGTGCATTATGGTTTGCAATAAAGATGAATTGAATGGAATTTTCTTCATTCAACTTTAATCAAATAGCCAACTAAAGATCTCAGAACATAACCAAAATAACCTAATTCAGTAACAAGGACTAACTGTTATTCAACAAATACTTACCAAAATCTATTTGGCTCTGAATCATAATGTAAAAACAATGGCCCTACTTGTAAAATCGTTTCCTAAGTAAAACTATTCAAACAATAGTATTAGGAGCACTCCGTGGTCCTCTCCAACCGAATCCATTGCCAGTCCAATGAATACCATTATGTGAGCACATTATCATATAGGATGGCCGAAACTGAAGTCTAAGTGGCACCTTAAGGTTTATCCATTTGTGGGCAATTATTCAGGGATTTAGGTACTCTACCTCCGCGCTAACTAATTTTACTTAAATTTGTACGATTCGTTTTCACAGATTAACCACTCCCACTACGAGACATTAGAAGTAAACCCTTTAAAAATAAATAAATAATAAAAATAACTATCTAGTAAGAATAATACAGAAAAACAAATAATATAAATAAACCGGTCAAGTGCATGTCGGACCACGCCCAAAGAAGGGTTCCGTAGGTGAGATGAATTTATCCCAAGAACAAACTTAACATTGTAGCTGAATAACATGTTGAACATGCATGTTTTTCAACTGCAAAATTAAGTTAGTCGACTATAACTCGGTAACTTGTAAAGCCTACTTAGCTGTAATAGTTTTCGTTTTAACTTCGTTATAACTACTGCAGTGAATTTTATCACGTATCCAAATACAACCATTTAGCTGGCAGGGAGGGGGGGGGACACTTTAACAAAAATTTGTACTTTAATGCTTGATATTATGCAAAAGGATCTCCAAATCGAAAAATGATTTTCACGAACCCGCAATGTATTTAAACGGCCTATCCAACGATACCCCAAACCATGCGACAGACGAGAAAAAACATATCATCCCCACTTTGCTTGTACGGGAGGTACCCAATTTTTTTTTAAATGTTATTTTACCACTTTGTTGGCGTGATTAATATGTATACTCATACCAAATTGCAGCTTATTTGTAGTAAGAGTTTCTGAGCTAAGCCGCGGACAGACAGACAGATAGACGGACATAGCGAATCTATAAGGGTTCTTTTATTTACTACGAAATCCTAAAAAGAATTAATTAAATTTAATTATAAGATTTGCTGAGATTTATTTACGATTAGAAATTATTAGTTTTGACCTGTTAGTAAGTATTCTGGGAAGAATTTTGTGTTCTTAAATAAATGTTCGTTACTTGCACTTGAGATAGTCCGATGATGATTTTGAGTTCTTATAATTATTTGTTACAAATTCTTTTTTGCTGTAGATATCCTTACCGCCAACCACCAAGCATTTATTTTGCCGGGTTAACAAAACAATAAATAAAAAGAATTCCATCAAAACACTGCCATACCTATTTTAATTCCAATTCCTCAAAATTAATCCAATTCCGACAAAAAATCGTTCAATTATAATAACAGTGGAAGTTTTCAGTCTCTGAAGTTACTGTGGGAATCCCTTCGGGAACGTTTTCAATGAATACCATTACCGACAAAATAGATAAGTAGGTGCAGAAGACCAGCTCCTGGCAACGAGCGAAAACAGGCGCGCACACACATAGACGCGAACGTACGCAGATCTCGAACGGATGCCAGTCGCGAGTGCGCGTGCACTCGCTGCACGTGAAGCGTGTCCGTGTGCGAGCGTTTTCACTCGTTGTATACTTGTATAGAGCCAACCTTCTGTACCTATCTATTTTGTGCCTTTACCGACCGGCAGTTATTACCATACGGAATTACTGAGAATTGACCTGCACTACTTCGGGTACAGAAATCGTTTGAAAGCATTTTTATTTGGTTAGTCTTTTTCAGAATCTTAATGGAGAAACATACTTGGGTGTTGATTTATTATAATGGTGATGTTACACGATTCAACCAATTTGATTTAAAATATATATCATAGTTAATAAAATATACCCAGAAATTATTTTATTAACCTTCTATCTATCATATTATATTGCCTCTATTTGCAAATAAAACTTACACAAAACATTCATATGTCCCCAAAAACCTCACAATATCCGTATTTCCACGAAAACCTACACACATAGACGTTCTACCACAACCCGACATTACTCGAGTCTTCACAATTTGAATTTCAAACTAAGCTCCGAAGATTAAACTTATTTGGCCCATTATTTCGTTACCGAATTTGTTTTTTGCACGAACCTTACATGCCAGTACGCTGTGTTTTGCATTCTTTAAAATTGGAACGTTCTCGGAATCGGCATTATGGCGGCCTTTCCGTTTTGTAATAGATCTTAATAGGCACGTGGGAAGTCTGCTTTATTTGTACGCTCACGAGGGTTACAGTGTTGAATTTCAGCACTTTCTTTTATATACCTGGTTTGTAATTTAGTTTCCAAACATGTAAACAAATATGGTTTTTTGTTAAAACAATTTTAAAATCCACACGTGATGAAGTTCAGTTTTCGCTACAACTTCAAACATTTTCATGACGTTTTCCATAAATATAATCATTCTGAAATCAACTTAATTTTATACACATAAAGTTGATATTAGCTTAAGTAAAATAACATCAATTGGAAACAAGGATTTGAATAGACTTTAGTATGTTTGTTGATTGAACCCATATAGAAACGTAAGATTTATTTTGTTCCCAATACCTAGCTATTATTCGTTTTTATGCCGGAAAGGAAAGAAACCAGAACATAAATAAAAATGATCTAAATAGCCACGTCTCAAAAAGTGTACTCTTTACGTGATCGTAAAGCCACGGACCAAAGTCCTACAATTTTATACAAAAATGCACATTTTACACAAATCGTATACACTTTTTAGTTCGTTTCGTTAGGGCAGAGCATTACGTTTGAATTCGCACATAATGAGCAAAACCTTTTGCCGACAATTCGAGTGAACATTCCAGAATGCTAGAATGTTCATATTTTTACACGTGAATTATGCTGAATACGAGTTTAGAAACGGCAAAGGTCGTGTGTTGAAGTGTAGACATTTTTGTTAACATATTTTGTGTGAATGCGATATCTCAGTTTACAACTTAGAATACAGATTTTTTTATTCCAGTAGGTAAACTATGAAAAAGTCCAATATTAGGCTTATTTTTGAGCGTAATAAAATTTTAGTTCCGTACATTGGGCCGTCTATGAAAAAAAAACTACGAGTGCGCTATTGTTGAGCAATGGAAGACTTAGGGCCATTAATCAAGCATGTTGCTGCATACCGTAATGCTTTGTACGATAAATTTCGTTTCACTATCCTTTACAGTGATAATAAAAACAGCCCGAAAATAAAGCAAAAAATAGGCAATATACGTATTTGATGAATACTTGTTATTTTCCTACAATAACCATTAATATCTCCTCCCATTAGCTTCCTACCATAAAACATCCAAACCAAGCTTATTTTTCAGACCCTAAACAATATCTTACGTACAAAAATAAATGACTATAGGCTCGCCCTATATTACATGGTACTTAAAGTGGCGCAGTGAGTTCTGCCTACCCTACCCTTCAGGGTAGACAAGCGTGATGTTATGTTATGCATAAACGCAGATTATCCAAGTTTTAATTTATTTCGTCCTTATCCCGCCCAGCACGAGTTATTGTAACAAATAGGATAGCTTCGACCCGTGGCTGCGCTTGCATGAAATTGAGGAATGAATTATCTATTAATTGGTTTCATTTTTCCATTCACACTGTGGAAGTGGTCTTTGGATAATACGGCTTAGTTTTATGTTTAGAGGAAGAGAAGAAGTGAATAAGGAATTGTGTAGGCTTCAATGGTTACCATTATAGTTTGTTTACTGCCTCGTTAGTGTAGTGGTCGCAAGCGTGTTAGCTAAGCACGAGGTCCCAGATTTGTGTTATTGAGTGTTCCATTAGGTAATGAACTGCCCGAAGTTTGGATTTCGTCTCTGTTAATGGCAATAAGCTGGCCAAAGTTACGTGGAAATTATAACTGGCAAAATGTGGTTGTATGTACAATCTATACAAATGTACCACTCTTGCTCTTGCTGAGATAGTGGCCTTTTTGGCCTCGCACAGATCTTTTTCAATTGTTTTTTGTTGTTGTTTACAATGTAAGTTTTGTTAGTTTTAAATGCACATTGTTATTTTTTTATTTTCTGTTTGTATTCCTTGTTCGTGTCCCAAATAAAATATTTTCTTTCTTTCTTTCTTTCTTTGTTAATGGGTTTTTTCTAGGAAAATTCTTTGTTTAGGAAAAAAAATCTATTATACATTTTCTTAAACCATAAATCATCATCAGCATCATCATTCTCTTGCCCTTATTCCAATTTATTACGGGTCGGCGCATCAAGTCTTATTCTTCCACACTTCTCTATTAGACGTCATCTTACACCATAATAATTATGATAACGAAAACAATTTCCCTTCCCAATCTACCTTAAAACGTATTGCATATTTCAGTCCCAAGCAACCAGATTCTACCGGGATCTTCACTTGCTATCCTTTACAAGTTTTTCCACGTCCTCTCCGCGTCTAACCGACTACACCAATCGACTGATATTGAAAATAGATTGAAATTGGATTGAGTTGAAAATTGGAAATTTTGCAATGGCGTACCCCTGGGCTTTGCAGTAGTGGTCCCCTGGGCTCTGGTTGCATGCCCGTTGAATATATTTTTTCGAATTACGTCGAGCGTAGTATAAATATGTTGTTTGTGTGTCCCCTGTTTGTTGAATTTATGGTTTTCAGTGGTTTCTTGGTTGTTTGAACAGAATAAAGAACATGATTTAGTGTTTAGAATTGTTGGTGCTGCTGGGATACTCGTATACGTGAGTGTTGCTTCTGATCTTTTTTAACGGGCATGTGTTCAAAACTCCACGCACGCATAAAACGCGGAACAAAGTTATACTAGGTATAAACGTCAAAAATTATACGCGCTTATACGTAAGGCGGGTACAGTTTACCGGGTGTTAATCTGTAGGTTTTATACCGTACATATGAATTTTACTAGACTTATCGTTACATCGGAGAAACAAGACACTTTTGTCTAATGTTCAATTATTAGACCTATAATGATGATATAATAATACCTATCATATATATATATATATATATATATATATACATATACTATATATACCTATCACGGTGATATATGTAGACGCTTAATAATTTCATCAACAATTTTCTCGCCATTGTTCTTTAAAATTGTATTTATAACTACGTATTGACAACAATAGTTAACAAAACATTTTTCATAAAATCTGAGTCCAGAAATCTTTTTCAATGTAACGAAACAGACAACGCACTTTTATCATCTTTTTTTTTTTGATTTTTTTTTTCTCAAAACCCTCGACGTAATATACTGGTAATATAATTTCCAGAGTTCAAAAACATTCGGTGCAGCACAAGTTCTGTCGTAGGTACTCACAAGATGCTCTGCCGGTCTGCGGCTGACTTTACAATCAGAGAACGAGGAGCATCCGGGCATGAGCATGCTTATCGTGCAGCTAGCGACGGTTGTGGTTGCTACTGATTGTGGTAGTCACTAGAACTTCTACTACCACAATTATTATAAGTCGTCAGTTACATAATTGTATTGGTGTAGCAATATAGAAAACTGGTATTTTTGTTTCAGAATTAAGACTAATTATCTAGGATATTAGGTAGGTATATCACACAACTGTTTTCTAAAGTATAATATTAAGCTTTAATTCGCTCAAAATATAACATAACATAACATCACGGCTGTATTACCCGACGGGTTTGGCAGAGGTGTATCTATAGTACACCCACAATTTGCCAATTATGTTTAAGTCCCATTTAACAGGGGGGCCCGACCCGGGAATCGAACCCAGGACCTCATGTTCAGCAGCGGCGCTTGCGACCACTGAACCAACGAGGCAGTCAAATTAAATTACACTTTAACATCAAACTACCTTATTATCATAGGTGTCAGATATTTTTATTGGGAGTCAGATTATCTTTAGTGAAATGTGGTGTTTGATCAAAGTTTTCCTATCACACTACACAACTAGCAACCAGTTGCCCAATCACAACTTTATCACACAACCCGACACAGTTGCAGTTGCAAGTTGGACACTACAGTCCCGGTCGGGGAATTATGCGAAATTTAATATAAAACTATGCGCCATAACTCAACGTCCTGTGCCACATGTGACATGCTCCCGCAACTTTTTGCCGTCATCTTTTTTTTTATATTTTTAAACTGTAAAATTTCCAACGAGTTCGCGGAAAGTTTTGATTACAAAAAGTGTCAAATGTAAAAGTGCGCCTTTGATGTCGGGTGCTCCAGTTCATTTTATTGCATTTCATGGAATTGGTGAGGTTTATTTGATTGTTTGTTAGTTGGTTGATAAATTTTTAGTAACGGTCATAAGTCAAAAAGGGAATCAGAGGCAGGCAGACACGTCGTACGCCATTGTACCGACATCAAAGACTGCGGATCTGTGGGGTAATTCTGTAGAAGTTGCTAAGTCTATTATTGACATTGTAGCACCTACTTTAGCTCTTATCTTTAATAATTGTATCGACTGTGGGGAGTTTCCCGATCTTATGAAAAATAGTAAAATAATACCATTGTTTAAATCAGGTAGTACATCAGACCCCACAAATTATAGACCTATTTCAGTACTACCTACCTTTAGTAAAATTTTTGAGAAATTAATGTTAGACCAATTGCAAAGATTTTTTAATAAAAATAAATTATTACACAGTAAACAGTTCGGTTTTACAAGGGGTCGTTCAACTACTGATGCCGCCGGTGTTGAACTTTTAGGACATATTTATAATGCATGGGAAGATAAATGTGATGCCGTGGGCATCTTTTGTGATTTGCCCAAGGCATTCGATTGTGTTCTTCATGAAACGTTAATCAGGAAACTCCGCCACTACGGGATCCGGAACACCGCTCTGGATCTTCTTGCTTCATACTTGAGTAATAGGTTTCAGAGCGTTGACGTTAATGGGAAAAGATCTCCCGGATCTTTAGTAACAATGGGAGTCCCACAGGGCTCAATTCTTGGTCCTTTTTTGTTTCTTATTTATATTAATGACTTGCCTTACCTCATAAAGGATAATCATGAAATAGTGTTGTTTGCGGATGACACTTCACTTTTGTTTAAACTTAAACGTCAGGAGCTGGTTACTGACGATGTAAATAGCGCGATCTCAAAAGTAGTTCATTGGTTCAATGTTAATAATTTACTTCTTAATGAAAAAAAAACCAAATGCATTAAGTTTACGCTACCCCACGTTAGGCAGGTGAAAAATAATGTGTCGATAAAGGGCGAAGAATTGAATCCTGAAGATAGCACAGTATTCTTGGGCTTAACTTTGGATGCTAAGCTTCAGTGGGGCCCACATATAGATAAATTGTCTAAGAAGCTGAGCTCCGCAGCATACGCCGTTAGGAAAATTCGTAATTTAACTGACATAGAGACAGCCCGTTTAGTGTACTTTAGTTATTTTCAGAGTGTAATGTCGTACGGTATTCTGTTGTGGAGAAATGCCGCCGACATTCAGTCTATCTTTATTTTGCAGAAAAGAGCTGTTCGATCAATTTATAAATTAAGTTCGAGACACTCTCTCAGAGAGAAATTTAAGGAAATTAATGTTATGACTGTGCCTTCTCAGTATATTTTTGAAAATCTTTTATATGCCCATAAAAACATAAAATTGTTTAAAAAATACAGTGATATCCATAATATAAATACTAGGAACAAACACATGTATGTTGTACCTAAAACACGGCTCAAGAAAATAGGTGGTTCGTTCAGATGTCAATGTATACGCTTTTATAATAAACTTCCAAGCCACGTTCAAGATCTAAGCATTAATCAATTCAAATCATTCATTAAACTTAAGTTGTGTCAGAAAGCCTTTTATACCATTAAAGATTATATTGAGGACAAAAAGGCTTGGGATTGAGCTGCTCCAAATTTTATATATTGAAACTTTTTTTTATTGTGATTGCTTTATACACATTGACATGAATATTTACTTGTGAAGTATAATGTTATTATTTTAATTATTGTGAATGTGAAGACTATGTGGGTCTTTGTTTATTTTTATTTTTTTCTTCTCAGTATATATACATTTTTTTTTTTCCTGATCATGGTATGGCAGTTTGAGTAATTTATGCGGCCTGCCCAAATGTCCTTTCTTTGGTATTGTTCGTCGAATCGTTGAGCTCCTTATGTTCTGAGTTGAGCTGCACGATTACTGACAAATGCGTGCACTGAATGGACAGGTCCACTCAATCTGTGTGATTCTTTCTTCAAAAGACCATTTCAGACACCAGTCTACATGGTCTTCACATGATTTGACTAAGATTATTGTCTGGACTTTAAAAGAGACTGTTACCTCTGAGTTTGTTTCGGTCTTTCTTCTCAGAGTAGTCAGATACGAAATGCCGACCTCATCTAGTTTTAAAATATGATTGACGTGTAAAAGTGTTTGTAAAAACCTACTTACAGAAATAAAATCATTTATCGTTTATCATTTATCAGCTGCCTAGACCGGCATTTCCCGCATTTCATTAAAGCTTATTATTTTCCGAGTGACTAATAACTTAAAAGTCGACTAAATGTTTGCAACAAATAAAATAACTTGCCAGCGATTAAATATTTTCGCGACTATTATATTATGTAAGGTTCAAAATTAAAGGTGTTATAAAAACTAAAAACTAGCAGCTGCGTTTAGGTAGCAAATAAACTATACCAGTCAAATAAAATATTAGGCGAGGAGCTATAAATAATGACTTGGCGACTAATAATGTTAGTAGGGTGGCAAAGATAATATATTACCAACTATTACTATTACTATTTTTTTTAATAGAGCGGTAACGGAACCACTAACAAGGTTAGGTTAGGTTAGGTTAAAACTGTGACCAACCACGCGCGAGCCGAGCGAGCGTAGCGAGCGGTGCCGCGGCAGCGGCCAGCGAGCGCTACTTTCAAGTTGCTAGCAGAAATGTTTTTACCATTGTCTAATTATCAAAGTAGAAAATAGGCTTTCATAAATTATACAATGAGGTATAAACAACCTCATTGTATAATTTATGAAAGCCTATTTTCTACTTTTTAACCGCCGTAAAGTTGTCGCCTAACAATAAATTCAGTTGCTACACCAAAAAATTAACAGAAAAAATTTAAACAAAGCTACTTTATACTTAAAATGTTACTTCACTGTAAACTGCCAACCTATTATTTTTGCTACCCATTTTAATTATTTTTAAAACCCTAAATCAGATTAGATTGTCGCCGCGTTAAATACATGCCTTTCATTAATGCTGATATGGGCCTACAAAAACGTGTTAAAGCTTCTTAGCTAAAAATACGACTTAATGTTTCATCCACTCTAGAAATTAAACCCAAAACCTTATGCTCAGCATGGTACGTCCCAATTTGTAACTTATATTAAGCCCCATTTGTAAGTCTCACTGCGACATCAGAGTACACTACAGTAAGTTTCGCACAACATCTTTAATCTTTTAAAGACGATACATTAACTATCTTTAAAAGAAAGAACATTAACAACTCTAGGAACTAAAAACAGTTAACCAAAGAGTAAAAAGTCAAACTATCAAGTAAGTAATTACCTACTAGTTTTAAAGATGACCCCGGTGCCAACTTGCTCACAGTTCAACTAAGAACAGTAAGTTATATTAAAAAAAAACCATATCTACACATATTATAAGTCGCTTTTCGTGTCTATCTGTATGACCTCGTTGTTCTTCTAAACTGCGCCACAGATTTTGATGCGGTTTTCAACATCAATACCATCATTTATTCCAGAAGGTTTATGTTTATACTTAATACATTCCTTAACCGACTTTAAAAAAGGAGGAGGCTCTATGTTCGGCTGTATGTATTTTTTTAATATATATTCATCAATATTTTCATAAATTTTGGACCGATATTGAAAATTCTTTTTTAATTTTGGTGAGTGGTGGTCCCGTAATATAAATTTTAGTCAGTTTGCTTTTAGTTTTTGAGTTAGCTTCGTATAATACGTATTTAATCCAGTTTCTGTATGTTGATGATGTTATAAAACTTCCTGTCACTTCTTTACATAAAGTAGTGGTATACAAATTTGTTTGGAGTAGGACGACATCTAAGAAGTAAAAAATAAAAAGTTTTCTTATTAAACTTACAAATAATGAAGAAATCTCAATGCTCGAGTCGTAAAAACTGTGCGAAGCAAGGGCGCGTATCTAGTTTATTATAAAATTAACTTTATTGTACACAGAAGAATCATGAATTTACGTAAATAATAACGGTAGTTACAAAGAGTGGTCTTGTCACTATAACTTAAAAACAACTACAGTTATATTAAAACTCTTGACTATACAATAGTTTAAATGTTTTATAAGATAATCAAGATATTTAATTTCATCATAACGTGAGTTATACTCGATAGTGATAACAAAGGATTACTGTTGTGTGTTAACATGTAATCGAAGACATCGTCAGCCCGAAAATGTTTTTAAACCTATTCGAAACTTCAGGCTGAATTTATGTAGAACCTAAAACAAATTCAAAGGATGGTAGGCAAAAATGTATGGGTGCTGGTCCCACTACCGCTACAGTTAAAACCACTGTAGTTTTGAAGACATTGCTTCTCCCCTTACTTAGGCCAAGGCGCATCGAAATCTGTCCCAGGGTTATTCAGTTCCGAGAATGTTAGGTTAGTTCATGTAGGGTTTTACGGTTGTGATACTTATAAAACAGTTTAGTTAGGATTAGGTGTCAGTTTAAGCTAGGTTAGCAGTTAGATAGATATATTCCTGTATAAATAGATAAAATAAAAATGAATGAATGAATATGAATACTTTATTTCCCATGAGACAAAAAAAACTTACATTTTAATTTATTCAAGCTTCTGGGTCCAGAAATAGTGCCGGTCGATAAATGCTATCTTCAATGTTATCGTAATCCAGGTCCGAAACAATGACTGGTTAAAAAAAAAACTTAACAGAAGTGAGCGCACAGTACCCTACACAAACAAAACGAAGGACTGGCCGAGCCAACGACGAGCCGAATCAACGCCAGCGTATGTTGCGAGAGAGGGGAATATCGAGCCGTGCAGCTTGTGTCCATGTATTTTGCAATCTTGCATTTTGTAATATTACACTGTTTTGTTAACTGTTTATTATTGTTAAATCTTTCTTATAAATAATGCGCTCAAAACCGATCATTAATTGATTTAAAGAAAAATACTTTAGATGTGCATAGATCGATTCCTTTCGAATATATCTTGATGGTTACATAATAAAAAAGTTTCAGTATTATTTGCTCTTTTAAGTAATTCACACTTAGTGGCTGGTGGAACTGGGACCATTATCGGCCAACATCCTTTATTTTTTTGAGACACTTAGGTATAATGTTTTGGTACATGATGTTATAAAATAAATACCAGCCAAGTTCGTGTCGGACCACGCACAATGAAGGGCTGCAAATGTAGTCGAAACGAATTTATCCGAAGAACAAACTTAACATTGCAGTTGAAATATATGTTCTCCCATACATCGATATACGTGACGGTCAATTCCCAAACTGCAAATGTAAGTGGTTCACTATTACTTGTTATCTTGTAAAGCCTTCTTTTCTGTGATAGTTTTTCTTTTAACTTCGTTATATATACTACTACTGTGAATTTTTTCACATATACAAGAACAACCATTTAGCAGGGAGGGCACTTGATTCTAACAAAAATTTGTACTTGATACTTGATATTATGCAAACGAAACCCTGAATCGAAAAATGGCTTTCACAAACCCGCAATATTTTTAACGGCCTATCCAACGATACCCCAAACCATGGGATAGACAAGAAAAAAAATATCATCCCCACTTTGCGTTTATATTATTTTACCAGGTTAAATATAATGACCACCATAAAATGTATTCGAACACCAAATGTAGTAAATGATCACCAAATCTTAACGAGAAAATTAATGCGCTATTTCTGCCTAAATAAACCACTGTGACTGCCATAAAATGTAGGCTTATTACCAAATAAAGTATTATGATGCCATATTAGGTTAGGTTAGGTTAAAACTGTGACCTCCTATGCACGTGCGAGTGCCAGAAACGACTAGATTATTATAGAAAAAAATAATGGAAATAAAACAGGCTACCCGAAACTGAACTAGTTAGACGATATTAATTTAAGAAAATGCAACTTACTAAAAAAAACTGTTTAGAATTTACGTTTTGGCACATTTTATTTAGCGTAATTGCTTAAATAGGATTGCGAGATGTTAAAACTTTGGTTATAATTTTATATTAAAATGTGGGTTTAAATTTGGTGATCATTTACTATTTTCGTCTCTATGAAAACTATTACGGTATTTGGTGGTAAGTTAAACATAAGCCTTATTTTACCACTTCGTCGGCGTGATTAATAATTATGTATGCCAAATTACAGTTTTCTAGTACTAGAGTCTCTGAGCTAAGCCGCGGACAGACGGACATGGCGAAACTATAAGGGTTCTTTATTGACTACGGAACCCTAAAAAGTATTGTATCACTATGCGCTGCCTTGCAAGTCGTACAAATATTGTCTGTGCAGTAAAGCCTTTTAATTATAAAAAATACTGCTAAGTACCCTCTGTTGGGTTGTCGGCGGGGTGATTGGCGTTCTTCACTGCACAATACTCCCTGAACGACACTCCGACAATGTTTTTATAGTGGACTGTATTTTGGGTAGGTCCTTTTGGTTCTAGGAACGCGGGCTTGGTAAAACACAAACATTACATGTTGCTTAGAACACGGCTTTATTGAAACAGAGACTGTATTCACGCACGCAAGTGACAGCGGTAGAAAAGTGACAATGACAATTAACTGTCAATAGGACAGTGAAAGCGGTGTTACAATATTACAAATATTGATTAAAATGTTGCAACTTCCAACACCCTCTTGAATCATTAGCAATAAAAAAATCGAACGCACTTGCTTCTCATTCAGCTCCCAATATCTCACTGCGAGATCAGCGATCCAGAATATAATTCGTTCTATCTAAATGAAAATCTGCAATACCACATTGATAATCAAAATGACCGTTATAGTTCCTAGTCACAACACTCCACGAATGCTGTCATACTTACTTTTACATTATTGCCTTATCTATTTACGACTACAAAATACTTTAACAAACATAAATGTTGTTATCAATAAACGCAAACAATTGAATTTTATTTATGAATAGTATATTGCTTGTAACTGTGACTTGCCAGAATATACTTCGGTACTAAAACTAGCAACTCAGTCATTCAAAGTAGTACTCGTATATCAATGAATTCAAGTAATAATTTGATTACCACCTGTCGATTTGAATATTCTAGATTGTAGAATATTGATTCCTAAATAATAAGTGTCATCGATGATAAACTTCAGTTCTTCTTCAGTTCTTCTTACGGTAATAATAAAAGTTTTGCGTCAGCAATTAATGAGTTTTCAGATCATAGCTAAATAGATAGAATACTCTTTATTATGTACACCATAAAAATTTCAGATATTAATGTAGAAATGTTACATAGGGTGACACAATAGGCGGTCTTATCGCTAAAAGCGATCTTATAAAGACAACCTTTGAATGGATTAAAAGTAGAAGGAAATACAATACCTACTGTATGATCATTCGCGATACTAAACATTTGTATACACTGCATGCACGTATTCAGTTATAGTATAATTGGAAACTAAGTTTGCAAACAAATGATAACCTCGCAATAGGTTTTCACAATCAACTGAACGATTGCTTTAGAATGCTCGCCTGTGGACATACAGGCATTGTGAACGTGTCTTTCGAAAATTAGAAACGGCCAGAATTAGACTGTGCGCAGATCTAGACAATACAATATTGAGCCAGACTATAGCCCTATGAAAATAATGACGGTGCGCAAACTGCAACAAAAACAGAGCTTCGGGAACAAAATAAAAATTGTTTTGCTAACGCTAGACAAAACTGTTTTACCTGGTTATCAAAACTATTCTTCACTTTTAAACGATTCGATATTTAAAAAAAAAATTACCTACTTAAAGATAATTTATTAATACGCTTAAAATCTAAACACTCGATAAAACCTAGCAATTTAATATCCTAATTTAACTAAAACTATTAACAAACTAAAATAATTGTTTTCGTAAAACTCCTCCGCATCGTTCCGATATAAACTTGAATTCTTTATCCAATGGTAGCGAAATATTGATTTCTGCACACTCTTCATATTATTAATTCCAAACCAACCTCCTCACATTCAAAACTTCACAGCTTCTCCAACCAGATGCATGAGAAGCCCCACAATTCTTCCATCTGTGACTACTACTATCCTCTCAACAGTGTCCCCGGGTGGCTGGCTCAGTGAAATATTTCCGTCGTTTGTCACTGTCACCCCCTTCGCCCCCTCCCTGGAGGATCGGACCGGCTCCACACTAATTGGTAATCAGTTCGGCTATTAGAAAATATTGGCGCGCTTAAATCATGATTTTGTGCGCACATTTGATATGCTGAATTAGGAAGAGAAACAAAATGTTATTAATTTGTTGTTTTTATTGATATTGTCATCTTACTTTTTTTTTTTCAGGTAAAAAGACTATGTAGACTGAATATTTTTTAGATGGATTCTGTAATGGCAACCATGAACTGGAAACCGGTACCTCAACTAGATGGATAGACTAATAGGGTAGCGGGTGGCCATTAATTGCAAGGGGCTAGAAAAGACACTTGTGGAAATATATAGTGGATGTCTATCACCTCCATTACAGATTTCCACAATTATCTTTTACTATGATGAAACACAGATTTTCAGTATACCATTTACCTGTATTGTATTGGAATAATTTATGATGTAAAATATGAAACTACCTCAAAAAACAAAACAAGCTTCGTTTCCTCAAGCTATAAAATCAAACACTTTTAAGGGTCCAACTTTAGAAATATCCAAGACAAGAGGGGTAAAAATGTCGGGGGGTTGTAATTAAAAAGTTACACCCCACAGGGTAAGTGTGCGCAACTGAACGACAGCTGCGTTTTATTCCTTATTTCCTCAAAGGGGATGAAAAAATGCCTGAAAACTTTACCCCGTAAAATATTAAAATCGCCTGATTTTGTTTATGGTACTTATCGTTGAAATGTAATCAGTTTTCTCGAGTAAACACAGGCTGCTGTATATTAAAACTCGGACTTGGGATAGATTCTTGCCTTGTTGTGGAAGCGACGATGGGAGAAATTATTGAATGATTGTACTCGCTAGTAAACTTTGTATTTATGGGGAAAAAAATTGCTGTCTCCTCAGTTTCTCCGGCATAATTATGTCATCAGACATAAATGATTCAGCCTATTTTGTTGTATGTATAGACTTTGCCTACTTCAAAACTTACACCTCTCTAAGAACCATGCAGTTCTTAATTTGTACACGTGTTCGATATTACAAGCACCTAAGCAATACAATTTCAACGTTGCAACAATTGAAGATTCAATATTGTGTTTCTTTTTCTTTGAAGACGTTGAGATTTTGTTTTAAACTGGCTACCAAGGTGCCACCCACGACTGTCGCGCTGACTATGTATTACATTAATGTCTATCATTTTGATTGCTTAAATTATTAAACCATTTTAACATTCATCATAATCAGCATTAATGTTCCTACTGCTGGGACACAGGCATCCTCTCTGCGAGAGGGAGTGGGCCATACTCCACCACGCGAGCCCAGGGCGAGTTGGTGGATATTAACATAATAACAACAACTTTTTAACAGTTTAACATTATAAATGTATCTTTAATAGTTTTCCTCGTAATATTGACGACCTACCATACAAGAGTTACTAACTATAGCCTCCCTTTGACAATACACAGGTTGATAATACGTTCATGTAAGTCGGTGGTTTTGTACATTAGTCGTAAATAGGCGATGAACTCGTTTCATTACAACATGAAAGGCAGCGAAAGGGCTAATAATGATACCGCAAATAAACATCATCGTCAACCTAGTGATACATTGAGCACGACTGGTGTTTGATAAAATCGTATTATCTTTAAATTATTTATGGAATACCTTTCAAGCGCCTTTGTTTTTACTTTTCAGTTACCTACATTGTGGAACGTAATCTACAGCTGCAGATAAACTGGGACTGTTAGTGATTATGTCAAATGTCATCATAGATTGGTTGCATCTATTACAAGTCCAGTATAATTACAATAAAGAATATGTGTAAAACCCAGTAGCCCATTTGTAGGAAAGTTAATGACGATTGATGTGGCCTTCCCACATTCATCGCTGATTTCACTTTTCTTGGTTCATATTATCCTCTGCTCTCAGTGTATACCTATCTTAACTCTGTGAGTATTATTTGGCGAGATATTAAGCAGCTTTGTACGACGTAAATTGTGCGCATGACGTGTAAACAAGTAGCTGGAGATAATTAAACACGAGCTCATCTGTATCGAGTCATCAAACGGGAGTTATTATGCTTTATGCTATGAAATATGAAAATGATTATGGGAAGAAGATGAAGAAACCGGATTATGTCTTAATAAATATAACGGCACAGGATAGCTTATAGCAGAAGTGGTCATCGTATCAGTAGTTCAGCAGCTTCAATATCATCAGGATTGTGCCGGAATATATCAGTTCGTCGTTCGAATACAGCGGTTCCCTTCTCTCATCAGAAGACAGCCACCACGCAACCATCGATGCGACGCTCTGCTAGAGTTACAGTAATCATCCAGTGTCACTAGTATCCCACCTTATCGGTGATTCCAGTAACTTCGTTCCAAAACGAGAC
This sequence comes from Dryobota labecula, assembly GCA_947523025.1. Classification (NCBI taxonomy): domain Eukaryota; kingdom Metazoa; phylum Arthropoda; class Insecta; order Lepidoptera; family Noctuidae; genus Dryobota; species Dryobota labecula. Next base: position 25,266,031 of record OX383295.1, on the reverse strand, counting down.
AGGGCGCCACTTGCTGCGCCGTCAAATAGACAGTAATATGATTTAATGTTACTAGGGTAAAATTCATATAATTTTGTCTATTAAAGGTTAGATTAAAATTATTCAGATTCTATAGTTATAGAATCTGAATAATTTACTTACCCTTGAAAATACTGTATTTCCAAGGGCAATAGTAATACAGATGTTGTAGTAACTGATAGGATACGGCAACGTCAGCGGCAACTTAAACTCAACACATGCAACGGCTGGTATGTTGGTCACCATATACAGAAATCTAGACAGTTTCATAAGATACAATGTCACCAAAACCTTTTAAGACATGTTCTGTAGCAAAAATAAATATAAATCAAAGTCAGACCATAAAATCCAATTTATTAGTGGAGTAATTACGAGTACATACACATCTAAAAACTAGTGTACATATAAAATTTTGCAAATTTCGGTATTATGTAATTACTAATAATGTCAAAGTAATTAATAATAATGTCAAAATCACTATTAATAATTTCGAAATTATACAGGATAAGTTTTTAACCAGTGCGCATTTTTTTTTTTTTTTTTTTGTGGTTCAATGTCAGTAATAGAACTTATTGCCATTATTTGTTCAATACTTTTTTTTTGGTCCACTTGTAATCAGCAAAATATGGATACAAACTATTCGTAATAATATCAATGGGCGAGCGCACAGCTGATATATACCTACAACTGCGTTCCGCTTCACTGACCGCGCCGCCGGCGCCGGCACGTTGTGCGACGAGTATACATTATACCAGTTTCAAAATCAATCAATCAACATCTTTCGTTAACGATAACTTCATTTTTTTGTACTAAGATATTATATCAAAATAAGAAATACGTGTACAATAAAATACGTTTAAGTTTAATTTGTCAAAATTTGCGCCATGACTAAAAACTTTTCCTGTTTATTTATGTTTTTTTTTTTTACTAGTGTTGCTCAGAATTTACCATTAGGGGTCGTAACTCTTTAATCGGTCTTTCCTGTGGTTGCCTGTTGACTGCGCGCTAAGGGCACCTCCTGTGGGATAAGAACCTCGTCTATGTTTGCGAGCTGTACTTGTTTCCCTACTGCTCTCCCGGAGCAGAGTTGTGGGGTCGTCTGGGTCGGTTAGTGCATGCCGTGGACGGCGGGTCTTACTGATGCGAGAAGGGGTGTAATTGGCGGCCTGCACAACTAGAATGTTGCAGTGAGTGGCTGCGGAATCAAAGAAGCGCTTTGAAATGCGCTTCATGAATCGAGCTATAGTAGGGATTTTGAGGTCTATATGGAGGTTTTCGTTTCAAACGAACCAGGGGGCTCCCGTGATTTTACGGAGAAAACGGTTTTGGAGAGTCTGCATCTTATGGATGAGATAGGGTTTAGCGTGTGCAAAGACTGGACTCGCATAGGTCATGATCGGGCGGATATTTATGAATCATCATAATCATTATTATATTATGAATATAACTATTTTCCTTGAACGACCAATTAAAATCAAATAACTCTTCTTTCTCAAAAAAAGATAATATATCAACAATATTAAATACAAATCAAACCATATTTCTACAAAAATAAACTTTCTATAAATGGTCCCCTCAGATTCTAAAACAAACAGAAAGATAAATGCATTGTTGTGCTCCTAAGTAAGGAAGGGAGATTCTAATGGGCTTATAAAAATTAGGTCAGTGGTTGAAATGATTAAGTGAAGAGTATTAATAAGTGAAGTGATTGATGATGGAGACGTGAGAGTATTGTGACGATGGAGGACTGAATGGAAGGCGGGAGTAATGGAGGAGGAAATGTAAAAGTAGATTTGATTATTAAATGGTTGTTGAGACGATGTCTCTTCCAGGGCATGATTTATTTTTATTTTTTAATCTATACTGGCTATATACATATAACATGAAATCTAGTCAAGTCGGAATCTAAAAAGAAATCTTTTAATAGACTTTATAATGTTAGAATTCTTGCGAATTCCTTCACCTAAAGTAAATAATAAATGAGGATATATTATGCGAGCGTAAATTCATTAATCTTTAGATTTTTTAAATCTTTTATCTTATTTATAAATGAATTATTATTATGCTTGTGGCAGTACCAAATGTAATTATTCATTTACTAAAAAATATTAGACATTCTCTAAAAACTAAAAACTACTTCTATTTTGGACTTTTTATTGTCAATTAATCGAAAAGGCTGTTGATATTTGGTCTATCACAACAACTAATATAAAATTCAACAGAATATTTTACAATTCAAAGAATTAGTCACTTCTCAGAAAGAAAGAGTTCCTCATTAAAAACACAGTCGTCTAAACAAGTCGTCAACAATCCAGTGCTTAACGAGAGCGCGTGAAATAATTAAATTTGTTACGTTACATGTTACGCGTGCCCAAAGTTGAAACTTTGCAACATGTTACATGTTCGAGTGAAAAGTGTAAGCGGTGTTATTTACGACTTATCTCTCGGTAAATGGGGATGGCGTGTGTAAGGGATGAAGAGAACAAAGTAGCTTAATATATATTTTTTTAATGACTTTTTTTGTTTTATTAATAGAGCAAACTAGGGATAACCTTTCGATTCTGTGAAGTCAACCTGAAACTCAAATTAAATAAGAATGTATTAAATGTAAAGCGTTTACTGTAATGAGTTTTATCATTCATCCGATATCCAAACAAACAAGTTTTAATATTATGATTCTTTATTTAAAAAGGCAAAACAAAATGTTACAAACATGAGTAGGATGACCCCTGAACTAGGTGTCTCTGTCGCTTAGTCAGTCTGAGGATTACTCTCAGAACATCCATTTTTTTACAAAAATAAATAATGTGATGTCTAAGGTGATGTCTAAAGTACTCTTTAAATAGGAAAGGAGGTATTAATAGTTATAATTCTTAGGAAAAAGTTCACTGACCGACCCAGACGACCCCACTACTCTCCTCCAGGAGAGTCGTAGGGAAACTAGTACAGTTCGCAAAATAAGAGCACACAATACACGATCGTCATTCCGACCTCGCCGCCGAGGCCCCGCGCGAAATCCCCGACTAACGAATAGTCCTCCCCGACCCTTGACTGTAAGTGAAGCGCCAGCACGCGTTTTAGCTGAGCAGCATGTAATCCAAACTCCCCACGATAATAATCAAAACACTGATTTTATCCAGCCACCGGCGGTCCCTTGCCACCCTCCCTCCGACTCATCTGCCCTAAGCCGAGGTTCGTACCCCACAGGGGGTGCCCTTAGCGAGCAGCAGTCGTTTAGTTTATAGTTTTTACGCCCTGGCTGGAGGCATTAAGTTTCGTTAGGAGCTTAAGGCAGCCACAGGAAAGTCCGGTTAAAGAGTCGGAACCTTAGTGGTTACACTCTGAGATGCCCTAGATAAAAAAAAAGGATAAATAATCAATCGAAACAATAGCTACTAAAACCAGAAGCCCGCAATAATTTACCCCTTTTTTCTGACCTCAAACTCGGGTAAAATATTCGCGAAAATATTATTTCTCTCTCCATCTAGAGAAGTGTAAGAAACTTACCCTCGCATTATTTATAATATTCGCGAACTACCCTCGGTATCCACGCCATATTTTTATTTGTACTTAAATCCTTAAATCAAACTGTATAGGATAGGGATATTATTTTCTTACTTATTTGTAATAATATTTTCAAGCTGGGTTGTTTTTATGGGGTGACTAGAATTCCGTGTAATACTTACTTCATAATTAGCTTATAACTTTCCCACTGCTGGGACACAGGTCTCCTCTCTGAGAGAGAAAGTGGGCAACCCACCACGCGGACTCCGTGCGGGGTGACAATTGTCTTAAAATGTTTGTTTCTAGGACATGACCGGTAGGAATTGTGTGTATTACAATCAAATGGAGTAGGAGGATTTATTTATCTATGAAAATACAAGCAATATACTACGTATTATTAACAATTATCATATACTATGTACCGATACGAGAAAAAACGAACAGAATACACCAAAAACTAATTTCGAAAAAAAAATTAAGGATTTGTATCACTATTATAACAGCAGATCCACCAAAACAGCAACCACATTATTTATAATCCCCCAACTATTCCCTATTTCCCCTTAATTCCCCCCATAATATACAACAAGGACATTTTTCATATTTTAATATAACAATATTGCGAACGTACACCCAAAATCAATTTCCCCGGACTGGCAAGATTATATCCCTTCAAGCCTCTTTTAAATTAAAATAAAAAGAGAAATGAAATTCTTTACAGGTAAGAAAATTGTGAGCGCAATATGAATCGGTTGGAGGGAAACCGTTATGGTATTATTTTGTGATGGAAAATATTTAAAAAGCTGTCTCCTTAGCTTTTCTTTGCTGGATTTCACAATCACCGCCCATCGTCATGATGATGATAAATTATTTTAACATAAAAAAAACTTTTTCTGACTTTTTAAATCCATAGAATGTTAGTACAGAAAAACTTATGAAACTAGGTGTTAGTAGTTAAACATTATAATTACTTATTTCCTAATGTGGGTATTAACCAAGTGCTGGACGTAATGCGTGTCCAGCCTATCCGCCAGGATGCTTTTGGTGCTGGCGCGCAACCTGCCGAGCGCCGCGGTGCGTCGCTTGCGTGGAAGTCGGCAACGTGTGCGTCCGCGAACATGCCCGACGCACTGCACCAGCGCAGCGGCGCAGCCCCAACAACGCGCTGAACGCATTGTTATGTTGGACGCGCAGGGCGCCAAATGATCTTTGCGTATAATGAGCCCACAAGCAACGCGTGTATAGCGATGAACAATGCAGAACATCACAATGCATGCATAGTTACCATAACATAACATCACGGCTGTAATCCCCGAAGTGTTAGACAGAGGAGTACCTATGGGTCACCCACATTTCTAGAGTACGTTGAAGAAAATGAAGTTTGGCTTTAATTCCTTCTGCACATGTGTCTTCCCTGATACAACTATGTAAATGTCTATTAGCGGCTCCCAAATAACGGTGTTTATTTTTATTAATTTATTTTACATACTTTCTCAACAATCATTTAATAATTTGACATTGGTGGCGATTCCCTTGTTCACAAACTAAACTAAATTTAAGTTCAGTGCATCTTTTTCTTTCTATTTCATTATGAAAAGGACAGAAGATACATTTTAGTTAAGTCCTGTCTAATTAATCAGCGCTTGACGTATTTTGACGTAATTTTAGTCGGCAAGTTTTTAATCACGTCTAAACTTGTATGGAGTAATGGCAGGCGCTGATTAATTTGACAGGACTAAACTAAAATGTATCTTCTGTACTTTTCTTAATGAAATAGAAAGAAAAAGATGCACTGAACTTAAATTTAGTTTAGTTTGTGAACAAGGGAATCGGCACCATTTTATACCTACAAATCTAATTTCAACTCTTTATTAGTGGCTTTTGTGGACATGATATTTATTCAGATTTGTTTGTCATGTCATTTGGTTTAATATAGGCTTTGTTTTTGGAAATATTTGTACTATGACAGGGTATGCTGGAACTAATATTTGTAACATCTATTGTACCGTAACCTAACAAATAAACATTTTTGATTTGATTTGATTTTAAATAAGTTTTCTTTTTAATCTTGATTGAGAAATTTTAATCTTAAGAAGAAATCTTTTATATAGATTATTTTCTATGTTGTGAATGTGATAACGTTGCAGGTCTAGTAGAATGTAGATTTGTTGACAGTTTTCTATTTTTTTAAATAGGTACCTGGTACTTGTTGAAAGGCCTACACTGTCCTTCCATACCCATTAACACTCTTATTTGATAATATTGTAAAAGACAGTTATTTTTAAAAGACTAACGGTGGAGTTTCTAGCCGACTCTTCTCCATACGAAACGACGAATTGGACCCATGCACCTAGCTCTGACGTATCATTAGTGCCCATGTAGGTTTACGTGAAATAAAATATTTTGATTTTGATATATGAAATGATAATTATTTCTGTAAATTGGTTTAAAAAGCACTTTTACACGTCAAAAATAAGCGTTTCTTATCCGACTATTTTGATAAGCACGTCTCTTTTAACCCTTGATATAACCGTAGAGCCACGCGAGACACAATGGTTTTTTAATTGTGTCTATAATTACCGCATAAGAGAGGTTAAAGTCAACAATAATCATGATAAGACGATAACAGATACGAAAACGCGTTAGTGAATAATTGTATTTTTAGATCAGAGAGGGACAAAAGATAGATTGTTTTCTACGTACATCCACGATGACTACATGAACAGCAAGCTGTCGTAGCGCGCTTGCTATGCCGTAGCGTATTTCGATTTGCTACGAGTTGTCTCCATTCTGGAACATTATTGTATAGTGAATATTGAAAATAAATTACGTTTCCTTACCTACAGTTTACGAACGATTTTATGAATAAAAGTTGTCCTAATTTGAAAATCATGGCGTAGATAATACGTTATTTAGAAGATATTTCTTTTCAAAATCCCTCTCCCACAATAAAAATATTTTCCACCCCAGAAAATCGATCTCCGCCTTAAACCACAACACACTTTTAAACTAAGCAAACTAAAGAGACTATTAATCGCGGCACTACTTCCAGCAGATTGCACGCTACAAGGTGTAAACAAAGTCATTTGTTTCTCACCCACGCTCACTGATAGCGTAATTAGGACGCATGGTGGCTGATGGGATCAAGATTACGTACGGATTTCACGTTAATTTTTATGCCTATGTTGGGGTGAGGGGGAAGGAATGATGGTGTAATGGCCGGATTGCAGAGGTATTTAGATTTGATACCGGTATGTATATTTAGCTAGGTGTTCAATTACACCTTAGCGAAGTTGTGAGAACATCATATCATCACATTCTCCTGTCTTGCCATGTCTGTATGTTCCAGGTTCTTTGTGAGAACTTGAGATGTAATTAAATTATAGTAAAAAAACCGGATAAGTGTATTCCGGACCGCGCACAATGAAGGGTTCCGTAGTTGGGATGAGTTTATTCCAAGAACAAACTTAACATTGTAGTTGAAAAACATGTGCTCCCAAATTCATCCTCATACATTTCAACTGCTCCTGCTCCTTTTAACTTCGTTATATACTACTGCTGTGAATGTTTTCACACATATCCAAGAACAACCATTTAGCTGGCAGGGAGGGACTTGCAAAATTGCACTTCAAAGCTTAATATTACTCAAACGGATCCCTGAATCAAGAATTGGTTTTCACAAACCCCCAATATTTTTGAACGGCCTATCCAACGATACCCCACACTATAGGATAGATGAGAAAAATGTCATCCCCACTTTACGAGTAGAGGAGGTACCCTAAAAAAAATATTTCAAGATTTTATTTTACCACTTTGTTGGCGTAATTAATATGTATACCTATGCCAAATCACAGCTTTCTAGTACTAGGAGTCTCTGAGCTAACCCGCGGACAGACAGACATGGTGAAACTATAAGGGTTCCTTGTTGACTACGGAACCCGTAAAATGTATAGTTAGAAAAACAATATTGGTTAGTTAGTCATTAAAGTTACGTTTCAGGATAACTTTGACTACAACAGGAAAGCAGCATATTAGAGGAATAAAAAAAAATTGGTAGGTATCTAGTATCTACTTGTTTTATTATGACGACTAGCCATTAGTCCATATTTTATAGGGTTTTTCTCTTTTTTGTGGGTGTATTTTGTAATCTGGTCAAATAATTTTATTTTATCTAACATCCTAAGTTTAAAAACAATAGAATGGATCTCTAAAAGGCTGAAAGTCCTCCGTAACATACGTTCGTTTCTTTTTTGCTTATCCACGCGTCTACTAAAATATAAAGGTCTCATTCTTTGACCTCCAGACAAAATAAAATAAAGAAAAACCTTTATTTTCTTAGCTACACATGTCGATAATGATGCTTGTTCTCCCAAATGCACTGAAATACATCAGCTGTAAAACCACAAAACCCTCGAGTAGCATTTACACTATACAGGTTGAAATTTAAAACATGCGACAAACCGAAATGGGAGATTGTACTCATCATTATGAACATATTTTATTAAGGGACCAAAGCTGTAATCGCGAAAAAATAATCAGCTGTACCCTACATTTATGTTCGCATAACTCGTCAAAATGTAGGGAACAGCTGATATTTTTTTCGCGATGGCAGCTTTGGTCACATAGTAAAAGTTGTTCATAATGATAAGTACAATCTCCCATTTCGGTTTGTCGCATGTTTTCAATTTCAACCTGTATACTAAGTAATTAATGTTTAAATTGTGTGTATTTGTATGTTGAAAAACTAATTAATATTATTACAGGTTATCGTCGCCTTGAGTAAAAACCTAGGGAATGCAATTTTGGTTATTTTTGTTTTATTACATTTTTGGAAAGAAAACCTCGCAACGCACGTCATAGTTTCACACAAAAAAAGTTTTGCAACCTGTAACGCCATCTATGACGAGTTTGAATATTGCACACTAAGTCCAGTATTACATAACGTCACTCAATTCTCAAGCATTACTTAAAACTAGTTTCAACCTATCAAATGGCTTGAATATAGTTCTAATTAGTAATGCTTGAGTATTGATTGACGTTCTGTAATACGGGCCTAAAAGACACATATTTGAAGAAGCTGTGGTATTTTTTTTTTTTGCAGTTATCAGGGCACTCAATGTGCATTTATATTTAATGTGCAGGTATCAAGGCACTCAATTTGCAGGTATTTTTAATGCTCAGGTATTAGGGCACTCAATGTGCAGGTATCTTTGTGCAGGTATCAGGGCACTCAATAATGAAGAGGCTGTTGAATTTGAACCTTATAGCTTTGCAGTTCGCAAACACCAACTAGCAGCTCGGTGATTTTAGATCAATTTCGCAACTGCAGCGTCTGAAAACTGCAGAATATAAATCGAAACCACACAAAGCCACAGGCCAGCACTAGTATAACACAAAGGCCGATTCCCTATAAATCACACTTGGTGCTTCATACCAAGCAATATTTTTGGCGCGTAAAAGCTTCGCCGTATATTTCAGAAATGTGAATTTTCCAATGAAATGGCACGTTATTTCTATTCTAATGTGAGGATGAAAGAATTTACTTGCTTATCTTCGGGAGGTTGTTCCTTCGTAGAGTTATTTATATTCAGTTTTCTGACAAAGTTAGATAGTTCGATGGTACAGTATGGCCTTGGGGGATAAAAATATGTGAAAGTTGTCCAGTTATTTTTCTGGCCTATATTAGTCTTGGCTGGTTTCTGGCAAAAAATACTACCTTATCTATCCGTAGGTCCATAGATCATGACTGAGAGAATATGTTTAGATCCTGAGGCGGTATCCGTAAGTTGAACCAGAATTTTGAGCCACCTCATTTTTATTTTTATCAAATAAATATTTTTAGCGGCGTTAATCATTTCCCCTTTCGGTATCCGAAGGGTAACAAAGTTAAACAAACCGTAACATAATCCGGAAAAATAATTGTGTTTCAATTTATTCCACATCAATATATCAGAGATCGTTGTGGCGTAATTCCAATCTCGGTTGTGTTGATAATGTTTCACACTTTTGGCAAATTGAATATTTAAATTTTATAATTTGGAATTTTAGAATTGGTACCGTGCACCTAACTTTTGACATTTCATAAGTGCCCATGTAGATGTTAAATAAAATAGTTTGATTTGATTTGATTAGAACTGGTCACTTGGTCACTCTTGATCAATAATTATTTAGAGTATAGATGAGGTAGTCAAGTTTAAAGCCATATAAGCCATTTACTAGTGTAGCGGCTAACATGGCGTATAATGCAAAAATTTTAAAATTGAAAAATATGTAAGATATACGTGACATCACTCCTGATAGAGTAGGAACTTCAATAATCCTGACAGTTTAGCCAAAACTACACACTAAGTGTGTTAGAAACTCAATATGATTCTATTAGCATAGGCCTGTTTTAACCCATCTTGATAATCCCTTAATCACTCCCTACGACACCCTTGGGAAGGCTTTGCAGACTGGTACAGTAGTTATCAACATTATATAATTAATTTGACGTTAACAAGGTTCCGGTACAGTTTGTTCAAAGAAATTATGATGAGATTGGACCAGCTAAGTTGTGGAGCGGTAAACAGGGGGCGCCGAATTTTCAGTCCACGCGAATTCTTGTTCAAACCGGGAGTCGGGAGAGAATTCGAATTTATTTTAACGTTCTTACATGAAGCTTGTAGTGCGGGAATAGTGGCCTTGTTGAGGAGAGTTTACTTGTAGATACTTTGTTGTGAAGTGAGTACAACAAAGAGCATAATAGTATTTATATTTTGTTTAATAGGTAAACACTTCTGTCATTTGAACTCAGTATAAATGCTACCCACCACAGTGGGTTGGTGACTTAGACCTACCCCAAAAATCTTTGCACCAATTTTGTCGTTGCGAGCCAACTGTTAAAACTCATTCTTTAAAGGTGGGAGTTTTTCTTTTGCAGAAGGGTGCTCGTGGGAAAGCGCACCTGCACTGTACTCACCCCAGACCACTACAGAATAACCATAACAAGATGAAAATTATTCCTTGTCCCAAACTCCCGGCCTAACCCGTCCCCGTCTGGAACTTAAAGTACTCAGAACTTCTGGGGAATTTACATTTTCAATGCGAAATTATGTCCTCCGATGTCCTGGAATAAACGGCAGCGGCACTTATGCAAAAATAACTAGGAACTAAGTACTTGTTCAGGCTATTAGCAAGCCTGCTGATTGACTTGAAAAACAGTTGCAGAAGTTAGCAGAGTTGCAGAGTTGCAGAACTCGCCTCTGATTTCAAGCAGCAATTAATTGAAAATTGTTTCATTTGTGACTGCTATCGATGGTGAAGTGCACTGGAATTGTTGGTCGATTCTATATTGAGATATTTGCTATATTTTGAATAACGATGACCAATTCTTCTTAGTCTTTATAAAGGGCAAGTGTTCAATTTTCACATAGGTACTAAGCAGTACTTCAGGTCCCCTTTGAAGTACTGCGTATTATGTGAAAATAGAGCTTGTGTGTGAAAGTAGACTCATCCTTCATGGGGTACTGTTTAAAATTTTATAATAAAATACCTCCCCACATACTCCAATTGAACGAAACAAAATTTAAAACTTGTATAAAACGCACACTATGCAGTCAAGCATATTATAAGTTGGGGGATTATATCGCTGACAAAAATGCTTGGCTCAATTCTGGTCGTGCTCCATAAGGGCGCATTGATTAGCATTTGAAAATATTTGAGCTGCTGAAGATTGTAAGACTATATTTGCATTCTATAAACTCAATCTCCTTGAATTATATAATTGCATAGCACAGGCGTGAGTACTACCTATGTACTATAGAGCTACCATTTACCGGGAAATATGTCTTTTATTGATTTGAATGTGCCCTGGCGGCTAAGAGTATGTCATGCTCACTCAAATATCTCGCTGGTGGTGGCGTGTGTGTTGGATCATTAAGTTCCCTTCAAAATGGTTGAGCTAAATGGTGCTGATCCATGCGTCATGTTCGTGAACGGGCGCCGTCAGTTGGGACTGGTCATCTCTTAGCTGCCATGGCTTATTTTAATTTTTGAATTGTTTCTATTACGGACGCTTCCAACGTGCACGTCCTTCTACATTGTTTTCACATGTATAACTTCAACATGAATGATGTAACTAATACTTTGTAAACATAGGTACTTTGATTTAAAAGAGATTCCGTGGAGTTTCTTGTCCGTTCTTTTCCATAGGAACCTACTACGCTTTGGAATGAGTAACTAGCTACATCTTTCTGACTGACCGACCCCTTGACAATTCAAAAGTGCCTGTAATTGGTTTATTTGAAATAAATGCTTTGAGTTTGAGTTTGTTTCGAAACAAGTAAAATGCTTTAGTTTACTTGTGTTTTATAAAAATATCGTAAGTATGATATTTCAGTTTCAGCTTTTAACAAATTAGTCAATATCAACTGCTGGGGGTCGAACCAAAAACTTGTTTTATTCCAGAAAATTCTATGACCAATAATAAGACTGTCAACCAAGCCAGCCCGAAAAATCACTTAAAATAACTTAATGAACAAAGTCAACCAACAGTTTCTGAAGAAAATACAAAGAAAGAATGCAAGTAGTCGCAACTTGCTGCAAGTCGGGAAATTGTCGAGTGCTAAGTATTTTAGCTGTCACAAGTTCTTGCAAGCTCTGAGCCACTTCAATAACATGTTTTTGTTGGCTTTCCAAAGAATTATTTCATAAGTTTTAAGTTTCAAACTGTGCTTTTGAGACATTTTTCTCTCCTCGTTTTATTCGACTTGATAACCTCTTTAAATAAAACTAAGGTTATGCCTACATGTACATGTTACGTGCATGTTGAAGCACACAAGTTTGTCAACACGTAGTATATGGACTTAGCATTATGCCGATAGACGTTACGTGGCCCTATAGTCAAAAGCCGATCACTAATAGAAACTATCGTTGGGTAGAAAGCGGTACACCTAGACATGACAGGTATTGCTAGGAGGTTCCACTCCATAGAATCATGACCAGCACTTCGCGACGCACTGGACTCAAGTTTGCTTCAAACTAGAGTGGTGTACAACCCCAAGCCTAATAACATTTGGATTGTGAAAGTCACAAGCAACTCGCAAAACAAATCACAGGCGCCTGAAAGATTCGTTCGCAAGGGTAAAAACGTGATCTCTAAAAGTCTTATTACAGTTAGAACAATATTAAAAAGATTAATGAAATTATTCATGGTATCCAGTAATACCTACTGGATGTAGACTTCCTTCATTTTGTAAGAACCAGAATTAGCCACAGTTTAAGTTGAATAGTCCGAATTGTAGACGCTGCTGTATATCTCTACGGCAATTACCACAAATGCGACCAGGAAAAGATCTATTCTTGATTTCAGTTCTGACAATTAACAACTTATAACTTTGTGTGTCGCCTTAATTACAACGAATAAAAGTTTTTTATTTTAAGATTTTTGACACAGTTTTGCACAAATGACAAATTATTTCGGGAAATGATTCAGGTCAGTAGTTGTTCGTTTAATGAAACTTATTATAAAATGCCTATTGCAGAATATGAATTCTAAAGACTACTTATTGCGCATCAATTTCATTTTAGTGGTTAAGAAAAGTTTAGGTTTAGCAATATAAAGCTAAGCGCACATTACAGCTGGGCAGCCGCGTCAGACAGCAGCGCATCGCATTTCAATATAAAAAAGCGCGGCGCGGCCCGCCTGTAGTGTACGATTTTTCATACTAAATGTACGAAAGTGATTTAGGAGGATTTTTGCAATAAATCTGAGTCAGCCAAAACATTTATGCATACACAGCTAGATTTAGAATCCTTATCTCCCTGCTAAGCTGTAACGTCAAAACTTACGCCCTAGAATAAATCTACAAAGAAAACCCAGTCAGAACAAAACAAATCCTACCTCCCATTACACCGTACTAAATAGATTCCACGAAATCCAGAAGCGCCGGCAATATTTTTCAATACACTTTATTTCGCGTGATTTTTTATGGAAGCTCATAAACGTGTATTGTGGGTGACCGCGAGATGACGTATGTGTTCGGTGTGATTGATGCCACAGCTTTTTCACTGTCCGTTGATGTAATTCACTTGCTTTGTCCAGTCTTGGGGAGATTACTTGGTCGGCGAAAACAATTTACTGTCATTTGTTTATTCTTTGCGTCTTTTGTGTGGAGAAAATATTCACAAATATTTATGTTTAGGGAAATTGTAAAGGTTGTTTACAGGACGTTAACAACAACTAACACTTAACACACAAATGTGTTGTTCCTACACTGATTAAGAAAAGCCGGTTTCTCTGCAGTAAAACAATTACAGCCGCAAAAGCCCAAAAGATCTCCACAAATGTCTGTATTTATTTGTAGAAGCCAATTTCCTGTGTTGTTTTAGCCTTGAGCGTGATTTTGAGACTGGGTGGAATAACAACTATCGAAATGGTTTTTTCTCTTTGCAATATTGGAAACATGTCTTGAAAAAACAGAGGAGTCAATTTCCGGTAGGCTCATTGTTAATCTTTACTTTTGTCTTAACAATTTTTGTGGCTCTGTAGGCAATTTGGCAAGGATGTTACTATTGAAAGAGACAGAAAAAAAAAATGGATGAAACTAACTTCTAAACATAGCTTAGCGACAGCAACATAATATAAAATAGACACAGTGAATATTTCTGCGTATTCTGATATAGACAAGTTAAACTTATTATTTATAATGATCTTTAATTTTTTCTCTCTTTTAAAACAAGAAAGGGGCGGACATATAAAATTACTGTCTATTTCAGTTGAACTAAAGCTTCCATACAAACAAAGTTGACATTAATTTCTGAATAGACCAAAATAACGGCGGAATTCAAAGCATAAACTAATTTGACATCTATAGCTTAGTAATTATCTCTCATTTTAGTTTAGAGCCCGTTCAGACGTACCACAACCACATCACATCGCAGCGACAAAATGTGGGCAAGCAGTGGTTACGTGTGAATAGTGTCTCTGCAATTTCTTGCAGTTGCGTTGTGGTTGCGTTATGGCTAGTGTTTACAGACAGACAAATCGTTGTGTTTGTGATGTGGCCGGTCGCTAGTGGGTAATATCGCTGGCTGCGACGTGGCCTTGATGTGGGCGGTGGCGGTGGGTCCACAAAGTTGATTTTGACGGTCAAAATAAATGTAGTCCGTGTGAATAAACTATTAATTTTCATACAAATTAGCACCCGACTAGGATTTGTGGTTGTGGTTGAGATGTGGTCGGGGAAGATGTGATTGGGCCATTAGTAGTTGTAAACAAGGTAAAATCTGCGCTATTAAAAGAAAAAAAAATCGGATAACATGATTCATAACAATATTACAAAATTACACGAGAAAAAACACAATAATATAAAATAAATAAATAGAAATTGGAATCAGATTACTGACCTAATAAAGGAAAAGTCCTCAGAATTTCGTTGCGGTTGCCACGTGTGACTGTTCCTAAATTAATTAAATTAATTAACTAATTATGTTAATATTACTATTTACGTCGGTTTCCCCATAAGGGCAAGAACCGTGCTCCTCCTTCTGCTGATTCTGGTTCTGGTTCTGTAGGGTTCGTCCCAGACTGGTCACTCTCCCACCGATAGAGATTAAATTAATTCCATATGAAGTCTTGTCCCATTAAAAAAGTAAGTAAAGCATTGAAAGAAATAGTAAATAAGACTTAGGAATTCATAGTTATGAAATTGGATGTCGTTTTAGAAAGCTAATAAATAATACAGGGATGCAAAGTATATTATTATATAAACTTGTTAGTAACCCATCCGCTAGCGTAATGGATACTTGGTCAGTCATTACTCACACGATACTTTACATCTGCACTCGGAGTACTCAAAGCAACACTTCCATAAAGTGACGCAAGCGGCCTTTCAGCGGCATTGTGTCGGCACAATGATCTTTTGGAGATATTGTCCCGAGCAGTTCTCTCGAACTGATAAACGTGACGAAGCGGCTATCCCTGCGGCAACCGTGCGGCCGACCTTGACTAGCAACGGGCGGCTAGTTCCAGCAGCATTGCGTCGACATCATGCTCTTTAGGAGAGATGGTCTCTATCAGTCCTTGGACTGGATATGAGATAGATGTGGTCACCCAAACCCTTGGAAGTTCACCCTTTGCACAACAAACATATCTGCAAGACACGTGTTCATATCAGTCTGACCGAATTATAGGTCTGAGATAAAGAATACAACATTCACGAATTACTAGGTAATAGAATTGAGAATCGAAACTTAAGAATTATTGTTTATTAAAGTTTTTTGATAAGTTCTCTTAAAGACCTAATAATGGCCGGCGTCAAAGAATACAAAATTCAAGAATTAGGTATTAGATAATAGAATAGAGAATCAAAATGCAAGAATAGTTAATTAATAGAGTTGTGGATCAACTCTCTTAAAGGTCTATAGACAGCCCCAAAGCGCCCAAGATTTCAACACTTCCTAGTGTTTGACCTGGGGAGAAGAAGTGGCGCAACAAACTCCCCAGCAACACGTCTCTGTCTGTTTAGTTAGAAGAACTTTAATAACAGTATCAGTCTAGGAAAATTATTATAATTAGACTCAACCAGTCCCTCCAACACACACACATATTTATATTAAGTGCTAAATTAGTCTAATCTGGGCTACAACCCAACCATATTTAACTTAATAACTTATACTCGCTGTCTTGCGACAACCCACTCGGACATGGCCTCTAGGTATAAATACCAACTTCCTAACTTAACTAGCCTAAACTTGGACGTCTGTATCCTATAGCGATTTCATTTATTTCATTTATTCACAAGGCAACTACAACAGGTAAAAATCACAGTATATCAGTAGGATTACATTAAAGGTTTCGACCTGATTATCACCCTGATTTAAAACCAACTGCCCTGACTTAAAACTTCAGTCTTTCAAAATCCCTAAAAACCCCACGCGAGGGCGGGCCTTTGCACGCATTCCCATGCCTTCGGAAAATCATGTTTATTACCATTTTTGTAAAATGTCTCAATTTTTTTAAGGGTTCGCTCGTTTCTGCCTCGGCTCTACTTTTACGACAGCCAGATGTGGTCGCTCCATTTGAGTTCTCTTGGGTTACATTGCTTCTTAGAATTTGAAGATAGTGCCAGATAAAATAATATAAGGAATGGATTTCATAAAGGTTCAATATTGTTATATTTTAAATAAATAGGATATTTTACTCGTTCCTTTACAATTTGCTGAGTTATTGCAAATTCTTAATCATTTTTAACACCAACCATATCTTACACGATCAGCAATATGGTTTCACCAAAGGACGTTGTACTACTGACGCCGGTCTCACCTTATTAAGACACATATTTATAACATGGGAGGAGGCCCAAGATGCCATAGGAATCTTTTGTGAACTCTCCAAGGCATTTGACTGCGTAAATCACGAAACCTTACTCTTGAAACTGGAGCATTACGGACTAGGTAAACTTGCGGTCAGTTTAGTAAAATCTTATTTAAATGATAGAAAACAGCAAGTTCAAATAAATGGAGTCTATTCACTCGGCTTAAGAGTAAAAATGGGTGTGCCACAAGGCTCGATATTGGGTCCTTTCCTCTTTTTAGTATATATTAATGATCTACCCCATTTATTAAAAAACCAACCACAAATGGTGTTATTTGCTGACGATACTTCCTTAACTTTTAACATAAATAGACATGCATTAAATCTTGACGACGTAAATAACGCCATAATACAGGTCCAAAATCGGTTCACTGCTAATAATTTAGTATTAAATGGGAAAAAACTAAAGGCATAAGATTTACTTTACCGAATGTTAAACGTAGTGATTGTGACATAGTACTGAATAGGGAGAAACTAGAATTCGTCGATAAACTGTTTTCCTAGGGATCACGCTCGATTCAAGACTACAATGGGGTTCTCATTTAACATCTCTTGCAGGACGGCTAAGTTCAGCAGCATATGCTGTGAGAAAAATCCTTCAATTTACTGATGTAGATACCGCGAGGCTAGTCTATTTTAGTTACTTTCATAGTATCATGTCTTACGGTATTTTACTATGGGGACGGGCTGCAGATATCGAATCTATTTTTTATTCTACAGAAAAGAGCCATCAGAGCAATATATGGCCTCCGCAAACGCGATTCTCTAAGAGAACTGCTTCAAGATATTAACATTAGTGTTGCACCGAATGTGGGTCCTGCCGAATGTCGAATTCGGCCGAAGGTTCGGTTTAAATATGTACCGAAGCCGAAGTTCGGCCGAAGTTCGGCCGAAATTCGGTTAAGTTTCAGGTGCTTCTGATAAGTGATGATAAAAACAAAGTGCAGTGTACTTTATGTGAAAAACTTATTTCTCGTGGAGGTAGCGGTCATACCAGATCGACTTGAGCCCTTTCAAATCACTACAAAACAGGTTCTTCTTAGAAGCCGGGAATATTTATGAAGAGAAAAGAAATAGTCTTCTCCCAGAAAGAGCTGAGACGCTAACTTTCCTCCACCACAATCTGCCATTGATTAGAAATATTAAGAGAAAATAATTTTTGTCAATTAAATATTAAGCGTTACTGCAAATCTATAATATAAAAATGAATCGCAAAATGTGTTGGTAAGCGCATAACTCAACAACGCCTGGACCAATTTTATCAATTCTTTTTTTTTAATGTTCGTTGAAGTCCAAGGATGGTTTTTACGGCGAGAAAAATTAGGGTAGGGTAGAGTAGGGTAGGGTAGGTAGGTAGGGTAGGGTAGGGTAGGTAGGTAGGTAGGGTAGGGTAGGGTAGGGTAGGTAGGTAGGTAGGTAGGTAGGGTAGGGTAGAGTAGGGTAGGGTAGGGTAGGTGGGTAGGTGGGTAGGTAGGTAGGTAGGTAGGTAGGTAGGTAGGGTAGGGTAGGGTAGAGTAGTGGAGTTTATACTATAGCTTTTGACAGAACGAAGTCTGTCGGGTCAGCTAGTTTAATTATACATGTTTCAATAGCTAGACCTGTTTTGAAACTAAATGTTTAAAAATAATAATAAATAAAAAATATTGTTTTGTTACATAAATAGAAATTAAAAGACTGAAAAGCAAAGTAAAAATGTTATATCTAAAATAAGTTACAAAGAAGAAATAATGTACCTATGTATGTTACCTTGCTGATAGATAATATTACAATTGATAATTTTAATATAACATATTTTTGATACGTGATGTTGTTTCTTTTCTACGGAAATAAAAACAAACACGAACATCCACGTTACCTATTTACTTACAAATCATCATTTGATCTAGATTTCATTTTAAAATAAATTTATTTTACTTTTCCTTTTCTTATTTAAATTAATCTAAGCTACCGAATTTCGGCCGACATTCGGCAGATCTAACCTAAATTCGGCTGGAGACGAAGTTCGGTAAAAGCTGCCGAACTTCGGTAATACCGAATGTGAAACGAATTTCCGTGTATCTCTAATTAACATCATGACGGTACCTTGTCAATACATCTATGAAAACATCATGTACGTAAGGAAAAATGTAAATATTTTCAGTAAAAGAGGTGAAAGACACAATTATAGTACTAGAAATAGGGACCAATTAGTTCAACCAGGTTTCAAACTGGCTAAAGTAGACTCATCCTTCTTGGAGTACTGTTTAAAATGTTACAATAAAATACCTCCCCACATACTCCAATTGAACGAAACACAATTTAAAACTTGTATAAAACGCACACAAGTTGGGGGATTACATCGCTGACAAAAATGCTTGGCTCAATGCTGTTCCTGCTCCATAGGGGTGCATAAACTAATTGATTAGCATTTTAAAATATTATTGGAGCCGCTGAACATTGTAAGACTATCTTTGCATTGTATAAACTCAATCTCCTTGAATTATATAATTGCATAGCACAGGTGTGAGTACTATGTACTATAGAGCTACCATTTACCGGGTAATATGTCTTTTATTGATTTGAATGTGCCCTGGCGGCTGCCAGTATGTCATGCTCACTCAAATGTCTCGCTGGTGGTGGCATGTGTGTTGGATCATTAAGTTCCCTTCAAAATGCTTGAGCTAAATGGTGCTGATCCATGCGTCATGTTCGTGAACGGGCGCCGTCAGTTGGGACTGGTCATCTCTTAGCTGCCACGGCTTATTTTAATTTTTGAATTGTTTTTATTACAGACGCTTCTAACGTGCACGTCTTTCTACATTGTTCTCACATGTATAACTTCAACTTGAATGATTTAACCCATATTTTGTAACAATATTTTGTTTTAAAAGAGTGTCCGTGGAGTTTCTTGCCCGTTTTTCTCCATAGGAACCTACTACGCTTTGGAATGGGCAAAGCTTCATCTTTCTGACTAACCGACCCCTTGACAATTTAAAAGTACCTGTAATTGGTTTATTTCTAATAAATGCTTTGAGTTTGAGTTTGAGCTCAACCTGTCTACTTTGTTCCTAGTAGTTTTTTTCCCATTAAATAGAGAATTTATGTGTTTAAGTGGCCGGAAACATTTTCCAGTTTTAAAATAAATATAATATTTTGTTATTATATTGGAGTACGTGACAGACAGTAACACACGCATTCTATTACGAGTACCTACTCAAACTTCTTTAATCACTAAAACGCGGTCTGTTGCACCCGCAGACCAGAAAACCTGTTACAGTTTCATACAAACGGTTTAAAGTTTATTCGTTCCTAATCTCATGTCAACTGACAAGTGTCTGAAATGCATTTTCTCAGCGGCTGGAATATAGAGTACTTTCACACAGAGCTTCTAGCACAAACGTGGAACGTTTCACGCACAATATTTACTTATGTAGACCCTATTCATAACAATCCTATTCATATGTATTGGAGATACCTACTAATTCTGCATGACGCAAAAAAATAATTACAGGATAGTACATACTTTCGATTCAAAAATCGTTCGAATTTACTTTACGCGTTCGTACTATGGCCTCCTACATCCGGCGTAGGCGTTAAAGCCACAAAGGACTGTACCTAGTAAAGATAACACCATTATTGACCAGCCAGACCACCAGATGATCTTTATAAATAGGTACACAAAATATCAATGAATAAGTAGCCAGATACGTAGCCTTATCGCCGTCCGGAAAATCTAATTTCATACAGTGACCTTTCCTGAAAGCGGCGTTAGGTCATTCACTTGTTAGGTTAATGAACTCTGGTTTAAACTTCACGCCAGGTGTTGTTGGAGTTCAATGAACAAGGCCCAATACACGTGGTGGGCTTAGTTATTTTGTGATAAGGAATAAATAAGATGGCCTAAATAAAAAACCAATCGTAAAGAAAAGCGACGATGAGTATGGTAAACATTATTTACTCGTCGAAAACTTTTGAAGCCCTGTAGAACACACTCGACGGCACGGTTGGCGCAGTGGTTAAGCGATTGACTGTTGCGCTGCGTGTCGCGGGTTCGATTTTCGCACGGAACAAATATTTGTATGACCTACAAGTAGTTGTTCCGGGTCTGGCTGTTTGTGTATGTGAGTTTAAATGTTTGTAAACGCACCCACGATACAGGAGAAATTCCTAGTGAGGGCACGGTTAAAAAAAAAAGAAAACTTATCGTCGATCTCAATCTTTATTTATCTCTTTTAGGACTATCATTACAGGTTCATCACCTAATGTGATATTGCTTTCTCTTGTAACTATACTGTCATTATATAATAAAACTAGCTTCTGCCCGCGACTTCGTCCAGTCCGTCCGATTTTAATACAGCCGATATAACAGTTTGTGATCGTCTTTTTTCAACTGCAGGCCTCATACATAATGATTTGCGCAACAGATTATCTGCTAGTAATTTGAATAAACTTTGTTTCTTGAACAAAAATCTAGCTAAAGTGAATTTTGATTATTAATATTGATTTATTTTTGATTTGATTTCTTAATAATTACCTAAATAAATGTTCTTTGATTATGATTTGCCATTTTTCATTATTTATAATTTCAACTTTTGTCACACTTTACAAAATCGAGTGTCTATTTATTATATTTAACATAAGTTTTTTTTATGCATATGAAGTACATCATTCTTTATTTACTGGGTGTATTTACTACTGAGCTGTCGATATCGGTATCGGTATCGGTATTGCCGATTATTTACTTCAATATTCGGTATCTGTATCGTATCGACAAATTCATGTATCGTTACATTCCTAATTTAAACGCATTTGGAGCCTCCTTTTAGGCAAACAATGCCTGTATTAGAAGGCTCCGCTCTTTCGCATCATTATCGTACATATAAGGGTAACCATACAATGTAAGTACAACTGAGACTTTGTAATTTATAACACGGAGCCCTGAGGGACTCCCGCGCGAAAGGGGTGAGAGGAGGAGAATGAACCCTCGATGCGATAGCGTAAAGTGCGGCCCGACAGAAAGTCCCGTAAGATGAGCACGAGACGGTCAGGCACTCCGAGTTGGTACAGCTTGTATAATAAGCCGTTGTGCCAGACTTTGTCGAATCCTTTCGCTATGTCGAAGAACAATACGCCCGTCATTGCGTTGAGCTGAAAGCCAGAGCTTATGTGCTCGACGATACGGTGGGCCTGTTGTATGCACGAGTATTGGGTTCGGAAACCAAACTGCTCATTGGGGATGAGGCTCTTTGCCTCGACATAGTCTATAATAGAATATTTTAGATTATGTTTATACTCGTATTACATAGTGAAATTAATTTGTAAATTTATGTCTAACGCGGATAAAAAACTGAGAATCACGCAAAATCTATCAAGCATATTTTTCTGAAACCTTCACCTTTTTAAAAATAATTTAATTATTGATCTTTTAGTATACTTGTTTTATTAAAATACCTTTTGTTTTATGTATAATAAATTAATAATGCGTCTTATTTGGGACAGCGCTCCTGGATGGGCGAGTCCTATTAGGTACTGGCTGGACGTACGACGCGTTGCGTAAACTCAGTACAGAACACGCAAGCTAACCATTCAAAGTCACTGGCATTATATCTGGGCCTTAAGTAAACAGTAACGGCATCTTGAAGACAGAAGGGAAGAACATAATTATTATATAGTGACCTTATTAGTGATATTCTTCAGAAAGGTGAGGTGCGTAGCACTCGCAACCAGCATTCGTGTATGACCAGATGTATGAATGCAAACGAAGCAAAAGGAGTAGGTATGTAGGGATCATAGCAGGTGGCGTTCTATAGTTTGTGCCCACGCCCATGGGAAGAAAGCGTGAGTTTATATATGTGTATGTGTTTAGTAAACAGTCAAATGAAACCTTGAAAAATCAAAATTGGTAAAATAAAGTATTTTCATGTTTGTTTTCATAGAGTATAAAGTAGGTTTGCCTGAAATAAAGTACCTTCAATACTTTATTATAAAGAATGGGTAGCAATTTTAATTCAGACCCTTAATCTGCTTAAAATATGTGTCACCAAGTTTTTCTTTATTCTCTTAAAAAATAACATATACACCCTACAAGCTTTTGTAAAAACCTAACTCTATCGAGGTAACTAAAACAGACAGCAACTCTGCCACCCTCTCCTTAAACATTTGTATCCACAAACACCTACATACAAAGCTAGCGTTAGAAGCAATAACATGTAACGATTTAGATACATTTTTTTTACGAAAATAAAATAAAACAAACATCATTAGAGAAACGGAAGTGAGCAATGGCTTTTTCCTGTCGCAGAACATAAATATGTATGTTGGCAGCATTGTGCGTACGATACGTTAGGTAGTGCCAACTGAAATATATTGTATTTAGATTCAGTGCCTTTTACATAAATGTGGATAAAGAATCAAATGATTCGATTACGATATTCCGAAATCGGTAGGTAGTCGTAGAAGTGCGGTTACAGACGAATAAAAACGACGTACGTAAATTGAGGGACGTAGATAGACGAGCGGACGAGCGATTTTGTGAATGTGAGAACGTTTTAGGCCTAATAGACTGTAGATTTGTTGGACCTTTTCTATTTTGTTAAGTACTTGGTAATTGTTGAAGGCCTACACTGTCCTCCCATACCTATTAACAGTGTTATTTGAAAATATTGTAAAAGCCAATTATTTTTAAAAGAGTAACCGTGGAGTTTTTTGCCGGCTCTTCTCCAGGAAACAACCAATTGGAACCGTGCACCTAGCTTCTGTCGTTTAATAAGTGCCCATGTAGGTTTATGTGAAATAAAATATTTTGATTTTGATACTTTTGATTGCACAGCCTCAAAAAGATGTATACATCGACAAGAATTCAATTGTTTGTCTACAATTGGCGTTCCATAATACTGTATCAATATGTTGCTACAATTAAGTACCCAATTTCAAATAACCTAGTATATATTTTAGCTACTTATTGATACAATAATATGAAACAAAAATTGTAGACCATTAAACGAATTCTTATCGATGGATACAACTTTTTGGGGCTGACTGCATAAACCATAATATTACAATTTGATAATTTGAAAGTCGCAAAGGGTCACTTTCCGGAAAGTATACCTAGCTTTTTTGTAATGTTCCCGTATATTTTACAAGCATTATATTAACTTGCAATGTATGTTTTTCCAGGTGGAACCTTGCAAGCTGAATTAAAACCACTTCCTCTTATCCTACGAAGCTGAAATTTTACGTGTTGGCTCAGTTTCTATGACAATGCATTTAAATATGATGCATGATCTGATTCTTAACCCAGGATTTGCTTCAGACGAAGGAACTCCTCAACGGTCAACGGTATAGACACTAAATTGAATATACGCATTTAATTATGATATTCCGTTTTAAATTCTACCATGACCTGGCTGCTGCACCCAGGATTGGCTCCAGTCGAGGAAACTCCTCAGCGGTCAACAGTACAGCCACGAATTTGTATATACGCATTTAACTATGACTGACAGTCCATTCTAAAGTCTACCATGACCTGGCTGCTGCACCCAGGATTGGCTCCAGCCCAAGAAACTCCTCAGCGGTAAACAGTGGAGACACTAAATTGAATATACGCATTCAATTATGATAGCCCGTTCTAAAGTGTGGCATAACTTGGATAGTGCAACTCAGTTGGTTTCACACCGTGACTTCTGTAAAGGCGTTTTTGGGTTCGTTGGATTTGTCTTTTCAAGTACCTTTCAAGTGTGGGTTTATAGAACAGATATTTACACAAATTCTAATGCTAAAAAGTAATAATAATATTGAAAAGCTTGTTTAAAAAAAGGGTTTTTACTTAAATTTAATTGTTCTTCGTCTTCCGCTAATTTTATTCGTTCCTCAGATAGGTCTTATGTAGGTTTGGTCAGTTTGTTTCGAGAAAGAGATTTATGGCAATTTCCCTTTTAACCATCCTCTATATCAGCAGTCACCAAATGGCCGACCGCGGTGTGTCCACGGGGAAAACATAATCTAGAAATATTATAATAACTTTTTTGAGTAATTATAGTTAGCTCGCGCTTTGTCTTTACTGCCGTCGACAAGACAACTTTACTCCTGTCTTCGGACAGATAAAAAAACGCCCTCTACTCTATGCTATACTCGCGCGACTATAGCTACAAAGTGAATCAATGTATACTAATTGTCTGTGGTTGTTGTTATAAAAACCGTATTTTTCATTACTAGACATCACTAGCGAATTAAAAAAAAGTTTAAATTTGAAGGTAGCGCGAAAATTTATGTCATGTTTACTGTTGACAAATACGAGTTGCAGATACGTAAGTTTTAATAAAAATATATGCAGGTTTCTTTCATTTTATTTCTTAATTGATATTTTTTATCTCCATTGCTAGTAATCGTATACCGAACGGACCACGACAGTCATATTATTTTAGAAAACGGACCCCCAATGAAACTCATTGGTGATCCCTGCTCCTAGACCTTCAGTTGGAGGCCTATTTTTTGTAATATACATTGAAGGGTGTTATCATATCTCTTTTTGGTAGTATACTTAACAGCACACTGAAATAGGTTCAATCAGCACTAACACGATGTAAGCAACGTGTATGTGAATTCATATTTAACGTAACTTTATACGTTACGTAAATACTTCTAATACTCTAAGAGCAAATATAGCTACACTAACACGCCACCCTTAACAGGAGGGTCAGAAAATCTATTTCTTTCAAATTGCTTGACAAACGCACATAGAAATAAGTACACACAGCGTTGGAAAACTAATTGCAGAGAGACATGGTACGAACTTTAAGCTAAACTATCGTTATCTTTATTCTATGCTTAGCATACACATTAATGAAGCACTTTTGAAACTAAGTGTAGTAGGACCATAGGATGTCTACTGTACTTGAACAAAGCCGTCGTCGTGGTAGCGCAGATTCAATCGTTCAGTATGTCATAACATCCGTTTTCAAAATAACTACAGTATTCATAGACTTGAATTAAAGGGTTTTTAGCACTTATTTTACATTGAAAAAACTTTTTAACAAAAAAACAACCGACTTAAAAAAAAAACATTAAAAAGTGAAAAATAACTTTATTTTCTGAAGTCGGTGTTCTTGGTTCTGTATTTTTGTTTTTTACCACCGACTTCCGAAATTAAAGTTATTTTTCACTATTTTATGTTTTTTTTTTTGATAGTCTGTTGTTTTTTACTTTTTTTGTTAAAAAGTATTTTTTTTTTTTCACCTTTTAGTTATGATACCTATCCCACAACAATTCGATTACCACTACTTGCTACACCGCACAAACAACAGTGACATAAACAAATACGTATTATCGAAGCTAACTCAAAAACTACCCAAGCAAAGTTAATAAAAATCGGTTAATAACCATTTATAGCCCGAGTGCATCTCATGGCAATTCCAATAAGACCAAACACGTTTAGGATAAATTGTATTATTACAGAGTTCCGGTGCATATCTTCCGGCTTCATCTTCAGATCAGTTCGATGGTACCATTTTCATCAGAATTATTTATTTAAATTTACATCATCGTAGCTTAACTATCTTAATCGAGATATCTTATCGCCACCCATGAAATACTTATCATTGAGGAGTTCCGGTGGCCATCTGTGGTCTTCTTCATCAGTTCCACTTCACCAAGTGATACTTTCTGAATGCAAATGCTTGAGTTGTTGATGAAAATATAAAAATCGCTATATGTTTGCCTATAAAATTTGAGGAGTTCCCACAATTCTTCATGGATCCTATTATCAGAACTGAATTTTGGACCAATGTGAAAGTATATCCTTTCAAATAAAAAAAAGAATTTTCCAAATCGGTTCATAAACGACGGAGTTCTGAGGTAACAAACATTTAAAAAATACAACCGTATTGAGAACCTCCTCCTTTTTCGAAAATCGGTTAAAAATGACTGCCTATATTTTGAAACGAGGTTGGCAAAATACTCCTACTTCCACCATCACTTATTTGTAACTTAACCTTATTAGCTCTAGAAAACTGGGTCTTCTGAACCACCGTGCTAGCTTCCCAAACAACTATAATAAACCAGCCCATTCCGGTTTTATCCAGTCATTACTGGCGCCTATAAACACAGGCGGTCGCTACCACGTGACTGGACTGTGTACGCCTACTTTATGGCCCCACACTTATCATGGAACTTTATATGTACACTTAAATATTGTACGTGCTTTCGGAGGGTAGTAATTATTTTTTTATCTTTTAGACTTGCTTGCCCGGAAGTGGATTGAGTTGGTTTGTTGTGTACTTCGTAATTTTTGTCTGTTTTATTTTTTTTTTAAGTGCAAAGAACATTCCATACCTTCTCTTGTGAGGGTTAACGTAAGGTAGGACGACTGAGAAATCTTCACTGCAGGAGAAATACTCATATTGACTAGAAATTCCAGGTTCCTTAACGTTTTACTATCAAAGATAAACGTAAAATAAAGACATGATTGAGGAAGTCACATATTATGCACATATATAAATGGATATGGATTTATTTAACTGTTGTCCGAATGAGAAAAAAATACTTTACATGTGATAAGCTGTAATAGAAAAAATGTACCGATTTGGGGCAACCTGTAATGCTAGTTGTGTTGGGAATAATAAATAAATAAATAAATATTGTACCTGCAACCTAATACCTAATGAGCGGGTCAGTCTTCGTCCAAGCTACCGCATTTATTTACCAAACAAAACGGGAATTTGATCTACAATACCACTAACAAGCTCTATTATGAAACCAATTAGCAGATCTACTACTGAAATATAATTCCATCTGTAGGTATACCTCCGGGCATTATATAAAGTATGAATGTCTCGATAACAGGGCAGGTTTGTTGTCTATCAACAAACCGCTAGGGTTGGCTATAGGATTCTATTAGGGTCCTATTCATCCTTTAAAAAAAAGCTGATACGAATTATTGTTAACATCGAACAAATGTCTTACTTCCAGAAACACAAAATTCTCACCTTAATTGTTATTAATATTTTGGAATTATGTAAACTAGTCCGCAAATACCCAGAATCTGCCACGGGAAGACATACCAACAAAATATTCGTTGCGCCATAAAAACAGATTAAATTTGCCTGTCTTATGCAATACCATATGGCACATGGGCGCTTTGTGACGAAAAGTGATGGAAAACAGAAAATGGCAAAAAAAAATAAGTTTCCTAATTACAGAGGAGGTCGTCATTTACCTTTAATACATAATTTTGTGCTGGGATCAGAAAGGTACAACACCTTTCTGATCCCAGCACAAAATTATGTGGCGATGAGGGAAATCTTCAACTTCTTAAATTCGATCAAGTCTTCAGTTCTTCAGATCAAAGAGATCATCAGTTCTTAAGTTCGAACTTCATGTAAAGGCAAACGCATTATCTTGATTTAATGTCAAGTCAACAGAACTGAAAAAAACCGGCCAAGTGCGTGTCGGACCACGCACAATGAAGGAACAAATTTATCCCTAGAACAAACTTAACATTGTTGTTGAAATACATTATCCTCCCATAAATTCCAACTGAAAATGTAAGTTTGTACGCACAATAATATTAAGACCATAGAATTCTTATGGTTTTCCTGTAATCTATAAGTAAAGAACTATTTTCTATATATTTTTAATTTTAGGCTCATTAGTTTCGGCGATAAGGGATTGGTCAATTTTCATTTATTTTCTTAAATAACTTTAAAGTATATATATTAAAATTATTAAAAAAAAAAAACTGAAATTCTTACAATAATATATTTCATTTGATATATCACACGGTACAGTTAGAATTTTTTTTTTTTTTGCTTCCCAATAGTGACCCCTGTATTCAAAATTCATTTATTACAAAATACGTTACACGTCCGTGTTTGGGTCACAGAAGTTCATATCTGTACCAAATTTCAACTCAATCGGCCCATTAGATTCGTAGTAAATTAGCTGTGACAGACGGACAGACAGACAAACAGACACAGGAGTGATCCTATAAGAGTACATTATTAAATATTATTATACATTTATTATTTATAGGTATCCTTTTGAGTACGGAACCCCAAAAAAAACATGAAATAAAACCTACACATACTTTACCGTAATGCAAACTTCTCATATTCAAGCAAAAATATTGAATCAGGTAGATACGGATCTAATCTCAGATCTGCCTGACTGAGTCATAGCCAAACAAAAGGCCAGCGCTAGGCAAATGACTCGGGCTATATCTAGATTAAGGTAAATCTAGAATCTAGACGATGATTTTGAGGTTGCGTGTTTAGGCTGCTTATAATATCAGGGTCAGTTCTAGTAGTAATGCGTTATGTATGAGAAATGTCATTGTAGGAACAAAACAATGTCATTGGAGGAACGAAAAAACGACATTGTAGAAACGGAAAAATAAAGTGTGCGGAAAGATGACGTGATTTATGTCATTAGGAAGCACAAAGCTTGATAATGAACAAGTCATCTGTATTATTAGCCTTACTAACAGTAATAAACTTTGACAGACTGAGTAATATAATTGTCACATTATAAGTTAAATTACAAAGACTTTATGATTTACGTAACCAACGTACATATCTTCAATCTTTGGTTATTAGAGATCTTTATTGATGTGTGTACAGTAGGCGTCATTATGTGCTAACCCCTCAAGTTTTAAAATGTTACACTGCTACAATATTGAATTCGTTACGAATAATCTAAAGAATACTTCAAAAAAAGTTTACTAGTTCGACTTGGATTCGAACCATCCAATTACCGAATGTCGTCATACTCATACCGACAGTTTGACACATTAGCCAGCGAGCCCATGAGAATTGCGATGAAATTGTTATACACTATCGTCCAAGTAGTTTATCTTTAGGTCTTTGTCTAATCGATAGATGTTATCATTTGAGGGTATCCATTAATTTTACTTACTTACGTTTTCTTTATAAAATTAATCCATACCCTCAAATTATAACTACAACGTTGTCTAGGGACTCGTTTGTGTCAGTTGGCAAAATATGTAATGACTAATGATAACTGTATATTATCAAATCTTTTCCAATAAAAAACAAACAGAACTTTTACAAAAAGAAAAAAAATATATAAGAGAAAATATAAATAAAAAGATTGTAAAGATAATATAAATTATTATCTTTACAATATATATATATTTTAGTAAAATAAGATCAAAATTTTGTTAAATGATAGCAATAATAAATATTATTTACTTTTATTTATTTTTAAATTCTTTCTATATATTACTAAAATAAAATAGAAAAATACTGTATATTAAATAAATAGAAAAATATGCATATTGCATGACACAAAAACACATGTTGTGCGTTGAACCTCCAATATTATGCACGGCAAGCGGTCTTGAAACCTCCGAACTACTTAAACGTTGTGAATGACTACGTAAATGTTAACGTTATTATTGCTTGTCATTATATGCATTAATAAAAGTATTAACTTTATATTGAATAAAAACAGTATTTAAAACAGAAAATACTTATTTATTCACTAAAACAATACATTAATTATAATAACATGTTTTTGCAAAATACAAAAACCAACTTGGGCCTATCACGGATTTGAACCCACGTGTCTTTTGGGGGGGTAAGGACTTAATGGAGCAGTGTGTACCTTTTACCATTATTTTGAGCAGGGCTTTAAAGACCGGTAAATTTTCATAACGTTACCTTTTATTGACAGAGTTAACGTTATTATTAAAATAACGGTAATCAATTTAACGTTATTTATGCGACAATTCATTTTATCGTTATTTTAACGGGTGAGATGTAAGTAGTAGGCCTGAGGCGTGCGGCGCGGTGGGAGCCCACCCTCGCGCCTCTCTGATGCCGTGCCGATCAAAACTTTGCCTGAATCTGCCTGATTCTTACCCACAAAACGGCAACGTAGCTAAATTAACATTAGTTACCGTATTTTTGTTAATGTTAATTAACGTTATATTACTGGTAATGTTATCAAGTACGTTAAATTTTTGTAACGTTAGTAAGGTATACATTGAAATTTAACGTTACGTAACGGTTATTATTTTGTTATTTGGTAACGTTAACAAGCCCTGATTTTGAGTGCATGAAAACATCCTTCTTGTGGCACAACTTGGAAACTAGGCACGATAACGTAGTGTTAAGGCTGAAGAAACCTCAAAACGCAATGGTTCAGAACCATGTCTCACCTTTTGGTATCCCTAAAAAGTACGCAATAATAAAAACTTCTTCAAAAAGGTCATTCAGTAAACAAAATGTTCCCTTTTTTATATACCTATACAATTAAATTCAAATCAGGGACAAAGCGAGCAGCGACGGCGGCTAGCGGCGCGGCAAGCGGGCGAGTATTCATTAAAAGTTAAATTGGGATCGCCGCGTGATTGGCAACGACCGTGTCGGGAACCCGGACGTACTTTGTTTTTATGAGGAAACTGGGTCATATGGGGTTACTGTGACCTCAAGCTAGAGTATCCTGTACGCATTCAAATAGATACATCGTTTTTACTTAGTAATATTAAAACAGTTTTCTGCTTTTCACACGCTTTTCACTATAAATTAAACACACCACAGCGCGATCATGGCGCGTGTGTTGGATCATTTAGCTCCCTTCAAAATGGTTGAGCTAAATGGTGCTAATCCATGCGTCATGTTCGTGAACGGGCGCCGTCAGTTGGGACTGGTCATCTCTTAGCTGCCACGACAATTTTTTTTTTTTTTTTGGTTGCTATTTGGATTATTTTCAATCTTTGGTTATTAGAGATCTTTATATGTACATTTATGTACCTTTTACCATTATTATGGGTGCATGAAAACACCTTCTTTAGTAATTTTAGTTCAGCACCCACGACAGGATAAATCCTGTCGAGAGTAACAATACACATTTTTCAACAAGCATTCTTACAAAACTTATTTTTGAAGCATAGATTTAAACCTCTGTTTTCCTTATGTAATCCTCAATCTAAAAATAACTATGTCCAACGTATATTTGCAAAGGTCAGAGGGCAGAGCTCGGCTAATCTAAGTTTTAATGGATATATATGTCCTTCGGAAGGGCCCAAGTCCGGCAACTTTCTACTGCCCTTGTGGACTAACTTCGACTAAGAATTTGTGTGCCCTGTGGACTTTTGGAGTTATTTACATCCCGGATTTGGATAAGGTGTACCTTTAAGTGTTTGGACGTTGAACAAGCTGGGGCGTGACGATTTGGGATAAAGTTGTACGATTACATACATGAGCGTCTGAAGTTGAATGAAATTTGATTACGTAACTAAAGCATTACTTATTTCAAAAGTTGTGTATTACAGCAGTTTATTAAAATCATTGCTTAGGTGTAGGTAATAGCGTTAGTAAATAATTATAATATTACCGACCAGGAAGTTTACCGATTCAAGGTTTATCAGACGCTATAGCAGATGTAAACCGAGACTTAGATGCTATCAAAAAGTGGTCTGATAGTTTTGGGGTGTCAGTAAACCCCTCAAAATGTCAGGCCATTGTAATTGGAAGCTCGCGCATGATGAGTAGGGTGGCACTCAGCTCTCTCCCTCCTATTGTTTTCAATGGTACCATTATACCCATTACCCCTACGGTGAAGGATCTCGGTTTGCATCTGGACTCAACGCTTAGCTGGCAGTGCCAGGTTTCTAGTGTTAGCCAAAGGGTCAACGGTACTTTGCGATCTCTGTACCGACTGAGAAACTTTTTGCCCGCTAAGACGAAAACTATGCTTGTGCAGACTTTGATTTTCTCCATCATCGACTATGGTGACGTGTGCTACTTTGACTTGAATGCGGTTTTGCTGGATAAGCTCGACAGATTGCTCAACAATGGTATCCGGTTCATTTTCAACCGGCGGAAATATGACCATGTGTCGAGCTATAGATCTGAGCTCAAATGGATGCCTATTCGCCAAAGAAGAAGTTTGCGTGCTTTGACCACGCTTTTCTCCCTTCTCAATTCTCCCACCCCTCCTTCTTATCTTAAGTCTCACTTTCAATATCTATGTTCTTCACATGCTAAGAATCTGCGTTCTTCCAACAATCTTCTCCTACTCTGTCCTCATACTTCTGACTTTGTTCATTCTTCCTTTCATATTCAGTCCATTCTTCTCTGGAATGCGCTTCCTCTGGATATCAGGACGGCCACCAGTCGGTATGCATTTAAGCGGAAATTGCGGAGTTATTTTCACAACAAATAGTGTAGAGTCATCTCAATCATCTCTTCTCCTTGAATTTTGATATATGTATATATATATAATAGGTATTTATATATTATAGTAATTTATATGTATGTTTATTATAAGTTTATAACATATTTATGTACTTGTGTATCTATTTTATTTGTTATCTTTTTAATATTTTTATTATTATTATTATTATCTCCTCTTAAATAGAGCACCTGCCATCTTATCTCTTCACTACCCTTGGTTGACTGGTAGAGAATGCCTATGGCATTAAGTCCGCCTTTGTACCTTATTGTGTGTGAGAAGTTTAAATAAAAAAATAAATGAATAAAGTTGGTCTTATTGTGTGAACGTTATTTTCCTTGCTGATCTTGCAATAAGAATCGACTTTTAATAAAACCATCATGCATGATATTTCATGAAAATTTATCTAACCCGCTGCCTCCCATAACTTGTAAAGTTATTAAAAAACGAATAACCCACATTTCCGTTCGATACGTGTCATGAACCGTGTACGGTCTTCCGTCAATCGTAAATGGTACTGCCACACAAAAGGCACATTTTCCTCAACTCTCCGCTAATTCTTTACCACCGGAAGGATTCCGAACTTTTATTGTAGTAAACCCATTTTGTTGGGACGCACTTATTTTTTATGAATAGACGAGTATTTTGGGAAGGATTTCCCGTTTATAGCCTTAGGAGGCTGTTGAGTGGTTACTATTGCTCATTCTCAACAATGTATCTGTTTTGTTCTATTTTGTATGGGGTTTATTTGGAGATATTTGGGGATCAATTTTCTTGTAAATTCAAATGGAATTTACGTGGATTTTTGTCTTTGTTGTTATTTTGTTCGTGATTTGCAGGAAAATAGTGTGTTTATTCCCATTTATCTGTTTGTCTGACTTACAAAGAAGAAAGTCTAACCTTTCTATTTGAAAATTTACTGAATTACCGTAAATAACGCATACAGCCCGCCTATCTCAGTATTTATTTACTTATTTTATTAGGTTCACCAACATGTCATTACACTGATAAAACAAGTATTACATTTTAAAGTGAAATAACAGTGCACCAGTCACTTATAGGTAAACATCACCACATGCATAAAACAATGAATGATAGAAATAAGCTAACTTACTTTGTAATAAACGCTAATACTGAAAAACGTGTATTAATGAAATTCTGATTGGAAATTATAAAATTGGTAAAGGTAAATTGATTGGTTCAACTTAGCTGTAGATAGGTTTAGAAAAATACTTAGTCTTTAGTTGGCGTAAACATAGGTTTTGAATATACCACGGCACATCATAAGCATCACACAAAACCTTAGAAAAACCGGACACGAACCGGCCACGATGTGCTACGAGTAGTACCATTTGGCGTTCCGGCAATTTTCCCGTGAGCCGTAACGACGAACGTACGGATTTATTTTACGATCGCAATAATCATAACAGCAGAGGCACATGGAGAACAAAAATATATTGTTTGTAATAATACAGTGGGCGAGTTTAACTATGCCCTACCCACCAACAATGTCTTTGTGGAACTCGCTAAGAAATTTAATCTTCAGTAGCTTTGGCAATTTGCGAAGTTTTAAGGGTATTTTGACAAACGTGCTTTATTTTTTGTGCTGTGGTATTTTTTTTGGTGAAGAAGTTTTGAGGCTGAATACTTATTGAGTAGGAAAATGATATTTTGGTGTGGCAAACTATGAAGCTGTATAGTTTTACAGCAAATACATATAGAAACAAAGAACGATCTTAGTGGTCTGAAATTATGCTTTGATTTTAGCGAAAATATATTACAACAGTTCTCATTATGACCCACAAACGGTTGCTAAGTGCTAACCTTACTTTCAAAGGGCACAAGACGCCCATTAATGCTCATTTATAATATTCGAGCATTGCTACAGAAGGACTACAATGTCAAAATAACAAGTAGGAAGGGTTCGGATTTTCTACAAAAACTCGTTCCTTTGCGACCGCGTATTTCCGACACTTGGACAATTTTCTTGTCGCCAACTTTTCGAATAAAAATATACACGATTTTCGAGCAGTCCAATCCACTCGCAACTTGGAATCGATGTAAGTATATATTCGGAAAGTTTCAGTAATATGTAAGTGGATTTTGTCAGGTTTATATTAGTTTCAAATAGGTTTTAAAAATGGTTTATTGTGGAAGTTATTGACTGTAGTCAAATGTGGTGTAAATGGGGACCATTTACTGGGTACGTCTTTCATTGACTTGAATGTGCCCTGGCTGCTGAGAGTATGTCATGCTCACTCTAATGTCTCGCTGATTGTACGCGTGGGATCATTTATAGCTCCTTTCAAAATGGTTGAGCTGAATGGTGCTAATCCATGCGCATGTTCGTGAACGGGTGCCGTCAGTAGGTACTGGTCATCTCTTAGCTACCACGGCTTATTTTAATTTAATTTAAGTGTTGAATTGATTTTTTATCTATTTTGTACGACACTTTTAACGTTCTTCATCATTCTCACATGTACAATTACAACATGAATGATGTATCTAATACTTTTTAAATAAGAGATTCCGTGGAGTTTCTTGCCCGTTCTTCTCCATAGGTACTTACTACGCTTTAGAATTGTCAACTAGCTGCACCTTTCTGACTGATCGACCCCTTGACAATTCAAAAGTGCCATTGTGAGTGTATGTGGTTTATTTGAAATAAATGCTTTATCTTCAAAACTACAGAGCCTACAATTTTGAGAAAAAAACAGAAAATAGTTCTATACTAATACATTACAGGAAAACCTAGAAGAAGTGTATGGTTTAAAAATAATATGATTAATCTCCCAATATTGTGCGTACAAACTTACATTTGCAGTTGGAATGTATGGGAGAACATGTTTTTCAACTACAATGTTAAGTTTGTTGTTGGGATTACGGAACTTTACATTGTGCGTGGTCCGACATGCAATTTGCCATTTTTTTTTTTTTTTTCAATACATTTCACAAAACAATTGCACAAATAAGTACCATCAGCGACATTCGAGCTCCAAAATATCCTTGTTTGTGCAACAGTGTAAATAGGAATTAATTGGTAGCGTGGAAAATGCGATGTGTTAATCGGACAACGAAATTGATAGCCCTTCAATTCAAGCAAAACCCGATGTCAAATCTCTAGTTACCTTTTCTGTTTGGTCAACCAAAATAACAACAGCCAATTAGCTGAAATGAGATAGGTATTAATTAATTAGGCTTTCTGTAACCTGATTCTACCATAACAGAGCTACTTTGTAAATAAATGGAGAAGAATCCTAAGCTCCTCAGGTGGTATCGTTAGTAAGCCGCGCACGTGTCAAATCGCGCGCCATTCAATCTAGCGGGAATTAAGTGGGGATTGCGTTACGTGGACTATCTGTATCGAGGCCAGGGAGGTCGAGGGAGCATTACTAACCGACAACGAAAAAAGAGGAACCTCAGTTTGACTGTGCTGTGTCCATGCGACCTCATAACTCAGCATTTTTGGATGTTCCAAGATGTGATCATCACAAAGGTGTGCCTTGTTGAATCTGATGAAGAACTTCAGAAAATATTGATAGAAAACTCTGTATTCTACAGTGGTGTATTCACTAGAGAAAATGTCACGTCGCTCGACTTCGAAATTTGCCCCTAGTGAATTAATGGCTTTCGTATGTGATTACTGCAGTCGTTTGCCATTATTTCAGTTGGCACCGCCTGCCGAAGAGGTACAGGCAAAGATGACGAAACGCAGCGCAGCATTATTTTTGCGCGTCATGAGATCCATTCTACGATTGCGCCTTTCATTGCCAGGAATCTTCTGTTTTCACCAGGAAAACGTGTTAAGCAAGAACCTAACGTAATCGTATAGCCTAACGATTCCAATAGATACGACCGTGATAATCGAAAATAACCTTATCCACCTTCCTTAATCTCCGCCTTCTTGGCCACGCATCCAAGGACGAATCCTACGTATAATTAATTACCTACACTTCTGCTGACCCCCTAACCAAAACTCACGGATGCTTTATTTATCATCGAGCCTTATAAATAGTGATGGAGTTATATCTCCGTATAGTTTATATTAATGGGATTGTTTGGTCGGATTCATTAATTACAGTGGGATCATTCTTCATCGGAAATATTTTCGTTCGTTGATCTTCTGATAGTCAAGAAGCCACATATATTAGCTTGCAAGACAAACCATGGTATATGAAGGAGGAATGAGGCCCTAGCGCGAACACGCGACGTTCACGTAACGTAAATTCGAACGATCATACAACTGGATGCGTTTTAGTTGTGACAAGCACAATTAGTATCACCTATAGATATGAATAAAGTCTTACCCTAATACAAATAAACGCATAATAAAGTTACGAGTATACTAGGTATAAACGTCAAAAATTTATTGTTATACCGAAGTTATTCCTAGGATAATTTTATTCCGCGTTTATAAGTAGGTAAGGCCGATAAAATAAAACTGAAAAGTAAATATTATATAATAACATGCAAAACGAGTATTTTAAATTTTAAAATCGTTCGAATTTACGTACGTTTTTTATTCCGCGCGCTCGTGCTAGGGCCAATGGAAAATTTTGCAGCCACCTTCACCTTCTTTATGCAATGCCTTATCTTGTCATCTTTTATAACATACACTCAGTAAAGCGTGGCGTGCTTTTCATGGTTCTCCACATTGACTCAGCCTTTTTATTAAAGTCCACTGCTGGACATAGGCCTCTTTCAAATTGCGCCACACCCTTCCGCATCCAGTCTGTTCTGGCCATTTTTAAGAATCACCAGAACTATATGATGAGAACGAATCATTGGTGATCGTTTTGTAAATAATGGCTATCCTTGTCATCATTATTTAAATTGTGTGCATTCGATTGTGTTCTTCATGAAACGTTAATCAGGAAACTCCGCCACTACAGGATCCGGAACACCGCTCTGGATCTTCTTGCTTCATACTTGAGTAATAGGTTTCAGAGCGTTGACGTTAATGGGAAA
Source organism: Dryobota labecula (assembly GCA_947523025.1). Taxonomy (NCBI): domain Eukaryota; kingdom Metazoa; phylum Arthropoda; class Insecta; order Lepidoptera; family Noctuidae; genus Dryobota; species Dryobota labecula. The sequence goes on along the minus strand of OX383295.1, from coordinate 25,228,014 downwards.
AGATCTCCCGGATCTTTAGTAACAATGGGAGTCCCACAGGGCTCAATTCTTGGTACTTTCTTGTTTCTTATTTATATTAATGACTTGCCTTACCTCATAAAGGATAATCATGAAATAGTGTTGTTTGCGGATGACACTTCACTTTATTTAAACTTAAACGTCAGGAGCTGGTTACTGACGACGTAAATAGCGCGATCTCAAAAGTAGTTCATTAGTTCAATGTTAATAATTTACTTCTTAATAATATTCATAGTCTAAATACCAGAAATAAACACAATCTTGCTGTACATCGCACTCGCCTCCACAGAGTAGGCAACTCATTCATGGGTCAATGTATACGCTTTTACAACAACTTCCCATTGAAATTCGAAACTTACCCATTAAACGATTTAAAAGCTGTATTAAAACCAAACTTTGCAAAAAAGGGTACTATAACATTTCTGATTATTTAGAAGACAAAAAAGCTTGGGATTGAACTGTTCGCTCTGCTTAAAGCCGTTTGATTAAACCGTAAAACTTGACATTTTAATAATTATACAACGTTTTATATACATACCTAATTATTGACATTATTAAATATTATATACAAAATGACATGAATATTTACTTTGAAAAGTATTTCGTACATAAAAAATCAAATGCATTAAGTTTACGCTACCTCACGTTAGGCAGGTGAAAAATAATGTGTTGATAAAGGGCGAACAATTGAATCCTGAAGATAGCACTGTATTATTGGGCTTAACTTTGGATGCTAAGCTTCAGTGGGGCCCACATATAGATAAATTGTCTAAGAAGCTGAGCTCCGCAGCATACGCTGTTAGAAAAATTCAAAATTTAACTGACCTAGAGACAGCCCGTTTAGTGTACTTTAGTTATTTTCATAGTGTAATGTCGTACGGTATTCTGTTGTGGGGAAATGCCGCCGACATTCAGTCTATCTTTGTTTTGCAGAAAAGAGCTGTTCGATCAATTTATAAATTAAGTTCGAGACACTCTCTCAGAAAGAAATTTAAGGAAATTAATGTTATGACTGTGCCTTCTCAGTATATTTTTGAAAATATTTTATATGCCCATAAAAACATTAAATTGTTTAAAAAATACAGTGATATCCATAATATAAATACTAGGAACAAACACATGTATGTTGTACCTAAAACTCGGCTCAAGAAAATAGATGGTTTGTTCAGATGTCAATGTATACGCTTTTATAATAAACCTCCAAGCCACGTTCAAGATCTAAGCATTAATAAATTCAAATCATTCATTAAACGTAAGTTTTTTTTTTTTTTTTTTTTTTTTTTTTTTTTTTTTTTTTTTTTTTTATGGCATCTCGGAGGTATAACCACTGGGGGTTCCTGCTCCTTAACCGGGCTTTCCTGTGGTGCCGCAAGCTCCTAACGAAGTTTACGCCTCCAGCCAGGGGGTTTTTACTATAATCTACTTAAGCTAGACGACTGCTCGCTAAGGGCACCCCAGGTGGGGCTCGAACCTCGGCTTAGGGCAGTGTCGGAGGGAGGGTGGCAAGGGACCGTCGGTGGCTGGATAATATCAGGGTTCTGATTATTAATCGGGGGAGTTTGGATTACAGGCTCAGCTAAACCACATGCTGGCACATCGTTAAGCGTCGTCAAGGGACGGGGAGGGCTACTATTATTATTGACGATAATAATAGTGGATCGGGGTGGGTTTCGCGCGGGACCTCTAAAGCGAGGTCGGAATTGTGATCGTGTTCGTGTTGTGTGTACTCTTCGAGCTGTACTAGTTTCCCTACGACTCTCCTGGATGAGAGTGGTGGGGTCGTCTGGGTCGGTCAGTGCGTGCCTTGGACGGCGGATCGTACTAATGCGGGAGGGGGTATAATTGGCGGCCTGCACAACGAGAGTGTTGCGGTGGGTGGCGGCAGAGTCAAAGAATCGCTTGGAAGAGCGTTTCAGAAATTGGGCTATTGTAGGCATTCTAAGCTCTACATGGAGGTTTGTGTTCCGAACGAACCAGGGGGCTCCCGTGCATTTACGGAGGAAACGATTTTGAATGATTTGCATCTTATGGATGACATGTGATTTTGCTTGGGCAAAGACTGGACTCGCATAGGTCATGATGGGGCGGATGCACGCGGTGTACAATCGCAATTTGCACTTGAGTGACAATTTGCTATTTTCGTGGACAAGGGAGTGAAGCCTATAGAGAGCGAAGGCGGCGCGCGAACGCGCCTTACTTACATGCTCAGAAAAGGAGAGGCGTTGATCGAGAATGACACCTAGATATTTGGCTCGCTTCTCCCAAGGGATAGGCTTGCCGAACATGGTGACAGGTTTGGGCTTTGGAGGGATTTTTCTCGGTTTTACGAAGAGAACCGCTTGGCTTTTGTCAGGATTGACTTCGATCCGCCACTTTCTAAACCACGCACCGAGCTTGTCGGCTGCAGTCTGGAGAGTGTTGGTAATGACATTATGACACTTCCCTCTGTAGTAAACGGCCGTATCGTCTGCGAACAGAGCCAACTGAGCCTTTTTAAACTTCGGGATGTCGCTGGTGTAAAGCGTAAAAGCCAGGGGGGATATCACAGAGCCCTGAGGGACTCCTGCGCGTATGGGATGGGAGGAGGAGAGGGCTCCCTCTATGCGATAGCGAAAGGTGCGATTCGACAAAAAGTCTCGTAAGATGAGCACGAGACGCTCGGGCACACCGAGTTGGTACAGCTTGTAAATCAAGCCGTTGTGCCAGACTTTGTCGAACGCTTTCGCTATATCAAAGAAGATAGCTCCTGTCATAAGGCCGCGTTGAAAGCCGGCGCTTATGTCAAAAACGTAAGTTGTGCCAGAAATCCTTTTATACCATTAAAAATTATATTGAGGACAAAAAGTCTTGGGATTGAGCTGCTCCAAATTTTACATATTGAAACTTTTTTTATTGTCATTGTTTTATACACATTGACATGAATATTTACTTGTGAAGTATAATATTATTATTTTAATTATTGTGAATGTGAAGACTATGTGGGTCTTTATTTTTATTTTTTCTTCTCAGTATTTTTTTTTTTCTGATCATGGCATGGCAGTTTGAGTAATTTATGCGGCCTGCCCAAATGTCCTTTCTTTGGTATTGTTCGTCGAATCGTTGAGCTCCTTATGTTCTGAATTGAGCTGCACGATTACTGACAAATGCGTGCACTGAATGGATAGGTCCACTCAATCTGTGTGGTTCTTTCTTCAAAAGACCATTTCAGACACCAATCTACATGGTCTTCACATGATTTGACCAAGATTATGTCTGGACTTTAAAAGAGACTGTGATCTCTGAGTTTGTTTCGGTCTTTCTTCTCAGAGTAGTCAGATACGAAACGCCGACCTCATCTAGTTTTAAAATATGATTGACGTGTAAAAGTGTTTGTAAAAACCTACTTACAGAAATAAAATCATTTATCATAAATAAAGAGAGGCAGCAAGAGTTTTATCCAACAACTTTTTAGTCACAAGACGATTGCGAATTACAGTAACATATTTCCTTTTCATCTTCATATTTTCTATCCAGGTCTTCGTATACAATAACTGTATTACACGCAATATCGTTTGCTAATACCACAATACTAAACAAAATACTCCAATAATAAAACACATATCCTCGATGTTCAGTTGTTTTTCTCCGCTCGTCTCCCTCGGGAACCCCTGCTATAATATTATCTAAAGGAAATCATTTTGATACAAAACGTATTTTATTATGAAACTAGGACGCATGTTTTTTATACATAAATGTACTTTTATTCTTAAAGTGATTTTATTTGTTACATAAATTGACACGATAGTTTGTCAAATTAAAAAAAAACGGTGTTTTTTGACAGTACCTATGGTGTTTTTAGTAGTTAATAGACAAGTGTATATATCCGATGCTTTAATTGCACAGAGCGGTTATTGACATTGTCCTTTAATTGTTTTGTTTTTAATTAAGGCTCGTACAGACTCGCGCGATATCGCGGGCGCGACAGGCAGCGACAAAGAAATTATGCTACTAGTGTCGCGTCGCGCCCGCGATATCGCACTAGTCTGTACGAGCCGTTAAAGTCAAATTATGTTCAAATCAATGGGTACCTATTATTATGAACTAAAAAAATACTTAAGGTGTTACAATCATCTGCATCAGTATCAGTCTACGCTTGTTTTATCGGCATCGGAATAATTGACATGTTCTGTATTTGTTTCATCTAATTCTGACTCAACGACTATACTATCAGTGTGTTAATATTGTTGATGATTGTACTGATTGCAATCTTAAATTGTGCGCATTGTACACTTTTTTCTTAGCCCTGTCATTTGTCAGTCTATTACGTTTTTTGGTATGAATATCGCTGTACGTACTAAATGATCTCTCGCACGCTGCTGATGTAGTAGGAAGCGAGAGAAACTTGACCAAGTCCTGAAGTCCTGCCCACCAAGCAATGGTAAATTCTTATTAAACGAAAATAAATCTAATATCAACTCATATACGAAAACCGCCTTATAATATTTATTTTTCGTATTCTTGAATAAAAACAGTTTTTTTTTTTTTCATCTCAGAAAAATAACCGTTTTTTTATAACTCTATACGTCTGTGTTTTATTTATTTCATTGAAAATAAGGTACTCACCCTTTAGCATAGATACAAGTAAGTACAACTCCGCCTGTTGTGTTCTCCCCTGTTTGATCATTCTTCATCAGAAAAAAAATCTTGGCTTACTGTTAATGAAGAAGCCGCATTCATTGAGTTTTATAGGCTATATATCTGTCATAGCCATAGTGGCATACTAAATACATATAATACAGGCCTCTAATTTGCCTACTGCAGAGCTAAGGATTTATTTTCCACGACTATCCATACTAATATTATAAATGTGAAAGTAACTCTGTTTGTCTATCTGTCTGTCTGTCTGTCTGTCTGTCTGTATGTTACGTTTTCACGCTTAAACCGCTGAACCGATCATCATGAAATTTGGCAGAAATATAGCCTGGGATATGGGAAGGACATAGGCTACTTTTTTACGCGATAACCGACATCCACGCGGGCGGAGCCGCGGGCAAAAGCTAGTACGTACATAAAGAGAGAAAAACAAGCATAACTTGAGATAGGATATTATAAATTATGTATATTATTTAATTTAATTGATCAGGATCACCAGTTCACATTCAGTCGTGTTTCACGATATCCTTTCATAGGAAAGGATGGTTTTTCCATCATGGAGAACTTACACATGATCGGAACTATTGAAAATTGTAGACTTTTTTTTATAAAACTGTAGGACTCCTGGTCATTTTTATGTCAATAAATTATACAGAAAATCACTATAACAACCTTTTAATTAGGAGACATATGTTAATTATATGAATAATCAATTGTATCAAATATCATTTGTAGTAAAAATCTTGGTAGTTAGAAACCAAGAACCGAGCCTGAAGTGCTTAGATAAAAGCAAGGTCAAATCAATCCAAACATTATAAACAATGCAAAGTACGTAATTATACAAAGTATTTTATAAGTGCACAATAATATAACTTATGTAGGTAAATAATTACCTACATAATTATGTTACATTGTGCACTTATAAAATACTAGGCAACGCGAGCACGGGATTTTGTTGTGAAAGTGAGCCGATTCGTCTGTCCGCGATAGTACATCAAAGAGATTAGACTAGACTAAATTCTCTGAAACTTCGACCATGGTTATTGAACAAATGTATTTGATTTTAGGTTCAAAGTGATACCGACTGCCTCGTTGGCCTACTGGTTGCAAGTGCTACTGCTGAGCATGAGAGCCTGGGTTCAATTCCCAGGTCAGGCAAAGTGTTATTGAGTTTTTAGGAATTTTGAGAAATTTGTCAGTAGCAGCCCGGAGTCGGGATTTGTGCCCGGTTCATGGCAATAGACTCGCCCCCTATTACATGGGACTTTAAACATAATTGGCGAAATGTAGGTGTACCCCACTATAAGTACACCTCTGCCAAACCCTTCGGGGATGACAGGTAATGATGTGTTATACAAAGTGTTTACTGAACTATTTGTACCATTGTTACAATAGAATCGTAATTGTTAACATTTTATCTCTAGTTCAAAGTGTATTTTTTTTATGTGTGTATTTATTTATTTGATCAACATCAAAGGATACTCAGATACAATACAAATCACAACAATACGAAAGGTTCTTTTACGTGTGCTCCTTCAATTACAGGAGACTACAGCATGTACATGTAACTAGATGTAAACAGAATAAAAATAGAGAAAATAAATGTTTAAATTAGAGAAAATAAGTGCGTGTCGGTCCACACACAATATAGGTTCCGTAGTTGGGACAAATTTATCCCAAGAACAAACTTAACATTATGTTCATACATTCTAACTGAAAATGTAAGTTTATACAATATTGAGAAACATTTTCCATGTTATAGTAAGCCCATAGATTTCTTATTAATTTTCCTGTAATCTATACTATTTACTGTATTTTTTTTTTCTAAATTGTAGGTTCTTTAGTTTCGGAGATATGGGTCAATTAATGGTAATTTTTTAACTTATATATTGAAGCATAAAATATAATATAATTGGATCCATAACAATTAATACACGTTGATACATCAAATAGGTACATACGAGTAATAAGTCACTGATTGGCTAGCTATAACATCGTTTTCATTGGTACCTACTTGGAACTAAAATCTTAATTAACTAGGTACAAAATATAATTATAGTTCCTTTCATTAATATTTAAATAGCACCAAGCCGTATAATTGATAACTATGTCAATATTGTGTTTTGTGTTATTATATTTAACAAGTATTTTTATACAAAAATAATAATTAAAATCTCAGCTACATTTACCTCAATGCATGGTACGGTAAATTACAAGTTATTAGTTAATTTGGAACCATAAGGTAAATTGGAAAATAACCCCGTTATGTTCAATTAAAATTATTGTTAAATTGTTTTTACAATTTAACAATAATTTTAATAGCCGTTATTTTAATAATAATTTACAAATACTGATTTTTCACACAATTATGTGTAAATGTGTTTTCAGGCTTGAGTTTTTCTGGATAGCGTTATTAGGGATGGAGTGAATTGGGTTAGCGTTGTCTAGAGCTGAAGTAATTCGGGATAGCATAAAGAATGGAAACAAGCGCATCTTTCGAGAGTTTGTTTTGCGCTCTTGTCAAGAGACTGGCTTTCTTGAGACTCCATTTAAGTCCAAAACTTGGGGCTAAATCCAGAAGAACGTATCAGAGAAATCCGTAAACAGTAATAAAAAATAAAAAAAACACTTAAAATGATAACTAATACAGTTTAATGATTGTTTTACTGTTCAAGTCGCTAACACGTACTACTCTAAAGGCAACAACTATCTTACTTCACGAACACTCTCTTCTCCCATCCCTCTCTTTCTATGAACTTTAGCCTGATGCCTCCCACTGGGTGGGTGATGAATGACTGTGGCTTGAAGGTCAGCTTCGTCGGCATACCATCAGCCAGCTCCAGACGGTACTTCTTCAAAATGGTAATGAGACCAGCAAGCATCTGCATTTTCGCGAACCGCATTCCTGGCAATAAAAAATATCAATTAATAAATGGGATTACCGGAACCACTGCTTGCTGAAACAGCAAACTTATGTGGCAATGTATTCTTGTCTGACGAAGAACAGAAAGGATGTGTAAATGATGGTAGCTTGTATTATCATACAGACCAGATATATCGCAAGTAACGGTCACATGTGCTCTCGTTTAAAATAGGTACTGTGTCAAAAGTTGATACAGCACCAGAAAAATAAGTAGAAGAATTATTAAATGGATCGACCTTTCTCTTTCTTTATTTACCTTATCTACACTGGCCTGCAAAACTAAGTATCACACTTTTAAAATTGCAATAACTTTTTAAGTACACAAGATATACTTTCGAAACAAAAAGGACTCGAAAATGAGTTTAATTTTGTACATAAAAACTTCAAAGTCGGTAACCTTCTTTTAAGAAATGGCTGAAAAAAAACTTTAAAATCAAAAATAATCCTTTTCGAATTACAATTTTACCATTCATTTTTTGTTTCTATTTTTGTTTTAATTTTTTTTCTTGAGCGATGAGTCTTGTTACAAAAGCTAAGTTAGACAACAGCACATAAACTTATTTATCATGCCTCTTTCACTTGCAGAATGTGCTAGGATCATGACTTTTCTGGAACTAGGCATCAGTATGCGTCGTACTGCTATAATGGTGGGTGTGACGTTACGAACGGTCCAGAAGGTGAAGCGAAGGTACGAAGAGACTGGAAACCATTTGAGGAGACCTAGTAATGGCAGACCCAGGTTTACTAGTGCCCGAGAAGACCGTTATATTGTTTCCACTGTGTTGAGAAATCGCCACCTAAATGCAGTTGAAGTCCAGCAACAGCTTCTTCAGACCCGAAGGGACTACATTAGTGACATTACAGTGGGAAGAAGACTGGCTGAAGCAAACCTGAAACCCCGAAGACGAGCGAGTGGCCCCAAACTCGAGAGAGAGCATCGAGTAGCGAGACTGCGATACGCCCGTGAACACATACAGTGGGATCAAGAAGAATGGTCAAGAATTTTGTTTACAGATGAGTCTCGATTCTCACTTTACACTTCTGATGGAAGGTGAAGTGTCTACAGGCGACCTGGTGAGCGATACCTTCAAGCCTGCTTCTCAGAAAGAGTCCAATATGGTGGAGACAGTGTACATGTATGGGCTGGCATATCTTCAGAAGGTCACACAGAGTTAGTGGCCATATAAAATGGTACTCTGACTGGGGAAAGATATGCCCAGGAGATTCTCAATGAGTATGCAGGGCCATATTTAGTAGATATAGTTGATGGATCGATGATGTGAACTGTCTGAAGGATGATAATGAAAATATCAGATAAAAAAACGCTTGTTGTGAAATAAACTGATATTCAATTAAATGTAAGAACAATGATTGTGTATAATCTCCAAATATCAGCACGAACTATAGATAGGTACAGTGGCCAGCTCATCAAGCTTCCGACCTCGCCGCCGAGGCCCCGCGCGAAATCCCCGACTAACGAATAGTAATCTGAGATGCCCAAGACAAAAAAAAAAAAAATCATCAAGCTACACGAAACTATCAAATTTCTCCATACGATTTTAAACTTTAAAATGTTTAAAATTAAGTTCAAAATCGAACGAGAAAATTTGACAGTTTGTGGTAACTTGTTTGCTGGCCACCGTACTTCAATAGCTCAGGTCATGATTAAAAGATGAGGCAGTGGGCTAGAATGGTAGCGAGGCTGACTGGCCAAGGTGCGCTTGTCATTCTTTATCACACATGGAAGCTCTATGCACCTCGATGCACTGAATGACAAAACATTATTGAGCCCATGAGACTTCCTTGGGGAATGCCAGAACCAATTTGAAACTCTTGTGTTTACAAACAGATTTTCAAAAATTAGGTATGGCATTAAATCATTAGACAAGCTGGTCCTACTCCATAGGACAATTTAGAGTCTAGTCAAAATCAAACTGGTTGTAAATTTAATTGTATAATTTATAATTTTTATGATATTATTTTTATTTTCTGTGATTAAATATACTTTACCTCCCACTGACTTATATGTTAAAATTTTAGGAAAATCATCTACTTTTACAATGTTTGTAAATATGTGAGCACGATGTATCCATCGCATAATTAATTTGTTTGTCATTACTTCACTTTTCATTCTTTTTACCTATCGTGGTATAGTAATATTATTCTAGGTATCGTTTCGTTCATCGTTTTCACATATAATTATTAATTATGTATGTGTGTTTATGTAATTTTGTATGTGTATACAAAATATTGTTCACATTTTAAAAGAGTAAATATGGAGTTTCTTGCCCACTCTTCTCCATACGTAACTATCTTTTGGAAGGAGCAACTAGAATCAATTGATTATTTTTGTAATGTTTGACGCCTTTTATGTGCCTATTGAAATAAATGATTTGACTTTGACTTTCATAAGTTATAAATAAAAGCCATCAAGTCTTCACGGTACTTAGCCGCATTGATTTGTACTCGGCCTTCACAAAACTCATTTCGTCAGCTATTGTCTTCACCAAATAATACACGCTGCGGCGAACCACGGGGTAGAGGCGTAACACACCATCAGTAAGAATGGTTCTCATTTTTCGAACATATATAATGAAGCAATGGATTAGCAATATGCTTCAAAATCATTCAGATTGTGATTCATAGTGTGTTACGCAATTAGGTGCCGTCTGTATGCCGATGATTCATGCAAACAAAATAAGGAAAATGAACACAATCAACCTGGGTTTTTTCGTCTTTTCAATTACTATGGTTCATTAACGAGTTTGACGTTAATTTCCGGATTCTTTTTAAAATAAATAAATCTTTTAATTACTCCGATTTCTAAAAAAAATTCAACAATATACAATTTTCTTTTCATTTCTCATACTTGGAAAGTACGCTTGAAGTTACCAGAGATCAGAGGGATGAAAACAGTACTTTTCGTCCCTGGGAAACGATTTTCCCTGCTGTCCATTTTTTTTTTTTAAACTATGCAAGCCAACAACAACTCTTTATACACTCTGTTAAATCGCGGCGTAAAATTGTAATGAAAAAATATTATCTACAGTTTTGTAACATGACTATAGAGGTGGATATTTAATTTACATAGATTTGAGCAAACATAATACATATAATAGAAAACAAAGTCGGGTTATTTACATCATTTATAACTCAAGAACGGCTGGACTGATTTTTATAACCTTAGATTTGTTGGATTTGTCTCCGCCCCGAATAGCAGAATAACTATTAAAACATGCAAAAAATTCACGAAAAAAAATTATGAAGAAAATTCTATTTCTCATACATTTTGTATGAAACGGCTTTTTTGATGATATCTCGATATCTAATAAAATTTATTAATAGCGCGGGTAGGTGATGCGATGCGAGAGGACGAGTCGGGGGAACAAGAAATTTCACGCGGACGAAGTCGCGGTCAAAAGCTAGTAGTAAATATTTCAACATCATCAATGATAAAAATACGGGCTGGTAGAATGCCACAGAAAAAGAAACATAAAAAAGGCGGAAAGCGGCAATTGATCTTCAGTTGTTTTGTCGAGTGCTAATTATTTACATAAACAGATACATATTTGTATAAAATGAGTTCATCAGATTTCCTCATATTCGAAATGAAAAGCAGAGTCTCTCACAGCAAGCAAGCAGAGTTCTCGGGTGAAAGAACTTATTTAAGTACTCGAACTATTTGCGCCCTCGCTACGCTCGTGCGCCAAACAATCTCGTGCCTCCACAGAGGTTCGATGCGGCTGGTTTCTTGTGATATTAATTACTTTATAAATATTAGTTATTAATAGATTCAGATCATGTTTATCTTATCTAGCTAACGATGTTATATAAAAATAGCTCTCTAAGAAAGTACACCTGTTGTATGTAACTTGTATTTTCCTTTAAGCAATCTAATCTTAACTTTAGGAGATACGGTTGTTGTTTATTTATCTAGTTCTGATATTATTAACTTTCTTGTTTTGTGTAAGACTGAGTAATTTCGTGCTCATAAGGCGGTCTTGTTCACAAACCCACCACGAATTTAGATCGCAAAAATCTAGTCATGATTCCGAGTATAACCTAAGGTGAGTATAACATCTAATTTTCTAACAAGTAAAAAACTAGAAATCTCTTTTTTATTGACTGAACTGAAACGAGTAAAAGTCAAGTTTGAAATTAAGATTCATGACTGAACATCTGATGAAGCTAACCATTGATCTAAGGAAGTTTACAAAAAGTTGGTCAACTGGTTTTTGATACTTCAAGAAACCCTCTGAAACCCTGCATAACACCAGTTCAAATTACGATTGTGGCAATAAACAAAAATCCACACAAAATTGTCTTTTTTAGACTTTAAAACAGGTTGTCTACAACCCTTTATTTTTCAGTATAGCTTTCATTATGAGGCCCATGTTCAAAGTAGGTTCTTACGTCTGGTATGATTTGAAGGTCTATATTTAATTTCAGTCTACTAAAGGTATAAGAAAAATAATTTGAGCATAACACTAGACACATATCCACTGGATTTCTATTTACCAAATAAACCGGTAGAAAATTTACATGAAAACCAGTCATCACCGGTGCGATGCTATAGGTACTTAGAATAAACGTTATAAAGTCTCATGATCGGGAAACTTCCCGACACTAATTATTCCTTCAATGTAGCACTTGCTTGGTCGGTAACAAGATTATACACTTATTTTTTTCGATGTTCTTTTTCAGTAGGAGCACCAATCTCCAGAAGATTAAACGACGAAGAAGTAAATGTACGTAAAATAAATAATAGCCATCCATTACAGGTCTCTAGTTACTTCATAAATAAGTCCTATATCGTGAGTTGAACCCGTCAATATTAATGTGTTCCCTCGTTACTGAGCCGCGGGGCTTTTAAAACGCGATCAAAATTTTAAATAGGGTAAGTAGCAAGTTTGTTACGTCAGAAGGTTTATTTGGTATACTGTTTAATGTTAGTGATTTTGTATGTTATTAAAAACCATTAAGTGTTTTAATTGAACAGCTCGGTCACAAAAGCACACAAGGTAATTTAAGCCGCTCACGAAATCTTGTCTAAAATTAATGTAACTGAAAGAAGTACTCTATGATAAATAAAATACTACAAGCCTGTAATATTTTCCCTAAGTGTAATATAATTAACTAGCAGTGCAAACAAAACAGTGCAGATTGATTATTACTTTTCAGTACTTTTTTTAACGTTAGATGCAACAATTAATCAATTGTTAATTATTTTTGACTTTCATCGCTGATCTAAATCTTCTTTCAATCCGTATGTTACTGCATGCGGCAACAATCATTCAAAAATAAAACTCACCAATACAAGTTCTTGGTCCTTCTCCAAACGGTAGGTATACATAAGGATTAATATTCCGCTTTTCCTCGCCAAGAAATCTTTCTGGGCGAAACACTTCAGGTTCTGGATAAAATTCTGGATTGTGATGCAGATATAGGACTGGCAAATGTACTCGCATGCCTTTATCTAACTTCGCGCCGCCAGGCATTGTGTAGTCTTCCATTAACTCCCGCGGAATCATACCGAGAACTGGGTAAAAACGAAGAGCCTCGTCAATAACAGCGTCTAGGTACGGCAAGTCCGAAACACAATCGTAATTGAGTTTATTCTCATGACGAGCTAAATATGCATCCACTTCTTCTAACACTTTGTTCTGAATGTCATTATTCTTTGCTGTTTCATAAAGAGTGTAACTCAAAGTGGTTGATGACGTTTCAAATCCAGCAGCAAAGAAAATAAAACATTGAGCAAGCAACAAATCATCATTAGCTTCTAACGTTACTTTATGACTTTCACCAGTTTTGATATTCCTCATACTATCACCAATTATTTGATGGGTTTTTTTCCAACTCATTACGAGGTCTACGAAATCATGTCTTCCAGATGATTTGTATTCCCTTTGGGTCATTACAGAAGTAATCAGATTACCGAAGAACTGCAACTGCGTTTTCAGTAACTTAAATCCGAATAAGTAAAAGATTGAAGGCCAAATTGCACGAATAATTCGTATGTAGACTACATATTTCGGCGGATCAAAAAAATCTGTGTTTTTGCTAAAAGGATTATCGTTTTCTTCTTCCGTCATCGTGTTCGTGTCTACGCCGAAAGCACAAGCTCCGATACATTCCATAGTATATCTTGAGGTCAACGACCTAACTTCGAGCTCCTTTGAAATTTTCGTTTCACGATCCAACATTGACTCGAACACGTGCGAACATTTCTCGATTAGATGAAACATATTCTTCATCTTTGCAGATGAAAACAATGGAGTCATGTTCTGCCGTAGGACCCTCCAAGCGTCGCCATATGTAGCGAAAAGGTTCAAAGCGAATGGTTCTTTGTGACTGTAGTCTGATAATTCTCTTCCATGAAAGTAGTAGAAGTCCTTCGTCACAATCAGTTTGATGATTTCTGGATCTTTTGGAATCAGTACTGGTTCTGTACCATAGAATACTCCAATAAATTTTTCGTTAGGGAATTCATTGCAGCAATCTTGAATTGTTTCTCCGAACGATTTCTTCTGCAGGATCAAACCTCCATAATTTCCCAATAAGAACGTAGGTTTAGTGTGTGGTATGTTCCTGTTTTTCCAGTAGTCATATTTCCGCGTGATCAAATAGTAAATAAGTAGCAGAACCGTGACTACTAAATACAGAAACATCGCGTTGTTTCGCAGCGCGACCTGAGTGCACTGACAATTAACTTGTTGTTTGTTATCTGAGTACTTATACTGTTGGGTGGGAGGATATTTTCTATATCATTAAGTGTATCCTCAGTTACTTGTGTGTGTGTAAACCTGTTGACATTAAGTGTTTTGTTTCCATTAAGAGTTAGATTACAAATTACGTCATCATAATTATCACTTTTTTCACGAGTGTGTTAGATAGGACAATTATATTGTTTATTGTACTAACCGTAACTACTTGTAAGAATATTCAGATTGGTCCAAGCAGCACCCTCTTCTATAGACCGGTTGTTTTGTTAAGTCTTAAGGGAAGCTTATGCTACTTCTTTTAGCTGAGTAAAGATGAAGGGTAAGGAATGTTGTGATATTATTCAAAACGTATCTATACAAAGATAAGAAAGAGAAGTGTCTGTTTAAAATAGCAAAATAAAAACTTTTAACTAAATACGGTAAGAAGGTATATACAGTGCTTATAAAAAAAGATTTTTTTAAAGATATTGTCTGTCTGTTTATTCCGGCTTATCGCCGAAACGGCGGGACCGATTTTGACTGGATTTTCACTAGCAGATAGCAGATGTTATAAGGAGTACCTTTTTTTAAAGTGGGTGAAGCCCCGAGTAGCAGCTAGTTAATGATGATATTGACAAACTATTTCAAAACCAGATATTAGAAGAATGCAAATTGAATATTATACAAATTATTTTTTATTACAATCAGAAAATCCCTAATTACCCATTTACCTCAATTGCTCAGAGTTATAACGTATTGCATCAGCCCGCAAACAACACACAGGGAGTAGCCACAAAGACCTGGGGGCCTACCACCACCTCTTAACGGTATTATTTTAGTTTGTTCTTCTATTTTTTCAGTTTGGGAAGAGATGAAGCTGTACGCTTAGTACATCGCCAATACCATCGAATTATTCAGGGTCTTTATTGACAGCACTTTTATATTGTGGAACATTATAAGTAGCGCCAGTTCTTTGCGCTATTGCTGTTAAAACATTTCACTTTTTTTTATTATTTGTAATTTGTGTTTCACGATCTGTTGCCAAATAAATATTATTATTTCTTTCTTTACTTTCTCTCATCAAAGATTCATTGGTTGCACCTAGGAATCGGCAACTAGTTACAAGCGCATTTTACATTGTACTGATTTTTCCCTATTTTATAATGATGTCATTAAACTGCTCTACCTAACCCTTCGGGATACAGGCTATATTTTTCATAAACATTTACAAAAAGTACTCAGTACTCAATATTCATTTGCATTCCACAATGTGAACTTAGATGGTATTCATTGTGGATCTTGTCGGGCACAGCAAAGTAGGAGAGAAAAAGAGGGCTTTCAAATCTGTTGAATTATGTAGTTGGTACACTAAACATGTATTATTTAGGTAATTATTTTCCAAAACTGTAATTTAAAACTTGTCTTTCGATATTCATTCATTGTAATTGCATTAATTAGATATTAGAAATGGTTTCAATTTATTTATGAATGTATTACATCTTCAAATAAAAAAAAGTAATGAGAATCATTCCAGGTAAAATCCATTATAGGAGATAATAACATCTAATTTTGTAACAGGTAAAAAAACAGAAAATTATATATTTTTTTGACTGAACTGAAACACGTGTAAGAGTCTTGGTTGAAATTGAGATTCATGACTGAGCATCGTGATGAGGCCAGACTTTGATGAAGGAAGTTTAATTAAAAAACGTTGGTTAACAGCGGGGCAATTGCGCAATACTTACATTTGCAATGCGTTTCATTTTGACAGTTCAACAAGATTCATTGCGTTATTTACTTTGTTGAGCAGATTTTTTTTTTCGAACTTATTGAACAATAGATTAGCAATATCCTTCAAAATCATTCAGATTGTGATTGAAAGTATGTTACGCAATTAGCGTGATGGTCTTGAATCCTTCCTCCTTACTACTATTATAAATGTGAAAATAACTCTGTCTGTCTGTCTGTCTATCTATCTGTCTGTCTGTCTGTCTGTCTGTATGTTACGTTTTCACGCCTAAACCGCTGAACCGATCGTCATGAAATTTGGCAGATATATAGTCTGGGGTATGGAGAAGGACATAGGCTACTTTTTTACGCGATAGCCGACATCCACGCGGGCGGAGCCGCGGGAAAAAGCTATTATAAAATAAATCCTCTGTAGGCCCTGGATATCTCTAGACCGAATCGAACTAAAATTGAGGCAGTATGTAAATAAAGAGGTAAACAAAGTTGTAATATTTTGACGCGATAACTTCTTGTCTATAACTCTTTTACATTCAGTGTAGCGTTCACTATGAGGTCCATGTTAGAAGTATGTTCTTACAAACTGATATGAGTTTCCTTTCATTTCAGTCCACTAAAGGTATATTACATGTATTCCGCCTCGGAATTTGCTAATGAGCTATATGGAACGCAGTATTCTGGGTGTAAAACGCCAGGAAAGAATTCGGAACACCACACTGCGATCCAAAACGTCCGTTGCATACTGGATGTAGGAAAGAAGGCTGCCAGGCTCAAAGGGGATTGCGCGGGTCACATCAGCCGCATGCACGATGACCGCTGGGCAAAAGTCTCCGCACAATGGGTGCCTGAAGATGGACAGCGCCGCCGAGGATAGCCCAGAACAAGATGACGAGATGACCTGGATGCGTACCGTTCGAGGCAACGCGGGAAAAGAGTTCCTGGAAGGAAATGGGGAAGGTCTTTGCCCAGGGATAGAATGGGCTTACAAAAAAAAGGGTGTATAAATAATAATTGGATCACAACAATAGATACACATCCGCTGGACTTCTACATGCCAAATAGAACGACAGACCAACGAAGAATTTGACATAAAAACCAAAGGCATCACCGATATTACTGATCTTAGAGACAACTTTGAAAAGTCTCATGATGGTAAATCTTCTCTGGCACAAATACACAACACAGCAATTGTTACTCGTCGGTAACAAGATTATACAGCAAAAGCCGTATGCCCGATGCTCGATAAGATTTCCCATCGGCAAAAATGACGAACTGCCTTACAAACTTTCATCCATTATTTCCCCTTTAAGGAATGAATTTCCAAAACTCCTTCCTTAGTGCTACGTTAAATAAGGAATTGTCGGGCAAAATTACACGCTTCTAGGCCCAGCGGTTTAGGCTGTGCGTAATGTGCGTTTTTACTGACTTTTTTTTTTCTCTGCAAGAACTTCACAATCCATAAGATAAATGAAAAAGAAGTAAATGTACGTAAAATAAATAATAGCCGTCCATTACAGGTCTAGTAACTTCATAAATAAGTCCTGTATTATAGTAAGTTGAAACCGTCAATAATAATGTGTTCCTTTGTTACTGAGCCGCGGGGCTTAAAACACGATCAAAATTATCCACAGGTTCAGTACCCAGTTTTTTACGTCAGACGAACAATTTATTACACTGTTTAATGTAAGTGATGTTGTATGTTATTAAATTCATTGTTTTAATTTAACAGCGCGGTCAGGTCATACAAAAAAAAAAAAAAAAAAACAATGTTATTCAAGCCGCTCACGAACTAATTAATGTTACTGAATGAAGTATTTTAGGACAAATAAACTACTACAAGCCTGTCATATGGTCCTTCTGTGTAACATAACCAGCAATGCAATTAAAAGTGCAGATTACTGCATATAAATTTTTAGTATTTTTCTTGACGGTTAGATAAATACGCAACCCTTAATCAATTGTGAATATTTTTAGGGTTCCGTGCCCAAAGTGTTACCGTAGTTTTAATTGCAATCATGTAATTTGGTTTAAATAGGTTTTCATTAATTTTTTTTTAATTTTTATATAGATTATTTTCTATTTTGTGAATGTGAGAAAGCTGTAGGCCTAGTAGATTGTAGATTTGTTGGCACTTATTTTGTTAAGTACCTGGTAATTGTTGAAAGGCCTACACTGTCCTCCCATACCTATTAACACAGTTATTTGATAATATTGTAAAGCCAATTATTTTTAAAAGAGTAACCGTGGAGTTTCTTGCCGGCTCTTCTCCATCAGAAACGACTAATTAGAACCGTGCACCTAGCTTCTGACGTTTCATAAGTGCCCATGTAGGTTTATGTGAAATAAAATATTTTGTTTTTGATTTTGAAAGGGTAAAACGATACCCTATCACTAAGACTCCGCTGTCCGTCCATCCGTCTGTCACCAGGCTGTATCTCGTGAACCGTGATAGTTAGACAGTTGAAATTTTCACAAATGATGTATTTCTGTTGCCACTATAAAAAAAATACAAAAAAATAGAATAACATAAATATTTAAGGGGGCTCCCATACAATAGATATGATTTTTTGCCGTTTTTATAGATAATGGTACGGAACCCTTTGTGTGCGAGTCCGACTCGCACTTGGCCGGATTTTTACTTTCATGCCTGATCTAATCTTTTTTTCTATCCGTGTGTAACAAGGAACGCGGAAAGAATCTTTCAAAAATAAAACTTACCAATACAAGTTCTTGGTCCTTCTCCAAATGGTAGGTAAACATACGGATTAATTTTCCACTTCTCCTCACCCAGAAATCTGTCTGGACGAAACACTTCACTCTGGATAAAATTCTGGATTGTGATGCAGATAGTACACTGGCAAATGTACTCGCATGCCTTTACCTAACTTCGCACCACCGGGCAATGTGTAATCTTCCATCAGCTCTCGAGGAATCATACCAAGAACTGGGTAAAAACGAAGAGCCTCGTCTACAACAGCGTCCAGGTACGGCAAGTCCGAAATACAATCGTAATTGAGTTTATTCTCATGACGAGCTACATATGCATCTACTTCTTCTAACACTTTGTTCTGAATGTCATCATTCTTTGCTATTTCATAAAGAGTGTAACTCAAAGTAGTTGATGAAGTTTCGAATCCAGCAGCGAAGAAAATAAAACACTGAGCAACCAAAAGGTCATCATTAGCTTCTAACGTTACTTTATGATTTTCACCAGTTCTGATACTCTTCATACTATCACCAACTATTTGACGGGTTTGTTTCCAACTCATTACGAGGTCCACGAAATCATGTCTTCCAGATGATTTGTATTCCCTTTGGGTCATTACAGAAGAAATCAGGTTACGGAAGAACTTCAATTGTTTTTGCATTAACTGGCATCCGAAAAAGTAAAAGATTGAAGGCCAAATTGCACGCATTACTCGCATGTAGACTACATATTTCGGCGGATCCAAGAAATCAGTGAATTTTCTAAAAGGATTATCGTTTTCTTCTTCCGTCATCGTGTTCGTGTCTACGCCAAAAGCGCAAGCACCGATACATTCCATAGTATATCTTGAGGTCAACGACCTAACTTCGAGCTCCTTTGAAATTTTCGTTTCACGATCCAACATTGACTCGAACACGTGCGAACATTTCTCGATAAGATGTAACATATTCTTCATCTTTGCAGATGAGAACAATGGAGTTATGTTCTGCCGTAAGACCCTCCAAGTGTCGCCGTCTGTACCGAAAAGGTTCAAAGCTAATGGTTCTTTGTGACTGTGTTCGGATAATTCTCTTCCATGAAAGTAGTAGAAGTCCTTCGTCACAATCAGTTTGATGATTTCTGGATCTTTCGGAATCAGTACTGGTTCTGTACCAAAGAATACTCCAATAAATTTTTCGTTAGGGAATTAATTGCAACAATCTTGAATGGTTTCTCCAAACGATTTCTTCCGCAGGATCATATCTCCATAATTTCCCAATAAGAACGTAGGTTTAGTGTGTGGTACGTTCCTGTTTTTCCAGTAGTCATATTTTCGCGTGATCAAATAGTAAATAATTAGCAGTACCGTTACTACTAAATACAGAAACATTGTGTAGTTTCGCTGCGCGACCTCAGTGGACTGACTTTTTGATCGTTATTGGAGTACATATATTGTTGAGTTTGAGGAAATTACCTTAATCATAGAGTGTATCCTTACCTACTTGTATTATTTTGCGAAGTCTAGTGTCATTTATTGTATTTATAACGAATTTGATTACGTATGACGTCATTAAAATGATCACTATTGATTTTATGAGTGTGTTCGTTTGGTCGTTTGGTCGTTTGAGATTGGACAGCTATATGTTTACAAGCTGCTGCCCGCGGCATCGCCTGCGTGGCTTTTTCTAGAATAAAAGCAGCCTATGTTGCTCCTTATAAAAAAAGCTATCTGCCACTGAAAGTCCCGTAAAAATTGGTCCTTCCGTTTCGGAGGTTAGCCGGAATAAACAGACACACATTCATTTTATTTTTTTTGTATAAGAATGTACCGTATATCATCCTGTCTGGCATTAATGCTGAAATGAACCTTTTTGGCCCAGCCGTGAGGCACACAGCAATTTTTTTTATAACTTTTTTTTATTTCCCTTTTTATTTTTTTTGTATTTTGTGCTTCACGAACTGTGACCAAATAAACGTTATTCTTTCTTTTCTTTCTTTCTTTCTTTAAATAGTAGATTGTTATACAAGGGGTTAAAATGACCCATTTATTAGTTTTACTCCCGAGCTTTAGCGAGGTAGTAAATAGAAACCGAGTTATAATGGGTTTTAGCGCCGTGTATTACACTCTACTTTTCACTTTGATTGCGAAAAAATTAAATAATCCAATACAATATTAAAAATAAATTACGGCCACTAATTCAATTTGTCAAATTAGAGAAAAATTCTAAAGAATTCGCACCAACGTCTTTTTCTTAATTTCTTCTGTAGCCGCAACAATGCAATGCACACATTCTACCGAAGAGATCGCCGCTTCTAGTTCCATTTTCAAAAAACAGAAAAAAAAACACTTTTTCCCCTAGAGGTAAATATGCAATTTTTTCCTCAGTCTGGTACGATACAATGACGGCCTTTTTGAGCAAGAGGAGTGAAAATCTATTATTTTGAAATTACAAACAGACACTTCAAATTTATTGATTTGTATGTATGTGTGTATTGTGTGTATAGATGTATTATAGAGTTTAAAGATGAAACGAAGTAACCTTAATACTTGTAAGAATATTTAGGTCGATCGAAGTTGCATCCTATACTTTAGACCAATCGTTGCACGCGTTGTGGTTATTCTTAAGGGGAACGAAATACAGTCGAAATTGAGTTTATTCTCATGACGAATATCGTCTATGCGTCTAAAAATAAATATGCGTCTACTTCTTCTAACACTTTGTCCTGAATTTCTTTATGCTTGGCAAGTTCATAAAGAGTGTAACTCAGAGTGGTGGACGACATTTCATAGCCAGCATTGAAGAAAACAAAGCACTGAGAAATCAAAAGATCATCAGTATCTTCTAATGACAATTTTCTTACTTCACCAGTTTTGGTGTTTTGTATGCTTTACCCACGATTTGCTTGATTTAGATTAAATTGATTGACGGCCAAATCAAACGAATATGAAAGAGGATGGCCACAAATTTTGTCGTATTTCTTATTTCGATTCGTATTCTAAAAAATCTCAACCATTAATGCAAATGGGGGTCAGCTAATTGCTGTAACTGACTGTACCAGCAAGTTAAGCACAGTATTATTGGGTTTTTCTATTACATCTGTACCTACCCCTTCGGGAAAATCAAGCGTGATTTAAATGTTAATAGCCATCCCTTGATTTTATTTGCATTATAAAATAAATATTTCTCATAGCAAATACTTAAATGACAAATCTTTAAAAACATTCTTAAAATCCCCACCTTCAAAACGAAACAACTTAACATCACAATTTGTAAAATTATTATGACAATTTGACGTTCCAAAAGTCCTTTGAAACGTGTCAGAAATTATTCAAATCGCTGGGAGTGCTCAAAACTCCCCGGGATAGGGACGAGCGTCGATAAGAGCGGATAATTGAGTGCCATCGTTATCTTATTATCAATGGCGTTTAAGAAGACTTCCCGGTTGTCTTTTAAAAAATAATGGCGTAGGACCTTGAACATTTTTGTGGCAAGGATTGAAGTTATGCTTATGTTTAATTTGGCTTTCAGACCAGCTTAGCTTGACTTTTACGTGTATGTATTTATTACTTGCTTCTGCCCGCGACTGCGTCCACGTGAATTTTCCTGTTCCCCCAACCCACCGCGTCACATCGCATCGTCCGCCGGCGCTATTACTTCGTTGTCGCTTTAAGTACGTTTTAACTTTGTTACTTTTTGCTTGAGTCCTAAGGGGGTCGTAGCGTGATATTCAATTCCTCGCGAATTGGTCTATTAAATGCAAAAAGATTTTTTCAAATCCGACTGGTAGTCAGTTCATCCAAAATTGTTATTAATTTTTTATTTGGCTTCACTTTTTGTACGTATAAGATCATAATAATATCAAAAGACATTTTGTGAATCATCAAGAAATACGTCATAATTATGTTAGCTTTGCAAAGAAGTTTATGGAGCACGATGAGTCACGACGACCTATGTAAATAAATAAGTAAATATTTATTCCGTACAGGGCTTAAAGAACAAAGTCGACCACTAGTGCCACTATTCCCTTTAGTAGTCATTATTGGAACTATTCATTTCCGCCATCTTTTAATTTTATTCTGTTCGCAGCATGTTATACGCTTTGGTTAACTGTCATGGTCAATATAAACAGAGCCACCCTTGCTCTTTAAACAACGTTTTCCCGACGAAACCCAATGTTAAAAAATTATGTTTTGATTACCTTTTATCATAATTTGACCTTGAACTCGCTTTTTTAATTTGATTTGAGATCTATCTTTTAAGAGTAATTTTACTAATGTACGCGAAGTCTAAATGTGACACCCATATTACATGGAGTCTAATCTAATTCTACAATAAATCCTACAAGAACTAAAATAACCCCAGCATAAAATGGCGCATAAAAGCTTCGTACATAACAGTAAAAACATAGAAAATAATAACCGGCCTTTTGTCTATGTAATCGGATAAAAAAAAGAGTAAGTCCTAACACTCGGCGGCATTGTGCAGAGTTTTTGCCGAGTTGTAACAAATTGCTTAAAGATTACAGCCTTATTTTTTCCCGCAAAGCTCGAGACTCTTCAGCGGATGTAAAAACGTTAAAACCCAAGTTTTGTGTAACACGCGTTTGTTCAAATGTTCCATACTTACGAAGGATAGACGATTTGAGACATTTTTGTGGCTGTTTTTTTAAGTTCGGTTTTGGTTGACCCGGTTTTAAAAGGCAGGTCTAGTAAGTTTCATTATAGTTCTGAGTTAATGTTTCTGAGTTACCTTTCAGGAATTTTTAAATAGGCGCAATAAACTAGCAAATAATATGAAGCAAACTTTTATTATCATCCGGTTTAAGAAGACGTAGTAGATTCAAATAATAATTTCAGTTTTACTGCTGTTTTTCTCCAACTTAGCATGGAAAGGAATTTGAAGTTGAGTACATACAATTAGTAAACTTGCTATAAATCAACTCACCAACACCCCTTTTAACCACTACACTGCATCTCATTATTTTAAAAACCACCTCTTCTAAAGTCATAAACATTCTTAGAGCAATATAATCTCCATCTCATTCTACCGTGTCCAAGTTAGAACTCCCTCATTCCCCTATATTTTGCCAGAACTTTGCTAAATAAAATACGTATTTACCTATTTTACGCTCTCCTTAGCTTGAAAGCCCAACACCGGAAGGAAACGAGCGTTTGAAGCGATTTATCTTCAAGCCGACGCCGTTAGGGGGCTGGTTGAAATGTCTCGAGACCAATGACGGAGAAACAGAGTGACTGGATGTGGCATGGTTCTAATTTGACAAATTGCTTCTGTATAACAGTGGCTGTGTTGTTATATTATATTAATGAATGAAATTATAAAAAACTGGTACTTGCCTATATTTGTTAAGACTTTTTGAAATTAATTAATAATATTATAGGTAATAAGAGCGGGTTCCGCTTCAAAATTACAACGGGTAGAATTCGAACTCAAGACCTTTTCTTTTGGGTTGGAAATTTTCAAATAAGTTTTCCCGCTCAGGGCGGAGCAGGAGGGCGTGTCAGATTTTTACTGACTAAAACCCACCCGTGTTCCTTCAGTTCCCTGTGTGCTAGGGCCACGGTCTCACTTTCGGACAAACCCGCAACCCTGGCAGGCATCGGTCCTAGCGGACCCCGTCAGTTCCTCCTAACATCTCTTTGAGGCGCGCATGGAGCACAACGCGCCGTGAACCCCGGCCTGGTCCTTACCGGACGGCGAGCTGCCCATTGCGCGCCGTCTGCAAGCCCGCGCCTACGGTGGCCGGGAATTGGCTATAGACTCCCGACGCCAAGAGCGCCTCCTGCGGCGGCAAGGGGCATGAGGGCGCACAGACTGCATGTCCCTCACGCGTTCCACCTCCTCCTTCGCGAGCATTACTGTTTCGCAGAAGAAGGTGATAGCATCCCATGCACTCTCCGAACCATGGCCTGGACCAGAGCCGGACGCGAGAGATCGCCGCCGCCGACCGCCTTCGTCAGGACTCGGTCCACCCAAGCCGGGCAGACCTTCACCGCATGCTCCACCGTGTTCTCCGGGTGATCCATACAGTGGTAACAGCCGGGCATTTCCTCCCACCTTATCTGAAACAGGAACCTCCCGCAACAACCGTGTCCAGTGAGGACCTGCGTCAGGTGGAAGGTGAGGATGCCGTGGCGTCTCTCTAGCCACTCTTCAAAGAGGGGACTTATCGCCGCAATTGTGGCGTGCCCAGCGCTGGGTTGCGACAACCGCACTCTTCATATCGCCATTAAATTCCGCCGGAGCTCTGTCCGCTGTGCCGTGATTTCTCGCGGCAGCGGAGTTACGCCCCGGCATTTCACCTCCTCGCGCCACTTTCACAAGTGCGCGAAACTCAAGACCTCTATCTCGCGCTTTCATCGTAGCGTGCATCAGGCAGAAATGGTACGATGTTTGTAGAAACAAGATCTACAACAAACAGTGTTACCAGCATCCAATTAGGGGAATTGTTTGTTAATAAAACCACAATTCAAATACAAATAAACATAATGAAACTCTTCATGTGATTGTTAATCCGTATTCGCCTAGCACTAGTAATTAATTAATGCATAGTAATTAATTAATTAAGTACGATCTTCCGCTAATATTAATAGCTATATTTATTATTATTTATTTATATAGATAAAGGCAATACGTCGTCTTTACCAGAATTAGAGGTCTTACTATAACATATGCGTGGGTAAACGGGCGAGGATATGAAAGTAAACGAAATATTTTAGAGAATGAACACGACGTTCCACCGAGCACGTGGGGCGCGAGAGCAGATCATCAACTCACTATACTGCACGGGTAGTCACAATGATCACCAATTTCACTGTTGCAATAATTCAATCTCGACTTTTATCCAACGCCATGATCTCTCTTCGTTGGCGGGAAACCGCCTATCCCAACGCACGGTGTTACGTCAATTTGACAGCTGTCAAATTCGTTCTAAAACCAACTCTAAGCTCGGACGCCCCGTCATAAACTTTATTGTACACCACGAAACTACATCACAAAAAATAAATCAAACAATACAAAATATACAATTATAAATCGTACACCGGGTGCAATAACGTCATGAATAACCTGCGTCCTGCGTCGCCTGAAATATTTTTTTAAATTTGTTTTATAACAAAGACGTTTTTTTTTTTTACAGGGGATCGATCTAAAAGTTGTTGTTTTATTAAAGTAAAATGTATTTAAAATCCTATAATATATCGATTACCAAAATATTGGCTATACTCTATAGTTTCAAATTAAGGTTGTTTCAGTTAACTAAATGTTAAGTAAGTGGCAATTTTTTATTGTTTTTCATGACGATACTTACATATTTTATGACATTGTTACGAAGAAAGTTAAATTAAAAGTAGAACTTGTTTGTGCAATAACATCATAAAGGCCGAATTAAACAAAAAATCAATACTCTAAATGTATAAAATAGCACTTACATAAACTTTTACAATGGGTAACAATAATCAACATTCTTATTAAAATAAAAGGCATATTAAAATCTAACAAAATTATGAAATAATCAGATTTTTAAGAGGAACTAACAGGCTAAAAATAAAATTTGTAGACTTGTGATTTATTACCATTTCATGTAAATAGTACATAACTGTACTAGTTTATAATTAATCTAGCTTTCTTAATGTTTTTTGCATGGTACTGAGTACCTAATTACTCTTACATTTAACAATACACAATGTTCACTTGTGCCATTATTGCCTCAAATTGTATGAAATATTTGTCATAATTACCTTTATGACGTTGTTGCTCCCAAAAACCCGCCAAAACCATAACTACATTTACGCCCTCAGCGGGTCATTTTAAGAGTATTTTAAGTCATTTTAAGGTCATTTACGTTATTTTTGTATCGGATTTAGACGCATGTTTGTCATCATTTGTGATCAAAAATTCATTTTACCAATTTTAGCATTTATGACGTTATTGCACCGATGCAATAACGTCATAAATGCTAAAATTGGTAAAATGAATGCACACCCGAGTGTGCGAAATATAAAATAAGGTAAAGGGTGTACCGTGTGGTGCCGGACGTAAAGAATATCACCACTCCATTTCCTCCCATGGGTGTCGTAAAAGGCGACTAAGAGACTTACTAAAGAATGAGCAGCAGCGTTCTCTATACATTTTTAACACCATACTGCGATCGCCAACGTGCCAAGCGTGGCGATTATGGCAAACCCCCCCAATTCGGAGAGGCTTATGTCCAGCAGTGGACGTCTTTCGGCTGAAATGATGATGAATGAATAGGGTATAACTCTCTTGGAAAAAATACTTTAATTTGGTATATTCTCGTCATTACTACTATGCTTACCTAAAGTTTGACCTCACAACCCAAACCGCTGGGTTATCGCCACTTTATGGTACCTATTTACTGCAATTTCGAAATTTGTTCGGCAAAAGAACGATTATTTACTATTGCCTATTTTGATCATGCAATGATATATTAAGTTTTTAGAATATGTCAACTACGTTCAGAGACATTTCAAAACCGCGCTCAAATCTCATGCACATCTATCACTGCAGCATCTTCGCCACATCTGTATAGGGGCAGCAAACAACAAGAATACTTTGTAAGCGTCCTAAGATTAATGTACGTTTCACAATAGAAACGTTTTTTCAAAGTGAGTCGGGCCACAGTCTATTTGTACCCCTTTGGAGTTCGATGAGAATCTACAGGATTTAGGAGTTTTAATGTATATGTATGTGTTTGAGGCCTATAATCAGCACTGAATGAAACATGGCTGCCAATGATGATAATGATAATGATGATTCGTTTTATACAAAATGTCCCGGTATTATCGCTCACCATCAAACACCCCATTTAGAATAATTATGTTAGTTACAATCATAATACATACACTAAATTTTTACTATTATGTACAAAACATTGTTTGTTTTTTTAATTATTTATACTGATGGTAGAACAAAATTGTGGTCGCATTACAAATCTACGCACGCACATAGTCACATACGTATATGAGTCGAGCGTGGAAGGTACTTCGGTTTGGTTCATTTTGACTGAACAGCGGAAGTGTGACCGTAGTTTTAATTATTTTTGGGACAAAAATTACTTAAATAACAAAATGACCGAAATCGATTCTGAACAAACTACTTTTATAATGTGTATTAATTCAATTGCACATTGTATAGATTTGATGGTAGTCGAAGAACGAGCTAAGGTATAAGTTAAGGTTTAAGCCAGACTACGTCTATTTGCCGTGCTACAGCCATTTCATACAATAGCTTTTTTTTTTTTCTTAAACTTTGCCGCTCGCTAGGAATTTCTCCTGTATTCTGGGTGTCACATACACGTACAGCCAGACCACTCTACAACTACTTGTAGGTCATACAAATATTTGTTCCGTGCAGGAATCGAGCCCGAGACACGCAGCACAGCAGTCGATCGCTTAACCGTCCGTCAATGAATAACAGACTTTGTTATTTTAATTTATGGACAATTAATTTGGTAGTCAATTTGATCCAACCAAAAACATTTCATATAAAGTAGGTTACCAAGATTCACATAACGCTTTCACAGTTAAAAGTTATCCCATAATGTAGAGGATTTGAAAGTATGATAAAAGGTAGGTAGTGCTTTTTGTTTTTGGCTCGTCTGCGGGGGCACCACCGAGTCACCAGAAAAAAAAATATTCAAACTCAAACTCAAATCATTTATTTCAATTAAACCATTTACAGGCACTTCTGAATTGTCAAGGAGTCGGTCAGTAAGTAAAATGAAGCTACATTCCCAATCCAAAGCGTAGGTACCTATGGAGAAGAACGTGCATGAAACTCCATGGACACTCTTTTAAATTAAATTGTTACAAAAATATTAGTTACACATATAATGTTGAATTTATAACTTAATGTGAGAACGATGTAAAAATAAAAAATAAAAACGTACACGTTAAAAGCGTCCAGAGTAGGTATAACAAATAGAAACAAAAAAAAAAACAATTAAAATAAGCCATGGCAGCTAATAGAAGACCAGTCCCAACTGACGGCGCCCGTTCACGAACATGACGCATGGATTAGCACCATTCAGCTCAACCATTTTGAAGGGAGCTAAATGATCCAACACACGCGCCACCATCAGCGAGACATCTAAGTGAGCATGACATACTCTCAGCCGCCAGGGCACATTCAAGTCAATGAAAGACATATTACCCGATCAATGGTAGCTCTATAGTACATAGTACTCACACCTGTTGAATGCAACTATATAATACAAAGGAGATTGAGTTTATACAATGCAAAGATAGTCTTACAATCTTCAGCAGCTCCAACATTATTTTCAAATGTTAATCAATTACCTAGTTGAGGTTGTGGAGCAGGACCAGCATTCAGCCAAGCATTTTTATCGGTGATATAATCCCCAAACTTATAATATGCCTGCCTGCATAGTGTGCGTTTTATACATGATTTAAATTTAGTCTCATTCAGTTGAAGTATGTGGGGAGGAATTTTATTATAACATTTTAAACAGTACCCCATGAAAGATGAGTCTACTTTAGCCAGTCTGAAACCTGGTTGAAATAATAGGTCCCTATTTCTAGTACTATAATTATGTCTGACATTGTATTGACATTACCTAAGTGTTTTAGAACAATATTTAGTATTTCCATTCTGTAATACCAGTAACTAATATTTACACCTGTTATACTAAAACAAAGCCAAAGAACATAATAAATTAATATAAGTTATACGCACCATAACGGACAGGAAGTTTAAATAAAAGTCTCATGTAAAATAAAAAGAATACTTTACAGGTTATGACATTATCAAGAAAGTATCAATAACAAAAAAATCAATAGTCCGTGAAATATTTATAGATTATTGCTTATATTCAACCCAGTAATTAATGCTTGCACTATTTTTGTCTACCTGAAAGCTAAATTAATCTGATAATTTTATAACATTTAGAAAGAGCAGTGATAAGATTATTGATAACCTGCGAAGTAATTGATCAAACATCCTGAACGCATTGTGCATGTTTTAGCTAGTCATTGAAACTTGCACTTAATTCTGTCAACGTGAAAGCTAGATTAATCTGCGATATCACAAAGCAAACGGACATGCAACAGACAAAATAAACAAACGGACACCAACATAAAAAAAAATAAGATTACATTAATGATATGCATATATTTATCAATGAAAAACTCTCGGTCGCTAGTCGCAAAGTTCAAGTCACTTTTTCTTAAAAAAATTCTTCCAACGTGGAAGCCTGATAAATCTCCGATATAAATCTGGTAGGTACTTGTTGACAGGGCTATCAACAAATACCAGGGATTGTACACTGTCCTCCCATACTTACCTATACACTGTAATTTGAAAACATTGTAAAAGCCAATTATTTTTAAAACAGTGGAGTCTCTTGCCGGCTCTTCTCCATAGGAACCGACCAATTGGAACCGTGCACCTAGCTTCGAACGTTTCATAAGTGCCTTGATTTTTTAATCATAAAACAACAGAATGATGTGAAGGAATATTAGTAAGTAATCAATCTAACACAATTCCCTTATCACCTGTCTACCAAAATAGCTCGCTATTCTTATCACCTCTCGGCTATACATTACCGAGATTAGATTGAGCGTACCATTCAAAACGTAGACCACTGACTGGTTAAGCCTAAATATGGTTAGGGAGACAAACGGGGGGGCTTCGCAGACAAATATCGCAGAGCGCTATATCCAATGATCGTCTGACATTGAGAATAGGGGCCTATGATGAGGGAAGAGAGGAAAACGTTTGGAGAAGTTTTTTTTTTATGATGTAGTTATTAAACTACCACCACCCATTTCCTCCCGTTGGTGTCGTAAAAGGCGACTAAGGGACTTACTAGAGAATGGGCAGCAGCGTTCTCTATGCATTTTCAACACCATACTGCGATCGCCAACCCGCCTGCCAAGCGTGGCGATGATGGCAAATCCTCTCCAATTGGGGAAGGCCTATGTCCAGCAGTGGACGTCTTTCGGCTAAAATGATAAATGATGACACCGAGTGAAAGTACGTATCCTGCCACGCCAACACCTTGCTGACTGGTTAATACTTTTACCACTATTTGAACACCATAAACATAAACACTCATACCAATTAGGACAGAAGATGAAGAGCGACGTTTACTTCGAATGACATTGATCAGTAACTAAGACATAATTATTATATGTTTATATGCAGTAGCATGCTTTCCGTCTGTTTAGGCAGAACATCTCAAGGCCGTCAGTCCATAACTAACAATAAGTTTGCACCAAAAATTGCGAAAAAAAAAATCACCTACAAAACTTCAGTTTCGGAAGTTTTGATTGTTTTGTTTGATTCAATTTTTTGTAACCGACTTCCAAAACTATGTAGTTGTTTTGCATTTTGTAGTACTTTTTTTTTTCTTTTTTAACTGGTGGTTTCCCACAAAAATTCTTATTATGTTTTTATTTAAAATAGCATGAACTGGTATCTACAATTTAGACGAAGTAGATAAAATACGTAGGTATAATTGAAGCCAACTCAAAAACCACTCATTAGATCTTGACTTTCCTACATTTAAAAAAGTTTCTGACTAATTTTAAGTCGGTTAAAAGATGGCTTAAGTTTCTTCTTCTCAGAGTTGGTTCTTTCTTCTCAGAGTAGTCAGATAGGAAACGCCGACCTCATCTAGTTTTAAAATATGATTGACGTGTAAAAGTGTTTGTAAAAACCTACTTACAGAAATAAAATCATTTATCATTTATCATTTATCGTTCAAAATTTCATCAGTCTGTTAGCCAGACAGGGAACATAACAGATAGTGTAAGAGAGATAATTTGTCAGTCATTTCAGGATATACGGTTTAACAGGTACAAATCGATAGCACATACCTATGATTTGAATATTTTGCGGTACATAGTGCTTTGTAGGTGTGAGTCGACACTTTTTTTTTTTTTTTTTTTTTTTTCATTCATTGTTTTCGTACCTGTATAAATTGATATCAAGGTTATCTCTCTTATTTTTATGAATGATATCATGAAAATATGTAATCTACTTTTAAAGATATGTTGAGTTGATGGATCGGAAGGTATTCTGTAACTAAATCGCTAGTAGTTAATCTGTTACTGTTCATGTCAAGGTTTAAGAAAGCTTTATTCGATCTCATCACCTTTTCTTCGTATTTCTCTCAGAAAGATTGAACAAAGTTGCTCAAATTTTAGTGTAGCTTTCCTCAGAAATAAAACAGTACATTCGCCTGCAGACTAGCACATCAGACTTGTACCAACAAACATCAAATTGACTATCGGGCAAAGTGTTATTGAGTTTTTCCATCAGTTTATCAGTATTAGTTTTATTATTTTAACATTTCTTTTACATATCTCGGGATCCGGGGGTCCCGGACGTTTGGAACGCGTACAAGGGGCCGAAACCAACTCGCAAAAGCTCCTTAGCCAATTTTAATTGATAAAGAGGCACCTACCGACGATTATCCCTGTATACACAATGCAAGTGCACCCAAGGACAACCCCCGATTAGTGCAGGACTATGCAATTAGTGCAAGATATGGAAATAAAGATATAGGATTACGGGTTTGGGTGGCTAAAGTGGACTGGTTACCTAGAACTATAGCCCCTGGCCGATCAATGTTTTATATACAATACACAGATAAAATTACAGGGGGTGTCTTGCACACTCAATAATGGGCCTCCGAAAATAATCGCTAGCACATAGTGTCGTAGCGAAAAGGAGGCAACATGTCCTGAGGTGCTTATGAAGAGTGGAGTGGTATTTCACGGCTATTAGGACAATCCCGGAAGTACGGTCAAGATCCCTACCAGCATCTTACTGGAATACTTCTTTCCTCCGAGCCAGAATCTCCACTCAAGCCGGCCAAGGTAGGAGCTCTGTTCCTCGTCAGTGTTCCCTCTGGCCGGTCAATAAAGTCAAGCCAGAGATGAGATACAAGACTTCTCCCGGGAGACAGGGTCCGTGGGGTCGCTACTGCCCAACAGCTCGCTACATGCTGCC
This sequence comes from Dryobota labecula, assembly GCA_947523025.1. Classification (NCBI taxonomy): domain Eukaryota; kingdom Metazoa; phylum Arthropoda; class Insecta; order Lepidoptera; family Noctuidae; genus Dryobota; species Dryobota labecula. The sequence continues at coordinate 25,195,287 of OX383295.1, read as the reverse complement.
CTGTGGGTTTCTGTATCTCTCTTGGTCTGTCTCCTCACCTGTTCCAGCAAAGTAAACTCTACCGGCACAGACCTAGAGTTCGGAGCGCGGAAGCCCCACCACAACTCCAAAATAGAAATACGCCGGGGGGTTATTCGTTTTTTTATGTTGTTTTATTTTTATTATTTAGCCTGGAGTCTGTATTTGTGTCCGATTGATGGCAATAGGCTCGCACCTCGCGGCTCGCCACCTATAACATGCGGCTTAACCATAACTGGTGAAATGTGGGCGTACTAGGTACTCCACCGCCTAATCCTTCGGGGATAACAGACGTGATGTTATTATGTCTTTCTGCAGATATAAAGCAGTAGATTATCACATACAAAAATTGGCACTAAACATCGCTATAAAAACGTTTCCATACCGTCAAACTCTCGTTCCTCAGCCCCCAACAGTAGCGATTCTTTCTCAGTGCCCATTCGAAAGCCCACAGACTGTGTCGGACATCAGTTAAGGGATTCGCCGGGACACGTATGGATGTGTGTTTCTTAAGAGATTCGCGATGCAGTGGGCACTTACGAATGGCGGGATTACCTAAGACGGTGTTGTTTATTTCATATGCTATTTTATTTGGCGAGGGTGGGCTTTGGCAAGTTTGGGTATGCTGAAGCTGATAAATTATAAGATACTCTGATGGCGTCGAAATAAAATTTTATTTCATCCGTAGTAGTGAACATCTGTTCGCTGATGAATGGGTTTATTTTTATTTTTTTACCTTAACCATCTACCTACTTGATCAGTCTTGTTAACAACACACCCTTTTCAAGACTGTTGAACGAAATTCTGTCACCTACTTGACTATCATTAGCTGATATTTGAGAGTTTTCAGTTATATTTAAATGCGATTTAGATTATGTCACAAAATCATGTTGGAGTAGTTAGATCCTTTTGCACAGAGATAGAAAATATTTTACATAGGTTAACAGATATAACCTACTTAAAAATTTATAAATCAAATAATAATTAAAACAATCAATACATGAATAAATCCATAGGTATGACTAGTCAAAAAATAAAATAAGGAAAATATGTACTTTTATGGGTAGTAGGTTTTTCCAATAAAAGGAATTCTGACAGTAGTAATAGTAGCAGATATCCTTGTTTGATGAAGTAGGTACCTAATAGATACCACATCCTAAGCAGTGTTTCGATTAATAAGTAATGATGAATCCTTGATGTTTGACCTCAAATATAAGGCTGGCAAAACACCTGGCAATACCCCTTTGCAGGTATCAACATAATAGGCCATGATAACGGCTTATGTACAATTATTGTTAACACGAGCATTTTTGTGTTGAAAGCCGGAACTCTTTCCTGCCGATAACCAGCTGTTCCTAATCCTTAATTACTACAAATCTCACGACATCAAAAACAATTACAAAGTCACAATGATGAAGCAATATATTCCATTAATTCTTGTAAAGCAATTTGTGAATCAACCGCTCAAACTACGTTGTTAGCAGATAACGTTATTCATAAGTGTTTTTGTTAAATTTGTTTCCAAGATAGATGAATTTAGGTACCTATCTAAAACGTTGCAAAGTCATGATGATTGAGGAAAACATAACAAAGTATTAAGGTGTGTCCATAGCGCGCATTCGAACGCGAGCATTCAAAATCAAGCATTCATGGGGTTTTGAAAATTCCTTTACGAGCCAATAATTCTTATGAAATAATTGGAAGTTCCACAAGCTTTGTAAGGCCTAACCCGCACTGCCGTGGATTCCGTATGTCCGAATGAAAAAACGGAACCCTAATCGGATCAATAGTGTATCTGTCTGTCTGTCCGTCTATCACAGCCAATTGACTCCGAATCTAATGGACCGATTATGTTGAAATTTGGTACACGTATAAATTGTTGTGACCAAAACACGGACGTGTTTTACGTAATAAATGAATTTTGAATACTATTTTGGTCACATTTAGGAAAAAAATATATACACACACACGTGTGACATATCAAATGAAAGGGTTTACTGTGAGAATCTTATGTCAATTTTTTATCATTTTAAAATAAATAGTTTTTAAGATAGTTAAGAAAATAGATGAAAATGTGCGTGTATATTGGATTGTTAAGTTCCCTTCAAAATGGTTGAGCTGAATGGTGCTGATCCATGCGTCATATTCGTGATCGAGGGCCGTCATTTGGGACTGGTCATCTCTTAGCTGCCACGGCTTATTTTAATTGATTTTAATTTTTGAATCGTTTTTTGTTTTTATTACGGACGCTTCTAACGTGCACGTCTTTCTACATTTTTCTCACATGTATAACTTGATGTAACCAATATTTTGTTTTAAAAGAGTGTCCATGGAGTTTCTTGCCCGTTCTGCTCCAAAGGAACCTACTAAACTAGCTTCATCTTTCTGACTGATCGACCCCTTGACAGTTCAAAAGTGCCTGTAATTGGTTTATTTGAAACAAATGGTTTGAGTTTGAGTTTGAATATAATAAAAAACTGGCCAAGTGCGTGTCGGACCACGCACAATGAAGAGTTCCGTAGTTGGTATGAATTTATCCCAAGAACAAACTTAACATTGTAGTTGAAAAATATGTTCTTCCATACTGAATGTATGGGAGAACATGTTTTTCAACTGTAAATGTAAGTTGCAAACGGATCCCTGAATCGAAAAATGGTTTTCACGAACCCACAATATTTTTGAACGGCCTATCCTACGATACCCCACACCATGGGGCATACGTGAAAAAAATATCGTCCCCACTTTATGTATAGGGGAGGTACCCTAAATTTTTTAATATTTCAAGATTTTATTTTACCACTGTGTCGGTGTGATTAATATGTATACTTACTCATACCAAATTACAGCTTTCTACACTAAGAGTCTCTGAGCTAAGCCGCGGACAGACAGACAGAAAGACGGATATGGCGAAACTATAAGGGTTCCTTGATTACTATGGAAACCAAAAAAAAAAATTGCGGACCCATGTCTGCGTTTGTTATACCGTACGGTAGAAATAACGCACCGCAATTCACCGCACTGCCCTTATAGTCGACCCGCTCAAATCAATAATGCACAAATACTCTCGATGTGAACGCTGCTTTAAGACAAGAGCTGTAATCAACGCTCCCCACCGGATGGATTGATGACCTGGCGAAAGCCGGTAGACATTGGATGCGTGGGGCAACAGAAAAAGTGAAACAAGTAAATCTGTGGAAGAAGCACTAATGCAGTAGTGGACGTCTTCAAACTAATATAATAATGATTATGAATACATGAATAGCCCAGCATGACCATCTGCATTGTAAAATAGACTGGAAAACACATTGTCGTGAGCTTAAACACCATTCTTTGAACTCTCGATGTGAATCTATTCATATCAACCCCTTTCGAGTGATGTTTCAGATTCAAGAATGAATATCTGAACAATATCAACATTCTTATTTTATGCATGCTGTTGGATTTAGAGCTCAGCGCCGAAAGTAGATAATTTAACAGCGCGTTTTTATTAAGGCATTCATTTAGGTGTTGCCTAGTGTTAGTGAAAAGGGATATAGCATAATTATAAGTATGCGCTGTTTATGACTTGACGCAGTGTATAATGAGAGACGGTTCTAGATTCTATACTTTCTTGCAACCACAGTAGTGTGATTACATGAAATAACAACAACAACAACACATGAACAACAGAAATTTTAAATTAAATCATTAGCGTAGGTTAATGTTATAATTAAACATGTTCTTTAAAATAAACCAAAAGCAAACAAGAACTAGAATGGTCTGTATTTAACATTTCATTATAATTATGTTGAGAGCCCGATAGGTACAATGTAGAAATCGTTACCTTTTGTATCTTTTTCAACAGAAAATCGGACTAAAATACTCATACGCTTTGCTACTTTTTATTAAATTTTATTCTCTTTTTGTTGTATTTCACTGCTCTACCAGTTTTGTTTCTTTGTTAGTTTGTAGAGAACATTAGGATTTCGGTAAAGTGTTTTTAGATGGTCAAAAAAAACCACGCACAAGGGGTTCCGTAATTGAGATGAATTTATCCCGAGAGCAAACTTAACATTGTAGTTGAAAACAAATTCTCCTATGCATTCGAACTGAAAATGTAAATTTTTACGCACAATATTGAGAGATTTATCATCTTATATTAAGACAATAGACTTCTTTAAGGTTTTCCTATAATCTATAAGTATAGAACTTCAAAATTTAGGCTCAGTAGTTTCGGAGATCAAACCCTGGTAAATTTTAATTTATTTTAAATTACTTTAAAAGTATTTATTTTAAAATAAAATAAATATATATATCTGAAATCCTTACCTATAATAAGCCCTTTTCATTTGATATGTCACACGGTACAGTTTGCATTTTTTTTTTTTATTGTCTAATTTACCCCCTAAAAGCAAGTGACCCAAAGCAATTCAAAATTATTTTATTTCAAACACAAATTTCAACTTAATCGGCCCAGTAGATTAGAAGCAAATTGGCTGTGACAGACGGACAGACATATGGACAGACAGACAGACACACGAGTAATCTTATAAGAGTTCCGTTTTTTTCCTTTTCAGTTACGGAACCCTAAAAAACATGAACGCATCGTATTACTAATTTCTACTAGGTACTTATGATAATTGCAGAATTCCATAATTATAATTGGAGATATCCACGCGACCGAGTTACACTCGCAAGTCCTATTTGGAAATAGTCCTTCTACTACAACGATTGCAAAAACTCTACAGATTATTTGCAGAGTGCATACTCGTACCTACAGGGATAATCGTCGGTTGGTGCCTCATCACGTAAAATTGTCTAAGGGGCCTCTGTGAGTTGGCTTCAGCCCCTCGTACGCCTTCAAAATAAATATTTATTTATTTAAATTTTATTTTCATTTTAATTATTTATTTTCATTTTAATTATTTATTTCAATTTTATTTTCATTTTAATTTATTTTCAAATAGATTTTGCCCGCGGTTCCGCCCGCGTGGTAGTCGGTTATCGCGTAAAAAAGTAGCCTATGTCCTTCTGCATATCTCAGGCTATATCTCTGCCAAATTTCATGACGATCGGTTCAGCGGTTTAGGCGTGAAAACGTAACATACAGACAGACAGACAGACCGACAGACAGTTACTTTCTCATTTATAATATTAGTATGGAAGTATTGCTATTAGTATGAATTATTTATTTGGAATTTGCGTCATGAGTCATGACTAACATAGTTGTGAGATAATTAATGTAATATTAAGAAAACATGGACAAAAATATTAGTCTTAATATTTTTTTTTATCTATATCCGGTGTAGTCGACGACCTTAAAAAGGTAACTGAATGTGGAAGGCGGAATAGACAATTTTGTGTTACAGCTTGTGAGAGGCCTATGTCCAGCAGTGGACTACGATAAGCTGAGAGTTGGTTGATTGGTTAAATTCATCAAATAAGCTGCAAAATGTTCATTGGCGTCACATCGATTAGTTAATCGGTCAATGACTCCCCGTGCCCTTTACTAAGTCGTCTGTCCATCTGGCGATAATCTCAATTTCTATCTAACATCAAGTAATTATTAATATTCCACCCAAAATTTAAATTAATACATAATTTAAGTCGCCCTGCAAGGTTATAACCTCATCAATTTTTGTATAATTGTATTATAATACCGGGCTGCGCCCGAAATAAACAGGGCAACGAACATTAATTATATTATATGGTAGATAAATTGTTTTTTAACTGCCTCTCGTCCCTATAACTTTACTGAAAGCCTAAAATGCTTTTGAATGATCACAAAGGGTTCCTGAAATTCAAAAAAGATATAGAATAACTTAGTATCTGAAAATGCATCCAAAGTTGCATCAATAAATTATTATTGAACAATATTTATTTTATCACCACACCTGGCAGAATTGCGATTGCAATATTGTGCTGTACCACAGCTGAAGAGGAAATACAACTATCATGTAGCATATTGACAAGCACCCACCCATAAGATATAAATACCGTTCTATGTAAAGTAAATACTATGCGCGATACGGGTATTTTCAATTTTAAAATCGTTGTAATTTACGCTAAGGCACAATATACTCGTAAATATGGACAGTACAAAAACTACGAACAAACGTTCGAAACGGCACATTCACACAGACACGCCCATCGACGAGACAAAAAAGCGAGCGTGGCAGTGCTCACAGTCGCGGGTGCCATGTCGAAACGGGTGGTCGTGTAATACGTTAATCTCTTGCACCACGGACCGTCCGCGATCTTTTTAAGTTCTTATCAGTATAATTTGACATAATTATTCTTACTGAGTGTTGGTTGAATCCAAACAGACCTATACCGCCAATAGACGGCTATGTCACCTATTCCTCAAAAACCTGGATTAATCAAAATGACGGTATCGTTATATACGTCAAACAGGAAATCAAATGCATAGTCGAAGAACCGGAACCTATTGGCGCCAACTTTATGTTACTTAAAATTCACCCAGATATTTGCATTTTGGCGGTCTATAGATCTCCGTCTCATCACAATATTGGTAGTTTTCTGGACTCCATATACAAAATAATTCGGCCAATCAAAGCGAAAACTATTATCCTCACTGGAGACATCAACATTGACATTAAGTCTACCAGTGTCGATCGGAACAAGGAATCGTATCTAAATCTCAATGCAGAATTAGGGTTATTACCGGGCCATACACATCCAACCAGGATGCAAAACTGCCTAGACCATGCGATGCTTACCACTACTCATCAAGCTACTGTATTTGTGATTGACTCGACGGTGACTGATCATGCCTCGGTAATATTAAGTGTCAGTCAATCTTATCATAGAAGAGACAAAGTATCCACTCTGACAAGGATCAATTACAATGCGGCCGTAAAACATCTAGAGTCGGTCGATTTCTCATTTATTAATGAAGACGCTGAAGCAAATACCGCTGCCGCTCTTTTTATTGATACGATTGCCTCAACTCTGGATACCCATTCAACAGTATATAGTAGACCTAGCCGAAAAAGATTACTCAAACCCTGGCTAACTCCAGGTCTCCTCCGTTGCATACACCACAGGGATAAACTCCATAAAAAGTTTTCATTAAACCCACAAAATAATATCGTCGAAACATCTTATAAAAGATATCGCAACTTTTGCAACAAGTTATTGAAAAAATTAAAAATAAACTATGAAAAGTCCCTCCTACAAAACTCTAAAAACAATAAAGACAAGTGGAACGCTGTCAAAACTATAATACAACAGAAAAAAAGCCGACAACCTTATTCGAAATATGAGTTGTAATTCCAACTCGACAGAGGATATAAATAAGTACTTCTACCCCTAGCTGATAATATTACTAACACTATAACTTCTTTTACTAACCTATTATCTCATAAGCCGGCCATAACTACGAACCACAACTCGATGGTCCTACTTCCCCCGGATGAGTCTGAAATTAAAGCAACTATACTCAATCTAAAGAATGACTGTGCCGTCGGTTAGGACGCCATTCCTGCTAAGTTCCTTAAACTGGCGAGACATATAATTGTTCCCCACTTAACTAAACTCTTAGAATTGTGTATTTCACAAGGAGTCTTTCCACGAGCGTTCAAAAAATCTTTGATAACACCTGTCCACAAGAACGGGTTGAAGGACGATGTCAAAAACTACCAGCCTATTTCGGTTCTTTCGACATTATCTAAAATACTAGAAAAAGTTCTGAATACTAGGCTAATTAGCTTCTCAGTACGTAACAAGATATTGTCAGACGCCCAGTTTGGTTTTAGGTCAGGAAGAAGCACAGAGGACGCTGTCAGGCAACTTGTGGATCATGTTACATCTCAATTGAATGCCCGAAAAAAGTGCATTGGCATTTTCCTTGACCTAGCCAAGGCTTTCGACACCGTTTCGATACCTATTCTTGTAACCAAACTGGAACGGATTGGTGTTTGGGGAACGGCCCTAAAACTCTTTCAAGACTTTCTCTGCGATCGTACACAAAGAGTGAAAATACGAGAACACGTTAGCTCAGATGCCCTGGTCACATACGGCGTACCACAGGGTAGTATTCTTGGTCCCCAGTCTCTTCCTGATCTACATAAACGATCTGTGTCAGCTAGCTCTTGCAAATGGTAAGATTTTTACATACGCTGATGAAACTCTACCGGCACAGACCTAGAGTTCGGAGCGCGCAAGCCTCACCACGACGTCAACGTAGAGATACGGCGGTGGGGTTATTATTATTATTATAGTATCTTCAAGAAAATGAATTAAAAATGTTACGTAAGTGTTAATTACAATGTTTGTAACGTTAATGTTAATCTATACTTCTATACTAATATTATAAAGAGGTAAAATTTGTTTGTAAGTTTGTATGTAGGGGGGTAATCTCTGAAACTCCAGAACGGATTCTGAAAATTCTTTTTGTTTTTGATAGCCCAATTCCTGGAGAAGATTATAGGCTATTTAACAGCACACTGCTGCCCTAAGGAGCCGGGAAAAAAAAAGTCAGCAAGAACGCTATGTGAACACAAAGTAATAGCGCGTTTGGGCAACGGGATGTGACGCGGAGGGTCGGAGGCCGAAATTTCACGCGAACGAAGTTGCGGGACAGAAGCTAGTCTGATATAAATGAATTTAATCCAGACTCCAGAGTGCTAAAAAATTGTCTGTCTTTCTGTCTATCTGTTAGTTCTGGCTAATCTCCGAAACGGCTGGACCGATTTTGACGGGACTTTCACTTGCAGATAACTGATGTTTTAGGAAGTAATTTAGGCTTTACTTTTATTTTATAAAAAGCTACGTGGTTTGTTGCGTGACGATTTCTGCCAGTCAACTCCTACCGTAAGCCACGTTAAAGAACTTCGTTTCAATAACTTTACTTCAACTTTAAAATTTTACAAACATTAAAAGTGCCAGCCCTAACGCACCAATGGTAATGGTAATTATTTCAACAAATATTCCTAGTTTCCATACTGTCTATATTTATATTTTGGTTAAGGTTACTCCACGCGTTCGTGCTAGGCCCAAGGTTCGTTTACAATGAACTGTACTGCTGCAACTCCTCATAATTGAGTAAAGTAATTTTAGCACTGAATTCTAATAACTACGGCTATCATCATAATACAAAGATGTTTTGTAAGTACCTGTGTTTCAACCCAACTCGGGTTGTATTTCATGGGTGAGGCCGTTGGCGAGTTTACCACATAAATTGTACCCAACACACTTTCGTTATGAATGTGGGTGCTTATGTCCGTGCTATTTTATTTATAATACTTTGTTGCTTGAACTTTTGGAAGGTTTGTGAGACTCTTTTCGTGTCGTGTATGCAAAAAAAACGCGTAATTTTTTTTTTCTGAATTTTCATAATGTTTTTAGAAATGGGCAACTGATTGGACAAGTCGGTCCTTATCATCAAGAACCGATATCTTTCGCAAATTAAGGTTTTTAAAGAATTGCCTGTTTTATGGCTTAAATAGAGATTTCGATACAGCTTCATATTGGATTGAATCTCCAACATTATTCAATAAAACTTTACTTACTCAATACCAGAAATTACTTCAAGCTAAGAAGTAATAAAATTCGAACAATTCAGTCCAAGGGGCAAGTTGTTTTAACAAAACTAAGGCCTAACTCTTATAGGGCTAACTCAGGTTGACCTTACGACTTCGGATCGAAGTTCGAACAAATAACGTGAAGGTAATTATGGTTGTTAGTTGTACCAATTTACTGGACCAGTTGCGTCCGGAGATGGTAAGAAAACATTTTGTTATTTTATTGGTTCTGGAACCGGAGTTCGTTACTCTGTCTAATAACACAGAAACAATTAGCAAAAACTGTATTAGTCAGACTAATTATAGTTTTTTGGCATTTTATAAATGGTCCTGAGCTTCTGTATAAAAAGACCAAAACCAATGGGTCCGTACGCTGTGAAACTTAGACTAATTCTTAAAGTTATCAATTCCGTAACTTAACTCTAAGCTCCCGGGGCTCAGAACATTTTGAGCGGCTCTTAAACAGTTCTTAATGACTGTCGCTCGTTAAGGCGAAAGGTTTTGGCTGTTCTTCTGAATTAACAGTTACAACGCTTCAAACTACCACCTTAATCTGACCTGCCTCCTGTCCCTATATTTAAACATTCTTACCAAATCCTGGTCCTATGGCTCAATTCCTGAGGTCGGTTTACGCTGGTACCTTATTTTGCGGCTCGGATGTAAAGTTTTATGCATTCAGAATAGCCCGAAAATTGCTCGTCTGACGTTTTCAAAGCGTTCGTAGATGGGGTTTTATTTTAAAATAGTGATTCTTGATAAAGGACGAAATATGAAACGTGTGGGGGTAATGTTTAGAGGGAAATAGAACATGGACTCGAATGTGAGCTCGTTACCGGGAATGGGTGTTGGAGGTGAGGTAATAGGTAGGTAGATAGTGTTGACGGTTTCGTTTCTTGAAAACTGCTACATTCACTCGTTATCGTGATTGCCATGAAATAAATTCATATAAGTACCTATCAGACGTCATCACTATCACCACATATTATAAAACAAAGTCCTCCGCCGCGTCTGTCTGTCTGTCTGTCTGTTCGCGATAAACTCAAAAACTTCTGCACCGATTCTCATGCTGTTTTCACCAATGGATAGCGTGGTTCTCGAGGAAGGTTTAAGTATATAATTTGTTAAGTTTTTGTATGAATTTTTGTATAAATTAACGATATTTGTTGGAGGTGTCGGAAAAAAATAAGCCGTCTGAGAGCTTTCAACGAAAACGCTGTCTTAACCCTTTGAGATATAACGAAACAATGTATGGTGGAATTATGTATTTTATTAAGGTCTTCAAAAAAGTTCGCGATGGGATATGTCTATCTCTTATGGATAACATACTATATCCATTTTATTGTCTTTTTGTAGGTATTTGTTTGCCGAATTTTACTCTTGGAAATACGATTACGATAACAATACGCTATAATATCAGTAGCTATTAGCCAAATTATGTTCGTAGATAAATAAGCTAGCTACTTACGTGTATTTCAAACAGTATACAAGAATATTTATCATAAAAACATTACTAAACACGGCGGCCCTATGACTAAAATTTGTGCATTACAAAACTTTCGTTACTTTTTCACTGACATATGTATCACTTTTCGATAAATTAACACTCAATACGAAATCTACACTTATTTCTTAGTAATTCTGTATAAGATTCTTCTAAGATTAAACCGTTTTCTCATTGAATCCATTACTTTACGCACGTTTAACCTTGATGAATGTTTACATTAAGCATCGCGTCACACCGCCACACGACCACAGAGTATAGACATATTTTGTTTTCTTTTTTTTTCGTTCGTTTAGTGGTGTTCCCGCTAAAATGTCAACCGGTCAAGTATTAGTCGATTAATCGAATTCTACAGCCAGATCGTGTTGCAAGTAAAAAATAAATGTCGAATATTTCGTCCAATTGCGAACGTGACCCTGAGAAAAGTTATGTACCAATGATGTTCATTAGACATTTCGAGCGTTTTCTCAGCACAAACGGTGTAATATGCAACATTTCGGAGGATTTCGTTTTGTTTTCACATAGTTGGTACTTACGTGAATTATTTTAAAATTATTATTTGTGTCGCATTTTTATTTCGTGTTGTTATTTAGTACAATTGATTGCTTTAAGAATTTGAGTGAAATCACGTATTTTGATTTTGTTTGTTTCGGTTTAAATTCACATAGTGAATCACATTTAAATTAATATTAATTTAGAAATTTGAGATATATCCTGGGATATGGAGAAGGACATAGGGTACTTTTTATGCGATAACCGACATCCACGCGGGCGAAGCCGCGGGCAAAAGCTAGTAATAATATTATAATATATCAATTAGGGACATCAACATTCAACATCACCATTCTTCTGGAAACCTGGGCCTCAAGTCTGCTATTACAATAGTGTCAGAATGGTCTCTTCATTGTGAGTTTTTGACAGATTTGCCATACAAAAACTGTCAAATACTCACAATGGCGAGACCATTCTGACACTATTGTAATAGCAGACTTGAGGTCCTGATTACAAAAGACAATTTATTGTTCTGACTTGAATTAGAGAAGCGTATAGAATAAGGTAAATGGTCAATATATACGATATAAAATTAACGAGCTTATTTTTGTAAGTTAGTTTGTAAGTTTTACTAACATAGTTTTTAAGTCGCTGTACTAATAGATATCTACTGTATGGTGTGTGGATTGTGTGTTATGTGTTGATGTGTGGTCCGCAAAAAAGAAACACAGATTAATATATAATGCTTTTACTAAAGATGTGTGAGTTTTAACCCTTTCAGCAACGCCATTAGGCCTGAAAAACGTAAGAAGGCATAATAAGACACGTCTTACCAAACCCAATCATTTAACCTGAGCTAGCGCAGCTTAATCTAAATTATTCAGAACCCCTTGGTTCTAGGCTACTGATACATAGAGTAAATACACACAGAGGGTTCAAAACACATACTTCAGAGATGTCGACGTAAATAAGCTATTTTAATTGATCCTTAGCAAGCAGGCGGCCGGCGGCCCCCTGACGGATATTGTGGTCACCGTAGTTGTTAGTCCTTTGCAACACCAGAGGCTAGATGCGTCTCCATCCCAGTGACAAAGTTGGAATGTTTCTTGTGCCTATAATATATCAATACCCTTCAAACTAGAACAAAGCAAAGCATCGCTACTTGGCAGCAGAAATGTGTAGTAGACTAACTCTACTAGGCCATCAGTTTCTTAATACATATTTAAGTTGTAATCTGTGGAAAATGTAGTGGGTAGTATATTCTATAAGTTAAATGTTGAGTTATTTCCGTTTAATTTTAATATACCTACTACTGTTTATTTTTTCTTACGAAATAAAATTAAAATACTAATGATGGTATCATTACACGAAACCGATAGATTTTGATCAATTTTGTTCATTAGTTGTGAGCAAGGGAAAAATAATTTAAACAAAAGTAAAGTTCTTCGTTTTGCATGTGGCTGTACGGGATTTTTGAAACAAATTAAGAATTCATGGAAAATTACATTAATTTACAACAAGTTTTCCGAAAAATTACGAAAGACTACTTTTGATTTAGAACATAAAAAAATATAATTTACCTCATTATATAGTCTACTTGCACGAACCACTTTTTACAACTTCGATACAAAATATAGCAGAAACATTTTTTTTTTAAATCCCATCTATGTTTTTTTTTTCATATTATTTAAAAGAAATATCAAGAAAATTTTAAATCACATTAGTCTTCAGCTATCGTTGTAATAAAATCTAAATTTTATTTTATGAAAATACTTTTATTATTATTATATATTACTTAAATTACAGTTTATTGCGTCTTGAACCGTTAATTTCCCTAAAACAAGGATGTATCTACAACATTATATATTTTTCAGGATCTTAATACATTAATTTGACTATTTATTTAAAGTTGATTCTAAAACAGGCAAATTCGGATAACCCCCCGTTAAGTAAGTCAAAGCCGAAATGAACTATATTTTCGAGAGCACAAAAGTGACGAAACTATAAACAGGTGTGTGACTGACACGAATGATTTAGCGCCACGAAAACTGTACTTTTATACTCACACAGCCTTTCAGTTATTCTTACAATTAGATAATAAATTGACAAAAGAGGGTTATTTTCATGCACGGAGCCGTAGGGCACCTCAATGCGTTCTTGTACAGTCAGTTGACGGAGATAAGTATCCGCCTTACCTAGATACTATCGGGGACATCCGAATCGGACCACGGTAAGGAGTATTTCTGCTTGTAGCACTTGGCCGCTAGAGTAACCCTAAAGGCGCTATTCCACTAGTGTGCGGCACTATGCGACACTGTACCGCACATTGTACGGCACTATTGCTTTTTTTTTCGGTGGACTCACTCAACTAAACATTTACAAATTAATGTACTGCACAGTACACTTACAAAAATTACATACAGCTTTGCTGGTGGAAACGGATCTGCAGCTCATTACGTGCAATGTTGGAGTTCTGCAAAAAATGTTTGTGAACAAATGTGCTGAACACAAATTTGGTGGAATTGCGCCTTTACATAAGCTCATCAACATCCTCTTTTATTGTTCTATTCCTATTGGTCGAAAAAGGATGGTCACAACAGAGACTGAGAAATATATTTAAACAAGAAATAAAGAAAGAAAAGAAAGAAAAAGTATTTATTGGGACTTGTTGGCGATGATGGAAGGCTCAGTACTGTTTTAAAAGATAGTAATGTAACTACTTAGTGTTTAGTTTAGATTAAAAATCTTTATTTGATTTACTGTGTTTGTTTATGTGTATAATGTCATTATTATTGTGTTTCCCCGAATATTGTGTCGCTAAATTTGATGTGGTAACATTGTAACGTTTTTTGAATATTATTCTAATAAAAGGCGGGGTGGTTGCGAACGTCGCGATACAGATAACAAATGAATAGTAAAAACGCGCGAGGGATCAGAATCGACCGCGATCCCGCTCGCCCCCGCCACCGACAGTCACCCGCTAGACACGACGCCGTTAGGGCGGAATCGTATGCGCACCGGACACGTCTGCGCAACTACCCCGTGTACGACTATTTTCGTGGTTTTCTTTGAACACAACCAACAGTGCAACGATTCGGTACAGGACTCATACAGGAAGATCACATTTTAAACTAAACACACTCATAGTAACACTAATAAAAAATTAAATTATATAATAAGAAAATAAAAAATGAAAACAGTCCTGTACGAGGCCAAAAGGCTCCTACCTCAGCATGATTCTGCGACATTTAAAAAATAGTGTCGCAGCGCTGGTATTCTGAAAAGGCCCGTAAAAAAAAAACAAAACAAAATATTCCTATGTATTTTTATTTTATTGGTCGACACAAAAAGGGGCGGTAAACGGATGTGGACTGTGTGGTTGAAAGTGTGCCGATTCAGATGTCCGTGACAGTACATGCCACATGCTCAACTAACATGCGAGTGCCACCAGCGCTTTATCACTGGACCCGCGTACCTACATATTTAGACAACGTTAATAGTCTGCGCAGGTCAAATGATCAGGCGCAGGAAGACGAAGTGGTGCAACAAACTCTCCAATAACACGCCTCTGTATGTGAAGCATGATGTGGTACTTCTGTGTTCCCTCAGTCCCAAGCCAGCCTACACAGGCTATTAAGACAGGCAGACACGGCGCCGCTGTCGCCGTAATCCTTACAGACAGATGGGCCACTGTTAATACTGATTAATTGCCGGACAAATCTACCCGACACATATTTTGGGGATTGTATCGTCTTCAGCCTGGCAAATTGCTTAGCTCTATGCCGTCTAGATAACGTCTTGTAGGCAGATGTTCATTGGTGGATTTGTATAACTTGGTAATACTAAGAAATAGGTATTTGGACTAAGATTTTGTATTAATTAGATTATACGACTATTCCATCGAATAATTAGTAATTTCAGAATCAAAACTAGAATCAATTTTTGCGCCTGATAAAGATATTATAGCAATGTGCTTTTGATGTCGTTGCACGAATTTCCCCGAAAGGAAACTTCAATTCAAACTTTTTTTAATGTTTTGTGAGTTTTGTAAGTAGTTTCGCTTTGCAGTGGTATTTTAAAAAGTATTATAGAATCTACCCGACACATATTTCGGAGATTATGTCGTCTACATCCTGGCAAAATGCTTAGTTTTATGCTGTCTAGATAACGTCTTGTAAGCTGTTTATTAGTAGATTACGTATGGTTGGTAATATCTGGGGTTATTGCTTTGCTGTTGAACGTGAGATTTTGACTCAGATTTGGTATTGATTTAATTATACGACTATTGTGTGGAATAATTCATAGTGCTTATAAAAATCATAAGAACTTAATCAGTTTTAGCGCCTGGAAAAGACATAATAGCAATGTTGATTTTGGTGTCGTTGCATGTAGGTATTTCACCAAAACGATTTTTAATGTTTCGAATTTTGTAAGTAATTTTGCTTTGTAGCGATATTTTAAAGAGTCTTTAATTGTAGGTGCATAATAATTTAAGTATTTCTTTTCATAAATTAACACAACATGTCTTTATTTCAGTCGTGTATTTTTATTTATGTAGAATCATAAAATAATAGGTTAGGTACTATATAATTATGTGAAAAATTCCATTCTTATTTAAAACAACTTAAGTAGGTAATAGAACAGTCGACTACTCCATTCGATAATATCAAAATTGCAAAGTGGACATAGAAGGAATCTATCGAATGTCTGCGATTTCAAATTTATTAAACGTACGAGTATGAACATTGGAAACTGAAACATTTCTGTACTTTAAAATATGCTTCAGACGAAGCGAACAGAGATATAGATTTCCGTTGGAATTTTATGATTTTGCAGTTATACAAGAATTGCTTTGCCTCGCGTTTCTGTCTGCTTACGATTTAAACTTTTGAGTATGAAACTTGATCTCTGTTCTTAATTCTATTCTGTTTAATTTTCTATTTTTTGTGTTTTGTTTATCTGTATTTTACACACCGAAAGGTAAAATATGGTACGATATGGTGTGGATTGATAAACGATTATTTACCATCTACATGTTGAATTTGATTTTGAAAAGCGCGTATCTATTATTTTACGTTACAAATGTAGGTAAAGAGGCTTACTATTAAAATAACAGTTGAAATTGAAACTAGGGCCGCTTAATGTTCCGTTTTTCTATAAGTACCTACAGCTACAGACAAGTTTTTCTAACAAAGATGGACAAAACACAGGTTTATACCCGACCTGGACACATAAACATAAAAAAACCCCTCCTAATAAATTTTAAAATTAAATTAAAGCACAAACCTTCCGTTAGAATAATTTAAGATTTAAATAAAATAAACGGTTGAAATCAACGTTGGATTAGTATTCTTTACCCATCCCCATCCCCCCTGGTGGCTAATTAATAATTAACACGGTAGGATGGGACCACGAAATAGATGGGTACCTGCAGAAGGTTGGCTCCATACAACAAGCGAAAACGCACGCATACTATGACACGCTACACGTACAGTGAGTGCCAGTTGACTTGCGACTGGCATTTGTTTCAGATCGCGTTTTCTCTTGTTATATGAGGCCGATCTTCTGTAGGTACCGATCTGTTTTTGCTTGTTGTATGGGGCCAATTGGCCCCATAGAACAAGCAAAAGCAGATGGGTTCGTATAACTGGATTATAATAATGAGACATACAGACAATTTGTCAAGGGCCGTCCTACGACAAAATAGATAGGTACAGAAGGTTCCATACAACAACCGAAAACAGATCGGTACCAACAGAAGGTCGGCCCCATATAACAAGCGACCGGGGCCGACCTTCTGTGGGTACCCATCTGTTTTTGCTTGTTGTATGGGGCCGACCTTCTGTTGGTACCGATCTGTTTTCGGTTGTTGTATGGAACCTTCTGTACCTATATATTTTGTCGTAGGACGGCCCTTGACAAATTGTCTGTATGTCTCATTATTATAATCCAGTTATACGGGTAACGTGTAGATTAAAAAAAAGGATCAGAAAGACTTGAGGGTATTCTTTTGAAAAAGGCGTTTTAATTTTGTTTTGGGTCAAATCTCATTGATATTCGTGTGAACGTGTGTCCTAGTAAAGGACGGCTGCATGAATTGCGTTTGCTAGTATTTATATGAATTAGAGGTACGAGTATTCAATTTGTTTAGGCGTCTGTACACATACGTGTAACTTAACCTTTAAAAAGTTAGGTAAAAGTTAATTGCAATCATAAGATAAAAACAATTGAACATCCCGCTGGCCGCCATATCTATAGAAATATATTTCTATAAAAGCAAAATACTTACTTTACTAGCGCCTTATGAAATCTATGCCGCAATAAATCCAACAGAAGAACCTAATACTACGTAGGCATCCACAAAGAATGGATTTCTCAAAATAACACCGAATGTGGTTAAATCAGGCAAAGAAGGTTATATGTGAACTTAAAGACTGGGCTTATAGACATAAACCATTTCCTTTCATCCTGAAAACCTATAAAAATCAAGCATCCCTCATTTACCCACTCATCACAAATAACCCCAACAAAACTTTTATTTTCCTACCCTCAGATTTTACGACAGTTTAAAACTCGAGCGGTAACCTACAAGGGTTTGAACCTAAACTATAAGGCCTTAAAATTGATGGCGACCATCTGTCAGCTGTTCCATGCAAATCAATTAAACTTCAACAAACTTAATTATGGGCATACAAAAGGCCCCCGTCTTTGTCCTAAAGTTCTCTTTCATTGGTGGATCACATAACTTCAGTTCGTTCGCTCTGTCGTTCATTCGTTCAATTGTTCACGATGGCTTCTCTTGACATTGTCTAATTCTGACGTCATCAATCTGTTTGGATTGTTATTGAAGCCCCCCGGACCTGAATAATGGTTTTAAAGGCAGACTCTGAGTATGTTCCCGAAAATATCATCGATTTGTTATTACAAAATGTACATTGTTTCAGTGCTATTTAGATTTTTTTTAAATGCTATGCCAAATTCTGTCGACCAGCACACATTATAAGAGGTGAACAGAGAATTTGAATTTACTTCGTGTTGAAGATTAAACCTGCTAGTCCAGTCAACTACAAAAGTCCCATTCACTGTTATATCACTGATACTTTTACATACTCGTATTCTTACCATTTAAATTGATACAAAATAATCCGATAGATTATTTTTTATTACTTAATTAAATAGATTAGCTTAATTTCTGTTATGATCTCTGTAATGATCTCTTCTCCATAGGAAACGATTAATTGGAACCGTGTACCTAGCTTCTGACGTTTTTTAAGTGCCCGTGTAGGTTTATGTGAAATAAAATATTTTGATTTTAATTTGATTTGATTTTATTATGAATATTTTGCTCAACAATTAAGAATGAAAAACTAAAGTGTTAATTGATATTAGTCTGTTGCTACCCGACATAACCAGTAGCACTTCTTGTTACATTTTTCAATAAAACCTACCCCAACAAACAAAACCAAAACAAAGGCTCAACGTGCACGATGCATCAGCCGGGCATCAAAGTCCAGTCAATCACGCGGTGGTATCGCCACCGCACTGACGTGCACCGCGCAGCACTAAGGCGCTTTCAATTACCTGCTGCGGGTGTGAACACCGGATGGAACCGGCACGCGACCCCTTGCGATGTACTGGAGACTTCAGGAGGGACGGGGACGCGACTTTTGGAAAATAAACTTGTTTGGGATAAGAAAAAGTCTTTTGGGTAAATAACAGCCGCACAAAAGATCGAACAGAAATAAGAGTTAGGGCTGATTTTACTAACGTCAAAAATCCCTTTTCTGTGGAATTAAATTGCGTGTGATGTGATAATATCGATCTATTACTAATATAAAGCTGAAGACCAACAATGAGAGGATTAATGTTTGACATGTCGGGTCACCCTGCAGTCTCCAAGGTTTTGTCTGTTTATTGGGTCCATCGCATCTTTCACATTTACTCACAAACGCATAATAGTGACACAATTCCATAATAGTAACACATTACATCATTGGCCATTTTGTAATTCCTTGCATCATAGTTTCTTTGGTGCATTTTGGGTGTACGAATGTCAAAGAGGACGCTTCGAAATGTTGCCACTTCATAAAGCGCACAGATATAATATTAAATATAAAGCGGAACCCGTTTTGTTCAGGACGATATTCTCATAGCATGTACAATTCCTTTTTCTTTTTTTCTTATATTCTTTTGTTATTCAATCACATTTTAAATTAAATTAAATTATACTTATTTTCTTTAAGTACGCTGTGCTGGTACAGCGTCTAAATAATTGTTTGCTGCACCGGACGACGTCATTACGTCAACGCCGGCTGTCGCTGAAAACCAGCGCTGGGGCTCTGTCTTGCATAGGGTTGCAGCATAATGCTGAGCGATAGCCGTTTTGCGTGGATGTGGCGCATTTTTCCCCCATAGTTCTCAAATTATTATTTTTTGTGTTTATGTTCTTTATTGCGTCATTTTTACCGCAAATAAACGTTTTTTCTTTCTTCTTTCTTTCTAAGAGTTTGTTTTAGGGTTCCGTAGTAAACAAGGAACCCTTATAGTTTCGCTATGTCCGTCTGTCTGTTTATCTGTCTGTCCGCGGCTTAGCTCAGAGACTCATAGTGTTAGAAAGCTGTAATTTGGTATGAGTATACATATTAACCACGGCGACAAGTGATAAAATAAAATCTTGAAAAATATATTTTTGTAGGGTCCCCACGTTAAGTGAGGATGATATTTTTTTCTCGTCTGCCCCATAGTGCGGAGTATCGTAGAATAGGCCGTTCAAAATATTGTGGGTTGTGAGAACCATTATTCGATTCAAGGATCCGTTTGAGTAATATTAACCTTTAAAGTGCAAATTTTTGTTAGACTCAAGTGTCCTCCCCCTGCCAGCTAAAGGGTTGTATTTGGATATGTGAAAAAATTCACAGCAGTAGTATATATAACGAAGTTAAAAGCAAAACTATCACAGCTAAGTAGGCTTCACAAGTTACCGAGTAATAATCGAGCAACTTACATTTACAGTTGAAAAACATTTTCTCCCATACATTCCGTATGGAAGAACATGTTTTTCAACTACAATGTTAAGTTTGTTCTTGGGATAAATTCATACCAACTACGGAACCCTTCATTGTGAAATAAAGAATAACGTTTATTTGGTTTGTGCGTGGTCCGACACGCACTTGGTCGACTTTTTTTATTTGTTTGAAAGCGCTAATCACTGGTACTACCAATCGGATTTGAAAAAACCCTTTGGAGCTGAGCAAGAAGAAAAAAAGTCTGAAAGAAAGCTAAAACGAAGTAATCCGGCGAGGGAGTTTTATAAAAATGTGTCTCTTATTTTATTTTATTGTGTACCTTCAATTTCAAACCAATCGTGCACACTCTAACTTAGATCTTCGTATGTTTTCTCTCCACCAAGTTGCACTTAACAACAAGGAGTTTTTTTTTTTAGTTTTTGACTGAGAACGATTATTTCTGACTATGATTGTTCCTGGCACGTAAATTGAAATTTGGTTACAATTTAAAAAGTTTGGTAGCGGAGCAAAATACGGTTTGCGGTTGCCAAATTCTTAAAGTAGGCTCGTAGAAATCAAGTTCTCATAAAATTAAGTGTATGTAGGTTTATACAAACGCTTTATATTTTAACTAGCTTCTGCCCGCGACCGCGTGACATTACGGCCCACCCATCGCGTCGCATCCCGTCGCTCGCCCGCGCTATAACTTCGTTATCGCTTAGCGTTCTTTCTTTTGTTCTTTTCGCTTCACTCCTAAGGATCGTAGCGTGATGTTATATAGCCTACTAGCTTTTGCCCGCGGCTCCGCCCGCGTGGACGTCGGTTATCGCGTAAATAGTAATAGTAATAGTCCATTTATTTGTCAGAATAGTGTAAAAAAGTAGCCTATATCCTTCTCCATATCCCAGGCAATATCTTTGCCAAAATTCATGAAGATTGGTTCAGCGGTTTAAGCATGAAAACGTAACATATAGACAGACAGAGTTACTTTCACATTTATAATATTAGTATGGATAGCCTTCCTCGATAAATGGGCTATCCAACACTAACATAACTTTTCAATTCGAACCAGTAGTTCCTGAGATTAGCGCGTTCAACCAAACAAACAAACTCTTGAACTTTATAATATTAATAGCTGACCCGCGCAACTTCGTCTGCGTCACCTATGAGAGAGAGTGGTAAACCAACAACTGTACTGTACAGTACTTTACTGTGGTAATTTTAACTTAACTCCGCAACAAAATAAGTAGAAAATTCATTACTTACAAGTAATCAATTTTCTACTTATTTAGTTGCGGAGTTATTTAAGTAGTTAGAATTTATGATAACATTATCAACATATACTCTTTAAGAACTTTCTAAATCGGTAAATCGAACAAAATAAGTAGAAAATTCATTACTTAAAAGTAAATAAATATAATAAGTAAATAAATAATGCATTAATTTCGATCTAATTTGATTACCATAAGAAAAGGTTATAGTGAGTCAATCTTAAAAGACAGACATATGCTGCCATGGACTTTTTTTTTAACTTTTATAGAGGAACAATTCCATCATACATGATATTTGCGTAACTTAAACTGTTTACGCAGCGCACTCAACGGAAACTCTCAAAAAGGAATATTTTTTCCCGTTTTTGCAACATTTTTCGTATATGCTCCGCTCCTATTGGTCATAGCGTGATGTTATATAGCCTATAATATTTTTCGATAAATGGACTTTTTCAACACAATCATATTTTTTCAATTCAAACCAGTGGTTACTGAGATAGAATAGAATAGAACAGATTAGCGCGTTCAAACAAAAAAAACTCTTCAGCTTTATAATATAAGAATAGATAACAAGACGCGGTCGGTCTTTCCCATCCGACTACTCTGAGAAGAAACAACGAGACATACGCAGAGATCACAGTCTCTTTTACAGTCCAGATATTTGTTTTGGTTTGTTTTGATTCGGTGATAACATGAACAACGCTCGTGATGGGGTATAAAAAATCCGTACCATTTTTTTACTTCAGAAGTTCAGAACATTGTGTCGACAGAAACGAATGTTACTTAGTCTATTTATGAGTTTACTTTCAAAGTTAATTTAAGACGCCAATGCAATGCAGGGTAGAGAATCTAACAAAGACACTTTCGTAAAAAACAACCGGCTTCAAAAAAAAAAAAACTTTCATTTCGGAAGTCGGTGTCTTTGGTTTTGTATTTTCGTTTTTTGTCATCGAATTCCGAAATTAAAGTTATTTTTCACTTTTTATTCTTCACTTTTTAATTGTGGTTCCTACCCCACACACATTCGTATACCATTACCTCGTACGGAAATAACAGTGACAGGAATTTATGATAACATCATCAACATACACTCAATGGAAAAAATACGTATTATTAAAACTAACTCAAAAACTACCCCAGCAAAGAACTTTCTAAATCGGTCAACAATTGACGAAAATATCGATGAACAAATATTGAGAGGACATTGACATTGAGATGCGTACGGCTCTGACGGTCAGGGGTAATATTATGTTGGCACGAAGATTTGCTCGGTTTACAGACCAAGCAAAGATTACGCTTTTTAAAGCTTATTGTCAGTGTTTTTACACCGCTAATCGTTGGGTCAACTACTCGAAAAGGTCGCTGGATTTTCTACGTGTCCAATACAACAATGTTTTTTTGGGATGCTCTCGCGACTGCCTCGTTTTTGCAGTGCCCCAGAAATGTTCGCGGTAACCCATACCAACGGATTTCATGCCATCATCCGCAAAAAAATGGCCTCACTCCTGAGCAGAACAAGAGGCAATCACAATAGCGTCCGAACGCTGTGGCGGCAGATACTTCCTCCGCCATAATAAGGCCATTTGTGCAAAGACTTGTACAAATAGATACCCAGAAACTACGGTACACACGGCTAATTTACAGTATAAGCTGATCTCGTATTGTATAGGATTTCCGTACAATGAGAAGTTAGCTTATACTGAAAATGTATAACTTGATAAATGTACCATAGTTTCTGGATATCTAGTTGTTCCTTCTCATTGAATTCGTCTTTAGTTAAAGTTACTAAGAATAGTATTTTATATGCAGACCGGTTACTAACAATTTATGGATCTTTTAATTGTCCGAAATTGTTTTTTTTTTTTTTTTTAATACAAACGAATTGAGTCCTCGTCCTGTTTAAAAAAGTCGGTTAAAAATAGGATTAGCCCTTACCCCTTTACCCCTATTTTTGCGATGTGGTCACAAAATGCCAAAGCGCAAGTTAAAAAAAACTTGTTTTCACTTTGTGCAAGTTAAAAAAACTTGTTTTCAATATTGTGACGAATTTACCATTCTCTCTCGATTCTTAACACCAGTTAATCTCTTTTATTCCCTAAAAAGATCAAACCATAAACAACAACCTCATTCGAAAACTAATTTAATCCAAAACAAATGCCGCTAGCTATTCACTGATTGGTGGATGCGGCGAACTCATTACCATGCTATACTGCACCGCAAATATCTGCCGCGATGACGTCGGCGATTCATATTAGCTTTAGAAATTGGCGGGACATTTATTGTTAAACTACGTTATTAAATGCGGAACAGCAGGTGTACCTATTGGTCATTAATTGGGACTGGATTGGTTAATGACAAGTGACCACGTCTAGAGACCGCAGTGTGGCTAGCGACAACTTGTGTCACGTACGCCATTCAAAGCCAGTCATTTTGTATCGTAATTGCAGAAAACAGTGACACGCTTGGTTTGTGTGGAAAGTGTTGACAATGCCGCCTCCAGCAGCGGCCGCAGAGGCGTCCCAGTGCTCTGTGAGAAATATCTATCATAGTAGATGCAGGGGGTTGTCTCCAAAATCCCCAGATGTCAGATATTCTTAGGCGGTGGTAATTAACCATAAAAAACCGGCCAAGTGCATGTCGAATCACAACAATGACGAGTACGGAACTCTTTATTGTGTGTGGTTCGACAGTTGGGATGAATTTATCCCAAGAACAAACTTACCATTGTAGTTGAAAACATGTTCTCCCGAATATAAGTTGGTTAACTATATAGTACTCGTTAACTTGTAAAGCCTACTTAGCTATGATAGTTTTCCTTTTAACTTCGTTTTATGTACTACTGCTGGATTTTTTCACATATCCAAAAACAACAATTTAGCTGGCACAGGGGACACTTGACTCTAACAAAAATAAGCACTTTTAAGCTTAATATTACGCAAACGGATCCCTGAATCGAAAAATGGTTTTCACAGACCCGCAATATTTTTGAAAGGCCTATCCAACGATACCCCATATCATGGGATAGACATAAAAAAAAACATACCCACTTTACGCTCAAGGGAAATCACATTTTTTTTTTTTGTCAAGTTTTTATTTTACCGTTTTGTCGGCGTGATTTATATGTAAACCCGTTCCAAATTACAGCTTTCTAGTATTAAGAGTTTCTGAGCTAAGCCGCGGACAGACAGACAGACATGGTGAAACTATAAGAGTTCCTTGTTGACTACGGAACCCTAAAAAGACCGTTGGCATGTTAGCAAGTTGGTAAATTGTAAAAGCACTGGAGGCGGTCTATTGGCAGGATAGGGGCAAAATTAATATATAGAGATTGTGAACGCAACACTGTTTATGGTGTTCAAAAAGCATCAATTTGTAAATATAACTCTATAAAATCACACAATTTGTATTGACATACGAAAAATCACAGGCGAAACAACATGTTTATCTCATATTCCCGATAAACTGAACAACATTGTAACAGAACTGGCGCCATTAATTATTCCAGTGACACTGTGACAGTTGAAATATAACGTCGTGACTGCCATGTGCTAATAAAACTGCTTTTACTTGTTTCAGGCTGTTTGCATACATGCGACTTTTAATCGTAATACGAATGAGAAGTTATTGAGTGGTCGTTTGGTTTGATTTTCGGTCATTTCAACATAGTAGGTGTCGTGAAATGCTACAAATAGATCGTGGTACTATACGGAAAAGGTAGAAACGCTGCTCATATCACCCTAGTTATAAGGTTTGTTGGTCTTGAGAGAAAATTGCAATAACACTTTAGCCTATCTGAGAATCAAACCGTGCACTTTACTCGTGGTAGCCGCTTACCGCCAGGCAGTAAAAGGTAGTTAAACATACTTAATTATTATAGCCGCAAGGATATCTTTGCCTGCAAGGTATGTAACCAGCCTAAGTCGTTAAACCTTTGATAGGGCCACAAATGACATTCACAGTATCAAAATAAAACGGAGTCGACTTATTTATCACTTTCCGAGAAATGGGTAATTTAATAAAAAGGAACCTAAATTTAGAAGCTCCTGAGCTTTCGGTACTTCTCGTAAATAAAGTGACAAGTTACGGAACGTGTACTTGAATATGTGCTTGTGTGTGTTACTTCTAGTGAAGGAAAAAAGGACACTTGTTTTTGTTAAGCATTGCTACGGATTGCCACGTATTCCTACGCCTTGCCCTGCTACGCGCCGTGCCCCGCGTTGCCCTGCCACGCTTTGCTATGCCTTGGAATATTTTTGAGAACAGCAGTATATTCAAATCGAAAAACAAAAAGAATACTGACTTCTTCTTTTTTTATTTTTTTTTCAACTTCATCATCATCATTTCAGCCGAAAGACGTCCACTGCTGGACATAATTTTCCCCCAATTGGGGGGGTTTGCCATAATCGCCACACTTGGCAGGCGGGTTGGCGATCGCAGTATGGTGTTAAAAGTGCATAGAGAATGCTGCTGCCCATTCTCTAGTAAGTCCCTTAGTCGCCTTTTACGACACCCACGGGAAGAAATGGGGTAGTGCTATTCTTTACGTCCGACACCACACGGTACAACTTACATAATTATAACTACTATTGCAAAAAATATTTTAGATACATTATGACATTTGTGTCTATTGTCTACCTAAGTGCACAAAATGATTTTTGCAATTTTTTTTTGTGTATTACACAATAAGCAGGTGTAGTATAAAGTAGTGATCTTTTGCATTCGTCAAACTCAGCAAGAAAAGGTACTTTCAAATCAACACACAAACTTTACATCGGATGTGGCAACAAATCTCTTACATGCTCAGAATTCGAACCCGGGGCTTTGCATGTCGTGTCGTCAAATGCGTGGCGATTGAAATTCAATGAGGTTGGGGTAGGTACACCTCGCAGACCCATGTTTTTTGACTTAGATTTTGAATCTTATCTGAGAGATTTCTTTGTTGTGATAGAAGAGAGGTTTCCTTTTGTTTATTTAATACATTTATTTTATGAGCCTGACGATCGACAAAACTAATCTGTCCGACAAAAGATCATAGTCGGCCGATTTTAGTCTGTGAACCATTCTTGTCGACTAAAGGCATAAAAACAATGAGCACTCAAAATGAGAGTGGTTTATTAATTAAAAGAGCTTGAAAGAGCTATAATAGTGACGGTATTTAATACGTCTGGTGCCTCGAATGGTAGTCAGCTCCACTGCCAATCTTGTTGACGGAAATAGAATTACTTATTCGCAGAAATGAATAATCTTTACACCACAAAAAACGACGATAAAAGAATATTAAAGTAGTTTTTACTTTCCATCAAAAACCTATTTAAGTTAAAACTTAATTAAGCTCCGAAAATGAAGCTAAAAGTGTAGAAGCAATTACAAAAGTGATCTATTCAAATGCTGAAAAACTTTCTATTTCAGGCATAGTCCGCAAAGCGTATAATTATTAAGCCGACCCCGACAAAAACTGGTATATACCAACTTTGGAAAACAGGCATGTATTTGGAGTGTTTGAATAGGAAGGATCCCTGGTATATCTACTTCATTTACTAACTAACATAATATTATATAATAATTGCTTTATTTTCAGGCAACTAAGGCCCAGAGACAAAATACACAAAATAATAAACTAATACAAACGTAATAAAAACGTCACTATCAAATCTAGTTACTACGTCGTTAGGTCGGCGACGTATTGCGTTGATTCGTGGTGTCATGTAGCCTTCCGCAAAAACGCCGATACACGACAACCGTCGGCCAAAATTCCTTCTTCATGAAAGTGTCCAGGTGATGAGTCCAGTGATAATATAACATCACGCATGTATTCCTCGAAGGGTTGGGCAGAAAAGTATAATAACACCCACATTTCGCCAGCTACCTATGTTTAAGTCACATAATAATGGACACTTAATTGGGTAATGTCAATAATCATCAGATAGTTGATGCATTTTGGCATAATATTTCGACAACGTCTCATAAACTAAAGAAAAAACAAACAAAAAAAACCTCTCTTAATCACTCATTTATTTGTCAGGTGTGGTGATGTTGCCACAATAGTGATTTTTTAATAGTTCCACGTTCATAGTGATTACTCGAACAGTTGCATTTTAGCATTTACAATTTCATAGCTACGTCAGATACACCCTGGACAATCACCCTCTCTACCGAACCGAAGGTTGATTCCAACCAACATCTTAACATTTTCAGTTTAAACTGATAATTAATCATTTTGAACTCATTAAAAAAGAACAAAATCTTTATCTCCATTTCTCGACATCAAAGCAGCTTCCTAAAAACCAATATCTCCGAAGAACTTGTCCGTCCACCAAATGGCAGCCATTTATTAAGGAATCGCTCCTCAAGCGATCAATTAATCAAAAGGGTGCATACAGATTAGTCCGGCCCTGTACTAAGATTAATTACGCTTGGACGGTTCGGGATTAAACACTTGGAAAAGTCTATTGGCTTTAAATTTACGGTCTAATTAGGTTTCATTAAACTTTCTTAAGTACAATTCGGGCCTGTCTTAACACTTTGCTTCGGAAATATCTCAAGTTTTGAGCTCTTCGGTCTATGTATTTTGATCTTTGTAGTTTGGTACGGGGGTAAGGGATATTGTGCGCGGCTGGGATGGAAATATACAATGTGTAGTTTGGTTTAGCTTCGATTTTCCTGCATTTAGAAATAGGAGTCACGATTTACGCAGGCTCAATTAAGAGGTCGCCGAGCGCGCAGTGGCGCCCTCATCGTTTGTTTGGTGATTTCTTTTATTTTAGAATGAAAATGCAAAAAATAAGCTGGATAAGTTGTGCTCCACAAGACTGTACGTTATTATTATTACAAACAGTAGTTTAAAAAAAATAGGAGCTCAGAACGGTATAGCGAATCACCCTTCGCCAATGGTACGGTTCGCCGAAATCACTATTAGTCGACGGTTGATTCCACGAATAAATCCATTACCGATAGAACTATTCGCCGAAAACACCGTTCATCGATGGTCGCTTCAGCTACAACACCCTTTACCGTTGGAACGGGTCGCCGAAATACTTATGAAAATTTCTAATAAATTAAACACTATGGTTTTTACAAATATTTATTCGGATTGACCGTCAGATCGAAACGGTACAAATAAAAATAAACAATTACACTTAAATTTCACTTAGTTTTTTCTAGAGGGGATCTGGCGCTCGGCGGCCGCTGCCGCGGCACGATCCCTGCGGTCGCTCTCCTTCGCGCTTTAATGGTCACAGTTCTAACCTAACCTAACCAAAATGATTCACCAACAATAGAAGGGATCTGGTAAATTATATATAATACTAGCTTTTACCTGCGGCTCCGCCCGCGTGGATGTCGGTTATCGCGTAAAAAAGTAGTCTATATCCTTCTCTATATCCTAGGCTATACCTCTGCCAAATTTCATGACGATCGGTTCAGCGGTTTAGGCGTGAAAACGTAACATACAGACAGACAAACAGACAGACAGAGTTACTTTCTAATTTATAATATTAGTAAGTATGGATAATTTATTTGTGTTAGAAGTATTTCGGCGACCCGTTCCATCGGTAAAAGGTGTTGTAGCTGAAGCGACCATCGATGAACGGTGTTTTCGGCAAATTATTCTATCGGCAATGGATTTATTCGTGGAATCAACCGTCGACTAAGAGTGATTTCGGCGAATCGTAACATCGGCGAAGAGTGATTCGCTATACCGTTGGCAGACGAAAAAATAGTGGCCACTAAGCTCCGTTTTAAGGATTACAATAAAACAACATAACAATTTGCATTTTAATTCTAAAATAAAAGAAATCACCAAACAAACAATGAGGGCGCCACTGCGCGCTTGGCACCCTCTTAACGAAGAAATGTTGGTCCATTAGGGATAGAGGATCGTCGATCGGAATGAAATAAGTAATTGTGTTCCTGATTCTTGCCAGAATTACGAACTTTTTTGTTAAAAACCATTTCCCAATACAAATCCAACATTACCTATTCTCAATAAAAAACAGAGAACCAAAGAGTTCTTTTTCTTCCTGTTCAGGGGAGCAAACGTAAATAGTGCTTGCCAGTACATTCCCGTATTTTAATTCTAAATATGCTTTGTTCGACCGACACAAAATGTACCAGTTTTCACGCCGAACATAATTGCGAGTAAGCGACTTAATTCTTATAAAAAGCATTCAATTTTCAACTGTATCTCTACCACAATAACTTTTGATTTCGTTTAGAAGATAAAAGAGATTTTTAGGAATTTTCAGCTGCATTTTTCAGGGCTGTCATCCGTAGCGGTTTATTTTTACTAGCACGTCACATTGTTTTATGAGGCGGAATGTAAATGAAAAGGAAATTCGTTTAAGAGGACTTTGTAATGGGAAATTAAAGGACGAAAAAACAGGTTTTTATATTTTATTGATTCGAAATCAAACTTGCTCCTTCGAGTTGCAACTGACGTATAATTCAGTCATTACCTTATTGTTAACCACCATGTAAGTTCTTCCGACCCTAATTATGCAAATCTTACAACGCAGATTGCATTGGAAAAAGAAGGAAAAATAATCTTAAAACCACACGTTTCTTTTATTCAGTGCGGGCGTAATTCGCTATTTGTACTGTGCATTCGTACCATTGTAGCCATGAATAGAATTAACCGTCCAGTGGTGGGAGTCCCTCATTACCATGGCAAATGTCCAGTGCCGAGGACTCCGTAACTCGGACGTATTTGCACTTAAATCGACTGAGCGGCTGCCGTGTTAGACGCTTCCAAATTTGAATTTTAAACTAAGCGTTCCGTTTTACGCTGAAGGTAAATTCTGGTAGGTTTTTTACACACTCCGAGGTAATTTGGTTTGTGAATAATTTATAGAGCAAGTAAGTATAAGCTCCTTGTGTTCTGTTGTAAGGAAATGCAACGTTAGGATTGTTTGGTTACGATCGGAATTGTCTTTGTTGCAGCTAGTGGATTTGATTAAAGGGTAGATAAACAGTTCAGTGCGTGTATAGTTTCGACTTAAAAATCCAGCGGATTTGGAAAATAGTCAACACAATTAACACAAAGACAACCGCCAACACATGAGATCTTTTTAGCAGGTGTTACCAAAGAATTAGGATTTCGCATCCACACAACAATTTTATTTCAAAAAGGACCATTGATAGTAATATTTTAGAACAAGCTACAGCATTGAAATGTGCTTAGTTAAACAAGACATAAGAATACCAAGTTCTTTATAGGGCAATGAAACATTTCATATCTCCTTAAAAAATAAAATGCCTCATAATTATTTTATATAATCTCTAGTACCCACATATCTAACGAAACATACTTGGAACGTAAAGATTTCTTAAACACAACGTTCATAGTTACCTCTGCGGCTATATATCATATGAGCTATCGACGGCGACTGAAATGAAATATGCGTGGCCCGCCCAGCCTTTGAATATAATCGCCTGGCCAAGAGGGACCCGGTACCAGCCTAATAGTTCCTTATCTTGGGAGAGGAGAAAATGTCCTTCATAACATGGCTGCTTACAGTATTGCTGTAATTTAAATAGTTGTTTATTTTCTATATTTTGTTTTTAATTACCTCTCCTGCCACGAAGATGCACTTTAGAACGTCAAAAATTACATGAATAGTTAATTGATTCTAGTTGCACCTTCCAAAAGGTAGTTATGTATGGAGAAGAATGGACAAGAAACTCCATACTTACTCTTTTAAAATGTTAACAATAGTTTGTATACATCATTAATTAATAATTATAGGTGAAGACGATGTACCTAGAATAAAAATAAAAATTACTTACCACAATTGGTAAAAAAGAATGAAAAGTGAAGTAATGACAGAAAAATTAATAAATGCCATAGGTACATGGTGCTCACATATTTACAAACATTGTACATGATTTTCAAAAAAAAAAAACATATAATAAGTCGGTGTGTGAGTTAAATTTATATTAATCACAGAAAATAAAAATGTATATCATAAAAATTATAAATTATACAGTTAAATTAGCAACCAGTTTGATTTTGTCTAGAATCTAAATTGTCCTATGGAGCAGGACCAGCATGTTTCCAAGCATTCTTATCTTGGATATAATCCTCTAATTTGTATTAGGCTTGTTTACAAAGTGTGCTTTTTATATGAGTTTTAAACTTTCTTTCATTTAATTTTAATATATCAGAAGGTATTTTATTGTAACATTTAACACAGTACCCCTTAAAAGATGTATGTACTTTAGATAATCTGAAAAATGGTTGATCTATTTTATCTTTATTTCTAGTATTAAAATTATGCCTATCACTGATTTTATTAAAAAGATGTAGATTTTTTCTTACATACATAATATTTTCATAAATGAATTGGCAAGGTACCGTCATAATATTAATCGTTTTAAATAGTTCTGAGAGATTCGCGGCGATGTAGATTATAAATGGCTCTGACAGCCCTCTTTTGTAAAATAAAAATGGATTCAATGTCGAATACGACATTTGTCTCCGTCCCGAATAGCAGAATAACTATTAAAACATACGAAAAATTCGCAATATATATATATTTTCTTTTTGTAGAAAATTCACTTCGTCATACATTTTGTACAGAACGGCTTTTTTGATGATATCTCGAAAACGGATTGGGGAACGAGAAAACAAGAAATTTCACGCGAACGAAGTCACGGGCAGAAGCTAGTAAAAAATAAATAAAACTACAAGCTATTTTGTAATGATAATTAATTGAGTATTAAAGTAATTATTTATTATGACTGTATTTTTCTATTTCTGCTAATTAGTTTGTTTAAATAAATTGTATTAAATTATTTATTAAAATATAATTAATTAATTAATGTGAAATAGAGTAAACCCACAGGGTATATTTTTGAGCACGTAAATCAATACAAATAAAGAAAATGTAAGTGTCTGTTTAAAATGTAAAAAAAAAACAGCTTTTTAGCTAGTCCTTAAGAAAATTGTCACCGCACCTGCGATGCGTCTGATATTGTCTCTGTGATGGCACCGCGTCTGCGATGCGTCTAATATTGTATCTGTGATGGCACCGCACCTGCGATGCGTCTGATATTGCATATGTTCATGGGCAGCGGTGACCACTTGCCACCAGTTTTGAATAAAAAAGCTAGGTTATTTTCTAAAGAAAATACGAATAAATCTAGCTCAGGTTAGTCAGTTAGCAGCGTGGCTGACTGCCAAGAGGCTGCCAATGGAGAGATGGCAGTACTTAAGTGTCGCTTTATAAGGTTTAGTGAAAAACTTTATCTTTAAAAAAAGAAGAATCTACATAATATTTACTTAAAGTCTGAATGAAATGAGGTCAAATCTCCTTTTTATTTTGATGCGATAATGGTACGAGTAATCCCAACAGCCTTACTAAAACTATGTGCCTCTTATCATCCTTAAACCCGCGGGATAATTACGTAACACACTTGCAGTAGCAATGACTTTCATTTTGACAGTTCAACAAAATTCATTGCGTTATTCACCTTGTTAAGCAGACAACTTTTTCGAACATAATTATGTAGCAGTGGCGTAGCTAGTCATAAAGGGGCCCTGTATCGAAAAAAAAGGGTCCCCTTGTTGCGGGCTCTATTTACATTTTTTTTATTTAGATAAAAACGATTGAAGCTTATTTTCAACTAAACTGCGTGATCGTTGGAAATAAGGTTCAGTAGTTCAAACATTTTTCTCTAAATCAAAAAAATATTACACAAGCCTTTCAAAAAGTCAAGATAAGTCAAGATTGCGGCGAAACTCCAAAGGAAGGGATTTTTGTTTGCAAAATAGCGAACTGACATGTTTTCATTTTAATTTTACTAAAAGAATGCAAGGAAGAGCGAGGTGAGCTAGAAAATTTGAGCACACTGACTCGGATACTACGTTGAGCTGTCGTGATTCTACAAAGAAAATGCAAGAACGAGCAAAGCGAGCTCGAAAGTTGGAGCATTGAGACTAGGATAATACGTAAAGCTGTCATTGTGATTTTAATAAAAGAATACGGGGGGCACCTGTAGCTTGGGGGCCACGTATCATTGATATGGCTGATACGGCGGTAGCTACGCCCCTGATATGAAGCAATGGATCCTTCAAAATCATTCAGATTGTGATTAATAGTGTGTCACGCAATTAGGGTGCTGATCTCAGGAATGCAGTTTAGAGCCTTTGAAATAAAAACAGTAGTACTTGTAGTAGTCTTCTAGTCGAATTATTTCACAATGACCTCTATATTGTGTTGATGTTATGAAATGCGTGGGCTTTTCCGGCCATGCGCTATGTGGATGGTAACAGCGCGTTTTCTGCCATACTCTACGGAACCCTGAGAGCTAGCCGAGCCCAACGTCGATTTATGCCTGTCTAGGATATAGCGAGAATCGATTCCTTTGCTCTCCACTCGGATTTACCCGGGTTTTTCATTCCCGGTTGTGACCGAAATGTCGTATGTTTATGAATATCCGTTGCGTAAATGCCGTAGGCCTCTTTTTGCGTTGTTGTGAAGAAAACTAATCAATACAGTACATAAGACATACATTTTAATCTCAAACAAAAACAGTGCAACGTATTGTGGGGTGAATGAAATTAGGTCCTCATGATGATATGGGACTCTCTACCTTTAAAATATTGACAGTAAATATCCTGTTTCCCATACTTTGCCCTGCTAGATATTACATGTTTGTATGGACCAGCTGCTATTCAACTTACCCAATTGAAATAAAACTGAACTGAACTGTCGAAACAGCAGTTTAATTTTTTAATTTTGCACGTGATTTTTGAGAGCCAATGATGAGATGCATTAATATTAAAAGGACCAGAAATTATAATTAAGTACTATATCCGTGCGATCGTTAATTAACTTCCACATTAAATTTTAAGCGCTAAAAGAGAAAATTATATCGGTCTGCATCCAATTATTTTTTATTCATCTTTAGCTACCGACGAGATTCAAAATTACTTTTCGTTTTTGTTTTTAAGTATTTCATCAGTTTTTTATTGAAAGTCCAAGACTTCAAAAAAGGAGGAGGTCCTTTGTTCGTCAGTATGTATTTTTTTAATGTATGTTCGGCGATTTCTCCGTGATTACTAGGCCTATTTACGTAATTCTTTTTCATTTGGTAGAGGAGGTTCCGCGGTGATCCCATATGTGTAGGATTGTTTTTGTTTTTTTTTTTTTATTAGGATGCCGTTTCTCAAAAGGAAAAAACGGAACCCATATAGGATCACTCGTGTGCCCGACTGTCTATCTGTCTGTCCGCCTGTCACAGCCAAGTTGCTCCGAATCTACTAGACCGATTAAGTTGAAATGTGATACACATAATTATGAATTTCTGTGATACAAACACGGACATATAACGTAAATAAATTATTTTTTCAACACACTTGCTCGTAAAGTGGCTCTTATTGAAACGCTTTTAGGTCTATAATGCAGTGTATTAAAAACGCGTGCTTTTTACTTTACGTTACCATACGAGTGCTGTAACGCCACAGAATAAGAAGAATAAGAATAAGAATAAGAAGTTTTTATTTGTATAGAATGTAGGTATTACAATAAGATGTTAACAAAAGTTCAAGAGTCCTTGTACATCCTGCCTTTCGGCATACAAACATTTATGGGTAGACACCGGTACATACATATGACATAGCAGGTTATCAGCGTTATCAGCGTAGGGAAAAAAAAAAAAAAAAAACGAAAATATGTTCCTATATACTATCACAAATCATCATTCAAAAAATCGGAAATAGAATAGTAACATTTTTGTAACAATAAGTCAGTTAGTCGCTTTTTGAATATTCTAAATGGTTGTTCTTTTATAACTTCAGGTAACGTATTGTATATCTTTGGCGCCATACACATAACGCTTTTTTTTAACAGTGTGGTGTTATAGCTACCTGTGTGCAATAAATTTTGATACTGAGATCTCATACAATTTGTCCTCTTTCGTATCTCACATAACGATGGAAACAGATGCGGGTTGCTTTTTACAAAAATGGCTATTTCTAGAATGTACAGACATGGGAAGGTTAGTAATTTATGTAATTTGAAAATAGGAACACAGCTGTCCGTAACAGACGACAGATAACTGTTTACTAGTCGAAAACATGCGCTTTTTTTTTTAAATCTCGTCATAGAGACTTCATGCCAAAAGGAATCCGCGCGTTCATTTTTTTTTTTTAAATAGTCTGAATTGCCTTTGATCCCAAAATTAACTAAAATTTATTTATCTTAAATCAGGAGTGGGTTGTAACAGGTAAAATCCCATATCTGTTCCGCC
This sequence comes from Dryobota labecula, assembly GCA_947523025.1. NCBI lineage: Eukaryota > Metazoa > Arthropoda > Insecta > Lepidoptera > Noctuidae > Dryobota > Dryobota labecula. The sequence goes on along the minus strand of OX383295.1, from coordinate 25,159,226 downwards.
TGTTTCTGTTCCACGTAATTAACAGTTCCAAAAACCTGTTACAAAATAGCAGGCTGTTATTTCATACTAAGTGGGAACAAACTATTGTGTGTTCTCTGTTACCACAGCTGCACAGTTATAATACACGGAGGTACTTCTCTTTCTAACTATGGTGTTACACCTATGCGAGAAAAGGAAAGAGCTTGTGACGGACGATGTAACAGGGTGTCACAGTGTAACAGTAACATTTATTATCTATATTCTAACTATGGTAACTGTCATAAGCATGAATAGACAAAAGCTTGTGACTGGATGGATTCTGTTATCTCGTCGTGGAACACAAGCTTTCTTTTTTTAATTAATTTTTTGTGGTCACAGTTACAGTCTGGTATCCTATGATACCTTTTGTATTTAGCTGTTGCGATATATACGCCTCACTGTCCGTGGTCCCTCCCGAAACCAAACGGAAAAGATCCTGACTGACGTTCTATTATTGCGGATTCTCACTGAACTAATGTATATTTCTCTATGCCAATAGTACTTTCTAATTCCATATTAGTATGGAAAACTAAACTACGATCAGTCTAAACATTTTTTTTTTTATATAGGCTGTTTAGCAGTTTCGCTAGTGCCTTTATTTACACCTGCGCGCGCATCGCAAGCGGAGCGCGCGGAAAAAAAAAACCAAAACCAGCGCGTCATTTTCCATAAATATTTTTTAACGTTTTCGTTGTGTTGTTAGTTATTATTAAAAATACGAAATCTTTTAATATTGTCACCAACCGACGTTGAACAGTTTTTAAAAAAACGTCCGGATAGTTAGTACCTGGCAACAAAGGTCAGTTGAACTTTATAAATCTAAATGTATCATCTCTATAATTACGTTATTGTAGCATAAGTTTTTACAACATGTCTGTTTTTTCCTCGCAAGTGTCTTGAAAAACGTCGTATGAAACGCGTGTGCATTGATCATTACACAGCACACTCGTATCATAATATACTATTGAATATGGAGGTCATTTTGGAGGACAACATAGAAAATTATAAAAAAAATATTTTTCAAACTGTACCGTGTGATATATCAAATGAAAGGGCTTATTGTAAGGATTTCAGATATATTTTGCAGCACTGTAGACTCCATAGTACTTCTACAAAGAGGGCTTTTGCGAGCTGAGCAAATTTTGCACATGCATAACAGAAACCGTAAGAAGTAAATTAGTCACAATTTCCTATCCTATGCAGAACAGCGTGGCAAACTATGTCACGCGGAACGATAATGCAACTAAAAGTGCGAGTAAATATGCAATTATAACTACAGTGCAGTCAATGGTGGTCTAAAATGCCATGCGAAACCATTATGCGACTAAAAGTGGCAAAAAAATACAAATCTAACTATTGTGCAATTAATGGTGCCATAAGGTATCAATAACAATAATACCTTAGGTTTCTGCTGCGTTCATAAGCTATAATTTTAGCTGTTATCGAACTCGTGCTTATTCTGACTCCCTTATGCCACACCTATAGACATTGGAGCTTTAAGGAAAGCTGCATTTTTCACTAGTGTGCTAGTTGGGATGTAATACAGTACGACCCTATTTGCCATCAACCGGGCACTAATCTAAACTCCGGGCAGCTACTGAGCTACCAATGGAAAAAGACTCGATAACACCACGCTTGACCTAAAAATCGACCCCAAGACCTCATGCTCAGCTGTCGCGCTTGTCTGATTAGCTCAAGGCATTCATCTCTGCACACTTCGGGGACCACAGGCGTGGTGATTTTATGATATACCCGTAACATTGCCATCACTCGTATTTTCACAGCAGGGTATACGAAACTATTACAATCGCCAGCAATACTACAGTAGGTATTCAAGTCCATCATGATAAAATCAGAAATTGACCGGACATTTTAATATCTGATAACGCACGAAGAAAACTGTATCTTCAAGCTAAGCGTCATAATCATAATATCTATAATACAGCAACATATTCAGGTATCTCTGAGTAGATTGACGCCGATCCTAAATAATTGAATTGACAATTAATGATGTTTTGATAAACAATTTTGGTATTAATTTATAAGATTTATAAAAACTATTTTTTTACATAACTCGCTGTTGGCTCCGGCTTCGCTCATGTGAAAACTACTGATGTGGCAAATGTTTTGTTATAAGTACCTACTTATTAATCCATAGACATATGCTACCCGGACCTTTTCTATAGGCTTTTCAAAGATCTAGAATGTTGTAGTATTGCATTTAAAACATCTTTTATGGTTTAGCAAGTAGAGTAAATCTCCATTTACTCCCACTCCACTCCTTCCGCCCATAGGTACCTACTAACACTGTTATTTAAAAATATTGTAAAAATCAATTATTTTTAAAAGAGTAACCGTGAAGTTTCTTGCCGGTTCTTTTCCATAGAAAACGACCAATTGGAACCGTGCACCTAGCTTCTGACGTTTCATAAGTGCCCATAGGTTTATGTGAAATAAAATATTTGGATGATTATGGCTCTTGAACGTTCTAAAAACTTGCACAGTGTAAAGGCTCGCGCAGACTGACGCGATATCGTGCCAGTGTGTGGAGCCTGTAATGGGGCTTAAGCCCCGTAAGTGCCGAAAAGCATATTTTTTCGACTTCAACACAAAACATCGAGATTCCTATACTAAGTTTCTTATAAAATATGAATGTATGACACATATAAACCTACCAGAATTTCTTCTGGAAGGTTTATATGTATCATACATTCAAAAACATCATTCATTCGAATTTCTTCCCTAAATAAAAGTCAAAACAGCACTCAAGTCCATTATGAAGTTTACGGACAAACAGACAGCAGACAAGCAGACGCGTAGTGAAAACTGAAAAACCTACAATTTTCTAGAGATTAGAGATAAAGAAGAGATTAGAGATTAAATCTAGATTACCCCTAAGTCAAGCTTCTTTTTATCGGATTATAAGAATCGCTTTACCTACGATAGGTATTTTGTCTCTAAATGTAAATACCTATTGGTCCTATTGAAAGTTTCTCTAAACAATGTTTGTAATAAATCACACACGTTCGGGTCGGCATGATTCGGCACAGCCAGCCGGGCGACAAAATCGAATCTATACAAATAAATAAAATTGAACTGTCTGTTTGTAATTTCAAAATAACAGCTTTTTACTAAATGCATATGAAAGTTTATACGGTATTTATAACAAAAAAACAATTTCTACAATTCTTGTCTTTTGTCTGTCTGTTTGTTCCGGCTAATCTCCAAAACGGCTAGACCTATTTTGACGGGACTTTCACTGGCAGATAGCTGATATTATAAGGAGTAATTGAAGTAACTTACTTTGACTTTTGAGGGTTCCGTAGACGAACAATAAAAAATAAAAAACATGTCTTTACTCATAAGATAATTAAAACAATGTTCTTACTTTTAAGAAAAATGTAGACTTCAATGTGAAAAGTTGGGGGCGCCATTATCCGGTTATTATATGTAATAACAATTCTGGAAAATCTCTGTCTACAATATAAGTTTGAGGGGGCTAAGGGATGAGAGAACGGGGCAGAATATATTTTTGTTGGTTCCAAAATTACATAACATCGCGCCTGTTTTCCCCGAAGCGTCAGGCAGAGAAGTAGCTACATAGTAAACCCACAAAAAAAAAAAAACAAGTATTTAGTTTAATACATTTGGTTACTAAAAATGCATCTATGAAGGGCTACGCAGGGTTGTACCTAGTACACCCACATTTTACCAGTTATATTTAAGTTTTTGTATGGAAAAGCGGTAAAATCTTGCAAACTGAATTAAAACCACTTCCTCTTATCCAAAGGAATTGAAAATTTACATGTTGATTCCGTTTCAAAGACAATGTATTTTATGCATGACCTGATTCTACACCCAGGATTGGCTCCAGACGAGGGAGCTCCTTAAAGATCAACGGTACGGACACCAAATTTTATATACGCATTATTATGATAGTCTGTTCTAAAGTTCATCATGACCTGGCTGTTACACCCAGGATTGGCTCCAGAAGAGGAAACTCCTCAGCGATCAACAGCACAGTTTTCTCAACGCATTCATACACTATGACCTGTCTGCTGACCCAGGATTGGCTTCATACGAGAGATCTCTTCAGCGGTCAACAGCACGAAATTTTGTATACCTACCTACGCATTCAATTATGATAGCCCCTTCTAAAATATGGAATGACTTGGATGGTGCCACTCGGTTGGCTTCACACCTTGACTTGTGTAAAGGCATGTTTGGGTTCATTGGATTTGTCTTTACAGGTACCTTTCAAGTGAAGGTGATAGAACAGATATTTAAACAAATTCTAATTCTAAAAAGTACGAAATAAAATACAAGTAAAAATCTTTATAAAAACAAGCTTTTAACTAACTAAAACTTACTTTGACTTACAACGTTTATATTTTCTTAAAATCTTGAGGCGTGAACGTCCTTCTTACACTTTAAGATACGAGTAAGCCTCAAGCTTTATTTAAAGCTAAATTTTTAGCTATAAAAATTTAATCTTATTCTTACTCGTATTTAGTTTCCAATTATTTTTTTCAAATGACCTTAACAATGATACATCTAACCAAACCAATGACATCATTATGTTTTACCTAAAAAAACCAGCAAAGTGGGTGTCGGACCACGCACAATGAAGGGTTCCGTAGTTGGGATGAATTTATCTCAATAATAAACTTACTTTAACGTACTTGAAAAACATGTTCTACACATTCCAACCGCAAGTGTGAGTTTATATGCACATCATTGAGAGAATTACCATATAATTTCAAGAAAATAGACTTCTTACACATAGATGCTCCTGCAATATTTGTATTTTTATTTAATTTTTTTTTTTTTTTTTTTTCGAAATTTTAGGTTGAGTTTCGGAGGTAATGGTAATTTTTCATCTATTTTCTTAAATAACTTTAAAATTATTTGATAAAAAATAATAATAATAAATGTATCTGAAGCCCTTTCATTTGATATGTCACACAGTACAGCGGGTTTTTTTTTTTTTTAATTTTCTAATTTTCCCCCCGTAAGTATATATATAATATTCAATATTCATTTATTTACGTTACACGTCCGCGCTTGGGTCACTGAAATTCATTCAATCACCAAATTTCAACTTAAACGGTCCATTAGATTCGGAGAAAATTGGCTGTGACAGACATACAGACAGACTGACACATGAGTAATCCTATAATGGTTCCTTTTTATTCCTTTTGAGGTGCGGAACCCTATAATTAACAACAAAAGGCGTTACTCGCCACATCCCTTCACTTAAACTCGCACGCTATTACGCTCGCCCAGTTAATTACTTTAAAAAAAAACTTGTTGAAAAGTTGGAAAAATTAAGGTGTATCAGACCGCCGAACAAGTTCTGTAACGGCATCGTTACAGCCCATGTTATAACCCTCGTAACAGGGGAATGAGACCTCATTTCACTGTTGTTTTCAATACTAGTTTTAGTCCACGACACCTGGTACCTACACCTGAATTTTGTCGTGACAAAGTTCATGGGACTGACGGAGGCTGGATAAAATCAGGGTTATGATTATTATCAGGGGAATTTAAAGCCACAGGCTCAGCTACGGCGCGAGCTGGCGCTTCGTCGAGCAAGGGTCGGGGAGGAGTTAGCGTTTTCCGTCATTTATGTCTTTATACCAACCAAAAATGAATCTACATTACCTGCACAAGTTTAAATTTAAATTGATTTTAGCTTTCTTACTACGCAGTAAATTCATTAACGATAGGGTGGCCAGGTTTCAAGGAAAGCAGTTACGCTCGCGGTTAGATAGTTTGACAAACAAGGCACAATCGCTATAACAACGTGTGATTACCAGTAAGCATATCATTTTAATCCATTGTCCCCCGTATAATTGGCGCCGGGTATCGAACCCAGGACCCCGCTAATTGAATTACAATAACGCTATTATTCGACCGGATCAATTGGCACTCCGCAGACAAAAGGCTTCCTAATGGCTTCAGAGTCAGGTTTTGAAATATTAATTTTTAATGGGTTTAATTAATGTGAATTTCTTTGAACTGAAAAAGTAATTTGGTTTTAATTATGGAAATCATTGTTTTTGTGTGACTGCCTGGTAGTCTCAATAAAAAAGGATTAAAATCTGTGAAAATTAAAAAATCGAATAATAACGTTACAAACCATTCATATATCTAGAGTAAAACAAGGACGGTAGAAAAATAATTACAAGAATGAAAACTTATCTAGGTGTTCATAAAGGACTGGGTCAACCGCTAGTATACCTGTGGTCTGTTCCGAAAGTTCGAAAATCTAAACAAATGGATCCGAAAACATACCAAATCAAATCGAATCAAATCAAAAGCCATTTATTCAAATTAGGCGAACTTTTAGTATACCACTTACAAATATTAAGTGCTTTAATTTTATTATTTGAATACTTAAACCGACATTCTAATTTAAAATCACCATAAAGACGTTTTTCTTTTGACATTGGTATTAATTTATAACCTCAATTTTCGTTGATGATTTTTACTCTTTAATAATGTTATTTAAAAACAGTTAACTGTCGGAAAAAGTAGTAAAACAATAACTAAGATGATTGACTCAAAATCAAAATATTTTATTTCACATAAACCACACATAAAATACATGGGCACTTATGAAACGTGCTATATATGTATAATACACTAGCTGACCCGACAGACTTCGTTCTGTCAAAAGCTATAGTATAAACTCCACTACTCTACTCTACCCTACCCTACCCTACCTACCCTACCTACCCTACCCTACCCTACCCTACGCTACCCTACCCTACCCTACCTACCTACCTACCCTACCCTACCCTACCCTACCTACCTACCTACCCTACCCTACCCTACCTACCCTACCCTACCCTACCCTACCTACCCTACCCAACCTACCTACCTACCCTACCCTACCCTACCCTACCCTACCCTACCCTACCCTATCTACCCTATCTACCTACCTACCTGCCCTACCCTACTCTACCCTACCCTAATTTTTTGTAAAACGTTGCTATAAAGTTTATACCGACGGATTAAAGGAAGCGGATGACAAGAGCATCAGTCTTATAGGCGACTAGCAAGAGATTGTGAAACTATTCTTTTAAATTGAGATTGCGACAGCGCGAAAATATCAAAATCAATGAATTGTGAGTTATAGGTTTCTGAAAGTCGGAGAAGAGGGGCACGCACCCCAGCCTTCGTTCCACAACGTGCAGTGTAGAATAGTTGAGGTGCGCGCACCTCCCGCCGAATAACAGTTCTATTATAGGTACTACGTAACACAATCTATTCGAGAGCTTAGTACAATTCAATTTGTTATTGCATATGCCGTACAGCATCACAACCATGATCAGTGAACGTCTGGAATCCAAGTTCAATATAAGATATTGCCTTAGCAAATCTGATATGTTATATGATTGTGTTATAAATTCCCTTGAATGAGTGATTAGGTAAGAATTTAACCTGAACAGGGTTTGTTTGCACTATCATCAGATTCTTTTGAAACAGACAGTACCTCTAGATACATATTTTTTTTACCCTCCAGATTATTCACCAGGTCTGAATGTTTGTGCATGTGTAATATTTTTTTCTGTAAGAAAATATACGTAAAAATCTTTTAAAAAAACAAGCTTAAAATTAAAATAACAACATTACCAGCAATATTTTATCAGACGAATTTAGCGTCTGCAAATTATCAAACAAAAATCGTTTCTCACGTTCGAAGCTCGTCTTATCGTTTCCAGCACGAGCCATACATAATAGGCAGGGACAGGCAAGGTTAGCCACTTAGTAAACAGCCACAAGTAGCGTTGCTGTACCTCGCAAGACCTTCGAACTTCATGGCATCACTTGTGGAGGCACTAAGCCAGGGCAAGCTTGGCTTGTGGGTTTGTAGACTCGCTCCTGAATCTGCCATCTTGGTGGAAAATCTTGTATACATTATTTTGCTACCTCTTAAAAAGGTCTACTTCCTCATTCTACCTTGACAATAGGGATGATGACAAAAAAAAAATTTTTTGTCCGTCATGTAGATTATTAAAAAATATTGAACACGTATTTTTTCTTTTTTTACGTAATCAAAACATTACGGCGATACATTGAGTTCAAATGTGGCATGACGTCACTTCTCACTAGATTTTATACTGAGCTGTGACGTAACGAGCCCCCACTCCCCAAGTTTAATGTGTTTTATCCAAGTCATTTTTTATTAATATTTTAAAGCAAAAAATACGTGTCTAATATTTTTTTATTATCTGATTGACGGACTAAACAGTTTTTCTTTTTTTTTTACCCAGGACACATCCCTATTCACTTGGTTCCAGCCAAAATAGTTCTCGTTAGTTCCTATTCCTAATTCGTTTTCCGACTGTTTAAAGTCAGCCCCGCTTTGTAGCACTTTTTTGGCTCTTCAATTTGCCCCGAACTTAAAACCTCCTTCATATATATTATCAGTCAAACAATAATAACAAGTAGTACTAGTGTGCCATTGCGAGATAATGTACTTCTTGCTCGTAATATCATTTAGTATATTTTTATTATGGCTGTACATAAAATGGATTGGAATGAAGAGCTATTGGACCAATCTTGGGGTGCCCCAAGGTCCGGTGCATCCTATATTTGGAAGCATGTCGTTTTTGCAGAAAAAGAATCCGGTAAGTGAGACATCTTTTATTCCCTTTTTTTAACAACGTTTTTGACATCTTAAGCCACCTCAAAGATAAATACTGAGCCTCAGTCCTGAGCAATGAGTTTTTTTTTTCCAGTAACTTAAATGTAGTCTATTCGTATTGTGGAATAATGGGGCATTTGTCATATTTTGAGATTAGGAGTCACTTGCAATAATTAATGTTCTTCATAATGGGTACAAAAATAAGGATATCGATTTGACTGTCTGTTCAAAAAGTCAAAAACTAAATAAAATAAAAGTTTTGTTAGCCAACATACACAGATGGAGACTTGATCTGACCTACAACTGTAGGAAAGTAGGACCCTGATTATCTAAAAAGTGAAAGAAAAGTAAATAAAAAATTCAAAAAAAGTAAATTCACCACGAATCACTATCACGAAAAATATTCGCTCTGCCCACATTACCTCTAACTTTTGTCAGTATTTTTTTTCCGAAAGATAGTGAAAATAAAGTCAACAGTAAAAATTATCAAAAAAAAATTACTTCAAAAAATATTAGGTTACAATCTATCTAATAAGATAATGCCCAATCATAACATTTATTTTCATGTAACATAATTATTATTACCTATTACATAATTGAAATAATCTTGGTCGAAATGATGTACGGTAGCCAGCACATCAAGTTACCACAAACTGACAAATTTTCTCGCTCAATTTTGAACTTAATCATCAACATTTTAAAGTTTCAAATCGTTTGGAGAAATTTGAGTTTCGTGTAGCTTGATATGCTGGCCACTGTACCTAATCATACTGATAATGTTGTTACAGAAAAATGTATCTAAATCTTTTTAAATCTATTTTCGTCGCTCAAATACAGACATTGATTGATCGTACAATTATAAATTATACCTAGCACAATACACCTGCCCGGAATTGGCAATTATTTTAGGATTCAATCATTTTAATACTGGTTACTGTCATCCTGGATCGGCTCGTGGATAAATTTGGTTGATCGAAGGGTAAGCTACGCTTGCCGCGGTCGGTTTGTGGATTGGTGACCATCCTTTACATATCGAGCCTCCTCCGTGCCTCGAAAAGCCCTTGGTTCTGGCTGTCATTTGTACATCTTTGAGAGTCGTTACGGGTCGTCAGAAGCCCAAAAGTCTAACAACCAGTCAACAACAATAAGGGGCATCGTGTTACCCAGCAACTGGGTTGTGGAGATCGGATATGCAGTCGCTCCATGTTAAATACTGGTATTCAGCTGCATCAGGTTAGACTGGAAGCCGACTGGAAGCAGATGGGTATTGGCATCCTGCATCATCCCACAGCTCGGCAAGACGGCTAGCTTTTATGTATTTTGTGTAGTATTATAATTATAATAATCAATTGCACTAGACCACTGCTTACCCCCTTCTTGCCTTTTTTAAGTTCGTTCACTCCATTCAAGGGTTGTCTGTTATCAGCGATAAGATAACTATTGTAGGTACCACATAATATTTGTAATATTGTAACATTAGGATTAGGAATATTGTAAAAGAACTGTGTAACAATTTTGGTGTACAATAAAGTATGCTCTGTATATCTATCTATCTAAAGGCCTCTCCTCATGACGTCCAGTTCTTACGATCCAGGGCTAATTTAGATCACTGATCATTTTGTTTGGTTATTTTAATAGATACTAAACCAAATATTTAGGATGATAACTTCATGAATATCATTTTATCAGGAGTTATTGTATGGCAAAAATTATCACATAACCGTGACCCCTGAAATATTCGTGTTCCAAAAGCAGCATTGGGGTGCCATAGTTCATCTACAATTATCGTGAGTTTCATTTTTAGAAACTTAAACAAAATGTGTCAATGGATTTGTCTTTATTTAAAACGGTCAAAGTTAAAGTCAAATCATTTATTCCAAATAGGCTCTTTTGAACGCCAAAAATTACAAAAATAATTAATTGATTCTGGTTGCTCCTTCCAAAAGGTAGTTGCGTATGGAGAAGAATGGGCAAGAAACTCCATACTTACTCTTTTAAAATGTTAGACAATATTTTGTATACATTAATTCATCATTATAATAATTGTGAAAACGATTTACGGTGGCCAGCAAATCAAGTTACCACAAATCGATTTTGAAAACATTTTAAAGTTCAAAATCGTTTGAAGAAATTAGAGTTTCGTGTAGCTTGATGTGCTGGCCACTATCTAGAATAATATTACTATTAACAGTTCTAAACCACGCCACAGAAAATTCAATGCAAAAACCATAATCACCAATGAGTAGCCAGAATATCACAGACCCACAGCACTCATACACACTAGTACTCGTATTTCAATGACGTTCCGTAGTCCGCACACGATGCAACTAATCACAAAATAGTTAATAACACGTCAGTAAGTCACGTCGAGTACCGCGGTCCACCGTTGAAACACTAGCCTGTGAAATTAAACGATTTAAAAGCTGTATTAAAACCAAACTTTGTAAAAAAGATTAGGTACTATAAAATTTCGGTAGGTTAGGGTACAAAAAAATCTTAAAAGATTATCTTTTTTTTTTCTCTTTCTCACATAGTTTTAATGGTGGTCTGGTATTTTGTATGTTCCATGCTGCTTTACTTGCATTTTTTTATTTATTGATCTATATAAATGAATCAAAAAATGCATAAGGCGCAACAGATTAATAGTTTATGCTATCATAAACTATTAATCTGTTGCGCCTTATGTATGCATCTTTTCAATATTCGGGAGTAGTCGTCATATATTTTTTTGTTTTGATGGTATTTGTAACTGCTAAGGAACGCCTTGATGAAGTTTCAATGTCAGTCTGTGTACAATTATTAACGTAACACTTTTGTACCTTACCACTTAACCCATACTGGTCATTACTTTTAATTTTAATATAGTTTACAAAGTCATGCCGGTACTTTAAACGAAGTATTTCCTTATGAATTAGTCTACTTGCTTGTATTGCATTTATATATTTTGGAATTAATTTCGTGAGAAAATGACCCAGATCTAGTGGCAAAAATATTGAATTTTCAAACCCTTTCCCCTCAGCTAAATGGTTGATTTTGTATATATAAAAAAAAAACACGGGAGTAGTATATATGTATAAGGAATTTAAAAGGAAAACTTTCACAGAAAAGTAGGCTATACAAGATAACGAGTAATAGTCAACCAACTTACATTTGCAGTTGGAATGTATGGGAGAACATGTATTTTAACTCCAATGTTAACTTTTTTCTTGGGATAAATTCGTCCCTACCGTTCATTGTGCGTAATCCAACACGCACTTGGCCAGTTTTTATTTCACAAGATAATCGCAGAATTTGATGTAATTACTTATTTATTATTATTATATATATTATTTATAATAATGTCAGAGAGTACATAAAGACGATGATAATGACATAAAGTGGTTCTATTATCTAATTAGTCATTATTTAAAATGATTACTTTGTTGTTGTTGTTGCTGTATTGACCTATTTTTTTGTAGTTGTCATGTTATGTTGTTTGTATCTCTTTTTTTTTTTTTGATTGGCACAATGAAAATGAGGAGTAGGTATGACATGCACAATGAAGTTTGTGAACGGGTGCACTTAGTTAACTGTTCATCTCAAAAGTGCAAAAGTCAAAGGCATGTTTTTTTTTTTTGTAGGTACACGCACACTTGTTTAAAATAACTTCTTGAATATTCAAATAGGTTAGTTTGTTTCACGTCAAAATCTAAACGACACGGAGTATTTCTTCAAATAGTCGTTCCTATTCGTACCGTAAAAAATCACTCGGTAGGAATATGATGAATGAATATATTTTGAATACATTTACCTGCTCCAAATGTTACGTTGTTCCCTCACAACAGATTTATCTCTGTCATCTGAGGGAATCATTTGTCTTCCTAGCGACTAGTCTCCTAGAAGTCATGTTATCAAATCAGTTCGTGTCTACATGTATCTGGCTATTATTTAAATATCGTGAATAGAGAATGTTAGGTACAGCGAAATCAGGGCATATATTTTACACATTGCTCAAAATTAGGATTAATGGTGGTTTAACTGCCTCGTTATTCTAGTGGTCGCAAGCGTGACTGCTGAGCGCTGGAACAAAGTTCGATCCCCGGGTCAGGCAATGTGTAATTAAGTTTTTTCCAGAAACACCCCGGAGTCTGGATTAGTACCCTGTTTCGGGCTCGCCCCCTTTTACATGCTAATTTGGGTGCACTTTATACCTAATAGTATGCCCCTCTGCCCAGCCCTTCGAAAAATACAGGCATGATGTTATTTTATGAAATAAAATTGTTTATTCTGTAAAGGATATCGGAATCACTTTTACATGTCATGTTAAAAAAAGAAATTAAGACCCCTGAGAAGAAATGGTGCAAAATGTCAGTCTTTTTTATTTTTGTTAAAAATAGATCTTTTTCTTGTTATTTCCAGGCTATATGGCTGACTGAATTATACCAGAAATACAAGCCATCTCCTTACGTGGGCATCTGGGTGTTCTGGCGGCGCGGGCTGGTCGTCAACTGCCCCGACCTGTCGCGTCAGATCCTTATGAAGGATGCTGACATCTTCAGGAACAGATTCCTGGCGTCAGGGAAGTCTGACCCCATGGGAGCCCTTAACTTGTTCACTGTGGATGTAAGTTGTAGTACTTAACTTTATAGCATGTTTAAGGCAAATAAAGACTTATCTATCTATCTTAAACAGGCTTTTCAGCTTTGTAAAATTTTTCTACACGAATCTGTCAAACTCCAAACGATTTTAAACTTCATAATGTTCATGATTAAGTTCAAAATCGAACGAGAAAATTTGACAGTTTGTGGTAACTTGATGTGCTGGCCACCGTACAATTAAGCATTCATACTAATATTATAAATGTGAAAGTAACTCTGTCTGTCTGTCTGTATGTTACGTTTTTACGCCTAAACCGCTGAACCGATCTTCATGAAATTTGGCAGGGATATAGCCTGGGATATGGAGGATATTGACTACTTTTTTACGCGATAACCAACATCCATGCGGACACAGCCGCGGGCAAAAGCTAGTATTCTATATATCTTTACGCTCTAAGTGAATATCTACATACTAATAGATTATTATTCATATTCATCCATAATAAAAATAGCCTATAGGTAATGTTCGAACTGCTGGGACTAACACAGTTTCTGATTTGGCAATCATTTATTTATTCATCTTTAATTCAGGCACATTACCAAACTATGTTAGTATAATGAATTAAGACACAAACATACAAACATAAACAAATTAGAAACAACAATAACAATACAACATAGCCTAAGGAACACAATATCTATTCTGCCATCTTCTGAATACACCAACAATACATGAACTGCTTACAGGTGCCCCATCTGGTGGCCTTCAGACTTACTGGCAACAATGCTCCGGAGACTGTTGTCGCTATCTCGCATCCGACGCAGTAGAGATGCAGATCTTTTACGCATGATCGCAAATAAATCATTTGTACGAGCTGCTGCGAACATCCCTGACGCGCTACAGAAACGTGGCTGCGACAACAATATCCTAAAAGCATTGATAATATTCGTTTCATATCTTCGCGATGTTTTAATCCACCGTGTTAGAGCAGTGATGATAAAATAAATTGCACAAAGTATACTATAACTTGTGCACAGGCTTAATCTTCAAATAAATATTATTCTTGTATTCATTCATAGATTCAGATTCAGATTCAGATTCAGATTTATTTATTTGCAAAAACATGTGTAGATAATATACATGGTATGATGCTTATTATAGGTGTAACAAGGTATTTTTGGCTCAACATGTTTGACCATGGCTGGTGTACAAATTAGGTCGAAAGACAATACGATATGAAAATTAATATACAATGAACATTAATATAAGTAAATCAACAATTAACAACAATATTAAATTAAATACATCAATAGTCATGCGATTCAAAATAAATAGAATAGATTCAGTCAGTATATTCAGAGCGATTTATCATTTAAAAATTCATTAACATTATAATAGGCTTTTCCTGTAAGTATTTTTTTAAATGTTTTCTTAAACTGGTCTATATTTAATTTCTTAACACAGATAGGGATATTATTATAAATTATTGGCGCTCTACATACAACGCTTTTATACAGTAGCGCTGTCTTAGCTGGCTGAACACGAATTTTACTATTATCCCGGCGATTACGTATTATAATGTCCGATATTCGAGGAAACAAATGGGGGTTATTTCTCACAAATAGGGCTATTTCCAAAATATAAAGTGACGGAAGTGTGAGTATTTTATGCTTTGTAAAAAGTGGCTTACAGCTCTCCGTACTTTGTATACCGAACATGGCACGTAGGCATCGCTTTTGCATTATAAATGCCATATCTTTATTTGATGAGTTGCCCCAAAAGATAATGCCATATCTGAGGACAGATTCAACAAGTCCATAATAAGCCGAGAGTAACACATCAGTGTTGATGGTCGGAGCAAGTTGGTACAAAGCATAAGATTGACTACTGATTTTTTTACATAGTTTCTCAATGTGTTCTTTCCAATTTAGTTTACTGTCTATAATTAAACCGAGAAAACGGGCATTAGCTACTTCATTTATAGTGTAATTATCATGAATCAAATTTACATTTAATGGATTATGCAATCTTTGTCCAAAGTGCATTATATTTGTTTTTGATAGATTTATTTTTAAATTATTATTGTCAAGCCAAGAAATTATAGATGTCAGCGAATTATTTATGTCAAGTTTATAATTATTAATGTCCTTACATGCAATTGAAACTGTACTGTCATCAGCAAATAATGTCATAGGTTGAATCGTTGCCTTTGGCAAGTCGTTAATATAAATAGTAAACAAAGGCGGCCCTAGCACACTGCCTTGAGGAACACCGTATGTGACATATTTCCTCACGGAGCTGAATGTTTCTTCTCTTTTTGTTTTGGGATTTACTCTAGTTATTACAGTTATCTGTTGTCGATTCGTTAAATACGATCGAATTAAATCTAAAACATTGCCTCTTATGCCATATGCGTCAAGTTTACTTATTAGTATATTATGATCTACATAATCAAATGCCTGTGACATATCGCAATAAATAGCACAAACTGGAACTGTTTTGTCAACATGGCAGATAACACTTTGGATGAATTCATAAATGGCCATATTTATAGTTCTATTTTGACGAAAGCCCTTTTGTTCATTGCACAAAATTTTATTTTTATCAAGATATGAATTAAGTTCACCACAAAGATACTTTTCGAAAATTTTTGAAAATATTGATAGTAGTGCAATAGGCCTATAATTCACCATTAACCGTTTACTTTCTTTTTTGAATAAAGGTTTTATAACTGCTAATTTAAGATCTTCTGGAAATATTCCAGTTGTTATCGACAAGTTCATAATGTGACTCAGGTGATGGCATATATCCTCATTTACTGCTTTAATTATTTTAGTAGAGAAACCATCGTATCCTACACTGTTGGTATTTTTTAAATTGTTTATAATTTTATTAATCTGGTAGGGTGAACTAGGTGCAAGAAACATTGAATTTAATTGGTCATTAATTAAAGACGTTACATTTTTCCCAGCACCCGGAAGGGGCTTGACTTTTTCAATAAAATAATTATTAAATGCGTTCGCTATTTCTGTTGGATTATTAAGGACGTTGTTTTCATCAATTTTTATGTTATCAATGAATTCTTTTGGGGTGTTAAGTCTCGTTTTATTTATAATCCGCCACGCTGTTTTAGTCTTATTATGAGACGTGGTTATTTTATAGTTATTTTGCGCACGTTTTGTTAGTTTTATAATTTTTTTAAATAATTGACTATAATTTAGGTACTTTAATTTGTTGTCTTTTGTCGAGTTTAATCTGAATTTCCATAGCAAATCCTTTTTTTTCCGACTGCAAATTTTTACACCACGTGATACCCACTTTGGTTTATGAATGACTTTTATTAAAAATTGTGTTTGTGGAAAACAAAGGTCGTAAAAAAGTTTAAAATCAGCTATAAAGTGTTGATAAGCCGTGTTTGGGTCATCAGTGAGGTAAATATCTGAGAAAGATAAGCTCTTGATACACAATTTAAATTTCTCAACATTTTCTGTGCTATAATCGCGTTTTAATGTACGCCAATAATGCAATGTCAGATTTTTTTTTACAGGAACTTTAATTAATTGTGCGGTATGGTCCGACAGACCTAATTCTAAAATTTCAGTTTTACAACCCTTTTTAAAGTTATGTGCAAAATTATCGATACAAGTTTGACTGGCGAATCTGGTCGGTTCATATAAAGCTAATTTTAAATTATAATTTAACAGTAAACATTCAAAATCTAGTGTTACATTGTTGCGTTTTAGAACATCTATATTAAAATCACCAGTAATTATAATATTTTTACAATTCAATTTGGCAATATAAGTCAGAAGGTTTTCCAGTTTACGAAAGAACGTGTACAAGTTATTTTGTTTAGGTACCCTATAAATACAAACAATAATAATTTTATAGTCAAGAAGTTCAATCGCACAACCTTCGAGTATACTGTCAAGACAAAATTTGCGTAAATCTGGAATTTCCTTGAATTTATGTTCTTTTCTAAGTAAAATACATGTTCCTCCTCTTTTACTATTTGATCTACTGTAACATGAAGCTAAATTGTAATTTGGTAGATATAAATTTGACTCAAATTCTGCCAACATAAAGTGTTCAGTAATACATATGACGTCCACAATTTTGTTACTGTCTGCGAGTTCTTCTAAGTTAACACATAATGCCTCAGATTTGTTAATTAAACCTGCAATATTCTGATGTAAGATATGCATATATTTCTCAGAGAAAAAACTGGTTGGCGGTTTCTTTTTCCTTGATTATAGGAGATTTTACAACAATGTACGGTTCAGTATGTATTTTAAACTGACCAAATAAGCACAAATCAGTTACAATGTTATTCATAATGCCGTCGTATATACGTTTCATTCCCTGTTTTGTTATTTTTCCTGTTGAGATGGAGAACATGTCTAGTGATAGCTCACTGTTGCTGTCAAATAGGTAAGCGTAGTCATTATTTTGTAGGTCAAGATAGAGCAGATTATTGAACATGTCCACTTTAAAATTGTAAATAGGTGCTCCTGTTATAAACGTCGGTAAACAGATAACATTATTGGTGTGGGCTACCTTCTGTAACGATTCTCGTATCATATTTATCATATTTATGTAATTTGTCTCAGCTTTTATGTCATTTTCACCAATGAAAATGATACAGTAATCATTATCGGTGAAGTCTTTCAATTTATTTTCTATGCTGTATAAATGCTCCTTTATAGTTCCATTTGGTATAAAATAATGGCAAAAATCTAAGTAATCGGAGAAGACGTCTTCAATCAAAGATAAGTTCCCTGGGGGTTTGGTGCCACTGCTTAGAATGCATAATTTATTCTTTTGTTTATTCTTTGCAATGATATCTGCCAGCTCTTTTTTACTGTGTTTAGGTTTGATACTGCTGACGGATATAGATGAGGGTACTTCTTTTAAATTGAGTGCTGTCTGCGTATGGGCGTGGCAAGAGGTTTGTGTCTCTTTGTCAATCATGATCGTCGAGCTTTGGGAATTGCAATCACCCGATAGTTTAGCTGGATCATTGTTTAAATTATCGTTTGGAGAACTAGTCTTAGTTTTGTTATGAACCAGTGTTTTGGCTCCACGAACTGATTTCGGTGTCCTGCTTTTTCTCTCAGGTGATAAGCACATTTGTTTATATGTATTGACAGTTTTTAACGATTTTTGAAGATCAGATTTGAGACGAAAGTTTTCGCTACTTAGGTTCTCTATTTCTAAATGAGCGCTCTGTAGTTGTGCCGTGAGTACAATAACTTGTTCACTCAAATCATTTATTTCCCCACTATTGTCATGCAAGCTATCTGGTACACTCATCATTGTAGCGTCGAATATGTTTTTTTTGAGACTGCTACTTGACATGCTGGTAAGATCATTTAACGAACTTGTTCGACTGACTTTTCGAAAGGTAATGTTGTCTCTTTCTTGATCCATTTTATATTAATTTACCGTTACCGTAGCGCCCTCTGTCTAGTTCTGCTAGCTAATAACACCGCACGGATGTTTCGTACTGCGAACGTTTTTACTTGAAAATTATTTTGTTTTTGGATTAAGAAATCATACAAAAAGACAATCGGTATAGCTGGGGATCGTACTCGCGGCACCTCACGCCGTTGCACTTCGACTCTAATGGACACTCCGCCACGGAGTATTTAATTATGTTGACGAAATTATGGTATAGTTTCTAGGCGGTTTTATTTTCAAATACAGTAAAACGGGTACTTATTGAATTTAAATGTCTTGACGAAGTCCAAAGGTCATTTTCTTTGTTTGATTTAAACACTGTGTTTTTACTTTATTGTTTCTTTTTATCACTTCTTTAACACTTTTAGCGTGTATAAGTTGAGTTTTTATTGAAATTATTGCACATTGAACACTGTTATGTAGATTGTAGCACTCGATAAGTTTGTAGGATCGAGTTTATGAGAGATAAATATATACTTAATGTTGATGTTCACTGCAGTATTTAAGTTTATATAACACTTCCACATGTACACAACACAATTTAGTTTGTTATCGTACTAATTTTCTACAGATTACGCGGTTTTACTATTTTTAAACATTTAATAATACGGAGCACAAACTTGCCGTCAAGTCAGCTCGCGCTCTTTTTTTTTTTCATAATGTCCGCTATAGTTTCCGTACAGACCATCAGACCACTATCACAAGCTTTGATTACTTTTCAGGATCCATTATGGAGTTCCATCCGAAAGCGTCTGACGATGGTCTTCACTGGTTCTAAACTCAGAGGCTGGACGGAGCTGTACCAGAGCAAGGTGGCCGATCTGGTGTACCGCATCGATTCCGATAACGAGAAAGGAAAGACTATCGATTTGAAGGTATTAATGATATATAATAGCTTAGAGTTAATATTATTTAAGTTTACTTCTATACCAATTGTAAATATTTAAATATTAAGCTCAATAATTAAAACTGAAGTGTTCATCGACTTTTGACTTCCTGTGCTATAAAACTACTGCCTAATACTTCAGCTAATACTGGTGTGATGAAATTATGTGAGAAAATTCCCTATTTTTGTTTTCAGAGCATATTTGCGGACTTCACAACAGATATCATAGGAGAGTCATCATTCGGAATTCAATGCCAAGCGACTAGGAACAACACCGGTCCTTTGAGGGAGATGACCAAAGAGTTTGAGAAGTACAGTGCTTGGAGAGGCCTGGCTTGGTCCTCCATATTCTTCTTGCCAGAAGCGGTTGATATATTTAGGTAAGAAGTTTTTGTTTTTTTTATTTTTATTTAGTTCTTCATGTAATTGACTGATGAAACCTCTTTATAAAAGACTAGTTTCTGCCCGCGACTTCGTCCGCGTAAAGTTTCTTGCTCCCCCGACCCACCCCGTCGCATCGCATCGCCTACCAGTACTATTAAGGTGTAGACCACATATCAACTCGGAAAGGGATTTTTTCTTTTTGCTCGGCTCCTAAAAGACTTAGCGCGATGTTAATAATAGTAAGTACTTTAATCATGTAGTACATAATTTTGATGTACCATCAATAGTTTTCTCAGCGCACACCAAATAATGAATTTTATAGGAAACATTTTGCAACTTAGGGTTACATTATTGCAATTTTCTTAAGAAATATCTAAAATAATAATGAATATTTAAATAAATTATAGCCTATGTTACTTCCCGATAATGTAGCTTCCTATTGGTGACAAAATGTTTAAAATCGGTCCAGTAGTTTCGGAGCTTATTCGGTACAAACAAACAAAAAAATCTTTCCTTTTTATAATATTAAGTAAGTATAGATTTCACCGAAAGAACTAGGTTACCACCATACCACTTTATGCTACCAAGCAGCTTTGCAGTGGTTTAAAGGGTATAGGTGTCGGATGTGGGATATTTCAGGATTGTCTCTGAACTATCAGACTGTCTCTGTACTTACATACGACATCCTAGATGATCAATCACCTGGGATGCTTCTGGTATCTTAGTAGATATCCATACTTCAATAGGCAGCGGACGCACTTCAATTGGACGAGTAGCTTGACTACCACCCAATGACATAAAAACCGGCCAAGTGCGTGTCGGACTATGCACAATGAAGGATTCCGTAGTTTGGATGAATTTATCCCAACAAACTTTACATTGTAGCTGAAAAACATGTTCTCCCATACATTTTGTATGGGAAAACATGTTTTTCAACTGCAAATGTACGTTGGTCGACTATTGCTCGGTAACTAGTAAAGCCTACTTAGCTGTGATAGCTTTCCTTTTAACTTCCTTATATGTACTACTACTGTGAATTTTTTTTACATACCTAAATACAACCATTTAGCTGACAGGGGGGGTCACTTGACTCTCACTTAAGCTTAATATTATGCAAACGGATCCGTGAACCGAAAAATAGTTTTCACAAACCCGCAATATTTTTGAATGGCCTATCCAACTACTCGTATATATCCCACACCATGGGATAAAAAAAAATATCATCCCCACTACATGTAGAATACATTATACAATATATATACCTCACGTATGTACCCTAAAAAAACCGGCCACTTGCGTGTCGGACCACGCACAATGAAGGGGACCGTACTTGGAAAGAATTTATCCTAAGAACAAACTTAACATTGTAGTTGGTAAACATAATATCCATACATTCCAACTGAAAATGTAAGTTTGTACGCACAATATCAAAAGATTTACCATGTTATTTTAAGACCACAGACTTCTTATAGATTTTCCTGTAATCTATAAGTATAGAACTATTTTCTGTATTTTTTTTTTCAACATTTTAGGTTCAGTAGTTTCGGAGATAGGGGGGGGGGAATGGTCAATTTTCGTCTATTTTCACTTATAACTTTAAAACAATTTATTTTAAAATTATAAAAAAAAAATTGAGATCCTCACAGTAAGCACTTTCATTTGATATTTCACACGGTGCAGTTTAAAACTTTTTTTTTAATGTTCTTGTTTGCCCCCCAAAACTGACCCCAATATTCTAAATTCAATTATTTACGGTTCACGTCCGTGTTTGGTTCACTCAAATTCATATGTATACCAAATTTCAACTTAATCGGTCAGTTACATTCGGAGCAAATTGGCTGTGACAGACGGACAGATAGACAGACAGACAGACACACGAGTGATCCTATAAGGGTTCCGTTTTTTTCCTTTTGAGGTACGGAACCCTAAAAAAATTTATATTCTGTAATTTTCAGGTTCTCGTTTTGGCCCAAGCATACCGTGGACTACTTCAGGAAAGTCTTCAAGATGATGGTGGAAGAGAGAGGGGGATATGAGAGGGAGATGGATGGAAAGAGAGATCTGCTCGACGCGCTGCTGAAGATGAAGCAAGATGCTAAGAAGGATAACCAAGGTACCCAAAAAAGAATTCTGGAATTTTATTTAGGGAGTTTTTATTCACTTACGTTTGACCAAAAACAGATTGACCCAACTATCAATCCGTTTTTTTTTTTTTTAAACCTGCTGCAATAGTAATAATCACCTTCACTGCATAATTGTAGCCTGCACTTGATGGAAAGGTCGGTAAGTTTAACGTGCTGATGAATATAAGAAAAACAAGTAACGTGTATGTATGTGCAAGGGCAGCGGGTTTTACTTATATTATACTAGCTTATTCCCGCGGCTCCGCCCGCGTGGATGTCGGTTATCGCGTAAAAAAGTAGCCTATGTCCTCCATATCCCAGGCTATATCTCTGCCTTTCATGACGATCGGTTCAGCGGTTTAGGCGTGAAAACGTAACATACAGATAGACAGACAGAGTTATTTTCACATTTATTATATTAATATGGATATATTAGTAGGTATATTAAGATTGTTTTTAAGCCACAAAAACTCATACTTGACACATTAATTACTCAAGCAAACTTATATTCCACCGGACAAGTTTAGTTTTTACAAAGCTTTTTATTAAATCACAATGTTTCCAGAATTTTACGTATTTGCTTCTCTATATTTCCAGATATGAATTTGGACATTCTATTATCGAATGCAATGATCTTGCTCCAAGGAGGATATGACACATCTTCTACTTGTTTGCTTTATATCGTTATTGAGTTGGCCCACCACCCTGAACAACAGGTAACAATCAACAACAACAAACTATTTACAAAGATACAAGGATCTTTTGACGCGTGACCAAAATCGGAACTTACGCCGCCATCTTGTTAGGGTTCCATACCCAAAGGGAGCGAGCCTATCACTAAAGCTCAACTGTCCAGTTGTCATCCGTCCGACTGTAGGCTCGTACAGACTCGCGCGATATCGCGGGCGCGACAGGCAGCGATAAAGAAATTGTGCTACTAGTGTCGCGTCGCGCCCGCGATATCGCACTAGTCTGTACGAGCCTTAAATTGTCACAGGGCTGTATATTTTGAACCGCAATAGGTAGACACTTGTAACTTTCACTGAGTATGAACTAATACTGCCGCTATAACACCAAATAATAAAAATAAAGGAAACGGGTTTCGTTTTTTTTTTTTCTTAAGTATTTAAGGGGGAAGCATTAGGGTAGCCCGCGAAATTCAAATTTTATTATTTTATTCAGTAGGTATCAGGTTTCATGTTGATCTAATAATATGATTCGCAACCGTTACAAATATGTATTTACAGAATTATAATCATTAGAATAAGTAAGACAACTCCTTAATTAGTTCGTTTAATCTGATTGAATGACTATTTCATGAAATCATAACTTTTAGGATTATACTAACTTAAGGAGTTGTATTACTGATTCTAATGATTATAATTCTGTAAACACATATTAATGTTACGGTCGCGTATCATACTTTAATCAACATACACCCAGACAATGAGCTGCAAATTGCAAAAATCGTAAGAAAATTTGAATTTCGTGGGCTACCTTAGCGCTTCCCCCTTAAAAGAAAGGTTAAATATGGGTTAAAGACCTGAAATAAATGTTTTTTTTTTGAAGAAATATGTAGTGTTAAATATTGTACTGTGGTATGGAACTCTTCGTGTCGGACTGCGACTCGCACTTGGCTGCTTTTTGTCTAATACATTTTACAAAACAATTGCACAAATGTTTACCAACAGACAACGCTCTCCTGTCAATGACAGTCAAGCGGCAAAAGATCCTCGCAGCACTTGATAGGTACCCGAGAGTACCCAAGAGTAAAGCCCCATTTACACGGTTTTTTTTTTAAAGAAAGAAATACTAACAGTAAAAAATAAAACTTGAACATTTAAAACTAACAAAATTTACATTGTAAACCTGTGCGAGGCCAAAAAGGCCACAAACTTCACACAAACTTGTTTTGTTCGCCCATGTTTGAATGATAGAAATGTTTCCTGCCAGAATTGAATGCGATTTTATTGTACGGTGGCCAGCACATCAAGTTACCACAAACTGTAAAATTTACTCGTCCAAATTTGAACTAATTAAAAAAACGATTATAAACACTTTAAAGTTTAAAATCGTTTCGAGATATTTGACAGTTTCGCGTAGCTTGATGTGCTGGCCACTGTATGTATATGCTGTTAACACCTATACCGGTTTTGAACGGCAACTGACTAGCCCGTATCATGCAACAGTTGTACGTGTTGTTTGGAAGGTGCCAGTCAATTGTTACTTTAATTTTATGATATGCTGATAGGTAATAAACTTGCACCGTGTAAATGGGGCTTTAATTTGACATTTGAGCTAAGAGTCTGTCACAGTGGTATGAGTGACGCAGCAACTCTGTAAAAGCCATATTTGTCTAAGACTTCATGTGCCTGGCTTTTTCTAAAATAAAAGTAACTTACTCCTTATAACAACAGCTGTCTGCCAGTGAAAGTTCCGTCAAAATTAGTCCAGCCATTTCGGAGATTAGCCGGAACAAACAGACAGACAGACAAAAATTTGATAAATTGTTTTTTTGTTAAAGGTACCGTATATATTTTATTTTGACAATATAAACAGACACTGCAAATTTTATCATTTGTATAGCATGTATATGTATTGCAAAAGAGTTTATAACATAAACTGGTGAAATGTGACTGTACGACGGTGCTTCCGTAAACTAAACTAAACAGTTTCTTGTTTTTTTTTTTACAGCAAATCCTATACGAGGAAATTGTGGAAGCAAAAGAAGCACTAGGAGGCAAGGAGTTTGACGCGGAAACTTTAGCTAAACTGCCCTATCTGGATGCTGTAATTAAAGGTACACACGGCTACATATCAAGCTATACAAATCCAGTATAAGGTAATCTCGCATTGCATAGGATTTCCCTACAATGAGAGATCAGCTTATACTAGAAATGTATAGCTTGATATGTAGCCGTGTGTAAAACATATCCCTTTTTACGGTTCCGTTGTCACAAAAAAACGATCTAGAGAAATGTGGCCGTTTTTCTTTAGATCACATTTTGTTGCTTCGTGTCTCAATATGAAACTTTATAAAAGGTATTAGAAAATTCTAGACACACTTATCGAGGTTCCTGATTGAGCTGTTTTTCATAATTCCTTCTCAGTCACGAGATAATATTTTTTTAAAGGAGGCGCTAGTGGACCCGAGACAGCCCTCTTAAATGATTTAAAAGCTGTATTAAAAACAAACTTTGTGAAAAAGGGTACTATACAATTTCTGATTATTTAGAAGACAAAAAAGCTTGGGATTGAGCTGCTCGCTCTGCTAAGCCTTATGATAAAACCGTAAAACTTGACATTTTTATCAGTACATACCATTTTACATACATATTGACATTGCTCAATATTATATACAAAATGACATGAATATTTACTTTGAAAAGTATTATTTCTTTAATTATTGTGAATGTGAGCACTTTTTTTTTTCTCACTTAGTTTTGATGATGGTCTGGTATTTTGAGTACTTTATGCGGCCTACCCAAATGTCCTTTCTTTGGTATTGTTCGTCGAGTCGTTGAGCTCCTTAAATCCTGAGTTGAGCTACACGATTACTGACAAATGCTTGCACTGACTGGACAGGTCCACTCAAAGTGTGGTTCTTTCCTCAAAAGACCATTTCAGACACGGATCTACGTGGTCCTCACACGATCTGGTCAGATAGGAAATGTCGACTCTTACTTAATTTTTTTAATATGACATGTAAAAGTGATTCCGATACCCTATTTACAGAATAAACGATTTCATTTCATTTCATTTATGTATCGAAGTTAAAGGGAAAACTATCACAGCTGCTTGTGCAAAGTGCTTTACAAGTTACCGAGTAGTAGTCGACCAACTTACATTTGCACTTGAAAAACATGACAACGACAATGTTAAGTTTGTTCTTGGGACAAACTCATCCCAACTACGGAACCCTTCATTGTACGTGGTTCGACACGCACTTGGTCCGTTTTTTAATAACATAAGGTTAAAATCAGATCTAACCCATAATTCATGACAACTGCCAGCAATATTCGTGTAACATCACACGGTACCTGGGCGGTAACATTACAAAGTGGACTTTAGAAAGAGACCTACACACAAGTATGAGTGGCAAAAACTTCGAAACCTCGATGTGCCTTGTGATGACATTAATTTTACAATCTGTGATAAGTTTAACTCGCACACTGACTTATTATATGTTAAAATTTTAGTAAAATCGTCTACATTGTATCTAACATACAATTAATTTATCTATATATAACGTAAATTAATGAATTTTGATTATGGGGATCACTTTTGGTTGTGAAACTAGAAAAAAAAAATGAGTTTTTCAAACTGTACCGAGTGACATATCCAATGAAAGGTCATAATGTAAGGATTTATAATTTTAAAACATATCATTTTAAAGTTATCTAAGAAAATATATAAAAAATTACTATTCCCCCCATATTTTCGAAATAACTGATCCTAAAATTAAAAAAAAATTAAACATAAAATATTTATTTACTATAGATTACAGGAAAACCTATAAGAAGTCTAAGATCTTAAAATAACATGGTAAATCTCTCAAAATAATTGTGCGTACAAACTTACATTTGCAGTTCGAATGTATTAGTACTTGTTTTTCAACTACAGTGTTAAGGTTTTACCTGTTGTGGTATAGTAATTGTATTCTAGGTAAATCGTCTTTACATATAATGGTATGATTGATGTATACAAAGTATTTTAAAACAGTTTAAAAGAGTAACAGTGGAGTTTCTTCCCATTTTCTTCATACGAAACTGAAACTACCTTTTGGAAGGGGCAACTAGAATCAATTTTATTTCCGTGTAAATTTTGACGTTCAAAAGTGCCATTTATGTGCATATTTGAAACAAATGCTTTGACTTTGGTTTGACCATATTTACAGCCAGCTACTATCCTATTCTGACGCATCCACTGACTGACCTGACCATCACCATCTGTCGCTTTTCCCAACTATGTTGGGGTTAGCTTCCAGTCTAACCGGATGCAGCTGAACACCAGTATTTTACATGAAGCGACTGCTTATCTGACCTCCACAACCTAGTTACTGTTACTTTCGGGCTTCTGACTACCAGTGACGACGGTCATAGATCTACAAATGACAGCCGGAACCAACGGTTTAACGTGCTTTGCGAGGCACGGAGGGACTCTTTATGACCAACCACGCCAAGTATAAACTAACTTTTCTCATTTCTGTTACAGAATCCCTAAGAAAGTACCCAAGCATGGGCTGGATGGACCGCCTCGCACTCAAAGAATACAAAGTGAACGAACACCTGACCATCCCTGCTAAGACAGTGGTCTACGTGAATGCTATTGGCATGCACATGGATTCCACGTACTTCCCAGAGCCTGAAGTCTTCAGACCTGAAAGATTTTTGCCTGAAAACGCGAAGAGTGTCGTCCCTTATAGCTACATGCCTTTTGGAGAAGGACCTAGAATGTGTATAGGTATGTTTCACAGATTATTTTCTTGATTCCGTGATCAACTTAACAGTCCTACAAAAAGTCAGCGAACTTAATTGATAAGTCTAGTCAGTCACAAAGACACTACACTACACATTCCATTCGTTGAAATGCCTCCAGAGCTTCTTGCCCTTAAATACCAATATTTCCCTTGCTCAAACTCTTATACAGCCCATCATAGCCTACGCTGATGCCTGTTATTTGGATGCCACCGAGGAGCTTTTAAATAAACTTGAACGTTTGCAAAATATATATCTGTATTCGTTTTGTTTTTAACCTTCAAACCGGCCAAGTGCTTGTCGGGTACCACGCACAATGCAGGGTTCCGTAGTTGGGATAAATTAGACCCAAGAACACACTTAACATTGTAGTTGAAATACATGTTTTCCCATACAGAATGTATCGGAGAACATGTTTTTCAACTGCAAATGTAAGTTGGTTGACTATTACTCGGTAACTTCGTTATATATACTACTGCTCTGAATTTTTTCACACATCCAAATACAACCATTTAGCTGGCAGAGGGGAGGACACTTGACTCTAACAAAAAATAGTAGGTACCCTAAAAAACAATATTTTTCAAGATTTTATTTTACCACTTTGTCGGCGTGATTAATTATGTATACTTATACTCATACCTACTACTCATAATTACAGCTTTCTAGTACTCAAGAGTCTCTGAGCTAAGCCACGGACAGACAGACAGACAGACGGACATGTCGAAACTATAAGGGTTCCTTGTCTACTACGGACCCCTAAAAAGTATGATCACATTTCTAACTTTCGAAAGATACTCAAGTGGCTCCCTATCCGACTTTACGCGAATTCTCGGATATTGTGTTTGCTATGTATTATCCTTCACAACCCTATAACGCCATCCTATCTGCGAGAACGCTTTTCATACGCTTGACCTTTTGATGCACCTTGCAGGTCGCATCTTAGAAATGTCCTTAAATCCCCTCCGCACTCCACCGACTTCTACTCCTACTTCTTCCCTGCGCACGCTGTTCGGTTGCCAAACTGTTGCAGTTTTTAAAAGAAGAGTAAAAGAACAACGTCCTCCGACGCGCGACGCGACGTCGCTTGGACTAAAATATTACCTACAACTTATATTAAACTTAACAGGCCATTTTTATTTTTTTTTATTTTTACTTTTTAATGTTTTTGTTTGTTTCGGGGATTTTATGAATTTTAAATTTTACTTTTATTTATTTCCTGCTTTTTAAACTCTATATAATACTCCTTAACACGCTACGATTGACACGGGCCTCGCCGAAATCTGCGCAGCCGTACGTATATGTTTCCCACAGTGAAGCTAGTTACTCATTTATCCTCATTTCCCTTGGTTACTCCATCATTAGACCTTGATCATCACATCTATCTATAACCTATTCATTGAGACCATTCCAATGAGCCCAAAAACACAATACCTTTGCTGTTAGTTGGTGTGGGAGTTCGGTATCCTGCAAATTCTAGATGATACTGCAGCATCAGTTCAAGATTTCCATGTTCTAATGTCATTAAAGTACCATAATACCAAATTTCGACTCGATCAGACCTGTTTAAGTTGCTCACCTACTTGACTGCCTCGTTTGTCTTTTGGTCGTCACCGCGACGACTGAGCATGAGGTCCTAGGTTCCATTCTCAGCAAAAGTTATTAAGTATGCACATTAGAAATTTCTGTGTAAGAGCCTGAAGGAATTGAGCCCGGTTATAGCACTAGGCGCATCCGCTATTTTATGAGACTTAAATTAAAAAAAAATGAAAAAATAGTTTATTTCAAGTAACCAGACTCATATACCTAAAAGACCAAAGACTCAGATACATAAAAGGATACAGACAGGATACGAAGCCCAGACAAAAACGAAGACTCACAACTACACAAGGTAACAATATGTCTGCTTCATTGCCGGATATAAGGGCAATCCAGTTTGTTGGCGATCATCGCCAGGTCGGTGAAACTTAACTGGAGAAACGTGCGTGTAATACACGTCTGCTATTCCCTTTGAGGGTACAGGAGTGATGTTATAAATTTATTTTCCGTTCACAGGTAAACGCATAGCACAAAACACTATCCGCTATTGTCTAGCAGCCGTAGTGCTGAACTTCGAGATCAAGCCACTGCCCAAGTATCCCATCCCCAATGACATTCCCGTTGAGAAGAGAGGCCTGTTCTACCTTCCTGCCATACCACTGTCCGTAGAATTTAAGCGAAGGAAGTAAAACATGTTAAATGATTTTGTATCAATTCCTCCGTGCGTCGATAGTGAAAAACGGCCGATTTATTGTTGTAAAATCTTACCTAAGTTGTTACAGGTGTAAAAAGCTACGTCAACAAGCACAAGTCACATATTCTTACCGTGATATTATTTTCTTTTTTTTACTCAATGTTTCTACTTAGTTCGATTTACAAAATGCAGACTTCGACCTGGTGACGGGTCTTTTTAAACCATCTATAAATTGTGTCAGCCCATAGGAATTTGAACTTTGTCAGGTATGAGATCTAAAACTTGATATTAAGTACCTAAGATTGTGATTTCAAGTTTAGTATGGATTATATTGCACGCGTGCTGTGGTTTCCGCACTGCACTAACTATGTATGTGATAGCGTAGATGTCATCTGCGCTAATTGGGTATTTATCAAAATAAACGTTTAGGTACAGATCCTGATAACACTCATAATATTAATATTGTATACAATAAATGTTTTTATAATATACCTTATAATGTCTTTCGTTTTCTTTAGCTTATTAGGTACTGCAGCTGATACGAGTATGATGTGGTGATGTGTGAACTTATCAAGATGTCTCATAGTACGTCTATTAATATTTATTTTATAGAACCTATTGAATAAGGAACTACATATCTATCCTCTGAAACTCCATGCCTGTAAATTAGCTGTTGTGACTGATTGGCTTAAGACTAAAACTTACGATGACATTGAAGCTAATGGTATCGTTGCTTCCATAAGCTGTCTAGTAATTAATAGGATTGCGGTCCCGGAATCGTTAGTGGAAGAAGTTGTTCCTGGCTTCCTCCGATTCCAAGAAATTATCGCAGGGCTAACCGAAACCTAATCTGAAACCTAAAACTTATACCTGAGGAGGTAAAGAACAAAACCTCACAATTCCACTTTTCGAAATTTTTGGAAAAACAACAAAATGTAATTAATTTACCCTTCACAATTAGTACATTTATTTTGATTATGTCATTTTAAACTAGGTTTTGAACTGAGTTTAAAGTGTCTTATTGGTAATTATAATAATGAGTAACTTTGCTAATTTTTTTAAAAGAAAAATGGGGTAGTGATGTTTTGTTGAGACTTTTTTGGAAAGGTAAGGTTTTGATTTGAATTTCTGGAAAAGCCAGAAAATATGCTGCTTTGATAGACTGGATAGTTAAAATGAAACACTATCTTTGGGAAAAAAAAATATCTCAATGTTTTACAATGTCTTATACTCTTACTGTACTAGTGTCTGGCTCAAAACAATCACATGCTTTATTTTCATTGACATCCTCATGCTCCTCGTCATTTGATATTGTGTCATCCACAGGTCTTAATATTTCAACATACCATTTCAGCTCGTCTAATTCCCTCCAATCATCACCAAATTGTTTCTTCAACTTTTCATTTCTTTGCCGGACCGGCAATGTACAGAAAAATTAAAATAGACGTGTAACGTAATTTCATTTTATTGTTTATTTTTGGTCAAATAATGGAAGTCAAATAAAAGAGGTCAGTCAATTAGAATAGGGATTTTGACAGTTTTGTACGCTTACTAACCGTAAGCGTACGTCTTGGTATTGATAATTTCGATTATTAGATATTATGATACGGCCAAGCTGGTTTCATGAGGAATACGGGAGACAGACTTAGTAGTTGTAAAATTGCACTTTTCGAAAAGAAGTATAGTCGGCAATAAGCATGAATAAGCATGATTATCCTATCAAGTGTCAGGCTATCATCATAGGGAGCCCCCACAGTGTGAGGAAGCTGAATGGCTTAACTGTGCGACCTGTGATGTTCGACAATTTAATCATCCCGTTTAGCTCCGATGTTAAGGATCTTGGTTTGTATGTCGACACTTGTCTTGACTGGCGAAAGCAGGTCACGACTGTCTCAGTAAAAAAGTCACCGGAACGTTGCGGTCGCTCTATCGGTTGAAAAACCTGCTCCTATCACACATAAAGGCAATGCTTGTACAATCCCTAATCTTTCCCATAATTGACTATGGTGATGTGAATGCAGATCTCCTCAATAAACTCGACCGCCTATTAAATAACTACATACGATTCGTTTTCAATCTTCGTAAATATGATCATGTGTCCGCGCACCGATTGGTTTTAAAATGGTTGCCCATTCGTCAGCACAGAGAGTTGAGGGCTCTGTATATGTTGTTTTCTATACTCGACGAATCGACAAACCCACTTCTCCTTCTTACCTGACTTCCCATGTTCAATACTTATGCTCTGCCCATAGTAAAAATCTTCGTTCCACCAACAATCGTCTTCTACGATGTCCGTCGCACCGCTCTGGTTTTATTCACTCCTCTTTCTTTGTCCTAGCGGTCTTTCTTTGGAATGCGCTGCCTCTGAATATCAGGATGGCAACCAGACGGTTATCATTTAAAGTGAAGGCACGTGAACATATTCGTAAGAAGTTGGCTGAATCATCCCAGCACCGATTCGTTTTCTACCCTACCAATCGTTATTTCTCCTGACACTGTTTATTTTGATTATATGATTGTATGTATGTATCTATGTATTAGTATATATTTATTTTTCCTTTTTCGAGTTATCTATCCCTTAAGTTGCACCTACCATGTTTTGTCTCCTGCATGATTCAAGGTTGACTGGTAGAAAATGCCTCAGGCATTAAGTCCGCCTTTGTACAGTATTTTTTTACTTGTGCATAAAGTTTTAATAAATAAAATAATCATATTTAAATAATAAACTTGTTTTATTTAATACCATTTACAATTAACAAGTCGCTGCCTCAGTATTACAGTTAATGTAACATTTTAAATTTTTCACTTATTAGGGTAATTAAATTTTGACCCAGTGTCAATATAACGATGTTGAAATTTCAATTTGATAAAAGTTGAACGTAGAAATCTGTAATATTAGGCCGGCGAGATGTTTCAATAATCAAATATCTGGAAAGAACGGCCCACTGACATTTTTATTCAACGTTTTAATCACGTTTATAAAAGGTTCGGTTTCAAACCGTAATCAAACCGAACCTTCGGTTTCGGTTTTGGCAAAAAACCTGTTTCGGTCGGACACTAGTTTTTTCTCTAGGATGGCAACGCCATAGACGGCTTGTAATCACTTACAATCAGGTGGCCAGTAGCCGTCTTGATTGCCACCCTTATTCTTAGATGGTAGGCTATCTAGGCGGTTATTATTAAACAAACACTTCCACACAATAGGCATATCGGACAATCGTCTGTGCAGGGCTTGCATGGAGGCTGAAGAAACCGTCGCGTATGTGCTCTTTGAATGCTCAGGACGTCACCCAGATTAGAGCAGAAATAATTTACTTCTGGAGGGAGATGGGCTGATTGGAATAACCGCTAAAGGCCGCCATGGTCCATGTATGTCCACCTGTGGGTCTAAGTGCAGAAACCCAACCCTTTACCATAGAACTGTACGTCGCTTGCTCCCACCTGCCCCTGCTTGTCCTTTGTCACCAGTCCTGACTCTGTATATTTTGACTGCTGTGACCAAAACTACAAACGTATTGTTCAGGGAAGTTTTATTAAAATGTGGCTCGTATTTTAGTATACTGTCGTGTTTTACGACTTCCACGCGTAGGACATCGCGGGCAGAAGCTAGTTAATAATAAATAAACGTTCAGTGAGAAGGTGAATGAAGTGATTCGCTTAATTCGTCAACAAAACAACACGTCAACTTTAGATAAACGCTATCAGTCATTAGTAGGTAAGCATTTTAATTTTAAATTTGCTGTTTTAAGACGGCAAGATAACGTTTATTAATTAGTTTATTACTTAGTACTTTTTATTAAAACAGCTTTGTTTTAATGACATGACTACACTAATAATAAGTAACGGAATTGAGAAATTTTATTACGTTGATATCTGTCTTCGATACTATTACGCGGGGTGATTTCTCTTTTTCATCAAGTATAGACTTCCGCTGTTTCCAAGAACGGCGATGTTATTATGACCAGCAAAATGCCCATATCACCAATTAATACTTCTCAATACTTTTCAGTGCACTGAGCGATGATTTTAAATGAATATAAAAAAAACCGGCCAAGTGCAGGTCGGACCACGCACAATGAATGGTTTCGTAGATGGAATGAATTTATCCCAAGAATAAATTTAACATTTTAGTTAAAAAACATGTCACAAAATGGATGGGAGAGCATGTTTTTCAACTGTAAATGTAAGTTGGTCGACTATTACTCGGTAACTTGTAAAGCCTACTTAGCTGTGATAGTTTTCATTATAATTATATAGGTACTACTGTTGTGAATTTTTCTCCAATTTTTTTTTAAATCCAAATACAACCATTTAGCTGGCAGGGACACTTGACACTTGACTCTAACAATGCAATTTAAAGCTTAATATTACGCAAACGGATCCCCAAATCGATAAATGGTTTTCACAAACCCGCAATATTTTTAAACGGCCTATTCAACGATACTCCATATATAAATATCATCCTACTTTACGTGTACCGGAGATACCTACCCTAAAAAAATTTAAAGTAAAGTATTTTTTTTCAAGACTTTATTTACCAGTTTGTTGGGGTGATTAATATATATACTCATACCAAACTACAGCTTTCTAGTACTAAGAGTTTCTGAGCTAAGCCGCGGACAGACAGACAGACAGATGGACAAGGCAAAACTATAAGGGTTCCTTGTTTACTACGGAACCCAAAAAAATCGAAAATACAATGTATATTAGGTAAATATTTAAAGAAACTGGGGAAATGTGGATGTGTGGATTTATGTATGTGATTATAGGTACACATCTACTTAACCCTTCGGGGTA
This sequence comes from Dryobota labecula, assembly GCA_947523025.1. Taxonomy (NCBI): domain Eukaryota; kingdom Metazoa; phylum Arthropoda; class Insecta; order Lepidoptera; family Noctuidae; genus Dryobota; species Dryobota labecula. Next base: position 25,124,617 of record OX383295.1, on the reverse strand, counting down.
TACACGCGTGATATTCTGTTATGTTATAATTGTGCGTGGATGTCCTAGGAGGACTGATAGAGATCTAATTGGTGACGTTCTTCAGAAAGGTCAGGTGCGTAGTACTTACTCACAACCGGCGTGCGTGTATGACCAGATGTATGAATGTAAACGAAGCAAAAGAAGTATGTAAGGAGCGTAGCAGGTGGCGTTCTATAGTTTCTGCCTACCCCCATGGGAAGAACGCGTGAGTTTATGTATTAATGTATGATATTATAATAAAATTCTAATATTTCTTAACATTTGCTAACATGCCTGTACCTAATAATGTTGTTACCATCTTGCATGCATGTATTTTACTGTATGTATGACACATGTTTAAGCAAATAAATATTATCTTATCTTAAAAGGTGTTTGTATTGGCTATTACATTCCTAGGCGTCATTTTACAAAAAAAAACCTGTTCATTGTACTCGTTACAACCAGCCTGTATACAAATACTGCAACGACAATGATAGAGCAAGATTCCATAAATAGATATCATGTTAATCAGCTTCATACATACGTAACAATGAAGCTAATACTATCATAATCGATCTTGTGCATTGATAATTATGAGATACTAGCTTTTGCCCACGGCTCCACCGATGTCGTTTATCGCGTAAAAAGTAGCCTATGTCCTTCTCCATATCCCAGGCTATATCTCTGCCAAATTTCATGACGATCAGTTCAGCGGTTTAGGCGTGAAAACGTAACATACAGACAGACAGACATAGAGACAGACAGACAGAGTTACTTACATTAATAGTATTTTTTTTTAAATCTTTATTTATTTAAGGGATTTTTGTACACATATGCGACGATATCAATCCCATCGTGCTTTTACAAATACCAATTTACTCCTAAACTTAATTAACAAATCTAATTCACACAAAACTTACATTAATAGTAGGTCAGTCTTTGAAAAGTAAATGTTGTCAACCAACTAATGTATATTGTTTACACGATTGTAGACAAACAAAACTATAATTCTTTGTTTTTAATTAAAATAAAATCAATGTCCACACGGCTACATATCAAGCTACACATTTCCAGTATAAGTAGGCTGATCTCCCATTGTATAGGATTTCCGTACAATGAGCTTATATTGAAAACTAGCTTTTGCCCGCGGCTTCGCCCGCGTGGATGTCGGTTATCGCATAAAAAAGTACCCTATGTCCTTTTCCATGTCCCAGGCTATATCTCAAATTCCTAACTTAATATTAATTTTAAAGTGATTCTCTGTGTGAATAGAAACCGAAACAAATGACAATGATCTAATATAATAAAAGTACTTATGTTCTGAGTGAACTTTACCTAAAGATAACAAACACAAAACCAAAATAACAAAGGAGAATGCCAAAAATCGGCTCGAATCATATGTAGCGTCCGACAGACTTTCTATAATAATGATAATTCATAATAGAAAACAGTATGAATTATACAATATAAATAAAATTTGTAGAAGTACACCGTTGAAAACAATTTTAAATAGTTATTCAATTTATCAACATATTTTATAGCTCACACAACTGACACAACACACAATTTAAAATATAAATGTTGCCAATACCAAAACAAAATAATATCGATATGAAATTGTACTAGCAAATCGATTACAATAGTAAGAAGTAGAAAGACACAGTCTTAATTTCGACTTACTTACTTACTTTCGACACAGTCTTAATAATTAAATAATAAAGTCGAAATAATTAGCTGTCGAAATTCAGAATGACACTCTTATCGTTAAAATCAGAAGTATTAACTGGTCAACTTTAAAGAACTATAACTTGTTTTGGTGTACTTCTCATAGAAAACTAAGTATACTATCAAATTCTATAACAATTTTCCTTTTTTATGAAATATAGTTCATCTTTGTCGGTTCTGGCCGAGTCTTGTAGGAAGCCTTGGCATTGTCCTTTCATTCAAATTCTTAAAGCAATCTGTACCAAAATTACAACATGAAATAAAAATGCGACACTAATATTACTTTTAAAATAATTCACGTAAGTACCAACAATGTGAAAACATAAAGAATTAACCTCCGAAATGTCGCATGATACACCGTTTGTGCTGAGAAAACACTCGAAATGTCTAATGAACACTATTGGTGCTTAACTTTTCTCAGGGTCACGTTCGCAATTGGACGAAATATTTGACATTTATTGTGTACTTGCTACACGATCTGGCTGTAGAATTCGATTAATCGACTAATACTTGACCGGAATTAATACATTTTAGCAGGAACACCACTAAACGAATGAAAAAAAAAAAATACGTCTGTGGTCGTTGTAACGGTGTGGCGCAACGCATTTTGTAAACATTCATCAAGGATAAACGTGCGTATACTCGTAGTAATGGATTCAATGAGAAAACGGGTTAATCTTAGAAGAATCTTATACAGAATTACTGAGAAATAAGTGTAGATTTCATATTGAGTGTCAGTACCCCTACCATGAGTTGTTATCGAAAACTTACTCGCTATCGTTAAACTCGCTAGCGTATTAACGTGGATCGAATAGATTTCGATAATGCTTGCACCATGAGTTTTACGGAGTCTTACGCGGGCGCTAACGTAAGCTCGATAGATCGTGTCGTCTAGCTAACTTCACTCCATAAGTTTTGTTTCTTTCTTTCTAAGTAATAAGAAGAGAGAAGGCATATACTCAAAATGTACTCGCTACACAGTCAATGATCCGACTAAATAAAAAGGTTGCCAGTTAGTGAACTACTTAAGGTATTTAGTGGTTGTTGAATTTGTATTCGTTATAAGTATGTCACTGTTGTATTATCGAGTTTGTTGACGTTGTGTGGTTCGCGGAGTTAAATAAGTTTATAAGATAACAATACAATGAGGACCCTGTGTGGCACAATTTCAACTGATGGTGGAGTTCATGGAAAGAAAGAAAAATGCGTTTATTGGCATTACAGCAAAAAATACACCTTAAAAACTATAAAAAACAGAAAACAATGATTATAATGCCAAAAGGGCCTCAGCTCAGCATAATGTCAGATGACACACAAGGTGTACCAACTAACGCTGATTTTCAGCTGCAACCCACGAGTGCCATACGCTAGAATAATAAAAACATAGGTAAAAGTGTCCGTTTTAATACATAAATTAAGATAAATTATAGGTGATATAAAATACTCATACGAAATAAAATAAATTATTACGACATACATGTTTATATATGTGTTGTGCTGTGATTAATGCTAAATTACCAAAATAAATACCCAATATCTGTGTACCTAAAGGTATGTTTCTACATATTTTAATAATTAGGGGGAAGCGCCAGGGTAGCCAGGGTTGATTGATATTTATTTTCAATGAATGAAAATGTTGGCTTGAAATTCACGTTGTTTACGTCGTTGGTCTTCTAATTCAGCGGCCGCTAACATATTTCATGCCAATAATATCTTCCAGTCATTATTTTTACTTAATTGGACTCAAAATCGGTTATAATTTTATTGTAAACTACGTTTCACTCGTCAAAATGCTAGTGAGTTACGTAACTACTATCGTAAGCGTATTTTTCGATAGCGTCTGTCAAATTAGTGACTCGTGGTGCCGTTTTGTATGGCGACAGCTGAAAAACGTTAGCGACTATCGAATAGATTACGTTAGGTTTCTTACCTGTCGAAATCTATGGTGCTTATGATATTATAGCTTATTGTTATCGTAAACGTGTTTCCAAGAGTAAAATTCGGCAAACAAATACTTACAAAAAGACAATAAAATGGATATAGTATGTTATCCTTTAGAGATAGACATATGCCATCGCTGACTTTTTGAAGACCTTTATAATATACATATTTACACCATACTTTATTTTGTTATATCTCAAAGGGTTTAGACAGCGTTTTCGTTGAAAGCGGCTTATTTTTTTCCGACACCTCCAATAAATATCGTTAATGTATATCAAAATGTATAAAAAAAGTTAACAAATTATTTACTAAAACCTTTCTTGAGAACCACGCTATCCATTGGTCAAAACATCATGAAAATCGGTGCAGTATTTTTTGAGTTTATCGCGAACAGACAGACAGACGCGGCGGAGGACTTTGTTTAATAATATGTAGTGATGTATAGCTTGATATGTATGGCATGTGCGTATCTACCTCACCCACCATCATTCCCGCTCTACCGCAGATGTTAAAAGAACTATTATTATTTTCATAACTCTTAAAAATGGGAACTGGTATATGATAGAAGACTAGCTGCTGCCTGCGGCTTCGCCCGCGTGGCTTTTTCTAACATAAAAGTATGTTACTCCTTATAAGATCAGCTATCTGCCAGCGAAAGTCACGTCAAAATCTGTCCAGCCGTTTCAGAGATTAGCCGGAACTAACAGATAGACAGACAGACGTATTGACTTTCATATGCCATTAATAAAAAGCTGTTATTTTGACATTATAAACAGTCACTTCAATTTTATTTATTTGTATGTATATTTTTTATATGGATGAGACACGAAGCAACAAAATTCGATCTAAATAAAAACGGCCACATTCCTCTAGACCGTATTTTGTTGCTTCGTGTCTCAATATGAAACTTTATAAAAGGTATTAGAAAATTCTAGACACACTTACCGATATAGTTGATTGAGCCGTTTTTCATAATTCCTTCTCAGTCACGAGATAATATGTTTTTAAAGGAGTGGCGCTAGTGGACCGGTGACAACGCTTTTAATACACTGGTGGAAAAAACAATTTGGCCACTCATATTTTTATGATTTATTCATTAATTTCGGTCTGTTTAAAAATTAAAATAAATAATACTTTTATGAACGTTCATTTGCAATCTTAGTAGAGGGTTTATTGATAAAATTATCAAGTGTAAATGTGTCAAATGAGATTCAATCAGATTTTTAGTTACCCACACTTTAAATGTCCTACCGCTAGGACGTTATTTAAAACTGTCGTTAAATTCGTATTACTAATTTAAGTTCTGTGCCGCCCACTTCCTTTTCACTAATAAATATGGATCTACGCGAAGTAGAATATGTTCGAATCGTAACGTTTTTACAAACTGGAATGAGCTAGCGAAATGTCGCTCGACAATGTGAAGTTAATCGATCAACAGTTCAATATGTATTCATAGTCTAAATACCAGGAATAAACAATCTTGTTGTACATCGCGCACTCGCCTTCACAGAGTAGGCACCTCGTTCATGGGTCAATTTATACGCTTTTACAACAAACATCCCATTGAAATTCGAAACTTACCCATTAAACGATTTAAAAGATGTATGCCAAACTTTGTAAAAAAGGGTACTATACGAGTAAAATTTCTAATTAAGTATTTAAAAGACAAAAACCTTGGGATTGAGCTGCTCGCTCTACTAAACCTTGTGATAAAACCGTAAAACTTGACATTTCATTACAAAAGGTATTTGGAGACCGATAGCTACATTAGAAGACCTGAATCAGGTCGAAGAAGAAAGACATCTGAACAGGATGATCGATTTGTAGTGTTAGCAAGCTTCAGAAATTGTCATCATTCTGGAGTAGAATTGCAGCACCTGCTCGGAAATGTCCGAGATCTCGCTGTAAGTGATAGGACAATCCTAAACTTACCACAGCTCATAAGGCAGCAAGGTTAAATTTTGTTCGTGATCACCGTGACTGGACTTTGGCACAATGGGGGCAAGTACTCTTTTCTGGTGAGTCCTGTATGTGTCTTTATGGTGCTTATGGTCGCAAAAGAGTATACCCTAGTAGCATTTTTTGTTGGCATTTAGTTCTCTATTAGCTATTTAGTTATTTAGTAGCCTCTGTAAGTAGCCCAACTAAATGCCAACAAAAAATGCTACTAGGGATATCATCATATATTTTGTCTATGTGCCATTTCTGAAAGAGGAGCTTAGTTAGCTATTAGCTTAGGGCTTGGGGGGTTCTAGGGAGATATAAGTTTAGAAGCCCGTACAGAGCTGGTGATCGTAGATAGAGGAAATGTGACTGCTGAATCGAATATCACTGACATTCATGAAGAGCATGTAGTGCCATACTCAGAATTTGTCGGTCAAGAATTAAAATTAATGCACGATAATGCACAATAATCTCTAACGCACATCGCAATATGGACGCGCGTCCACATTGCGATGTGCGTTAGAGATTACTTGCGAGAAGAGGAGATACAGGTTCTGGACTGGCCAGCATGAAGTCCAGACCTTATAATCCAGAATAGAACATTTATGGGACGAGCTAAAACGGCGAGTAAGACAGCGTGAACAAGCTCCGGAAAACATGCAACAACTGAAAGCGACTTTGTTGGAGGAATGGGAAAACATACCTCAATCTAAGATTAAAAAGTTGATACAATCCATGAACAACAGGATGGTATGTGTTAACAAAGCCAGAGGAGGCTATACCTCTTACTAAATAATAATTGACATAAGCGAAACCATAACCCACGCTACCGCATTAGGAATTTTTCCTGTAATGGTAGCAGTGTTTGTGATAAATAAATAAATAATTTTAAAAAAATCTGTTCGAAATCGCGTCAAATACGTAAAGAGAGACCTAAGTCCTCCTACACTTATACATACAACACTGCAGGCCAACTTTATTGTTCTAGTTGCGACCGGGTGTTCAAAACTAAATTCGGTCTAGCGAGTCATCTAAGGGCACACGCAAGGAATTGATTTCTAGGGGTCGCCGTTATCGAAATCGATAAGGAGGACTATATATATAATTTTTTCTTCATTTTAGATTTTTCTTGTGTATTGCTAAAAAAATAAAGTTGGTTAATTTAAAAATGCATTATTTTCTTTAAGAAATAACACACAATCAACAAAAAAAATATTAAAAAAGTTTTTATTTTGAAACACAGTCACGACAACTGGTTTGGTAGGTGGCCCTAATTTTATTGTCCACCAGTATATTTCAGATGAGTCATTCATGACGTTTTGCTTTATGCACACAAATATTTTCTTAAAGTTCCTTGCCTTGTTTTATTGAACTGACGATAACAATAATTAGGCCCGGATTCCTCTGTCGCTGACGTCGGTCGCGTACCGTCAGTCGCGTAGCGCGCTGACCATCAGCGCCAAAGAAAACATCCGTAGTGCGATACTGACCGCTCCACGGTACAGGCGTCTCCAAGTGGATTTGTTGTGGATTTGTGAAGCGGAGTTTGAATTTGGGATATTATTATGAACCCGTTTATAAATTGTTTAGTTGCTGCAGCATACTTACGCAAGCGGAGACGGCGTCAATATAGAAAAAAAAGATATCACATTCACCCAATTGTTGCTGATAGGGTGACGAATGGTGAATTTTCTACTTTATTTGAAAAGCTACGTCAGGACGAGGAAAAGTTTTTTAATTATTTTAGAATGAAAGTAAAATGGCGGTGGTGGCGGGCGACTGTACGCGCGCGTGCCGACGGTCGGGAACAGAGTGAGGACGCTCATAGCGTTCTATAGCGCGTCAGTCGACCGACGAACGCGGCGCTGACGAACGAGACCGACGCGCGTCATCAGCGGCGCGTAGCAACTCGCGCGCCGCTGATGTCAGCTTTACAGTGTGGTGCTTCATAGAACACAACGTATATTCGTACGCGCGACCGACATCAGCGACAGAGGAATTCGGGCCTTAAACTACTAACGAATGACGTGCATTTTTAAGTGCCGACAAAACTGACATAAGGATGATTTCCATCAAACAGCTCGCAACAACCTCAATTGCGTTGGTGGCATGTCAAATAACAGCTGCAGTAAACAGTTAGTATTGTAACCACTTTTTTGCTTTTAATACCATCCTTATGCCTACGGAATAGAAGACAAAATAGGTTGAACGGACTGTAAAAAAGGTTTGTTTAAATGTCTAATCTTATTACAAATGGAGTATGCATCAACATCAACCAATTAAAAAAATTTGAACACATCAACCCGGTAAGAATGAAACTATTTGACTAGGAGCAGAAACGGATACGTTCGCAACCGACGGTACGGAGCCGATCGTATGCGTCGACATCCTGCCGGATGCGATCGGCTGTCGCCGCATCCGTTCGTATCCTTTTGCGATCCGATGCGACGCGAGCCGTTTCGTGGAAATCACCCTTTAATCGGCAAGAAAAGATAAACATAACGTATATGAAAATCTATATAAATAACTCTCAGTGTTGATCTCGAATCATAGAAATGAGCACGAGAGATTCTGTGATCCAAAAATATTCCGAAAATGATACTAATTCTGTTGTTCTTAGTAACGCTTTTCGTTTGTGCGTGGTTGTCAATAAGATGGCGGAGGGCTAAAAGTTACTGGTCAGACAGGGGCGTCCCTCATAGCCCGCCGCATCCCATACTCGGCAGTCTTACCTTTTTGCAGAGAGAAAATCCTGTAAGTATAATTTATTTAGTAACTTTTCTGTTCTGTTGTTTACTTTATTTAGTTAATAACTAAAACATTAAAAAGCATGTAGACACGGAATAAATTGGCTAGGATTATAGGTAGATAATAAAAACTTGAGTAGGTACTTATACTTACGTAGAACCGAGTCTATATTCCTACCTCGCACTTGTCAGTTTTGTAACTGTAAAAAAATAAGATAAATAATTATTTCAAGAAAATTAAATATAAGTCTGAAATAAAGAATTTGAATTTGAATTACGATTTTATTCTATTATAAAAGATCAAGTTTGTTAGATCTTCTAACCATTAATCATTTTATTACGGCACTGAAGCAGGTTTCAAAATTAACCTAATATTTTATAAGTATAACTAGCTTTTGCCCGCGGCTTCGCCCGCGTGGATGTCGGTTATCGCATAAAAAAGTACCCTAAGTCCTTCTCCATATCCCAGGCTATATCTCAAAATTCTAACTTAGTAATAATTTTAATGTGATTCACTATGTGAATAGAAACCGAAACAAATGATTTAATATAATAAAACTACTTATGTTCTGAACGTGAATGAGTCTTTACCTAAAGATAACAAACACAAAATCAAAATACGAAATTTCACTCAAATTCTTAAAGCAATCAATTGTACCAAATTACAACACGAAATAAAAGTGCGACACAAATAATCATTTTAAAATAATTCACGTAAGTACCAACAATGTGAAAACAAAATGAAATCCTCCGAAATGTCGCATGATACACCGCTTGTGCTGATAAAACTCTCGAAATATTTAATGAACATCATTGGTGCATAACTTTTCTCAGGGTCACGTTCGCAATTGGACGAAACATTTGACATTTATTTTGTACTTGCAACACGATCTGGCTGTAGAATTCGATTAATCGACTAATACTTGACCGGTTGACATTTTAGCGGGAACACCACTAAACGAACGAAAAAAATGAAAAGAAAATACGTCTGTACTCTGTGGTCGTGTGGCGGTGTGGCGCGGTGCTTAATGTAAACATTCATCAAGGTTATACGTGCGAAAAGTAATGGATTCAATAAGAAAACGGTTTAATCTTAGAAGAATCTTACACAGAATTACTGAGAAATAAGTGTAGATTTCGTATTGAGTGTTAGTTTACCGAAAAGTGATAAATATGTCAGTGAAAAAGTAACGAAAGTTTTGGAATGCACAAATTTTGATCATAAGGCCGCCGTGTTGAGTCATGTTTTTATGATAAATATTCTTGTATACTGTTTGAAATACACATAAGAAGCTAGCTTATTTATCTACGAACATAATTTGGCTAATAGCTACTGATATTATAGCGTATTGTTATCGTAATCGTATTTCCAAGAGTAACATTCGGCAAACAAATACCTACAAAAAGACAATAAAATGGATATAGTATGTTATCCTTAAGAGATAGACATATGCCATCGCGGACTTTTTTAAAGACCTTTGTAAGATACACAATTCCACCATACATTATTTTGTTATATCTCAAAGGGTTTAGACAGCGTTTTCGTTGAAAGCTCCCAGACGGCTTATTTTTTTCCGACACCTCCAACAAATATCGTTAATTCATACAAAAATGCATACAAAAACTTAACAAATTATATACTAAAACCTTCCTAGAGAACCAAGCTATCCATTGGTGAAAACAGCATGAGAATCGGTGCAGTAGTTTTTGAGTTTATCGCGAACAGACAGACAGACAGACAGACAGACGCGGCGGAGGACTTTGTTTTATAATATGTAGTGATTAAACGTAATTATTTGATTAAGGCCAAACTTATATTATTTATTTTTAGAAGTCAGACTTGTTAATCATGGGAAATATTCCTAACCCGTGGTGTCTTAAAAGGCCACCAAGAAGGTAATATCAAGGGAATGGGCAGAAGAGGCCGCGAATCTTAAAAAAAATGGAACCTATAAATTTGGCCAGCTATCTGGGATTGTATTAAATGATTAAAAATACATTTCTGCATAACATTTTCTATAGTAGGTAGGTACATTTTTCTCTATCAGTCTTATTCCGAATACTATTAAAAAAAAAAACAAATTTACCTAACCATCACTCTATCCTTGGTTATTTTTAGGAAAATGTTCGACGCGGCGAATTTTCCAAAACACAGCTCTGTATTTTCGGCGAACAGTGTATGGGGCAAAAAAAAAACCTCCGAAAAGCCTAGGACGTATGTATAGCGGGAACGTAGGATAACGGGTCAATATTTGATAAAGAACACAGTACCTATATTTGTTGCTTCTTTCAAAATATTAAACAAAACTAATAGGTGTCTTTCTAACATTGAAGACTAGCTTCTGCCCGCGACTTCGTTCTAGTGGAAGTCGTAAGACACCACAATATACTAAAACAGCAGCCTGGATTTGTACCCGGTTAATGGCAATAGGCTCGCCCCTATATCGGTGTACTATAGGTACACGTCCGGCTAACCCTTCGGGGAATAGAGGCGTGATGTTGTGTTGTTTTTATACAACTTCCCTTTAATTATACTTTTGTAGTTTTGGTCACAGCAGCCAAAATATATAGAGGGTCAGGACTGGTGACGCGGGAACAAGTGACATAACATTTGTCCATAAACAGCTCGTCCTGAAGTCGACTCCGCAGTCTTCAGTAGCAATTTCCCATTGCTTGCGAAGTTTTTCGTTTTAAGTGAATCAATGAACGCCTGCGGCCTGCATATACTACTTACCTAATGTCACAACACTGACTGATGCATACTTACTGATTATTCCCGACGAGCCGTTATCACAAAAAAAAAACAGTCAATTGTAAACACACGGGATTTATCATTAACAGTCACCTCACATTTATAAAGACTATAATAGCTGATAATATAATGAAGACTGGCCGAAAATGACCAACATTTATAAAAGTTTTTTTTTAAATATTTTTTTTTTATATTTAGCTTCACTCGTATGTCCTGAAATTTTGCAATCAATATTTCATCCACTTCCTCTAAAGCTATCGGGCTGTTTGGCACACACGTTTGGTTCTCGTGACAATGCACGGTTACTTAAATGCCGCCATTTTTAATCCAATATGGCGGACGGCCCAAGATGACGGACTAGATACTTTTGTGCACACCCATGCTATGGGTATTAAATGAAAGGGTTTGCTGAGAAGCATACGAAAAATAAAATGACTACTCTAAATTCAATATAGCGGACCGCCCAAGATGGCGGACTGGTTATTTTTTACGTACTCCTTTAATATGGGTATCAAATTAAAGGGTTTCCAAAGAAGAAAACGAAGAAATATTTAGATACAATAACACAGTGATTAAAAAAAAATTAAAAAAAATTATAGTAACAGTTTGATAGCTGCGCCACAGTATTTTACTTTTGTGGTTATCTTCGTTTTCCTTTGTAAATTGTAAACTTAAGTTGTTCCAAATAAACTTTATTATTATGACGTTTATTATTATTATTATTAATAAAGAATTTTTTAAACAAATATTTATTTAAATGCTCTAATAAGAAGAAAATAAACTTTAAATTAAATCAAACCAATCAATTTATTATATTACACAATTTATAAAAGCTTGTCGCGAGATTTACTTGTGTAGATAAACAAGATCGAACACAATAATTATGTAAATTATTGATCTTGACATAAGTAATCTAATATACGTTTGTTCAACAATACTCAATGTACAGTTTTGACTTTGCTACGATTCTAATTAATGAATAGACGATGGTTCCCCATAGCAAAATAAACACACGCGATTTGTTAGATGAAAGTGTCAAGCACAGAACTTGGTGTCAAGGCTTAATAACGCAAGTACAAATTGGAGAGCATGCGTTATGATTATGGCCACATCCAAAGTTAAAAACTTTTTTAACAACTTTTTAACTTTTTTAATAACGTTTTTAAAAAATTTGACGGTCGTTACGGGTCGACAAAAGCCCGAAAGTCGGACAACTAGTCTTACCAAGAGGTATCGTATTACCCAGTAACAGGGTTGTGGAGGTCTGATAGGCAGTCGCTGCATGTAAAATACCGGTATTCAGCTACATCCGGTCAGACTTGAAACCGACTCAAAAATAGTTGGAAAAAGATTAGTCAGACGGTGATTATGAAAGCCCATAATCGTAGTTGCATTGTACCGTGTGGTGCCGGACGTAAAGAATAGCACCATCCTATTTCCTCCCGTGGGTGTCGTAAAAGGCGACTAAGGGACTTACTAGAGAATGGGCAGCAGCGTTCTCCATGCGTTTTTAACACCATACTGCGATCGCCAAACCGCCTGCCAAGCGTGGCGATTATAGCAAACCCCCCCAAATTAGGGGAGGCTTATGTCCAGCAGTGGACGTTTTTCGACTGAAATGATGATGATGATAATCGTAGTAAGTCCACTGTGAATATGGGCTTCCTGATGACCGTGACATTGAACTATCTAAGGATAAATTGTTATAATAGCTTCATTTGGCAGACAGACGGTCACCACATTAGGTTGTTATTAGCAGGCAGAAAGATATAGACCATCTTTTTGACATCTTCAATGACAACCACTGTTGCGGGAGGTAATATCATTTAAATCGCACGAAACAGCATTAGGCAAAAAAAAAAACCTGATTTTTTTTACTTTTTTTTTTCAGTCCCTATGGATGCGTAAAGTATACAAAAAGTTCAAGACTTCCTACGTGGGTATCTGGCTGCTCTGGAGACCAGCCCTGGTCATCAACAGTCCTGAAATAGCCAGGAGAGTGCTGGTGAAGGATGCTGATTTCTTCCGAAACAGATACCTGAGCTCTGGCCAGAGTGATCCTATCGGAGCTCTGAATATTTTTACTGTTAATGTAAGAGGGGGTGTCACTTTTTAGTAATGGTACCTACTCTACAACAATTCGATTACCACTACTTGCTACACCGCACAAACAACAATGACACAAGATATACGAACTGGATTAAATATGTATTATCGAAGCTAACGCAAAAACTACCCAAGCAAAGTTAATAAAAATCGGTTAAAAACCATTTATAGCCGAGTTTATCTCATGACAATTCCAAGAAGCCCAAGCACGGCTAGGATACATTGTTTTATTACGGAGTGCCGGTGTACCAATGTATACCTTCCGGCTTCATCTTTAGATCAGTTCCATGGTACCATTTTCATCAGTATTATTTATTTAAATTTGCTTCATAGTTGCTTAACTGCCTTAATCGAGATATCTTGTCGCCACCTGTGAAATACTTATCATTGAGGAGTTCCGGTGGCCATCTATGGTCTTCTTCATCAGTTCCACTTCACCAAAGGATACTTTCTGAATGCAAATGCTTAAGTTGTTGATGAAAATACAAAAATCGCTATATGTATGCGCATAATATTTTAGGAGTTCCCTCAATTCCTCATGGATCCCATTATCAGGACTTGATTCTGATAAAAATGGAACCAATCTGAAAGTATATCCTTTCAAATAAAAAATATATATTTTCCAAATAGGTTTATACACGAAGGAGTTCTGAGGTAACAAACACACTAAAAAAAAAACAACCAAATTGAGAACCTCCTCCTTTTCGGAAAGTCGGTTAAAAACTAATTTATTAAATTTCTGTTTATAGTAACCACTTCCTGATAGACATTAGACATACATGACTTTGGTACATAGTTTGTTGATTTTGTCCAGCTCGTCCTGCCATCTTCAACGCGGTCTGACGCCTTAATGTATTTTGAAAAACTGCTCCATTATTTTAATGCATGTATTTTGGTTGTAGGATCCAACCTGGACGATACTGAGGCGACGTCTGACATCAGTGTTCACGGCTGCCAAACTGAAGAGTCTTAACCGAATCACTATATCCAAGTCAAAGGCTCTCATAGATCGCATAGGTGTTGACTCCAAGAAGGACGTGCCAATTGATCTGAGAGTAAGTATCTTTAAAATAATATCGTCTGCTCGAATTATATGAGAAAAACTCATACCATACTAAAAACATTAGCCAGTGAACAAGATGATAGCGAGGCAGACTACCTAGCTTGCACCAGACTTAATTTAAGGATTGCCACTCGTCAAGGTTATTTTAATTCTCCCTTTGAAGGGCTAATGAAGAAGGCTAAATAAGAAAGCTAAAGAATCAATATTAGTCATGACAATAAAAACCTTCTCCTTTCAGGAAATATGCACAGACTTCACAACAGACGTGATTGGAGAGTCAGCCTTTGGGGTGACCAGCAACTGCCTGGCAGACGGAGACAGCATCATGAGGAAGGTAACCAGAGAGTTCATGGAATTCGACTTGCATCGAGGATTGTCCTGGTCTAGCATCTTCTTCTTCCCTGATCTAGTGAATATTTTTAGGTAAGTTTCATCATCAGAAAGTTCAGAAAAATACTCCTTTTCATAGCCTGCTCCTATAAATAGAGAACTCAGGTTTAAAGAAATAAAGCCTCGTTCTTTACTTTTAAAGGACAGGTGCTGTCTACCTAAAGACTTCCTTTTATCCGAGACCCACTCAAAATATCTAGCTACCAATGTTACTCAATCACTTAAAAATATCTGAACGAATTTGAACGAGATCTGGTTTACATATAGACCTTGTCGTAAATTAACACATGGAACATTCTTTATGCGGGTACATACAATAGTTTCTCCTGGATGACTGAAATCACAAACAACAAATACATTTTTCTTATTTTAATTATTCATTCGCCATTCTTTCAGATTCACTTTCTTCCCCAAGAAGACTATAAAGCTGCTACGTACGATCTTCCGCACTGTGATCGAACAGAGAGGAGGATATGAGAAGGAAGTCAAAGATACACGGGATCTGCTTGATGCGCTGCTGAAGCTGAAGCAGGAGGCTGTTAAAGAAAATGAAGGTAATGATTGTCGCAACCATCCGTCGATCATAGCTACCTACTACAGATATAAGCGATTACCAACATATCTAAATTCGGATTTAAATAATAAATAATTTAAATAACTGGTGATTTATGTTGAATTTCGAAAAAATTATATGGCATCACACGTTATTTGCAACGCATTTTAGCTTTGCGTCGCGTCGTGCTCGTGCCAGTTCGCTGACGCATTGCCTTCCACAGTGTCTTAAGGTTACTAATACGAATTCCCACCTTCAAGCAGCATTGCTTAGAGATTTAATATTTGACACTGACAGCTTTCGATCGCGGTTTAGATGTGATGATCGCGTTCAGTTCCACTAAACCTAAGTACTGTATTGTTTTGCACAGTTTTGCTTATCCATAACTGGTGGAAAAATATCTATTACACTGTTTTTGGAACAAAAATAAATGATTAAATTAAATAATAGTTTCATTGGTGAAATTCTCCCGGAGTCAGTCCCCAGGTTAACCGTTGGGATTGTTTTGAAAGAAAGAAAGCTTTCCATCTAACTAATTCACAAATATTTTGTTGTAGATATAAGCGAAGACTTGCTGTTGGCACAAGCAGCTATCTTCCTATTGGGTGGTTTTGACACCACAGGAACTACGCTATGCTGGGTGGTTTATGAGCTAGCTTGGAATCCGCAGCATCAGGTAGATATACCTACTATATCAAACATCATCATTATATGAGTAGGTGTTCTGCTGAACATGAGCCGATCATAAGATTTCAATATATCACCGTAATCACCGTGCTTGGAAAAGGATTATTGACTGCATTTTAAAGACGCTTTTAATCATTCCGTTGACAATGCATAACCCCTTAGTTGACCTGTTTAAATGGCTCATTTTGCAAAGTTATTAACCTTTCAATGTTATTTTTAGGAACGGCTTTACCAAGATGTCTTAAAACTCAAAAGAAAGATTGGGAACCGTAGCTTCGATGCAACAATACTCTCTGATGCTAGCTACATCGACAATGTCATCAAAGGTAAGACTTTGTTGCTTAACAGATTATTGTTATTATCTCTCGTGGGAAGAGTTCTCTATTGTGTTCCCTAACTTTTTTATCCATAATCTAAAGTTCCTTATTTTTTTTTACCTAATCATCATTTCTCCGAATGATAACTTGCCCTAACTTAATGTCACATAATATAACATGCTATAAAATTTAAATCCCTAAATACAATATGCCCTAAATCTGTTTGTCATAAATAATACTATCAATAATATACAAAAGACTTAAAACCGTTTTCAATAATATTTATATGTCCTAAATTCAAATGATTTAATGTTTACTTATCCCCATAATGTTTTTAATACCAATTCGTATTACAAATCTTTTGGTATGAACTTCTCTCAGGCGTTACGTAGATATGAGTTAGGTATATGACAGCGGGCAATATTTTTTCTTCTACTGACTTGTTTTGAGTTAGTTCACTTGTTTTGTAGTTTTGTTTGAAACATGCAATGTGTCCGGTGATCCCACGCGAGCTTATCGTCGCAGACGGTTTAACGCTCACCACCGCAGCTTCGTCTTGCTGGCCGCACCTGCTCCTCAACTTGCGGGCCGCCTCGCCCCTCCAGGCCTACGTGATTCTAAATTACACTCTAGGGATAGGGCAGACAAGACTGCGTGGAGTCGGATTTACAGCGATTCGTTTCTGTCACTAAAACCTAATTTTTAGCAAATGTTTTGGGACTAATTTTTTTATTATAAACTAGCTTTTGCCCGCGGCTTCGCCCGCGTGGATGTCGGTTATCGCACAAAAAGGACCCTATGTCCTTCTCCATATCCCAGGCTATATCTCAAAATTCTAACTTAATATTAATTTTAATGTGACTCACTATGTGAATAGAAACCGAAACAAATGATTTAATATAGTAAAAGTACGTTCTGAACGTGAATGAGTCTTTACCTAAAGATAACAAACACAAAATCAAAATAGAAATTTCACTCAAATTCTTAAAGCAATCAATTGTACCAAATACAACACGAAATAAAAATGCGACACAAATAATAATTTTAAAATAATTCACGTACCTAAGTACCAACGATGTAAAAACAAAACGAAATCCTCCGAAATGTCGCATGGTACACCGTTTGTCCTGAGAAAACGCTCGAAATGTCTAATGAACACCATTGGTGCATAACTTTTCTCAGGGTCACGTTCGCAATTGGACGAAATATTTGACATTTATTTTGTACTTGCAACACGATCTGGATGTAGAATTCGATTAATCGACTAATACTTGACCGGTTGACATTTTAGCGGGAACACCACTAAACGAACGAAAAAAAAAAAAAAGCAAAATACGTCTATACTCTGTGGTCGTGTGGCGGTGTGACGCGATGCTTAATGTAAACATTCATCAAGGTTATACGTGCGTAAAGTAATGGATTCAATGAGAAAACGGTTTAATCTTAGAAGAATCTTATACAGAATTACTGAGAAATAAGTGTAGATTTCGTATTGAGTGTTAGTTTATCGAAAAGTGATAAATATGTCAGTGAAAAAGTAACGAAAGTTTTGGATTGCACAAATTTTGATCATAAGGCCGCCGTGTTTAGTAATGTTTTTATGATAAATATTCTTGTATACTGTTTGAAATACACGTAAGTAGCTAGCTTATTTATCTACGAACATAATTTGGCTAATAGCTACTGATATTATAGCGTATTGTTATCGTAATCGTATTTCCAAGAGTAAAATTCGGCAAACAAATACCTACAAAAAGTCAATAAAATGGATATAGTATGTTATCCTTAAGAGATAGACATATGCCATCGCGGACTTTTTTGAAGACCTTTATAAGATACATAATTCCACCATACATTATTTTGTTATATCTCAAAGGGTTTAGACAGCGTTTTCGTTGAAAGCTCCCAGACGGCTTATTTTTTTCCGACACCTCCAACAAATATCGTTAATTCATACAAAAATGCATACAAAAACATAACAAATTATATACTAAAACCTTCCTCGAGAACCAAGCTATCCATTGGTGAAAACAGCATGAGAATCGGTGCAGTAGTATTTGAGTTTATCGCGAACAGACAGACAGACAGACAGACAGACAGACAGACGCGGCGGAGGACTTTGTTTTATAATATGTAGTGATGAACATTCGGAATAATACATATTTTAAAATACAATAATTAGGACTTATGACTTTATTTCATGCAAAATTAGGAGATCCAATTATTATAGTACTCGATATTATGACAGAAAAGTTTTAGAAGTAAAGATGTAAACAAAATTTTGAATTTTTTAACATTATGGTTACAGAAGTTTATAGCAAACGTGTTATGGATAATGATTTTCGCATAAACAATTTTAGGAGAGCCCTTGGGTGCACTTACTGGTGCGTACAGGGATAATCGTCGGTTGGTGCCCCATTTCATTGAAAGAGTCTAACGGGCCTGCGAGTTGGCTTCATCGTATGCCTTCCAAAGGTCCGGGACCCCAGGATCCCGAGATATGTCAAAGACAAAATAAAAACAAATGTTATATTACAATCATATTATTAAGATTTCATGCAATTTCATTATTTCTGTTCAACATCATTTGTACATTTTAAATTATTTATTATGTGCGCAATTCAATCTTGTTTACTTTAAAGACTCATGTTTAAAGTTTAAAATACAAATACAAATATTATTTTTATTTGTTGAACATAGGTAGGTTAGGTACACATGTTGTTATTATTAAAGAACGCTATTTCTAGCCATCATCGGCGTATAAAACATTACCTTGGTACAAACATGATTATTATAAATCATCATACAATATTATCAGTTATCACACATTATTAAATTATTCTAAATCAAATTGTCGATGCAATAAAAACATTCCAATAAAATATAATAATAATAATAAATTCTATTATAAATTGTCAAATTAATAAATAATAAGCTATAACAATTAAATTACAAAAAAGGGCAATTTTAATATGTAGTAGTTAGGTTATCCATCAATCCATCGTATAATAATGTTTTTCATATAATATTTTGAGGTATTCCTCGAAGCGCTACCATTTTGAGGCGCACCTAATGAAGCGCTCCTTTTTTATTCCTCGGAGCGCACCTTTTAGTAGCGCTCCCGATAGCAATTAAAAATATAAAAAATTTATTCCTTGAAGCGCACCCACGTTTAAAAATAGGGAAGAGCATGAAGTTAACGTAATAAATTATATCAATGATTTTTAAAAACTCATTTGTGCATCATCATCATCGAAGTTGCTTAACCAAAAGTATGACTATCTAGGATACAATGGGGAGGTGGGGCTGCGGCTTATGTGTGCAGTGCTCTAGCGCCGCGCGCGCCGCATCGCCAGAGATTAAAGTACGTACTGACTGATACAGTCAGAGGGGAGACAGTTAGAACAAACACAACTTCAGTAAAGAAAGAGTCGCCATTGTTGTATATTTGCGAAAAGACGCTATTTTGTGCTGTGTGTGTCTTATCAAAATATATACAATGCCTCACCGTTGCGCTTTTGGATGTAAGGACACTGGTAAGTAATTTTTTTATATAGCCCGGTAAAACAGATCGCCCATTTATGGCTACCCACCGATCGAAAATCCTTCGTTCTCAACCCATAAAACCCCGCGTAGCCACATGTGGGCTGATCGCAGCCCGACCGTCGATCCCCGCTGGTGCACATGAGGCTCCACCGATTCCCGCAGCTTAAAATTCATATTTTCAAAATATGCTTTTCTCAAAACGTCAAGTCTAGATTTCGTAATATTATATCTTAAAATTATTTTGCCTGACAAATTGCAGACACAATTTATTGATTTTTAATTGTTATTGTCCAGCGGTGCCAACTGCCAGCTATTAGCTAGTATTTTAATTGTCTGCCTTTTTCCAACTGAGATTTGAACGAATATTATTTTGCATAGAGGCCTGTAATGTTAATAATAAATTCTAGATATTGTCATACATCTGTTACATTTTATAACTAGTACTATGAACAACCTTAACACATTCTGCAATCTCATACAAGCAACCTTAGGATGGACAAAATTGCGATTAAAAGACAATAAATAAAATATTATTACCTTTGGTTTCAGGCAATGTGATGCATTCATTCCCGAATCCTGGCAAATTTCCTGAGCGTTTCACTTTATTTTTTTTAAACTAATCTATGGTCAAGGAGTATAAAGTTTTTGCAAATTGTATAAAATAACGTGTTTTACTTATTATCGATAGTTTCAGTTAGTATCGCATCTCTATTCGAAAGTTAATAATAGGTGCGCTTCGAGGAAAAAAAAGTTAATATTTTTAATTGTTATTGGGAGCGCTACTAAAAGGTGCGCTCCGAGGAATAATAAAGGTGCGCCTCATTAGGTGCGCCTCAAGATGGTGGCGCTTCGAGGAATACCTCAATATTTTCAGTAAAGCCTTTTTAAAATCGTTTATGTTGCTTATTTCTTTAATTCGTCTAGGGATTTTATTATAGAACCTAGGTTCCATTCCTAAAAAACTTTTTGTATAAATAACAATGTTATGTGGCTTAGCGCATATCTCTCTGTTGCGTCGTTTAGATCTCAAAGTATCAGACAGGTGGAAGTTGGATTTGACAAATACTGCTGTCTCAAAAATGTACAAATAGGACAACGCTAAGAGTTTAAAATTTTTGAAGTATGGAATACAGCTTTCAGTCGGTTTAAGTTTAAACACAGCACGTACACATGTTTTTTGACTAAATTTAATATGTTTCCCCTGACGCTGCCGTATCAATCTAACTTACCCAGTAATATTTCGTGATTTACGTGATCGAATGCTTTCGACATGTCCATGAGTCTTTAAAATATTTATCAATTAAGGACCTCTCCACGAGTAGGTAAAGGCGTCCCTTTTCTTCGAAAGCTCTCTATCTGATGCCTTGAAAATCTCAACAGATTAATAATGATTAAACAACTTCTATTATTCTAAGTTCATAGAACAGTATTCTGTTCTCAATTTTTTTTTTCGCAGTTATCTTGCATAATAATGTATCAATAAATAATAAATAGCACACTAATGTATACGGTGGAAATAAACCTGGATATCGCAAAGCTTAGCCAAGCTCTAATGATAAAGCCCGAAAAATCGTCTCATTTACATCAATGACAAAACTTACACACATGGTTAAATCCATACATTTTATATTATAAATACGAAAGTAACTCTGTCTGTCTGTCGGTCTGTCTATCTGACTGTCTGTCTGTGTGTTATCTTTTCACGCCTTAACGGCTAAACCGATTTCGATAAAATTTGGAACACAGACCATGACCTGAGTAAGGTCATAAGAGTTATAACCCGGTAGTACGTTCCAATGGGATAACTTCCCTCCACCACGCTGCCGACGCCGTAACCAAAAGCTATTGTTAATATAACCAAAAAATCTCTTTCTTTTTCAGAAACCCTCAGATTTTACCCCTCAATGGGCTGGCTGGACCGCATAGCCGCGAGGGACTACCAGATCGATGACAAGCTGACCATCACGACCGGTACCGCGGTCTAAGCGTGAACGCTGTCAGCATGCACATGGACCCCCAGTACTTCCCCGAGCCCCAAGTCTTCAACCCCGACCGGTTCCTGCCAGAGAACGAGAGGAGCA
The DNA here is from genome assembly GCA_947523025.1 of Dryobota labecula. NCBI lineage: Eukaryota > Metazoa > Arthropoda > Insecta > Lepidoptera > Noctuidae > Dryobota > Dryobota labecula. Next base: position 25,102,765 of record OX383295.1, on the reverse strand, counting down.
TTCTTCCATATACCTTCATGCCGTTTGGAGATGGTCCTAGGAGTTGCATTGGTAAGTAGCAATATAAAAAAAAATATACATACCGTGTCATTTTAGTCGCCTTACAACGACAGCCCACTTCATGTATCTAATGACTACTAATCATTCATTAAAAATATATATATATATCGATGCCTAACAGCCAAAAAGGGATAAGCGACATTTTTTTTTTTGCGAATTCGACTTTTGTTTTATGGTTAGAAACAGCTTTTTTTTCTGCGTCTATTGTTTGTCGATTTCGCAAAATAATGTCGCTTATCCCTTTTTGGCTGTTAGGCATCGATATATATTTATCAACATTTGAATAATAATTTATTTTTTATTAATTATGACGCATGACATAGTTTGAAACACCCTGTTACGAGCGAGCAGTCCGAGCCTTGTGTTCCAAGGGTGGCGCAGAATGGAGCGGCGACATCTTTATCAGAGTTCATTCACCCTAACTCAAAAATATGTTTCTTACTGAAAAAGTAAATAAAACAAATTTAAAAAATTATAGAGCTACTAGCTTTTGCCCGCGACTACGCCCGCGTCGATGTCGGTTATCGCGTAAAAAAGTAGCCTATGTCCTTCTCCATATCCCAAGCTACATCTCTGCCAAATTTCATGACGATCGGTTCAGCGGTTTAGGCTTGAAAACGTAACATACAGACAGACAGACAGACAGACCGACAGACAGACAGAGTTACTTTCACATTTATAATATTAGAATGGATTGCAAAAATTCCAGTTATTTCTAAAATTTTCGATAAAGTAATCTATTACTCTTTATATGCCTATTTCGAAAAATATAAATTATTTTCCACGGAACAAAAGGGTTTCCGTAAGAACACTACGATTAATAGGGCACTATTTGACTTGCTAGATAACATCATGTCGTCTGTCGATAAAAGAAATCCAGTCTGTGCAATTTACACTGACCTGACCAAGTTTTTTGACTATGTAGACTATAAGATTCTGTTGCACAAATTAAATAGTTATGGTATAAGAGGGAACATCTTAAAGTTAATAAAATCATACATGAATAATATGGCTTCAATGCACGGAAATTTCTAGGATATGTCCTAAAACTAAATTAGAAACCATAATTATACGTATCAAATCCAAGACATGTAAAATATGGCGTCCCACAAGGTAGTGTATTGGGTCCGCCACTTTTTTTGATATAAATAAATGATCTCCCGAAAGCAACAATCAACAAAATGGTTCTTTTTGCAGATGACAGTACAGCTATAATAAAATGTACTAATTCAAATAATTATAAGAATGACATTAAAACTTGCTTAAGTGGCATTATTAATTGCTTAGATAATAATAATTTGGTTATAAACCTGCACAAAATCATGCATTTTTATCAACGCCGTGAAAACCCAAACGTTGGTATTTCAAGGGCTGTGATATTGAAGAAGCTCATAATGCTAAGTTCTTAGGCATTATAATTGATAGCCAACTTACATGGAAACCTCATGTTGAAGAACTATGTAAAAAACTTAGCAAATCCACATATGCTCTTTTTCAACTCTCAAAGAAAGTTAACAGTCAGGCTATTTTAACGGCGCACCATGGACTGGCCTCTGTTTTGCGATATGGCATTATTTTCTGGGGGCAGTCTACTGATAGAGAGCTGGTATTTAGACTGCAGAAGCGATGCATCGGGTCAATGTGCGGCCTTAAGACAACTGATAGCTGTTTTCCCTATTTTAAATCATTAAAAATTCTAACTTTGCCTTGTTTATATATAATGGAAACACTTTGTTTGTGAAATGTAACCCACATCTATTTAAAAAATTATCAGAGGTCAGGAAAAATCCAATACGGACTCAATACGTCAATAAATTATGTCAAGTAAAATAAAACCACACTAATGCAAAAAAGTTCTTTGGTATTGCCCCGCTCACATATAATAGACTACCTAATATTATAAAAAATATGACTACATTAAAATTTAAAAGGGAGCTAAAAGAAATGTTATTAGGAAAACTTATTACACGATCGACGATTTTCTTAATGACGATTCAATGATTGACATTACTGTTACTCTGATTGACATATTTATTGTGATACTGGTTTCACTTATTTTTTTATTTCCGTTTGACATTATATAGACTTTTTTTATTGCTTTGACCACGCTGACATTTTTTATTTATAATTTGTAATTCCAATGATCTGTTTTTATTTTTTTATTTTTTTTATTAGGAATTGTAAACCTTTGCATGCCCATGTGATGGTAAAATATAGAGAACTTTATTATAAAAACACCTATGTATGTACTATACCCATGTTTGCATAGAAATAAATGATTTGATTTGATTTACTATTGCAACTTAAACTTAATCTAAATCTCAATCTTTCTTTTTTTAATGGCGCCTAGGGGTATTTTATGTCGGATACATTGAGTGGACCACCTTTGTAAGACTAGTATATATAAGCACTAATATAAATATAAAGCACAAATATCATAATATTTCTTAATCAACTCCATTCAAGAATAGATTCACCTAGAGATATTTTAGACACCCAAAGATCCATCGCCTAAATCTTTTTTAAATACTAAAACATGCTTTCGTTTCCAGGCATGCGCTTCGCGTACCAGACTCTCCGGCAAGGCCTGGCAGACCTCCTCCTGAACTACGAGTTCAAGGTGATCCCCAACACCCCCAAACCCAGCGAAGTCACAATTGATAAAAATGGAATGTTCCTCGTGCCCGATCAGAAGATATCCGTACAGTTTGTGAGGAGAGATAATGAATTTGTTTCCTCGTTTTAATAAAATGATTACTTAAATAATATGGTTTGTAGGTTTATTTTTACTTTGCACAAGGTTACCACGATACTAGGAATTAGTATGCTAAAGACAAAGGTAAAAAATGTTGCATATTTTTGTGTTGCTTATAAAAACTTCTATAACTGTATCTACTTAATGAAAATCTTAAATTCGCTGACAGACAAAGCACTGCCTAAACCGCTGGGTCTGGGTTTAGAATCTTGAAATTTTACACAAATTCCTCTATCAGGGTCATTGGTAAAACACTAACAACATCTCAGGACTACATTCCATCATTCATCATCATTTCAGCCGAAAGACGTCCACTGCTGGTCATAGGCCTCCCCCAAGCACCGCCACCTCGACCGGTTCCGTGCTTCCCGCATCCAGCGGATTCCTGCGGCTTTCACAAGGTCATCAGTCCACCGTGTGGGAGGCCTTCCTACGCTACGTCTTACGTTTTACGCTAGGACTATATTACTGACATCATAAACAACAAATTCAAAGTCAAATCATTTATTTCAAATTTCATAAAAGGCACTTTTGAAGGACAAAAATTACAAAATTCATTAATTGATTCTTGTTTCCCCTTCTAAAAGGTAGTTACGTATGGAGAAAAATGGACAAGAAACTCCATACTTACTCTTTTAAAAAGTTAACAATATTTTGTACACCTACATTCATTAATATTTATATGTGAAGACGATGTACTTACCTAGAATAAAATTACTATACCACAATAGGTAAAAAGAATGAAAAGTAAAGTAATGACAGGCAAATTAATAATGCTCACATTTGATAATATGTGAGTAACATATTTACAAACATTGTAAAAGAGATGATTTTCCTAAAATTTGTACATACAATAACATAAGTCAGTGTGTCATAATATTAATCCTTTTAAATAGTTCCCTAAGAGATTCGCGGCGACGTAGATTATATTAAATGGCTCTGACAGCTCTCTTTTGCAAAATAAAAATTGATCCAATGTCAGCAGCCCGACCTCACCATAAAATGCCATACGACATAATGCTGGGGAAGTAGATAAAATAGACCAAACGTGCGGTTTCTATATCTGTTAACTGTCTTATCTTTCCAACAGCATAAGCGGCCGAGCTTAGACGCCCCGCAAGAGATGTTACATATATATGAGGTTTATATTTTCCCCATTATATTTTCTCGTCTAGCGTGATTCCTAAGAAAACCGTTTGATTAATAAATTCCAGTTTTTCTCCATTCAACATGATGTCACATTCGCTACTTCTAACATTAGGTTATTTAAAATTTTAAATCTAATGCATTTGTTTTTTTTTTTTGCATTTTGTACCAAATTATTTACCGTAAAACAATTTTGGACCTGAAGAATAGAGTTATTCACGTCATCAAGTATTTGTGACCGTCGATCTATTAAAAAAATCAATGATGTGTCATCTGCAAATAACACCATCTTCGGTTGAATTTATAGTAATTGGGGTAAATCGGTAATGTAAACAAAAAATAGGAATGGACCCAATATCGAACCTTGAGGAACGCCGCAACTTTATGCCACTTACCTAAACTTTAACCTTCATATCCGTCAGGTATGATCTTAGTAAGTCAAAAGCTGTATTCTTAATCCCATAGTGCTCCATTTCAGCAGAAAGTCTCATGGTTTACGCAATCAAACGCATTAGAGAGGTTGCAAAAGATTCCAATGGCATCTTGTGCTTCTTCCCAAGCGTTATAAATATTCTTTATTAGGGTGTCGTCAGTTGTACAGCGCCTTATGGTGAAACCGTACTGTTGTTCATGAACGATGGATTTTTTATTAAAGTGACGTAACAATTGATTGAGCATCAACTTTTTAATTGACACAGTCCTATAATTGTTAGATTCTATACTATCAGCGGCTTTGAACAATGGCCTTACTTTACTGTATTAAATGAGATCTGGAAAGACTCCTTGGTCTAAAGCAAAAATAATGCAAAAATAATTAATAATAATGTAATGGTTTCGATGATAGACCTACAGACTTTCACAGACATTCCTAAAAGATCTTCTGTTGATTTAATTTTAAGATCTTTAAAAGCTTTTTAACAGCCTGGGGGTTTGTTTGCTGAAACCTGAACTCCAAAGGACATACCTTTACATTATTTCTAAGTAAGGCAGCAGAAAGCGCGTCGAAAGTTTTAAATGAAATATTACCAAAAAAGATTTCAAATCCCTCAGCTATTTCTACATCTAAGTTGATGGGGCCATGCGCACTCTCTTAATTAAATTAAGTATTTCGCTGTTTTTTTCTACCTGTTTCATTATTTATAATTGCCAAGTAGTTTTAATTTTATCGTCAGCTGATTTTATTTTATTGCTAATATAAAGAGCTTTAGCTATTTTGCACACACTTTTAATTTTTTTTGAATATTTTGCAACATACTTATAATAATAATAATAATAACCCCACCGCCGTATCTCTACGTTGACGTCATGGTGGGGCTTGCGCGCTCCGAACTCTAGGTCTGTGCCGGTAGAGTTTACTTTACCGGAAAATGTCTAGGGTGAGGAGCCAGACCAAGAGAGATACAAAAACCCGCAGGGCAGCATGTGGCGAGCTGTTGGGCAGTTGCGACCCCACGGACCCTATCTCCCAGTAGAAGTCATGTTCCTCATCTCTGGCTTGCCTTTATTGGCCGGCTAGAGTGAACACCGACGAGGAACTGAACTCCCACCTCATTCTTGCCTTTATTGGCCGGCTTGAGTGGAGATTCGCAAGAGCAAACGTGCTCGGAGGAAGGAAGTATTCCAGTAAGTGCTTGTAGGGATCTTGACCATCTTCCGGGCTCGGGGATTGTTCTGAGAGCCCTGAAATACCTCTCCACTCCTCGAGCACCTCAGGATATGTTGCCCCCTTGTCGCTACGTCACTATGTGCTAGCGACCGTTTTCGGGGGCCCATTATTGAGTGTGCAAGTCACCTCCTACCATTTTATTCGTGTATAATAAAACATTGATCAGGCAGAGGCCATAGTCCTTCCATTTCCATAGCCCAATATCTTTGTTTCCATATCCTGCAATAGTCCTACACCAACCGGGGGTTGTCCTTGGGTGCACTTGCATAGTGCGTACAGGGATAATCGTCGGTTGGTGCCTCATTTAATTAAAAAGCGTCTAACGGGCCTCTGCGAGTTGGCTTCGGCCCCTCGTACACCTTCCAAAGATCCGGGACCCCAGGGTCCCGAGATATATAAACATATATAATAATAATAATAATAATACCATTTATTTCAGGCAACACAGGCCCATAGAAAAATACCTTAACCTAAACATACATAGTTTAACATAAATCTTGTGTTAATAAAAAGGCTTAAGACTTCGTTAGTAGTACTTCACTTAGTACCAGCTGCACTTTGTACTGTCCTGTGAAACTTGTCCGCGGAAGCGACGAAACACCACGTCCTGCGGCCAAAAGTCTTCTTCCATGACGATGGGCAGATACAGATTCGGAACACGCAGGATGAACGCCTTGAAGTTGACGTTCCGGCGCAATTCCAGTAACAGCACCCTCGGCATGTACGTTGCCCTTTGGCGCACGTACTCCACGATGTCCTTCGCCTTAGTGGTGTAGTGCAGGCGGGAGATGTACACCGGTGTGTTCGGCTTTGCGGCAAGCAGACTCACTTCGGGCTCCGGAGGAGCTTTGCCGCAGCGGTTCTTGTTTGTTCGCGAACGGCGCTTCCTCCTTTGCCCCGTCACGAAACCATCATCATTATCAGCCCTTTTCAGCGTATTTTCTGGCATTTTGGCCTCACATAATTTATTGGCCAAAGAATTATTTAATTTCTCTAAATTTTTACATGTAATTAGCCTAAATCTTATTTTAACTTTTTGTAAAGGCATGGAGGAGCAAAATGTTGTTGTTTGTCGACTGTGATCTGATGGCAACTTATTTGCAATTTGTTTCTGTTAGTAATCACGATTACAAAAAAATATATTTAGTCAAAAGCCCGACAGTCTGACAACCAGTGCAGCAGTGCTACCAAGGGGTACCGTATTACACAGGTACTGGATTGTGGAGGTCAGATAGGCAGTCGCTCCATGTAAAATACTGGTATTCAGTTGCATCGTGGTAAGTAATTTTTATTTTTATTCTAGGTACATCGTCTTCACCTATAATTATTAATTAATGTATACAAACTACTGTTAACATTTTAAAAGGGTAAGTATGGAGTTTCTTGCCCATTCTTCTCCATACATAACTACCTTTTGAAAGGCGCAACTAGAATCAATTAACTATTCATGTATTTTTTTGACGTTCAAAAGTGCATCTTCGTGCCTATTTGAAATAAATGATTTGACTTTGACTTTGACTTTTGACATCCGGTCAGACTGGAAGCTGACCCCAACATAGTTAGGAAAAGGCAGATGATGAGTCAAGACAGACAGTAATTTGCTACAGAAATTCATATAGTCACAAAAAATATGTAGATTTCCGTAAAAGAAGTGATTTACCTCTTACTATGAATACATAATAAGAGGTAAATCACTTCTTTACCATGCGAATCATACATTCACATCTCGTAGCGGCACATAGAAGCGCCAGTTTTCCTCGACGAGATGCTTATAATAGAATAAAAGACATCAACCGAATCCGAAAATGTTTTAATTGACATGGCCAAGGTTTAAAATGATCCAAAATCACTCAAGCTTTTTAGAAATAGGTGTCTTTTGGCTAATGTCTGTCTGTAGTGTCACTTTATATTTATTGGACAAAACGGTCAGACAGATTTGGATAAAGACTGAAATTCACGTAGGTATTATTAAAAAGCATGCTTGTTTGCTAGTAAGTGGCATGCTTATTTATAGCATGTTCTTCGTTAGTGTAAAATGATCATACTATTTTCGTATACACATTTTAAACTCAAACTCAAAGCATTTATTTCAAATAAACCAATTACAGGCACTTTTGAATTGTCAAGGGGTTGGTCAGTCAGAAAAATTAAGCTAGTAGCCCATTCCAAAGCGTAGTAGGTACCTGTCAAGAAGAACGGCAAGAAACTCCACAGACACAATAATATTAATTTTTCAATTAATTTTTATTATTTTTTTCTGCTGAAAATTTGCTTCTATGCTATACTACACAGCATGTATATTTCACAACAAATGTGGACAACCACATTAAATTTAACCTCCTCTCCTTCAGCGAATAATATCATTTGAAAAAAAAAAACTAAACTACGTTTTCGTGTCCTTTACCGCCGTTATCCTCGATCTGCTTGTCTCACATCCCCCCTTTCTCCCCTTCCTATAGATTAACACCCTTCCAGTTTATATATCATTACTGGCTATCGATGTCGCCACCTATTCTCATTAACGATAGTGCTGCGATCGTTACCGATAACCATTATTTATAGCCGTTATTCAAAGGGTTATTTTTTTCGTTCAGATATTTTGGGAGAGATAAGGTTTTTTGGCTGATTTATTCGTTTATTTGCTGAAAAAGTTCCTATCAGCAGCATGTTGTTAGAAACGAGAATTGAACTACTTACTTTATAAAAACAGTAGAGAACCAAATGTATATTTGTCCTTTTTAGTAAACCATAATAATGCCACCAAGCGTTATCTATGTAGTCAGTTATAGAAATTAAAAATATGAAAATCATACGATTTTGAGTTAAAACAAATTTTTTACTCAAAATCTTATGATTTTCATATTTTTCTAGTTTTTGGTAGATTTCATATCGGTATTTAAATAAAATTAAGAATTATAAAATTCTATCGATTCATATTCTAAGAAATCTCAACCATTTATGCAAAGGGGGGTCAGCTAATTGCTGTTATTGACTGTACATACAACCTGCAGCACACCAAATCGTTTCAAAAGAAATTTTCTGTGACAAACAAACAGACTCTGGCGGGATAACATGAAAAAATATCAGTGCTCCTTCGGCTTACTGCTATAAGTGTGGGTACTTTCAAAGTGGCCCTAGAAATTATGGGACGGTAAAAATATGAAAAATAACGTTTTAATACCGTTAAGAGTGTCCCATGCCTAACATAGCCATTACAGCTTAATCGTTAAGATAAAGGGATGGCTTCTTTTTATGATCCCTCGCGGGTTTATGTCTTAGGGCTTGAACACACTGTCGAACTTCGTGACGTTGATCGCCTGATGGAAAGCGATGGATGAGGTCTATGGTGAATGACGGGTTATAACTTTATACGGGAACACAAACGCTGGCAGAGAGTTCCACAATTTGGCCGTGCGCATAATAAATGTCGATGAGAAGCGCTGAGTACGTAGGTACTCAGCGCCTAGTCAGGATATTAACCAAGTGCGGAGGGTACCCTGTAGTTCGTCTAGTAGTCCGGTAATGAAAGCGAGATGGTGGGATCTAAACGTGGAGCTCCTGCGCACACTCTCCGGAGTACAGTTTCTGGAAGACCGACAGGCAAACAACATTACGCCGATGAGCCAAGCTCTGCATGTTACTGTACAACCTTATTCTAATGTCCGTAAACGAAAAAAGTAGGTATCAAACTAGCTAGTAACTACGTTGTGTTAGTATATATCGACGCTTGAAAGGCAATATTGACCAAACGACATGTTGACAACTTTACACTAGAACATTTTCAAGAAATTTTTCCCATAAAAAACCCATTAAAATTCTTTTTTTTTGTGTATATTCTACTAGAGTATACACAAAAAAATATAAAACAGTCCATATTTTTTTTTTTTTAATACTTTAAGATGCTCTATTGTAAAGTTTCCAACATGTCGTTTGGTCAATATTGCCTTTCAAGCATATGCACTTACAAAACCTGAATATTGATTATGAATATAGAACTCATATTAGTTCAGTTTTGTACAAAACGAATGTGAGCCATTAAGGAACTTGCTTTTTTTGCCCAGTTCTGTGTATGAGCGAAAATTAAAATAGACAGCATGTACTATCTCGTGACTATCCCCGTACAGATATTTGGAAATAATAACTATAGATAGATATAATACTCTTTATTATATACATCATACAAATTATAGATATAAATGTACAAATGTTACATAGGGTTACACAATGGCGGTCTTATCGCCAAAAGAAAGAAAAAAAGAAAAATTGTTTTGAAAAATACATACATTAAAGTAGCCAAAAGCCTCCTATTCAAGCAATAAAAGTTTGACGGGACCACAAAAGCGATCTTTTACAGACAACCTTTGGATGGATTAAAAGTAGTAGGTATAAATAATAAGCTACATAGAACATTATTTTTGTATAAGCAGGCAATATTATATAAATTACTTAAAACTTATACCCACATTCGTAATCCAATTTAGATTGCAATCAACTTGCATAGAAGAAGAATTAATAGGTACGTTCGCGATGTCCGTATTCGCTCGTCTGTGCACACCCTTAGATAATGATCCCCTTACAATCTATTAACGTAATGTCAGGTCTCTATATTATGGCTATTGATAACTGAGGGTTTCTTTCATAACGGATTTTTTCTTTCGGGATTACTTCTTACGACCTATAGGAACTTACTAGGTACCTATCTATACAAGTAATGGGGAAACTCTACTGACCAAATTAGAAAATATTTTGTGGATTTTTTAATTTTTGACCTTTGAAAATGCAACGAAAAAAAGGGGCAGTCTTTGGGGACTGCCAATAGAAGTGAAAACTAAGAAACTTGAAAGCGTTCGGTGACGATGACGCGAGTTCCATGATTTTTCTTCACCCAAAAAGTGCTCAAGTTTTACTACAAAAATTACCACATAAAAAAAAATTGTGTACAAATACACAATTTGTGATGTTAGGGCTTATGGAGGACGATTAATTCAGGTAAACTGAACAAGTAATTTTGAAACAAAAAGTAATCCTGGTTTTTAATCTCATTTTCATTTACAACTAACTGCTACCCGCGGCTTCGTCCGCGTGGCTTTTTCTAGAATAAAGTAGCCTTAGTTACTCCTTATAACATCAGCTAACTGCCAGTGAAAGTCCTGTCACAATCGGGGCAGCCGTTTCGGAGATTAGCCGGAACAAACTGACAGACCGACTGACAAATAAAAAAAAGATTTTTGTTATAAGTACCTGTATACTTTCATATGTATTTAGTAAAAAGCTATTTTTTTGAAAATACAAACAGATATTTCAATCGTATTTATTTGTATTGTATTTTTTTGCATTGTAATTGTAAAGAAAACATTTTTCGAAACTACTACGACAACATTGACAGCCTACTACAAATCCGATCATGACCCACAATATCTCAAATCCTTACACCTTAATGACGACCCCTTCTCCTTTACAGCCAGGTAAGCCTTCACCCACTAATGACCCATAAGCCTCTAAATAATCACCGCTTGGTCTCCGCAAGTCCTCGCGATGGAAGGATTCCGAGGATTATGAAACTAATTGCCAATCGAGACACAACTCTCCTCAGAGAATTTGGAAGGGCAAGCTTCGGCAAAGTTCCATTGCTTTGATTTTGCCAATTAACTTTGAGGTATTGTGATGCATTATTTAAGAGGGAGAATTTGTCAAGGTCGATTTTGTTTTGAAGGATACGGGTTTCTTTCAGTATTAGCATAAAATTGTCACTCTCATCTCTGCTGACACTGATTTAATCTTTGAATGCGGAGAAAAGTTCTTTCGTATAAGTTGAAGACGCTTAAAACCTGTTAAAGCTTCAAAACAAACTGTATATATTTTTATACATACAGACATAAACTGACGTCTTCTCTCCATGGGGATAGGCAGAAACTACAGAACGCCATCTGCGACGACCATCACATACTCCTACATACTGTATTCTTCTCCATAACTATTTCACGTTCCAATGTTATTGCAGGAAGCGAGAGGTCAAACCTACAGTATACTAATATCGTACAATAACCAATAATATACATTACAATAACCTACAGAATAATAGACATACACACACACACCCTCACACCCTCACACACCACACAAACACACACACACATGACGCATCCATCATATACAACTACCATATAGGTTACCTGTCTATTTTATGTAAGTAAATCAGCAAGAACATTTCCAACAAACAATAATCAACCGAGTCATATTTCAATAACCAAAAAAGTAAACTGAAATAATTCAAACAAAACCACCCTGAAACCCCAAGACACGTGGTTTAGCGCTGCGCCACTAAAAAAATCCTCTTACAGTTAATCTGACAGCGAACGGTCCGGTCCCGGCACGCGGCGCTCCGGTTTGCACCCGGACGAAAAATATGGCGGATAGAGAACTTTTGAATTTTATGTCTGTGACATTTTTGAATCGGGGATGTTGTTTGTTTTGGGGAAAAAAGGATTTGAGTTAGTAAAAAATTATCACAAATTCAAATTCAAATTTATTTATTTGTACACATGGGTATATATATATATATATACCCATGTGTATATATATATAGTATTGGTACATGATGTTATAAAATAAAAAATATTGTATCACTATGTGCTGCTTTGCAAGGCGTACAAATATTGCTTGCACATTAGGTAATAGGAGTAAGCATAGGTAGAAGCCTATATAATTATAAAATTACTAGCTTTTGCCCGCGGCTTCACCCGCGTGGATGTCGGAAAATATCCGACGCGACCGTACTACCGGGATTACAAAATAACCTAGTTAGAAACAGTACACGTGTACTTATATTATTTTTACTTGAATACAAAATTTAGCGAATGAAATAATTCAGTACACAATTTCATCCCATTTTCACCCCCTTAAGGGTTGAAATTCTAACAACATCGTTGCGTTAGCTTCCAACCATAAGCCTAGACAGTAAATTTAGCGATTTTTCTTCGAATTCAACTTCATCCCCCTTTTTAACCCTTCGGGGGTGGAATTATCAAAAACGATGAGACACGTACAAATTAATTTTTAATCGTCAGCCTAAACACAAAATTTGAAGATTCTTACTTCAAACTGACGGACTTTCATATAAACTTCCATCCCCTATTTTACCTCTTTAGGGGTGGAATTCCCTAAAACCCTTTCTTAGTGGATACTTACTCCTCTCAAAGAACACACCCTCCAAGTTTCATGTCACTAAGACCAGCGGTTTGGGCTGTGCGTTGATATATAGGTAATAGGAGTAAGTATAGGTAGAAACTTATATAATTATAAAAATATTGCTAAGTAACAGTTTTAAATTTTAAGCAATTAAATAAAAATAAACATAAAAAAAATAAAACAAACTAAGGTAGGTACTAAAATTATTAACTAAAGTAGGTAATAAATAAATCTGTGAAAAGTATTACGGATTTTATTTTTCTTCTAAATAATCATTTATAGTGTAATATGCTTTCTGTATTAGGAACCTACGAGGGAGTGTTTTTTTTTAAGTATAATATTTAATTAAGTCTTTTGAAGCTTTTATCGGTTTAGGGAGTTTGTTAAATATTATTGGAGCCATTCCTAGGAATCTTTTTGAGAATACAGACTTTTTGTGTTTTGTTTGTTTGTCAATAGGGTTTCAAATTGATTTATTGATTTATTTAAACTTCTCGCACAAAATAAGTTACAAAGGCGGACTTAATGCCTTAGGCATTCTCTACCAGTCAACCAAGGGTGGTGAAGAGATAAGATGGCAGGTGCTGCGTTTAAGAGGAGATAATAATAATAATAATAATAAGCATGCAAGCTGGCAACACCAACGTCAACAAGTCACGGAATTTTGTTTTCATCGTTTTTATAGTTGTATTAATTTGAGACACAGTTTATTTTATTTTATCAGAAGGCCGAAACGAACCTAAAACTCTGTTTCATCAAGAAATAATCTAAAAATGAGCAAAATGAATCAAAATAGAAATAGACTATAATAAAAAAATACCGAGGTGACATCTGTCATGTCAAATCAAATAATATCATGAAAAAACGGAAATAATACGATTGAAAACGATACAATGTTGACGAGATCAGCTGCACGAGCACGCCCACCACCTCCGGACTCGTCGCTCAGCTCCGCATCGCCGCCGCCGGTTTCCAGCCCCACCGTGAGTGCTGTGACGACACCGGCCGCGGTAGTTGCGTCGAGCTCGAGCGACGAGTATTTTTCCCTTTTTTTTACCTTTTTTTTTTTGACGCTGAGAAATGCATTACGCATGCCCGCTCGTCGGGGGACGAAACGGGGTATGTAGGACTCCCTGCCAAAATGGCAGTATACCCACTAAAACTCAGTGGAGTTCCCTTATCGCCTTGATGGGAGGGTCATGGGAAACCGGCACAGCCTTTACGTCCACAACCCTCCCGGCGCATGCCCGCCTAGCTGGCATGCCCCCCGCCTCAGGGGAATATGGGAATGGCCGGGTACACCTGGCCATTCCCGTCCGACACTGGTGGAGGCCTGTGCAATACAGGCAAGGGTGCCCCCGCACCCGTTGCCTGCTGGCCTCCACCTGGGACCCCGCGCCAGATGACCCTGCGTCCAGGCGCCCCTGGTACCCCCGCGACTGGTCAGGTCAGTGGCCCGCCGCCTACCACTTTTCGGCCGCAGAGGATAGGGAGAGCGGCCAACGCAATACCGGCACACCTCTCCCGCCGCGGCCTCCCACACTCAGCCGCGATGCCGCCCATTCGACATCTGCGACAGTTGCGATGTCGCCGAAGCGGCACCGCAACCTACGGCCGCTACGTCGTCGGCTTACCCGCAAAAGCCCTGACGAGCGGCCCCCTCCTCGGGTTCCTCTTAGCTTCACCGTGGCCCTCCAAGCCACGGCTACTGAGCCCCCCCGCCTCGACAATGCGGGAGGAACCCACCGGGGGGGAATTTACTCTAATCTAACCTAACCTATCGTAATATGGCTCTGCATTGCTGCCAATTTAAAGGTTTAATGTTATTTTTGAGATTCTTAAATAAAAAAATGTACGTAAAAATTACACTGACAAAACGTCATTCGTCTAATAGTTGTGTGGCCTAGTGAAATGTTTGACAAATGATAAATGTCCCAAACGTTTTGTGTCATTATAATAATCAGCTTAGCAATAGTTCTTCCAAATGAAACGTTGTCATACAAAAATTTGCTAATCGTTAGTTGTCAAAGTGAAACATCGGCGAAACTTTGGTTGGCAAGTGATATTCTGCCAAACAATTTTCGGCGAAAAGGCAGGATACCAGAATTTACACCACTTGGGAAAATGCAAGGCAAGGCGTACAATTGATTTTGATTGTAATAGTTTTGTGAACTTATTAATGAGTAGCTTTTGCCCGCGGCTCCGCCCGCGTGGATGTCGGTTATCGTGTAAAAAAGTAGCCTATGTCCTTGTCCATATCCCAGGCTATATTTCTGCCAAATTTCATGACGATCGGTTCAGCGGTTTAGGCGTGAAAACGTAACATATAGACAGACGGACAGACAGACAGAGTTACTTTCACATTTATAATATTAGTATAGTATGGATGTAACTAATATGTTGTAACAATATAATTTAAAGGATGTCCATGTAGTTTCTTGACCGTTGTTCTCCATAGAAACATATTCCACTTTAGAATGGGTAACAATCTTCATATTTCTGAATGACCGACTCCTTTGACAATTCAAAAGTGCTTGTAAATGGTTTAATTTAAATAAATCCTTTAAATTTGAGTTTAAACATTTTGTGAACTGCAACAGTATCAAGTTACTTTCAAAGTAACCTACTAAAATACACAGAGAACAAATCACTAGAATTGGCAACATTGATACGGCGCAGCGATTACAGTTTGTCCCCGGACACTAGTTCCGAGGGCTTTGTTCGCACCTTCCACCTAACTTAGGGGATTTTTGCGCAAAGCCCTTCGTGACACAATACTTGAGTTGTAAGCTCTTACACGTTAGCTGTGGAGAAGTTCTCTTTATTACATTTATTATATAACAAGCTTCTGCCCGCGACTTCGTCCGCGTAAATTTTTCCTGTTCCCCCGTTCCCCAATCCGTCCTCGAGACATCATCAAAACAGCCGTTCTGTACAAAATGTATTATTTTTTTCGTGAATTTTTCGCATATTTATAATAGTTATTCTGTTATTAGGGGCGGAGACAAATCCATCAAATCCGAGATCATAAAAATCGGTCCATCCGTTCTTGAGTTATAAATGGTGTAAATAACTCGACTTTGTGTATATTAAGGTGTAGTTAAAGTTAAAATTAGGTCAGTTGAAAATATTAAAATGGCTGTGGTTCAAAATCAAATTATGGTTCAATTCACGAATTATTTAAGTGCATCTACAAATTTACTTGATCGACGCGTTTAGTCCGAAATATATTAAAAGTGGACGGCATATTAATTATTATTAATCTAAATGGTGCATGTTTGTTGGCCTGTAAGTAATTCTTGCACTTATAAATGTATAATGAAACAATAATATGTTGCAATTGTTGGCTAACCTAAATAAATAAAAATTGTTCAAGTTTCTTTCGAAAAACCGGCCAAGTGCGTGTTCACAATGAAGGATTCCGTAGTTAGGATGAATTTATCCCAAGAACAAACTTAACATCGCAGTTGAAAATCAAGTTCTCCCATACATTCCAACTGAAAATGTAAGTTTGTACGCACAATATTTAGAGATTGACCATGTTATTTTAAGACCATAGACTTCTACTGTTTTCAATTTTGTTTTTTTTTGTTTTTTCAAAATTTTAGGCTTAGTAGTTGCGGAGATAAGGGGAGAGAATAGTTAATTTTCATCTATTTTCATAAATTACGTCACACGGTACAGTAGGAATACGTTTTTTTTTTTACTAGAGTGCCCCCCAAAAGTGACCCCCATATTCAAAATTAATTAATTTACGTTACACGTCCGTATTCGGGTCATATAAGTTTATATGTGTACCAAATTTCAACTTAATCGGCCTAGTAGTTTCGGAGCAAATTGGCTGTGACAGACGGACAGACTGACAAACAAGTGATCCTATGAGGATTCCGTTTTTTTCCTTTTGAGGTACAGAACCCTAAAAATATTTTCAGACATAATTTCATCCGGAATTTAAATAAAGCTGCAAGCTTCAGCTGTTGCTCGAAAAAGAGTCGGCAGAGAGAGGCAGTCGTATACTGCCCTGCACTCTTTTACGAGCAGTTACACAAATCTCTATTTATATAAACTTTCACAACACCTACATACATGTTGAACCATGCACGTTACACAACAATATGAAAGTAAACAAACAAACAGCTTCATAATTCCAAAAGGCATCCATTGTAAAGGCTGGTAGTTCTGAACCTGGACCGGCACCGCCCCGGGCCGGCACAGCCCCGGGCACCGGCGACGCCGACGGGTTGAATAAACATCCACTGTTTGACATCAAACGAGCTATTGATTGTCGTTTCAGAACTGTACTGCTCTGTTAATTCCTGAAGGCGTAGTGATGGTCGTTCACAAAATATTGTGGTCGGTATCTAAAGATCGCGCCGGCTTGAAATTGAAGCAGAAATTGTCGTCTCCACGATAATTTTATCGTTTAAACAAACATCTCGCCTGTACTCCCCGGAGGTTTAGGAAGTATTTTTTTTTTTTAAACATTGCCCTCACTAGGAATTTCTCCTGTATTGTGGGTGCGTTTACAAACATTTAAACTCACATACACAAACAGCCAGACCCGGAACAACAACTTGTATAGTATGTTTCTAGGGCAGGCGAAAAATTGCGTCGAAAGAAAACGATACGTATCGCTCTCCATGCGCTTCTGTATCGTTTCCGCGTAGTACTGCATTTCGTGGTACGGGGTGGGGTGAGCGACGCTATCAGTGAGAGATAACAAACCTGTTTCGATGTGTTTAGAACACAAAAGACGTGTTTAGAGGCACAAAAACCAATGTCCGTTTTTTCGCCTGCCCTAGAAACATACTATAGGTCATACAAATATTTATTCCGTGCGGGAATCGAACCCGCAACACGATGTGAGACGAGATGTGCCTATAGTACCCACATTTCGCCTCTTATGTTTCAAGTCGTTCTAAAAGCTGTTGAAAAGACTTACCATCGTTTTGTTAAGTTATTATAATTTGCACTTAATAATGAGTCTTTTCTATTTTCTGAGTCGTGAATCTTGTTATTACGAAATCAATCAACCTGCCTAGCTTTTCCTGGTCGGCTTCCAGTCTAACCAAATGCAGCTGAATACCAGTATTTTACATAGAGCGACTGCCTATCTGACCTCCACAATCCAGTAACTGGATAATTCGATACCCTTTGGTAAGACTGGTTGTCAGACTTTCGGGCTTCTGACGACCCATAACGACTGTCAAAGATGACAGCCGGGACCAACAACTTAACGTGCTTCCCGAGGCACGGAGGAGTCTCGGCATGTAAAAATGGTCACCCATCCACGGACCAACCCCGGCAAACATAGCTTAACTTGTTGGTCGACCCGTGCAGCTGTTATAACTTAGCCACGAGCTCCTCCTTGTTATTACGAACTATTCTAGCTAACTACATTCTTGCGAATATATGTTAAAGCACCAGCCGCCAAAGGAAGTATCATCACGACCACATCTGGTAAAAGGTAAGTCGTGAGCTTAGATTTACTTAAATTCTGAAAACACCGTTAAAACTTCAAAACTCACTTAAAATAACATTGTGATTTCCGGCTAGAAAACATAGGTACCCCAAACATACTGTTCCATTAAATGGGTGAAACAAAAAAATGTATATGAAAATTGAGCAATAAATCATGCGGAACACTGTGTATAGAGCGAATGGGCACGTAAAGTCGCCGTAAGAACGTTAATTTATTTTCAGACTGTGCCTACGGCGGAATATGAAAATTTTCTCCGTCGGGAGTTGCGGCAGACGGGCGATACCGGTGACCTTTGAACTTCTCTTTCAATGTGGCGCCCTTTACGGTCGCATTCCTCCACTTTTCCTGAACAACGAAATTGCTCGGAAGTCGGAAAAACGGCTATCTTTGTGGCACTACTTATTAAAGAAATAGGTAGCTTTCATTGCAAACCAAATGTAAATTAATTATATTATAGTTCGATTTCTACATTTCTGAGTAATCTCACCGGGCCCCATATTCTCGTTTACCAGAACATACTTCGGTAAAAGGTTGTTGGATAGAGGGAAAAAAGATTGGAAAAAAAACCGGTGTATAGTACAACCATATTCCAATGCAATAGGGGGTGAGCCATTGCCTAGCCACGAGAGTAGAGAGTAGGCTGCTACTGAGAAATTCCTGATTAAAAAATCCAAACACTACCTGACCTGGTCACCGCACCCTGGACCCTATGCTCAGCAGTCGCTCTTACGGCCACTAGACGATTGAAGTGCCGACTCTATTTTACTCAAACCTTAATAATCTTGAAACAAAATCAAATTCCAGTATTTTCTAAGCCCACGTTCGCGGCAGGATAAAATCGCGTGTCGCGCTTGGTATGGAAGAAATAGAAAGCGGTACATCTTTCTGTTTGCACGGCCGCCCGCCGGCCGCAGTTTTTCCCCGCCATGATTTTTTATCGCGTGGTGTTTAATTTTCAACGCTCAGCGTTGAGCGTTGAATTAATACGACATACGATGTGTACTTGTGTTCCCACAGACGCGAATAAATCGCGCGCGTTGGTCAGTAAGAGTGTTAACCGCCAGTCTGCTCCTACATACCCAACTGGTCCAGTTTAATTGGAACACAGTAATTTATCGAGGGATCTCTGTTATCCGATTACGGACCTATCGAAATTGTATTTGAACGAGGGAATTAATTTAACTATGCACATACGATCCTTGTTCGGATGTAGTGTCTGATTGGGATAGTCTTGTGCCTGAGCTAGCCTAAGCTTATCAAAACAAATTGTCTAGATCGTCTCATAATATCATTGCTAGGATATTGTTTAATAAATTTAATAAAACATTATAGCAATAGGTACTATAATTAAGATGATAAGAGTTTCAATGAAATAAAATGAAATGAAATGATGTTTATTCTGTAAATAGGATATCGGAAACACTTTTACACGTCATATAAAATAATAATAATAAGCTAGACGGAGTCGACATTTCCTATCTGACTACCCCTGAGAAGAAATGGCGAAACAAACTCAGGGGTCAGTCTTTTTTAAAGTTCAGACATAATCTTGGTCAGATCATGTGAGGACCATGTAGATCCGTGTCTGAAATGGTATTTTGAGGAAAGAACCACACTGTGGCGGTATCAACAACGCCACATGCGAACTACGCATCAAAGACCTGACGTCACAAATCCTGCATAGCACTAGCATATATACAACATCCCGACATCAACCGTTGGGCAGATGCCCACCAGACACAATACCCGTCTGGTCGGAGGATCCTCCCTTTACTATAGAGTATAAGTGAACTTTACACCCTGTTCCTCATACCTCTAAAACACAATTTTGAGTGGACCTGTCCAGTCAGTGCAAGCATTTGTCATTAAGCGTGTAGCCCAAAAAGATACAGGTTATAATTAACTACTACGGCACACAATCTGTCTTGGAAAATACGTAAACGCACCACGAAACAAAAGAAAATTAATACAAAGCAAAGTTCACGAAAAGTTTTAGCCAATTTTAACAACATCACACATCAGCTAAAACTTTCCAAATAAAGGTTACTTAAACTCCGAGGTGTAAAACAAAAACAACCAAAAATCAAAACACACAATCCATCGGGGTTACTTTTTCAGTGAGTTGAGCTCAGTTGAGCTGCGTTGAGCTGAACTCACGATAACAAAGACAAACATGGCGGCGTGCAAATAGCTGTTCGCTTGTTTTGTTTCACTTTCTGATGACGGAACACTAACTTTGTTAGCTCTGTTCATTTGTTGTGTACTCAAGCTTTTTCTCTGGGGTTAGTAGCCTTAAATATACAGGGGTACCTATGAAACTTAGGGCAAACTTAACAATAGCAACTTAATTTTCGGGGGTTCAGGAATGTGAAAGCTATTATAGCAATATTATAATGCATTGGTAAGGAGCCAGTTAGAATGTATTGCAGTCATCTGGGCTCCACATGACGCTAAATAATATAGTCTCATGCTGAAGAGGGTACAATTTTTTTTTATAAGATGTGTGATATGTATATGTGTTTTTTATAAGCGTTATTACGGAGTCTATTCCTTTTACCCGTTAATAACCCAACCTTATTTATTTTAGGTATGGTAGCATACAATGAGCTAAGGGTTAGGAGGGATCTTACACTCACCTCATATATATTTAAGTTACTGAGAGAGAAGGTGCATAATGCAGTTATTTTAGGGCAGGTGAGTCTGTGTGTTCCGGACAGGTACGTGTGGCGAAGACGGCAGCCGCCACTGCTAGCGGAACCGCGCGCTCGGACCAACCTTTTAAGGGAGGCGTCGCTGACGCGTACACTCCGCACGCTCAACCTCATAGCGATTGAGACGGACTTATTCTTTTGTTCTCTGAGTGAATTCACAAGCAATACCTTGTTTATATTTATTTACATTAAAATTTGTTTTGTCTTGTTTTCATTATTCTGAAGTGTCTCATGCTGTGGTGATAAGCGATTCGGCAAGGCTGCCTTTCTGAACCGGACGAATAAAAAAACCGACACTCTTTGAATGCAGCCATGGGATCTACATTGAACAAAGTACCTACCGTTTATTGCTTATTTATTTTGCGTAGCCTGTTTCGTCTATTCATTGTAACCGGGGAATAACCACGCTAAGTTTTCTAATGCTCATGGCGTCTATACTCAAGGACAAGTCCAACCATCATAAATGTTTTGCCAACCCACTACCACTTCAATTTGACAACTGTGCAAGCTAAGTAAGTGACTCTAGTCTTTTCTCGATAATTCCTAGTCATCACAGTAAAGGACTAATGGAAAATTTGCATTTTCTCCCACAACGTAACTTGGAAACTGCATGGCTTAATCATTTGTGATTGAATCGCTGGCGCGCGCCCAGCTGGCGGGGCGGCCGACAACGATAACATGACCAGGGAACCACTCACTGTCATAGTTTTGGATCGAGGGGTGATATACACTGATGCTGATGATGATGAGGTTTTGGAAAATGTGAGGCTACACGTATCGGAAAACAACATGTCTTGACAAATTGGCAAGGGTCCTACGGCCCGCTTCGTGAAATGCTGTGACCGGCCTCTATAGACACTAGTTTATAAAACCGTCTGGTTTACCGAAAATTACCCTAGTGCGACCTTAGAGAAAACTTTTGCATGTGTCTGTAATATTACCTACAACTAATATAGATATTTATTTGAATTTATTATAACATAGAAGATTAATTTTTAAGTAATAATAATATGTACAAGTATATAAAAAAAGGGAGGGGAAAGAATCAAAGGGCATCAAAAAATTCGTCCGCATCGCTGTCAACAGGAAAAATGCCCAAAAAAAGGCTGGCAGCATTGCCACGTTGTATGTTGTACAACTTGAACAAATCCGCAACACTGTTTAAATATGGTGGTAGGTAGCAGAAATGTCCCCGGACCAACCCTGAAAGTTAATGAACGTCTTCCGGTTTCGAATTTTTTTTTAAATAAGTTTTTCCCTTTTTAGGGTTCCGTAGCCAAATGGCAGAAAACGGAACCCTTATAGATTCGTCATGTTTGTCTGTCTGTCTGTCTGTCCGTCCGTATGTCACAGCCACTTTTTTTTCGAAACTATAAGAACTATACTGTTGAAACTTGGAAAGTAGATGTATTCTGTGAACCGCATTAAGATTTTCACTCAAAAATTGAAAAAAAAAAACAATACATTTTGGGGGTTCCCCATACTTAGAACTGAAACACAAAAAAAAAGATTTTCATCAAACCTATACGTGTGGCGTATCTATAGATAGGTCTTCAAAAATGATATTGAGGTTTCTAATATTTTTTTTTTCTAAACTGAATAGTTTGCGCGAGAGACACTTCCAAAGTGGTAAAATGTGTGTAACTTCTAAAATAAGAGAATGATAAAACTAAAAAAAATATATGATGTACATTACCATGTAAACTTCCACCGAAAATTGGTTTGAACGAGATCTAGTAAGTAGTTTTTTTTAATACGTCATAAATCGTAAACCGCAATTTACTTTTCATTCAATCAACTCAAATATAAAAAAACTAGCCAAGTATGCGTCAGACTACGCACAATGAAGGGTTCCGTAGTTGGGATGAATTTATCCCAAGAATAAACTTAACTAACTAAGGTTTCTGATACGGAACCCTTCGTGCGCGAGTCCGACTCGCACTTGGCCGATTTTTTTATTTTACTAGCTCTTACTCAGCTATACATACAAACTTTTAATTTTTCGCCTTCAGCGAAAGAATCTGAAGCGACGGGCCTTAATGAAATAATTAACATTTTTGTACCAAATTGGAGTTTTTGAGAAATATTCCTTTATTAATAACATCTTGTGATAAATAACCGACATTTTTACGTTCAACTTAATTGACTTGTTTTGTTATAAAACTTGCGTTCCTGAAAATATTACAAACAGTAATTATTTCATAATGAAATAGTCTTTAGTAAGCGTTGCTGTTATTATTTTTCCCAAGTTCAGGCTGAAAACCGATTAAAACTGGCTCAATCGAAATGTTAAAGAAATTAGTGAACTCGTATTATTTATTAACTATTCTCTGCAAACTGCTACAGTAACGTTAAAACGTTAGTTATTTATGTGCAGTTCAATTTGTAAGCGATGAGCGCTTTTGGACCCCATTGGAAATATAGCCTATAACTGCCAGTTGAATTGAATTTTTTTGACAAATGAAAAAGCAAGTTAAAAAAAAGTTGGCCGTCGCCCACCCGGCAGATGTCAAACATCTATGTTAATATTAGAATTCATAATTAATAACTATAACTATATATAATGAATACCTATAACAAAATATGGAGTTAAATAAAGAAAAAATAGAGTTTCGTTAATAAAATCGTTTTTTTTTTTTTTTCATTATTTTAATTATAATAATAATTACTGAATATATATATAAGGTGTTCATTCATACACGAAATATTTTAAGGGAAACATCTATAGGTGGTAAAAAAGCCATAGCAACGAAAAACTTTTTTTATCTAAGTGTTTTGTATTTTTTAAATAATTATTATAATTTTAAAATTGCTTGAGGGATTTTGCAAAAAAAAAAACTTTATTTACTTAAGGCTCGTACAGACTAGTGCGATATCGCGGGCGCGACGCGATACTTGAAGCACAATTTCTTTGTCGGTGCCCGTCGCGCCCGCGATTTCGTGTGAGTCTGTATGAGCCTTTATTCTATGAATGACCCGCCCGGACGCGGCGACGCCGCGACGGTGGCGGCACGAGTGCGGTGAATTTTGATAATTAATCATCATATCAAGTAATTTACATTGTTTAATGTTTTAAATAATATACTCAGATTTAAAACAAAATCATTTCCATGGCTTCTTTACCACCTATAGGTGTATCTCTTAAAATATTTCGTGTTTGAATTAGAGGTGGGCGCCGACCAAAAATTTGCCGGCGGCGCCACGCCGCGGCGCGGGTCTTTTTTTTTTAAAGCAATTTTTGGTTTAAGTGTTATATTTTAAAGCTATCAAAGGCAGAAATAAAAATTAAAATCAGGAAAATGCATAATTAAATATTTTTACAATATAATTGTCATGGATGATAATTATTTTGTTGACGTGTGTAGGGCTCAACCGCGATCTTTTAGCGTTCAAAACCAATCCTGCTATTGAAAAAACACGTTCACTCGGCTTACTTATAGCAGGAATTGCAAGAATAGTCCTGGCAAGCGCAGCAAGTCCTGGGAACACATTTTTCTTCTCTCGCCAATAGGCAAGCACATCCCCGTTCAAAATCTCCACTTCTTTGGGATCGACCGAAGTTAGGTACCTCCAGCATTATTGAGAAAAATCAGTTCCCGTTGCCTCGTCGATGTCACTGAAACTACTGTGCTTCTTAGATAATTTTGTCAGCAAAGGATGAGTCTAAGAGGACCTTGGTGGAGGCTCTGATAGATTACGGGAAGTTTCACCGCAATCGGAACATGGAAAATCAGAAGCATTTACATGTTCATCGATGCAATCTGCCATAAAAGCCGGATGACTTGTATTTCTTTCCTCTAAATAAGAATCGATTTCTATAAATCCTGAAAACCTGGGATCTAAAAGAGATGCTACTACTCCGTTTTTGGTCAAAGGAAATCTGTGGCCGCTATGAATTCGCGTCAATCGGCGCCAAATTTCGAACACTCGGCGGCGGCGGCGGCGCCCATAACGTGGCGTGGCGCCGCCGCGCCGGCGCGGCGCCCACCTCTAGTTTGAATAGATACAGCCTATATATATTGCAGAATATAATATTGCACACACAAGGGAGTCGATAGCAGTAGTATAGAGGGGTTCGGAACGGTCATGCCGTTATCCGTCACGGCATTCGAGTCGGGTTTACTGCCAAGGCGCGCCAATAGATGTTTCACATCTACAAAGATTTTGATGATGTTATTTCAAGAGTTGATACAAAAATGTTTTAAGAATCTTTTAAGCCGCTGTCTTTATTCCCTTGAGCCATAAATACAGTAGGTAAGCTGAGTCGCCCAGCAAAGTAAACAGCGCTAAACTAATGAATTGCCCGGAACCGGTGTATTTTATTACGACTGTATACCATGTGCAAACTGCATGGTAATACTGTTATTAGCGTTTTTTATACGTTTATCGAAATGGCTGTGAGCTTTGAATTTTGTGAATAACTCGGGTGCTCAATACATAATAACATAAGTATATCGCTAAATCAAGACGTAGGACTACGGGTAGCGACTCTGAAATGGAGGTGCGCAGGGCACTTGGCTTAAAACTCAACTCAAAGCATTTATTTCAAATAAACCAAATACAGGTACTTTTGCTTTGTCAAGGGTTCGGTCAGTCAGAAAGATGAAGCTAGTTGCCCATTCCAACGCGTAGTAAGTACCTATGGAGAAGAACGAAGAAACTCCACGGACACTTTTTAACATCAAAGTATGTTTACAAAGTATTAGTCACATCATTCATGTTGAAATTATACATGTGAGAACGATGCAGAACGTTAAAAGCGTCCGTAATAAATAGATAAAAAAAACAATTCAACAATTAAATTAAAATAAGCCGTGGCAGCTAAGAGATGACCAGTCCCTACTGACGGCGCCCGCTAACGAACATGACGTATGGATTAGTACCATTCAGCTCAACCATTTTGACGGGAGCTAAATGATCCAACACACGCGCCACCATCAGCGAGACATTAGAGTAAGCATGACATACTCTCAGCAGCCAGGGCACATTCATGTTAATGAAAGACGTACCCAGTAAATGGTAGCTTTATAGACAGTACTAGAAGTGATAATAGCAGAACCCTAAAGGAATGGTTGCCGAGAAATGGTAGAAGGAGCGTTAATTGGCAGACCAATGGCCAGGTGGGTGGACGACCTTACTGACTTTATCACTGACATAAAATGTATTTGCACGCCATATCATGGCAGGATATGCTGGAACCAAAATTACTGTAATACCTATTGTACCATATTCTGGCACATCAATATTTTGATTTGATTTGTATTATGTTAATTCTGAATCAAATCTGAAGAGAAATCAAACTACAAACAGCAACTTAAATTCAGATTAGTATTGATTTAGTTATTTGTATTAATATCCGACCTTACAAACTTGGCTTATTTATGCGAAGGGTCAAATCAAAACGGTGGACATTTTCAGTAATATTCAGCAGTTTCAGTAATATTGTAGGTAATAGTTTAAACTAGGTTAATTGTAGTTTCTAGCCTGAATCTGGCTATATTTTGTGATGGTTTACTGCATAATACGAAGGTAGATATGCAGTCTTGATAAGTAGGTATTATATGTCCTTAACCGAATAAAGGATTATTTAGACCCGTGCCATTGAAGGCTAAATATTGCTAGATCAAACTTCTGAAGTTAGTATTAATTACTTATTAAAACAATTTTATTTTTATAATCGATGCTCACCTCTCTGACAGAGATGAGCATTGATTATAAAATTAAATAGTTTGACCCGACATGGTTCTGTTAGGTTAGCTTAGGAAAGGTAGACTTTTTTTATTCCATTCCATATAATCGTAAAAGGCGAAAAATTCCGACAAGAGGGCGAGTAAAGATTTCCGAGGAATTTAATTTTTTCTCTGCCATACGAAGCTAAATTTACATAGACACATAAGTAAAATACACGTCCTAACATATTCGCTTAGCCATCTCAGAAACACACTAACGAGCCACGCCACAAACGGTAAACTTTCCACTAGGAATAACTTCAAAAGAGTTCAAAATTATGAAACGTCATTAAGCCATGCCAGAAAAAAATTATAATATAAAAATCCCTTTGAAAGAGTGGAATAATATATTGAATATTCATGACACTTCTGTATACCCTTAGGTGACGGCGGGTTGAAAAAAAAGTTAATTGAATTTCCACAGAATATTTGGAAGTCTATTTAGATTTTGAGTGAACGCCTTTATTTCTGAATTGGGCAGGAGGCTGATGTTTTACTGGCGAAATTATGACAGTTTAATTTCTATCTAGCCTTGAGGACTGTATGTCTTTCATGATCAACTTTTTTTGTAGAAAAGATAATTAAAATACAACTGGTCTAATTACACGATTTTGATAAACCAACCAAATCGAAACGTTATTCGAGACCATCTTCTTTTCACCATTTTTCTTGGCCAATCGAATGAAAAATCGGGATATCCAGGGTTCACATCAGGGGACACATTTCGTTGTTAACGTCAACGATGATGACGCACTTCAACCACTCAGAGAGGACGAATTGGGCCAATAAAGTAGATTACTTCTCATCAAAATAAACGTATTAGATTCCAATAAAACAGGGATGTCGCGACACCGACGTCCAGAGGTCGGAATAAAATTAAATTAATGGACACTACCGATACTAAGGGTTTGTATGCGGACACAGAAGACTCACTTTCTGCAAAGAACGAAAATATGATCATACAATATTAATACGATACTACGAGTACTTGTGCCGTGAGTCCAACGTGTTAAAATCAAACTCAACACAGGCAATTGTCAAGGGGTCGGTCAGTCAGAAAGATGAAGCTAGTTGTCTATTCCAAAGCGTAGTAGGTTCTTATGGAGAAGAACGGGCAGGAAACTCCACGCACACTCTTTTAAAACAAAATATTGTTAAACAACTTACAAAAAGAAGTGAAATCCCACCAAAAACATTTTCATGTAAAATGTTGCCTAGACGAGACCACATGGCTCGCACTGTCAAAGTTGTCAGATCTCATGTAGAGTCAAGCTTATAACTCTACACGCCCTAACTCTACAAGCCCTAACTTCACAAACTCTACACCTTAGACGGATGAGGGAGGTGCAAGGATATAATTTGTCAAGTTTTTGTATACATTGGCTAAAATATAATGATATTAATTGTTGGAGGTGTCAGAAAAAAATAAGCCGTCTGGAACGGATCTTGCTGAAGTTTGGTACAGGGATAGATTATAGCCTGGAATAAGACATAGGATACTTTTTATCCCTAGAATAGGTTCCCATGGGTTGCGGGAACGAGATCAACATTTCATGATTACTTTTGGTCACGATATCCGACATCCACGCGGGCGAAGCCGCGGGCGGAAAATTGATATAGGGACTCTTTGTTATAAATAATAACTAGCTGATAGTTATTATTTATAATAAGGAGTCCCTACATCAATTTTTACACCTCTAACATCAAAATTTGCGGTAGTCTCATACAAACTTTCACCCCCTAAGGGGTTGAGGGGTAGAAGTTCCAAGTCTTAGATTTTTTGTTGTTTGTGTACATGTACCAAATTTTTGTTTTCTAGGACTTCAGGAAGTACCCTAAGAGTTTTGATGCTCATCAGTGAGTGAGTGAGTCAGTGAGGAAAACGGGTTTTTTTAGATATCAATAAAATATATAGTATAAGAGCTATGCAATTGAAACTTTATCTGCTATAATCCAAACCCAAGTTATGAGGATTCAAAAAAACGACGAAGCGCTTCGAGAAAAGGTAGGTAGCGCCCAAGCGGAGCGCAACTCCGCTTGGTCCGTCTTGGCGGGCTATATCTGAACGCCAAGACGACTGTCGACGGCTGACGGCGCACGGCTGGGGTTGTGTGTTGGGTGGGGTTTGGGGACATATATTTCATTAAAAGATAAAAATGCTAAAATGGAGAGTCAAACAAAAGGTGTGTATAGTTAGTGTATTTGTCTGACGTACAGTTCATAGTAATACCAGTTTATTATTGTTCCACTGCAGGATAAATGCCTGTTCTCATACACAGAGAAGGTATGAGCATTAATCACCACACTCGCTCAAGGTTGATTTGCAATTTCAGACTTATATTAATTAGGTACTAACTGACCCGACAAATGTTGTTCTGGCAAAATTGCAATATCGTCGTTGCGACTTTAAGACCTCTTATGTGTAAAATTCAACTTTATGAGAAAATCGATATTTTAAGCACCAACATTATATTAGGAAGCACATTATTGTAGATCTTGAAATTGTAAAGAAATGACGATTATATCGTCGTATACACATGAGAGTTTTTGCATTCGATAGAGCTTCAAAATGTGAAAAAGACTGGCGTAAAAAAGTGATTTTGCCAAAAGTGACACATAAGAGTCTTAAGGTCGCAACGACGATATGGTCTTGAGTTAAAAAAGCACTTTCAATTAACCCTCATTTTCAAACTGGGCAACTTATCCAATTTTTCTTTCCATAAAAACGTCATTGGGACTATATTGGCCTATCTACCGATTTGGCAATTTTCCTTTTAAATGACGTGTTCGTAACGTTTTAAAACAAAAAATAGCCAAATCGGTCCAGCCGTTCTTGAGTGATGCGCTTACCAACTAACACCATTTCATTTTCAAGTTTCCACACGATTTTTTCCTTCACTGATTCCTGAACTCAGAAAGTAAATTATACATAATATGAATTGAAAAACTTTATTTATTTATTTATTTATTTATCACATTGAGAACCAACAGCTTTACATAAACACAATAAATAAACCGACTTTAGACTATGACTTTGGGAATAATTATCAAGAGGAGGATACAATTCGGGTTTGCAATAAGCATTATTGTGGGCCTTCTAAATCTTCTTGTATAGTGACTCAGCAAGAGAGTACAGCGACAGAGGAAAGTGGAATTATTCAATTTCCGTAGAAAGCAAACCAAAATCCAATTGGCACAGGTTTAAATCGGTTTTACTTGAATCAGACGTTGGCGGGATGGTAGCACTAGTACATATTATATTTGTTTTAGTTTAAGACTGTATGAGAAAAGAAAAATATTGTAACGTGCTTACCTACTTACTTTTAAGTTAACTGCACTATTATTGATTATTTATTCACTGAGCGTTAAAACTATTAGGTAACTGCGATAATATCCGTGGAAAACATCAGTCTTAACAAGGGATATCGTAGTACCCAGTAACTGGGTTATGGAGGTCAGATAGGTAGTCTCTCCATGTAAAATACTGTTTATTTATTTTATCTATTTATTTATTCAAAATTACGTACATAACACCTTAACAGCTATAATGCCAATGCAGTGTTACTACCACACAAATATCCATTACTTACTCACATCCATTGACTAACATGATAAAATAAAAAAATACAATAAAACATACCATCAAAATACCATTAAAATACAATTCAAAACAATATAAAATACAATTCAAAACTCTTGTCAACACTTTCAATGCACTTCAGTGCTACTCCTGTGAACTTCATCAGGCTGCATTGAAATATATCTACCTCATTCGAGATAATCTATACTCTATACTTACTTTTAATATATAAAGCTGAAGAGTGTGTTTGTTTGTTTGTTTGTTTGAATGCGCTAATCTCAGGAACTACAGGTTGGAATTGAAATTTTTTTTTGTGTTAGATAGTCCATTTATTGAGAAACATTATAGACTATATAACATCACGCTATGACCAATAGGAGCGGAGCATAAATGAAACATGTTACAAAAACGGGAAAAAATATTCCTTTTTGAGAGCTTCCGTTGCGTGCGCTGCGTAAACGGTTTAAGTTACGCAAATATCATGTATGATGGAATAGTTCCTCTTTAAAAGTTCTAAAAAAAAGTCCGCGATACCATATGTCTATCTTTTAAGATTGACTCACTATAACCTTGTTTTATGGTAATCAATTTTTTTTCGAAATTTATGCATTATTTGCGAAGGAGTTTTATCAACATAATATTAATCCTTATCCAAATAAATATGTTATTAATGACAAGTTTTTAAATGTTAACAAAATTGTCCTTGACATCACTTGATTTCAATCAACATCTTAGGAAATATCATAATTTTAAAATAACTCCGTAACAAAATAAGTGGTAAATTCATTACTTAAACCACTCTCTCGTTTAGGTGACGCAGACGAAGTTGCGTGGGTCAGCTATATTATAAAGCTATACAGTACAGTATAAAGAAGAGTTTGTTTGTTTGGTTGAACGCGCTAATCTCAGGAACTAGATACTGGTTCGAATAGAAAAATTGGTTGCCCAAAAATGTTGGATAGCCCATTTATCGAGGAAGGCTATATAACATCACGTTAGATCCTTAGTTCCGTGTGGTGCCGGACGTAAAGAATAGCTCCATCCCATTTCCTACCGTGGGTGTCGTAAAAAGCGACTAAGGGATTTACTAGAGAATGGGCAGCAGCGTTCTCTATTTATTTTTAACACCATACTGCGATCGCCAGCCCGCCTGCCAAGCGTGGCGATTATGCCAAACCCCCCCAATTGGGGGAGGCCTATGTCCAGCAGTGGACGTCTTTCGACTGAAATGATGATGATGATGAGATTCTTAGGAGCCAAGCGAAAAGAACAAAAGTCAGAAAGAACGCTAAGTGATATATAGTGATATATAGCGCGGGCGAGCGACGGGATGCGACGCGATGGGTGGCCCGAAATTTCACGCGGACGAAGTCGCGGGCAGAAGCTTTTTTTGACGCTGAGAAATAATTACGCATGCCCGCTTGTCGGGGGACGAGCCGAGGTATGTGGGACTCCCTGCCAAAATGGCAGTATACCCACTAAAACTAAGCGGAGTTCCCTCATCGCCTTTGATGGGAGGGTCATGGGAAACCGGCACAGCCTTCGTCCACAACCCTCCCGGCACATGCCCGCCTAGCTGGCGGGCCCCGCATGCCCCCCCGCCTCAGGGGGTTATGGGAATGGCCGGGAACACCTGGCCATTCCCGTCCGACACTGGTGGAGGCCTGTGCAATACAGGCAAGGGTGCCCCCGCACCCGTTGCTTGCTGGCCTCCACCTGGGACCCCGGGCCAGATGACCCTGCGTCCAGGCGCCCCTGGCACCCCCGCGACGGGTCAGGTCAGCGGCCAACGCAATACCGACACTCCTCCTCCTCTGCGGCCCCACCGCGTCCGCCATCCAACGGTAGCGACCCCGTCAAGGCCGCGGAAGGTAGGGAGAACGGTTCACCGCAATACTCCTCTCCCGCCGCGGCCTCCCACACTCAGCCGCGATGCCGCCCATTCGACATCGCGGCTCGCCTCAGTTGCGATGTCGCCGAAGCGGCACCGCAACCTACGGCCGCTTTATCGTCGGCTTACCCGCAAAAGCCCTGACGAGCAGCCCCCTCCTCGGGTTCTTCTTAGCTTCACACATGTTTTCGGAAACTTAGTATTCTTTTTTTTTTTTCGGAATTTTAGTATTTTTACACAGTTTAGTTAGTATTACAGTCAACGACAGATCGCTGGTAGTTAATTTGTTTTTCGGAAGTTTTATTATTTTACAAAAATAAACAGCTGTCCCATACAGTTTAGAACAGTAGGTATTAAACTTTAGTATGGAACAGCTGCTTGTTTTTTCGCGATATCAATGTTCGTTCCATGGTAAAAGTTATTCAGTTCGATGGTCTAAAGCACCTCTTAAAGTTTGTTATGTAAATTTTTTAACACCTTATGTACATATTTATACTTTTATCTTATGAACTGCTTGTCAGCTCGAGGAGCTGACTCTCCTCCAGGCTTATTTTCTGTTTTAAATATAAATTAAAGTTCTGTGTTTTCTGTTGTGTTTTGTGTGTGTGTAAACGTTTTTTTCTTTCTTTCTTTTTGTCTCGTATTCGTGCCATCATCCTTCGACAGACACACAGACACGGTAGGTATATGATAGTCATAATCAGCCCTTTTAAGCCCAGTGCTAGACGTAGGCGTCCCAAAATATATTTTCAATCGAAACAGTTTACAGCCGTTTTCGTCCAAAATGTGGCTAGATAGGCTACTTACAATATGAATCTATTTATGAGAGTTGTAATATTAGTGTTGTTGAAGATTATAAAACGTGAAAATGTTTGGATCTCCTGCATTGTTACCAGTATCATAAAATATTTTATGCCAGAAAATCTCCTTTTATTAATAACTTTGTTTAAAACCGAAAATTTATAAAAATAATTACGGTACGAGTATGATTATTTTTTAATTATTATTTCTTAAATACAGTACTTAAAAGAAAATAGAACCTCCTTTTTTGCTATTTTATGTGAATTACCATTACGAAGATATTTTTTTGTTGTGTTATCCCCGTTGTTTACATAAATTATCTGAATTTGAGACTTTGAGTATAGTTTATAGATAGGGGTACCCTATAACCTACATGCATGCGACTTACAACATAGGTACCTAACTGGCGAAATGTCGTTTTAGGCTTTTTTACCCTTCGGGAAATACAGGCGTAATTTTTTGTTTAATTCCCGAAAGGTGAACCAATTTCATAATTGGATCCCATTCACAGACTACACAGCTTTTTCGGCACAAAATTCATTTATTATCTCAATTTACTTGTTATAATTTAGCGGAACTTAAGCCGGGACTCAGATGTTAATGAATAGAGTTATTTATGCTAAAATATTAAAGTCTTTCGGGAAGGCTGGCTCGTAACGCGGATGGCGAATATTAAACAGTTTCTTGATAATACTTTTGTTGAATGTACGTTTTACCGAGTGGTTGAAAATGGCTTGTGTCTTTGTGTGTGAAAATTGTCACAAAGTAGGTACGTATTAGGCCTGAATATGACACACAACCGTTAATTGAGTGATAGAAACAATCGCGCACTACAAAAATCGCAATGTTTCTAAAGCCCGATGTGTGATATTAACATCGTGTTTCTGGAATAAAAATCAACACAAAAAATTGCTACAAAATTGTAAAGGCGCTATGATCCGCTCGAGCCGAGCCGACGGAAGTAGGCTTGCGAAGTCGCGAGTGGTTGCCTTGCGCATTTGGTAGGTATCTAAACATAGTATTATTTTAATCATTTTAGCAATACAAACTCAGCGAATTGTGCTAAACAATCTAACTACCTACCTTTTCATTTATATAAAAAATTAGTAAAATACTTCTGTTCTGTACCTGTGAGATTGATTAAACATTACGAAACGGGGTAACTTTGGCATTTTTTTAAATAGCAAAGTTAATCTAATCGTGTTATTAAAAACGATTGCATGTCCGCCAGTTCCTTAGGTAAGGCGACGATAACCGACTATTAATGATGATACGAGTAGTTTAATTACATATTTGAAAAAAAAAATGTTAAATTAGAGCTCAGTAGGTACAGAACACGCAAGCTAACCATTCCAAGTCACTAGCATATATCTGCGTTTTAAATAGATATTATATCTTTTTTTTTTTTCAGAATTTATAACACGGTTTCTTTTGTTTCCCATGGATTCAAAAAACTAGTAAGCGCGGTCTTTGTCGGATCATACTGCCTTATTAGCACACCTCCGACGCGAAAATAATGATGCGAAACCGATAAACAATTTCCGCTGCGAAACATTAGGTACTTTATTATGTCGCGATTCGAGTATAGCGGTACATCATGCAAGTCAGTTGAATTGTAGCAATTGGAGCAAAATGTCGTCGCTTTCGACTTATACGATATTACTACGCTACTATACTTTTACGATTATAGGTCTACTTCCGACCTCTTCTATTCGTTTTTCCGTGAAATCAACAACCATTTTACAAAAAAGCGCGGAGGTGTAACCAGCTTCCGACCAAATCGGCGAAATCACGCAGGAAACATACCTACAGAAATGGGTGTCGGAGAACAGTAGATTTCTCTTGTTATCATCAGCCATATTTTAACTACTGTAGGCATACTGTGGGTAGTGTTGGTTATTGCGCAATAGAAAAACCGTTATTGGAATCAAAAGTCATTCACTCAACCAAGGCTGATATTCAGCAGTAACTTCAAAAATTTACATTAGACAGTTCCCCCAAAACGCCCATCCCTTCACCACTTCCTAGTGCATTAGCTGGGAAGAAGTAGCGGAACAAATTCCCCAGCCGCACATCTGTCTGTTCAATTAGAAAAACTTGATTCTATACAGTAATGGGTATGCAAAGTAACTAATGTAGGTACACGACACAACTATACCGAACGCGCAACAGTTTCTCGACGTCTTCACTGCTTGACCGCTACCACAGAGTACTTTATACTATACTGAAAACCGCCACCGATGAACTTCACTTGTCAAATGTGCGGCGATCATTTGCCGCCGGACGAGCGTTATGTTGTAGACTCTGTCATGCGCCTCTAGGCAGCGCTAGCGTCGCGATTAGTCAAGAACCGATGGCGCGAACTCCACCAACTCCATCGATCGAACGCCAACAGATGGTGCTGGCGTACCAGAAACAACTCATCTCCGACGCGGCCATCTTGCTAGCACACGTCCTCGTGTGTTAACCTGCAACCAAATATCAATAACAGTGCCTGTTCCACTTGGCCAATGCTGAACATTTACGGCTTACGAGTACAACTTTTGAATTCGGAAAACTTTAATCCTCAATCGTTTTGTTGTTTTAACAAAACATCATAACATCACGCCTTGTTTCCCCGAAAGGTAGGCAGAGGTGTACCCATAGTAGGAAAACCCACATTTCGCCAGTTATATTTAAGTCCCATGTAATAGGGGGCGATTCTATTGCCACCAACCGGGCACAAATCCAGACTCCGGGCTGCTACTGAGAAATTCCTATTGGAAAAACCCATTAACACTTTACCCGACCCGGGAATCGAACCCAGGAATCATAATCAAATCTGTGCGTTAGAACAGCAGTTTCGCTTCTGTTTCGCTTTTCAAACAACGCACAAGCCTTGGTGGAACTAATGCGGTTTCGCGGCGGAGCTCGGAGGTGTGCTATCTGCCTAAACGCATGTCAACACGTGCTGTGGTTTGGTGATTGGATTAACAACAGCTTATCACATTCCTTATTGAGCCGTTATTCATAATTCCTTCTCAGTCGCGAGTTAATATTTTTTCAAAGAAGTGGCGCTAGTGCACCGTTGTATAACGCTACAAGGTTATTTTGGCGCGTGGCTAAAATCGGAACTAACGCCGCCATCTTGTTTTCTCAATACAATTTGACAAATAATGTTTACCGGGAGGCCATCAGCGCCCCCTACCAGTATTAATCAGGCGCCTAAATATCCTTGTAAACACTTTAACAGCCGCATAGGTTGCAAAAAACACACTGAAGAGAAAAAAGGTTTAGAGACAATATAAGATTGAAAGATTAATATTCATAAGTAATAGCGTAATAAACATTGTTACGTCCGAGGAGTGTCGTAAAAAACGTTAGAATCGGATCGTGCGTCCGTCGGGTTGTGTGGGTCGCTGCGGGTCGCCGCGGGTCGCCGAGGGTAGTCGCAGGTCGCGGTCGCCAGGAAATTGGACGCCAGCCCGAACTATCGCGGGTTTCATCGAAATGTATCGAATAAAAACAAAATGAATGGCCCTGTGTTGGACTGTGTTGATTAAATGCGAGTTTAAATTGTACAAACTATGGGCCTTACAAATAAACACGGAATAAAGTTATCCTAGGTATAACTTCGGTACAACCATACATTTTTTGAACTTATAGGTACCTAGTCTATCTTTATTTCGTGTTTATTTGTATTAGGGTTAATGTATACTTTATCGATGATGGAGAATATAAAATAATCAGAGTTTTAAAATTAGATTTTCAGTAGTGAATTAACCATACCTATTTTATTATCATATGTTTGAAATGCTCTTTTAGCTGCTAAGCGGCTGTAACTTTTCCAGTTACACTATGTCTTTTCAAATTACGAGGAAGGGAATTAATTATGAGGAAGCTTAACATGCTTGTAGGTACGTGTGTGTAGGTAGGAATCGAACTCAAGACTACTCGCAGAACCGTGCCAAAAACCGCTAATTACGTATAAGTACCTATAGATTTTGGTGTGATTGATGCCTACATAGAATTCAAACTTCCTCCTCGAAAGTTCGTCGTAAAAACTCAAATATCGATTGTCAGTTCCTGAAGAAGCCGCCATCTTTATCAGCAGCTCAAAGGGCCCCGTGAACCGTGCGATATAGATAAACGCAGCTTTGAACTCCATTCACTTTCATGAAAGATCTGTATAATGAGTCTTTATGATTGTCTGCCTGCTGATATTTTTGTATTTTAGGTAGGTACCTACTTTGAAGTTCAAGGGGCTTTTGAAATCTTCAATGTCGAATACAGCTGGACTTCTATACGTTAGACCGAAACTCGAAATCCCGAATGAAGGCTCGTGCAGACTGGCGCAATATCGCGGGCGCGACAAGGGTCGCGCTGCCTGTCGCGCCCGCGATGTCGCGCCAGTCGGCACGAGCCTTGAAGGCTATCGCGAATCATTTTATCCCGAATGAACGCTATCCCGAATCACTTTATCGCGAATGAACGCTATGCCGAATCACTCAATTCCGAATGAACGCTTTCCCGCTATCGAGTTTCGATCTAACGTATAAGAAGAGCCCTTCTATAGGCCATCTAAGAAATGTGGTACCTACAAAAACGTTAACGCTAACGGTAACGGTAAACTTTTTGCTATCACTGATCCAGATATTGGATGGTCGGAAATATTGGTTGGTGAGTATTGGATGGTGGTTGGTGATTTCCGTACCCACCTTTTTCAGTTACAATTTAATACCTCGTTATACAAACAATAATTGTTGGAAAAAGTAGTGAGATACAAAGTTAAAACCTCCAAAACCGCAGGCATAGTAGGTAGGTAGGTACCTAGTGTACCTACTAGCCCTATCTATATCTATACATATAATAAAATCGTAGCGAAGTCAAAACTGTACATTGAATATTTTTGAAAAAAGTAATTGCCACGACGTCTGGGAACGATTCTGATGCCAAAAATATAGTTTTTAGAATTTTTGCCCTATAGGGCTGGGCAAATTACTACGTATAAATTACCACGCTATTTGCTATGGGGGATGAGCAGTATTGCATTATCTTTTGAGATGGGTCCATAAGGGCAGGTACCTTAACCGTGGTCGCCACAAGAAAATGGTCTTAAGAGACTATCCTTAACTTTTAGAAAAAAATATTGATCTGCATTCACAGATTTAAAAAAAAATGTACAGTCAGCAAGAAAATGGGCAATTTTCACAAAAAAGATGATTCAGATTTGATGAAGAGATTTTAGATGCGAATCGATCCTCTTTCTTACAAGGATCAAAAAACTTTATACGACCAACTGAGGTTCGAGTACTAGAAAAGTCAGAAATCGTAAAAAAACTTTTCCCATACAGTTCGTAGGAATGATACTGAGATGACAACAGTCGAATTATTCCAATACTCCTTCGCTGGGTTGAATAGGAAACGAATAGAGCAGATAGTTACAGATTTAATATTTTAAATGATTATCATACCTTATGGATCTAAGCAGTGAATTATGACATATTACGCTATTTCAGTCAACTTTCAACAAAGCAATGCATATCTGATTTCGATTTCAGAGAATTGATATTTTTTGTGCTTCTTTTTAGGGTTCCGTACCAAAATGGTAAAAAGAACCCCTTATGGTGCAACTCAGTCTGTCTGTCCGTCTGTCTGTCACAGCTGGATATATCAAGAACTACTAAAGCTATAAAATTGAAATTTGGAATAGTTTTAGATGACGTTTGCCCAACTATTTTGCAAATAAGAAAGATTTTTTTTTTTGCATCTAGGATATAACGGGGGTTTTAAAACTTGAAGTCGGGCTACTAGGGCATGTGGGGTATCGTATGAAAGAGCGCTATGTGCACATTCTCAAAAAATTTTTTAGGCCGCATTGTCTTCGACTTTTGATTTTTTTTTAAATACCATTCCCACTTCTCTCCCTGACGCGTTCCGCCTCCTTCTTCGCGCGCATTACTGCTTCGCAGAAGGAGGTGACGGCCTCCCATGCACTCTCGCTCCGTACTATGGCCTGGACCAGGACCGGACGCGAGAGATCGTCGCCACCGATCGCCTCCGTGAGGACACGGCGGTGCTCTACCCAAGCCGGGCAGGCCTCCACCGTATGCTCTACCGTGTCCTCCGGGCGATCCACACAGTGATAACACCCGGGCGTTTCCTCCCGCCTTATCCTAAACAGGAACCTCCCGAAACAACCGTGTCCGGTGAGGACCTGCGTCAGGCGGAAGGTGAGGACGCCGTGGCGCCTCTCTAGCCACTCCTCAAAGAGGGGACTTATACTTGACTTCCCAAGTGTTAACAATTACAATGTACTGTTATATTATATTAGTGATAGCTGTTCACCAGCAATAATCTGTAAGAATGACAATGAAAATCATTCAATGTAGGTATCAGTGTTGTGCCATTAGTGTATATCCATGAACACAGGCCTTCAATAATTCACTATAAAAGAGCTGGTGGACCTCGACACCGACCTGCAGACAGTCCAGGGAGGCTATGCCATTCTTAGATGGTAGGCTAACCAGGCGGTTATTACTCCTGGACAGGACCGGCCTGCGCCTGATGACGGGGACCATCTCGGGACACTGCTCGCTAAACCAACTCTTCCACACAATATCGGACAATCCTCTGTGCAGGGCTTGCATGGAGGCTGAGGAAAACGTCGTGCAAGTGCTCTTTGAATACACAGGCATCACCCAGATTAGAACAGAAACCTTCGGGGCACCCAGATCTTTCACAGATGTTCTAAACATACCGGGAGACGTAATTATCTTCTTGAGGGAGGTGGGCTGATTGGAATAACCACTGATGGCCGCCATGGCCCATGTACAATGGTCGACCTGAAGGACTAAGTGCGGAAACCAAACCCTTTACCATAGAACACGGAACTATACGTCGCTTGCTCTCGCGTCACCAGTCCTGACTCTCTGTATATTTTGACTGCTGTGACCAAAACTACAAACGTAGTATTCAAGGAAGTTTTATGAAAATGTGGCTGGTATTTTAGTATATTGTGTCGTGTTGAGACTTCCACGCGAACGAAGTCGCGGGCAGAAGCTAGTTACATATAAATTGTCAACAGTCAGCTATTGTAAATGGGGTCAAATCCATGGATAAGGACATAATACAACCACGGAATAATATATTTATATTGGAAATAAAGGCCGTGTAAATAATCCCTTAAGAAGGGTTGCGTAAAGGAAAAGTAATATGCTCTGTTAACCCAAAGACGCGCGTTGATAGTTTGTTTTGGATGCTGTTAGCAAAGGATCGGTGTGGCTGCCATGCTAAAGAGGAGGCAGCAGAGGGATATGATGACCATAAAGGCTCCTACAAACAGGCGCGACAAGCGACGCGACACAAAGGTACCACTCGTCACGCGACGAGCGGTACCTTTGTGTCGCGCATGTTTGTAGGAGCCTTAATGATTACCATTCTTCGTTCCATGTGGTTCTC
This sequence comes from Dryobota labecula, assembly GCA_947523025.1. Lineage (NCBI taxonomy): Eukaryota > Metazoa > Arthropoda > Insecta > Lepidoptera > Noctuidae > Dryobota > Dryobota labecula. The sequence goes on along the minus strand of OX383295.1, from coordinate 25,062,316 downwards.
TACAAACGATAGAGCTCTATCTCTATCTATTTTGACGTGTAAAATTGTTTGTACAAACCTACTTACAGAGGCCCTAGTGTGAGTTTCTTTGAACCACCTCAACTTTACGCATCGACCGCGTTCGGCGCTCCGATTGGCCTCCGATTAACCCTTCACCAATCGGAATGCTGAGCGCCGTCAATGCGTGAAGTTGAGATGGTTCAAAGAAACTCACACTAGGGCCACTGTAAGTAGGTTTGTGGCCTCAGCAGTAAAATAATTTTATCGTCCAGTGGGTGTTGTAAAAAGTAGGATCCAGTGTCAGTGTGATAGCTGGATGATGAGCAGCATATTTTTGTGCATTTATAAAAACACACTAGAACGTATAGACTACATGAAAGAATTTTATGCTTACTTACCTTTTGGACAAGGAAAATAATCGAACCCAAGCCCTCTCGTCAATCAACTGCCGCATGCCGCTCGCAATCAACAAATTCAATCATACAAAAAAAAAATACAATTTCTACCCATAAATAGTAGGTACCTACATGCCTAATTAGTATAACGACCCAAACACGGTTATGCTTGGATACATGCAATTCATTTACAATCAGCAATTAAATGCAAGCAAACGTTCCTACGCAAAATGTAAACAAAACCATAGACTTCAAATGCGAGGGCGTCATTAATCCATGTCAATGAAACTCTGAATTTGTAATTAAGTCCGGTAAAATGAAAAAAATAAAGCGTTTGACAGCCAAGCGACCTAAATATCGGAGGTCCGAAGCGAAAGCGGAGCGGAGCGGGCTAGAGCAAGGGATGTAGGTACCTAAACAAAAATAAAGTTGTTTTGTAATCGTTTGTATTCCGTTTGAGTTCCTATGTGGACTGGCAGTTGGAGTCCCTGTGGGTTAATCTCTTTCAGGGACTGTCGTAAAATAATTTATTAATCAATTTATCGAATCAATCTTCAGCAGTCCATTGCTGTGCGATGGACTGCTGATAAACCCAAAGTTATCTTTTACATTTGCTCTTAGGTTTCCGAAATGGTCAGGTTTTCGAGGGTTTTTGTTTCTAGTGATGAAATCTGAAATATGATCTAAGTAAGTGAAAACGATAATTGTGTCGCTTAACTTCAAACTCGGGTAAATCCACTTTACCCTCTTGGGAGATATTAAAGAAAAAGTGATAAGTCTTAATTCCATGAATTAAAAGGCGGTTTTTGATTTATTATGTCAACAATACTGAAGGTAACGATCCTATAAAGCAAATTTAGTATTATAACCATACATTATTTCAAAAATGTAAAATTAAGATTGGATTAACCTTCATTTGATCTAATGGAATGCAATTTATCAGCTATCTTTGAAAAAACTCAGTGTGGATTTTTTTATTACGCCGCTTGCGGGCATTGCTCGGTGTAACTATTTTAATGGCATTATCCATGGGAACTGTCTATGATTAAAAAGAAACAATAAAAAACCAGAGCGTACGGTGTTAATGTCGCAGAGTTGACGACGACTGACCGCCATGTTGAACAAACGCGGTTAGCTGATTAGCTCTCATGGACTTATCTGCATTTGAATAAAACTGTCTCATGGATCTATCGGAATTAGATAAAAATTTATGACTTTAACGGTTTTTTTTCTCAAGAACTATGCGGATTTATATACAACTGATAAAATTGTTTTAAAAGTCTGTTTTTGGCCTTTAATTTGGTACCAAAATCTTAAAAATTCTCAAAATTGGATTTACCCGAGTTTGAAGTTAAGCGACACAATTTGTCATTTTACCCGTATATTCAAACAACAGCTTTACCATTCGGCAGTAACTAGTATGTACATAATCAAAAAGTTCAGGGATTCGATACCATATAGTTCTCGTAAAGTCTCTACTTATAGATTTGTATAATGGGACTTGATGCCGTAGTAAATAAATAAATAATAACAACCCCACTGCTGTATCTCTAAGTTGTCGTCGTGGTGGGGAGCTCATATTTACTCTAGGTCTGTGCCGGTAGAGGTTACTTTGCCGAAACAGGTCTAGGGTGAGATGCCAGACTATGAGAGACACCTACAGAAACCCGCAGGGCAGCATGTGGCGAGCTGTTGGGCAGTAGCGACCCCACGGACCCTATCTCCCGGGAGAAGTCTTGATCCTCATCTCTGGCTTGCATTTATTGACCGGCTAGAATGAAAATTGACGAGGAACAGAGCTTCCACCTCTTTCTTGCCTTTTTTGGCTGCCTTGAGTGGAGATTCGCAAGAGAATGCGTGCTCAGAGGAAAAAGTATTCCAATAAGATGTTGGGATCTTGACCGTACTTTCGATTGTCCTGATAGCCGTTGGAATACCGCTCCACTCTTCATAACCACCGCGAGACATATTCCCTCCCTGTAGCTACGACACTATATGCTAGCGACCGTTTTCGGGAACTCATTACTGAGTGTGCAAGTCACCTCCTGCTATTTTATCTGTGTATTCTATATAAAACATTGGTCAGGCAGGGGCCATAGTCTTTCCATACTTCCAATATCTTTGTTTCCATATCCTGCAATAACCGGGGGTTGTCCTTTGTGAGCACTTGCATTGTGCATGCAGGGATAATCGTCGGATGGTGCCTTCTCATTATTAAAATTGTCTATGGGGCCTCTGCGAGTTGGCTTTGACGCGTCGCAGCGGTGCGGGTGTCGTACTGCGCACGGCTAGTCCGCACAGTCCGCAGTAGTCCGACAAGAAAAGTCTACATTGAAAGAGCCCTAAGATTTAGAACAATTTGCAAAGGTGCTAAAATATTAATATTCACGATTTATTTTTACTTTTGTTTGCAACATTATTATGTTACGTCAAACACGTAACTTCAACAACTCATAGACATAGAAAACTATAGACCACTGCTTGGCGTGTCGCTGTAAGGGACAGAAAATCAAGGTACTTGAAACTTTAGGGTTACCCACTTCAAAGTGATTTTACCCCGAATGTTCAGATGTTTTTCAATCTCTATTATCTACTTTGTACAAACGCACAGGGTTTATAAATAGAAACAAAACATCTATACCCAAAGTCTGAAATTCAGATAATTTATTTAAACAAAAGGGATAACATATCAAAAAAATATCCGTTATATTCGTTTGTATCTTCGTAATGGTTATTCATATAAAACTGCGAAAAAAAAAGGTGCCATTTTCTTTTATGTACTGATTTTAAGAAATAATAACTATAAAATAATCATACCGTAATTATTTTTATAAATTTTCGGTTTTAAACAAAGTTATTAAAAAAAGGAGATTTTCTGGTATAAAATATTTTATGGTACTGGTAACAATGCAGGAGATCCATACATTTTCAAATTTTTTACATCTTCAACAACACTAATATTACAACTATCACTCATAGATTCATATCGTAAGTAGCATATCTTGCCACATTTTGGATGAAAACTGTTTTGAGTGGAAATCGATTTTGGGATCAGCCCTTTTAAGTCCACTGCTAGACGTAGGCCACGTCTAGCAGTGAACTTAAAAGGGCTGATTATGACGATCATAATGCCGTGTCTCCGACAAACTACACAAAACATTGTTTGGCAACGTTATTTTGTTTGCGTAGTTCTAAAAATTATTTAATTTTAATTTTATAGATGATTATGAACAAAAAAAAAATATGATAAAATGCTTTGCACCACTGTCCTGTCATTTTGGCAGTGACGTTTCTTGACATTACTTTGTTTACATAAATTATCTGAATTAGAGACTTTGGGTATAAGTCAAAATAGTTTATTCATAGTAGGAGTTCTTTCACCTGCGGGAAAAAGAACATTTAAAGAAAACATTTAAAGAATACAGCATAAAAAATCTTTTTATCTCCACTTTCATCCATAATTCCCGTGATTTTGGTTTGACGGGAAATCTGAAAGTTTTTAACACTTTAATACCTACTACAAATACAATATTTTAAACTATACATAGATACTAAAAGGTAAAGATGTAATATTACGTCCAGTGAAAAGTGGAGCAAATTTGCTGCCAGCGCTATACATACACTCTAATAAAGCATTTATCTGAAATGATTGATGAAGGTAATTTATTTTATTGGCGTACTATTTTCCCCTGAAATGGGGAAGTATGCGAGTAAAAAGTAGGCAGTACTGAGCTTGGAGGTTATGTAAAGAATAATAAATAATAAAAACATAATTCAGCTCTCATTTTATCTTGAAACAGCTGTATATTTATTTTAAGAGTTTAAAAACCATATTAGTTGAAAACTTTCACTGTCTTTCACCGAATAAACTAAAATATTTTGCTACTTACGAATGAAAGGACAATCCGGCAATTTTCTTCTCACTATCGCTTTTGCAACCAAAAACACTGCATCTTACCATTTTGCAGCAATAGCTAAAGTCAATCCTCAACAAAAAACACAAAATAATTTGTATTTTTCGAAATAACAAATTAAATAACTTAAAACGCGTATCAAACGCCAAACTTTGTTTAGCAACTGAAGTGCTGTCCTTGAAAAACGCGACACGCGATAAGGGACAGAAAATGTTAGGCTCTGTCTCTTTTCTTTACAAGCATCTTGTATATATTTTTCTTTTTCTTGTGTAAGTAAGATAGAAGATGACCAGCGGTCTATAGTTTTCTCTGTCTACGCTTCAACTTGACTGTCAATCAGGGCTGCCAGATGTATGATTTAAATCGTATTCCTACGATTATTTGTCTATTTTAGATCGCAAGACTAAGATCGTACAAAAAACATACGATTTTTTAACCTAGGTTTTTCCTGGCTATATTTTTACTATGAAACAAACATGCTTGCAAATTCATAATTCATGGATACCCCCGCGCCCTGGGTTGCTTATATTATATGATGATTATCACCCCGGATTAAAATGTTGCGTAATAAACCTCGGAATTGCTTGCATTTCGGCACATATTATCCTTCTTTTATTCTAAAAAAGGTCAACCGGAATAAACTTGTTATTCTCGTAGTGAGGAAGACGTATACGAGTGTCATGTTTGTTACGTCGCACCTTTTAAATTATAGATACCTAATGTCTTCAGAAGTTCTGAAGACATTAGGTCTCTAAAATTCTAAAGGTGCGACGTGTATTTCGTTTGTATTCAAATAAAAAAAACAAAAATAAAAATGAGCGATATTTAAACCGCACCAGCACCAAATAATATATAAAGCAAAAACACGATGAAAATTATGACATCCGCAAATTTATATAAAAATAAGTAGTTTATCATAAATTATACTTGTTTTTATGTAAATTTGCGTATATTATTTATGATAAATGTTCACATCACAGAGTATCTACCATTAAAGATTACACATTTTTTTTTTTTCTCCGTAAAAACTCAAAAGTGTGACTTGACACTAGCACAGAAATATTGCTCGTAATAAAGCCTATCAATGATAAAAAAGTCACGTCGCACTATGGCGGCTTTTAGAAGGAATTTAATTTCAAAATATAGTGTTAGGATTGTCACTGTCATCATCATCAGCCTATAGCAGTCCACTGCTGGACATAGGCCTCTCCAATTGCTCGCCATTCAGCTCTATTCTCGGCAACTGTCATCCAGCTGCCACCAGCCACCCTGCGGAGATCGTCGCTCCACCTAGCCTGAGGACGTCCTACCTTACGTTTGCCGATTCCCGGTCTCCACTCAAGAACACGTCTACCCCAGCGGTCTTCGGTTCTACGGCTAATATAGCCGGCCTATTGCCACTTCAGCTTGCTTATTCTGTGAGCTATGTCGACAACTTTGGTTCTCTGCCGGATCACCTCGTTCCGGATTCGATCCCTCAGAGAAACTCCAAGCATAGCCCGCTCCATAGCTCGCTGAGCGACCTTGAATTTATGGACCAGCCGTACCGTGAGTGTCCACGTTTTGGCTCCCTAAGTTATAACAGGCAGGACGCACTGATTGAAGACCTTGGTCTTTAGGCTCTGTGGCATACGCGACGAAAAGACTCGACGAAGCTTCCCAAATGCTGCCCAGCCCAGCTGAATTCTTCTGTTAGCCTCCCTCTCAAAGTTGTTCTTACCAAACTGCAGAGTTTGCCCGAGGTAAACATATTCTCGATCAGCCAGTATGACAATGTCATCTGCAAATCTCAAGTGTGAGATGTACTCGCCGTTGATGTTGATGCCACGTCCTTCCCAGTTCAGCATCTTAAACACATCCTCCAATGCGTTACTGTATTTGACCTTAATTCATTTTATTTTGTTTTAGACTATATTTTTTTCTATATAACAATAGCTTATAAGAACTTTATAAGAAAAAAGTGTGTAAAAAAAAATTATAAGGTTTTTTTTGTTTTTAGCTTTTTTGCTTGTACACCAACTCACAAAAAAAAAGGAAAAACTTTTTGACCTTAGAACGAAACGGCGTATTCTTCCCAAAAACCACGATCGTGCAACGTGTTTTTTTTATCAGTGATAAGCTTTGTTATCAGCAATATTTCTGTGCTAGCGTCGTCGCACTTTTGAGTTTATAGGGAGAAAAAAATAAAAACGAAAATCTGATAAATAAATACTTACTCGGTATCCGGAGGTGATTTTCCAAAAATAAAAACAGTACAGTATATTCTAACGATATTTTTGAACGTGAGTATTTTTGTAGGTATATTGGCGAAGGCAGTATTTTTGGGTATATTTTGGATAACAAGTTATGGTAATACCGTAAATGGTCGTCATGATATTCAGGGAAAATTCCGGATTTAGTCTACAATACATCTGTTTGTTGTCTAAGTTCATCATTGTCACGCCAGCAGGTCAAGCTACCCGAAACTGTATAATTTTCGCAATCAACCTTAAACCTTATGTTGCAGTGATAAAGTTGAAAATCTATTAAACAAATTTGACAGATTGTAGTAGCTTGATGTGCTGGCGTCTGTACGTGCAATAAACCCGGTAAATTTCCGGAACTTCAATGTTACCATAGATTATTTATTTGATCTGCACTCGACTTTCGGGATGGGGATTTTCCCCAAATTTGTAGTATCAACCTACGCTTGTATATATAGAGTGCATTTTTTGTTCTATTTTTCACTGACCGACCCAGACGACCCCACCACTCTCATCCAGGAGAGTCGTAGGGAAACTAGTACAGCTCGCAGAGTACACACAACACGCACACGATCCAAATTCCGACCTCGCTTTAGAGGTCCCGCGCGAAACCCACCCCGACCTACTATTATTATCGTCAATAATAATAGCCCTCCCCGTCCCATGACGACGCTTAACGATGTGCCAGCATGTGGTTTAGCTGAGCCTGTAATCCAAACTCCCCAGATTAATAATCAGAACCCTGATGTTATCCAGCCACCGACGGTCCCTTGCCACCCTCCCTCCGACACTGCCCTAAGCCGAGGTTCGAGCCCCACCTGGGGTGCCCTTAGCGAGCAGTCGTCTAGCTTAAGTAGACTTTAGTAAAAACTCCCCTGGCTGGAGGCGTAAACTTCGTTAGGAGCTTGCGGCACCACAGGAAAGCCCGGTTAAGGAGCAGGAACCCCCAGTGGTTATACCTCCGAGATGCCATACACAAAAAAAAAAAAAAAAAAAAATCTATTTTTATTTCGTTATTTAGCAAAGTGGTAACAAAATCCGGAATTTTCTTCGTAGCTTTCACGTTACAAAGATGATGAGTTCGCCGCCTTTTGCAAAGCATGTAATGCAAAACTCCAAAGTAGATTAGCATTTATAAAACAACATGCAAATGAATACTGAAAAGCACAAATCGAACTTGAAAACATAGGACAGTCAAAGGTAAGCGTTCTAGATCTGTTTATGGTATTTTTTTACCTTAAAAGATTCAGAGATATTTTATTTTAAAGTGAATTAACTACGAGTACTGGTTCACCCCTTTCTTGTGAACAGTTTTGGGTGCAAGTTGGGAAAATTTCTAACAATGATGGTACGTTATAATACAAAAATATAACTAGTTTCAGTAAGGCCTGTGTTCACCAACATTCAAACCACCGGTTAGACATTTAAACAGTTGGTTTATGTCAAATTTCCTATGAATTTTGAGTAAACAACTGATTAAATATCTAAACAGTTGATTTAAATGTTGGTGAACACAGGCCTTAATCTCAGTTATATAAACCGACTAGCTGACCCGACAGACTTCGTTCTGTCAAAAGCTATAGTATAAACTCCACTACTCTACCCTACCCTACCCTACCTACCCTACCTACCTACCTACCTACCTACCTACCTACCTACCCTACCTACCTACCTACCTACCTACCACTACCTCTATATTACAATTAAATGAAAGAAAATTTAAAACTCATATTAAAAGTACACTTTGTAAACAAGCATATTACAAATTAGAGGATTATTATCCAAGATAAGAATGCTTGGAAACATGCTGGTCCTGCTCCATAGGACAATTTAGGACAAAATCAAACTGGTTGCTAATTTAACTGTATAATTTATAATTTTTATGATATTAATTTTATTTTCTGTGATTAATATTTTAACTCACACACTGACTTATTATATGTTGTTTTTATTTTTTATTTTTTTGGGAAATCATATACAATGTTTGTAAATATGTGAGCACCATGTACCTATCGCATTTATTAATTTTTCTGTTATTACTTCACTTTTCATTCTTTTTACCAATTGTGGTAAGTAATTTTGATGATTTTTTTTTATTTTTTTATTCTAGGTACATAGTCTTCACCTATAAATATTAATTAATGTATACAAACTATTGTTAACATTTTAAAAGAGTAAGTATGGAGTTTCTTGCCCATTCTTCTCCATACATAACTACATTTTGGAAGGCGCAACTAGAATCAATTAACTATTCATGTAATTTTTGACGTTCAAAAGTGCATCTTCGTGCCTATTTGAAATAAATAATTTGACTTTGACTTTGACTTTGACTACCTACCTACCTAACTACCTACCCTACCCTACCCTACCCTACCCTACCCTACCTACCTACCTACCTACCTACCTACCTACCCTACCCTACGCTACCCTACCCTACCTACCTACCTACCCTACCCTACCCTACCTACCTACCCTACCCTACCCTACCCTACCTACCTACCCTACCCTACCCTACCCTACCCTACCCTACCCTACCTACCCTACCCTACCCTACCCTACCTACCTACCCGACCCTACCCTACCCTACCCTACCCTATCTACCTACCTACCTACCCTACCCTACTCTACCCTACCCAAATTTTTCGTAAAACCATAAAAAAAAAAAACGTTGCTATAAACCTCACGGAGCCCGAGACCTTTCCAACGAATGCAAAACCGTGGAAATCGGTTCGTGCGTTCTAGAGTTATAGCGTCAGGAAGGAAAACCCGACTTATTTTTATATAGTAGATATCGAATGCTGCATGCGATCGTATATTTTCACAAATAAATTTAATAAAAACTGACCAAAGAAACAGATTTGTAAACAAAAATTTATCAGCAATTTTAAAAACAAAACAAGGTGTTAAAGGTGAAGGAGGTTGTGTGAACTTTAAACCTTCGAATATAATGTAAAAATTCCAATCTAACATTTATTGTGATGATAATTAATTAATAAAACATATTAAGAAAATCAGTATTTTTATTAGTATATTTGTCCTGATAGGTAGGTATATTTCAGTATTTTTTTATTTGGGTCCAAGGTATATTTCTAAAATTTAGTCTGGTCACACTGGCAGAGGGTTTTTTTTTGGTCAAATGGAACACAATGCGCTACAGTGTTGCCAACCGTATGATTTAAATCGTATTTATACGAACTTTTTGGAGCTGATATGATGTACGATCACGTAATCGAAATCGTACGCAAAGTATACGATCTTTCCAAATCTTTCAATCTTCAAATAAAATCAAAAATAATATTACATTAGGGAAATATTGCTACAAAAGAACAAAATACAGTATCAGCTCTCGCGTCTACTGCTGCGCTCATTGACTGATATTCAAATAATACTTGTTAGGTACACTGGCCAGCACATCAAGCTACACGAAACTGACAAATTTCTTCAAACGATTTTAAACTTTAAAAAAGTTGATGATTAAGTTCAAAATCGAACGAGAAAATTTGATAGGTTGTGGTAACTTGATGTACTGGCCACCATACAAAGGGATTTTCTGGTTCAGATTCTACAAAAAAATCATAGATTGCACTGTGCAATGACCTATGGCAAATATAAACTTCTTAGTTGAATTTAGTTGGCAAATTAGTATCCCGATTCTGGTAATCAAAATCCAGAAAATCACTCCTGGTTCCTTTCTAAATACCAAATATCTAATATAAATATTGATTTTAAGTTATAATATTATTACGCGTATAATCATTTACTTTATTGGAATTTCAACGCGTACTATTTTTTTCTACAATTCTTAGTAAAATACGATTTTTCCTAGTGTATGGTACGACACCCTGGAAAATAAAGTTGGCAACACTGGCGCGCTAAAATCAGTTCTGGCAGCCCTGCTGTCAATGTGTGTCAAATTAATTATTTTATCAATACTCTAGTGTTTATTTCCTTGTATTTTATGAAAAGATGGGAAGATTAGAAGCTTGTAGAATATGTTTAATCACTGACGTTAAAATGGAAAGAATTCAAGGCTCCTTGGAAACTAATATCAAGTCGGTTTTTGGGCACAACGTAAGTACAAAAACTCATCTTCCTCGTGTTTTCGTTGGCATAAAATACACAAATAAAACTTTTGTTTTCATTGATGAAGGTCGGTTTGTTTTGTAAAAGATAGTTAAGGGCTTATAGTACCTAATCCAAGAGGCTGGACAGGATCTTGGATCCTTAGATTATAATAATTATCATACTATGTATTTCGAATCCATACAAGTTACCAATATTAACTTATCCCTTTTGTGCATTGATTTATTTCTTTAAGAATAGAATGACCTCCTGTACTGGATCCATCATCATCATCATTTCAGTGGTCAGGCGAAGATAGCTGACACGGATCATAGTAGTGGGCATCATGTCTTTGCTGTCCTGGAGTTTACCTCTGGCAGCAACCATATTGATGGATACCTGATTTTGACAGATCTGTCAGTGGCAGCAACCTAACAGCAACCATACTGTTACAAGATCCTATCATACATACCTTGTTAAAAAGAATCTTATTTAAAATTACACACCACTCCACAGCTTGTACCTACACATTTCAATAGTTTGCAAAGAGCATTTTGTGGAAGAGCTCACAATTTCATTTAGATAATGTAAGACTGAAGTAGGCAAATGATAGTGTAAACTGGCTCAAGAGTCAAATATTCTGTCTGACTGTGAATTTTACTATTTTCCAGATACTTTACTCCTCTGACCTCCCAGACTATTCGTGTTATGAATGTTCAGCATTAATAACTAAATTTAGTAAGTTCAGGAAAAAGTATTTCACAGCCCAGGGGCTCTTGTTTAATATTCTACAGAACCATGGTGTGGTGAGTACCTAGTCTACAAATTTTATGATAATTCATGTTTTCAATGTATTGCTTTTCTTCTTGCCTTTTTATTATCAGTTTTTATTTTTAATAATGGCTTGAAGGGCCTTCCAAGCTTGACCATATTTATGGACTGTGTGTGAGTAGTATTTTTTTAAGATGGAGTATATAATTATTACAATTATATATTATTTATTTGTACAGGTCACAGAGAAAGAAATAAAGAACATTGATAGAGTAGCAAACAAACTCAACTCCAACATGTCAGCAACCCCTATTAACAGTGACCAGCAGGTAGTAGAAATTAAAATAGAATGTGACCCAATGGAAGATGTACTGGAAATGACGAGTGGAGATGTAGAGGGTGAAACGGATAGCAGTGGCAGTGAGGATGACACTCCTTTGCAGTCTGTAAAACAAATTGAGCATGTACGTATCTTAAAATACTTAAGTACCTTCTTAATATATTTTGTTAAAACCTCACCATAGAGAATATAAATGAAAAAATAATCACATTTTTCTAATTTGAGGAATGCAAGAATAGTTTTAACCTTTAGGTGAAGTGTCATTATAAATATGTACAAAAAAGAAGGAGCTACGTTTACCAACAAGCTGCTTGGCAGTTTGGCAGAGGTAGGTACCTCCCTTCCTATACCTCCTTTTTTTTTTTCCTTTCCCGTCAGTGTTCCTTGATAGCTGTAGCTCAGGCACTGTCCCACCGCCGGCGATTAACGAGAAGTAAGTTGAGCTAGCAACTAAAAACAAGTTGGCCAGCAACATACAGTGAGTGCGCGACGTCGACGAGCGAGTAATCGCTGGTATGCGTATGTACCAAGCGTGAGTCTCTCAGTGAGTACTCTCTTTGATAGCTCTTGTCACTGCAACAAATGAGTACTCGCCGATAGTGTTAACAGTCAGCGATCAACTATTAATACATCTATTGCACCTGTAATGTTGGGGTTCCTAAGGGGTGGTTTCAAAGGATAATAATATTTATACCACATCTGTTAAGTACTATTTATTGACTAAATGAATAATTATAGAATAAGTGCATATGAATTATAGTGCAAACTCGGCATACATGAACAGTTATAAAGGAGTGTACTTACTAAAGTAAAGGAGTATACATATTATATTATTACACTTCACACTATTAATACATGTATTGTTTTACTTACATGGGACCTACAATCTTTTGTATGTTTCTTGAGCGAGAAAATCGTTGATAGCGAGGTAGTAGCTTCTTCGTCGGCGGTGAGATAGTTGTCAAGTGTTGTCAAGTTATGAAAGACACAAAATAGCAAAACTGGCAAAAAGTCATTCTGATATTAAGCTGTCATGTCTACTCTGCTCTTATAACTATAATAACTCATTGATCATGCAAGAAGCAAAGTCAGTGCAGCTTGGCAGACACAATGGATAATATGTTTACAACTCCCTTGTACGAATATTGCTGCCTAATTGGAAACAGAGTTGAGAAACAATTGCAAATGTTTTTTTTTTCCACAACATGAAATGTTCCTGATCCTGAACACAGTGTTGCTCAACTTTTGTTTTCCAATGAATGTTATTGTCCCTGCAATGCAAAAACATTTTGTTACCCAATTAATAATAAATGAGTAAATTCCCATAATTAGTAATTATGGGGCTTTTAATAGCTCTAAAACTCAAAAGTTGTAGAATCTGTACCTACGGTTATTTTGAATGTTTGGTTTTTTCAGATAAATGTTAATACCCTGAACAAGAAGCAACACACATCTAAAAGAAAGAATCACATGAATACCGAAAATTATTCAGGAGAATCTTCTAACAAAATGAGAAAGTTACAAGGAAATAAAGCCAGAAATGAAAAACTACTCCAAGATTTCGATGTTGCCAAACTCACTGTAAGATTTATCTCCTATTTTTAATAAGTTTTGCTCTTAGACTCGATACAAATCACCGAGGAGCACTGAGGTTTTTTTTTTTTTTTAAGAATTCTTCAGATGAACAAACCAATGATATAAAGAAAGTAATATATAATAAATTGCTAATAACAAGCCTCCGCATATAGAAAGAAAATGTCGATAAAAAAAGTACATACAAGTTAATATAATTAGTTAATATTAGATAAGTTAATTATCCATGAAAAATTGCTGTGCCAAAAGCCGTATTAAGGTCGCACACTGGTGCAGAACAAGTATTAATGTCCATAGGAAACCTATTGAAGCTTTGCCTTTACCTTACGACTAGATAAAAGGTTATTATTTACCTGTTTGACCAAAGCTATAGTACTGCCTCTGCACTGTTTACCAATAACTATTGAACATGATTGAACTGAATAATACGACTTGGTGATCTGACCAAGATTATTTACTGATTTTTATATACACTTACCTCCTTACTAATAAACGTTGTATCTGTATAGTTACACAACGCTTTGTCTTCTTCTTTCGAAAGTCAAATTACTGACGAGTGAAAGAGAGAAATAGAAAGAAAGAAAGAAAAATAGGTTTATATGTCACAGAAACACGTGCATACAAAAAGATAATTAACTTGAGTAGATGGTATACAGAAAAATAAAAAAAATAAAACTAAATAGATCTACATTCCAATCACGAGCACAAAACAAAATAGTCGGCAGCTGCACGTCATGACTGTGACAAGAAGGCTTCCACTCAGCATGACGCTGTGCTATGAGGGACCCACAGCACAGCGCTGATTTTCAGTGGTTACCCGGAAAGGACATACGGAAACCAAGTCAGGTTTAAAGAAATGAACATAAATAGGCAACTAGATAAAATAAAACAAACAGTACTCAGAATATAATCTAACTATACAACCTGATATACCAATAAATATTATTAGATAAAAATAAAACACAAAATAATCCGCAGGCATCACGCGCGTGTAGAAATAAATAAATAAAGTAGGTATCCGCTAAAACATACTATTACGCAAGAATATAATTATGTCTCGCTCACACCCCCACCTTCGCGTCGCCTGCGCGCGCGCTCACAATCACATTATACAATCAAAATACCGTTGCATTCCTCCATTTCTCTATTGCGTCTATGAGCGTGATGACGTACTGTGAGTCATCGAGTGTAAATCGGTGTGTAACTATACAGACGCTATACAACGTTTATTAGTAAGGAGGTTAGACATTGATTAATTTTATATATACAACTAGCTTCTGCCTGCGGCTTCGTTAGCGTGGAAATCGTAAGACACCACAATATACTAAAATACCTGCCACATTTTAGTAAAACTTCCCTGAATACTATGTTTGTAGTTTTGGTCACAGCAGCCAAAATATACAGAGTCAGGACTGGTGACTTGGGAGCAAGCAACATAAAGTTCTACGTTCTATGGTAAAGGGTTTGGTTTCCCTACTTAGTCCTTCAGGTGGACCATTGTACCTACATGTGCCATAGTGGCCATCAGTGGTTAATCCAACCAGCCCACCTCCCACCAGAAGTGCAATGTTCTCCCATGCTTCCAAAATTGCAGGTATTCTCGAACAATTATTGCAGTGTGCGCCCTTGCGCCAAAATCATTATCACGCACAAAAATGTAATCCTGGCACACAAACTCAGCTTATGACATCACTTGAGCGTCTAGGCATTGACAAATGTATCGGTTGCTATTCACGGTCGGTTTCTATTAGTGGTGGCACCCTTGGTGCCGTCACAACCTTAAGGCCAGTTTGTCCTTCATTAAAAATTCCACTCATCATCGGAATTCCGAAATAACTATTGACATAAAGATGCTCTAATCAAAGCATTATTGTTCCTTTAACAGCGACCAAACTCCGATTTTCTTCTCTTTTTAGAATTCGTGAATTCAAATATGGAACAATGGTGATATCCAATTGATGGCCAGTATGTCAACTTTCCATTATTTTGATGTTTTAGGCCTATAAACATAAGAATGCACAGCGGATCGATTTAGGAGTCCGGGAGTGTATTATGCTGTGCGCGTTCTTCGAACTATCACAATAACAGTAACAAAATGTAAAAAAAAAGAAGCACAAAAAATATCAATTCTTGGGAATAGAAATCAGATTTGCATTGCTTTGTTGAAAGTGGATTGAAATAGCATAATATGTCATGATTGCCTGCTTATATCCATAAAGGTATGATAATCATTTAAAAGATTAAATCTGTAACTATCTGCTATATTCGTTTCCTATTCGACCCAGCGAAGTAAAATTCGGAAAATTCGACTGTTGTCATACATTGGTATATTGTGTTCGCTCTCATCATTAGTATCATTCCTACGAACTGTATGAGAAAAGTTTTTTGCAACTTCTGACTTTTTTAGTACTCAAACCTCTGTTGGTCCCATAGAGATTTTTGATCCTTGTAAGAAACAGGATCGATTGGAAAGTTAAGGATAGTCTCTTAAGACCGTTTTCTTGTAGCGACCACGGTTAAGATACCTGCCCTTATTGACCCATCTCAAAACAATGCATACTGCTCATCCGCCATAACAAATAGCGTGATAATTTATACCCTACAGTTTGACCAGACCTATAGGGAATATCTATGCAAAATTTGAACAAAATCTTTCCAGTAGTTTTTGCGTGATGTTGGAACATACATTCAAACAGACAAAAATTCTAAAAACTATATTTTCGGCATCAGAATCGTTCCCAGACCTCGTGGCAATTACAATTTCTTTTTTTTTTTTCAAAAATTTTAATTGTACAGTTTTGACTTCGCTATGATTTTATTATAATATGTATACAGACAACTACGTTTAAATACGTTTTCCGTTCACGCTTTTCCTCTCACGCAAAAAGAAAAAAAAAGACTTGTTACACATTGAACGCGATCGCGATGCGCCTATTCCGCAACGTTAAACGAAAAACTCTATATTATTTAGTCTATGGAATAGTGTGTAGCAGACGGGTGCGCCAAAGTTCACCTAAATTTTCACCAACATTTTTCATCCTAACAATCACAATTCCTAACTACTCTGTCTCTAATGTTCATAATTCCGAAGCATTCAACTTCATAATGTCAGTAGCAATAAACATCTATTATACTTTTATTTGTTTTCCTATATTTTCTCAACATAACCATCTTTTACACTATTATTCAAAGTCATATCTTTTTTGTTTAGATTTCTTTTTATTCATAATAATCAGAATTATCTAAATTAATTTTGCGTAACTTTATTTTCACATAACAGATATAACATATAAGAATAATAGTACCATAGTACAATTTTGTTTAAAGCGGTGTGTACCTGCAAAGATATCCATAGGTTAGGTTAGAACTGTGACCAACTACGCGCGAGCCGAGCGAGCGAAGCGAGCGGTGCCGCGGCAGCGGCCGGCGAGAGCTACCTTGAAATTGGTTGCGAAATTTTTCTAAGTATTTTTTTCATAGTGCCCCCAAGACGACACTGACCTGAATGTCATTCATTTAAGACAAAAAATCATCTTCTACCCACATATATTTTTTATTACACGGTGTAAATGTTTCTTTCTGAGTACGAGTGAAAATATTATGGTAATTATGTTTAGGGATAAAAGCGTTATGATAAAAAACAGTTGGAGTTTAAATATGCTTACATTAATGATATTATTAATTACAATTTTCGGAAACATGAGTGTTATAAACATCGCCGGTAGCACTACAAATAGTATGAAAGAAAACTTTAGGATGAAAATTTTTAGGAAGAATGATCATTCGGATTACAAATCATTAGGAAGAACAATTTCGGGTAAAGAACTTTAGGTGAGCCAATATGGACCCGTAGCAGACGTTGCAGTTCACAGCAGTTGTCAAATATGTGTCAAACGGGCAATAGCGCGCTAACAATTTAAAAGTGTGGTGTGTGTTGAAAGTAAATAAAGTGTTTTGTTAATACGAAGAAAGTAAGTGGCTTTAAATAATTATTTAAGTAAGTGTAAGAACTGTGATTTAATTTGTATCTTTGAAAAACTGGAATATTCCTACATATTATTTTTTTTTTTAAACCGGCCAACTGCGGGTTTTGTAGTTGGAACGAATTTATCCCAAGAACAAACTTAACATTGTAGTTGAAATACATGTTCTCCCATACATCGATATACATGACGGTCAATTCTCCAACTTTTTCCCCCCAAAAGTGAACCCCATATTCATAATTCATTTATTTACGTTACACGTTCGTGTTTGGGTCACAGATATCGATATGTGTACCCAACTTAATCGGTCCAGGAGATACGAAGCAAATCAGCTGTGGCAGACGGTCAGACAGACACACGAGTGATCCTATGAGGGTTCCGTTATTTCCTTTTGAGATACGGAACCCTAAAAATACAGTTTTTAATAAGATGTGTAATTTATAGATTTTATTTTTATTTTAGATGGAATTTAGACTACGTGCGAGTCCCATGCAATTTAGTTTGATGATAGAATTCATGGAAAGGCAAGTTTATCTCGGATATTTGGTTACTTATTCCTAATTCCATTGTCTTTTTAACTGGTTTTGGAAGTAGGTACTTGAGATTATGGAATGCATAATACGAGGGCGGCACTGAAAATTTCGGGAATCAAGGAAGAGACACAACATTAATATTTAAAAATGTATTTATTGCTTTTCGAAGTATTCTCCGCGAAATGTGACACATTTTTCCATACGATGGAACCAATCATTGAAGCAACCATTCCATTCGGAAGTTGGGGTCTCCAAAATGGCCGTTTTGTAGGCGTCCACAGCTTCTTCAGGTGATGAAAATCTCTGTCCACGCAATTTATTATTTATTTTAGGGAAAGTATAGAAATCATTAGGGCTTAGGTCGGGGCTGTACGGCGGATGGTCTAATAATTCTATGTTTTCTTGCTCTAAAAACTCTTTTGTTCTGTGCGCGGTTTGAGAACTCGCATTGTCGTGATGGAGGATGATGCGGCGGTTGCAGTTCTCTTTACGGAGTTCAGAAACGACCTGTGGCAACCAAATGCTAGCATACCATTCTGCATTAACCGTTCTTTGTCCCTCAAGAGGAATAGTCGTAACATGGCTGGTTTTAGAGACCAACGTGGCCACCATTTTTTTTGCAACACTCCGTGAACGAACAATTTTTGTTGGCTTTAACTCATTTTCGAACACCCAAACTCGTGACTGGTTTTTTGTTTCGGGTTTGTACGCATATATCCAGGATTCGTCACCTGATACGACGTTGTATACAGCATTTGAGGATCCTGCGTGGAATCTTTCGAGAGTTCTGACGCACCAAGTAACGCAAGCCGCTTTTTGCTCTTCACAGAGCGAATGCGGTATCCATCGGGAAAACAACTTTTTTACACCTAATTGTTCATGCAAGATTATTTGTATTTGACTCATGCCAATGTCTAAAGTTGCCTGAATTTCGCGGTATGTCACATGTCGATCTTCCTCAATCAGCTTACGCACAGCATCAACGTTTTCTTGGGTGACTGCAGTTTTTGGACGACCTTGACGGGGATCATCACTGAGCTTGACACGTCCACGTTGAAATTCAGCAAACCAGCGATAAATTGTGTTTTTGGATGGGGCTTCATCACCAAATTAGAAATCATCCGGTCAACACACTGTTTTTGTGTTAAACCACTTCGAAAGTCATAATAAATCATCGCTCTTGAATTTTCTCGAATGAATTCCATTTTCTCAACGACTAAACAAGTTTGACAAAACCTTGTGACAAGACCGAGAATCTTTTTTTAAATAAATAAATGGTATTCGATTTTTAAAACCAAGGAGTTTTCAATTAAAAAGATTTTAATATGACAGGAACAGTGGAAATATTCCATTCCCGATACTTTTAGTGCAGCCCTCGTATAAACAAAGACCTCACAATGGTGTGTTTATATGATTTTGGTTCTCTCATTTGATATTCTTCTGTAGATAAACTCGAATTCATACCCTAATACTTATTGCATGGGTAGGATGTTAGAATGCCAGTACCAAAATTAATGTTTACTGGCTCCTACTCTTATTGTACGTTATATACAATAAGAATAGGAAAAACATATATCTTATCATGAATACTATTTTTAGCCATGGTGATCTTTCAAGGCCACAAGCTGGACTTCAAGGAAGGGTAAAAAATGAACGTCTGTGGCAGGAGTTGACTGAAGTTTTAAACTCGGTGGCTGGAAGTGGTGTACACAAAACAGCAGACAAATGGAAACGGGTAATAATATTATGTATTTTAATGATTAAAATTAAATAAAGTATAGATATATTTGAGCATTTATTTAAATTTATTACTTATATATATATTATTACTATAATTCTTTGTAACAGGTGTGGTCTGACTGGAAAACAAAAACCAAAAAGAAAGCCTCCATTATAAATCAGGACAAACAAGGCACTGGTGGTTGGCCCAGTAGGGGAAAACCATTAAGTAGACTTGAGAAAAGGGTTTTACGCATAATTGGTATCACAGCAGTTACTGGAAATGAAGAAATCCAGAAAGCGGGTTTTCAAGTAAGTGTTACCTTATAAACTGTTCCAATTATATAAAAATTTAATGCATAATATTTCTTGTCAATAACAGATTATTTTCTTTGTACTTAGGAACTATCTCATCCTCAAGTGAGCATAGCAGAAAGGGTACCATCACCAGTGGATGAAATCGAATTGTTGGTAATACCACCAGCTCCAGAAGACACACCCATGTCAGTTCCAGCAGATTTCAGAACCACTACTCCACCAGCTTGCCCTTTAACTCCTACGCCAGGCCCTTCAAATATTAATAAGACTATACAAGAAGGTAATCATTACAAAATTAGTAATGAGAAGGTATTAGGATACTAAATTATTGAATAATTATAAAAATTATACATTATATATTTCAATTGAGAGGTAGGTTCCTACTTACCTAATTTGCAGTATTAATCAATAACATTATGACTTAACACTTTTTGTTAATTTTCTCTCCATGTTTTCTGTTATTTATCCAATATACCATAAAATGCATAGTAATACAGGTTTTATCTGGGTTTACAGAAAGATCGCCGGTATCCGGCCTTTCAACGCCGCGTCGTCACCGTATCAGACGGCGAAGACTCCGCCAAACACCATGCGAGCGCGCCACCAGTGCGTTTGTGGCGATAGAGGAGAATCGGTTGCGTTTGGAACGGAAGAGGGATGCGCGTCTTTTCCAAATTGAAAGCGAACGTCTCAAAACAGAGGCACAGCGTGTGCAGCTGGACAGAGAACGACTCCAAGTGGAAGCAGAGCGCGCGCGAGCGGAGCAAGGACGCGAGCGCTCACTCGCAGATCTGCGAGCATCCACCCAACAGCTGCACTTACAAATAACAGCTCTAATGTCACTATTACACAACCGGGACACGAGGCCAAATTAGCATTTCAATACTAATAAGTTTAAGTACCTTTGTTTGATATAGTTATATTTTATTTGTGTTCATTTAGACTTTCAAAGCTATTGAGTTATTAGGTTATAATTAATGAAACATATTCTATAGAAAATAAAATATCTTTTAATTTTTATATAAGTACACATGCAACTTCGAAAATAGGTTGAGCGACATTGTTTTCACAAATCACACGTACCAGAATACTCTGATAACTATATTAAAGTCTAGACATTTGGTGCTGCCTGGCTCAGAACAAACTTTCATCATCCAAATCTGTGGCTTGGTTGCGGCGCGGCGGGCCGTAACCACAGCATTCACCAGACTTAAAGCCACTGGACTTTTAACTTCGGGGTTGGATGAAGCAAAAAGTTTATTCTGAGCCAGGCAGCACCAGGGAAGAGCTGCTGGAGCATATTCGCGTTAAGACGATTAACACAGCAGGTGGCGATCCAAGCTACTGCGTGCCTCCAAAATGGTGAGGGCATTTTGAACAACTTCTTGTATAAATTTTCTACTTTTGTAAATAATAAATAAAAATTAATACTTGTTATTTGTTTGAATTATTGATCATCACTTGAATTTAGATAAACTTACCATCTGTTAGACGAGCAGATAAAAAAAATGTAGGTCCCACGGGTGAATTTTATAATAACCTTGATAAACTAAAAAAACGATGTTAATTTTAACGTAAATTCATCCTTTCTTTTTCTTTTTTTTTATCCTTTTTTTTTTATTTCAATATTATGCAGCATTTATTGTTATTATTTTAGTTATTTAACCCATTGTTAATATTTTTCAGTACGTAGCAGTATTAAAAGTATTTTTTTTTTTTAACGATAATTGGGCTTTAAATTCCAAAGTTACAGTACTTTTAGTATGCACGCTTCATAAAAGTCGATCAAAAAACGAAAATGGCTGCCATTCTGGGTCTGTTGTGTTCTGACCCCATATATAGAATAATTTTGTTAATAAAATAGAGCACCCCTTTAAGTTTGTGCAGTATGGAACCGAACATATTCTGTATATAAAAATTTGCAATTATGAGTTACACGGCAACAAATTAATATTGTTTTATTAAAAATGTCTTCAATATCGCTGCCCCGTACTAAAATACATATTTTTGTGTATTTTATATGATACTGGCTTCTGCCCGCGACTTCGACCGCGTGAAATTCTTCTTTCCCGTTCCCCAATCCGTTCTCGAGATTTACCATCCAAAAAAGCCGTTCTGTACAAAATGTATGAGAAAGTGAATTTTATACATGTTTTTTTTTCGTGATTTTTTTGCATATTTTTATAGTTATTCTGCTATTCGGGGTGGAGATAAATCCAACAAAACCAAGATCATAAAAATCGGTCCAGTCGTTCTTTGAGTTATAAATGGTGTAAATAACACGACATTGTTTTATATATATAAAACTTATTATATATAAAACAATGTCGTATTATTTACACCGCACCGCAGCTTTTGCCCGCGGCTCCGCCCGCGTGGATGTCGGTTATCGCGTAAAAAAGTAGCCTATGACCTCCATATCCCAGGCTATATCTCTGCCAAATTTCACGACGATCGGTTCGGCGGTTTAAGTGTGAAAACGTAACATACAGACAGACAGAGTTACTTTCACATTTATAATATTAGTGTGGACTAGCTTTTGCCCGCGGCTCCGCCCGCGTGGAAGTCGTAAGAAACCACAATATACTAAAATACCAGCCATATTTTAATTTTTTTCCGACACCTCCAACAAATATCGTTAATGCATACAAAAATGTATAGAAAAACTTAACAAATTATATACTAAAACCTTTCTCGAGAACCACGCTATCCATTGGTGAAAACAGCATGAAAATCGGTGCAGCAGTTTTTGAGTTTATCGAGAACAGACAGACAGACAGACGCGGCGGAGGACTTTGTTTTATAATATGTAGTGAAGATTTATTTATATATATTTTTTTTTTTTTGCTATTAACATAAGTGAGCAAATATTGCTCATTTATGTTAAATCTAGCCCGAGAAACTGTTTATTTGTACACGCTAAGTTATTGTATTATTATAAATACCATGAGGCATTTTCGAAGAACCTATAGGCCACAAATTACGTTGTTTATTATTGAGTGCTGTACATCGGGAACATGCTACTAATAAAAAGCATATAGGTACCTATAGTTTTATAAAAGTCATAACTTACTCAAGTCTTATTTGGGCTCGTTAATTGTCGTTGCGATCTCGGAAACAATCCATGTATTTATAATAGCATGGATGGATGGCCCAATGCCTCAACAACTCGACGTATGCACCTACTAGTTGCTCTTTGTATCAAATGCTGCGGTAGTCGAATAACGCGTTGATATGAACCCGTAGCTAATAAGCTAAGAGTACACAAAACTAGCTTTTGCCCGCGGCTCCGCCCGCGTGGATGTCGGTTATCGCGTAAAAAAGTAGCCTATCTCCTTCTCCATATCCCAGGCTATATCTCTGCCAAATTTGTGTACGTTACCCCAGCAGGAAAGTGTCTCCTAGAGTGATATGAGTGGAACGTATAATTAGTGCGTAATCTGCTGTAAATGTCCGCCAAATAAAAAAATTAAGTAAGTTAAGTAAGAAATCGTCGCATTTTACTAGTCATTCGAATTTGGTGGGATAACCAGCCGTTGTGTACATGTTTTGTTTTTTGTTTATATCTACTTAATTCGAACATTTCCAAGCTGAATATTTTCACTATATATTTTTGACCAAACGCACTAATTCTTGGTTTAAACCCACACATCTTGGGTTGAGCCGGTTTCTTGTATTTTGCCGTCAAAGTTATGACACCGTCGTTTTGACTTTTAGCAATATTATTCAATAACGCACGCAAGTACACTTTTGAAACTTTTTATGGTTATAAAAAGCGCCATGAAGGATCGAATACAGTTTTCAGCGAGCTTATACGTTTTCTCATTTAGGCGCTACGATATTTTTTCGGGTTTTCAAAAAAGCGAGATTACTTGAAAATTATAAATATTTTCTTAAATCTAATTCTGTCACAAATACGCACAAATAAAGAGGTACTCGTATATGTTTATTCTACAGGCGCACATATTATGGTTTTAGAGATACACGATTCTGCAAAACGTTACTCCAGCAGGAAATGCAATATCTCGAAAACCTGAAGACGCACAAATTATATTTTCGGCGCACATTTTTACACAAATATAAGCTTTCTGCCCATGCAAAATATTTCTCTCTCCGACCATTCGTTTAGAATTTTCCTGCTGGAAAAACGTTACCCCAGCAGGAATCGCTTTTTCCGTTTTATTCCAAAACGACAAAACGCACAATTTTTTTATTTGGCGGACATTTACAGCAGATCACGCACTAATTATACGTTCCACTCATATCACTCTAGGAGACACTTTCCTGCTGGGGTAACGTACACGCCAAATTTCATGACGATCGGTTCAGCGGTTTAGGCGTGAAAATGTAACATACAGACAGACAGAGTTACTTTCACATTTATAATATTAGTATGGATTAGTATGGATATGAAATAATAGAAATGCAATCATTTAATTTTTTATTTCTAGGAGCGAGCAGATGCAAATGGAGTATTATATTTACACGCAGATGATTTTGACAACGAGGTAAGTAGAATTGGTTTCTGTATGTTAAGGTTTAGCTTAAGTTACTCTTCCTCTGCCATCCCGTGCAAAATTGGGTCCTCTATGTATAGAAGTAGCTGTAACTGGTCAACGCAAATAACGCGTAACTAAGTAGATTTAAACTTGTGGAAGCTTGTAATTAGCAAATTTCCAAACATAATCAGGATATTCAATGTTGTTATTAGTCTGTAAGCTTTCTTTAAAATTAAATAAAAATAAATAAGAAATTAATGGAAATATTCATTTGTTTCAGCTGCCAGACATGGATAACGCAATCGAAGAATACAACTCTTCTTCATCAGAAATATCTTTAAAGATATTAGAAAATCAGAACTTAATGTTAACTAACCAACACACAATAATGTCCAAACTAGCTGATTTCTCCGCCAGATTTCAGAGTATCTCAAAAACTGATATTTTAACTAGAACTTGTGGTACTTATAAACTATCAACAGCCAACGCTAACTCTGGTACATCCGTCATCGAGAATAAGAAACAATTGGACGAGTTCGAAAATGACCTGAATGATCCAGAAAAGAGGCAAATGCTACGGGACAAGTACTCAATACTATTTAATGGGAGAGGTGATGGTTTTAACTGTGCGTACATTTTCATTGACGCGCTGTTTTCGAGACAATTCATGACTCAGTGCTCTTGGGCTGGAGGTTCCAGAGGAGAGGAGTGCAAGATTCCATTCAGAGCATACAAAAATACAATAAGTTTTTTTCATGAGATAGTACATGACTGTGATAGCAATTTCTCAATGATGGATTGCTACAGTTTCGTCAAATGCATTTTAAGGAATTCTACTAAAAGGAGTACAAGCAAACTGGCAAGAATGTCGGCTCGGAAAAGACGAATGAAAGCGTCTGATATTGTTAAGACTAGAGAATTGCTTGGTTTGGAGGCAACATGAAAGTTGTAAAGCTTTTGACATTACAGTACCCGGGTCGGCGTAAATAAGACACATCGCGCCTAAGAAAGAGACTCACTAAATAAGACACATCGCTCTTAAGAAAGAGACTCACTATATAAGACACATCGCGCTTAAGAAAGAGACCTGTGAGTCTGACATACAAAAAGCCGAGCTTTTTTCCAAAAATGTGCCTTGTTTACGATCGGCGGGTATTTAAAATGCGTGAGAAAACTTCGTTTTAGCGTATCAACCCTGACTCGCAATTGTCAGCTGGGTAATTGCATAACACGCATAAAATGACGATTGATCGCAATGGGTTTCATTTTGACAATTCACCCACGATAATTGCGTTATTTACGTTGTTGAGCTAAGTTTTCAAACCTATGAAGCAATGGATTAGCGATATACTTCAAAACTTGGATTGTGATTGAATGTGTGTTACGCAATTAGGGTGCAGGTTCAATTATTGCTGATACTTGACACAACATAAGAATGAATATGTATAGTCGACCTCGTAATTACTTTACGACCCTTAGGTTGAATGTTACTTGCACGACATTAAACGACAAAGTTTATTTGTCTGTGCATTTTGATAGTTTCTACCATGGTAGAGTTTCAATTTGTTGTCAAAAGAGGTAAAAGAGTAACGAGGTCGACTATACATAATTCTGTACTTCGTGGCCCATCCGTAGCTCGAGAATCCTAAGAACGATGTTTTCAATGTATAAGATATGGTTCAAAAAACCACTAATAGTTTCAATGAATGAGTAAAAAATTCAGAATAAACTACTTGTTTGATTGTATTCACGTGCGCCGTATCAGATTATTGAGTGAGCCCGAGAAGCTTACTTTATTAGGAATTTAATGTTTTTGTTCTGCAACGAGAATAAAGGTCCCGAATTTTGACAGTGATGCAAAATCAGAGGTAAAAATAATTACTGATATACCTAAACTATGACGTGCAAGTGACTTGGTAAATCAACTACGAGGTCGACTATACAACAAAAAAGACCTATGCTATAGGGTCTGATTTGTTTAGTGTGACCAGATTTAGCAGAATTCTGCGATTATAGCACAATTAGATCCCCAATTCAGGGCTTAGCAGGGTGTCGCAAATCTGAAAAGATAGCAGTTTCTGTTTCAGCATTTGTCGTATTTCGGCAGTTAGAGGTAAGATAGCCAGTTCCTCTGTGGTTGAGGACAAAGGGTGAAGCTCGCTTCCATCTTCGGCCTTATCATCACTTACCATTAGGTGAGATGAAGGCCAAGAGCTTCCCAGTTGTATGTAAAAAAAAAAAAAATCGCAATATGAACAAAAATACCTGCCAAGGTGCAGGGGCGTTCCTTTCATTAAAGCCGAAAAGCCCGGCTTTTAATCAAAAGTGAGCCTATTAATAAAAAAACTACACCTGTAAACGAACTTAATGTCGCAAGAATTGATACGAATAATAACATTAAACTTTCCGCGTAGTACCGGCCACAAGAATAAAAACGTAGTACCGGCCGCGCGCTAGATACGTACTACGATGCAACGTTGCCAGAGTTACATACTCAAGGAATAATATTTAAATTCATCGCCTCTTTCATCATGCACCGTTGCCAAACTATCTCCGATGCCGCAGTTGCGATCTCGCTCTAACGTTATAGCGCTAAGCGTATCGATGAATGAAGTATAGCTTTCTCGCTCACACAAGGTGGCTTCATATCGGGCTTCTAACCTCTCATTTTTTCGCAAAGAAATGTGTTAACGTCCTTGATAATATACTATGTACTCATTTTGCAAATGTTCGAATTTTTAAGCCCGGCTTTGGACTTTTTATGAATGAAACGAATCGTAGTAGGAGGTGGTAGGATTGTAGATCCTGAGTATGTGTGCGCGAGTCGCTGCGCAAAGCGTGAATTTGCATGATATAATTTCAAATTAATTGTTTTGAGCGGTTACTGACGCCGTTTATGTTTTGATTTTTTTAAATTTTCTGTGAGTTTAAGTGTTGTGATTAGTTTTTGCTGTAATTACCTTCTTTTTGAAGTGATGAAAAAGTTTCTTATCATTAAAATGAATTCGGAAACGCATGAAATTGTTCCTTGTGAAGGATTAAAGTGTGTATTGGTGTGCAATCGTTACTTGGAAAAAGGTAAATACATTGAGTTTTACAGACAAATATAATCTCGCTGAATACATTATGCGTGTCGATCACAATCGCGCTGTTTTTCAAAGATTAGGTTGATGTTGTGTGTCATTTAGCACTTTAAGAACTTCCTTTCCGAGGTCACAATGAGTTTAAAACCTCATTCAATAGAAGCAATTTCTTAGGGCTTGTATCTTTGCTTTCTTTATACGACCTAGTCTTAGAGAAACATATGCAGCAACAAGATGGCAACAAACCGGAGCCCAGTTACTTAACAAACGAATTAAATGTAAGCAATGTGTAGTTAAAAATCACAAATCTATCAATTATTTGTGCGCCATCTAGTAGCCGTATTGTAATATTTTTCCCATAACAACTGTTGCTAATTTTCGAGCGTTTGAAATATGAATTAATACGACTCGAAAAGCTCTGTTGTGCCAATAATGATAATAGATGGCTTACGTATCATATTTTACACGATATTGATAACTTGTACATAAAATAGTTGTGATTTTCTAAAGGATTACCAGTAGGTACTCTTCGTATTTAAAATTTACCTATATTTAAGCATAACATCACGCCTGTATTCCCCGGAGGGTTAAGCAGAGGTATACCTACCTAGCTACACCCACATTTTTAGTCATGTTTTGTTGTTAATTCATATTTAAATATTTAGGTCTATATCTATACCTTATCTAGCAACTAATACCACTGATATTTGTTTCATCAAATTTGTTGAAAAACATACATAGTGGTATTAGTTTTGGAACAAAAGAATAAATCGCAATTACCTACAATTATGAAAAACGAATATTAGTCAGTTCTTTAACGGCTCAGTCGGTAGGCGCCACTTTGTCAGGCGATAGGGTAGGATGTGTTTTTTTATCCAAAATATACTATATTGGCTTGCCCTAATTTTGACCCCTAGGCACGCCACTGCCAAGGTGGATATACTCAAACAGATGTTTCAAATTTATAAATCACAAAAGCTGTTAAACCAAGAGTGAAGGTTGTAATAAAGACCGCAGGGCGAACCGAGATTAAGATGGCAGATGCTCTGATTGAGAGGAGACATTAATATTTAAAAAACAATAAAAACATAGGTAATATAGTGAATTATGATCATCGATTTAGAATACTAAATATTCTAAATCGATGATTATGATAATTAAAATAGGTAAACAAATACATAAGTAGGTTATAAACTTATAATACACATGCATACATTGGTGCCGATTCCCTTGTTCACAAACTAAACTAAATTTAAGTTCAGTGCATCTTTTTCTTTCTATTTCATTAAGAAAAGGACAGAAGATAAATTTTAGTTTAGTCCTGTCAAATTAATCAGCGCTTGACGTAAATTGACGTAATTTTACCCTGCGTTCCGAGTTGCGATAATATCGATATTGGCGTGCTAAAGCCCGTTCCGCGATAACGATGTCCCGTGAATCGTCATAGATGACGTCATGACATTCGCTATCTTGCGGTAACGCCGACCATGCCTTTTACTAATATCGCCGTGAGCGCTGTCAAAAATGAAAGTTGTGCTGTTTTGTTTTGAGTCGCATCGTATCTAACGTGGGATTTTCAAAATTGTTCTTCTGGCTACAGTTGCTACCTAACCTAATAAGAAATTTTTGGTGTATATACAGAGAAATACTATAATATCGTTTTGACATTGAGTGAGCACCGTGAGCGCGTTCACGAGCGTTCCGAGTTGTTGACAGCCATCGGCTGTCATAATCGTAATATCTAAATCGGAACGGCAGTGCAAGTACCGTAGACTGAGAAAACGATAGACCGCTGGTCATCTTCTATCTCACTTACACAAGAAAAAGAAAAATATATACAAAATGCTTGTAAAGAAAAGAGACAGAGCCTAACATTTTCTGTCCCTTATCGCGTGTCGCGTTTTTCAAGGACAGCACTTCAGTTGCTAAACAAAGTTTGACGTTTGATACGCGTTCGAAAAGTGGTTGCGACGAAATTATAAATTATTTAATTTGTTATTTCGAAAAATACTAACTCTTTTGTGTTTTTTGTTGAGGATTGACTTTAGCTATTGCTGCAAAATGGTAAGGTGCAGTGTTTTTGGTGGCAAAAGCGATAGTGAGAAGAAAATTGCCGGATTGTCCTTTCATTCGTAAGTAGCTAAATATTTTAGTTTATTCGGTTAAATACAGTGGAAGTTTTCAACTAATATGGTTTTTAAACTATTAAAATAAATATACAGCTGTTTCAAGATAAAATGAGAGCTGAATTATGTTTTTATTATTTATTATTCTTTACATAACCTCCAAGCTCAGTGCTGCCTACTTTTTACTCGGATACTTCCCCATTTCAGGGGAAAATTGTACGCCAATAAAATAAATTACCTTCATCAATCATTTTAGATGAATGCTTTATTAGAGTGTATGTATAGCGCTGGCAGCAAATTTGTTCCACTTTTCACTGGACGTAATATTACATCTTTACCTTTTAGTATCTATTTATAGTTTAAAATATTGTATTTGTAGTAGGTATTAAAGTGTTAAAAACTTTCAGAACTTTTTTTTTCGGGAAATATGAATGAAAGTAGAGATAAAAATATTTTTTATGCTGTATCTTAGGTTTTCTTTAAATGTTCTTTTTCCCGCAGGTGAAAGAACTCCTATCCTAATAAACTATTTTGACTTATACCCAAAGTCTCTAATTCAGATAATTTATGTAAACAAAGTAATGTCAAGAAATGTCACTGCCAAAATGACAGGACAGTGGTGCAAAATATTCTATCATTTTTTTTTTAATTTTTGTAAATAATCATCTATAAAATTAAAATGAAATCATTTTTAGAACTATGCAAACAAAATACTGTTGCCAAACAATGTTTTGTGTAGTTTGTCGGAGACACAAACTAAACTAAATTCAGTGCATCTTTTTCTTTCTATTTCATTAAGAAAAGGACAGAAGATAAATTTTAGTTTAGTCCTGTGAAATTAATCAGCGCCTGTCACTACTCCATACAAGTTTAGACGTGATTAATCTTGCCGACTAAAATTACGTCAATTTACGTCAAGAGCTGATTAATTTGACAGGACTAAACTAAAATTTATCTTCTGTCCTTTTCTTAATGAAATAGAAAGAAAAAGATGCACTGAACTTAAATTTAGTTTGTGAACAAGGGGATCGGCACCATAATCAGCCCTTTTAAGTCCACTGCTAGACGTAGGCCTCCCAAAATCGATTTCCACTCAAAACAGTTTTCATCCAAAATGTGGCAAGATATGCTACTTACGATATGAATCTATGAATGAGAGTTGTACTATTAGTGTTGTTGAGGATGTAAAAAATTTGAAAATGTTTGGATCGCCTGCATTGTTACCAGTACCATAAAATATTTTATACCAGAAAATCTCCTTTTTTTAATAACTTTGTTAAAAAAATTATAAAAATAATTACGGTATGATTATTTTATAGTTATTATTTCTTAAAATCAGTACTTAAAAGAAAATGGCTCCTTTTTTTTTTTCGCCATTTTATATGAATAACCATTACGAAGTTTTTTTGTTTTGATATGTTATCCCTTTTGTTTACATATATGATCTGAATTTCAGACTGGGTATAGATGTTTTGTTTCTATTTATAAACCCTGTGCGTTTGTACAAAGTAGATAATAGAGATTGAAAAACATCTTAACATTGAAGAACATTCGGGGTAAAATCACTTTAAAGTGGGTAACCCTAAAGTTTCAAGTACCTTGATTTTCTGTCCCTTACAGCGACACGCCAAGCAGTGGTCTATAGTTTTTTCTATGTCTATGGCAAGTACGCACTTTGCATCGATAAGACATCGAGATCGCTAAGGTTTGCATTTTTATCGATCTTGTTAACGAATTTGGAATTACGTAACACGTAAAAAAAGTAAGTACGGTACTTACTTTAACGATCGGTAGATAAACTCTAAAATTTTAACGAATCTAACGAAAATGCAAGTACGAAATGACATTTTGATAGTTGAGATCGCCAATTTACGCTGTCGAGCTCGGTAATTTATCGACACCATGTAATAGCCCGATAAGCATAGCGATCATTACTAATCATGGATTAAGGACTTATGAAGTTATGACTTTATTGCAGGGTGAATCGAATTTGACAATCGCGACTCCACGTGGTATTTTTTTTGCTTCGCAACGTTGCACTTGTTTGCCCTATCTCATGATTTCTTTTAGAGCTGGAGGTGCGCAGGGGCGGGGCAGCCTCAACGTGTTTCATATGGAAATTTTCAGTTTTTGTAAGGAAAAAAAGAAATTACCTACATGTTGAGTATTACGGGTTTATGGCTTTCCTAAAGGGTGTCGAAATTTTCATTATTTTTGCGATAGGACGCACCATTTTCGAGATAGTAGCAAAAGAAAAGAAAATATAAATATAGGGTGTATCTATTCAAACACGAATCATGGAACCGATTAAAAAAAAAACTATAATTTAAAATTACTTGATAAAATATGATGATTAATTATCTAAATTCACCGCACTCGTGCCGCCATTAGTCGCCGCGTCCGGGCGGGTCATTCATAGAATAAGTAAGTAAAGGTTTTTTTGCAAAATGTCTCAAACAATTTTAAAATTATAAGCGTAGCTTAAATTACAGTGTAGCTTCTTTCAATTATACCCATAAATATTGTTTACAATCCAAAAATGTATGAAAAAATATTTTTTTCTAAATATCTCGGACATTAGTCGTGCCACAGAAATCCCACCTTAAATGTTTTGTCTGTGGACGTCCTCAGTATTGCCATTTGACAAGCGATCCTTAACGACTCGAATCGGCCGCCGATATCTCGATAAGACATCGAGATCGCCAAGGTTGCATTTTTATCAATCTTGTTCGTATTAGTACTTAATGATCGCTATGCTTATCGGGCTTTTACAAGGTGTCGATAAATTACCGAGCTTGACAGCGTAAATTGGCGATCTCAACTGTAAAATTGTCGTTTCGTGCATTTTCTTTAAATTCGTTAAAATTTTAGAGTTTATTTACCGATCGTTAAAGTAGAAGTTACATACTTGCGACATCGATTCGATTCGATAAAAACTCATTTTATCGAGAATAATTGTCAAATTTATCGAATCGAGTCCTACGTACTTGCACTGCCGATGTGAGCGCTGTAAGCGGTTTTAGCCAATTCGGAAGGCGGCCTTATTCGGCAAGTTTTTAATCACGTCTAAACTTGTATGGAGTAGTGACAGGCGCTGATTAATTTGACAAGACTTAAACTAAAATTTATCTTCTGTCCTTTTCTTAATGAATGAAATAGAAAGAAAAAGATGCACTGAACTTAAAATTAGTTTAGTTTGCGAACAAGGGAATCGGCACCATTATTTACTATTAATTTTTAAATTTGTTCCACAGGTCAGTTTTTATATTTTTCGTTTGAGAAAATAGACGCTATTGGACATAAACTACCTACGCAGAAAATGTAGGTACCTACTCTACACACAACTCAAAAAAGAAAATATACACCGAATTCCCCTTAAATGTACCTACTGAGGTTGCCAGTGGAGTAAGTAAATCGGACATTGGCGCCGATTCCCTTGTTCACAAACTAAACTAAATTTAAGTTCAGTGCATCTTTTTCTTTCTATTTCATTAAGAAAAGGACAGAAGATAAATTTTAGTTTAGTCCTGTCAAATTAATCAGCGCTTGACGTAAATTGACATAATTTTAGTCGGCAAGTTTTTAATTACGTCTAAACTTGTATGGAGTAGTGACAGGCGCTGATTAATTTGACAAGACTTAAACTAAAATTTATCTTCTGTCCTTTTCTTAATGAATGAAATAGAAAGAAAAAGATGCACTGAACTTAAAATTAGTTTAGTTTGCGAACAAGGGAATCGGCACCATTATTTACTATTAATTTTTAAATTTGTTCCACAGGTCAGTTTTTATATTTTTCGTTTGAGAAAATAGACGCTATTGGACATAAACTACCTACGCAGAAAATGTAGGTACCTACTCTACACACAACTCAAAAAAGAAAATATACACCGAATTCCCCTTAAATGTACCTACTGAGGTTGCCAGTGGAGTAAGTAAATTGGACATTGGCGCCGATTCCCTTGTTCACAAACTAAACTAAATTTAAGTTCAGTGCATCTTTTTCTTTCTATTTCATTAAGAAAAGGACAGAAGATAAATTTTAGTTTAGTCCTGTCAAATTAATCAGCGCTTGACGTAAATTGACATAATTTTAGTCGGCAAGTTTTTAATTACGTCTAAACTTGTATGGAGTAGTGACAGGCGCTGATTAATTTGACAAGACTTAAACTAAAATTTATCTTCTGTCCTTTTCTTAATGAATGAAATAGAAAGAAAAAGATGCACTGAACTTAAAATTAGTTTAGTTTGCGAACAAGGGAATCGGCACCATTATTTACTATTAATTTTTAAATTTGTTCCACAGGTCAGTTTTTATATTTTTCGTTTGAGAAAATAGACGCTATTGGACATAAACTACCTACGCAGAAAATGTAGGTACCTACTCTACACACAACTCAAAAAAGAAAATATACACCGAATTCCCCTTAAATGTACCTACTGAGGTTGCCAGTGGAGTAAGTAAATCGGACATTGGCGCCGATTCCCTTGTTCACAAACTAAACTAAATTTAAGTTCAGTGCATCTTTTTCTTTCTATTTCATTAAGAAAAGGACAGAAGATAAATTTTAGTTTAGTCCTGTCAAATTAATCAGCGCTTGACGTAAATTGACATAATTTTAGTCGGCAAGTTTTTAATTACGTCTAAACTTGTATGGAGTAGTGACAGGTGCTGATTAATTTGACAGGACTGAACTAAAATTTATCTTCTGTCCTTTTTTTAATGAAATAGAAAGAAAAAGATGCACTGAACTTAAATTTAGTTTAGTTTGTGAACAAGGGAATCGGCACCATTATTTAAGAATCGTATAATTCTTTAAATGTTTCTAATGCTCTCGCACTCAAGTGAAGCACAGTTAATTTGTCAATGTCCTGCTAATTTTCTTCGGGTTCTCGAAACCCTAAATATGTGGTGTGGGCAAACAAAGTAAAAGCTTCTATCTTAGTTAAACGCACCCCAGACATAGAAGCACGCTCAAATAGATTACATCTTAAATCTGGTCACACTGACCAGACTGTCACTGTCAATGTCAAATTGTCAATATTTTCACCTACCTATCTAAACTTGTGGAGAGAATTCGTATTTATTTTTATATTAAAAACTAAATCCTATTACTGTGTATTACAAGAATGTAATAATTTTAAAAACAGAGAAGAAAGCTTTATGATGAACTCTCTTCACAACACCATCAAACGTACGTTCGAAATATTTTGAGGTTATGTCTTACGTTATATTTATTTGTTCTCAAAATTTTCTTATTATTCTTCCAGAATTTCGCCTGCTCAATCTCAACACGGCACTGAAAACCATATCAGAATTCAAGCCTATCGTCCCTAACATTGTAAAACCTAAGAATGACTTGGTTTGTAATCCAACAATTCTTACATTTGCACCAAGGAGTATTGGTGTAGAAATCATAGATAAGCGGAGATCTAATAGGATAAACCAGGACCCGATACCTTACATACCTATTGTAAACCCTCGTTCTATCTTCCCACTACTGGACAAAGAGTGGAGAAAGGATGAGATTGGCCTGCCATCAATCAGACAGGAGGAGATTCAGGCTGCGAGGTTGATTGTTATCAGGAGGAAGAAGATGAAGAAACATCAGAGAAGGAAGCTGTGGAAGAAGATGCGGTACACCTGGGCTAGGGTTAGTATACTTAAAAGCAGAAATAGTGTATTAATAGAAAAGTTTAAAATCAGAAATGTATAGACCAAGATATTGAGTAAAAATAAGCTTTTTGTATAATTATCTGGTGAACTTTGCCATAGGTAATGTTAATTAATAATACGAGTGTACGGTTACTCAAAAAATTGTGTTCAGATCTTCAATGATGGTGTTATTTAACAACTTGTAACAATATTTAAGTAGATATTCAAGAGTCACTTGTATGTCATTTTTAGGGTTCCATATGTCAAAAGGAAAAAATGGAATCCCTACAGGATCACTCTTGTGTGTGTCTGTCACAGCCAATTTGCTTTGAATCTACTGGACTGAACCCAAACCACGTGTTACATAAATAAATGAATTTTGAATATGGGAGTCACTTATGGGGGAAAATTAGAATATGAAATTTTAAGTTCGGTCCTAGGTTGCCTATTACGAACTTAAAAAAATCCAGGCAAGTTCCAGGCAATTCATTTCACTGGCTGGTTAAATTTCGTATTATGACATTCCTAATTCTGACCGATTACACGCTGGGTAGTTTGTCTATGGCTGGCTTGTAATTCTCTGCTGTAACGTTCAGAAACACAATTAAATATTTATCGGTAAGTTACAGTTTTATTTAAATCACGTATTTTATGATAAAAGTTATAAATATAAATTAATCTAGTATAGAATTAGGTGGAAAAAATTAACGCAATGTATATTGTGCTATATAATTAATTCATATTATAATTTTCTGTGTTTGTAAATTGTAACGCGAGATTAAGTTTCCGAACTTATCAAATGAAAATTGACCCCTTCCGAAACTACCCTAAACTGCCTAAAATTAGAAGTTAATGGTCTTAAAATAATATGGTAAAACTCCCAATATTGTGCATACAACTTACATTTGCTGTTGGAA
This sequence comes from Dryobota labecula, assembly GCA_947523025.1. Lineage (NCBI taxonomy): Eukaryota > Metazoa > Arthropoda > Insecta > Lepidoptera > Noctuidae > Dryobota > Dryobota labecula. Next base: position 25,026,164 of record OX383295.1, on the reverse strand, counting down.
TGTATGGTAGAACATGTTTTCCAACTACAATGTTAAGTTTGTACTTGGAATTTTATCCTAACTACGGAACCGTTCATTGTGCGTGGTCCGACACGCACTTGGCCGGTTTTAAACTCTGGCCTCACTGAGTCGAATACCACGCCAGATGAGACTGCTTCGAATGCTTTAATGATTAGGTCGTCACGCGACTATTCGCGTCAGTTTGAACACATGTTAGTTGAAAAAATCAGCGCAAGCGTCTTTCCTCGCCATCCTCACTTTGGTTCAGCTTTATAGCCAAATAACTAATTCCTCTCAAACAAAATTCCAGATCAAGCAGCACCGCCGTCAAACCAAAGAGAAGAACTTCCAGAATGCGTTGATAGCCATGGTGAAGGAAGCCAACGAGTTCCAAGCGGAACAGTATGTAGCCAACAAGCTGCAGAAAGCCAACCACACACCGTTACCAACACGCTGGAAGCATAAGCGTTTACCTGAGTTCATCATCAGACAGTTACTGGGAATTGATAAGAAGATTAACTACAAACATACTGATGTGTATAAAGCTTGATTAGTTTGATTGATTAAGAATTAAAGTAGATTTAATTTAGATGTGGGTTTGTTCTTTAGTTGTGTGATTATTGATGCAAGTTAAGAAGACCTTCTGTTTTCAGTAATTTGACAGTCGGAATACCAGTTTCTGACTATAAAAAGTAGGAATGGGCGGAACATGGGTTTCACCGAATACGAACATTCGGCCGAATGTTCGGTAAAACTTTTACCGAACCGAATATTTGACATAGTTGATTCCCTTACGCGAACAGTATACAGGTCTGGACTTGTTCACGCAAAGCGCGCGGATTGGCGCTGGACCCTCCCGTCCGCTACCCCCGCTGTACCAGATGTTGTTATTGCATCATTTTGTTTTTAATAACCATCTTTTTTATCTGCTGTTATTGGAAATAAAGCTACAGTGTCGACAAAAACATAAAGGCGCGGGCCCACCGCGGTGCACGGAGAGGCTACGCACGTGTATTAAGCTTCGCTTTGTAAGAAAATGTATGTGGTTGTGTCCACTGCAACCCACGAAGAGGCTACGCATGAATTTACGTCATTGATACATGCGTGGCTTACTCGAATAAGCGGTTACATAGCTCAACGCTGTCGACGTGGGTCTACGTTTCCACTGAAGTACACGAATATGACCCACGACTATGTACAGCTCACTTATCGTACACCTCCCCACACCTCCCGCGGTGAACCCGTGTCCGTGGATTGCAGTGGCACGTGCGTAGCCTCTCCGTGCGCCGTGCCACGCTATACATAGTCGTGGGTCATATTCGTGTACTCCAGTAGAAACGTAGACCCACGTTGTCAAACAAATTAATACACGCAGCTAAAATGCGCCGCGTGCCCGTGCACAGCATGCGCCGCGGTGGGCCCGCGCCTTAAAGCTGCACTGTTACCTAATAAAAATAACACATTTAACACTCAACTCATGATAAATCATACACGGCTCAATACAGTAAAAAAAAACGTACCACTTTGCTGAACATTCGGCGATATAGCCGAATATTCGGTAAACCTGCCGAATACCGAATATTCGGCCCTTCCCTAATAAAAAGGTACAGAGGTGAAATGTTTTTCTGTGGATGCTTTAATTGGCGACTACCTATGCATACTCGTATGATTACGATGCTTCCTCTATGAGTAAAATATACTTTAGCAAGCATGATAATAGGCATCTAACAGCTTGGCTATACTTTTACACAATAATTAAATGCACATTGACTTTTGTCATCCAGAACGAGCGAATGCGAAATGATGACAAATATTTTACTGGGTGCCTCGATGTCTTTCTCCCCAGGTCAGGCAATGTGTTATATGGTTTTTGTAACTGTAGCGATATGCAGGTTTACTAACCCCTACCTACCTCTTCGATATGGGCGTGATGTTATGTTTTACATATTTGTACCACAAAATGACGGATGATATTGGCATAGCATGAATGAAAATGAAACAAGCAGTTAATTCTGAATTATTTACTCATTCATTCCTTTATTTAAAAAAAATGGTTTTGTACCATTTCTTACATTGGAAATTCGTACCTAGCTGGGCCCTTGTACACGGCGCGGGTAACATACGCATGTTATTATAATAAGTATTATAATATATCGTTCATTTTAAAAAGCACGCGTTAAAAGCAGCAGTAAGAGTGCGACGAAGCATAAAGTTACACCTTTCTAGCTCCCTCATTTTAAGGCTTAGCGTAATGTCTTCTTGTATAGTAACCTGCATGAGTCGTGAGCAGATGAGTCGGTCTCTTTGGCGGAATGAAGAAGCCGGGGGGCGCCGAGCTGCACGCGATTGGCTCGTCAGCCGATACTTGTCGTCTATTGGACTCTCGCGTGTCATTTTTATGTAGCCGAAAGTCATCGATTTAGAATACCCGAGATACACCGTCAACGCTTGAAATGTGTCTCGATACAACTGTGCTTAAATTACTTCTAAGCACAGTTGCGCTCTCAGTAATGCGCGCTTCGTTGTCGGGTGAACATGCCAAAGTGCTCCGTAAAAAAGTGCAAAAATAATACTTTAACCACGTTGAAAAGGGATGGCATATCGTATTTTCGGTAAGTACTAGATAATAGTTTTATAATGTAGTGAATTTGTGGCAAAATACGCCTTCAAACTCATTAAAAACATATTTTTTTTAAATTTATTTCAATACGTCTCTTCATTTGACGCTACGCAGTTGGCTTTTTCCCTCGCGCAGCACTTGTATTAAGTGGAAAGGAGATGGAAGATGTATAAAGTGGAACATAGTCAAATATTAAATGAATAGAGTCGCTTATTGTTTTTTTCTTTCTGCGGTATGTCAATAATATGGAATTAACATAGAATAACTATAGCCTGTCCGGAGATGAGCAAAATTTATTTGAATGGTGATTGGTGTTTTTTTTATATTATATTTATTATTAATTGAAAGGGAAAAATGGCGAAAAATTATAGCTAATGAGAGGAGTGAAGATTTTTTTAAGCCAAATGATTCTATAAAAAAAAAATATATATAGTGTGGTTCGCTCTTGTCACTTCTCAGAAAATGACATGTATTATACGAAGAAAGGCTTTCGGAAAGTAAAGAAAGGGGTTATTCCATGTATTGCAGTAAGTTTTTACATAAAATATTGTGACTACTGAGTAAATGTGCTGAGTTAATGGTGCCGATTCTCTTGTACACCGAACTAAACTAACTAAACTATCACTAAAATTCCTTACTTTTGGCTATGAGAATCTTAAAGCTATTCTGCAAACAAAATTCTCTAAATTTAAAAATAAGTTGACACAACTAAATCGAATTTGACAATCGTGACTCCACGTGGTATTTTTTTTTTATGGCTTCGCAACGTTGTCCTTGTTTGCCTATGATTTTTTTTAGAGCCGGAGACGCGCATAGGGGGGCAGCCGCGACGTGATTTTTATGGAATTTTTCACTTTTTGTGTGGAAAAAAAAAAAGATTACCTACATGTAGAGTAACAGCGGTTTAACCACTTCACTGTCCACAAAGTAGACACAATAGTTAAACAATTAACGTGAATCATATGTGACTCATGGGACAGCGAAAGTGTTAAGGCGGTCTAAAAGGGGGTCGAAATTTTCATTATTTTTGCGATAGGACGCACCTATTGGAGATATAAGCAAAAGAAAAGAAAAAATAAAAATTGGGATAAACACGAAATATTTTAAGTGATACACCTATAAGTGGTAAAGAAGCCATGGAAATGATTTTTTATTTTTAATCTGAGTATATTATAAAAAAAAAAAACTTGATATGATGATTAATTATCAAAATTCACCGCGCTCGTGCCGCCACCCCACCGCACCGTTCGGCGTCACCGCGTCGAGGCGGGTCATTCATAGAATAAGTAAATAAAGGATTTTTTCGCAAAATGTCTCAAGCAATTTTAAAATTATAATAATTATGTAGAAATATAAAACACTTAGATAAAAAAAATAATTTCGCTGCTGTGGCTTTTTTACGACTTAAAGATGTTTCTCTTAAAATATTTCGTGTATGAAAAGATACACCTTATCACAGTACTGGTTTTGCACCAGAAGTCGTGAGAGTCGGTGATTGGTGTGAATTTTAGTTCATGAAAACTAATTTTATTCCACACCTTTTTAATCGCGATTATAAATATATCAGATTTAGTTAGAAAATCTAAATTTTAGTTTAAAAACGTCAAATTCAGAATAGTAAAATTGCCATTTTCACTAAATTTAAAAACTCAGTACCATCTTAGAGCTGTCAAACTAAATTATAGTTAAGTTTTGTCACTTTCGTCAATTTCAGAATAGGAAATGGTCGTTAGATAGGAATAAACTAAATTTTGGTGATTTTTAGTCTTAGTTTAGAGAATTTTGTGACAAGAGAATCGGCACCATTTTATCATCATCGTCATTTTTTTATCAATCTTTTTAAATTGTCTTAATAAATAAAACAAAAATAAGTTAATTTTAACCACCTCAACCTGTTTTACTTAAGCACATAGTACTGAGTAAAATTTCAAGACCACTCCATTATCCTTCTGTTCCAAAGCAATTTTTTTTTACGATTGTCACGCGGCGTAAACTGAATTTGACATAATAAGCATTTGCTTAAGGAATAGTATCGTTTAAAATTATCTTACCTACAGCTGAGAGCAATAAAATTTTACGACTTGCGCGATGGTCTAATTTTGAAATGTCATAACCGCCCATCGCGCGCACTTGAAACCACACCTTAATTCCATTCACATAAGGTTGTATGTAAGGAAAATTAAAATGTTCTTAAGTTCATTATGTGTTTTAGATTTGCCTCAGTAGACGCACACACTTGTAACTTAGCGATGGGACACTTTTGCGACTTTGATTTGTAGGTGATAGTGTATCTAGGGTATTCTAAATCGATGCCGAAAGTGTCCATGCACGAGCTTGCCCCCACTTCTGTCAATCTGTGCTCACGACTCGTGCCGGTTATTATAGCAAAAAGAATAAAATTTGCCGCGTTCAGCTTATACTTAACTCAAAATTGCAGATTTTTAAAACACAAATAATGTAACATTTCACTCTGGGCCGAAAATAAGACACATTTTTAGAAAAATGCTTTAATTAAATAGCTTTGTCTGTCACCCACACCTGTGAGTCTTTAAGCGCGAAAAGTCTTATTTACGCCCAGGTACTGAAAAATAACTTTATCAAGTTTCTTCTAAACGAAGTAATTCTTTAGTCTTGATAATGTCGGACTCTTTCCTCCGTCTTTTCCGATGAGTTGACATTCTTAACAGTTTGCTCGTACACCTTTTTGAAGAATTTTTCAAAATGTTTCTGATAAAACTGTGGCAATCAATCATAGAGAAATTGCTATCACAGTCATGTAGTATCTCATGAAAAAAACTCATTGTATTTTTGTATGCTCTGAATGGAACTTTGCACTCATCTCCTCTGGACCCTCCAGCCCAAGAGCACTGAGTCATGAATTTTCTAGAAAATATCGCGTCAATTAAAATGTAAGCACAGTTGAAACCACCACCTCTACCATTAAATAGTATTGAGTACTTGTCCCGTAGCATTTGCCTCTTTTCTGGATCATTGAGATCTTTTTCGAACTCGTCCAATTGTTTCTTATTCTCGATGACGGAAGTATCAGAGTTAGCTTTGGCTGTTGATAATTTGTAAGTAGCACAAGTTCTTGTTAACATATCACTTTTAGAAATACTCTGAATTCTGGCAGAGACGTTAGCTAGTTTGGACATTATTGTATGTTGGTTGGTTATCATTAAGTTCTGATTTTCTAAAATCTTTAAAGATATTTCTGATGAAGATGGGTTGTATTCTTCAATTGCGTCATCCATGTCTGGTAGCTGAAACAAATGAATATTTCCATCAATTTCTACTATTGATGGAGACATAGATAAAATACAGAAACCAAATCTACTTACCTCGTTGACAAAATCATCTGCTTGTAAAAATACTAATCCATTTGCATCTGCTCGATCCTAGAATTGAATAAATTCAATTATTAGTTAGTTATAAAACATAATGTTCAGTATAATAATCATGCTCTATTCCAAATCTAATCAAAAAATCATCTACTCAGTGTTCCTCGCGATTTTTATGGATTCTAAAAGTGCAAAACTTTCTGTTCAAGCAAGTAGGGATAAATCTTACAGTGAGTTTGGAAACATCAACATCTTGGAGCAATTTTTCGTTTCTGGCATTATTTCCTTGTAACTTTCTCATTTTGTTATATGATTCTCCTGAATAATTTTCAGTGTTCATGTGACTGTTTCTTTTAGATATGTGTTGTTTCTTTTTCATGGAATCAACATTTACCTGAAATAAAACCAAATATTACATATAGTACGGTACAAAAAAAATATATAAGAAGAAAACACTAATACACACTAATAAATGAATTTTGAATTTTTTTAAAGAATTATATCATGAAAAATAGAAATAAAATATTTGGAGTTTCATTGTTTAAAAAAATACTTACATGCTCAATTTGTCTCACAGACTGCAATGGAACCTCATCTTCACTTCCACTGTTGTCAATTTCTTCCTCTACAGTCATATCCAGTACATCTTCCATTGGGTCACATTCTCTTTTAATTTCTGATACTAGTGAGTCACTGTTAATAATAGTTATTGACATGTTGGAGTTGAGTTTGGATGCTACTCTATCAATGTTCTTTATTTCTTTTTCTGTGACCTGTACAAAGAAATATAATAGTCCAGCTTAAAAAAATACTGCTCACACCCAATCCATTAATATTGTCAAGCTTGGAAGACCCTTTTGGGCTGACTTCATTTTATGATAACTAAAAGATACAACCAAGTCGAGATCAGAAAGCAAACTCGTTTATTACATTTTACCCTCATTACAAAAATGTTACTCTTGACAACTAGTGAAAACAAATCAACAAGGTTCAAACATAACATACCTTCCTCTCATAATGATTGGTAAAGACAATAATAAATTTAACAGTAAATAACAAAATCAATATAACAAAAACGTCTACTTCTAACATAGCAATCACTTAAGTCATTCATTAGGAATTCCTATAATATCTGGCCATAATTCAGGTGGCGGAATCACAATCGGCGGATCCTGCGATAATTCAGAGTCCGTATCATTGGCTGGCGGACTGTCAATGACAGGTGATCCATTAACAGACGTGTCCGGCGGTCTAGCCAGTATTTGGTCTGCATGTCGCCGATGTAACTCTCCACCTTCCGTCCTCACCACATAAGTGGCCGGCCCCTCCACCATCTCCACGGTGGCACGACACCACCTGTTCCCGGGCCCGTACATGCGTATGAGCACGGGCTGCAACAACGAAAAAGTCCGCGCGGGCGGCCGCTGCGCCGCCGCCTCCAGTTGCTGCTCAGCGCGGCTCGGCGTCGAGTCGGGGTGTAAGCTCGACACTGCAGTCCTGTATCTGCGCCCATTCAGTAACTCAGCAGGTGTCTTCTTAGTAGAACTATTGGGCACAGTCCGTAAATAGTATAGAACTTTGCAAAGTTTCTCCTGCCAATGCATGTCCAGGTTCTCTAGCTTTTTTATTTTATTCTTAAATGTTTGAATCGTGCGTTCAATCTGCCCGTTAGTCTCTGGGTGGTAGGGTGGTGAATACAAATGTTTAATTCCATTCTTTTTAAGAAAATGATTAAATTCATCCGAGGTGAACGCACGTCCATTATCGGACACCAACACGTCGGGTAGCCCTTGTGAAGTGAAAATTTTTCTCATAACAGCTATCACGGTCCCACTGTTCATCGCTGGTATGATTTCAGCCTCAAACCATTTACTGTAACTGTCTACTAGGACTAGAAACGTTTTCCCCTGAAAGGGCCCCGCAAAATCCACATGCACACGGCTCCACGACTTCTCTGGAACAATCCAAGTCTGCGGGTCCTTTGGTGGGTTATTTCTCACTAGCTGACATTGCTGACACGCGGCCACCACACTTTCAATCTGCCGATCCATGTCGACCCACCACACGTAGCCTCTTGCATACGCTTTTGTCTGGACAATGCCCGCATGAGGGGCATGTAACAACTTTAACACTTTGTCCTGTAAAGACGAAGGTATTATGACTCTGTTGCTCCACAATAAACAACCTTTATTATGTGAAAGAGCCTCTCTCCGTGTCCAATAAGCTTGTAGGCTCGGGTCTATGTTCCTTCGTGGCCATCCGTGCAAAACGTGAAACATTACTTTTTGCAATACCACATCTTTATTGGTCTCCGCGGCTATCTTAGCAGCGTCCAGTTCCCAGCCGCTCGGCTGCTCCTCCAGCAGCAGCACGTCTCGCAGCACCTCTTCCTGCACACTCGACGTGTCCGGAGCGGTCCACCTGCTCAACGCGTCCGCGTTGCCGATTAATTTACCAGGCCTGTACTGTATGCTGTAATTATAACTGGAAAGTTTCAATGACCAGCGCAACATCCTCGGTGATATCTGGTCTGGAATTGGTTTCGCTGGATTGAATAAACCGACCAACGGCTTATGATCTGTCACAATACAAAATTTACGACCCGCCAAGAATTCGTGAAACTTTGTCAATCCAAATATAATAGCCAGGGCCTCCTTATCAATCTGCCCATATCGTCTCTCGTGCGCCTGTAGCGTCCGTGAGGCCATCATCACCGGCCGCTCTGACCCGTCCTTCATGACGTGTGCAATAATCGCTCCGAGACCGTATTCCGATGAATCACAAATGAGAAGTAGTTCTTTCTGCAAGTCATAGCCCACCAACGTTCGATCTGATGACAGTAATCGCTTCGCCTCCACAAACGCTTCCTGTTCCTTCTCACCCCAGCTCCAAGGTCTTTTTGATTCTAAAAGTCGATATAGTGGTTCCAACACCGTGCTTTTGTCAGGCAAGAATTTCTCATAAAAGTTATATAAGCCCAGGAAGGCACGCAAGGTCTCTCTGTTGGTTGGGGCCGACTTTTCCTGAATCTCTTTGACTTTCCCAGGTGCTGGATGAAGTCCCTCAGCATCAATCATGTGCCCTAGGAATGTGATGCTGTTCGCAGCGAACACGCATTTCTTTACGTTGAGGCGGAGTCCCATCTGTTGCAGTTTGCTCAGTACTTCTTTAAGTCTCCGGTTGTGTTCTTCAATCGTGGCTCCAGTGACAGCGATATCATCTAATAGACACGCCACGCCGTCCATACCCGCTAACGCCGTCGACATAAGACGCTGAAAAATCGCTGGCGCCGCGCTGACACCGAATGGCAGGCGATTCATTTTCATTAGACCGATCGGAGTGTTCAGCGTGAGCAGCATGGCTGTCGCATCGTCTACCTTCAGTTGTGTGTACGCGTTTTTCAAGTCCAGCTTACTAAAAATTCTGCCGCCACTAAGTCTCACAAACGCTTCCACAGACGTCGGCAGCGGATAGATATCTGTATCTATAGCGGTGTTCACCGTGACACGATAATCACCACACATTCGTACTGTTCCGTCTTCTTTCATCACCGGCGTCACTGGTGTCCCCCACTCAGAATAACGGACAGGTGTCAGTACACCCGCCTCCACCATCTCGTTCAACTGTCTAATGACTTTTTCTTTAAGAGGGTACGGCACCGCGCGCGCCTTTAAGAAGCGGGGCGTAGCATCCGGCCGCACGTGAAGTGACACCTCAGGACCTTTGTACTCGCCGAGTCCTTCTTTAAATAGTTCAGGAAATTCTTTTCTATATTGTTCTATCTCCTCTCCAGCCCAGCACAATCCTGATACTTGAAGGCCTAGTGTATGGAACCAGTTCCTGCCCAGCAGATTTGGTCCGTTCCCCGACACCACGACCAGTTCACATTGCGCTTCCTTATTACCTAGCACAACACGCACGTCTGCTAGTCCTAATACTTTCAAAGGGTCTTGAGTCCATGTCACGAGCTTTAGATTGGTAGCTCGTAGAGGTGGGGGCGTCAACCACAGCATCTTGTATGTCTCTTCCGACATTATGGTACGCGATGCACCCGAGTCCACTTCCATGGATAGATGAACGCCGTCTATCATAACTTCTGTGGTTATAGGTGGTGAATAATTATCCACGCAGACGTATATGCCCATCATCTTCTCAACTGAAGTGTCTACACTCGTGTTGGCTTCCCTCGTGTCGTCGACCTGGTGTACACGACCTGGCTTCTTGGCGCAGGTCGCCGCAATGTGCCCAAACTTTTTGCAGTAAAAGCACTTCGCCTTAACAAACGGGCAGCGCTCGCCCGGCCTGTGTGCGCGTGCACACCGTCGACACTCGTTCGAGTTAACATTACCAATGTCCATAGGTTCAGTCTCCGTGACACTGGACGGAGTTTGCTTAGACTCACTAGCCACACACGCAGGGTACAAATCAGGGAACGTCACTTGATAGTCCAGACACATCTGTAACGCGACCTCATACGTCAAGTCTTTCTTTTTCAATAAGTCGCGTCGCAAGCGATCGTCCCGCACCCCCAGCACTAGTCGGTCTCTCAACTGGCGTTTCAAGTCCATGAAATTGCATTTTGCACCAAGCAGACTTATAGCCGCCACAAAGTCTTGCACGCTTTCACCTTGCACTTGTTGACGTTTGTAAAATTTTCCCGCTTGCAAAATTTCATTAACCTCTGGTTCATAAAACTTATCCAAAACACTAAAAATTTCCACTAAAGGTACTTCCGTAGGACGTTTTGGAACTAAAAGTGATGCAATTAACGCGAAAGTTTCTTTGCCGCACTGAGAAAGAAACAGCGATCGTCCTTTGTCCAGGTTAAGTTTGTCGTAACCCGCCGCATCAAGCGCGCACAGTAATTGTTCTTTATAATCACACCACTTATCAGTCTTTGGGTTAAATTGTCCGGGAAACACTATATTTGTTACATTTGCCGTCATTTTCACCGAAATCCTATTTATTTTCCGTAGTCGCCAATAAAAGATACAACCAAGTCGAGATCAGAAAGCAAACTCGTTTATTACATTTTACCCTCATTACAAAAATGTTACTCTTGACAACTAGTGAAAACAAATCAACAAGGTTCAAACATAACAATAACTAACAACAAAAAAGGCATTTACAAGAGGAAATGAGGGGCTTGTAGCTAAGTAATAACAGCTGCACGGGGCAATATATCAGGGCCTCAAGTCTGCTATTACAATAGTGTCAGAATGGTCTCTTCATTGTGAGTTTTTGACAGATTTGCCATACAAACACTGTCAAATACTCACAATGGCGAGACCATTCTGACACTATTGTAATAGCAGACTTGAGGCCCAGGTTAAGCTTAGCTTGCCCCAGATGGGTTTCCATCTTTACATACCGAGACCCCATGTAAAATACTGGTATTCACCTGCATCTGGTTAGACTGGAAGCCGACCCCAATATAGTTGGGAAAAAGCTAGGCAGATGAAGAAATTACAAGAAATGCATAAAAACTTGGATGCATGAAAACTTAAAATAAGAAGATTATGTACTCACCGCACCATGGTTCTGTAGAATATTAAACAAGAGCGACTGGGCCGTCAAATATTTTTTCCTGAACTTAGTGAACTTGTTTATTAATGCTGAACATTCATAACAGGAATAGTCTGGTAGGTCAGAAGAGAACAGAACCTGAAAAATAATTGCCAGTCAGAATTTCGACTCTAAAGCCAGTATGTGCAGACCACTTTGAGCACTTTCCACGAAATACCTAAACAGAGAAAGCATAGGCCCTTTTTTTTCTAGTCAAGCAGACCTTTAACCATGGAAACAAAGGTTGATTTGTTTAATGCTAACGAAAACAGGGAAAAGAGGCAGTAATTACTAAGGGAGGAGTGAAAATTTTTGTACTTACGTTGTGCCCAAAAACAGACTTGATATTTGTTTCCAAGGATCCTTGAATCCTTTCCATTTTAACTTCAGTGATTAAACAAATTCTACAAGCTTCTACTCTTCCCATCTTGTAAATATTTAAGAAATAATTTAGATGAGCATAAATCGCATGTCTGATTGTTATTATGGTTCTACATTAATGTAGCTATTTATAAAAATAACTTATTTTTAGGTGAATGCACAATGCTCCTAAATCCAGTTTACACTTTAGTTTCAATATTCATCCCAAAACAATCACAAATCCAAGACGTTCCAAGACTCGACTCTGCGTAATTCGATACCGACCATTGACAGACAGTTTGACACTTTGAAATTTGACAGTAAACATTCAGGGGTGCGTTTAAGTCAATTTTGATCCAGTTTAAATTTTAAACTGACTAAACGTCAAACACCCCGCACGCACACAGCGAGGTGAAAAATTAAACTGACTAAAATTTTATCTGCCCCGTTCACGGTCGTCCGCTGGTATAAGTTTTCGCCTGACTAGGATAAATTTTAGCGACCTTTTTAACACGCTAAATTTTATTCTGCTGTCAGATTGATGTTGACATTGAGCTGTTTGTTGTTTTATTTGCTCGATTCGCGCCTTAAAAACGAATATTTCAAACGAGTACTAAATTCCTCATCTCCGTCAATTTTATTTGGGGATCATCATGGATAATAATTTCAGGGTGCCACATTTTTTGGAGGTTTTGCATCGCCAACTGAAATATTATACCGCTAAATTGATTTCTCATATTCCGATCCATTTTTACTGTGTAATAATTTCGAGATCACAAGCAAAATCGAGATTACAATTTGAGTTGAATTGATAGTTGTTACTACTTTTGTTTGACAAGCTGAGCTGTATAATGAATTTGACAGTTAACATTCATTTAGACCTATGACTCCGTTCAGCGAACCCTCGCTAGTTTAATTTTTATCCGGCGAAAATTTCGCCGGCTTACTTAAACGCACCCTAGGACAACACAAAAAGGCAACCTCGGGGGTGCGTTTAAGTCAATTATGCAGTTTTAAATTTAAACTGACTAAACGTCAAACACCCCGTTCAAGCACACCGCGAGGTGAAAAATTAAACTGACTAAAATTTAATCTGCCCCGTTCACGGTCGTCCGCTGGTATAAGTTTTCGCCTGACTAGGATAAATTTTAGCGACCTTTTTACCTCGCGTTGACATTGAGCTGTTTGTTGTTTTATTTGCTCGACTCGCGTCTTAAATACGAATATTTCAAACGAGTACTAAATTCTTCATAACCGTCAATTTTATTTGGGGATCATCATGGATAATAATTTCAGCGTGCCACATTTTTTGGAGGTTTTGCATCGCCAACTGAAATATTATACCGCTAAATTGATTTCTCATGTTCCGGTCCATTTTTACTGTGTAATAATTTCGAGATCACAAGCATAATCGAGATAACAATTTGAGTTGAATTGATAGTTGTTACTACGGCCGCTTTCCGAATTGGCTATAATCGCTCACAGCGCTCACATCGTCTCACATGCGTTCCGATTTAGATATTACGATTATGACAGCCGAGGGCTGTCAACAACTCGGAACGCTCGTGAACGCGCTCACGGTGCTCACGCAATGTCAAAACGATATTAGAGTATTTCTCTGTGTATACACCAAAAATTTGTTCTTCTTAGGTTAGGTAGCAACTGTAGCCAGGAGAACAATTTTGAAAATGCCACGATACGATAAGATGCGACTCAAAACAAAACAGCACACTGTCATTTTTGACAGCGCTCACGGCGATATTAGTAAAAGGCATGGTCGGCGTTATCGCAAGATGGCGAATGTCATGACGTCATCTATGACGTTTCACGGGACATCGTTATCGCGCTCACGCTAATTCGGTACGGGTTTTAGCACGCGAATATCGATATTATCGTAACTCGGAACGCAGGGTACTTTTGTTTGACAAGCTGAGCTGTCAATTGAATTTGACAGTAAACATTGATTTAGACCGTAGACGGAGAATAGAGGATTTAGACCGTAGACCGAGAAAACTATAGACCACTGCTTGGCGTGTCGCTGAAAGGGACAGAAAATCAAGGTACTTGAAACTTTAGGGTTACCCACTTCAAAGTGATTTTACCCCGAATGTTCAGATGTTTTTCAATCTCTACTATCTACTTTGTACAAACGCACAGGGTTTATAAATAGAAACAAAACATCTATACCCAAAGTCTGAAATTCAGATCATTTATGTAAAAAAAAGGGATAACATATCAAAAAAAATATCTTCGTAATGGTTATTCATATAAAATGGCGAAAAAAAAGGTGCCATTTTCTTTTAAGTACTGATTTTAAGAAATAATAACTGTAAAATAATCATACCGTAACTTTTTAAGCTATTGCATAGCTTCTATCGCGGGCCTTGAGCGCGGGGACCGAATCCAGAAATTCCGTAACGAAAAAACCTCACGCTCCCCACTCCGACGGTTATTTTACTACACCAGTACCCTCTAGTGATCTAATAATTTCTGGCAGTTCCTTTTTCTGTGTACTGCGTATTTTATTCTTATAAATATTAGTTTATAAAATTATGATCTTCACAAAAAGTGATTGTTGATAGTGGGGTTAGAACTCACGACCAGTCGATTACGAGTACATTCAGTTCCCCTGTTGCACCGCAAGGCTAAAATGACTTAATTAAAGCTTGCCAAATAGTTGATACCATTCCAGTTGAACAATTTTTAAACTTGACTAGACGGTTGGAAATGACTCATGTACATGGAATTTTTTCGCTGTCAAAACAGTTTGTCACTCTTTTTTTATTTAAAATTACTTTAGGTTCAACACTTTCGTCTATTTTAAAGTTGTTATTATGCTTATACTGCATAAATAAAATAAATAAATAATTATAATTGCATAAGTTGATACAAAATGCTATGCAATAGCTTTACCGCGGCAGTCCCCGAGTGCCACACGTCTTTTTTTTATAAATTTTCGGTTTTAAACAAAGTTATTAAAAAAAGTAGATTTTCTGGTATAAAATATTTTATGGTACTGGTAACAATGCAGGAGATCCAAACATTTTCAAATTTTTTACATCTTCAACAACACTAATATTACAACTCTCATTCATAGACTCATATCGTAAGTAGCATATCTTGCCACATTTTGGATGAAAACTGTTTTAAGTGGAAATCGAATTTGGGAGGCCTACGTCTAGCAGTGGATTTAAAAGGGCTGATTATGACGATCATAATGCCGTGTCTCCGACAAACTACACAAAACATTGTTTGGCAACGGTATTTTGTTTGCATAGTTCTAAAAATTATTTCATTTTAATTTTATATGATAAGATATTTATTTTGCAAACATGGGTACAAAACACGGTGGCATAAAAAAATATTATTAGCAACAGCCATGTTTAACCAGAAGGCATGCAAAAGTACAAGATACACTTTAAATGCTAAGAACTTAGGGGTTTATTTATAAACGCTGCTTAAAGTTAAGTAATGATTAGCGACTGTTTAACCATACATTTTTGACGTTTGATCGTCACTTAACTTTAAGCAACGTTTATGAATAAACCCCATAATCATAAGAATAAACAATGTCAATATAAAGATTGATTAACTTTAATTACAATTTAATTATGAAGTACTTCAATAAGTATTTATACTATAGAAAAATTTTCTCAGTCAACTTATTTAGTATAGGAATAAACAAAATATAATAATTGAATGTCATATTTTTCCAATTTCTGATCATGACAAGAATTAAGAAATTCCTTTATCCATTAAAATTCTGTCACACTATAATACGCTTTAGTCTACTAAAAAATGTTGAGGTTTTTTTTTAAATAACGCCAAATTTAATTCTTTCCAACTCCTCGGTAATTTATTATAAATAACTGGCGCCATGTAGCAGACACTCTTGCGCATTAAAGTCGTTCTCGCACTAGGGAGATACAGCCTACTATTATCACGCCTATTTCGTGGAAATAGGTCAGCTATGTGGTCAAAACGATCAGGGTTTAACTTTACAAACACTGCCATTTCTAAAATATATATGCATGGTAAAGTTTATTATGTTTAAAATATGGTACCCAGCTGTCAGTAGCTTGCAGTTTTAAAAAGGACCGTATGCACCTTTTCTGTGCTTTGAATGCAGTTTCTCTTTCGGTGGAGTTGCCCCAAAAAATAACGCCGTATCGTAGGTGGCATTCGACTAAACCATGGTAGGCAGTCAAGAGTGAGTCTAGATTTACAATAGACGACAGCGTATGTAAAGCGTAGGCGGATGTGCTTAGTTGTTTGCAAAGTGATTATTTACAAAAAAAAAAATATGATAAAATGCTTTGCACCACTGTCCTGTCATTTTGGCAGTGACATTTCTTGACATTACTTTGTTTACATAAATTATCTGAATTAGAGACTTTAGGTATAAGTCAAAATAGTTTATTCATACTAGGAGTTCTTTCACCTGCGGGAAAAAGAACATTTAAAGAAAACCTGAGATACAGCATAAAAAATCTTTTTATCTCCACTTTCATCCATAATTCCCGTGATTTTGGTTGGGCGGGAAATCTGAAAGTTTTTAACACTTTAATACCTACTACAAATACAATATTTCGTCCCTTTATTGGTAAAACCGATTATCTACCGAAAACTAAACTTGTGGCAATCATGATTTAAAAGTTTGACAGAATAATTATGTAACTAAATTACATATATCTTACCTGCAATCATATAATTATAATGAAAAAATTAATAAAGTATGTTTGTAAATCATAAAAATAGAAGTACTTCATTGATAATGCTTGAAAAAATGCCAAAAACTATCTCCAGGGAGGTCATTTAGTTGGTTTTTCCTGAATAACGACATAAGCATTATATATCATTAATTAAATGACTTTGAGCTTATCTTATAGCTTCACCGTAACCTTTCGAAGAAAATATTAAGGTACCAAAAACAACTGTAAAAATAACACTCTGAAACATTCTACAAATTGAAATTTAAAAAATGATAATTGGTTTTGCTCGAGTAAAATTAAGAATTGTGGTAGAGTATCTGCAAAATGTTCATACAACGAACTACAGCAAGCCTGGTTTATTTTTATAATTACAACAATACCAAAAAAATCATTACCTACTTACATGAAAGTAAAAACTGAATAAAGTAGGAAAATAATAAGAATGATATACTCGTATGTATTAGGAAATAATCAACTTTATTAGTAACTTTTTATTTTTATCTAAGTATACAAAACAATTTGTGAAAAAATGAATTAATTTAGATTTTCTATCTAAGTACTTATACAAAACAATTTGTGAAACCATGAAATTAATTCATGTTTTCACAAATTGTTTAGTATACTTAGAAAAACTAAAATAATGTATCTTTCATTCATCAGCTGATGAGTCCACAGATGATTCAGATTGTGACTCTTCAGAGGCGGCCACATCAGGGACGCGTTCAATGCGATCCCTATCTACAAGAAAACTTCTGTACCATCCATGGGTATAACCCCCTTCTCACATAGATTAATGAGATCTTTTTTCTTAGCTTCCGTTATTGGAAGAGGTCCATCATACAATTGTTCTAGCGGTGGGAACTGGAGTTCCGAGGTAGTTGGTAGTTCAATTACCTGTTCCGCTGGCAATCGCTTTGCTTTGTTTCTTGTTGCATAGCTGTGGTGTCCATGTGCTGAAGATGTCGATGCTGAATTTATAGTAATCTTATTTTGTGTGTCTGAAGCAGTTACATCAATTGCCATAAATGAATTTGACATGCCATAGTTATAGTATATTTTTTGTCTCCTTTTATGTACTTCATCCGTTTTATTTTCAACCATTTCAATTGCTGTCCATCTGTGTTTTTGGTTCTATTCAAAATTATTGTATTGGCCAATTTTTTCAAGTGTTTAAACTCATTGTATTTAAATTCCTTGACTTGATAACAATTTTTTGTTATAGTCTTTGTGTTTTTCCTGTATTTTTTTTTTTTTGATCTAGCTCGTTTGAAAATGTTAATCCAGTCAGTCATACAAAAAAGATCAACATTTTTCTTGGCAGACTCAATCGCACTGTGCATTGAGTCAGCTTCCATGTAACTGTGACCTGACTCTAAGAACTTATGTTCTATGATTTGTAAATGGTTGCTGTTTTGAATTACCCACAATAGGATAGCAGCCACGAATTGATTCCTATTTTGTCCTCCACATGTGTCAGAGAACAAACTGACTTCCGTGACTTCCTCTGGTACACATTTCATTAAATAGTGACAGAAAATAGTTCCGATTTCTGAACATCCCTTTTTACCATTTATCTCGGACCATACAAAACAATAAGCTTCGTTAGGAGGCGCACTTTCGTAAAGCGTTAAATTGTATAAAGTTAATTTTCTTGTATAGTAAAGGAGACCAACATCAGTGCATGGCAATTGTAGAATTGCCTGCAAATCGAAAGTAGCAGACAGAAGAGATGCCCTAGATAATAAAAAAAACTTGTATTTAAATCTAAACGATACGATCTCTGATGTTGTGGAAAAACAAATAAAGCTGCTTAATCTCTTTTAATTGAATTAAAATCTGCACAAGTGCGATGGATTATGTTCTGTTAAAAGCAAGTAGAACTACTTACTTTCTTTTTAATGTGTAAGATTCAAGTACTTTCCAATAATTCAGCAAAACCAGAACCATCTAAAGTATTTTAATTTGTATTAGTACAATGCTACAGTATGTTCAGAGTGTAAGCAAATTGCAACTACAATAAGATATGAAACTGAATGTGTTTTTGATTGCAAGGCTTCAAAAAAATCGTACAAGTTTAAGACTTTAGCTGTTATTGAATGCAGATGTTACCTAAAAAGTTGTATTATAATTGTTTTTTTGCGTATCTATCTCGGAAACTATGCATCGTATCGAAAAATCGGTTTTACCTGCAGATAGAGCTCAAAAAGTTGAGTAGCTTGGTGTCAATAACTCATTTTTGAAAAAAAGTGTAGATAATCGGTTTTACCAATAAAGGGACGATTTTAAACTATACATAGATACTAAAAGGTAAAGATGTAATAGTACGTCCAGTGAAAAGTGGAAGAAATTTGCTGCCAGCACTATACATACACTCTAATAAAGCATTCATCTGAAATGATTGATAAAGGTAATTTATTTTATTGGCGTACAATTTTCGCCTGAAATGGGGAAGTATCCGAGTAAAAAGTAGGTAGCACTGAGCTTGGAGGTTATGTAAAGAATAATAAATAATGAAAACATAATAAACGTTGGTTGGATCTTTTCTGCATAACAGGGTCCAATTCAGATCTCATTTTATCTTGAAACAGCTGTCTAAATATTTCTTTTAAGAGTTTAAAAACCATATTAGTTGAAAACTTCCACTGTCTTTCACCGAATAAACTAAAATATTTAGCAACTTACGAATGAAAGGACAATCCAGCAATTTTCTTCTCACTACCGCTTTTGCAACCAAAAACACTGCACCTTACCATTTTGCAGCAATAGCTAAAGTCAATCCTCAACAAAAAACACAAAATAGTTAGTATTTTTCGAAATAACAAAATAAATAATTTAAAATTTCGTCGCAACCACTTTTCGAACGCGTATCAAACGTCAAACTTTGTTTAGCAACTGAAGTGCTGTCCTTGAAAAACGCGACACGCGATAAGGGACAGAAAATGTTAGGCTCTGTCTCTTTTCTTTACAAGCATCTTGTATACATTTTTCTTTTTCTTGTGTAAGTGAGATAGAAGATGACCAGCGGTCTATAGTTTTCTCTGTCTACGATTTAGACCTATGACTCCGTTCAGCGAACCCTCGCTTGTTTAATTTTTATCCGGCGAAAATTTCGCCGGCTTACTAAACGCACCCCGGGCAATGGAATGACTTAATTAAGGAAGAAACTACAGAAAGCCACCTCTACTATCCTTACATACTCCTTTTGCTTCGTTTACGTTCATACATCCAGGGTCATACAGTTTACACGCACGCCACCGCCGGCCGCCGCACACACGGCCGGTTTGTCTATTTACGATGACAAAAATATAATTTTGCGACGTCTAGATACTTAACAAAACTACTTTGCTTAGCTTCTTCAATAAACCAAGAACCATAAAGCGCTATTATTGATCGAAGCATAAAGCTCATAGAACAATAAAGCTCACTAAAG
Source organism: Dryobota labecula (assembly GCA_947523025.1). Classification (NCBI taxonomy): domain Eukaryota; kingdom Metazoa; phylum Arthropoda; class Insecta; order Lepidoptera; family Noctuidae; genus Dryobota; species Dryobota labecula. Next base: position 25,006,136 of record OX383295.1, on the reverse strand, counting down.
TAACACAAGAGCCTGTGTAAGCCAGTGCCGGATTTACATTTTTTATGAGTGTAGGCCACTTTATTTCCGCCGCCCCTTGTACAGATGCCAGCACATCAAGCTACTACAATCTGTCAAATTTCTTTAATAGATTTTCAACTTTATCACTACAGTATAAGGTTCAAGGTTGATTGCGAAAATTTGACAGTTTCGGGTAGGTTGACCTGCTGGCGTCTGTACTTTTCTAAAATAATAATTTTCCATTTGTAGTAAAGAAGGCACTAAAGTTAAATTGAAGGCACTAAAGTTAAAATGAACTTGTTTGACTTTTATCCTCTGAAATCGAGTGAGCGTCCTCTGAAATCTGCCGCTCCTAGGACGCTGCCGCCCTAGGCCGCGGCCTATACGGCCTATTGACAAATCCAGGACTGGTTTAAGCGCGCTTTGTGTCCCTTTTTCTCGCACGACAAACATGACTCAATTTCACCCGAAAGCTCAACGGAGTAACCAAGTTTGTTTTGTGCCGCAGTGTTTAAAAATTGTGAGTTTTTGACATGGTTATTGGAGCGTCAGGTCTGTAATACTTTAAATTATTGTTTAGTTTACAACTTTTTTCATAAATCGAGTTGTACAGACGCCAGCACACCAAGCTACTACAATCTGTCAAATTTCTTTAATCGATTTTCAACTTTATCACTACATTATAAGGTTTAAGGTTGATTGCGAAAATTTGACAGTTTCGGGTAGCTTGACCTGCTGGCGTTTGTACCTAATGTAAGTTTTCGTGGAAGACAAATTTTTTACATAATTTTTTAGATTTATTTATAGACTTTTGAAAAATGTTCCACATAGTTCCCGTATCATTTATAACTAGCTTTTGCCTGCGGCTCCGCCCGCTCGGATGTCAGTTATCGCGTAAAAAAGTAGTCTATGTCCTTCTCCATATCTCAGGCTATATCTCTGCCAAATTTCATGACGGTCGGCTCAGCGGATTAGGCGTGAAAACGTAACATACAGACAGACAGACAGACAGACAGATAGATAGACAGACAGACAGAGTTACTTTCACATTTATAATATTAGTATGGAGTATGGATTAGTATGGATAGTATGGATGTTAGGTAGCGAAGAGGCTGAAAACAGGAATAGTGGAGACTCCAATAGATATGTGGATGACGATGATGAGTAGGTCGCATGGGGCCTTTTAACATGTAACTTTTTAAATAAAGCTTTTTTTTTAATATATATATATATTTTTTTTTTGTCGATAATACCATCTCAAATGTTTAATTTCACCTTACACAATACATAATTACCAAGTCAGAAAGTAAATAAAAACCTACACTTTATTTTTGTCATCGTAAGTCACAGATTACTAATAAGTAGCAAGCTATCGTAAGTCCGCCGCGCCGGTTGCGAATACACAACATGGAATTATTTATATTAGTATCAGCCATTTGTACTCGTAGCCACTGCAGGGCAAAGGCCTCCTTTTCCTTCCTTCCACTTAAATTATGGAATTAGTATGTACGGTGGCCAGCACATCAAATTACCACAAACTGTCCATTTTTCTCGTTCAATTTTGAAAACATCAACAAGTTTAAAACCGTCTGGAGAAATTTTAAAGTTTCGTATAGCTTGATGTTCTGGCTGTACATTCTGTAAACGTAACAAATAGAAAAAAAATTGGGTACCTAGGTAATGTGTGAAGGAGTGTAACATCGACGCGCATACTGTAACCATATTGAACTCAGTACATGATTATTATGTAGGTACTGTATGTATTTCAGTACATGATACCCTCAAAAAATTACTGAGTCTGTAGTTACCAAAAGAGCTCGTACAGTCTTTAGTTTTCTCAATGATTGTATTTCTGCCGTAAAACGAATCTGCCATAAACACAATCCTGCCGTAACTTATAGAATCTGCCGTAACCAGAATCTGTCCTTAACCGAATAAAGGGCCATTTTTTTATAGACCGGCTATTCTTTTTTAACCGTTGATAAATTTCTACTCTGGGGTTTTAGAATCATGGTAATAGTTTGCGCGTCGATGTCACTATTCCATGGCTTTCACTCTGTTTATTTTCCGTAATTTCCCTCTCTTGTCAGTCATACAATAAGCGTGGGCAGAAGCCGATTCCTGGTTGGGGGCAGGGAATCGGATATTTTACCATAGAATACTGAAATTTGCGGTACCGTTAGGTTAAATGCAAGGAAAGAGGGACAAGTCATCGGAAAGATTTCTTGTAGACTTCTTTCTGCAAGACATCAGAAAACAGAAGGCAAAAAAAAGGTCCCTAAATTTGCAGCCGCAGTAGGCTCAAGCCTACTCAGCCCACTGGTAAATCGGCCACTGATCACAGGTCTCATCTCAGTCTGTGAGAGGGAGTTGGGCGGAAACCCACCACACTGACCTAGTACGCGTTGGTGGATTGGTGGGAGCGCCCGAGTCATCCTATTTACTTATTGCTCAATAAAGAATCTGAATATTTCTTTGCAACATTGTATCTTTTAATTACATATGTAAGTAACTCTAAAAGTAATAAAAAAATCTTGTGAAAATTTGTTCAGATTCGTCAGAAAAGCTCCATATCGTGGGGCACACGTCCAACGTCGCCTACAACAGCAACGGACATGTATCGACGAGCTAAAAAAAAAACGCACTTTATTCTGGCGGACGGTTAAACGATGCACTTTATCTATGTAATTAACCGAGGAAATAATCTTCCTTATTCATACAATATGCTTGGGGAGGCCTATTTCCAGCAGTGGACGTCTTTCGGCTGAAATGATGATGATGATTAATTAAGAACTGATCGTTTCAACTGGCCTTCGTTGGAAGTCTTCGACGCCTACCTATGTCGAATATATTACTAAAATTCGGAGCTAACTCAATAGCTTCAACGGCACATAAAAACACTACCGTTTACTACACTCTGTAAGCTATAACCGTAAGCTATGGTAAACTTGCAGAAGTATTAAATTAAAGATTTTTAAAAAGAAATTAATTGTTTCATGCTAAATAGCTAAGCTGTATCATTATTTGACAGATAGGTAGCGCCACCAGGATGTCGTTACGTGTTTCTACTTAACGTAATGAAAAGTTCTTGTTGAACCTAAGGGTTGAACAATAAGAAGCGATTGTAATGAAACAAAAACTAAATGATACTCCGAGTTATACACAATATTTGAGTATAAAAGTTAACCATAGTGGTTTCGTTGTTTTTACGTTATTCTGGAATAACTAAATCTCTCACATACAGACAGACAAACAAACAAAAATTCAAAAAAAATGGTTGAAATGGCATCCTTTGGTTATTCTTTAACACGCCAACTGTTATTTTTTTTATGTTTTCTATGTACAGACGCCAGCAGGTCAAGCTACCCGAAACTGTCACATTTTCGCAATCAACCTTCAACCTTATACTATATTGATAAAGTTGAAAATCTATTAAAGAAATTTAACAGATTGTAGTAGCTTGATGTGCTGGCGTCTGTACAGTGGCCAGCACATCAAGCTACACGAAACTATCAAACTTCTCCAAACGATTTTAAACTTTAAAGTTCAAAATAGAGAAAATTTGACAGTTTGTGGTAAATTGATGTAATGGCCACCGTACAGAAACGCCTCGTCTACAGATTTATTATATGTATAGAATAGATTATAACCGAAATGAGAACAATCCTAAAAGAAAATATTCATAAACCAAAAACACAAAATACAAATCAAGCGAATCAAACAAAATATAAAAAAAAACAACTGGCCTTTGTTCGCGCGCGATCATCGATTTAGAATACCCTAGATACACCGTCAACGCTTGAAATGTGTCTCGATACAACTGTGCTTAAATTACTTCTAAGCACAGTTGCGCTCTCAGTAACGCGCGCTTCGTTGTCGGGTGAACATGCCAAAGTGCTCCGTTAAAAAGTGCAAAAATAATACTTTAACCACGTTGAAAAGGGATGGCAAATCGTATTTTCGGTAAGTACTAGATAATAGTTTTATAATGTAGTGAATTTGTGGCAAAATACGCCTTCAAACTCATTAAAAACATTTTTTTTTTATTTATTTCAATACGCCTCTTCATTTGACGCTACGCAGTTGGCTTTTTCCCTCGCACAGCACTTGTATTAAGTGGAAAGGAGATGGAAGATGTATAAAGTGGAACATAGTCAAATATTAAATGAATAGAATCGCTTATTGTTTTTTTCTTTCTGCGGTATGTCAATAATATGGAATTAACATAGAATAACTATAGCCTGTCCGGAGATGAGCAAAATTTATTTGAATGGTGATTGGTGTTTTTTACATTATAGTTATTATTAATTGAAAGGGAAAAATGGCGAAAAATTATAGCTAATGAGAGGAGTGAAGATTTTTTTAAGCCAAATGATTCTATAAAAAAAAAAATAGTGTGGTTCGCTCTTGTCACTTCTCAGAAAATGACATGTATTATACGAAGAAAGGCTTTCGGAAAGTAAAGAAAGGGGTTATTCCATGTATTGCAGTAAGTTTTTACATAAAATATTGTGACTACTGAGTAAATGTGCTGAGTTAATGGTGCCGATTCTCTTGTACACCGAACTAAACTAACTAAACTATCACTAAAATTCCTTACTTTTGGCTATGAGAATCTTAAAGCTATTCTGCAAACAAAATTCTCTAAATTTAAAAATAAGTTTGACACAACTAAATCGAATTTGACAATCGTGACTCCACGTGGTATTTTTTTATGGCTTCGCAACGTTGTACTTGTTTGCTTATGATTTTTTTTAGAGCCGGAGACGCGACGTGTTTTTTATGGAATTTTTCACTTTTTGTGTGGAAAAAAAAAAAAAAGATTACCTACATGTAGAGTAATATCGGGTTAAGCGTTTCTAAAAGGGGGTCGAAATTTTCATTATTTTTGCGATAGGACGCACCATTTTGGAGATATAAGCAAAAGAAAAGAACAAAATATATATTGAGATAAACACGAAATATTTTAAGTGATACACCTAAAGAAGCCATGGAAATGATTTTTGTTTTATTCTGAGTATATTATTTAAAAAAAAAATTACTTGATTTGATGATTAATTATCAAAATTCACCGCGCTCGTGCCGCCACCCCACCGCACCGTTCGGCGTCACCGCGTCGAGGCGGGTCATTCATAGAATAAGTAAATAAAGGATTTTTTCGCAAAATGTCTCAAGCAATTTTAAAATTATAATAATTATGTAGAAATATAAAACACTTAGATAAAAAAAAAATCTCTGATGTGGCTTTTTTACGACATAAAGAGGTTTCTCTTAAAATATTTCGTGTATGAATAGATACACCTTATATACAGTACTGGTTTTGCACCAGAAGTCGTGAGAGTCGTGATTGGTGTGAATTTTAGTTCATGAAAACTAATTTAATTCCACACCTTTTTAATCGCGATTATAAATATATCAGATTTAGTTCTAAATCTAAATTTTAGTTTAAAAACGTCAAATTCAGAATAGTAAAATTGCCATTTTTACTTTTAAAAACTCAGTACCATCTTAGAGCTGTCAAACTAAATTATAGTTAAGTTGTGTCACTTTCGTCAATTTCAGAATAGGAAATGGTCGTTTGACAGGAATAAACTAAATTTTGGTGATTTTTAGTCTTAGTTTAGAGAATTTTGTGACAAGAGAATCGGCACCATTATCTATCAATCTTTTTAAATTGTCTTAATAAATAAAATAAAAATAAGTTAATTTTAACCACCTCAACCTGTTTTATTTAAGCACATAGTACTTAGTAAAATTTCAAGACCACTCCATTATCCTTCTGTTCCAAAGCAAAATTTTTTTACGATTGTCACACGGCGTAAACTGAATTTGACTTAATAAGCATTTGCTTAAGGAATAGTATCGTTTAAGGTGTCTGCACACAGCGGGCGCGGCGCGGCGGGACGGGGCGTGGCGGGGCGCCGACGCGACGCTGAGCAGTTGTAATGTACTAGATATTACGGACGACGCCACACAGAGCGTCGCGTCACGTCGCGTCGAGCCGGACGGCTCTGTGTGGCGTCGTCCGTAATATCTAGTACATTACAACTGCTCAGCGTCGCGTCGGCGTCCCGCCCCGCCGCGCCGCGCCCGCTTTGTGCAGACACCTTTAAAATTATCTTACCTACGTCTAATTTTGAAATGTCATAACCGCCCATCGCGCGCACTCGAAACCACACCTTAATTCAATTCACATAAGGTTGTATGTAAGGAAAATTGAAATGTTCTTAAGGTACATTATGTGTTTTAGATTTGCCTTAGTAGACGCACACACTTGTAACTTAGCGATGGGACACTTTTGCGACTTTGATTTTTAGGTGATAGTGTATCTAGGGTATTCTAAATCGATGCGCGCGATAGATAATCATCATATTGTTGAAACAGATCCGCTTGTAATTATTAGCTTTGGTTCTCACTCTAAACATAGACAATATTTTTGGTCTATACTTCCGCTTGTCAAAATGTCGTCCTTGTGTTGTGAGGACACCTATTTTCTTATTCGCTGTACCTAATAACTATTTCCATGGTTTGATAATATAAATTACGTACTAAAATGCTGTGCCTAATTTCTTCTCCTAAGCAGGATATAATAAAACATATGTCATCATCATCATCAAATCGCATGCTACGATCGAATGATGGACGATCTACAATGAAAACGTACTAAAGAGAACTAGTAACAATAGGTGTACCGAAAAAAAAAAGTCGGGTGTTGCAGGACAGCCGCTAGCCGGTTGGAACCAAGTTCCTTTCGCTGTATATTATGTACTAGCTTCGGACCGCGACTCTGCCCGCGTGAAATTTTTTGTAGTTGTTCCCCCGACCCACCCCGTCGCATCGCATATCGCCTGCCCGCGCTATAACTTCGTTTTCGCGTAGCGTTTTTTTCAGACTTTATTTCTTTTTACTCAGCTCCTAATGGTCGTATGTCCATTTCAACCACGCGGCCAAATCATAAAATTTGATGAAACTTTGCCAGGAATTAGTGGTAATTTGTTACTATACACCCCTCTTTTCCTGAATTTGTTGCAAAAAAAATGAAGACGCTATGACCAAAAATTGTTGGCCGCTAGTACCGCCACTTGCCGTAGTCATCACCTGTGATTACACAGAAACTAAATAATACAGATAGGCGAGTGATGCATTAAAAGAAAGGTCTTCATTCGTTGTAATTGTTGCCAGGTTTTAGGTAGGTAGGTATCTCACCATAAATATCAAATTAATAGAGGCTTATGTGTATGGACAATTAGTTGCTAATTTGTTGGAGCCAATAAACAAGAAAAAATACTAGAAAATAGGTTCAATAATTTGTTAGAGTCGATTTTAGTTGGCCGCTCGGACGGCAATATGCCTAAAATGCAATGGCGTTTATAACGTTATTTATAATAGGTTCAAGCTTAGTTAAAGTACTAATCGACCGGTGAAGTATCCTTGTTTAGATAAATGTGACGAAAATAACGGTGAAATTCATACTTTAGGAGATATTCACTGAAATACAGTAGTATGAAACTGTATTAAAGTAGGGTGACCATGAATTTTCACAATGAAGTGAGACTGAATCGTGATTATTGGAATGTTTGATAGTCATAACTATTTTTTTACGACGTGCGTTACACTTGGGGCTGCCTTGACGCCGAGGAATCAGCCGCCCACGTCATCCTGGAATGCGAGGCCGTGGCTCCACAACGTGAAGAAATCCTCGGAACAGTGAGGTCGCTCCGTGAAGCCTGTGAAGCTCCCAGGAAGCTTCTGTGCTTTTGGGCGGAGCTAGGCTGGCTCTGTTAGCCAGAATCCCCACGCATTAAGGCATCCTATAGCATAGCATACGACGGCACGGTTGGCGCAGTGGTTAAGCTGCGCTGCGTGTCACGGGTTTGATTCCCGCACTGAACAAATATTTGTATGTAGTTGTTCCGGGTCTGGCTCTTTGTGCATGTGAGTTTAAATGTTTATATACGCACCTACAATACAGGAGAAATTCCGAGCGTGGGGAAGACTTAAAAAAATATATATATACCATTGATGTATTGAAAGTGTAGATACGGGACTTAGTAACAGCGCCTGGACCTATGTAAGTCCTTTAAAAGTTATAATAATATTATTTTAATGTTTGCTTCGCCATGTTTGTTCTGCCACATGCAATGTCATTCATAATCGTAAACATTCGGTCAACATTCGGCAGCTAACGCGATTTCGCTCGCACGATAGCGACGTCTCATAACTCTGTTCTTGTCTATCGGTAACTGTACGTTTGCGACTGTGATCACACTGATCACAGTTGTGCGAGTTTTGGTGCATGTAGTCGTGCGTAGCATGATAATAAATATATAATATATCATTTCATGTAGCTAGTTTAAACTAATATAGAAACATACATAAAATCACGCCTGTATTCCCCGAAGGGTAAGGCAGAGGTGTACTATCAAAGAAAAGCATATCTAAGCACCGTAAGGACTATTTTTGCTTGCAGCGCTCGGCCGCTATAGAAATTTTTGTAAATGAAAAAAAATTGTGCGTTTTTTCATTGGTAATAAAATATCAATGCCCACCTTCCTTCGGTCGTGGTTCGAGCACGCTTGGGACAAGGTTTTATTTTGATGAATGGATATTCTATATGCTATCCGTAAAGTATAAAATTAGCATCTCAGTTGAGTAGATTTCTCACAATTAGCAGTATTTGGGTGAGAGGCGGAATCCATACTTCCATACTCCATACTAATGTTATAAATTCGAAAGTAACTCTGTCTGTCTGTCTGTCTGTCTGTATGTTACCTTTTCACGCTTAAACCACTGAACGGATTTCGATAAAATTTTGCAGAGCGATAGATTGCATCCCAGGGAAGGACATAGGCTGCTAAATATCCCTAAAGGGGGGGATATAGGGGATGAAAGTTTGTATGGGAAACCTGCTATTTCTTAAGTTAGGGATATGGAAATTCAAATTAATGCTTTTAGTAACAAATAATGAATTACGTATTTCATAGTTTTTCTGAAATGATCCCTCAAGCAGGTAAAATAGGGGATGATTTTAAAATTCACATGTAATATTGACATTTTTGTGTAACTATTTTCAAGAGATTAAAGGATGGGAAATATAGGAATAGTCCGTATCTGGAGGTGACATTTAGTCTTTATTTCATTAAAATCGGTCCACTCCATCAAAAGTTATCACTACTTGCAACAGGTTGGAACAGAGAGTTTAGGTTTTGCTCGATAGATGGCGCTGTACAAATAACGCGATTTTCTGAATCGCGGTGTTAAGACTTTCCGTAGGATAGTAGCCCTCATTCATGCAACGTATTAATGTTTAGTTGGTCATTCGTTACTTAAAATAATTGTTGTTCGTTCGTTGATAGTTGATTTTTGAAATATTGGATGTTATTTATTGGTTCTTCTCTTCGCTTCGTTGTGTATTTTTTTTTTTTTCGTTTTTTTATTTATGTATTTGCCTTATTTTATTTTTGTTTTATTTCTCGGAAAAAAAATCGATCGAACTGGTCGAAGTTCTGTTCTGGTTCGATCGATCGGATTTTTTTTAAAACGAGGCACTACGAGGTCAGGAGGTCTCGCTTCTCGGTCAAGTGTTTTCTAAATCTGTAATCTATCGAGCTTTTAATCAATTTAATCTAACTTCCGTTGATCGCAGTTGACGAGTGTAAATTGCCTTCACGATCTCAAAAGTTGTCTCCGTTGACGTTGACCTTAGTAATTCGTAGGCTAGGTTTATATGTTGTTTTATAAGTACTGTATTCAATAAGACTTATTTTTAGTTAGTTCATTAGGTTTCAAAAATAATTTCTTTTGCACTTAGTGTGCTGTTTACAAAAATGTGTTTACATAAGATATCGATACCTCCCACCTAAAAAGTCGTAACATTTTTTTTTTTTTTGTAAAATGAGATTAGAAATTCTTAAAAACTTTATTTTCATATTTTCACTAAAAACAGAGTTTCTAACCCGCTAATTGTCTTATCATATTATGTTTTGCGGCTGATCAACACAAAGATGACGTTAAAAATCTCTCACTTGAAAAATCACAAAAAACATACGACCTTATGCGCGGGAGGTGTCGATATATACCTATTGTATTAAAATTACTTTGCATATTGTTATGGGACATAGGATACTTTTTATCCCGACAGTACGTTCCCGTGGGAACAGGGACAAGGGAAAACTCGATAACCACCGGTCATATTGGTTTGTTTTAAATTAGCTCTAGTCATAACCCCTTTTCAAGGAATGCACCTAATTACCAACAACGCAACTGACTGAACCCGAGAAATTATTTGAAACAAAATGTAAAGTATAAAAACATTAAAATTTAAAACTAAAAAAAGGTCAGACATCTGAATGTCTGACCTTTTTTCGACCACTAGGAATAAAACAAAAGAAACTAAATGAGTAAGTTTTAAATTTTAATGTTTTTATATTTTACATTTTACTTACGTACGTAGTTTTCTTCGATAGTACCTATAGTACACCGTACATTTCGCCAGTTATGTTTTAAATCCCATGTAATTGGGGGCGAGCCTATTGCCATCAACCGGGCACAAATCCAGACTCCGGATTGCTACTAAAAAAATCCAGATGGAAAAACCTAATAACACTTTGCCCGGCCCGGGAATCGAACCCAGGATCTCATGCTCAGCAGTAGCGCTTGCGACCACTAGACCAGCGAGGCGAGGCGATAGATTCTTATGTAAATAGGATACCTTTCTACCTATTATATTTTTAAAACATGCCTTCGTACTTATGATAACGTACTCCTGGTTTTTGATGGTTTAACGGTTTTAATGAGTAATTTACAATAGATTTTGGAAAATACAGTGAAAATGGTGACATGATAACGTATGTCGTTCAGTCTGAATCGGAACTGAGCGGGAAGGCCGGCCGGCCGGCCGGCTTGACATCAATGATTTGACAGCGTCAACTTGGCGTGCAGTGGCGTTGTAATCATGGTACTCTAATACATTTTCATACTATTATATTTCAGTGAATATTACCTAAAATATGAATTTAACCGTTATTTTCGCCACATTTATCCAAACTATGTTAACGACCTGTCGATTAGTACTTTAAGTAAGCTTGAACCTATTTTTAATAACAAAATAAACGCCATTGTATTTTAGGCATATTGCCGTTCGAGCGGCCAACTAAAATCGACTCTTAAGAGCCATTTAACGTTTTCGCGCGAATATCTAAGATTTTAGTCGCCTAATTTACCATCTTAGTTAATTCTCTGGTATTGGTGAATATATGTAAATAATAGATCATTCTTTCGTATTGACACTTCATGTAACACATTTACAAAAACTTATTTGTGTACTTTGTAGTTATTAATCTCCCAGAACTAGTTTACTGAAAAATCATCGCAGAGGCAATTTCAGACTCCTATTTCTATAATTAATATTTATAAATTTGACTGAAAAAAATACACAAAGCATCAGACATATAGTTTTGTCGACAAATGACGTACTAGAATTTCGATTATTAATAACATTAATAGGTAAAAAAAAATAAAGACTTAGGACAATTTTTACGATTTATTCGCAATTATATTGCGATTTTTTTTGTTTGAATAAAGCGTAATTACATTTTAAAAATCATCTCAAAATGAACTATGTTCTTTAACAAATCGAATTCTCAAGTTTGATTAAAATCCCTTCATTTAATTAGCCACAATATCCTTTTTTTAAACACTCTAAAAAAGAATAAATTGCGATGCACAAGTGGGCACCGTTTATCCTCCCCGACCCTTGACTGTAAGTGAAGCGCCAGCACGCGTTTTAGCTGAGCAGCATGTAATCCAAACTCCCCAGGATAATAATCAAAACACTGATTTTATCCAGCCACCGTCGGTCCCTTGCCACCCTCCCTCCGACTCAGCTGCCCTAAGCCGAGGTTCGTACCCCACAGGGGGTGCCCTTAGCGAGCAGCAGTCATTTAGTTTGTAGTTTTTACGCCCTGGCTGGAGGCATTAAGTTTCGATAGGAGCTTAAGGCAACCACAGGATAGCCCGGTTAAAGAGTCGGAACCTTAGTGGTTACACTCTGAGATGCCCTAGATAAAAAAAAAAAAAAAAAAAAAGGGCACCGTTTAGTACAGCGCGAGCGCCCATCGAGGAAGGATCTGTGCTACTTTTTCCCGCGTCTCAATTGTCGAGTGCTCATATCGTAACCGTGATATTATACTACGACCACAACATTTTGATGCTTCCCAAATTGACTCGTTTTTACGAAGATTGCGTATTGCCGGAAATTATAGACCCTAGAAAAGCAAGATTGCCTTAAAGAAGCCTTTACGACAAATATTTATTTAACGTAAGTGATAGTCATTATTACTTGACATTATTGTCAAATAATAATGACCAACACTTATATTTTGTACGATGTGATTGTTTTCCTGTTCATTTTTATTATATACTTTCAAAACATATATTTGTATTTTTTTATTAGTCTAGAAAGCTTTAGTAGACTGAATAAATAAAATAACTTTTTTAATAAATCTCTAAATACCGCATTATTATTATAATGGCTCAAGATTATTTAGTCCGTCTCGACACTCGCGTTACACTGCTTAAATTGTGTATGTGTGGATAGCTACGCTCACATACACAGCGCTGCCGTCTTTTACCTAAACTCGAGCGTTAAAATTTTTTGAAATGGCTCTTAATCTTAACAAATTATTGAACCTATTTTCTAGTAATTTTTCTTGTTTATTCGCTGCAACAAATTAGCAACTAATTTTCGATACACATAAGCCTCTATTAACTTGATATTAATGGTGAGATACCTACCTACCTATAACCTGGAAACTAAATATAGCATAACTTTTTGTATATTTACGTTTTGATGTTTTTTATTTTTGCAACAATTACAACAAATGAAGACCTTTTTTTAATGCATCTCTCGCCTATCTGCGTTATTTAGTTTCTGTGTAATCACAGGCAATGACTACGGCAAGTGGCGGTACTAGCGGCCAACTATTTAATTTGGTCATAGCATCTTCATTTTTTTTGCAACAAATTCAGGAAAAGAGGGGTGTATAGTAACAAATTACTACTAATTCCTGGCAAAGTTTCATCAATTTTATGAGTTGGCCGCGTGGTTGAAATGGACATATGGTCGTAGCGTGACGTTAAATAGCATATAGCCTTACTCAACAATTAGGCTATCAAATGCAAAAAGAATTTTTCAAATCCGACTGGTAGGTATTTCCAGAGATTACCGCGTTCAAACAAACAAACTCTAGCTTTATTATTAGTATTAGTATAGATTTGATGACCATTAAAAAAGTTACCATGACTTACCTTAAAAGATAGACATAATGCACATTATAGACATAATGCTATCGCGAGGAACAATTCCGTCAAACATGATTGCTGCGTAACTTTAACCGTTTTCGCAGAGCACGAAACGGCAGCTCTCAAAAAGACTAACTTTGCCCCCCAAAACTGACCCCAATATTCTAAATTCGGTTCGCGTCCGTGTTTGGGTCACTCCAACGACCATATAGCCCCTAGACGCCTAATAACAGATGGCCGATGTCTGTCAACACATCAGACTTATAGATCTGATGTAGGTCGCCACTCAATGATTTCGATTCAGTTTCGACCAGTTCTGTGAGCCGTAAACACTTCTGCGTTAGTCAATAAAAATTGGTGAAAATAAATATTATAATAGCCCCATGCACAATACGTTGGTGTGGTAAAAACAGCCACATTTCGAGTTTCCTTAAAGATAGCATAACAAATTCATCGGTAAGTTAATAGTTACATCATCATAATTAGATTTATTTTCTGATATTATTTATCGGAGTTCATCTTATACTGGTCATACTTGTAGGTGAACCAGAGGTGCAAGGACTCTCGTTGATGTCTTTCGAGTTTGCGTCCCTTTCTTTTGAAAGTAATTTTTTCGCTATCTCTTTTCCTCTATTATTAGGTAAACATAAATAGTGATGCAGCATATTCAAATTGACCAAATCTGTTATCGATAAAGCAAAAACCTATACTATAGGTATAAATAAGAAAAAAAAAAAAAAACACTAATTACAATAGAGAAAAGCTGCCCAATGCAAAGGCGAATTATTATTATTGCCACTTTAGTGTTTGATAGGATTAAAATAAAATCCAAAGTTAAAAGTAGTTTTGGAGACTCTTGATATCAGAAGGTTGAAGAAAATACTCGTTGATGTATAAATGTGAAAGAATATATTTTGGTAAAATAACGCGACTTATATACTATTTACAATAAGTGAACTTATCCAATAAGATCGTGTACATTAAATTAGTACATGATTTACAAAAGATACGACAAATAAAAGTAGTGTATTTTTAACCAATCACACGATAGCGGACTGTTGTCAAATGGTTTCCGCATGGTGTCGCCTGTGTGTTCGTGAGCGGTGTCGGCGCGACGTCACGGCGTGCGCGCCGAAAACATAAATATTGGTGCCTAATAATCCGCGCTTCCTTTCCGAGGCGGCCACCGTCGTGTGAAGATCTACATATGTCAGTGAACTGACTGTCAGAGAACACGTTGTCGGCGTGTGGCATCTGATACTCCTGTTTCTTTAACGTCTTGTCAAAAACGTGGTATCAGTTCTTCTCAGGGCTGTTGGCTTCCGTGTTTCTTTATCAGATGTCAAAAACGTGGTGTCAGTTCTTCTCAGGGCTGTTTGCTTCAGTGTTTCTTTATCAGATGTCAAAAACGTGGTGGTTTGCTATGATGATTGTTGTGGCTACAGTACTCCCCCTCAAGCGAAGCGTACCGGCAGCTTGACGGCGCGGCCCGAGCGTGTCGTTTTGCTGATAGTGGGCTCGGGCTGTGACTTCACGATGATCGTAGGTACACCTGCTTGTTGCTTGGTTGGTGTGGTACTGGCCTTGGTTTGCTTGGTAATGGTAATGTTTCTTGGAGGTAAGATATTGGTAATGGTTCTTGGAGGTACGGTATTGGTATACTCTGCTATGACGTATGCAGGCTTCAGTCGATCGATCGAAATGTTAGCTTGACGATTCGGTAGCTGTATAGTATACGTTTTGTCTGTGCGGCTTATAACACGATAGGGGCCTTCATACGGAGCTTGGAGTGGTTTCTTAACTGCATCGGTTCTAATAAACACGTGACTGCATTTGAGTAAATCTTGATGCACGAATACGCGCTTATTATTACTGTGATGCTCGGTGACTGCTCGCGGTTTGTTTACTTGTATGATGTCTCGCAGATTTTCGACGTAAGTATAGTCCATTGTAGGCGTGTAGGTACTTGCAAAAAAATCCCCTGGTAGACGTAGGTTGTACCCGTAGGTAAGTTCGGCGGCGCTCACGCCGGTGTCGGTGCGCAGTGCTGCTCGTAGACCAAGTAACACTGTAGGTAGCTCGTTGATCCATGTACTTGTGACGGATAATTTTGCGCGTAATGATGTTTTGAGCGAGCGGTGCCAACGCTCGACCATCCCATTGCTTTGAGGATGATACGGTGTGGTGCGATTTTTCTTGATTCCCATTAGTTTCATTAGATTTTGAAATAACTGACTCTCAAATTGGCGACCTTGGTCGCTTGTTAGTGTGGTCGGGCATCCAAATCTTGCTATCCAATGTTGGTAGACAATATCGGCTATTCGAACAGCTGATATTTCGTCGGTAGGGATTGCTTCGGGCCACTTGGTTAGTCGGTCGATCATTGTTACTAAGTATCGATGGCCTTGAGCTGTCGTAGGTAGCGGGCCAACAATATCGACGTGTACGTGCTGAAATCGATCGCTCGGCGGGAAAGATGAGATGTTCGAGGATGTGTGACGTTGTATTTTGCTTTTCTGACACTGTATACAGGTTCGGGTCCAACGGCTGATGTCTGCGTTCATTGATGGCCAGAAGTATTTTTGTGTTGCAAGTTTGCGAGTCGTGCGCGTACCAGGATGACTGATATTATGCACGCTGTTAAAAACTTCTTGTCTGTGATCCTCTGGTATATACGGGCGTATATACGGTGTTGATGTTTCGCAGTATAACTCTACGTCTGTGTTTGGTACTATTATTTTCTTGAGATTGATGTTGTTTTCTTGCAGTAGTTGTTCAATGTTGCTGTCCTTTTCTTGTGCGCTGGCTATGTCCTTAAAGTTTATCGCAGATGGGCATGAGATTGTTTCTATGCGGCTGAGTGTGTCGGCGACGATGTTTTGTCTACCGCTTACGTGACGTATGTCTGTGGTGAATTCGCTGATGAACAATAGTTGCCTTGTTCGTCTCGGTGTTTCTGTATTCGATTGTGTTTTTGTCATTACGAATGTTAGCGGCTTGTGATCCGTAAATATAATGAGGTGACGTCCTTCGAATGTCTTGCGAAAATGTTTGACTGCCATGTAGATTGCGAGTAGCTCTCGGTCGTAGGTGGAATACTTCTTTTGTGCGTCATTGAATTTCTTGGAATAATATCCGAGTGGTTGCCATGTTTCATTTACGTATTGTTGTAGGACGGCGCCAGCTGAGTTGTCGGATGCGTCACAGAACAAAGCAAGTGTAGCTTGATGTGATGGGTGAGCGAGTAAAGCTGCTTGTATGATGCTAGCTTTACATTGCTGAAACGATTGAGTTGCTTCGTCGGTCCACGTAATCTGAGTTTTGTCTCGCTTCTTTACATTGTGTAGGTATGAATTAAGTGGTGCCTGTAGTACTGCGGCGTTGGGAATATGATCGCGATAAAAGTTGATCATTCCGAGAAATCTTCTCAATTCTTCGATTGTAGTCGGCTGAGGATAATCGGTAATTGCTTGGATTTTATGTTGCGGTGGTTTGATGCCTTCCTTTGCTACCGTGTAACCGAGGAACTGGACTTCTGATTTGCCTAGGTTACACTTGGCGGGGTTAATGGTGATGCCATTTTCTTCTAGTCGCTTCAATACGATATGGAGGTGTTCTTTGTGTTGGTCTTCGTTTTCTGATGCCAGTAACACATCGTCGATAAATGGGAAAACAAAATCTAATCCCCGTAGTACTTCATGGATATAACGTTGAAACGTTTGTCCCGCGTTCTTCAAACCGGGGCACATACGTGGGAATTCAAATAGTCCCATCGGGGTTATTATGGCTGTCTTTTGGATGTCTTCTTCTCGTACGCTCAGTTGTTGGTATGCACGGTTGAGATCTATTGTTGAGAAGATAGTTTTTCCGGATAACTGATGAGTGAAATCCTTGATGCGTGGGACGGGGTAGCGATCTGGTATGGTGATGGAATTGAGTCGGCGATAGTCACCACAAACTCTAATATCCCCATTCTTCTTAGGGACGATGTGTAGAGGTGATGACCATGGGCTTTTGCTAGGTCTGCATAATCCTTGTTCGATCATATTTTCGAATTCTTTCTTCACTGTTTCGAAGCGATGTGGTGGTATCGGTCGGGCTCGGCTGTATACTGGTGGTCCTGTTGTTTCGATAAAATGTTGCACGTGGACATCGGAGTTTAATTGCATCGATGTCAGTCTGGTTATGCCGGGATACTGGGCTAATATGTCGTGGTATGACTGCGACATATCAATGCTGCGTACAGTGGGCACGTTTGATACTCGTACTGGGGCGTTTACTTTTAAACTCGTCACACCATCGATTAATCTTCGGTTTTTCAAGTCGACGATGAGTTGGTGATGCTTGAGGAAATCGGCTCCAAGTATGGGTTTTGTGACGTCAGCTACGATGAATTTCCACAAGTACGGACGGCGTAAATTTAGATCGAGTGTCATTGTTTTCTCGCCATACGTAGCTATAGTTGTGTTGTTCGCTGCGTATAGCTGGAATGGTAGTGGTATCGGTATTTGTCCCTTTTTCCTCGGTAGTACCGATATGTTTGCTCCAGTGTCAACTAAGAAAGATAGTTTCGAGGTTTTGTCAGTGACGTATAGGCGGTGGGACTTTTCTTGAACGCCGGTGTCCGCCATTTCCAACGTTCCGTCTAGTTTTCCGGGCTTTGGTTCTTGAACGAGCAAGGCGATGTACAACGTCTAGCTTGTTCTTTGAAACGACGGTGATAATAACAGAATGGAGATGGCGACGCTTCTTGTCTGCGTGGTCGTGATGTGCTGCGGTTACGAGATGAGTAACGACTGCGGCGGTAGTTGTTGTTGTTGTTATCGTATTGCCTTGTTTTTAACTCGGCTAATTCTAACGATAATCTCCTTATTTCGCTGATAAGGTACTGCGTATCTGCCTGCGGTGCGTATGGTGCTGGTGGTGCTGGTGCATGCACGGCTGCGACTTCTGTTGCTGCTGTCTGCTCCATTATTTTATCTGCGAGTAGCCCGAGTTCGTCCAGTGCTGTTTTTGTGCTGAACGTTTCGCTGACTGCGAGGACTGAGCGGACGTGTGATGGGAGGTGATTGGTCCACATGAGTCGCAGAGTGGATTCTGGAATTTTATCTGCGGCGAGATTTCGCATGCGGCGGAGTAGTTGCGTCGGCTTCTGGTCTCCGAGTTCCATCTCAGACAGCAATTTTTGAAACTGTCGGCTGTCCGATTCCTCGTAGGTAGATATGAGCCTTTCTTTGATGGCCTTGTATTGGTCCTTCTCTGGTGGGTTGTACAGTAGGTCCGCGATCTGCTCGACGTCTTGTCGCTCGAGCTGTGCAATGGCCATCTGTGCGAGCTGGCTCTGGCCTTTCTTGAGGTCGTTGGTTGCTGCTTCAAAGCTGATGAACCAGAGTCGTGGTCGATCGCGCCAGAAAGGTGGAATGCGCATGTTGAGAGATATGCCGGCAGCTTCCGCCTTCGGGACTGGGTGCGATGATGAGCTGGATTGTTCTTCCGTTTGGCAGGGATTCGACATCTTGAGTTTTGATTCGGCGATATTTGCTGAGCTTCGTTTATCTTGAACTTCTTCACTGTGTTTCAGGCACGGGGTCACCACTTTGGAGACTCTTGATATCAGAAGGTTGAAGAAAATACTCGTTGATGTATAAATGTGAAAGAATATATTTTGGTAAAATAACGCGACTTATATACTATTCACAATAAGTGAACTTATCCAATAAGATCGTGTACATTAAATTAGTACATGATTTACAAAAGATACGACAAATAAAAGTAGTGTATTTTTAACCAATCACACGATAGCGGACTGTTGTCAAATGGTTTCCGCATGGTGTCGCCTGTGTGTTCGTGAGCGGTGTCGGCGCGACGTCACGGCGTGCGCGCCGAAAACATAAATATTGGTGCCTAATAATCCGCGCTTCCTTTCCGAGGCGGCCACCGTCGTGTGAAGATCTACATATGTCAGTGAACTGACTGTCAGAGAACACGTTGTCGGCGTGTGGCATCTGATACTCCTGTTTCTTTAACGTCTTGTCAAAAACGTGGTATCAGTTCTTCTCAGGGCTGTTGGCTTCCGTGTTTCTTTATCAGATGTCAAAAACGTGGTGTCAGTTCTTCTCAGGGCTGTTTGCTTCAGTGTTTCTTTATCAGATGTCAAAAACGTGGTGGTTTGCTATGATGATTGTTGTGGCTACATAGTCTAATAGCTTATAGAGACAAAGGTGGCTTGATACATCTTCACCAACTGTGATCAAAATTTGTCGTCGCTCTGAAATAACCATAAAAGCATACCTTGAAAAAATTTCAAACAACCAACGTCCTGGTCAATAATACTTTAAGCATTTTCATTGGCGAGGAATTATTTCCTAATATAAGTAACCATCAATTCCACTCTGAACTAACCAATCATGTAGTGGATTTGTCAATAAGTGTTATGCACAAATTATATTTCCACAAGGCTAGCTTTCTTACAAAGTCTGCCCAACACAAACACTGTTCGAAAGATTTAGACAAAGTTAATACATTTCAAAAATGATTAAAGTATCAGTGTTTTTTATTGTCCAAAAATTATGTATATTTTAATCCACACAGAAAATTTCCCTCTCACGGAGAGGCGTCTGTCCCAGCAGTGGGAATATTATAGGCAATTATTGTATTCTATAAATAATTATTAGACTTTCAGAATTTAGTCTTTTTTTTAACTATTAGGTACAATAAATGAAACAACCTATGAAAAAAAAAAATCTTTTAAAATAAATATGGAAAGAATTTTGATATTTTGTATTTAATTTTAACATTTTATGTTATTACTTTAAGTACCTATATCAATTACATTAAGTGCATGTTAAAATACTATTAAGAAATAGGAAGGTAAAACAGCCACTTATTTAAAAAAAAAATCGATACCTTCGTGTTTTATTTAAACTTGCCCCATCCCTAGTAATACGTAATGACCTTGGCAGGGCCAATCAGAACGCAGTACCCCGCTTCCTCATACCTCAGCTAGTTGACAGAATTGTTTTGGTGCGTTAGATCAAGCATTAGGCGTCTATGGGCTATATGGTCGTTGGGTCACTCAAATTGATATGTATACCAAATTTCAACTTAATCGGTCCATTACATTCGGAGCAAATTGGCTGTGACAGACGGACAGACCGACAGACACGAGTGATCCTATAAGGGTCAGCTCACACCGAGACGCGACGTGACGCGACGCGACGCGACGATATTGGAAGAGGCCAGTGATTTCGCGCTGCGCCGCGTGCCGCCGCGAGACGCATCGCAACCATAGTAAAATCGTTGGCTACACGTCGCGTCGCGTCTCGGTGTGAGCTGACCCTTAGGATTCCGATTTTTCCTTTCGAGGTAAGGAACCCTAAAAAGTATGCAGATGAAGCAACTTTTCGTCGGCATTTACAGAGAGTTTACATCTGCAAAAATTGTTAGTAATCTACATGATGTGATACCTAATTTGGTTTAGCCATAACTTTGCTATCGGTATCACATAATAAGCAAAAAAAAACCACCAAATCACCTCCAAATCGTTGAGATGAAACCATTTTACTTACTCCTTCATTTTTTATAAAAATTGTATTTCTTTTAAAATCTACTGCTTTCCAATAAAAATAGAAAATTATTTGGTTTTGTTACCTACTTAAAAAAAATATGTATTACTTTTATTATAATTTTATAATGCGTCTTATTTGGGACAGCGCTCCTGGATGGGCGAGTCCTGTTACTGGCTGGAGGTACAACTAGTTGCGTGAGCTCAGTACAGAACACGCAAGCTAACCACTTAAGGTTACTGGCATATATCTGGACCTTAAAGAACTTCGTTCCAGTAATTAAATAGGGATAGGTAGGTACCTAATAATAATAGTTTGTATGAACCTACTTTTTCTAGCCAGAAAATTTGCAGTATTTCTTATGTCGTTGTTATGAATACAGTCCATCATTTCCATGGAATTCTTTGCGCTGTCTATTTGGTAGCCGTTGGCTAACTGAAGGGCCAGCCCCTCAGTCACCTTCACACAATCGTGGTCGTGGAGTGCTAAGCTTACTTCTGAAATAAATACATTTTAATTGGCAATCAATTGGTGTGCCTAACCAAAAAGTTATGCTAGGTTTATACCTAGCATAACTTCTTGGTTAGGCACATTTGGTTTTTGGTTAGGTTATATTATTATACCTAAACCTCAAAAAATGTATGGACAAACCGAAGTTATTCCTAGCATAACTTTATTCCGTGTTTATTTGTAAGGCTCTTAGTAAAAAGTTGTTATTTTGCCATTACAAACGGACACTTCAATTTTATTTATTTAAATGTAGTAGGTAATATCTACGTATTTCGAGGGTTTCTTTTGTTTCGTTGGCTTTTTTATGAGCAGCAATAGGTACTCCGGTTACAGGATAGTGAACGACTTACTAAGCCTTTTCTTGCCAATATCAATTTGGCTAAAGTCAAGTTCCCCGACATTAGACAGGAACTGAGCGGCAACTTTCGCAACGTTCCACGCTGAGCATGCACGAGTCTTTGCTACGATACCTGAAAAAATAAACTTTTATTAAAACACTAGATTTTGTCCGTGGTTTGGCCCGCGTGCTGGTCGAAATTGATCCTTCGAGAACTTAGATACTACCGGGATTAAAAGCATCACATGTCCTAACCCAGGTCATGGTTGACCTGTGTGCCTGGGCGGGGGCTGCAGCTTCACGAATGGACACTGTTGCTCATTCATCTAGTCTCTGGACTTGGAAGTATTTTTTTATTTAATTTTTAATTTATGTCTAAGTAAACAATGAATAAAGATAAGCTCATATCTAATAAAAATACTGATCAAAATCTTACCAAATATGCCAGTATCAAAATACGATATGTTGAAAGCCTTATATGTGGTATACAGGTCTTCTCCTGACATGAGGCCAAGTGGTTGTTCTGGCGTGCGGTCCATGGAATGACTGCCTTCCTGCACGTTGCCTGTGCCACAGGCGTGAGCTACTATGGAGTGCCTGATTAGATCCCTGAACAACAATAGAATTCGATGGAGATTGAACACGTTATGAAGAAGAGAAGGAAGCAAAGAGAGCGTTAGAATCAAAGTCAATCATTTATTTCAATTAGGCACATACAATGCACTTTTTGAATGGCTTTACAAGATAATAGAATTGATTCGTAGACATTAATATTGGCGTTCGTTATTTTCCGTTCATCAAAACGTAGCAATTGCGACGCGAACGCTAGTGTGATGGTGTGATGTGTCTGAATATGAATTCTAGGCCTGTATTACAGAACGTCACTCAATACTCAAGCATGTTTTAAGTTTTAAGCTAGTTTTAAGTAATGCTTGAGTATTGAGTGACGTTCTGTAATACGGGACCTAAAGTTCCAATAAATAGAGGTTGTAAGTATTCATGGACACTTACGAGATATCACGAGTACCACAGCCAGGCACCACAACACATATCCACGTGTCACTGTCAGGGCCCAAGTCGTAGTATTCGAACCCAGCTCGCGGTCGAGAACACATCAAAGTCCTTGGTTCTGGCCTTTTCTAGATATTTACTTAATATTATTATTACACATAGGACTAACTACAAATGAATTAATTAATATTGAATCCGTATTAGTGACTCTGTAACGTTGTCTTTAAATTCAGAGGAATGTAGGCAATTCACTATGCAGGTATCATTAGTGGCGGATTTACCAACAGGCTGAGTCGGCTGGAGCTTAAGGCGGCACATTTTAGGGGCGACAAAGGCGCCGTTTTTTTTTTGTTTTTTTTTGCGGCCGGTTTTTGATACCTTGCAGAAAAAAATCTACAAGACATCTTAGCGATGACTATTCCATCTTCCCTTTCATTGTACATTCAACAGTATTCGCTCAGAAATATTCCCAAAAACTATTTCTTGAGCATTTTCAACCAAATTGTTTGATTGTAAAAATTATCTAGGAACTGACAATTGTAGAGGTAAAGGCAGCAAAAATTTAACAGGCTCTGCTTGGAAAATGTGTAAATCCGCCAGTGGGTATTATTAAATACAATGAACTATCTAAAGCTCCCTCTTCTTACTAATTTCTGTGCAACAATGGAAACCTGCACTAACTCGTCTAGGCTCGATCGCTTCCGCCAACTTAATAGTCTCTTCGTATGGAACACCTATACTGGCAACAGTGCAATGGTCAGTCTTGAAGTTGTAATTAGCATAATTGTTGAGAACTTCTCCAGTCATGTTTTGTATCCTTGATGGCTCGCAAAACATAGAGTTGGAGAGGGGGCCCGCCCAACAGGCTTTTTGGGCTAAGTCTATGACACGTTGTAATGGATCGATGCGGTGCAGGTCGTCCTTTATCAGGGGTTTTAAGTCATCCATCTCCCATTCTCGAAAGCAGCATCTGGTAAGAATTTGTATCTACTAGAACTAGAATAAACAATAACGCGTGCCCTAGTTACTCTGGGTTGAGCAGCTCAACCCAGAACTACTTTTTAGCTTTTGTAGTTATTATATTCAATTGGTACTACCTAAGAACTGTATCCAGCAAAAAGCACTTCATTTCCGCAAAAGCAGTGACGGGGCATCTGAGTGTGTATGCTATCGACTGCCGGTCACTGGTGCAGGTGAGGGAGGCTCCTTGTTGCGCCATGTAGCGCATTTTAGCGAACCCGGAGAATGCACAGCTGGAAGCCGTGGTCGCGGCACGCAGGAAGTGGTTCGCACCGAGGGCGTCATCCACTTCGTGCCGGGAGCCTGCCTGTGTGGCGAACAGCAGATTATTTGTAGGGGAACACCGAGAAACTTTCCCAGGTAGGAGATATGCTCTACATTCGTCTTAATCATTATAAAAATGGCAGCCTAAGGTCTCATACGCGGTTACATGTACACTGGAAATAATGATCACTAATCTGTATCCGTCTGCATAGTAGGTAATCTGGTGATTCAGGTTTGTATAATAATTGAAACCAGCAGAATTGTCAACAGTCAACACTTTTCCTATATCCATGCGCAATTACTACCTCAAATAACAAAAATGCATGAGATTTTTTCAGAAAGGACGTTTTTTATTACCTGATACATAATAGTGCAAGCACCGATGTGACCCCCGAGTGGTTTAGCCCCTGCTACCCCCACTCCATTGAGCAGGAATGAACGCTGCACATCCACGGGACCATAATCTGGTTTGGGCCCGCGTACATTCCAATTACAGTGGGAAACCGATAACATACGTTTCGGAATATGATACATTTTATTACTACGTAACAAAACGTACGTACGTTATGTTGCTAGAAATAGGAGGAACTAGGTATGCAGTAATTAATATTTCTTGTAATGTCATTAGTTGTCAGATCAATATAATTGTGAGAGTATTACTGCTCTGTGATTGTGAGCAAGAAGAATAAACCTTTTGCTCTCTGGCATTGGTAAGCAAAAAGATAGAATTTCATTGTTTCAAGTGTAAAACCACTATTTAGAAAGAGAAACACGTCAGATCCAAATAACTACCGGCCTATCACAATAGTACCCATCATATCAAAAAAAAATTGAGAAGGCAATGCATATTAGGTTAAACAATTTTCTTAGTACATATGACATATTATGCAAAGAGCAGTTTGGTTTCTGTAAAGGTTGTTCAACTGCTCTTGCCATCTTTAACTTCATTAAGCTTGTAACAGAAAATATTAACAATGGCAAACCAGCAGTGTCATTCTTTTTGGATATGAGTAAGGCCTTTGAATTTATTAATCACTCTAAGCTATTAAAAAAAATTGACTTCAACGGCATAAGGGGCAAAGCCGTGGATATCTAGTTATTTAAGAAATAGGAAGCAATATACAGAAATATCCAAAGTCATAAACAAACGTGACAGAATATATATAAAGAAAAATTTAAATCAGTAGCAAAAATAAATAAGTGTGGTGTGCCTCAGGGTAGCGTTCTCTTTTATTTTACATGAATGATCATCCGGAGGCCACTCTGCAGAAATGTATTCTTTTTGCAGATGATACGACAGTTATTATAAAGTGTCAGGATAATAGTTATTTGTGCAACAAGAGAGCAAAGTCGTTTTTTGCTGCGAGTGCTGATTTTGAATCCTGAGCAAGCGAAGGATTCAACGATTGAATCACGAGCGTAGCGAGTGATTCTAAAGTTGAATCCTGAGTGTGGCGAGGGATTCAAAGGCACGAGATGCAAAAAACTTTGCTCTCGTGTAACACACATAACTTTTCACTTCAGCAGCGATGTCCCATTAGTTCTAACGATGGAACAGGTAGAACAAGTGGGAAATAGAGACTCCCACTAGTTGTACTATTTTGTAATATAGTATATCGTAGTACTAGTGAGAACAAAACAAAAACTCCCATTAGTTCTACCGTGGAACTTGTTCAGTAGAACAAGTGGGAATAGAGGAAATAGAGAATCCCAATCCCAAAGCACCTATTTTATTTACTCCCATAGGCTGTCTTGAGCATTTATTATTATGGTATTGTATGAAAAATCGGTCGGTTTTTATATTGGCTGGACGTAAATTTTGGTATTTTTCTACAATAGTTACATGTTCTTCGCGTACGACAAAAGACCTGTCAAGGTTCGTCTTCGTATTTTTCAATTTTACTAACAGTAATTTATCTGAATGCTTTTCGATATTATTAACTGTTAGCTGTAATAGCTCGTTATTGCGAGACACTCCACTAATTCCTATGATCAGTAATGAATATAATGAAAATATTACATAATTAATATGCATAATTTAACATTTACAGCATCTTTTACATATCGTAATACATATTTTAACAGTATTGCTAAGCCAGACTAGGATTCATTGCGCCTCCAAAAATTAGTAGTAGGCAGTAAGTACCTTTATACATAAAAGTCTACACTCAAATTTTAATAACTAACAACATAGATTCATAGGTACCACTTACTTTAGCGGCAAGAAAATTGCAGTCCGGAGCTTCATTAAGAAAATTTTCTATGCTAAGGGCCGTGAACATTTTGGACTTTTTAGCCTTATGCCCAACTGACATTCTTTTTAGAAAAGATACGAGTTTTGCGTATGTTTCAATATGCACGTTATGTTTTGTTTTTAAAGTAGCTTTCAACATTGAGTAAATACTCGCCAGATGATCGCCTCGTCTGTGATAACTCTAAAAAATAAGATAACAACACCGTCTCCGAAAAACTGCTTGCGCCCTTTGTAAGTCTCCATTCATTGAAGATTTATGGTATGCTTTCAGATATTTCTCGCGAGACTTCTCAGGTAGGAAACTTAATTCTGCATTAATAACTTGTTGTTTTAACTCTTCCGGTATTAAAATACTGTTCTCGTCGCTAGTTTCACTCATATTTTACGATTATTTTAATATTTTTTAACCTATTCAACTCTTTACGCCAGCCACGAAATTTTATTCCCGCTCTTTTATTTAAATTAAGGCGTGTTCGGAAATAGCACCCATGATATTTTATTATTCAAAATATGTTACGTAACATTATTGAAACTAGAAATAAATATTTACAGGTTAAATATCAGTTTTATTTGCAATAAATACTTATTTTCGTTTAAATACAACAATAAGTTAAAAATTCAATAAATTACATTAAAAGACATAATTATCTTTTTGCAAAATTTCTTTTGTTAGTACGAAATTCCGAACGTGTTTGTCTTTGAGGTCGAATTCAAAATCGGAACTTCGAAAGGGCTGGTCTTTGTCTCTCTTTCTTCCTAATGGCGGGAAAGAGATAGAGTGTGAATGTTTCGAATTGTATGATTAACCCAAGGCTGAATAAGATATTCGCGGCTTTCATAAAAAAATAATTAAAAAGTTACTTTGTCTCACTCAGTGAGCAAAATCGCATTTTGCTCACTGATTTCAGGCAGCAAAACCTACATGTTTGAGCTACTGAAGTGAAAAATCAATTACAAATCAGTAATCGACGAGACCCTGTCAGTTATAAGTAGTTGGATGGCAAGTAATGATTTAAATATAAATGTTAGTAAGACCAAATCAATAGAATTTAATTCGTATAAAATAAATAATAATAATTCGTTTAATTTTTTTTAGGTATTAATATAGAGAAAAATCAAAATTGGAAAAGCCATGTGGAACATATATGTCAGAAACTTGATAGGTTCGTGTTTGCATTAAAAAAGCTACGGCAAAATGTTTCTGTAGAAGCCACTCTTTCTGCTTAGCATGGCTATGTGTCATCTGTCCTAAGCTATGGACTTATCATGTGGGGTAGGTAATTGGACAGATACCGACAGAGTATTCAAGCTCCAGAAACGTTGCATCCGGGTCATAAACAAGGCATGGTTTTTAGATAGCTGGAAACCTCTCTTTAAAAAGAATAACATTTTTCCACTACCCTGTATGTACTGTACATACATACGAGACATCTGCGTCTTTACAAAGAAACACATGGCATTACTTTAAGCAACATAGCGAAGTTGTGCTAAGACAAAAAAGGGCTACGTTTCGCAACTTATTATCTCATCCATAATTATTATCTTGTCATAAATCATTCATAATAAAAATATGTATAATATGTGTATATTGATTTATAATAACATACCAAATGAATTCAAATTATTGCAGGGAAATGTTTTAAAAACGAAATTAACAGAGTGGCTACAAAATATGTAGTTGCTTCTATAGCCTTAGGGAATTTATAGAACATAGACATGGTTGTTAATTAATGTAGGTACTAATTATTATTTATGAGTAATTCGACAGATAATTGTATTTAATAGTAATTTTCATTACTTAATAATGGTTTTTTAAATTTTATTGACATTTTTAATTACAGTGACTGACATATAATTTTATCTGATTGAGATTGACAATAAATTTAAATCAAAATAATTAAAATAAGAAATATTTTAATTATTTTGATTTAAATTTATTGTATTGGCATTCTTATTTTAGTTTTTATTTTTTATTAATTTTTATAATCGGACAATTTAAAGTATTGAAATTCATGAATGCTATTTTGATTTGGTCTGTTTTATTTTTATTTAATGTTTAAAATTTATATTTTGGGTACGATGTGAAAATGAATTACTTTATTATTGAATGTAATTTGCACGCTTGCTTGCAGGCAGAATACAATAACTTTTAGGCTTTAAGATCTTTCCTTGTTGAACAATGTATTTTCTGGCAAATAAATATTTTTGATTTGGTTTTGATTAAAAAAGAAAACCACTATAGCGTAGGTTACTACGGACGGTAGGACGATGTGACGGTAGTTTATAGCTATTTTTGTATTATATCTGTGGTGAGTGTGGTTTTTTTTTTGGCGCTACGTTTGCCGTAGGTAATGCCGATAAGGTACACTGGTACGGGTGTGTAATGTTTGGTATAATAACAGATAGTTTCATATGATATAATTTTCATATGTTATAAAAACATTCAACCTAATTTCATATGATCTAATGTTATATTTGATATAATATTCATTTTCTCTAATTTCATTTAGTATAACGTTGATTTCATATAATTTTCAAATTGTATAATGCTCTTTTTATATAATTTTCATTAGACCTAACTTTCATATTAACTAATTTTCTAAGGTAACTCGTCGTTCTTGAGAAAAGCAAATTATATTGTAACCTAACCTCAAGACAATAAAGTTGCTTTTGCATCGTCTCCGGCGCCGCCTTCGCCCTTACGTAGCAAAGGATATAGGCACCCATGCTGCCATGGTGCCTATGCTTTGTTACAGCGGGCGGGGGTTGCTCTCCCTCCGCGCCTCCGGTTTTTATATACACTCTAGGTGTTGGCGACGCCGCCCGCGAAGGCTCAACGTAGTGAGATTAGTGAACATGGACATTCAGTGCTAAAGTGCTAAAGAGACGCTTAATCAGTGTAAATAAGTGTAGTTAAGTGTTATAAAGTGAAAGACTCTTATAAGAGACATATTCGAGTGTGAATAAGTGTTTTAAAGTGTTAAGACTCTCAAATAGAGCTATATTTTAGAATAACTAGAACTTAGAATCATGTAAGTATAGTGAATATGAACGATGTTTTTATGTGTCTCTAATTTAATTTGTATAAGACCTATAAGAGTCTAATTAGTGTTATTTTATAGGAAATATGATCCCATTGCTTGTAGTTAGTCTAGTTAGATTCTAATTAGTATTTTGTCATATGTTTTTGTGAATTTATCATAGCGAGGTACCTGAATTCAAGGGAAAGTTAAATAAGAAAGTAGAACGGTCCTCGTTACGGTAAAGTTTCGATGCACTAAAGCTTAGTGTCGCTTTTTGTTTGCTTGGCTCTGATTGGTCAATAATAAATTACGTAATATAGGCGTGTCCAGTAGAGGGCGCTAGTTGTATGATTGTTCATTAGCCAAAATTGTATAAATAAGGCGCCATTGTGAGACTGTAGTCAGTCGGCGGCCGTCACTTGAAGAAGCAAGAATAAAGAAGAAGTACCTCGACCACTGGTTTCATTCGAAGAGTCCCCTACAATTCATGGTCCTTCGAGAGCCGGATTCAAGACTGAAGCCAGAAGAAATGCAGTCCCGCCGCTGTTGAAGAATACAAGAGTCCCGCCGCTGTTGAAGAATAGAAGAATCGTGCTATCGTCCGGTCAGCTTTACGTGTGGTCGTGTTTATTTCTTATACAGAGTCGAAAACGTGTGTTTCTTAGCAGTTTCGTCAAAATCGTACGTCATAAAACGTTAAACGACCACACTAAGCAACGACTGGCCACGAACAACGACAAGAGAAGCTGATCTAGAAGAATCATTGCTGCGTCCATCATTTCATCGGAACCCCGCGTCGAATCCACGCTCGAGCACGACTTTGGATTAGGGCACGTAATCTTCAAGGCAAGCGGGCCCGCCGCTACTTGCGCTACGGAAGAAAAGTACCTTAGGTGCGTCGCGACTTGGAAGCAGGAAGATTTCCTATTGAAGATTCGTCGGGATTTGCTGGGAAGATTGAATTAGAAGTCACTCGTCCCGAAGCTAGAAATGATGACGCGAAGCCGAAAAGGAGATAGCACGAGGTCAAATACTGAAGAAGAAACCAGCGGCGGCGAAACATCGTCGGGTGCCACGTCTGAGACAGTGACCGACGGCACCGCGGCGACTGAAGACACGACCGTGGTCGAAGACGCCGACGCCACCATGGTGGAAAAATGCAAGAAGAAGCAGCCCAAGTCAGTTTCTAAGAAGAATTCCAGCAAGAAGAAG
Organism: Dryobota labecula; assembly: GCA_947523025.1. Classification (NCBI taxonomy): domain Eukaryota; kingdom Metazoa; phylum Arthropoda; class Insecta; order Lepidoptera; family Noctuidae; genus Dryobota; species Dryobota labecula. The sequence continues at coordinate 24,975,638 of OX383295.1, read as the reverse complement.
GAATTAGAAGCTCGTTTGGAACTCGAAAAGTTGCAGCTAGAAGAAATACGAATCAAGACTAAGCTCGCTAGTACCAAGCTGGAACTGGCGCGCGCAGAAGATGACACGGACCTTAGTGACCAAGAACAAGAAGACGTCGAAGCCGAAGCCGCCGCAGCCAAAGCAACTGCGGCATGGGTGTCGACGACGAAGAGTGCGGAGCGCAACGAGGGGGAGCCGCCAAGTGGGTTGCCCGCCCCAGAGACCGCGACCGCCGCACAGAGTCACACCAACCAGCTGGCAGAAGCGATTCTTCAAGCAGTCAAGGCCACGTCGGAGAACAAGACGTCATCATTCATGCAGCGCGCGCCGAAGTATGTCAGCGAGCTACACCAGTTCGAGGGCGACGCCAGCGATTGGATGGCGTTCAAAGCGACTTACGAAGATACCTGCACGCTCTTCTCGGACATAGAAAACATGGGAAGATTGAGAAGAGCCGTCAAGGGCAAAGCGAAAGAAGCAGTGAAATCGTTATTATTCACTCAAATCGACCCGCAAGAAGTGATGACTGCATTGGAGCGCCGTTTCGGACGACCGACTTATCTCATTAGAAGCGAGATAGAGAACATAGAGAAGCTCCCTCCCATGTCAGAAGATGCAAGAGAGTTGGTGCGCTACGCCGGGGCAGTGTCCAACACCGTTAGCGTCGTGAAGCAAATGAAGAAACAGAGTTACCTGCACTCAAGCGATATTTCAAGCAGAATCATCGAGAAGATGTGTACGTTGGTGCGCTTCAAGTGGTACGAGTATAGAGCGAAGAAAGAAGAAGAAGATGAACCCATACTTCTGAGCCTCATGCATTTCTTCAACAACATGGTGGATCAATTCGAGATGCACGAGTTTACGGGATCAAGAGTGAAGAAAGAAGGCATGAAATTCAGAACGCGTCCTGGGGGATCTCGCGGCGTGCATACTACCCGAGCTGCCAAGAAGCAAGGAGGCTACACATCAGAAGATGACTCTGAAGACGAACACGAACGCAAGACGAAGTCGGCTACGGTATGTTCCTGCAAAGAAGACTGCAAGAAGGAACGCGAGAAGAGTACCTGCCCACAATGCAACGGCGAACATACTCTTCCGAAGTGCAAGAAGTTCAGCGAAGCGTCCATCAAAGAGAAGTGGGAGCAAGCTAAGAAGTCTGGACTGTGCTACAAGTGCTTGGAAGGAAGGCATCGAAGATTCAACTGCAAAGCGAAACCATGCGGCAAATGCAAGAAGGGTCATCATCCGCTGCTGCACTACGAAGAGACAACGAAGCAGCCGACTCAAGAAACAATGGCCCAGACGATAGCCTCCACGGTCAACGCGGCGCGGACAGTATCAAAAGCGTACCTGAAGATTGTTCCTGTGGAATTAATGGGACCAGAAGGAAACGCCTGCGTCTACGCCCTCATGGATGAAGGCTCTACGGTCACATTGATTGAAGACTTCGTCGTAGAGAAGATCGGGGCACAAGGGCCAGAAGAGGTGCTGCGAATAGAAGGCGTAGGCGGCCACCGCATGGACCAGAAATCTAAGAAGATTGACATCAAGATTCGCGGTATGTTCAGCCGTAACATCGAGAAGCTGTCCGGGTACACTGTGAAGAACCTGCACTTGACGCCTCAAGAAGTCAACGAAAAGGACCTGGAAGGATGCGAACATCTAGAAGAAATGCAAGACCAACTGAAGTACCCCAATGCCAAGCCGTCGGTGCTCATAGGTCAAGACAACTGGAATCTCATCGTCTCGCAAGAGGTCAAGCATGGTCATCGCAGCAAGCCAGTCGCCTCAAGAACGCAGCTGGGATGGGTACTACACGGAGTACGGTCAAGCAGCAGCACTCCAGTCAGAGTCGTGAATCATCTCGTCACACAACCCAGCGCCAAGGACGATCACTTAGAGAAGCTAATAAGAGATCATTTCGACGTCGAGGCGCTAGGAATCGCCGCCAAGAAGCCGTCTAATGACATCGATCAACGCGCGCTACAAGTCCTGGACGCCACTACGAAAAGGCTGACCGACGGGAGATTCAGCACGGGGCTCATCTGGAAGACAGAAGACGAGCAACTACCTGAAAGCAAGACGACAGCTGCGCGACGCTTGAAAGGAATACAGAAGAGATTCTTAAAGGATGAAGAATTTCAGAAGAAATATGAAGAACAGATCAACAACTTGATTGTCAGCGAGTATGCAGAGGAGGCCAAGGAAGAAGCTACCTCCCCGAGGACTTGGTACTTGCCACACTTCGCGGTCGTCCACCCACAGAAGAAGAAGATGAGATTGGTCTTCGACGCTGCGGCTAAGTCAAATGGAAGATCACTCAACGACGCGCTACTAGCCGGACCCGACCTACTGCAATCATTGTTTGGAGTATTGCTACGGTTTCGTCAAAGTGCAGTAGCTGTGGTGGCGGACATCAAAGAAATGTTCCTGCGCGTGAAGATTAACGAAGAAGACAGAGACAGTCTTCGATTCCTGTGGCAAGACAAGGAATACAGGATGACGTCATTGATATTCGGGGCCGCGTCATCTCCATGTACGGCGATATACGTCAAGAACAAGAACGCCAGCGAGTTCGAGAATCAGTTTCCAGAGACGGCAAGGGCGATCACACGCAACCATTACATGGACGACTACTTGGCAAGCTATCCAGACGTGGCGACAGCAAGAAGAGTCGCCAGTGAAGTCGACGCTGTACACAAGAAAGGAGGGTTCTTCCTACGAGGCTGGGCGAGCAATCATCCAGAGGTGCTAGAAGAACTTCACTCCGGGGATAGCGCGGGTACAGTTCGACTGGGTGAGCAAAAGGACCAGGTGGAGAGGACCCTTGGGCTGAATTGGAACGTGAAAGAAGATAGTCTACACTTCACGCTGACGTTAAGAAACACTCCAGAAGAAGCCATCGACGGCAGGCGCGCACCTACGAAGAGGGAAGCAACGAGCGCAGTCATGACAGTGTTCGACCCGCTCGGCTTGGCTGCTCCCATCACGATCCAAGGCAAGATCATGCTGCAAAATCTTTGGAGAAGCGGCGTGGAATGGGACGAGAAAGTGCCACCTGCAAGAGAAGAAGAATGGTCCAAATGGCTACAAGACCTCAAGAAATTGGTGGGCCTGAGTATCCCGCGCTGTCTAGCAAGAGTCGTCGACGAGGGGGAGCTCCACACATTCTGCGACGCCAGCGAGAAGGCCTACGCGTGCGCGGTGTATTGGCGCACACAGCGCGTCGACGGACGAGTGGAAGTGAAGCTCCTGGCGGCGAAAGCAAGAGTGACGCCACTGAAGCCCACATCGATCCCTAGGTTGGAGCTGCAAGCCTGTCTCCTGGGTAGTCGACTCGCCACGAACGTACAGCAAGAGTTGGACCTACGCGTCACAGGAAGACACTTCTGGTCAGATTCGAAGACGGCGCTAGCATGGATCAAGTCGGACCCCAGAAGGTACAAGCCATTCGTCGCGCATCGACTCGCCGAGATCGAAGAATTAACCAGACACAGAGAATGGCGATGGGTACCTACGAAGCATAACGTTGCGGACGACGCTACACGAGACGCGCCCAAAGACTTCGGGAAAGAACATCGATGGTTCACGGGGCCGTCATTCCTTTACGCAGGTCAAGAAGAATGGCCACAAGAAGATAAGGAACCCGTCAAGGACACCGGAGAAGAGAAGCCGAACGCCGTCACGTTGAGCGCGAGAAAAGTCGTGCCTACCATCGTTCCAGAGCCAGGAAGATTCTCGCGGTGGACAAGATTGTTGCACGCGACGGCAAGATTCCTACAGGTTGTGGACGCTTTCAAAAGAAGCATTGCCCACAAAACACTCAGCACCAGAAGAATCACCAAGAAAGAACGTGATCCAGCCTGGAAGAAGCCACAGAAAAAGGACAAGAAGCCGTTCGTCATGAAGAAAAGGAGCGAAGAATTGAACCTTCGTCAGAAGTCGGCACTGTACGTTGAGAAGGCCGAACGACTTCTTATTCAACGCGTCCAGGAAGATAGCTACCCAGAAGAGTTAGCCGCCCTAAGAAGACAGAGCGACCACGCTCACAAGCTCAAGAACTTCGCTGTCAAGATTGAAGATGGCTTGATAAGGTTATCGACCCGCATAGGCGCGGCTAAGTACCTAACGGCCGCCTACAAGAACCCTATCGTGTTGGACGGACGTCACAGAATCACTCAACTACTAGTGAAGCATGTGCACGAGCGATTGAACCACGGAAATCATCAGACAGTTATGAACGAGCTGCGGCAAAGATACTGGATTCCTGGGTTGAGAAACATTGTCAAGGCGACAGCAAGAGACTGCGGGTGGTGCAAGCTGAAGAAGAAGGTACCGGAACTGGCACCCCAGGGCGACCTACCACAAGAAAGGCTGTCAAGGACGAGCCCTCCCTTCACATGTGTGGGCGTGGACTACTTCGGTCCACTACTGGTCACCGTGGGACGACGCGTCGAGAAGAGATGGGGCGCTCTGTTTACGTGCATGACGACGCGCGCAGTTCACCTAGAGTTGGCCGCATCACTGACGACCGACTCCATGATAATGGCCTTGAGACGAATGATCGCCAGAAGAGGCACTCCCAAAGTCATCATGAGCGACAACGGTACCAACTTCATAGGTGCAAGTCGCGAACTTCAAGAGGCCTTTCAAGCGGCTACCAACAAGATCGGCATAGTATGGAGATTCATCCCCCCGGGAGCCCCAAACATGGGCGGCTTATGGGAACGGCTGGTGCGCACCGTCAAGACCGCACTGGCAGCGACGCTCCACGAAAGAAGACCGAGGGAAGAGGTTCTGCACACCCTGCTGCTTGAGGCCGAACATGTGGTCAACTCACGGCCACTATTCGCCGTGAACACAGACCCCAATGAAGAAGAAGCACTGACTCCCAACCACTTCCTTATTGGGAGGTCCAGCGGAGCCCATTTGTTCGGCTCATTCGACGACTCCGAGCTCATCGGTTCTCCATCTTGGAGGACATCCCAGCGCCTGGCCGACCACTTCTGGGCCAGATGGGTGCGAGAGTACCTACCCACGCTCTCACCCCGGTACTTCCAGGGTCCCCATTACCGGGATCCCACCGTCGGCGACCTTGTCCTGCTGGTGGACCACACCCTGCCACGCTGCTCGTGGCCACGCGGCGAGATCAGCGCGACCTACCCCGGGCCAGATGGAAGAACCCGGATCGTCGACGTCCGCACCTCGGCGGGCGTACTGCGGCGGCCAGCATCCCGGCTGGTCGTGATCGTGCTAGCGACGTCGCCCCTGCGAGCTGAGGTGCAAGACACCGAGGGGGAGACTGTTGGCGACGCCGTCCGCGAAGGCTCAACGTAGTGAGATTAGTGAACATGGACATTCAGTGCTAAAGTGCTAAAGAGACGCTTAATCAGTGTAAATAAGTGTAGTTAAGTGTTATAAAGTGAAAGACTCTTATAAGAGACATATTCGAGTGTGAATAAGTGTTTTAAAGTGTTAAGACTCTCAAATAGAGCTATATTTTAGAATAACTAGAACTTAGAATCATGTAAGTATAGTGAATATGAACGATGTTTTTATGTGTCTCTAATTTAATTTGTATAAGACCTATAAGAGTCTAATTAGTGTTATTTTATAGGAAATATGATCCCATTGCTTGTAGTTAGTCTAGTTAGATTCTAATTAGTATTTTGTCATATGTTTTTGTGAATTTATCATAGCGAGGTACCTGAATTCAAGGGAAAGTTAAATAAGAAAGTAGAACGGTCCTCGTTACGGTAAAGTTTCGATGCACTAAAGCTTAGTGTCGCTTTTTGTTTGCTTGGCTCTGATTGGTCAATAATAAATTACGTAATATAGGCGTGTCCAGTAGAGGGCGCTAGTTGTATGATTGTTCATTAGCCAAAATTGTATAAATAAGGCGCCATTGTGAGACTGTAGTCAGTCGGCGGCCGTCACTTGAAGAAGCAAGAATAAAGAAGAAGTACCTCGACCACTGGTTTCATTCGAAGAGTCCCCTACACTAGGGTAGGAGCCAAAAGACTACGAAAAGTCAGGGCGCCCCGATTCGGTTTTGGAACAGATTCAACCTATTAACTACTACTATTAAATCTGTGCGTCCTGTGAAAAGTGATATAAGTCAACTTATATCGAATGTGATATTATTGTTGCACCTTCATCAGAAAAAAATGCTCTATTATTCTGTCTAATTAACATTTTGATACGTCTATTAGTTTTCAAGATCGTATGGTACATCTAAGACGAAATGGCGTGTTTTGATAAATATTTTTGTGTAAATAAATACATATTGACATGTATCGTTCACAATATTCAAGTTATGAAATAAATAATTGTGTTTTAAGATGTATCTCAAGTCATATCATTATTCACATATATTTATTACGTTACACTTTTTTTTTTAAACAAAACTTTATAATGAAAAAATATAATGAAGACAACATTAAGTTCGTTTGGGCCGATGTAAAACTTCTACGGTTTGACAAGACGTTGTTTCCGTGCGTTAAATATAAAACGGATTTGCGAGGTGATGACTTAAATATGATCTCGTTTGCAAAAATATCACCTTTCACCAAAGCTTCACACAGTGTAAAGCGATACAACTCATTTAGAATCATTATACACGATCATTCATTTGGTGTGTTTTGATACAACATATAGCTTTTTTTAAATATCTCTTCCTGCAGTAACGCCTTTTGAGCTGGAACATAATAGGTTGTAAACAATACGACACTAAATACAAATTATGTCACTATTTTTGTAAAATTATTATCCTAACAAAATTTTATAATTTTTTACACACAAAAACTACTATATTGTAAAGTTGACATTTTCGAGATGTATCAGTTTTCACAGGACGCACAGAAATCTAATCAGTTTTTGCAAAAATAAAAGTAGATGTTTCCAAATTATATTAAACGTTACTTAAAGATTTTGAATATTATTTCAAATGTGCATTATGTAAACTGTTCATTATACCATATGAAATTAGGTAAAATGAAATTATATCAATAATTCATTATATCATTTGATCGTTATCTATCTATACTTATCTATACTAATATTATAAAGCTGAAGGTTTTGTTTGTTTGTTTGAACACGCTAATCTCAGGAACTACTGATTGGAAATGAAAAATTCTTTTTGTGTTGGATAGTCCATTTATTGAGAAAACTTATAGGTCAAAGTCAAAGTCAAATCATTTATTTCAAATAGGCACGAAGATGCACTTTTGAACGTCAAAAATTACAGGAATAGTTAAGAGGCCGTGCACGAAATCGACTGATTTTGATCAATTTTGTTCATTGTTTGTGAGAAAGGGAAAAATAATTTAAAGAAAATTATTTGAGATTTGAAAAGTCGTGTTCTTAGTTTTGCATGTGGCTGAAAGGGATTTTTCAAATAAATTAAATATTCACGGTAAATCACTAATATTTGCAACGAGTATTCCGAAAAATGACGCGAGACTGATATTTGATCATCATTCTACAAGAAACTACTTTTGATTTTGAACATTAAAAAATATCATCAACATCATTATATGGTCTACTTGCATGTGGCGGAACCACTTTTTTCAACTTCCATAAAAAATATAGCAGAAAAATAATATTGAAAAAACCTTTTTTTTGTTTTAAACCTCGTCAGTAATATATATTTTTCCTATTATTTATCAAATCATATCAAGAAATTTAAAAATCACAAATTAGTCTTCAGCTATCCTTGAAATATAAACAAAATTGTATTTAATGATTATACAATATCTTCATTAAGTAAATCAATGGCGAAATAAACTATATTTTGGACAGCACAAAAATGATGAAACTATAAAAGCTGCTGTGACTGACACGAATGGTTTAGCTGGCACGAATGGTTTTATGAAAACTGTACTTTTATAGTTACACGACTTAATGTTTCGATTATTTTAAGTTTTCTCACAATTAGATAAGAAATTGCCAAAAGAGAGTTTTTTTCGTGCACGGACCCTTAATTGATTCTAGTTGCGCCTTCCAAAAGGTAGTTATGTAAGGAGAAGAATGGGCAAGACACTCCATACTTACTCTTTTAAAATGTTAACAATAGTTTGTATAGATTAATTAATAATTATAGGTGAAGACGATGTACCTAGAATAAAAATAAAAATAAAAATTACTTACCACAATTGGTAAAAAGAATGAAAAGTGAAGTAATGACAGAAAAATTAATAAATGCGATAGGTACATGGTGCTCACATATTTACAAACATTGTATTTGTTAGAAAACTTATAGGTTATATAACATCACGCTACAACTAATAGGGGCGGAGCATAAATGAAAAATGTTGCAAAAACGGGAAATATTATTCCTTTTTGAGAGCTTCCGTTGCGTGCGCTGCGTAAACGGTTTAAGTTACGCAAATATCATGTGTGATGGAATTGTTCCTCTTTAAAAGTTCTAAAAAAAAGTCCGCGACACCATATGTCTATCTTTTAAAATTGACTCACTATAACCTTTTTTATGGTAATTAAATTTGTTCGAAATTAATGCATTATTTGCGAAGGAGTTTTATCAACAGAATATTAATCCTTATCCAAATAAATATGTTATTAATCACAAGTATTTAAATGTAAATAAAATTGTCCTTGACATCACTTGATTTCAATCAACATCTTAGGAGATATCATAATCTATACTAATATTATAAAGCTGAAGAGGTTGTTTGTTTGTTTGGTTGAACGCGCTTATCTCAGGAACTGCTGGTTCGAATGGAAAAAATATTTTAATGTTGGATAGCCCATTTATTGAGGAAGGCTATAGGCTATATTACATTACGCTACAACTAATAGGAGCGGAGCATCAATGAAAAATGTTGCAAAAACGGGTAATATTTCTTCCTTTTGAGAGCTTCCGTTGCGTGCGCTGCGTAAACGGACAAAGTTGCGCAACAATCATGTATGATGGAACTGTTCCTCTTAAAAAGTTCTAGAAAAAAGTCCACAATGGCATAGGTATGTCTATGTCTATCTTTAAAGGTTGGCTCACTATAACTTTTTTAATGGTAATCAAATTTGCTATAAAATAATGCATTATAATGAAGGTGTTTTCATAAATATGGTATTAATCCTTATCCAAATAATAATAATGTAAAAAAACTTAAGTTTGTTTTTTTGTTTGTTTGTTTGTATGAACGCGCTAATCTCAGGAACTCCAATCGGATTTGAAAAAATCTTTTTGCATTTGATAGCCCAATTTTTGAGAAAGGCTATTTAACATGACGCTAGGACTCTTAGGAGCCTAGCAAAAAGTAAGAAAGAACACTAAGCGAAAACGAATTAATAGCGCGAGTAGGCGATGCGATGCGACGGGTTGGGACGGGGGTATAAGAAGTTTCACGCGGACGAAGTCGCGGGCAGAAGCTAGTAATATTATAAAGCTGAAGAGTTTGTTTGTTTGTTTGTTTGAAAGCGCTAATCTCAGGAACTACCGGCTGGAATTGAAAAATTCTTTTTGTGTTAGGTAGTCCATTTATCGAGGAATATTATAGGCTATATAACATCACGCTACGACCAATAGGAGCGGAGCATCAATGAAAAATGCTGCAAAAACGGGAAAAAATATTCCTTTTTGAGAGCTTCCGTTGCGTGCGCTGCGTAAACGGTTTAAGTTACGCAAATATCATGTATGATGGAATTGTTCCTCTTTAAAAGTTCTAAAAAGAAGTCCGCGACAGCATATGTCTATATTTTAAGATTGACTCACTATAACCTTTTTTTATGGTAATCAAATTTATTCGAAATTAATGCATTATTTGCGAAGGAGTTTTATCAACAAAATATTAATCCTTATCCAAATAAATATGTTATTAATCACAAGTATTTAAATGTAAACAAAATTGTCCTTGACATCACTTGATTTCAATCAATATCTTAGGAGATTGTAGGGTTTTTAAAGATTTTAATCATTCGTTCTTATGTTTGAGAAATGGCAACACTGTCCAACCGTCAATTTTGGCGGGGAAAACGTAGTTTATAAATAAGGGCGCTTGGCCGAGAGAGCTCAGTTCGGTGTGAATCAACTGTGGTGACTGTAAATAAAGTACTTACCAATATCTACACTTAGTGAGTTTTATCACACTTCAGAAGTGGGATAATAAAGTTCCGCAATGGAAAAAGAAAACGGCTACGCCCCACAGTGGAACGAATGTATGGGAGCGGTTGGACGTAGACATGTCCGAAAAAAAAGAGTAAAATTATGCCAAACTAATGATGCCATCTTATTCGATTACTTAATGCCTTCATAACTTGTGGTGATGAATTTCTTCATAACTCCCATATTTCGGGAGTAATTTGAGAAAATGTGAAATTTTACTATGAAAATGAGTGTATCGAGCTCTCTCCCTCCTGATTCCGGGCTTGTTTCAAGTAGCGGTCTCTAATATCATAATGCTAATACTAAGAGCTATATTTAATACTAAGACACATAGTGCGCCAAATGTGCACTTTCTGGGATAAAGAGTGATGTTTATTTTATAACACAATTTTTTTATTTTTTGTTTATTTTGTTGATTAAAACCGTTTTTCTAAAGGTTTACCTTATTACAATAACATTTCTGAGCAGCCAATTAGAGAAGATATAAGCTAATTAGGATATATAATTAGGGACTTAAGGTTTACATATAAAACTGATGCACTAATGATTACTGATAAGAACATTGCTATTATTTAATTACTAAATGGCTCTTAATACACTAATTTAGCATGCATCATTTACTAATTATCACAATAACTAATTACCTTGCAATATTTAACAAAGGAGACCTGGGATACCTGGATTTTATATAAATAGGTCACTATTAGTAACTTTAAAATCAGTGTTGATTTACACCTCGTTGTATCCAAGCTAATCTCGCAATGTATTTTCCAAATTTTAATACAAATCTTGATATTCACGTTGCTTTATGCGCACGCGCACATAAAGATTTACGCGACTTTAACTATTTGTTCAGTGTTTTAAAAGATAACAGTTGTGTTCAGTTATGTGAAAGTGCTGAAACAAGTTTAAAAGACTGGTGTCGTCGATTTTGCTACCGCATTTATGCAAAATGGACACAGTCTGGAAGAAGCACAGATAAGTTTCGGAAGAAACATGAGATTTGGCTACAGGCTGCAATTCAATGGCCGGAATTACAGAATGAAAATATGGAACCTTCTACAGAAAATATAAGTGACGTCATCGAGCCCATAATTTCTCCTGCTAAATCTGATGCTTCAACTTGTACACATCCTAGTCCTCGTAAATCTTTTGAGGACCTTAGTAACCGGCAAAAAAGAAGACGCACTGAAGATAGTCTTTCATGCAGCAGTAGCAGCGCTGAAATTATGTTTTCGGCCGAAAGGGCGCTTCAAAAGGCAGGACAAAGCGATACAGCTTATGTTATGAAATACTTGACGGAGAATCCAGAAGAGGCCTCAAAAATCAAAGCCTTCATTGAAGGTAAATCAATTCAGGTACGGGAAATATCCCCTTTGAAGGCATTGGCTCTTTATGTATCGATGAACTTATCGAAATGGCGCTATAACACTCTTCGGGATTTCAACACTCAAGAAGGAGCTCTTCAATACCCGAGTTACTACATGTTGGTTAAAGAAAAAATTAAGTGCTGTCCGGCCAAAGAAGATCTCACAGTTACAGAGAGCTCTGCAAAAATCAAATTACAAGCCTTGATGGATTTAACCTCAAGAAGACTTATTAGGTCGTTAGAAACCCCTGTTGATCCCAATCAACAGCTCGTATTGACCAGCAAATGGGGTTTTGACGGATCATCTAGCCAAAGCATTTATCATCAAAGGACGAGTGAAGATGAGCAAATCGATCTTGCTAGTAATTTTATGATTAGTCTTGTACCACTGCGGCTCGTCTCAAAAGGTGTAACAATTTGGGAAAACGAGCGACCATCTTCCACTTCATTTTGCCGGCCAATATTGTTTAAGTTTATAAAGGAAACCAAAGAAAATGTGCAGAGAGAGATGGCTGAAATCGAAGCAGAGATTGAAGCCTTAACTCCATCCACCATCACTGATGGAATTAGTGTCAAACACCAACTGCTGTTTACAATGATTGATGGTAAAATTCATTCCATTATATCCAATACAGCAGCTTCAGTGTGTGACATATGCAAGGCTTGTCCTAAAGAAATGAATAATTTAGAGTTAATCAAAGATAAACACGCAAACGAGGACATGTATAAATATAGCTTAAGCACCCTTCACGCTTGGATTCGCTCAATGGAATGCTTATTACACATTTCCTACAAATTAGACATAAAATCATGGCAAGTAAGGGGTGATATAGCAAAAAGGCAAGTTGATGACAGGAAGAAAAGAGTTCAAGAGGCTGTAAGAAGAGAAACGGGCTTACTTCTCGATGTTGTGAAACAAGGCAGTGGATCCACCAACAATGGCAACTCGGCAAGGAGATTTTTTGAAAACTACACTAAATCTGCTGAACTGACCGGAATAGATGCTATGCTTTTAAGAAAAATCTGTGTGATCTTGCAGTGTATTTCATCAGGAGAGAAGATCAACGTAACTAAATTCCGAGAGTTCTGCTTTGATACTGCTAAGCTTTACGTGGAGTTATACCCATGGTATTATATGCCTTCTTCACTTCATAAAATTTTAATGCATGGGCCAGACATAGTTCAGAACATGTCAATTGTGCCCATTGGTTTTCTATCCGAAGAGGCATCTGAGGCTAGAAATAAAGATTTTAGAAAATATAGAGAGGGGCATTCTCGAAAGCATAGCAGTATCTCATGCAATGAAGATATTATGCACAATCTTTTACTGTCTTCTGATCCACTTGTTACAAGTATCCGTCCAAAAGGAAATAAGTTTGTAAAAAAATCTTCTTTTAAGGAATTTTATGAGCTTACGGATTCTGAGAAAAGTGATATCGAATTTGTTAACATAAATGATTTAGCGGACATCGATTCTGAATTTGAATTAATTGATGATGATGATGATGACGAAGATAATTAAATGATGTTATTGTTTTAAAATGTGTAACTTAGTAAATTAGAGCTTACATCTTAATTATTTATTGTACTTTTAATGAAACTAGGTAATTTATTATCAACTTACTTAAAAGTCATACTCTCATCAGTTCTTGTGAATATTTTTGTTAATATATATTTCTGTATATATATAATATATTTATAGACCTCTTAATAAGTCTGTCTGCGGTTTAAAGTAAATACAAATGGGGAAAAAACGTTTTTTTTTTTTAATTTTCATTTCCTTTTATCCCAGAAAGTGCACATTTGGCGCACTATGTGTCTTAGTATTAAATATAGCTCTTAGTAATAGCATTACGATATTAGAGACCGCTACTTGAAACAAGCCCGGAATCAGGAGGGAGAGAGCTCGATACACTCATTTTCATAGTAAAATTTCACATTTTCTCAAATTACTCCCGAAATATGGGAGTTATGAAGAAATTCATCACCACAATTTATGAAGGCATTAAGTAATCGAATAAGATGGCATCATTAGTTTGTCATAATTTTACTCTTATTTTTCGGACATGTCTACGTCCAACCGCTCCCATACATTCGTTCCACTGTGCGCCCGGTCGTTGAATGTTTCTCCTCATGGTCGCAAGGAGAGCCGACGGCGCCTACTAACTCCAGTAAGGGGCTCGCCGCATCATCGACGTGATGTTTCCGGCACACGCTGTAGTGCCACTCGAAGTCGCAGCAGGTCGCGGAGGCAAAGTTTTCGTGAGAAAGAGCTTGAGTTTGAGCAAGAACGAAAGCGGCTACGGTTACTCGAACAGGAACTACGCCGGGCACGTGAGAAGATAACAGAGGCGCATGGGAATCGATCTGGTAAAAGCTACAAGAGTACGAGCCGTCTTTACTCCAGGAGCCGGCAGCATAGCTGCAGCCCGAACAATAAATTTAAGGCAAAGGTCACTTAGGCCAACGGTAACTTTCGATTTGAACTAAGGTTACGTGGTAATTTTCTTATAAAAAGAAACCAGCTACGGCTGTGATTCCACGTTGGCGTAAGCGGGGTTCAGAGACAAATCCCATTGTATAGTCTAGATCTAATCCGAGGTAAACTTGACTATAAGATGAGATTTGCTGTGATGATAATAAAATAAAACAAAACTTTGGACTTAAGTTTTTTTATAATAATTAGAACACCTTTTCCTTTCTATTGATCATTCAATTGGCAATGGTTCAGCAGTTGATGTTGAAGGTACTGAAATGTAGAAAACACGTTGCTTATTAACTGACACATGAACAAGTGAATTCAAATTTAATTCTAATCTTGAATAGTTACTTGGGCTTAGTCTCATTCTTTTTATCACATTTTCATTTGAAAAAGGGTCTGATAGACAAAAAAGTATCTGTAATATTTACATCATGATACCGTCGACCGTAGGTTCAATTGACGTAAGGGACAAAATACCCAAAATGAGCTAAGTATACAGTTTTGTTCAGAATTTTTCGCTCTTTCGAATGGTGTATATGAAAAAATTCTAGCTTAAGAAAAATGTCCCTTACCCTACTGATTTTTTGGATCCAAATTTCGAATCAGCCCCATAATAACAATGTATTTGAAAAACTATGCAATATAGCAACTTGAAATGTTGTATTTACCGCCACCAATCGAATCAAATAAGGTAAGATAAGGTAAGGTAGGTAACGATTTCCAAATTTAAGATATCCGTACGCCAAAAGTGTGTACTTAATTTTCTGTCAACAATCTCTTTACACTGTATTTCTTTTCATAATTTTTTTCAACAAGTGATTTACACTATCTTTTCACAATTTTTCCACAATTTTTGATCCAACGTAGAGGTCAATTTAATGTAAGGGACGGGACTACAAGATACTTGATCAGTAAGGGACATTACTAACAAAATACGTTGCTGTAAGGGACATCTATTTTCTTAAATAGATAACTTATTTAAATAAATTTTACACAGGTAGATAGAGCACTAAAATAAAAGATTATGTGCGAAATCAGATCCGAAAAAGGTTAATAACAAAAAAAGTTATGGGCGATTTAGTCCGAAAAAAAACTTTGTCGGCCTCTCCTGAAAAATCGTATTTTGTCCCTTACCTCAATTGAACCTACGGTCGACGATACATTCAATACAGTTAATCAAATAGTAAAGTGAATTTAATAAGTTTAAAATAAACATAAACCTTACCCGCAATAGAACATATTTTCCTGTCTTTTGAACATTCTACTGGCAATGGTTCAGCAGTTGATGTTGAAGGTACTGCAATAAAAACAAAATGTAGTCATTCACTTCTAATTCCAAAAACAATGAAGGGTATCGTAGTTGGGATGAATTAATCCCAAGAACCGAATTAACATTGTAGTTGAAAAACATGTTTCCCCATACTTTCCAACTGCATAATAATAATGTAAGTACACACAATATTTAGTAATTTACCATGTTATTTTAAGACCATAGACTTCTTAAAGGTTTTGCTGTAATCTTTAAGTATAGAACTGTACACTGTATTTTTTTTAATGTTAGGATCAGCAGTTTCGGAGATAAGGGGGGAAATGGTAAATTTTCTATTTTCTTTAATAATTTTCATTAAAAATGTAAAATGAAATGATTATAATAGTAGTGTATTTAAACTTATATCTTTGTTATTTTGGTTTTGCAGTATTAATAGAATAACAGAGAAAATTAAATGAAATAGGAATATTATAATAATAAAAATATCGACAGTCGATAAAAAAGTAACATGCGTCAAGCACTAGCATATTGATAGGTTACTTTGTAATTTTGTAAATTTTGGACTTTAAATCAAGTAATTTATTTTCTGTAAGAGCTTATCAATGTTTTTTAACATAACAATTGAAAATATATGCTTACCTATCTTCATTCAAAGGAAATTTGGCTATGAAGATTCGCATTTGACCATCTGACCGGCCGGATCTTATAACACATATTTCACACGTTTTGTAATGCATTGCAACTTAAATTACGTCACACGTACATACATAAATACAACAATAACTCTAATTTACGATAAATATCCACAAAACACAGAATAAAAACAAAAACAGCGCTTTGTTGACAAAGTTCTTGACAACAAACAAGACAAGAATATGGCGGCCGGTAGCTATGGCGGCTGAGTAGCGTAGTGCGATAGAGTCGAATAGATGTTAAAGCGAGACAGCGATAGCGTGCGGTTTTTCGTTACGGAATTTCTGGATTCGGTCCCCGCGCTCAAGGCCCGCGATAGAAGCTATGCAATAGCTTAAAAAGAATTATACAACTCTCCAAACATTTGCGCGCTGTAAGTAGTTTTTATTTTGTCGCTGCAGCTCACCAACAACTGCGTATTATTTGTTATGGGATTCTTGAGGGGTAAACCAAGGATCATACGGTTATCCCAGAATTCGCAGCGACATGACTAGATTGTTGCCGACCTATTACTTTGGGTGAGTCCTACTGACAGCACAAGAATAAAAAACCAAGCAAAAGGAAAGCTTCCTAACAGATCAAAATTCTTACCTACTTTCATAGGGCTGTCACTCGGTTATCGAAAATAAAAAACCCGGTCAAGTGCGAGTCGCGATTTCTTGATTTCTTGAAACTGGAATCACTTCATCGCGCGTTGCTCAAGACAATTTTTTACAATTTCTATGCAATGAGCTGTGGATTGTGATTGATATATCACCTGAAAGGTAATTTTGTTAGCTTTCAAATGATATTTTTTATTTTTTTTTTATTTTCTACCTAAATTTAAATTATTGCAATAGGTCGAAGTTGTGTACCTACGTCTTAACGAATAGGAAGTAATATGAAAAAATAAAAACATATATTTACAGTTTATGCTATTTACCCCTTAATATTTTGTGTTACTCCCCCTGTCCCTAATGACTTCCTGTAAACGGTTTTTCATTGACCGAATGAGTTTCCTGATGGAATCCTGTGGGATTTCCTGCCGCTCTTCGACTAAAGCAGTTTTCAGGTCTTCTATTGACGCCGGAGCTGGACATCTTCCTCGTACCCGCCTTTTCAGCTCGTCCCATATATGTTCAATCGGATTTAAGTCAGGGCTGAGGGCTGACCAGTCTAGTGTGGGAATCCCGACTTCTACAAGGTACTGTCTAGTCACTGCAGTGGTGTGGCAGCGGTCATTATCGCGCATTAGCAGGAAATCTTCGCCAATAAAACCGTACGGAAACCTTGGCTTAGCAAAATGTCGTTGATGTATCTTTCTGCGGTTAGCCCACCTCCCCGACCTCCACCAGGTACGAATATCAACTCCGTTTTTGCTTCAATAGATATTCCCGCCCACATCATACAGGACCCTTCCCCGTATGCCACTGTTTCCGCAAAACAGCATTGTGCGAATCACTCCCCCGGTCTCCTATAGACTCTCTGTTGACGGTCGCTACCATGCAGGTACATCCTGGATTCGTCCGAGAACAGGACTCGCCTCCATTGCTCGATATCCCAATCTAAGTGATCGCGAGCAAACTGAAGCCTGCCTTGTCAGTGGGCTGGAAATAATTTACGTCCCGTGGCTGGCTTTTTCTTTGAGTCGTCGCCTCACTGTCCACTTGCTGACAGCCCTCCCTCGAACTTCTCTGAGCTGCTGCTGAACGTCCACGCCGGTCAGTTGTCGATTTCGGAGAGAAGAGGTGACAATAAATCGGTCATCTCTCACCAAAGTGCATCGCTGTCGTCTAGATCCTGGTCTCCGGACTAAGTTTCCAGTCTCCATGAACCTCTTATATACCTTCGAGACACAAGACTGGCTCAAATGAAGCTGTCGAGCGATAGTACGCTGAGACAATCCTTGTTGGATTAGAGTGACGACTTGAGCGGCTTCTATAGGTGTGGTTTCCGTTTTCTTTTAACTTCAGTATTCCCAGTGACGTGAATTATTGGACTGATGATCAATTTTCATAAACGCCCCCTTTTTATGGGGTTTCAGGACTACCAAACAAAATGGTGTTTTGTTTTAAAAATTGATGTTTTTTTTAATTTATTTTTATTTTTTTTATTTGGGACAAAAAACAGTTATACATTACAGCATTTACAAAAAGTAGTTATATTATAGTCGTAAAAACGTATAGCCCACACTATTGTCCACGGATTGACATCGGAGTATGAAAATGAACGCATGTTATATGAAAAACAAAAAAGTACAAACAGTTTATACAGACGGATTAAAGGAAGCGGATGACAAGAGCATCAGTCTTATAGGCGACTAGCAAGATATTGTGAAACTATTCTTTTAAATTTAGATTGCGACAGCGCGAACTTGTTTTAAGTTCCATGACATAAGGTGAATAATCTTTGGTTATGATATTGAAAGAGGTTGAAAGCTAACAAAATTGCCTTTCAAATGATATGCTCAGATCAAATGATATGCCAGAATCGTTGATAATAATGTATGTCAATGGCCACAATCCATAGTTCATTGCATAGAAGTTGTAAAAATGTGTTTCGAGCAGCGGACGATGAAGTGATTCCAGTTTATTGCTCGCGAGTGTATATATACTTATATAGATACCGTATTTAAATGCACTCACATGATCGCAAAAAGATTTTTTTTATCAAATAAGGTGATTGATATTTACGTCGTAGGAGGTCGTAGGTACCTAAAACTAATGGAAACTTATCAGGCTGTCTTTATCGAATAATATTATTAATGATATTTATACAGTTAAATTAATCTTGTTATTTATAATGGTTTATTAGTCAGATTATCGTGACAAGGTGGAGGAGTGCCAACAACTCATTACCGAGGTTACAGGGTGTATTTTAGCAAGCCGACAACGAATTTACTTAAGGCTTTTGGGATGGAAAGTTGAAACCCGCCTTTTTTTTACTGGATCCCACAAACCGCAAACCCGTGCCGCCAATCGCTCAGCCACTGCGCTAACCATGCCGGAAGATCTTGCAAACAGAGTGGCCTCGGTACAAGGGCTAACACAATGCAGCAGTGGACTTGGTACTTTATTATTACTAGGTAACCTGTATTTTCCGACAGCAGAGTAAAATAATTCTTCCCTAAACCTACTCTCCATTAACTTCTCTCTATCTATTATAGGGCTATACTTTATCGAAATAGTCGAGCTCTAGGCGGATGAAATAATATTTTTAGGATTCTGTACATCCGAATGAAAAAAACGGAACCCTTATAGGATCACTCGTATGTCTGCCTGTCCGTCTGTCACAGCCAATATCTTCAAATCTAATGGATCGATTAAGTTGAAAGGACATCGTTGGAAATGGCCCCAGGACCAACAAACATCTGACTTACATAATAATTATAAATATATTTTATTAGACTAATTGCGAATATCTGTATGAAACGGACATTCTGCATTCCATAATGAACAGTTAAAAGAGCGATTAACGACATCACATAAAAACTCATAAAAACATAAAATATGCCGCCATCTTTGACAATGAGATTAGACATGACAATTAGTGATGTCCAATCTTTCAATATCATGACTAACATACATGAGGTAATATGACTTCCTACCTAAGTATAAATAAATAAAATAAAAAAAACATTAGGATAAAGTCGTTTGCATTGAAGTTAAATAAATAAGTACTTATTTACCTACCTAAGTTTAATACAACTATACCCAAAGTCTCTAATTCAGATAATTTATGTAAACAAAGTAATGTCAACAAATGTCACTGTCGAAATGACACGACAGTGGTACAAAACACTTTATCATTACATTTTTTGTAAATAATTATCTATGAAATTAAAGTGAATTAATTATAAGAACTATGCAAACAAAATACCGTTGCCAAACAATGTTTTGTGTAGTGTATCGCGGAGGCACGGCATATCGACGGGGAAGTGCTGACAACTCCTAACTTACATTTTTTCCGAAAACGACTTATGAATGCAGTTCGATAGAGAATTTAACTGCGCATCTACTGGTATATGAATAAAGTTGAAATTCCGAAAATTGAATTAGTTAGGTACCGAAGAAATATCTCCTATATTCAGGTCCAGACAACCTGATTAATTTTGGCAGGAAATATATTCTAACTTACTAATGGAAACATCTCGTAACTTCATTTCATACAAAACTTTGAGCTAATATCTTCTATCTTCATGCGAGCGAGACATAATTGAGCGAATATGATTGAAAACTTTAGCGGGAAACATTAATTTTCAATGATTTCTGTTACTTTTTTGAAGTGTGGAAATTATTCCTATCTTCAAATTTTCAGCCACACCAGATTGGTGATACCTCCTATCTTACATCATCTCGCTAATTACTTATTCCAAGCAAATTTTGATTATTACCTGACATGCGGGACCATTTAAGTATAAAATTGCCATTTACACTTTCTTTTTTTTTATTCTGAGAAAATTAAAAAACGTTTTTTTTTGCCTCCTGTAAAATTTGATTTTTGTAAGTTAGGAGTTGTCAGCACTTCCCCGTCGATATGATTGTCATAATCAGCCATTTTAAGTCCACTGCTAGACGTAGGCGTCCCAAAATCGATTTCCAATCGAAACAGTTTACAGCCGTTTTCATCCAAAATGTAGCTAGTTAAGCCACTTACAATATGAATCTATGAATGTGAGTTGTAATATTAGTGTTGTTGAAGATGTAAAAAATTTGAAAATGTTTGGATCTCCTGCGTTTTTACCAGTATCATAATAGTTATTTTCACTTCAGTAGCTCAAACATGTAGGTTTTGTTGCCTGAAATCAGTGAGCAAAATGCGATTTTGCTCACTGAGTGAAACAAAGTAACTTTTTAATAAAAATAAAAAAAAATTTTGAAAGCCGCGAATGTCTTATTCAGCCTTGGGTTAATCATACAATTCGAAACATTCACACTCTATCTCTTTCCCGCCATTAGAAAGAAAGAGAGACAAAGACCAGCCCTTTCGAAGTACCGATTTTGAATTCGACCTCAAAGACAAATACGTTCGGAATTTCGTACTAACTAAAGAAATTTTGCAAAAACATAATTATGTCTTTTAATGTAATTTATTGAATTTTTAACTTATTGTTGTATTTAAATGAAAATAAGTATTTACTGCAAATAAAACTGATATTTAACCTGTAAATATTTACTATCTCCTAAAGTGTTCTCGCGGTTTGTTCTTACTAGTTCTACTGAACAGTTCTACGGTAGAACTAATGGGAATTTTTTTCGCCACACTTTTGTTGCACAAATAACTATTGTGCAACAAGAGAGCAAAGTCGTTTTTTGCTGCGAGTGCTGATTTTGAATCCTGAGTGTGGCGAGGGATTTAAAGGCACGAGATGAAAAAAACTTTGCGCTCGTGTAACATACATAACTTTTCACTTCAAAAGCGATATCCCATTAGTTCTAACGATGGAACAGGTAGAACAAGTGGGAAATAGAGACTACCACTTAGTTGTACTATTTTGTAATATAGTATATCGTAGTACTAGTGAGAACAAAACAAAAACTCCCATTAGTTCTACCGTGGAACTTGTTCAGTAGAACAAGTGGGAATAGAGGAAATAGAGAATCCCAGTAGTTCTACTATTTTGTTATACCTAATATCGTAGTACTAGTGAGAAAAAAAATCCCATTAGTTCTACCGTAGAACTGTTCAGTAGAACTATTGGGAACAAACCGCGAGAACACTTTAGGATATAATAAATATTTACACGTTAAATATCAATTTTATTTGCAGTAAATACTTATTTTTGTTTAAATACAACAATAAGTTAAAAATTCAATAAATTACATTAAAAGACATAATTATCTTTTTGCAAAATTTCTTTAGTTAGTACGAAATTCCGAACGTGTTTGTCTTTGAGGTCGATTTCAAAATCGGTACTTCGAAAAGACTGGTCTTTGTCTCTCTTTCTTTCTAATGGCGGGAAAGAGATAGTGTGATTGTTTCGAATTGTATGATTAACCCAAGGCTGAATAAGATATTCGTGACTTTCTAAAGTTTTTTCTCACTAGTACTACGATATTAGGTATAACAAAATAGTAGAACTATTGGGATTCTCTTTTCCCACTTGTTCTATCTGTTCCATCGTTAGAACTAATGAGATATCGCTGCTGAAGTGAAAAGTTATGTGTGTTACACGAGAGCAAAGTCGTTTTTTGCTGCGAGTGCTGATTTTGAATCCTGAGCAAGCAAAGGATTCAACGATTGAATCACGAGCGTAGCGAGTGATTCTAAAGTTGAATCCTGAGTGTGGCGAGGGCACAAATAACTATTATACCAGAAAATCTCGTTTTTTTAATAACTTTGTTTAACACCGAAAATTTATAAAAATAATTACGGTATGATTATTTTTTAATTATTATTTCTTAAAATCAGTACTTAAAAGAAAATGGAACCTCTTTTTTCGCCATTTTATGTGAATTGCCATTACGAACATATTTTTTCATTATGTTATCCCCTTTGTTTACATAAATTATCTGAATTTGAGACTTTGGGCATAGAAGATTTACCAAATACCTAATAGGTACTTAGGTAAGTACTTCTGTTCCTACCGCGTGAGACATTAAATACCATGCGTCATGTTCGTGAACGGGCGCCGTCAGTTGGCACTGGTCATCTCTTGACTGCTAGGGCTTATTTTTAATTTGTAATTTCATATTTTGAATTGTTTTATTAGTTTTTACATTGTCTCACATATAGAAGCAACAAGAATAATGTACCCAGGATTATGTAATATCTTGATTTAAAAGAGTGTCCTTGGAGTTTCTTGTCCGTTCTTCTCCATAGTGATCTACGTATTGGAATGGGCATCTAGCTTCAACTTTCTGACTAACTGACCGTCTCTTTGACAATTCAAAAGTGCCTGTAAATGGTTTAATTGAAATAAATGCTTTGAGTTTGAGTTTAATGAAAGGTGAGGGCCACAATTTTTTTTTTTATAATTTTAACATTAATAAGAATTGACCCTCTTATCTCCGAAACTACTGAGTCTAAATTAAAAAAACAAAATAAATACAGAAAATAGTTCTATATTTATAGATTACAGGAAAACTTATGAGAAGTCTACGGTCTTAAAATAACATGATAAATTTCTCAATATTGTGCGTACAAACTTATATTTGCAGTTGGAATGTGTGGGAGAACATGTTTTTCAAATACAATTAATGTTAAGAGCGCTGTCACCGGTCCACTAGCGTCATTCCTTTGAAAACATTATCTCGTGATTGAGAAGGAATTATGAAAAACGGCTCAATCAACTCGTAACCGACGAGACCCCCACAGGCTCGTACTGGATGTACTTCCGAGACTAGCCAAATATAATAAAAGTTGTATATCTATGTGTGTACGTATATATAATAAGATACCAAGTAATCTCAAAACTTTAAATATGAGATTATTCAAAAATAAATTGCATGAATGGTTGTGTAGTCATAGTTTTTATAGTGTCAAAGACTTCTTTGACAATAAATGTTAAAATGCTTGTGAAAATTTGTACGCTTATAACTGTTAAGCAAAACATGTATGCTCTTGTTATTTTGTATTTTTACCATCTTTTTATACCATGTTTTTAAACAAATAAATATTTTTCTTATTCTTCTTATTTTTCTTAACTATATCGGTAACTAGCTTCTGCCCGCGACTTCGTCCGCGTGTTATTTCGGAGCCCGAGCCCGACCCACCACTTGGCATCCCGTCGCTTGCCTGTGTTATAACTTCGTTTTCGCTTAGCGTTCTTTCTGACTTTTTATCTTTTTGCTCGGCTCCTAACGGTCGTAGCGTGATGTTATACCTATAGCTTTCCTCGATAAATGGGCTATCCAACACAAAATTAATTTTTCTATTCGAACCAGTACTTTCTGAGATTAACGCGTTCAACCAAACAAACAAACAAACGCTTCAGTTTAGATATTTTAAAATTATGATATCTCCTAAGATGTTGATTGAAATCAAGTGGTGTCAAGGACAATTTTGTTTACATTTAAATACTTGTGATTAATATCATATTTATTTGGATAAGGATTAATATTATGTTGATAAAACTCCTTCGCAAATAATGCATTAATTTCGAACAAATTTGATTACCATAAAAAAAGGTTATAGTAAGTCAATCTTAAAAGATAGACATATTCTGTCGCGGACTTTTTTGTAGAACTTTTAAATAGGAATAATTCCATCATACACGATATTTGCGTAACTTAAACCCTTTACGCAGCGCACGCAACGGAAGATCTCAAAAAGGAATATTTTTTCCCGTTTTTGCAACATTTTTCATTTATGCTCCGCTTCTATTGGTCGTAGCGTGATGTTATATCGCCTATAACCTTCCCCGATAAATGGAATATCCAACACAGAAAGAATTTTTCAATTCCAAGCAGTAGTTCCTGAGATTAGCGCGTTCAAACAAACAAACAAACTCTTCAGCTTTATAATATTAGTAAAGATATGCTTTTTAAGGAATGGCGCTAGTGGACCTGTGACAACCCTCTCAAGTTTTTTCTTGGGATAACTTCATCCCAAATACGGAACTTCATTGTGCGTGGTCCGTCACGCACTTGGCCGTGTTTTAATGTACACAGGCATATTCCATCTCCTATTGGTCACTGATCTGCAGCCGGCGAATTCTACTGGCTGACACAGACTGTTAACACTTGGTTACCACTGACCAAGCCGCGGCAGAATCCGCATAACCATTATAATAACAGGTATGATCTGTAAAATAAATGCTGGTTTTCACACATTCAGTTTGCCAATTATAGCGGTAGGTATTAGTTGCATTCACCCATTATTGTTCCTTAAATAATATCTATGCTCATTATTCAGCTTAGTCTTGAAAGAAAGTTACCTAGATATTCGATTTTGGTAAACTCAGGAACCGTGTGACAAGATATAAAATCTCACCCATAGACTATTTCCCGCGTTAGAACTAAAATCCGCAAATCAGTGATTTTCGGCAGTTACAGTATCAACCTATCACTTTTATGATATCTGCATCAATCATATAATCTGCACTTGTTATTGTTATCGGAGATAACAGTGCTCTTTGTTATTGTAAGCGTGTGACTATGATTTGTGAAACAGAAGAGACAGTGTTTTGGATAGCCTTACGAGGACTCAGGTTACGTAAAAATTTGAACCTAGGTAGTTTCACTAATGTATCCAACGTGCTGATTCCGGCAGTACCTACTTACTACGAGTAATCATGCATACCTACTGCTAATTTCAAATGCACCGAGTATTCGTTATCAATTACGTTAAAGATACCCTAAACTGCTCTCGCGCTACTCCTGTGCGAGTCACAATAAATATTTTTTCTTTCTTTCTTTCTTTAAATGCCAGCGTAGCTCCCGGAATTCAAATATAAAGAATTATATAAAGAATATAAAGTTTTAATAAATACTGAGCTGCAAAGTAAGAAACTTTGCAGCTCAGTATTCATTAAAACTTTATGCACATGTAAAAAAAAATACCGTTCAAAGGCGGACTTAATGCCTGAGGCATTTTCTACCAGTCAACCTTAGGGTGATGCAGAGATGAAACATGGCAGGTGTAACATAAGGGAAAAAAAAAACGAAAATAACAATAAAATACAATAATAAATACACATATAAACAGAATAAACTATAACGATCGGTAGAGGAGAATAACGATCAGAAGAGGAGAAAATGAATCCAGCAAATCAGCGCTGCGATGTTTCTTACAGGGTGTAAGGGACAGCCTTCCGCTGACTGATGGGGTGAATTCAGTTTAACATACGAAGATGACCGGTACATGAAATAATTTCAGGAACGTTATGGGAATCCAATAAGCTGGTGATTTGTTTTATTACCTCACACGCAATGTATGGGTACCGTGGCAAAATGCACGTAGCGAACGGTAGCGCATCGAACTTTCGGCCACCCTTCCCGCCACGGGGCGCGGTGAGTTCGATGAACTCTGTAGCTAGGCAGAAAGTGAACAGCTGATTTCGAGCATGGTCGTTCGTTGGAGTTTTGAAACGTGTACCCACTTGTGAATCCGCTGGTTGCGGGAAGCACAGAACCGGTCGAAGTGGCGGTGTTTGGTGGACAGGGGGAGGCCTATGTCCAGTATTGGACGTCTTTCGGCTAAAATAATGATGATGATGAATCATTAAAATCATAAATACGTAACTCTTTAAGTCCAAATTGCTCGATTGAATAAACATTTAATGAAATCATGACATTTAGGGCTAATATTCTAAATAGAGTTGTAATGATGATTCTTGTAAAAAAATATTAACGCAATACAAATCTCGAAGTGACTTCATAAAAAATTAGGTCACACTACTAAAGCACAATGATCCTGCAACATTCGCATACATATAGCAATAATAAACCTGCTGTTGACTCAATGATAAGATAAGCTATCAACGCTACAAAACAATAAAAGGTTTCGACTATTTAAAAACCAATTAGTGGTCCTCTTGACAGCCAAAAATTGCATCGAGCACCGTCTCTGCTTAACCCTTAAAAATCACAAGTTTTATTTTCGGTGAGATTCTGGTGAAAGTACATTGAAAAGGCAGCCTTCACTCCGCTTCCCTATTCTGCTGTTTTCAAGAGAAGTATATCGGGTACGCTATTCGCTCCATAAGTGGTTTTCCCGCTTGATTGAATTGAAGTTCATAAGTTTATTGCAATACCAACGAAAACAAGGAAGTAAAATGAAGGTGGAATATCAAGACGATTCCGAATATCCAAAATCATTGGACAACAATGATCCTCTGGGTCACTTTAGACAACGATTTTATCTAAAGAAAGACTACATCTACATGTGTGGGAACTCTCTAGGACTCGCCACTAAGGACGCCGAAGACTGCGTGTTAGAAGTCATGGAACGATGGAAAGATGAAGGTGTCAAGATATGGATGGTGGAAGACAACAAATATTATTTATATTCCAAGTATTTGTCTAAGCTCATGGCACCTATAGTTGGAGCAGATCCTGACGAAATATGCATCTTTGGCGGCACCACAATCAATATCCATCAAGGAATCAGTACGTTTTATAAACCGACTAAAGACAAATACAAAATATTGGTAGACGACATCAACTTCCCTACAGACCGTTACGCAGTGGATAGTCAAGTTAGATTACAGGGTTACGAGCCAAAAGATGCTGTGAAAGTCGTAAAAAGTAACGGGAAGTTTATGGATGAAGACGCAATTATAAACGCAATGACCGACGATGTGGCGTTGGTGTTTCTTCCTACTGTGTACTACAGAAGTGCCCATGTATTAGATATGGTAAAAGTAACTAAAGCAGCTAAAGAAAGAGGCATTCTTATAGGATGGGATCTTAGTCACGGTGTTGGAGCTATAGAAATCAATTTGAAGGAAGTAGATGCTGATTTTGCTATATGGTGTACTTATAAATATTTAAATGGAGGTCCTGGTTCGTCTGCAGCTATATACATTAACAGAAGAAATCACAAAAGATTGCCGGGTTTAGCGGGATGGTTTGGAAACAAAATTGAGACTCAGTTTTTATTAAGACAAGAGTTCGATCACCAACAGGACGCGAGTGGATGGCAGATTGGAACTCCTAACGTGTTATCGATGGCGTCTTTAGAAGGGTCTTTGAGAGTCATCAATGAAGCTGGAATACCGAATATGAGGAAAAAGTCTCTACACATAACAGGCTATCTAATATATCTTATTGAAACGAAGCTCATAGATTACGGGTTTGCTATTGGAAACTTGAGAGAAGATAGTAAGAGAGGCGGTCATGTATGCTTAGAACATGATGAGGGCTACAGAATCAGTATCGCGCTGAAGTCTCGAGGAATTGTGCCAGACTTCAGGGATCCCAACGTCATCAGGTTGACGCCTACGGCTCTGTACACAACTTATAAAGAGGTCTACAAAATAGTGGAGATTCTCCTAGATATTGTTAAGACTGAGAGCTACAAAGTTATTGGTAAGAATAGGAACTATGTTGTTTAGCCTACTCAAGTCATGTATTTATCAAATTATTCATGACCCCTTTTTGATAAACGGCTTATTACTGAAAATGTTGTATATTCTTTCAACTATTTTCCGTACACCCACAACGGCGGCCGAATTTGTTAACCTGCCAAGTTCATTTTTCCATAGTTTAGGTGCAGGACGAAGAAAAAACTGATTAATATATTTTCAGAATGCTAAAGCGAGCAATTTGAAATTCTGAAAATCCCGTTAGTTCTAATAAGATTCCTTGATTTTTTAAAGCATTGCTAATAGCGTATCCTGTACACATTTTAAGAAAATTTGTGAAACAAAAGCAGCTTTTCGAGGTGGAGCTCAATTTGGGTGAGCAGTTTTTAGAACCGAACCGAACGACAATGTGACTCAACTCACGTACCGGTTAGTACATGCGTCGGGTCACATTGTCAATGCAAAGATGAGGTCCCACTAGGATTTAGCAGTATTTCGTTACGGAGATTGGCTGGTGGTCAGATAGGAGCTTTTTGTGCGTGAATTTTTCGCGTTTTTTAGGATGATATCGTCCTTATTCCTTTACCATAAAAAAAAATAATTGAGGATGGGAAATCATCATATG
Organism: Dryobota labecula; assembly: GCA_947523025.1. Taxonomy (NCBI): domain Eukaryota; kingdom Metazoa; phylum Arthropoda; class Insecta; order Lepidoptera; family Noctuidae; genus Dryobota; species Dryobota labecula. Next base: position 24,947,111 of record OX383295.1, on the reverse strand, counting down.
ATCCCTCTCGCTCTGGGTGGAGCGAAAGGGAGTGTCAGACTCTTACTGACTAAAACCCACCCGTGTTCCTACCTTGGCCCCTTATGTTCCGGGGCAGCGGTACCCCTTTCGGACAATCTCACTGATTCCTTTACCATACGGTATATTATAATATTCTGAACGTATTGTTTGGTATAAAAAGAAAATTTTGCTCAAAAATTGACTTAGCAGGTAACAAATTAGGCCGACGAACGGCTATAGTCCGGCACAATTCTGATGATATTGAAGCTGATGACCCACTACTACGATGACCACTTCTGCCATGGTAAAAGCTATCCGGCGCCATTATATTCTTTAGAATTTTTTAGGACTGCTGTTCTTGTTCATTATTATACAACGAAAGTTTTAGTATATGCGAAACCCGAAACACGTGTCTAGTATTTTTATGTAAATTTGGGGTTTCTGTTAATGTCGGGAAATGTCAGGCCATCCTCATTGGTAGTTCGTACTATTTGAGGAATGTGAACACTAGTCAACTTATGCCACTGATGTACGAGAACTCCGTTATCTCTCTTTCACCTCACGTAAAGGACTTGGGTCTGTACATTGACGGCAGTTTGAGTTGGAATAAACACGTGGCTCAGGTAAGCCAGAAAGTATCGTTCTCACTGCGGTCTCTCTATAGTTTCAAGCATTTCCTCCCATCTAGCACCAAACTCACCTTGGTCCAATCACTTGTGCTTCCTATTATAGACTATGCTGATGTTTGTTGTTCTGATCTTTCCCAAGAACTTCTAAATAAATTCGACTTCTCAACAATTGTATTCGGTTTGTTTTTGGCCTTCGTAAATACGATCACATTTCTTCCTCCCGTTCTCAGCTTAAATGGTTGCCTATCCGACTCAGCAGGTCCCTCAGATCTCTCTGCTTGCTCTTCACTATTATGAACGATCTATGTGCTCCCGATTATCTAAAGAATTATTTCAAAGTTTTGGGTAGTTCTCATAGTCGTAACCTACGAGCTTCCAAGAATCTACTTCTCCAAATTCCTTCACACCGTACCGGTTTTATGTCAAATTCTTACGCTATCTCTACTATAAAGCTCTGGAACGCGCTACCTTTTGGCATTAATAAAGCTGAAAACAAAGGGCTATGCCCAATTTTGGTGCCTTTGTTTTTTTGATGGCACACTACTTGTTAGATGTGTAGAGTACTTCCATTCAAACAATAGTTACTATGGCAGCTCAGCTCTAAAGTACATCCGTCTCGAGTTATGCACCCTAATCTATGACGCGTATTTAATTAGGAAAACTGAAAATATGAGTTACTTTTAATGATCCTATACTATTTATTTCATAGTACAAACTCTATTGGACTCAGATGCATCATATTGACCTAAGTGGCACAGTGTGACATCAAGTTACACTTCACCGTAACAATGTCATGAGTATTTTATTAACAAAACTGAAAATATTAGTGCTTCTTATCTGGTCTATTTTATAGTTTAAACACTATCTGGACTCAAGTTACGTCACGTTTGCGTAGGTGACATAGTGTGACATCAAGTCACACTTCACTACAGCAATGTTACGACTATTGTATCAAGAAATATGAAAATATGATTTCTTTTACGGTCTTTTTTATTTCACAGTGTAAACACTATTTGGACTAATGTTGCATCATGTGGGCGTAAGTGGCATAAGAAGATGAGAAAAAAAGAGCCAAGTCAAGTTTAGATAAATCAGTAAAATGGATGAAATATACATTATGTGCGAACTACGAAAGCAGAACGATCGGTATGAAGATTGCAGCGGACAAGAACCGCTACCAACTAAATTAAATTGAAATATGCGTTTTACAAACGCTGGTAAAACGCATAATTCAATTTAATTTAGTAAGTTCTAGTAATGCTCTAGAACTAAACAAAGGCGCTTCCCGAAAAAAGAAAAGCCGTAAATAACAAAAATTGCTATTCTTCGAAAAATAAGCTAAGACAAGGATAAGGACGCAGCTGCGACTAACAGCGTATGGATAGACGGAAACAAAAGCTAAAGCTAATTGTTGCACAGCACTCACCATGCACTCAAAAAAATTAGATTATTAATTGCATGTGGATACTTTCTAAACTCTTAGAAAAGTTATTTGGATTTTTTAAATACAGAAGCCAAGACAGTTAGGAGCAATCACACAATCAGTTTTGCAAATAAAGTACTCGTAATATTTCTAATAGTGAAATGTGACTTGATGTCATATCACACTATGCCACTTACGCCAAAATGATGCAACATGAGTCCAAATAGTGTTTACACTATGAAATAAAGAAGACCGTAAAAGAAATCATATTTTCATTTATATTGATAAAATAGTTGTATTGCTGTAGTGAAGTGTGACTTGATGTCACACTATGCCACCTACGCAAACGTGACGTAACTTGAGTCCAGATAGTGTTTAAACTATAAAATAGACCAGATAAGGGCATAAGAAGCACTAATATTTTCAGTTTTGTTAATAAAATACTCATGAAATTGTTACGGTGAAGTGTAACTTGATGTCACACTTCACCGTAACAATTCTTTCTGTACGTCCATCAAAATATTTTATTTCACATAAACCTACATGGGCACTTATGAAACGTCAGAAGCTAGGTGCACGGTTCCAATTAGTCGTTTCCTATGGAGAAGAGCCGGCAAGAAACTCCACGGTTACTCTTTTAAAAATAATTGGCTTTACAATATTATAAAATAACAGTGATAATATGTATGGGAGGACAGTGTAGGCCTTTCAACAATTACCAGGTACTTAACAAAATAGAAAACCGCCATCAAATCTAAACTCTACTAGGCCTACAACGTTCTCACATTCACAAAATATAAAATAATCTAAGTATATAAAATATTAATGACATGATTGCAATTACAACTACAGTAACATATCTGAATAAATATCATGTCCACAAAAGTCACTAATAAAGAATTGGAATTCGATTTGTAGGTAAATAATGTCAAATAATGAAAAGATTATGTCAAGGAAGTATGTAAAAAAATTATAAAAAAATTCTAAATAAACATCGTTATTTGGGAGCAGTTAATAGACATTGACATAGTTATGTTTTTTATGAGGTACCAGGGAAGCCACATGTGCAGAAGGAATTATTGCCAAACTTCCTTGTCTTCAACGTAGTCTTATCTTATAATATGCTTTTTTGATAAGGACACGTTTGATGTGGGTTTTGAACTTTCCGTCGCTAAGTTCTGTAACCGACTTTGGCAACTTGTTAAAAAAGCGGATACTGTTTATAAGAAACGACTTGCTAGTTTTAGTTAATCTGAATTTGGATATCACAATTTCGTGTTTACTACGTGTATTTATATTATGGAAATCGCTTCTTATTTTGAAAAGTCCTAAGTTTTTGCGAACATACAAAATACTTTCTAAGATATAAAGAGAAGGCAAAGTTAGTATATCAATTACTTTGAATTTATTTCTAAGGGACTCACGAGGACCCATTTTATAGATCGCGCGGATTGCTCTCTTTTGTAGAATGAAAATGGAATCTACGTCAGCTGCCGATCCCCACAGCAGAACGCCATAAGACATAATACTGTGGAAATAAGCAAAGTATACTAACCTAGCTGTGGCTATATCAGTTAACTGCCTTATTTTTCTTACTGCATATGCAGCTGAACTTAATCTACCTGAAAGAGCTCAAATGTGGGCGCCCCATTGCAATTTAGAATCTAAAGTAATTCCTAGAAATACAGTTTCCGTAATAGCATCTAGTTTCTTGCCATCAAGTTTTAAATTTAGACCCACTTGGGGTACATTTGGTAATGAGAACTTAAGACATTTAGTTTTATTCGCATTAAGTAAAAGATTATTAGCTGCGACCATTTTGAAAGAACAGCGAGACTATCGTTGACATGTAAGACATCCGTGTCTTTTCTATCTATTTTAAAAATTAGAGATGTGTCATCAGCAAATAGAATTATATCCGATAAGTTAGCCATCATGTAAGGAAGGTCATTAATATAAACTAGAAATAGAAAAGGGCCAAGAATTGAACCTTGAGGCACGCCCATCTTAACTAGAGACCCCGAGGAAGTCGCCCCGTTAACGTGTACTTTTTGCTGCCTATTTGGTAGATAGGAAAGAACAAGATCGGCAGCTTGTCCACGAATTCCGTAGTGGCGTAATTTACAGATCAGTGTGTTGTGGTCAACGCAGTCAAACGCTTTTGAGAGGTCACAAAAAATGCCAATTGCATCCTGGGACTTCTCCCAGGATTCCAAAATGTGAGTGATGAGTTTTACTCCTGCGTCAGTTGTCGACTATCAGTGTATGTGTATGCCAACAGTCGAATTTTCATTACTACTTCGCTGTGTTGAATAGGAAACGAATTTATCAGATAGTTACAGATTTAATCTTTTAAATGATTATCATACCTTATGGATCTAAGCAGTCAATTATGACATATTATGCTATTTCAGTCAACTTTCAACAAAGCAATGCAAATCTGATTTCGATTCCAAAGAATTGATATTTATGTGCAAGAAGCACATAAATATCAATTCTTTTAGGGATCCGTACCAAATTGGTAAAAAAGAACCCTTATGGTGCGACTCAGTCTGTCTGTCTGTTACAGCTAGATATCTCAAGAACTACTAATGCTATCAACTTGAAATTTTGAATAATTTTAGATGACGTTTGCCCAACTATGTTGCAAATAAGAAAGTTTTTTTTTGCAACTGGGACTTAACTGGGTGTCTTAAAAAATCGAAGTGGGACTACTAGGGTATGTGGGGTATCGTATGAAAGAGCGCTATTTGCTATTTACCCACAATATTTGCTAGGCCACATTTTTTCGACTCTTGGCAAAAAAAAAACCTTTCCCCCCCTTATCTCAGTTGTTTGCATAGGAAAATCTGAAATTATTTTATGTGATAGTAGTTTATGTAAAGATTACAGGAACAATAAAATGATTTCTCTAAATAACACACTTTTCAGAAATCATCAACAAAAATTACATTAGTTCCATTATCGGTCAAGAGATAGCGCTGACCTAAAACTGCAATATTGTACAGCGCAGTGTTTTATAAATTCTCTGATGAATATTGACCTCGCCGATGAAAATTTAAAAACATTTCACGGTTCACAACCAAAATGTCCTCCTTCCTACCTACTCGCAGATTGCTTTGGGTTAAGCACAGTAAGTTGTAGTTTTTTCTGGGCACATAACTATTTAGGTACTAATACGAATAAAATTATACAGTTATGATGGTACAGAACCCTAGGTGCGTGAATCCGACTCGCCCTTGACCGGTTTTTTTACATTTTGTTACTGTAATTGTGATAGTTCGAAGAACTTTATAGGACTTTTTTATTTTTTGTGGGTTGGAAATTATCAAATAACTTCTCCCGCTCTGGGGGGAGCGGGAGGGCGTGTCAGACTTTTGCTGACTAAAACCCACCTGTGTTACTTCAGTTGCCTTTGTGCCAGGGCCACGGTATCCCTTTCGGAAAACCCGCAACCCTGGCAGGCATTGGTCCTAGTGGATCCCGTCACAGTTCTTGCTGACATCTATTTGTGGCACGCGTAGAACACAACTCGCCGTCAACCTGGGCCTGGTCCTTACCAGACGGCGAGCTGCCCATTGCTCGCCGTCCGCAAGCACGCACCTACGGTGGCCGGGAATCGCCAATTGATTCCCGCCGCCCAGGGCGTCTTCTGCGGCGACTATGGGCGTGAGTGCGCACAGACTACCTCTCCAGAGGTGACGGCCTCTCATGCACTCTCGCTCCGTACCATGGACCATTACGGGACATTGCACGCTAGACAAACAATTCCACACAATAGACATATCGGACAATCCTCTGTGCAGAGCTTGCATGGAGGCTGAGGAAACCGTCGCGCATGTGCTCTTTGAATGCACAGGCGTCACCCAAATTAGAACAGAGACCCTCGGGGCACCCTGATCTTTCACAGATGTTCTAAACATACCGGGAGACGTAATTAACTTCTGGAGGGAGGTGGGCTGGTTGGAATAACGACTGATGGCCGCCATGGCCCATGTACAATGGTCCACCTGAAGGACTAAGTGCGGAAACCAAACCCTTTACCATAGAACATAGAACTGTACGTCGCTTGCTCCCGCGTCACCAGTCCTGATTCTGTATATTTTGACTGCTGTGGCCAAAACTACAAACGTAGTGTTCAGGGAAGTTTTATTAAAATGTGGCTGGTATTTTAGTATATTATGGTGTTTTACGACTTCCACGCGAACGAAGTCGCGGGCAGAAGCTAGTCATTAATAAAACAGTACCTTTTACTCACTATTTTTTTTTTCATTTTACTGAACAAAAAATCAAAATCAATTTTACTGAACCTCATAACTCTTGAACGGGCAAGTATGGGCGCGCGCTGATGATGTGGAATTATAGCCAACAAGCCGAAGAATAAGAATAAAGTAGTTTTAAACCAAGACCTGTCAAGACTTGGCCAAATTTTTGCAGTTTATGTTTCATTCCATACAACAAAAATTGAAATTATTTTTTTCTGGGCAAACTATCAGTTTTACAGAAAAAAGTTTCCTAACAATTATTCATCAAAATTATCTTTCGATAAGTATTAAAAAAAAAAAATTGAATTTGTAAAAAAAAAAAACAATGTCCCTCTTAAAGCAGTTTCGAACCACAACCACCAATATTAATTTTGCAGTAGGTATCTACGGCGATTGTGTTGTAATTAACTGGTGATTACATTTTCCATCACTTGCAGGCCTTGGACTGTCGTAATGGTCAAGTGTAGATAGATATTATTATGTACTTTATTCGTAAATGCAGTCATAAGTGATAAAATGTAGTCAATGCGATTTGTTGCACCTTATGTTAACCACTTAAAGTTCAAAGTGGATGAAAAGTGTTAAACATCGCATTAGCCGCTCCTTCAAACAGGCGCGACATAAAGGCACCGCTCGTCACGCGACACGCGGTGACTTTGTGTCGCGTCGCGTGGCGCGCCTGTTTGTAGGAAGGAGCCTTTACTTAACCACAACAGGTTGTAGGCACAAATAATAAATTTCTACAATTAACCATCTTGGCATGTTTAAAAAAGTTAATCAGCACTGTTTACAATTGACTTAATCACTATTTACAACAATGATGTAAATAAAGGACATGATGTGTATAGGCATAAATCAGCAGTGTATGGCGCCGACGTGTTACTACGTCGTATATGTCCGCAGGCATATCCGACTTCAGTTGTTAACTTGTCGTCAATTGAGCGATTGCGTAACGATAAAAAATATCAAAATGGTGAAATGTGTGGTTAAAATTTGCATTTCACGGTCTGAAAAGATTAATAAAACAGGTTTGCAAATTTTCTTGAGATTTAAAAAAAAAAAAAACATTAAGAGGCGAGTTAGATTTGTCTTAAATTATTTTTACCATCAGTGTTACCAGTAAAAACGATTTTGATTTTGCCAGACTTTTGGGAGTTTAGTGGATGACGAATGTATGTTCCTGTAAGTCGAAATTATTTTCATAGTCTGTTTGGTAAACATTGAAATAATATCATTCCATTTTAAACAATAGTTATTTGACACAATCTTATTAGTTTTGAAGTATAATATTTACGTTTACGCACATTTTTTGTTCTTCCTATATGTACGAAGTCTTTCAATTTCTTTAAATCTTTTGAAAGTTCCATAAGACAATCTTTCATAGTAGGTAATTGATTCAATAAATACCTTCATTCATTCTGGGGTAATTTATACGTTGATCATTGGCAACTATGGCCGTTTTCCGATGACAATGTCTTGTCTCATTCCAACGTAATTAGTTTGACGGTAGAAGAAAAGAGACAAACAGATTATTTTGACTGGTTGACATATTTTATGTATCCGTTTCAAAGCTACGACTTTAAACTCGTAGGTAAGTGGTTGTTTTTCTGAAATTGTTAGTAGGACGTTGCTTCTCTAGTATTATACAACCTCATTGATTTACAATGTCTGTCTAATCACTCCCTACTCAACCATGTTCAAAATGTCCTCGTCTTTGTCTTATGCACAATTGCACAGACGGGTGCGCTTACGCATTAATTTACTTAAAACCATTAATGCTTAAAACGTAATTATTGTTTTTTACACTGTTAAAACTGTTTTCAGCACTTTCAATTTTGTTTTTTAAGTCGGTTTCACTTTCATTGAGGGTCCGTTTGAAACATTTAGGTCTTTTACGTGACCCCAAAGATAAAAATCTTGGTGGCAACCGAAACACACTGTAGCGTCCGGGCTCCGGGCTCCGCTGGGCGCGCGCGCCTACTGCCGCTATGACCTGTGTAGTGCGCGTATGATTGCGGATACTCAGTGTCGCTCGGTGTCCAACTTGCAATCTATTTTAAATATTTTTGGGAAAAAATATAACATGGTGTAAAAATTATTGGAATCGATTCAGTTACTTATTTTGAACAAACTATATTCAGGTTTCGCATATATTAAAAATAAGGTTGTATACTATGGAAACACTTTTAATACTTTAAAAAAGTTTATTACGACAAGCTTTTTAGAGTAAGTAACAGGGAGTAACAGATTTTGTTTGTAAGGTGTATAAATATTAATCTAAATAAATGTAATTATTGTTGAAATTAGGATTTCCATAAAGACATTTAAAATAAAGATTTTAAATAAAACAATCAGAATTTGGTTTTCTTTATATTTTAAATCGAAAATAGGCTTATACTATTTTACTCGAGTTGCAATGTGATTATATCAACATGCCATACAATTTATCCTATCACAAGTCCAGAATTATATTAGACACATCTTTTTGGAGGTTCTTTAACAAACAATATTCACACTTTTAGTATAATCACACCACAACGTTCCATTTATAAATAAAAAAATAATTATGTATAATAATTAACAAAATGTCAAGACGTCATTCCCTCTCAATGTTGCCGGCTGAAATAAAAAATATCAATTTTTATACTTACAACATCTGTGTGTGTGACTTTTCGTACTTATAACTTATCTGGGATGTACAATAATGAACCCTATTTTTAATAAACCTTAATTATAACAGTTTTCTATTTATCATTATTATTTATTACTATTTACAGTAATTTACATCACAAGAGTATGTTGTATGGTGGTTGTGGACGATACAACTTTTTCTTTTCTTTTTCTACATAACCTAACGAAAGGAACTAATAGTAAGACCAGTACGGCCTGAAATAGGTTTAAGCAGACGTTTTACGAAAATTTACAAACACGATTATTCGTTTTTCTATGTTCTTGAATTTAGATAGTATCGAGTTTTTTTTTATTTTTTTAGAAATCGTATTGAAAATTTTCAGTTAAAACCGTCACGTTTTTCATGAAATGCTAGCTGGAACTATGCTTACTCAGGAGTCCTAATTAACAATAGTTAATTTATTGTTATAAAACAGTAGTTTAACATACAATTTAACTTGGCTGTTGAATCGAAAGGCTTTCCTAGGACACATCTATTTTATTTAAAAACTACATTTGTATGTAACATCAAGTTTAGCTATCTACTATGACCGTATAATTACTACAATGCAGAGACCTCACAACGGAAGATACTGACTTTACGGCTGGTAAGTTAGAAAACCAAACACTCCGTAAAATGAGTATACCTTCTTGAACTCCTCAAATAAGAATGATGTTAGGCATACTAAGTCTTAAACAGGACTCCAGAACGCCACATGTAAAATTTCACAAAAAGCACTAAACCAAAACACGTTTTATTCTATTTTTTACATTTTTTTACCGCATTTTTTGTTTGCTGATTTACGTCAGAGACGAATAATTCTTATCTCGATTGTATTCGTGAGCGTTGTTATTGGCGTCAAGTATCTACTTACGTCACTATATGAACTACTACGTATACAGTCAGACGTATTATAGTCGAGTGTAATCACTAGTGCTTGACGAATCCGTTCGTTTGTAACCACCATACTTGTTACCGCTCACAGCACACACGAATGAGTGACAGATGGTTGCGTAGCTGTCGCTTTGAGCCTCTGTAACGAAGAAAAAATCAAATTAAATAATTATGTTAGATAACATGCAAACGATTAAAGTAGAGGCCAAGGGGAACCATCAAAGAAATACAGAGATATCTAGCGAATTCATTATTTACTATCAAAATGCTATTGCCTTCACCACGTTCATAGTAGGACCAAATAAATCGACCTTTTTTTGAAACATTAAAAAAAATCTGACAGCTTTCTTAATAGTATACCTAAGATTACAACCAAGGTATTATTAACATATGCTGTTATCTTGCATGTATCAAAATTAAGTATTATTTCTATTAATAAAAACCGGCCAAGTGCGTGTCGGACCACGCACAATGAATTTATTCCAAGCACAAACTTAACATTGTAGTTGAAAGTACATCTTCTTCCATACATTCCAACTGCAAATGTAAGCTGGTTGACTATTACTCGTTATCTTGTAAACCCAAATTATTAGGGTTCCGTAGTAAACAAGGAATCCTTATAGTTTCGCCTTGTCCTCCTGTCTGTCTGTCCGCGTCTTAGCTCAGAGTAGTGTTAGAAAGCTGTAATTTGGTATGAGTATACATCACGCCGACAAAGTGATGCCGAAAAATAAAATCTTAAACTATAATTTTTTAGGGATGGGACAGACGAGAAAAAATATCATCCCCACTTCACGTGTAAGGTACTTACCTACCTCCCTTACACGTAAAGTGGTCAAAATATTTTTTTTCCTCGTCTCTCCCATGGTGTGGGGTATCGTAGCATAGACCGTGACATACAAATTTTAAACGCACTTTCACCATTTTGATATTTTTTATCGTTAAGCAATCGCTCACTTGACGTCAAGTTGATAACTGAAGTCGGATATGCCTGCGGACATATACGGCGCCGTACACTGCTGATCTAGTCCTATATAACATCATTGCGCGTGGCCCTATCGGACGACGCGGGCGGACTAACATCAACACTGACAGTTACTTTTTATGGAAGCATGTTGGCAACTCGATTATATTTCTAATGCAACTTGGGTACATAAGTTGGCAACAAAACTTATTCATTTAACGTTAAAGTTTTTTATAACTGACATGTAGTGATAACTATACTTATTACATTTAGGGTTCAGAACTTGGTTGGCCGTAACTGGACATCTCAATTTGTCACGATTTAATCAAAAAGACCTCAGCTGCTCATAGCTTGACACTTCAATTTGCCAATTTAAATTAGTAAGTACATAAAGAAATCTTGTATGTGTATAAGTTGAGATATCAAATAACGAATATTATTTTGGTTACTGAGTATAGGTTGATATAACAAAATATCAATGTTCGTTCAGAAAAACCTGTGGATCGTTAATTTGACATGAGGTTTTGTCAAGTTAGACATGCTAAAATGCGAGATGTGAACATATTACCAATGTCGATATCTCCTGTATATTTGGAACTGTAAATTTTTTTCATATAAATTCCCAATGCGTAGGAAGTATTAACCTCTCGTATGTCGTAATTAGAGACACAGTTAAAAACCCATTGTGTCTCGCGTAGATCTACGTTCGACACAACGATATGAAAGGTTAAACCAATAAAATAAAATAAAACATGTAAGTCGTCATGTCAGTGTCTTCACGCCAGCCACGGATATAACGAAGTTAAAAGGAAAACTATCACAGCTACTTTAGGCTTCACAAGTTACTGAGTAATAGTCGGCCAACTTACATTTACAGTTGAAAAACATGTCTTCCCATACATTTCTTATGGAAGAACATGTTTAATAACTACAATTTTCAGTTTGTTATTGGGATAAACCACTAACATACCAAATCATACCACTACGGAACCCTTCATTGTGCGTGGTCCGACACGCACTTTTCTGTGATAGTTTTCCTTTTAACTTCGTTAAACACACCACTGCCGTGAATTTCTATACTAATTATACATACTAATGTCCAAAAACAAACATTTAACTGGTAGGGGACATTTACTCTAACAAAAATTGGCGCTTTACAGCTTAATATTACGTGGACGGATCTCTGAATCGAAAAATGGTTTTGCAGACTCGCAATATTTTTGAGCGGCCTATTCAACGATACCCCACACCACGGGATAGACGAGAAAAAAAAAATACAAGGGAGATACCCTACAATTTATTTTTCATGATTTTATATTACCACTTTGTCGGCGTGTTTAATAAATGTATACCCATGCCAAATTACAGCGTTCTAGTACAAAGAGTCTCTGAGCTAAGTCGCAGACAGACAGGCAACTTGGACATTACGGACTGGGTAAACTTGCGCTTAGCTTAGTAAAATCATATTTGAATAATAGATTGCAGCAAGTTCAAATAAACGGTGTTAATTCATTGGGTTTAAAAGTCAAAGTGGGTGTACCGCAGGGCTCAATACTGGGTCCGTTCCTCTTTTTAGTATATATAAATGATTTACCTTATTTACTGAAAAACCGTCCCCAAATGGTGTTATTTGCTGATGACACATCAATGATTTTTAAAGTAAACAGACATGCCCAGGACGTAAATAACGCTATGCTTAAGGTCCATAATTGGTTTACTGTAAATCATTTGGTATTAAATGAGAAGAAAACTAAATGCATAAGATTCGCTTTGAATGATATGAAAAATTATAGACCGATTGCAAAAATTTCCGTCTTGTCCAAAATTTTTGAGAACGTTATATACAACTCCATGTACACATATTTTGAAAAATATAACCTATTCTGCAATGAACAGAAAGGTTTTCGCAAAAACATAAATATTAACTTGGCACTGTTTGATTTAATTAATAGTATTATGACATCAGTTGATGAAAATAATCCAATTTGTACTATTTTTACTGATATGACGAAAGCTTTCGACTATGTTGACCATGGGATATTGCTACAAAAGCTGTATGGCTACGGCGTAAGGGGAAATATCCTAAAATTTATCGAATCATATTTAACTGATAGAGTTCAATGCACTGAAGTCACTCGATTATGTCCCAAAACCAAATTAGAAACTGTATACTTCTCAAAGCAAAGACCCATAAAATATGGCGTACCCCAAGGTGGCGTATTGGCACCACCTCTATTTCTGATTTACATCAATGATCTCCCAAAAATAATTCAGCATAAGATGGTTCTTTTTGCAGATGACAGCACAGCAATAATAGAATGCAATGACATAAATAATTATGAAAATGATATTAATGAATCTTTGACTAAAATAATAAACTGGCTTGATGATAATAATTTGAAAATTAACCTAAGTAAGACCAATATCATGCAATACCATCAGCGTCGTGAAAATAATAACATTAATATCAACTATAAAGACCATAAAATTCAGGAAGTTGATAGTGCTAAATTCTTAGGAATGACTATTGATAATAAATTGACTTGGAACATTCATACTGACATAATATGTAAAAGACTAAGTAAATCTGCGTATGCACTATTCCAACTTTCAAAAAAGGTTAATATTGAGACATTGTTAGCAGCATACCATGGACTTGCAGCTTCTGTTTTACGATACGGTATTATTTTCTGGGGACAGTCAGCTAATAGGGAGGTTGTATTTAGGATGCAGAAACGTTGTGTGAGGTCCATGTGTGGTCTAAAAACGACGGATAGCTATATTCCGTTTTTCAAAAAACTAAACATATTGACACTGCCAGCAATGTATATAATGGAAACTGCATTGTTTGTAAAAAAAACCCGCATTTATTTGTCAGCTTATCGGCAGTCAGAAGAAATCCATTGCGTACTCAATACTGTAACAAACTATGTAATGTTAAATGTAAAACAGCCTTAATGCGTAAAAGCTTTTTCGGCAACGCTCCAAAAATTTATAACAAAATACCGGATGCCATTAAAAATATGCCATTAATAAAATTCAAAAAGGCACTTAATAGCTTACTTAGTGACAAATGTTACTACACACTGGATGAATTTTTAAATGATGACTCAATATAGTGTTTTGTTTCTATGTTAAATGAAAAAACTTAAATGACGAATTAATTTGAGGTTGTAAATTTTATATTGACATGTAATAATTTTTGACATTTATAACTAAATAATTCCTCATTTAAATCTGACATCGTTAATTTTTTAAAATAATATTATATAATTGTTATGATTTATTTTGAAATTGTAATTATGCATGAATTTCAAACATCTTTAAAAAAAAAATAATTTCATAATAATTAGATAGATGCACACCATATTTGTATACATATATCATTATAACACAGCGCTCTGTTCACCAAACTCAAGATCTGTATTTCTACCTGTGTTAATAAATAAAAGTGATTTGATTTGATTTGCTTTACCGAACGTTAGAAGTAGTGAATGTCACGTTGTATTGAATAAGGAGATACTAGAATTCGTCGAAAAGACGGTTTTCCTGGGGATTACGCTTGACTCAAAACTACAGTGGGGTCCTCACTTAACATCACTTGCAGGGCGGCTAAGTTCAGCCGCTTACGCTGTTTTGAAAATCCGCCAATTAACAGACGTGGATACCGCGAGACTGGTCTATTTTAGTTACTTCCATAGCATCATGTCTTACGGTATTTTGCTGTGGGGACGAGCTGCAGATGTTGATTCCATCTTTATTCTGCAAAAGAGGGCTGTCAGAGCTATCTACAACCTCCGCAGACGCGTATCTCTCGAGAGAGCTGTTTAAAAAATTAACATTATGACGGTACCTTGTCAATATATATATGAAAATTTTATGTATGTTCGAAAAAATCTACATCTTTTTAGTAAAATAAGTGACAGGTATAATTTTAACACTGGAAATAGGAACAAATTAGATCAACCACGCTTCAGATTGTCTAAAGTACACACTTCTTTTATGGGGTACTGTAAAATGTTATAATAAAATACCACTCGATATTCTTCAACTAAATGAGAAGAAATTTAAAACATGCATTAAACGCACACTATGTAGACAAGCATATTATAAGTTGGATGATTATATCGTAGATAAAAATGCTTGGCCAAATGCTGGTCCTGCTCCACTGCCACTTGGGCTCACTAGATAAAATTTGAATACTTGGAAGTTGCTTCCCCCTTTTTTATTTTATTTTATTTTCTGACATTAAGAACTTAATGTTTATTTTGTTTTTATTTAAGCATGTTTTATTTGTTGAATACTCCAATAGATAATAATTATTTTCATTCTTTTTTGGTAGTAAATTTTTATTCATCTCTCAAATACATTGCAAACTATAGTTCTGTATAATTTAGCAGCATTTTTTCAATTTTGTAAATGTTAATACCATGGAGCCGTTTACTATGTTATTATGATTTATGTTGACTTGAAAGAGCATGGCAGTTGAGAGTATGTCATGCTCACTTAAATGTCTCACTGATGGTGGCGCGTGTGTTGGATCATTCGGTTCCCTACAAAATGGTTGAGCTAAATGGTGCTGATCCATGCGTCATGTTCGTGAACGGGCGCCGTCAGTTGGGACTGGTCATCTCTTCACTGCCAGGGCTTATTTTTAATTTGTTATTTTATATTTTGAATTGTTTTATTAGTTTTTACATTGTCGCACTTATAGAAGCAACAAGAATAATGTACCCAGGATTATGTAATATCTTGATTTAAAAGAGTGTCCTTGGAGTTTCTTGTCCGTTCTTCTCCATAGTGATCTACGTATTGGAATGGGCATCTAGCTTCAACTTTCTGACTAACTGACCGTCTCTTTGACAATTCAAAAGTGCCTGTAAATGGTTTAATTGAAATAAATCCTTTGAGTTTGAGTTTGAATTTGAGGCAAACTTGGCGAAACTATAAGCTTGCTGACTACGGAACCCTAAAAAAGAACACTAGAATAGTGAGCAAAACTTCGTGACATTTAAATAATAACAGCCTCTTACTGTCGCACGTTTAGTAGAGGCTTCTTCTAACACAGTATCTAAAGGCATGAACATTTCAATATCAAATAACATTTCAATATAAAGAAAAAAATAAGGAAAAGAAAACCCACACACAGAACACCCGTTTTGCTATCTTGGCCACACCGAAGTAGAAACAACATTCTGGAAAATAATTCAAATAAAGTACTATTTGTTGATATCCTGCCTTTAAAATACCCAGATAAATAACAAGTTATGCTTTATTGGGACAGCATAATTATCACGTTTGAGTAGGTCATGAAATCACTCTGGTTACAGGTGGTAAATTATAGTTTGACCGATACCGCTGTACAGCGCCCTAGGCCTGACACTGCGTTAAGCGGGCTCGGACCACGCACAATGAAGGGTTCCAATAGCTGGGATTAGTTTATAAAAAAAAAGTTCTCCCATATATTTCAACTGAAAATGTAAGTTTATTCGCACAATATTGAGAGACTTACCATATTATATTAAGAGCATATACTTCTCATAGATTTTCCTGTAATCTATAAGTAAAGAACTACTTTCAGTTTGTAATTTTTTTTTTCTTTAACTTTAAAAGTATTTATTTTAAAATTATAAAGAATATATATCTGAAATACTAACAATAAGCCACATCATTTGTTATGTCACACGTTACAGTTTGCAATGTTTAAAAAAAAAAAAAAAAACTAATTTGTCCCCCAAAAGTGAACCCCATATTTAAAATCCATTTACGTTATACGTCCGGTGTTGTGTACCAAATTTCAGCTTAATCGGTTTAATATAGTTGTCTGCGAAGGCCGGCCGCGCCTAGCCGCGCGCTCCTCGGGCACAGCAGTAGCGGTCAAACTATAACTAAATAGTCCTATACTGTTTGGAAAATTCGGTGGCACGTTAACTCTTGTACATTTAGGTATCTAAAACGAAATTACTACGTAAGAATTTTTGACAAAACGAAACCTTTCACGTATTTATTACAGTCCGTCTTCTAGCCTAGCTGTATTTGTGCTCTGTTTAAATGTCAAAAATCTGTAATATTAACTAATTCTTGTTGAAGAAACGAAGAAATAAGGTCTTTGACCCGAGGGCCAGTCGTCCAGGTCGTGTGCAGGCGGGTCTGTGCTACAGGCTACACTATCTACGTACAGTTGTGCAGGCGCACCGAGGGCCAGTCGTCCAGGTCGTGTGCAGGCGGGTCTGTGCTACAGGCTACACTATCTACGTACAGTTGTGCAGGCGCACCGAGGGCCAGTCGTCCAGGTCGGGTGCAGGCGGGTCTGTGCTACAGGCTACACTATCTACGTACAGTTGTGCAGGCGCACCGAGGGCCAGTCGTCCAGGTTGTGTGCAGGCGGGTCTGTGCTACAGGCTACACTATCTACGTACAGTTGTGCAGGCGCACCGAGGGCCAGTCGTCCAGGTCGTGTGCAGGCGGGTCTGTGCTACAGGCTACACTATCTACGTACAGTTGTGCAGGCGCACCGAGGGCCAGTCGTCCAGGTCGTGTGCAGGCGGGTCTGTGCTACAGGCTACACTATCTACGTACAATTGTGCAGGCGCACCGAGGGCCAGTCGTCCATGTCGTGTGCAGGCGGGTCTGTGCTACAGGCTACACTATCTACGTACAGTTGTGCAGGCGCACCGAGGGCCAGTCGTCCAGGTCGTGTGCAGGCGGGTCTGTGCTACAGGCTACACTATCTACGTACAGTTGTGCAGGCGCACCGAGGGCCAGTCGTCCAGGTCGTGTGCAGGCGGGTCTGTGCTACAGGCTACACTATCTACGTACAGTTGTGCAGGCGCACCGAGGGCCAGTCGTCCAGGTCGTGTGCAGGCGGGTCTGTGCTACAGGCTACACTATCTACGTACAGTTGTGCAGGCGCACCGAGGGCCAGTCGTCCAGGTCGTGTGCAGGCGGGTCTGTGCTACAGGCTACACTATCTACGTACAGTTGTGCAGGCGCACCGAGGGCCAGTCGTCCAGGTCGTGTGCAGGCGGGTCTGTGCTACAGGCTACACTATCTACGTACAGTTGTGCAGGCGCACCGAGGGCCAGTCGTCCAGGTCGTGTGCAGGCGGGTCTGTGCTACAGGCTACACTATCTACGTACAGTTGTGCAGGCGCACCGAGGGCCAGTCGTCCAGGTCGTGTGCAGGCGGGTCTGTGCTACAGGCTACACTATCTACGTACAGTTGTGCAGGCGCACCGAGGGCCAGTCGTCCAGGTCGTGTGCAGGCGGGTCTGTGCTACAGGCTACACTATCTACGTACAGTTGTGCAGGCGCACCGAGGGCCAGTCGTCCAGGTCGTGTGCAGGCGGGTCTGTGCTACAGGCTACACTATCTACGTACAGTTGTGCAGGCGCACCGAGGGCCAGTCGTCCAGGTCGTGTGCAGGCGGGTCTGTGCTACAGGCTACACTATCTACGTACAGTTGTGCAGGCGCACCGAGGGCCAGTCGTCCAGGTCGTGTGCAGGCGGGTCTGTGCTACAGGCTACACTATCTACGTACAGTTGTGCAGGCGCACCGAGGGCCAGTCGTCCAGGTCGTGTGCAGGCGGGTCTGTGCTACAGGCTACACTATCTACGTACAGTTGTGCAGGCGCACCGAGGGCCAGTCGTCCAGGTCGTGTGCAGGCGGGTCTGTGCTACAGGCTACACTATCTACGTACAGTTGTGCAGGCGCACCGAGGGCCAGTCGTCCAGGTCGTGTGCAGGCGGGCGCGCGTCGCTGTGCTCTCTGCGGCGCGACACTTGTGGAGGCTCGGAGTTTGAAACACAGCCCTCGTGGATGTGCACTGTCGCGATGTCAGACCCGGGGATCTCGAACATGACTTCCAAGAGTAGGTTTTCCTGTAAAAAAAGACGTTATGTTAGAGGGAATCGCCTAAAAGTGGAACAGAAACTTGATCATTTTTCCACTGCCATGACTAACATTCAGCTTAAGTGTAAACGATGTTTCAATATGGTCAGTCAAACTAACATTAAGAGTCAGTTATGAAATGTGTTTCCATGATTGACGGTGGAAAGTCAGAGGGCTAGTATAAACTTAGATTTTTAAACAAGTCATCTTAAGCTTTAGTGCCATTGTCCTATAGGGTGTAAAAAGACCCATCGTCTAGCAGTTATCTACGCATTTTGCTGCAAAACGAATTTTATGTTTTACGGCAGCGCGCAATGTTAAAGGCGCAATTCCACCAAAATTGTGTTCAGCACATTAATTTGTTCACAAACATTTTGCGCAGAACTCCAAAAGTGCACGTCCTGAGCTGCAGATTATTTTCCCCCAGCAAAGCTGTATGTGATTTTTGTAAGTGTACAGTGCGGCACATTTGTGAATGTTAGCTCGAGTGAGTTCACCGAATGAAACGGCAAAACTCCAACAGTGTCGTACAGTGCCGACACTGGTGGAATAGCGCCTCCACGCTCACAACACATTGTGCTTATGGTTGCATGAAACGGTACAGGAGTAGTATTTAAAGTGAAATAACATTTAAAACTTGTTTTCGTGAAAAAAGAAAGAACTTTGATCTGCAATATGCAATATCGCCTCCACGCTCGCAACACATTGTGCTTATGGTTGCATGAAACGGTACAGGAGTAGTATTTAAAGTGAAATAACATTTAAAACTTGTTTTCGTGAAAAAAGAAAGAACTTTGATCTGCAATATGCAATATCGCCTCCACGCTCGCAACACATTGTGCTTATGGTTGCATGAAACGGTACAGGAGTAGTATTTAAAGTGAAATAACATTTAAAACTTGTTTTCGTGAAAAAATAAAGAACTTTGATCTGCAATATGCAATATCTCCATAACCACGAAAAAAATAATGTTTTCTTCCTATGTTACCCAAATTACAATTTTTTTTCGATCTGATAAGACTTCTACCAGTTCTAGTTTAAATGCAACCAAAATTTTAATTGTAAATATTATTTTCCCAATATTCCTAATAACTTACAGAGTAAATTTCGAGATACTTACTGAATAACTTCCCATATATTAACTTTCTGGGTATTTTCTCATTGTTCCTATCAAGTTACTTAAAAAAAAATCTTGACAAGTTTCTGTCTGGGAATATAAATGGTAAGTTTCAGTGTAAACACACATTTACACATTTTACTTATCAAAATTTATTCAATTTGAACCCACTTTGAATTTTTACGATCACTAAAGTATTTTCAGAAATAATCATACTATACATTTTTTAAATCTAACGTCTATTATAATCGACTATACAATGGTGCCGATTCTCTTGTACACACGGCTACATATCAAGCTATACAAATCCAGTTTACGCTGGTCTCGCATTGTATAGGATTTTCGTACAATGAGAGATTAGCTTATACTGGAAATGGATAGCTTGATATGTAGCCGTGTGTACAGTGGCCAGCACATCAAGCTACACGAAACTGTTTCATCATAACCACAGAATATAAATGGACAGTAGGGAAACTAGGTCTATTTGTAGAAATAATTACCTACGCTCCATTGGAGCGTTAGGGTTGGCACTCTTAATGTTTGTAAAATTCAAACTCAAAGCATTTATTTCAAATAAACCAATTACAGGCACTTTTGAATTGTCAAGGGGTCGGTCAGTCAGAAAGTGAAAAATTGAAAAGTGGTTTATTGGAACGAAGTTCTTTTAACGCAGCTTGCGATAGGAGTTGACAGGTGGAAAAAGCGTTCTTACATGTTATGCGACACCGCCCTCCATGCGACTTTTTTCTTTCGTCAAAATATAAAATTGTTAATTTTCACAGCCGCCATCTTGGATTTACATTTTGACCTCACTATCGGCTTTAGCACCCTCGAAAACCATGAAAACGACACCCATGACGAACAATTTGAATTTTTTTTGCAACCGCCATCTTGTATTTACATTTAAATTTAAATGTTACTGGTGCCGATTTTATTGTACACCGAACTAAACTAACTAAACTATCAAAAAAATTCTTTACTTTTGGCTATGGGAATCTTAAAGCTATTCTGCAAACAATATTCTCGACATTAAAAAATAACTTTGACTTTGAATTTCAATTCTTTATTAGTGGCTTTTGTGGACATGATATTTATTCAGATATGTTACTTTAGTTGTAATTGCAATCATGTCATTAATATTTTATATACTTACATTATTTTATATTTTGTGAATGTGAGAACGTTGTAGGCCTAGTAGAGTGTAGATTTGTTGGCACTTTTCTATTTTGTTAAGTACCTGGTAATTGTTGAACGGCCTACACTGTCCTCCCATACCTATTATCACTGTTATTTAATAATATTGTAAAGCCAATTATTTTTAAAAGAGTAACCGTGGAGTTTCTTGCCGGCTCTTCTCTAGGAAACGACTAATTGGAACCGTGCACCTAGCTTCTGACGTCTCATAAGTGCCCATGTAGGTTTATGTGAAATAAAATATTTTGATTTTGATTTTGACTTGCCCCATCCCTAGTAATACGTAATGACCTTTGTAGGGCCAATCAGATCGTAGTACCCCTTTTCCTCATACCTCAGCTAGTTGACAGATTTATTTAATGCGTTAGATCAAGCATTAGGCGTCTATGGCTATATGGTCGTTGCTTTTGGTCAATTTCAGAATGGGAAATCATCGTTTGACAGGAATAAAGAAAATTTTGGTGATTTATTTGTCTAGTTTGGAGGCATTTGTGACAAGAAAATCGGCACCAATGTTTATCATAATTTTTTGTAATGATTTATAATAGTACCTTTTTAGATAATCACAGTCACAGCTAAACTTAATAACAAAACTAAACGACAAACCTAACAATTTAATAGTTATAAAAACATTAAGGAAAATGAGTCTTCTAATCAGAGCTTTCAGAATCCGTTATTATTGTTAAATACGAATAAAAGTGAAAGAGATAGCTATAGCATAGAAAGACAAATGCTGTGCGTAGTACAACTTGTAGGTACGAATGCGAAAAGCGAGCTAGCAACTGCGTGTTTTAAACAAATATTACTTAAAGAAATCAACAAGACGATATTAAACAATATTACCAGCGTGCAGCTTGGTAAAATACTGGTAATGGTAAAATGGTAACGGCACATCACTAGTCGTGCGTCGCGTTCGACCACTGGATTCCAGATGCAGGTTGCACGACTTGCACGACCCTCATTTCTACATTATCTGTAGTTTTATGGTGTAGCCAGACGCCTCTCGTCGTGTTTTTTTATTTACCTTCAACGGAGTATAGGCAAGTACTTCCATAGTTGTAACAGCTCTATATTCGATCTCATTATCGCGCTATCGTATTTCCGAAGATAGACGATAATTCTCGAAGCGCATACTTTTCTTAACAAATCACATACACAGCATTAAATCAAACCCACATACATGCGAGATTTATAAGGTATTGACCTTATAAATCTCGCATGTACTCGTATGTGGGTTTTCTATTGTTTCAATGACATAATGTAATAAGCTACATACCATGATGGCCCTGAGCCCTCTCGCGCCCGTCTTGCGCTCCATGGCAAGCGCGGAGACGGCCTTCAGCGCGTCCTCGCTGAACGACAGCTCGCACTTGTCCATCGCGAACAGCAGCTTGTATTGAGATACCTATAAATGCGTATTATATAAATATTATGTCAGAAGCTTTCAAGACTTTCAGTCAAAGCATCTACTTCAATAAAACCATTTACAGGCACTTTTGAACCGTCAAGGAGTAAAGCCGCGCGGGTCCATACACGCGTGCTCCGGGCGGGCCCGCTGACGCCAGATACTGGCACTTTTTCTAGGGTTCCGTACCAAAATGGTAAAATGCGACTCAGTCTGTCTGTCCGTCTGTCACAGCTGGATATCTGAAGAACTACTAATGCTATCAACTTGAAATTTGGAATAGTTTTAGATGACGTTTGCTCAACTATTTTGCAAATAAGAAAGATTTTTTTTTTTTTTTGCAACAAGTACTGAACGGGGTTCTTAAAAATTCGAAGTGGGGCTACTAGGGCATGTGGGGTATCATATGAAAGAGCGAGCACATTATCAAAAATTTTTTTTGCCGCATTGTTTTCGACTTTTGACGAAAAAAAAAAAAAAAAATACCGTTTCCCCCTTATATCCGAAGTTTGCGTAGAGAAAAATCTGAAATGATTCTATGTGATATAAGTTTATGTAAAGATTACAGGAAAAAATAAAACGAAATCTCAAAAAAGCACACTTTCTAATATTGCAGTTTTAGGTCAGCGCCATCTCTTGACCGAAAGTGGACCAATTTGTTTTTTGATGGTTCGGAACCCTTGGTGCGCGAGTCTGACTCACTCTTAACCGGTTTTTTCGCTAGTCGTTGTTTTGCTAAGTTCTCCATCGACACGACTGTACATGCACACCGTTAAAATGAAAGTACGGGTAATGAGCGGACACCCGCGCCGCGTGGCCGTCGCCGGCGCCCGCTTGACGCCTAAGAACGCCATTACATTTTTTTTTGTGATCGTTATGTTTTGGCGTCGGCATTGGTGTTATCTGCACTACGGCACATACATACCTGTTGTTCCCGACAATTTGCTGTAGGTAATGGCATGAAAATGTGGTAATGTTTTTCTTCTTAGTCTATGGGTTAAAACTGGTATAAGAACGCGGTGGGAAAATAGACAACTAGCATGTCTATTTGTTATTTTTTTTTCGACATCTCTTCCTATATTGCTGGACAGTGCGTGTCGGACCACGCACAATGAAGGGTTCCATAATTGTAATGAATTTATCCCAAGAACAAACTTAACATTATAGTTGAAATCTATGGTCTCCCATACATTCCAACTGAAAATGTAGGTTTGTACGCACAATATTGAGAGATTTACCATGTGTATAAAACTTTTTATAGGTTTTCCTGTAATCTATAAGTAAAGAACTAGTTTCTATATTTTTTCTGGCTTAGTAGACTCGGAGTTAATTGGCTGTCATAGACGGACAGACGATACGAGTGATCGTATAAGGGTTCCGTTTTTTCCTTTTGAGGTACGGAACCCTAAAAATACATACAAAAATAAATGAATCAAGTTTCAACTTACCATAGCGTTTTTAGGTTCCGTTAGTATCCGTACGAGCAGGTCTTGGTTGAGACTATGGAAAGGTACTAGTACAGGGAATCTACCCACGAACTCCTGCAGAATAAAATAATGTCGTGTTAATAAAATCCCTCACAGTAGTATTTGATGGTCAAGTTAATATTATCGCATTTATCACACTGATCAGTTAAGACTCATAATAATATTCCCCACCGCAGTAACTCTAAGTTGACGTCGTCGTGGGCCTTGCGCGCTCCGAACTTTAGGTCTGTGCCGGTGGAGTTTGCTTTGCCGAAACAAGTCTAGGGTGAGGAGCCAGACCAAGAGAGATACAGAAATCCGCAGGACAGCATATGGCAAGCTGTTGGGCAGTTGCGACCCCACGGACCCTATCTCAGAAGAAGAAGAGAAGTCTTGTTCCTCATCTCTGGCTTGCCTTTATTGACCGACCAGAGTGAACACTGACGAGGAACAAAGCTTCCAACTCTTTCTGGCCTTCATTGGCCGGCTTGAGTGGAGATTCGCAAGGGCAAACGTACTTTGAGGAGGTAAGTATTCTAGTAGGGCGCTGGTAGGGAACTTGACCGTACTTCTGGGATTGTCCTGATAGCCGTGGAATATCTCTTCATTCCTCAAGCACCTCAGGATATTTGCCCCATTTTCGCCACGTCACTATGCACTGACCGGTATCATGCCGAAGTCGATGAGGTCCCGCGCCTGCACCTTGCGCAGCCAGGCGTCGCGCTCGTCGTTCTCGGCGCGCGCCGAGTCCAGCGGCGACGCGTCGGAGGCGGCGGCGGCGCCGGCGGCGCGGCGGCCGGCGCGCGGGTCCCAGGCGCCGAAGCCGAGGTACTTCTCGTTGTTGCGGCGCTGCACCAGCCTGTGCGGGACTCCTATTAGCGGGAGGTTGACACGCCGCGCGCATCGCATTGGGGTCGTCGCTACATTACGGCATTTAACACTTTCAATGCCAAAAACCCAGCATATGGGTCTAAAAATAATTCTATCGCGTGCCCAAAACCCGCATCCGAGTCGTCGCTGTAGGTAGCTATTGATGACTTCTGTACATGACGCGTCGTGGGCATGTACAGAAGTCATCAATAGCTACCTACAGCGACGACTCGGATGCGGGTTTTGGGCACGCGATAGAATTATTTTTAGACCCATATGCTGGGTTTTTGGCATTGAAAGTGTTAACCAGTGCGCAAATCTTTACTAATTAAACTTAAACGGGTTTTATTAATCACCTATTTTAAATTTTGATGTCTTAGTACAAAAAAAATTAGTTATCGCTAACAAAATATATTTATTTTAAAACTGGTTTAATGGGTACTCGCCGGTACGTGAAGTGTAGCGGAACGCAGTAGTAGGTACCTATCAGCTGTGCGCTCGCTCAATTCGCCAGCGTAGGTATTTACGCGAACAATTTTTTTAAGTTTAGGGCGTGACCTGATTCATTCATACTTTCATGGGCATAGAACCACCAAAATGCAGAAAATAAAGCTTTGTGATCAATTAAATTATAAGGAATTTATAACACACTTATTCGGGGTCCTGAACTGTTTGTGACCATTTGATCAAGCAGCCTTTGAGTGGCTGCTAAAATGGTCCTTTCCTTAGGGACCGCGGGGTTACGGATCCCATTACGTCGCATACCAGATATGTTCTCCCTCACATACATTCTTCGAGGTACTCGTAAGTTTTAACCACTTACTATACACACGCACCATCTCGTAAAACTCGCGATCTCATAAAAGTCTGACATCGTTGTAAGTACAAAGATGTGCATTGCAGTGCATGCGCAGAAAAGCGTCGCGACGCATCATTAATCGCGCCGAGTACACGTGCGTAACGGGACTGTCGGCAAACGTGCGCGGCAACGCCCTGCCGCTCGGCCGGGGGATGCACCCAGCCGACACCCGACCAAGATATTATTACGAATAGATTGTGTCCATATTTTACCGACTTCAAGTCGAACAAAAAAAATTTTTGAACAAATAATGGAAATGTGTTCTATTACTGATACTGAACCACCAAAAAAATTGCGCACTGGTTAAAAACTAATCATGTATAACGAAGTTAAAAGGAAAACTATCACAGCTAAGTAAGCTTTACAAGATACCGAGTAATAGTCGACCAACTTACATTTACAGTCGAAGAACATGTTTTTCAACTACAATGTTAAGTTTGTTCTTGGGATAAATTCATCCCAACTATGCACACTGTGAAATTTTGCTTCAATTGCGGTCACCTATATTTTATCCCTTCATTCTATAGATCCAGCGAAGAACTAAAACTTCTGGAAAGGAACCATAGTTTTTTTATGTTTAGTTTTGAAGTTATTTTAAAACTCGAGAAAACTCCATAGAGACCATAGAAATGCATTATTTCGACTCAATTATATGATTTTGCAATTGTTATAGATGAGGTTTTAAAAAGGACTGTTATATCAATTAGCTTAGTGGTTTTTTTTTTTTAATAATCGTAAACAGAAGGAAAAAACTAACGCTTTTTTCAAAAAATTAAAATATTTTTTATTGAGTTAGTCTCATTGTATCCGCATTTTTTTTTAAACATGAATAGTTTTATATCATAATATACTTTAGTATAAAAATTAAAAAATCTGGTGTGGATAATGCGGGACTTCTGAGTTACTGAATTTTTATTTTTGAGGCTGTCACTTTATTCTATACTATAACTATTCTTGGATAACTTTGACTGACTATTTTTCTTAATGTAAAATGAAATATAATGGTTTTCTTTGGTGTATAATTAAGTATTTGTAAGACTCCTGACACGCCTATTTCCATAGAAATTCTATGGAAACTTTAGAAATGTAATATTTCCGAAGTCCCACTGTTAACTTATTTGCTTTTTATTTTGTGTTGTTAATTGTTGTTAATAACTATATTATGCTTGCTCAGAATTAAAATCGGACACGGAATCGATAGCAATACGGAGAAAACCGCAATTTAGTGAAAATAGTAAAAAAAAACTATTTCTCTTTGTACATCGTAGATGCAATACCTAAACTTTGTATGGACTTAGATATTGTATTGTTACTGTAATAAGCAATGATTTATGTAAATCATATTATTATTATGAAATGTACAAATAAAAACAGTGTTTTGCTGACGTCAGCATAACTTCAAATAACTTTAAAACTAAACATAATAAAATCATGGTTCCTTCCCAGAAGTTTTAGTTCATTGCTGGTTCTATAGGATGAAGGGATAAAATATAGGTGACCGCAATTGAAGCAAAATATTTCAGTGTGCGTGACCGACACGTACTTGGCCGGTTTTCCTGTGTATTTAAATTTCTGGACCGATTGCTTTTAAAATCGATTCCTGCCTATGCGCCTGTATGTAAGGTACCTGTCGAGCCCGTTGTAGGCCCCGCTGGCCACGAACAGGATGTTGGTGGTGTCGACCTGCACGGCGTCGCCGCGCAGCTTGCGCGAGTTGCGCTCGGGCACCGACACCACGGCGCCCTCCAACATCTTCAGCATGCCTTGCTGCACGCCCTCGCCTGGAAACAGAAATACAACAACGTCTTCATTTTGCCACTGTCGCAAATAGTGAAAAAAGTACGGACAAGTGCGCGTCGGACCACGCAAAATAAAGGGGTCAGTAGTTGGGATGAATTTATCCCAACAAACTTAACATTGTAATCATAATCATTCATTTATTTGTCAGATCATGGTCGGTATGTATATTACATGGTCTTAATATAATTGTAGTTGAAAAACAAGTTCTCCGATACATTCCAACTGCAAAAATGTAAGATTTTACGCACAATTTTGAGAGATTTACCATGTCATTTTAAGATAATAGACTTCCTATAGGTTTTCCGGTAATCTATAAATAAACAACTTTTATTATTATTAGGCTCAGTGGTTTCGGAGATAATGGGGGAATGGTCAATTTTCATCTATTTTCTTAAATAAATTTGAAAGTATTTGTAAATCAATCAATCTGCCTAGCCTTTTCCCAACTATGTTGGGGTCGGCTTCCAGTCTAACCGGATGCAGCTGAATACCAGTATTTTACATGGAGCGACTGCCTATCTGACCTCCACAACCCAGTAACTGGGTAACACGATACCCCTTGGTAAGACTGGTTGTCAGACTTTTTGGGCTTCTGACGACCCTTAACGACTGTCAAAGATACACGAATGACAGCCGGGACCAACGGCTTAACGTGCTTTCCGAGGCACGGAGGAGTCTCGGTATGTAAAGATGGTCACCCATCCACTGACCAACCCCGGCAAGCGTAGCTTAACCTGACGGATCGACCCGTGCGGCTGTTATTACTTAGCCACGAGCTCCTCATTTGAAAGTATTTGTAATAAATTATAAAAGAAACATATATCTGAAATCCTTACAATAAGCCCTTTCATTTGATATGTCACAAGGTACAGTTCGCAACTTTTCTTAAAATTTTCTAATTGGCCTTCTTTTTATTTACGTAACACGTCCGTTTTTGGGTCACAGAAGCTCATATGTGTACCACATTTCAAATTAATCGACCCAGTAGATTCGGAGCAAATCGTCTGTGACAGAGGGACGGACATACGTGTGATCCTATAAGGGTTCTGTGTTTTCCTTTTGACGTACGGAACCAATGAGGTTATATTATACTAGAGGCGCAACGTCCTACTAAAAAAATCCGCAAAACGTAACCACTTACGAGTTAAGGCTCGTACAGACTCGCGCGATATCGCGGCCGCGACAGGCACCGACAAAGAAATTGTGCTCCTAGTGTCGCGTCGCGCCCGCGATATCGCACGAGTCTGTACGACCCTTTAAAGACGTAGCTTTGAAACGGATACATAAATTATGTCGAAATAATATGTTTGTCTCATTTCTTCTCCCGTCAAACTAATTACGTTGGAACGAGACAAGACATTGTTATCGGAAAAACAGCCAGAGTTGCCAACGATCAACGTTATATTACCCCAGAATGAATATATTTTTTATTGAATCAATTACCTACTATGAAAGATTGTATTATGGAACTTTCAATAGATTAAAGATTGAAAGAAATTGAAGAATTTAATACATATAGGAAGAAAAAAAAAATGTGCGTAAACGTAAATATTATATTAATTTCAAAACTATTAATATTGTGTCAAATAACTATTGTTTAAAATGGAATGATATTATTTCAATGTTTATGACAATCATTTATCCATACTAATATTATAAATGTGAAGGTAACGCTGAACCGATCGTCATGAAATTTGGCAGAGATATAGCCTGGGATGGAGGACATATGTTACCTTTTATGCGATAACCGACATCCACGCGGGCGGAGCCACAAATGATAAATTATTTTAATTCTGTAAGTAGTAGTTTGTAGTAAGTTTGTACAAACACTTTTACACGTCAATCATATTTTTATAACTAGATGAGGTTGGCGTTTCCTATCTGACTACTCTGAGATGAAAGACCGAAACAAACTCAGCGATCACAGTCTCTTTTAAAGTCCAGACGTAATCTTGGTCAGATCATGCGAAGACCATGTAGATTGGTGTCTGAAATGGGCTTTTGATGAAAAAACCACACAGATTGAGTGGACCTGTCCAGTCAGTGCACAACACTAACACAATGTGATCATAAACAATCTAGAATTTTTCATTTAAAAATATAACCTCACTTTACGTCTAATAGTAGGGGAGCCCATGAAGTGATTTCGGGATTTACTAAAGCGCGGCAGATTAATATACGGGAGGATACCTTGTACCCGGTTAAGTACTTCCACCAAATATGAGTCTTATACAATGTCGCCCATGCGCATGTGACCGCCCGTAATATTCTGAATATTCATGAAAAAATGTCGAAAATAAACTTCAAAAGGGGGGGTCTATCTACAAAATTTTTCATGTTATTCAATTTTTAATTTTGTAAGTAGAGTTTGTAGATTTGCTTTCTATTTTTTGACACATCTCCGAAGTTTATGGGTCGATTTGGATTCTGTTTATTATTTCCAAAAGCTTATGAGTTATTTTAACAGGTTAATTAACATTTTTACTAAAAATTATCGACTACGAAAAAAAAGACGGAATCGAAGTCATTTTTTCGGTAAAAAATTGTGTATTTATTTTAAAAAAACTAGTGTAAGTCTATAAATTATCCCCATAGGACGACTTTTTTAATTATTATTTGTAATCTACTACATGTCAGCTAAAAATTCACAGAACATTACTAATACCTATCTCTAAAAAAAAACCAGCAAACAACTTGTTGAACATTTGCAACTATTCAAATAAAAGGGTCGCTCAGGTAGAAACCGGTTCCTAGAAACAGCTTTTTAACAATTGCGTCCCTGCTGCTGCTGCAGAAATGAAAGAAAACCGTGAAGAATTACGTCGTACAATAAAAAGTGTTGCCATGAGGGCTTTAGTTTGTTTACAGGAGGGTGGGGGCCATTTCGAAAATCTAATTAATTAAAATTCTTGTATTTTTTATTTTTTTAAGTAAAAATCTGGCTATTGATTGTTTGTTTTTATTTCCATTATCGTCCTCCTTATTAGTTTAACCTTTTAGTACTCACTGCTAAGAGCGGGGACATTTAATTGACTTTCACATTTTCTTTTCCTAAATTTGACCCTTAGAGTTTTAGAGTTTTACTTTGGATTTAGTTACAGTTTGGTTTAATAATGATCTGTGAATTTTTAGCTGTTATGTAGTAGATTACAAATAATAATTAAAAAAGTCGTCCTATGGGGATAATTTATGGACTTACACTAGTTTTTTTAAAATAAATACACAATTTTTTACCGAAAAAATGACTTCGATTCCGTCTTTTTTTTCGTAGTCGATAATTTTTAGTAAAAATGTTAATTAACCTGTTAAAATAACTCAAAAGCTTTTGGAAATAATAAACAGAATCCAAATCGACCCATAAACTTCGGAGATGTGTCAAAAAATAGAAAGCAAATCTACAAACTCTACTTAAAAAATTAAAAATTGAATAACATGAAAAATGTTATAGATAGACCCCCCCTTTTGAAGTTTATTTTCGACATTTTTTCATGAATATTCAGAATATTACGGGCGGTCACATGCGCATGGGCGACATTGTAATATATGGCCGCCCGTCAAGTATAGAGGATCAGATTAGTAAAAAAAAAATATCATCTGAAATTCTCGAGCGCGTCAGATTAAGTTAAGGGTGAGTTAGTTACATGCTAAAACGTGTATGTATATTCCACTAATCTGACAATTTGAGAGTGACGTAAAGAAGGGGGAGGGATACAAAATTGTAAAAAAAAAAACGTCATCTCGACATTCTCGAGCGTGGCCAGTTTTATTTTTATTTTGAAGGGTATAATTCAAGGATTACGAAAAATATATAATCTGACGATTTCCACAAACCGAAGTAACAAAAATTCATATAAATTCGTTTAATGCGTGCAGCTACGTGATGCCTATATTTCCCTCTGGCGCCTGTTACACGTAAATTATTTACTGTGTTCCGCCAATAAATACTAATGTATCGTGGTATTTATTGAACGTGTAACTATCGTACTGATGAACGTCAATATTTAAGGGCCTATACTACCTGAAATGGCTTAGCATGGTCCTCCGTTATGTCGAAAATACTGCAGCATTAATTTTGAAATAAATATATGGTAAAGGAGGATTAATGTTAAGTACTATGTTAGCCGAAAACACAATTCCATAAAAAATTCTCTATAGAAAAAAAATCCAAAGTTACCTCCAAACCGAACAATAAAACGCTGGTATTCAAAAAATACTTTAAATTAGATAATGAAACTTTGCATATTAATTGAACTAACTATAAAGCAGGTCTTAAGTTATTAACTTTTTTTAAATGACCATTATTTTCACCGTAAAACGAAATTACCTAAACTATCGGCGCCTTGGAGCCTTTTCCCTGCCGCCCTGTCTCGCTTGCTCGCGTGACCGGTAACAATAGTGTGCGAGCGAGATACAGAGTGAGGTGGGGCTGAGGTAGTATAGACTCTTAATAATGGATTTCTAGATTTCTTGATTCCGTATTGACGATCCTTCGGAATGTGATAAATATTGAACGTCTAATCTCGCCTCAGTATTTATCACGTCAGTAGTGTACTGTTGATAAGTAATGCATAGTTAATGCAAATTTTTCTCTTGGGGTAATAGCTTTTCTCATCACTGTATCTTGCTTTGTTAAAAATAGTGTTACCATTGTTAGAAGTTCTTCAAAACAAATATCGGGCATTCGAAAATAATTCTCGTAATCATCTATTTCGCCATGTAGATTCATTTCAGCCATTAAATTCAAATGGGTGTACACACGGCCACAAATCAAGTTATAAATTTTTAGTTTAGGCTGATCTCGCATTGTATAGGATTTCCGTACAATGAGAGGTCAGCTTATACTAGAAATGTACCAGTTTTTTGCCCACCGTGTTCTTTTAACTTTATTTTTTAAACCAATTGCAAAAATAATTGCCACACAAGCTTTAATTTTTAGCTGTATGTCCATTTTAACGTGTATTAATTAATAATTTAAATGTTAATAATTAAATAATAAGAATTTCATTTTAATTGTTTATAATTATTTTCTTGTAATTACAAGTATTCTACTTAAAAAAACATACTCTTATTTATTTGCATGCTATTTCCTTAGCTTTTCAATTAATTAAGTTCAATGATTTTTTTTTTTTAATTGTCAGATTAGGTGAATCCCTCCAGATAATCGTCAGATTATGAGACAGCACGTCTAGGGCATAAAGATGAACCATATATATATTAATCTGACACGCTTGAGTATTTCAAAATGACGAATTTTTTTTGCACATTCTAATAATGGCCGCGAGTTTGCGTCACATCCAAATCGTCAGATTATTATATAAGAGCTTTTTTTTTTAGGTTCACTTAACGTCCCCTTCGAAAATCTGACGCGCTCGATTATTATTATTTTTTTTCATTTTTAACCCTTAAGTACGACCAACCCCATCATGGAAACAATCAGATTAACATACGTACATTTTTTTAAATATGTAGGACATGCGATGATATCAATATCTGACGCGCTCGAGTATATCCATGCAACAATTTTTTTTACATTTTTGAAAATTTATAGCCGCTCCCCCACCGATGAAAAGGTATATATTATAGGACATTTTTTTCTTTTTATCATCTAAGCTTAGCAACCCAATAGGTCTCTATGACGCTCGAGTAAATCCCGATTTAGCATCGTGGGCTCCCCTACTATAAGATTATTCATTGCTACTCGTAATAAAATAATTATTTTTTGTAAGAAGTGGTGATTTATTAAGTTAAAACCTTCGAAATACACGTTAATGTGTTACTTTTCTATTTAGTAAGTGTTTGGGTACTGCACAGTATGTTTAAACCAAACATACTATAATAATAATTTAGATTACAGGAACATACATTCGTCATTCACTAAACTCCCAACAGTCTGGCAAAATCAAAATCATTTTTACTGGTAACCCTGGTGGCAAAAAAAATAATTGATAAATGTAATTCGTATTTTAATGTTTTTTTTTTTTTTGGATAATCTGAAGAAAATTTAGCAAACTTTCTTGTGAAATGTAACACCACTTGCTTTATTAATCTTTTCAGACCGTGACATGCAAATTTTAACTTCACATATCACAATTTTGGTATTTTTTATCCATATGCTATTACGTTCACTTTACGTCAAGTTGACAACTGAAGTCAGATATGCCTGTAGACATATACGACGTAGTAATGCGTTGGTGCCGTACATTGCTGATCTAGTCCTATATAAGATCATTGTACGGAACACTAAAAATTTGACGAAAACGAAAATGATCGAACATGGATATTTCCGCCGAAAATGACTGGAAACGAAATTCGGTCGGACTTTTTGTGGCATTTTATAGAGCTAATAAGTGCTGAAGGTTTAATCCTATAAGAAAATACAAACTAGTTATGGGAAAGGAAACACAGTCAACATTGACTAAAGCAATCATATTGTCAGTAGGCAGCACTATTATTAATTAATTAAAAATCGTCTTTCAAGTTTTTATTAGATTAATTTTATGTAGGTAACGTTTACGTTGCTATAATAACCGGCACGAGTCGTGAGCACAGATGGGCAGTAGTGGGGGCAAGCTCGCGCATGTACACTTTCAGCGAAATCAAAATGACACGCGAGAGTCCAATCGACGACGAGTATCGGCTGACGAACCAATCGCATGCAGCTCGGCGCCCCCCGGCTTCTTCATTCCGCCAAAGAGACCTAAAAATCTACTACTGCGCAGGTCAGTTTGTGCTCACGACTCAAGCCGGTTACTATACCTACATAAATACCTGTCGGCAACAGGAACAACTTGCGACCTACGAATGCCCTTCAAGTTAAAGGAGAAATCTATTCAATACTCAATATACTCGTATTTATTGCTTCCACGTGTGAACTTAGGTGGTAGGTTTTACAATAATTTATGATCATTGTGGACCCTGTCGGGCACAGCAAAAGTAGGAGCGTGGAAGAGGGCTTTTATTTGACTACAATAATTGTTATTAAATGCTAATTAATGTTATTATTTTATAAAACATTTTACATTTGTCATTTAAATATTCATTGATATTGTAATAGCATTAAGATGATAGAAATAGTTTTAATTTATTTATTCATGTATAAAATTTTTGTTCATTTTTAATTTTATCTGGTAGTTTATTATTTATTTTAAATGACATGACTAGTATACTTGTAGAGTGCATTTTTAGGTTACGAGCTTGGTAAGTTTAACCTATTTTTATGACGTAATGTATATTTTAAACCGACTCCATAAAAAGGAGGAGTTTCTCAATTCGGTTGTTTTTTTTTTATATTTGTTACCTCAGAACTCCTTCGTTTATGAACCGATTTGGAATTTTTATTTTTTTATTTGAACGGATATACTTCCAGATTGGTCCCTTCTGTCCCAAAATCCAGTTCTAATGATGGGATCCATGAGGAATTGAGGGAACTCCTCAAATTTTATAGGCATTCATACAGCGATTTTTGTATTTTCATCAACAAATCATGCATTTACATTCAGAAAGAAATCATTTGGTGAACCGGAATGATACGTATTTCACGGGTAGCGATAAGATATGTCGATTAAAATAGTTAAGCGACTATGAAATTTGAAATAAATGCTGATCAAAATGGTACCATCAAACTGATCTGATGATGAAGCCGAAAGGTAGGCAACGGAACTCCGTAATAATATATCCTAGCAGATCGCGAAAAAATAAAATAAACAGCTGTCCCATACAGTTTAGAACAGTAGGTATTAAACTTTAGTATGGAATAGCTGTTGTTTATCAATTAATTTAATTTAGCTGGTATTTAATCCACTCGGTGTATGTTCATAATGTTATAAGATTTCCTGTCGCTATTATGGTATACGAATTGGTGTGGGGTAGGTACCACAACTAAAAAGGGATAAAAAAAAACATAATTAAAAGAAAAACCAAATAAAATAAAAATAATTTTAATTGTGGAAGTCGGTAGCAAAAAACTAAAATTCGTTTTTTTTAAGTCGGTTGTTTTTTTTTTTTTGTATAAACTTTTGATTGTATATTTTCTCTAGTAAAAGTGTTGGTAACTTCGAACGAATTTGTATATTTCTAGAATGTGTAGGGAAGGGTTCATCTACAAGTCTGTGATAAGGCCTATCGTAATGTATCTGTCAAGAACAAGACTGATGAAAAAAGATTGCATGCAGCGGAGATGAGAATGTTGAGATGGATATTATTATGTATGAATGTTGAATGACGAAAATGGATAAAGTAAGAAATTAGTAAATAAGGGGAAGTTTGAAAGCGGCGCCAGTGACATCAAAGTTGAAAATAAATCGTTTGGCTTGGGTATGGGCATGTGATGAGAAGGGAGGGAAAACGCTGGAATGATGGATGGATTGTGTGAGGAATGAATTGAAAGAGATGGGAGTAAATGATAGCGTGATGGTTGACAGAGGAGAATGGTAAGAGAAAACGTGTTGCGCCGACCCCAAGTAACAAGGGACAAGGGTAGTCAAGATGATGAATGTTTCCGTCACTATAGTTCAGTATTATAATAAAATCTGAAGGGTTGTTCTTACCTCCAACATCCCTTAGCTGGTGTATGCCCGGCACGGCGCCGATCTTGTCGACCTCGTCTAGGAACACGATGCCCGTTTGTGCTCGCTCAACGCTGTAAACAAAAACAGAAAAATTATACGTTTTTATTCTGACTGGGCCTTTTGGCACGAGGGTAAAGGTAAAAATAAGGATTCAGTTTATTAAAAGTAAAGTAAATTAAAGATGGCATGCGTTTGTCGTTCATGTATATCTGTACATATTATAAACTAGCTGCTGCCCGCGGCTTCGTCCGCAAGGATTTTTCTAAAATAAAAGTAGCCTAAGTTACTCCTTATAACATCAGCTATATGCCAGTGGAAGTCCCGTCAAAATCGGTCCAGCCGTTTCGGAGGTTAGCTAGCCGGAACAAAAAGACAGACAGACAGACAAAAATTTTAAAAATGTTTTTTTTTTTTTGTTTGTTATAAGTACTATATACAAGGTGTAAGGGACAACCCTCCGCAGAATTATGGTGTGAATTCAGTATATCATACTTAGATGACCGGTACATTAAATTATTTCAGGAACGTTATGGGAATCCAATAAACCTGATTTGTTTTATTACCTCACACGCAATGTATCGTTACCGTGGCAAAACGCACGTAGCGAACGGTAGCGCATCGAACCTTCGGCCACCCTCCCCGCTACGGGGCGCGGTGAGTTCGATGAACTCTGTAGCTAGGCAGAAAGTGAACAGCTGACTTCGAGCATCGTCGTTCTTAGAGTATTTCAACATCCATTACAGATTTTTTTTAGTTTAGTAGTTTTATTCACATAAATGGAGTGCTGCGTACAGAGAATGTAATTTTACATTGAAATAAAGGAATAGTAACTGAAAAAACGATTAAAAAATGAAAATTTTCCTGAGCAAATTTCCGGTGGAATATGATTCAAAATAAGGAGCTGAATGCACCCTGTTAGTTTGCGGAGGGCTGTCTATCTCTTACATCCTGTATACTTTCATAAGCATGCATTTAGTAAAAAGCTGTTATTTTGACATTACAAATAGACACTTCAATTTTATTTATTTGTTTAGCTGAAGGTCGCTTTTCGTGCCTGTCTGTGTGACGTCGTTGTGCTTCTAAACTACGCAACGGATTTTGATGCAGTTTATCCATCATTTAGAGAATTTATTCTGGAACGCTTATTTGTATGATCTACTTAATAAAAATCTTACATTTCATTTATTCACAGACAGACAACGCACAGCCTTAGCCGCTGCGTACAAGCCTGAAATTTTGCACACAAGAGTTCCATATACAGAATCAAATTAAAATTAGCTAGCGAAACTCTGCAGACGTGCTGGGTATCGATACCTAAACATGATAAAACAGGGCATGGAGTGCGTCCCTCCTAAGGAAGGATTTAAAATTCGTCCCCTAAAGGGGTTAAATAGGGTATGGAAGTTCGTATTTTTGTCGATGGGACATTCCATTGGGCACATGGCTTGTATTTGTATAAGTTACTTGAAGTTGGCGTCCTGCAACAACTTAGCGATGACACTCTCGATGTCCTCGCCGACGTAGCCGGCCTGCGTCAGCGTCGTACAGTCGCAGATCGCGAACGGCACGTCCAAGCATTGCGCTATCGTTTGTGCTAGTAGAGTTTTACCTGTAAACAACAAGAAACATTATTGTTATAATATTGCTCCGCCAATTCGTTAGAAAGAAAATAACATTTATTGGGCAACAGATCGTGAAACACAAAAGCTATACCAATTAATAATATTGTAGTGTCTGTTTGTAATGTCAAAATAACAGATTTTTACTAAATGCATAAAACAAATTTTTAAATTTTTGTGTCTGTTTGTTCCGGCTAATCTCCGAAATGGCTGGACCGATTGTGACGGGACTTTCAATGGCAGGTATCTGATGATAAAAGGAGTAACGTAGGCTACTATTATTAAAAAAAAAAAATGCTATGAGAATGCTAAAAAGAGATCCATGTTCTTAATAAGTTTATAGGTTTGTTTAAAATACTGTGATAATTATGATGACATTTGCTTAGCTAAAGTGAATTATTTTGCAATATTATAATATTCACTAGTTCCAGGAAAAAACTTTTATGTGCGTACTTGACAGTTGCTATGCCATGCTTCCAAATAAAGTAATGACCGATTATATTAACTTTTAAATTAGTATACAATTTAATAAAGAAAATAAAACGAATCCTATTAAATCCAACCTTGCATTCAGCATTCTACGAAAAACCAAAAATAGTACTTAATCCAAAAATATGTTGGTTAACATTCTGTTTCAAAAATAGTGTTTTTTAAACAGGCCACACACGCTGGTCATACAGAAAGCTCATTATTTTGTGTAGTTGTGGCGGGGCAGGCAGGACGTGCGCTGAATAATGTAGTGAGTTAGTTAACTGTTGTGATCGTTGTTATGAAATTGTTGCAGACGAAAGTACTTACTCATTTATGGTTTTTGTAACTTTGCGAAGTCTTGTCAAACGACCGTTTTGTGTCGATTGTTCGTCTCGTTTTCTTGGCTAATAGCCAGGTTCCAGGTCAGGAGTAATAATGTTGAGGACAAGACAACAATTTATGTTTTCGTATACTGCTACGTTTGTAGAAAGACATAGATGGAAATGGACAGGGGGTCTAGTCTCTAAGTCCGTCAACAAAGATACGGGCCCGTCGAAAAGTAGTTAATCCTTCAAAACCAGTGTCTAATTCAATTTTACGGACGGACAAAAATACTTCGGGAAGAGGGACAACTGCCAAATCCTGTTGTCATTCATTCTTATTTCGGGCCACGAAGTTATCACGAAAGTGATACGTACGGAGTAGTAGTCTATCGTAACCCAGAGAAGGGTCATCCATACTATCCATACTTATATTAAAAATGTGAAAGTAATTCTGTCTGTCTATCTGTTACGTTTTCACGTCTAAGCCGCTGAACGGATTGTCATGAAATTTGGCAGAGGTATAGCCTGGGATATGGAGAAGGGTATAGGCTACTTTTTTACGCGAGTCGACATCCATGCGGGCGGTGCCGCGGGCAAAAGCTAGTACTAAATACATAAAAGATGCCTTCTTATAAGTATCTTAGAGTCTGATAAAGGCGAGCTTTGACTAATCGATGCGGTACTAACTCCAATACTAGCCAAAACACCTGACTGAATTTCCCAACTATTGCAACCCGTCACAAAAAATAGACCATTACAAAACAATGAGGAATACTCACTTAAAAACTAAACACGACATAAACAAATCCATCTTCTTTCTTTTGCGACATAATCGTGGCTATGCAAACTTAATGAGAATCCTTTAATTTCCACTTTTCGCTTTCGGCATACGAAACAGTTTGGAGTTCGTTTAACATTCTGATCTCGAGCTTACGGTTATCCCACCCATGAGCGAATGGTTAAGGAGTTAAAAAGGGTGTTGAAATAGTGGCCTTGGTGAATTTGGTTTACTTTAATTGAATAATATTTGTGGTAGAACAAATTGTGCTTAGCCTTGCCATTTATATTAAGTTGATTTTCAGCATTTTGTCCTAGGAAAATCTTAATTTTTCCGGGATTGTCAGTCAATGTGCTTTCTGTAATGCATCTGTCTCAATGTGCAACGAATGGTCACCCGTCATCAGACAGACATACTCGTAGCAACTTCATAACCGTGCAGGATAGCCGATTCGCGGGTTTTGACATTTTGCCAGTATTATTTCCACACCATAGCAGTCACTTGTATGGGAATTTGGCTTCTTTATATTGTTATATTTATAAAATATAATTCAATATTGGTCTGTTATATCACTGATCAATAATACTCTTTTACATACAGGGTAAAGTAAGCAATAACTAAGTTTATTTTTGCTCGATAATAATTCCATATTTTGACAGTCTACGCGAGTGCTCCGCAAACATTTGTCTACACAAATAAGACATAAGTATGCGTCATGTTAGTTTAATTATTTCAATTGGATAGTTTAATGGTTTCTTGCTGATACATCCAATCTCTGTTGATAGATGTTTTAAACCTCGTGAAAAAATACAATTTATTATACTTTTAGACAGAAGTATTCTTCCCCTCCTCCTTATACAATTACGAAAGTGACAACAGTACTTCCAGTTCATCTCTTTGTGTGCAGAAGTTTGATGGCATAGAAGAACTGAGATTTCCTATGAATGGAGAGCTGCTTCATCATAAGGATCATAAAACGCGACTATCAAAGAGATTAGCAACGGCTGCAAGATTAATGCGGTTGTACAGTGTTATTGCGATTACTATTAACTACTAAATGTACTAATTATAGAAATATTACTCGATTAACGAAGTAGAAAGGAACTTGTGTGGTAGCTAATGGAATAAATGATCCAAGAAAACAATTGAACTATGTATTATTGCATTGCATAATAGCATTTATTATATTATTATGCATTTTTATTGCTTTGGCTGCAGCCTCAATTACTACACTATAATGTCAGGGCTTTTACAATTTTCTTCAAGCATATGAGAACTAAGTTCCGTAGCAACAATTAAGATAGAATAGCAAAATAAACTTTATTTACATTCACACATGATTCAGACGTTATATAATAGTACATTGATACCACGATTCACCCATTGGGCAAGTCTATTGACTCTTAATAAACATGTATGGGGCTGTTGACTTTTTACTTGTACATCAATAATTAATGTATGTAATGTACATATTATACTGTACGGTACGCGGTATGTCATTGTACTGTTGTTTATATTATTACTTCATGGAATTGTAGTTTTGATAATAATTTACACTTGTCGCGGTTGGTCCGAGGTGAAAGCACGTTAAGCCATCAGTCCCGGCTGTCATTCGTAGATCTTTGACAGTCGTTACGTGAAGCCAGAAGCCTGAAAGTCTGGCAATCGGTCTTACCAAAGTGTATCAAAGGTAACCCTGTAACTAGGTCATGGAGGTCAGATAGGCAGTCGCTCCATGTAAAATACTGGTATTCAGCTGAGGTCGACCACAAAATAAGAATCAATAGCTACTTGCAATTCAAAATCATTTATTTCAATTAAACCAGGCACTTTTAAATTAAGAAAGATGAAGCTAGTTGCCCATTCCAAAGCGTAGTAGATTCCTACGGGGAAGAACGGGCAAGAAACTGCGCGGACACTGTTTTGAACTATAGCATTACAAAATATTGGTTACATCATTAATGTGGAATTTATATTTTATGTGTGAACGATGTAAAAAGCACGTTAAAAGCATCCAGAGTAAACACAATTCAAAACTAAAATAGGCCGAGGCAGCTAAGAGACGACCAATTGACCAGTCCCAAGTGCCGGGTCCGTTGAGCAACATGAGGCGTGGCTACTCACCGCAGCCAGTAGGTCCCAGCAGCAGGACGTTACTCTTGTCCAGCCTCAGCTCGTGATGTTGACGTTCCAGCACCTCGGCGCCTCCGTTATTACTGGCGTGACTTATGTGGAGGAGATCTGGAATATTGTACGTAACTTCATCAATGATTTATATAGCTTTGGAGTTCGTGATGACGAAATGAGAGCTCAACTAAGCTGATAATGCTCTTCGCCTTTTCAAAAAAGGCCCAGTAGGGTTTCATGCATTGATGTATAAGAAAAAGAAGATTAGGTACGCGCTCCTCGACGTGGACCGCATAACCTGTGCCGACCGGCACAACTTACCCTTAGTCACAATCGAACTGGTGTTTGCGCAGCACGATAAGTAAAATTACCGTAATCGTTAAATAAACAGCAACAATGCCTTCCTATGTTTTCAAAATGTGCAAAAATAATTCACAAACCAAAAACAAGTTCCACG
The DNA here is from genome assembly GCA_947523025.1 of Dryobota labecula. Classification (NCBI taxonomy): domain Eukaryota; kingdom Metazoa; phylum Arthropoda; class Insecta; order Lepidoptera; family Noctuidae; genus Dryobota; species Dryobota labecula. Next base: position 24,905,322 of record OX383295.1, on the reverse strand, counting down.
GGATTAAATGTTCACCCGTACCTACATCAAAACTTATTTTCTTTGAAATTCTCCTGAATATTCATTTGTTTCTGAGATGTTATGGGTACGTAATAGTAACAATTATGGCTATCTCGTTTCCGCTACAGCCCGCGTCATAACTCCCGCTTTTTTTATTTTTTTTGTAGTCCAATAATGTTTACGAATATATTAGAGCGTTATTTATAAGAACGGAAATTACTGATTTTGGGAGATAATAATCCCACTACTAAATATAAGCTAATAGCTTATCCCCAGCCATTATAAATCCAATAGGACATAGCCAATACATCATTTTTCGATTTTGATTCCTATGATTCCAGAATACAATCGATGTGTTTGTCAAAAATAGATTACCAATTTTTGGGCCATCGCAACTGTAAAATGTTTGCATTTGTCACATCTCTATTATTGTTTATTTATACTAAAACTATATTTATATATTTTTTTTTTTCTATATTTGACAAGTCAAACATAAGTCATCTAAAATAATTATATTCGACCTTTCCTAATAAGCAGGTCACATTTTACATCCTTCTAGTCCATCTTTAAAACTGTTCAAACATTTCAATAACAGATAATAATTGCTAAGAGCTGTTTGATTAGGCCGTCGGCTCACGTTGCGCGTTTCGCAAGACAGGTGACAATCGACAATGCTTTAAAGTGTGAAATGGTTGACTCATCCGTTGTTATTAATTCGTTACAGATCTTCAGTTAGTTTTTTTTTTTAATGCAAATTTTGGTACATTTGTGAAATATTTTTTGTGTTTCTACAAACATAGCATAATTATGTTTGTATACTGTATGTTTCGGCACAGCGGTGTGGCAAACATACATTCGATTTTACCATGCGGCCTATGGCGAATCATGCCGATCGGAAAAGAGTAACGACCATAAAGCCCATAGACGCCTAATAACAGGTGACCAATGTCTGTCAACACATCAGACTTATAGATCTGATGTAGGTCGCCACTCAATAATTTCGATTCAGTTTCGACCAGTTCTGTGAACCGTAAACACTTCCGCGTTAGTCAATAAAAATTGGTGAAAATAAATATTATAATATTCCCTTGCACAATACATTGGTGTGGTAAAAACAGATAGACTTCGAGTTTCCTTAAAGATGGCATAACAACTTCATCGGTAAGTTAATAATTACATAATCATATTTTCTGATATTATTTATCGGAGTTCATCTTATACTGGTCATAATTGTAGGTGAACCAGAGGTGCAAGGACTCTCGTTGATGTCTTTCATGTTTGGGTCCCTTACTTTTGAAAGTAATTTTGTCGCTATCCCTTTTCCTCTATTATTAGGTAAACATAAATAGTGATGCAGCAAATCCAAATTTACCAAATCTGTTATCGATAAAGCAAAAACCTATACTATAGGCATAAATAAGAAATTTGAAAAAAAAAAAAAAACACTAACTACAATAGAGAAAAGCTGCCCAATGCAAAGGCGAATTATTATTATCGCCACTTTAGTGTTTGATAGGATTAAAATAAAATCCAAAGCTAAAAGTAGTCTAATAGCTTATAGAGACAAAGGTGGCTTGATATGCCATACCGCTGTTAAACCCGCGATGGTTTGTGTGGTATGTTTAAACCTCAACAAATGTATGTAAAAAGATTTTTTGATTAATAAAAAATAAAAAATAAATATACCCTTCACCAACTGTGATCAAAATTTGTCGACGTTCTGAAATCACCATAAAAGCAAACCGTGAAAAAAATTCAAAAATCTCAAAAACGCAAAACCAACGTCCTGGTCAATAATCCTTTAAGCATTTTCATTGGCGAGGAACTATTTCCTAATATAAGTAACCATCAATTCCACTCTGAAGTGACCATTCATGTAGTGGATTTATCATTATGTGTTATGCACAAATTATATTTCCACAAGACTAGCTTTTCTTACAAAGTCTGCTCAAAACAAACACTGCTCGGAAGATTTAGACAAAGTTAATACATTTCAAAAATGATTAACGTATCAGTGTTTTTGATTGTCCAAAAATTTGGTATATTTTAATCCACACAGAAAATTTCCCTCTCACGGAGAGGAGGCGTCTGTCCCAGCAGTGGGAATATTATAGGCCATTATTGTATTCTAAATAATTATTTGACTTTCAGAATTTAGTCTTTTTTTAACTATTAGGTACATACAATATATGAAACAACCTCTGAAAAAAAAAAATCTTTTTCAATAAATACGGAAAGAATTTTGATATTTTGTTTTTATTTTTAACATTTTATATTATTACTTTAAGTACAGTCGAGTTCTAAAATATGTGCACGGGCAAAGTGATCAAAAATATGTGAACACGACTTTATTTTCAAGGGCATAAGGTTGCTCAGATATAATTGAACCTTTGGGAATGCACATATATTTATGAACTCGACTGTACCTATATTAATTACATTAAGTGCATGTTAAAATACTATTAAGAAATAGGAAGGTAAAACAGCCACTTATTTAAAAAAAAAAATCGATACCTTCGTGTTTTATTTAAACTTGCCCCATCCCTAGTAATACGTAATGACCTTGGTAGGGCCAATCAGAACGCAGTACCCCGCTTCCTCATACCTCAGCTAGTTGACAGAATTGTTTTGATGCGTTAGATCAAGCATTAGGCGTCTATGGGCTATATGGTCGTTGGAAAAGAGTAACCGTGAAGTTGCAACCCCCAATAACCCCAACCCAACCCCAACTTGATTTTTTTTGTGTTGTGTTCTTTTTTTGCGTCATGTTTACCGCAAATAAACGTTTTTTCTTTCTTCTTTTTTTTTTATTAAGTTTCTTGCCGGCTCTTCTCCATAAGAAACGACTAATGTGAAATAAAATATTTTGATTTTGAAACACTAAACTTCTGTTGCATCCTTAAGAGGGCGCTCACCGGTCCTCTAGCGCCACCCCTTTAAAAAAAAATATCTAGTGACTGGGAAGGAACTATGAAAAATGGCTCAATCAGGAACCTCGGTAAGTGTGTCTACAATTTTCTAATACCTTTTATAAAGTTTTATATTGAGACACGAAGCAACAAAATACGATCTAGAGGAATGTGGCCGCTTTTCTTTATATCAAATTTTAAGCACAATTAACGCCCTCTTAAGCACAGTTAACCGCTATGATTCTATCACGTTTTACACTTAGTCAACTTGCAGTCTAAATACTTTCCCAAAACCAAATTAAATCAACACGAACAAAATCAGGACCGTGAAAATCGTAACGAGACAGGCATAGATTGTTCTAAGAAAAAATCTGTCATAAGGTCACCTGCCCACTGAGGCGTACTGACCACGTTGTTCGGGCATTCGTCACACTTTCACGCCGCTATTGACAATATTTTTCAGTAAAAAGCACCTGCGCTTGAGAGGCGCTTTTACGGTGACGTGAACTACTCGTAAATGATGTATTAGTAATATTTCTGAAAGCCAGTAGTAAATAGCCGTAAAATCTCAACTTAGCTGCCGTTATTGGTTGAGGTTTCTTTAAGTCAGATTTAATTGAATAAACGTTTAGAAACTAGATGAAATATTTATTTTGGTTGCCTTTTTATTTTGTAGAACAAAATTATGTAGGTATATGAAAATAATCAAATTAAAACAAGCAATCTAATGGCAGAACTAGTGTCAGTTTTAAACGTTATGGGTAGAGATCGGATATTTGGATGCATATTTACCTAAAGTTAATTTTTGACTATGAAATTATAATAATATAATAATAATAAAATATTTATTCAGTATTAAAATTGGTACTTAAGATATAAGATCATAGAAATAATTTACAAAGGTATTATAATGTTAGATGTCTGTATTAGGATAAACCTGGAAGCGGCTTCTTAAACATTTTTTTGTTAATATAAATCCCGGGATTCCAGAAAATTAGGGAATGCATAACCAATCGGAAATATGGTATGGAAACGACTTCTTAAATGTGTGGTATTGTTTAACTTTACTCCGTAAGCATTCGATTTTAGAGCCAAAAAGTAGTAAATCCAATTCCGGAAACGCGAGATTTTTACCATCGATACGAAAGTGCATTCAATATTAGCCAACACCTGAACGTAAGTAAATATATATTCGATTCTATAATCAGAACTCTAAATTCGTCGATCCTGAAATCGCGGGATTTTTTCGATACTAAAGTACATTCCATAATAGCCAAGACCTCAACAGACTTTAGATAAATATGCATCCGATTATCCGATCTGTAGCGATCCGATGATATCTGTGTGGGTTATGTGTTACGTTTAATTGTATTGGGCCAAAACCTTCTTTGTGTAAGAAATTCCATGTCAATCTAGCAAAGCTTATAATACGTAACGTTTGGTGCTATGCTCACCTCTGTGTGTATGATGTAGCGGATGATGCGCATCCGCGGGCGCGCCGCTGGTGACGTTGTTGTAGATGCGCTTGTAGTGGTTGTACACGGCCACCGAAAGCACCTTCTTAGCGTACTCTTGTCCCACAACGTGCTTGTTCAGGTATTCGAATATTTTCTTAGGAGGAGGCGGAGGTTTTCTGGTGAGTAAAGAAAAAATACAACGTTAGTTAGACTAAAAACATTAGTGAAGAATATTTATTACTATAAAAAGGGACAATCTTTATACTGAAGTATCCTTGAATCCTAGTATCTTAAATGTTAGAATGTCAATTCCTCTTAGTTGCAACAAAGACAATACCCATAGGAAAAAGTGGCCCATTAAAAAGTTTAAAATAATGTTGGTTGTTTGTTTCTTCATGTTTTCTTTTGATACGTTATGAGGATATTTTCTATCGCATAAGGACCACTTTTTTCCTGACATTTGAAGTCCTAGAATGAAGATAATCTTGGTTATAAATTCGCCTGATTTCCTACAATTTATGATTAATTTCCGTAAAACTATTATGAAAAATAAAAACTAAAGCGAAGTATGAACTTTTTGTCACTAACTAGTCGAAAACTTCGACTAGCAAGTTAAATTATAACAAGATAGAGAAACTAATTTTACACTCATTCATGCATGACTGTTACATCCTAAAAATAGTAACACATCAAACAGTGATTAAGATATCATTGTCATGACCTATTCGTTATCAGATAACCACAAACTGTTATCAGTCTACTGCTACATGTATTAGGTCTGTGTCTGCTGAGCCCATGAAACTTTACATTTTATGCTCGTGCCCTCTCTGTATGAGAACAAGCCTTTGCTCTGCAGTGGGGAAATTATAATCAGCCACCCGGCGAAGGTTGTCCCACATTCGCAAGGTGCCTGGTGAGGTTTAAATATATTTTTATTCCAAAAAAAAAAAACGTGAGTGCAATGTTTGTAAGCCTAATTATAAATATCGAGTTTGTCACAATCTTCACTGCATCACGAAGGCATTTATGATACACCTATCCAATGCATTCAGTGTTTAGGAAGGCTGATAATTGCGATTAAATATTGAGCTAATCGAGTCTTGAATGCATTGCTGAAGAGTGTAAGACTATCTTTGCATTGTATAAACTCAATCTCCTTTGTATTATATAAATGCATAGCACAGGTGTGAGTCCTATGTACTATAGAGCTACCATTGACCGGGTAATGTCTTTCATTGACTTGAATGTGCCCTGGTGGCTGAGAGTATGTCATGCTCACTTAGATGTCTCGCTGATGGTGGCGTGTGTGTTGGATCATTTAGCTCCCTTCAAAATGGTTGAGCTGAATGGTGCTAATCCATGCGTCATGTTCGTGAACGGGCGCCGTCAGTTGGGACTGGTCATCTCTTAGCTGCCACGGGTTATTTTATTTTATTTTGTTTCTATTTGTTGTACCTACTCTTGACGCTTTTAAAGTTTTTATTATTTTTATTTTTACATCGTTCTCACATTTAGTTATAAATTCAGCATTATAGATGTAACGAATACTTTTGTAACAATTTAATTTAAAAGAGTGTCCATGGAGTTTCTTGCCCGTTCTTCTCTATAGGTACCTACGCTTTGGAATGGGAATTGTAGCTTCATTTTTCTTACTGACCGACTCCTTGACAATTCAAAAGTGCCTGTAAATGGTTTAATTGAAATAAATGATTTGAGTTGAGTTGAAATTGAATGCGTCCAAAAAATTGGAACGGAGTTCCTTATCGCGGCTTGCGGTAAGAGTTGTCGGGTAGAAATCGTCACGTAAGGAAAAAGCTCTATGCGACTTTCTCTCTCTCTCTCTCTCTGTTTGTCTCTTTCTATTATATACGGGTATGTGTACGTGCAAGTATCGCGAAAGAGGGCGTCCATTAATTACGTGAGGCGATTTTTCGACCCCCCAAGGGGAGAGCCCCTAGGTGAGACTTCGTGCTAGTTCATAAATATGTATGACTTAGATACAACTAACAAAAAAAAAAAACACAAAGAAAAAAAAAAACCCAGATACATTTTTACGGGTCCAGTGACAAGGACAACGGGAAAACATTTAACGAGCGACAGTGAAAGTTTAATCCGTTTAATATGACACACGAGTGCCCAGCAACACGTCTCATTTTACGTCTTTTGTTAAAACAAAGGACTTGGAAAGCGAATAAGACGAAGAAATCATGTCAGATTTTGCTAACCACATCACAGTAAACAATAATAATAATAATCTTCTTAGAACAAGAATCTTGGAACGTTGATTTAACTTTGTTAAGGAAAATAAGGTAGGACATTCACGATCGACGTAAAACTATAAGTAAAAACCTTAACTTACTTTTTAAATTCTATGAAAAAGAAAAAAAAAAAAACGCCCGTCGCGGCAACGGTGGCGGCACGAGGCGCGTGCCTTTTGATAATTAATCATCATATCAAGTAATTTTAAATTGATTTTTTTTTTAAATAATATACTCAGATTAAAAAAAAAAACTATTTCATGGCTTCTTTCTTCTTTCATACAGATGTATCTCTTAAAATATTTCGTGTTTGAATAGATACACCCTATATATTATTCTTTTACTCAAATATTGTTTTTGCGATATGACAAAGATAAAGGTAGAGAAAGATATGAAAACGAGGTCGTAAGGCTGTCAGACAATGTATTGATAAACAGGGTCGTCTTTTCCACTGGCCATTCTGGGCAAGTCTACAGGGCCTCGCGATTCATGGGGCGCCGTATTTCTTGCCAGCTGTAACTATCAGAGGCAGGGTGCTAAAAATTTCGAGCTCACTCCGCTCGGTCTTGCATCCTAGATTCTCCATAAGGCCCCAGTATTTAGAGGGCCTCCAATAGTTTTAAAACGGCCCTGTTGATAAACATATTAATATTTATAGTTTCTGTTTTATACACTATTACCTACATAATATTAACATAATCCTCTTACACTGGGAATATTTACGTTTTTTTTTGCAATTTTATTTGATAGCGTAGTAGTGGAATATTAAAGCGTGAACTTTAACGCAAACAAATCAAAACGATAATCTATAAGTACATTAATAAAATCGTAGCGAAGTCAAAACTATTGCCACGAGGTCTCGGAACGATTCTGATGCCGAAAATATAGTTTTTAGATTTTTTGTCTGTTTGTCTGAATGTATGTTCCAGCATTACGCAAAAACAACCGGATATATTATATCTTTCTGCATAAATATTCCGTATATCTGGGCCTCAAGTCTGCTATTACAATAGTGTCAGAATGGTCTCTTCATTGTGAGTTTTTGACAGATTTGCCATACAAACAGTGTCAAATACTCACAATGGCGAGACCATTCTGACACTATTGTAATAGCAGACTTGAGGCCCTGGTCAGTTGGTAGGGTATAAATTATTACGCTATTTGCTATGGGGGAAGAGTAGTGCATTATGTTCGTATTCTTCTATAGTTTACCGCAAATTGTAAACAGACGAGCCAAAAGATTAGAATATTGCAGATAGTAACTGATTTAACATGTGTATATCAGTGTTGTGCCATTAGAGTATAATAATATGCAGGAACGCAGACCTTCACTAATTCACTTAAAATAAAAACTTCGCAAAAAATAGGAAATTGATAATGAAAGCTGCGAGTGTCGATCTCAGGACGAGCTACTTCACACACAGACAACTGTACGTCGCTTGCTCCGTCACCAGTCCTACAAACGTAGTATTCAGGGAAGTTTTATACAAATGTGGCTGGTATTTTAGTATATTGTGGTGTCTTACTACTTCCACACGAACGAAGTCGCGGGCAGTAGCTAGTTAATTATACATTCATGCTGTTATATAGGATGTCGTAACGAGCCCAGAATGGTTTCCAGGGTAATACCCGTCTGCAAACTAAGTCGGATGTCGCGATTTTACCAGCGTGCTGTTTAGAATTTAAATAATGTTGGTAGGTACCTACTTATATGTAATACTAAATCAAAATTAGTGGAGCTTGGCATCAATGAAAATTCAAGAATCAGTTTGGAAAAAAATGCAAATAAACAATTGCGAGTACTAAAATGTAAGTAAATTTCCTATATTTATATCTGTATTTCACACAATAAAGATAATATTCTATTCTACAATGTCGTCAGGTCGATGGCTTCACACGAGAAGATTTAGTGAATAATTGCTATTCATTCAATGTGACTTCGAATCTACGCTGAAGGTTACTGCAAAGAAATAAGAAAGTAACAATTATGAAAAAGCTTTGAATAAATAATTTGTGTTGCCTACTTCATACGGCAGCATATCGATTTACTGTTATGCATTTTCCTCATATACGTGAAACGAATTTTACCCGCTTATATTTTTATTACTATTTTAATTTAATAACATGGGTGATTACCACTGCATTACAATTAAATGAAATGTTAGTTCAAATAACTTTTAACATACAGGGCTGCGTGACCCAAATAATCTCAAAACCAGCTGAACCATACTCAAACAAAAGCCAAACCAAGTGAAACGTGGGAAAATGGAACACAAGTGTAACATTACTCATACATATTTTACATATACAATTTAATAAGATTTACATTTTCCTTAAAAATTCGAGAGCAAAGACCTTTTTAGTAAAACATGCGTATCGCGGCAATCGGTTTCGGAAACCTTCGTCTTCACGAGTCAAGATAAGTGGGGACGTTCAATGTTATATCTACTTAAATTAAATACGGACCGGGCGAGTTGGGACAAGCGATGAGTATGGACGAAGCTCGTTCAATGAATTGTACCTCTTGTAATAGGGTTGACAAGTGACATTTTCAGAATTGGAAATACTCGTAAAACGTAGGTCACATTATCTATAGCTAGACATAGGCTTGTATTTATCGAAGAAACGTTCGTAGCCATCTTGCTACGCAAATAGATCGGAGTATAAATGGGTTAGTTTCCTTCCCGCCTTTGTTTGCCGAAAAAATTATAAGAACTGTTATGCTTGCTTGCGTCAACTGCCCCCGAATACGATCAACTGCTTCGTCGGTAATTTGTCGACTATGGGCGTTGAAACTAAGTTTTTCGGGTTCCGTTGTCAACAAACCCTTATAGTTTCGCCATGTCCGTCTGTCTGTCTGTCTGCAGTTTAGTTCAAGACTCTTGAGTACTATACTCCATTTGCTATAGCATTAGAAAAAAGAGGCTCGTAGAAGCAGGAGTGCGAAACATTTTATTCAAAGTTAAAAGTTTAAACAATTAAACTAAAAATGTTTTAACATAACTTTGATAAATAGGTCGTAATAACATCTTCATCACACATTACTTACAACAAAACGAATGAATGAAACAAACGATTATGTCGTGATGATTTAAATTTAATTAAGATTAAAGGAAATAAAAGTCTTTATTTTTACAATATTTTATTTAAAACAACAACTTTCAACACACAATAGTTAGTGTAACTTCTTCGTCTTCATCATATAATTTAGTCACTATCATCAGAGAATAAAGATGAAGAAGTTTCACCGACGTTACCTAATAATAAATCTTTCTACCACATCATCCATTATGCTTTAACTTTTCCTCTTCTTTAATTACATGAGCAACGCAAGACTGCCATCGTTCTAGCGTAATACTATCCAGATCTTGTGGGAGTAATTGTTTCTTCTTGTCTAATTTGAACGTTTTGTTATGTTGAGCCACATACCCCATCATTTGAGTCCATATTAATTCTATAGGGTTGAACTCGCAGTGGTAGGGTGGGAGGCACAATACTGAAATACCCTTCTCTCTAGCCATCTCATCTACAACAAACTTTTGGTATAAATGTCTTAGTATTTTTGCTTTTTCTAATAAAGTTGCCCTAAGATCTGTTTCCTCAAAAGGAATATTTTTGCTTTTAAACCATTCCTGTATATCTGCCTTTCGTGTAGCTGTGGTTGGCAGCTTCTCCAATGTCCTTGAGTGGTATAGCGCATTGTCCATAACAATTACAGCGCTTCTCTCAATTTTTGACAAAATTAACTTGAACCATTTTCACTTTTGTCTATCGCGCTTCTATAACATATTCCCTGTAAATTGAGAGGTCTGGCTCTTATGAAACAGGAAATCCTAGTACAAGAGTCAGGGCTACACAGATGATTGTGTCTTGAAGTGTAAATAAATAAATTATTATTATTATTATTAAAGTTGAAGGCGTCCATTTCGGAGTGGTCATCTTCATCACCTTTCTTTGCATCAAATATTAATGCAGCATCCATTAAAAACCCTTCACAAACCCTGTGAAATAAAATTAATACAAGTTAATTATTCCGTACCCCCTATATAATTTCACTGCTGGAAATAGTTCATAGATAAATACTATAACAAAATTTATAACTTTAAAAGTTCGCTTTGCATGCGTTAATTCATAATACAATATAATATGTACTCGTATTACTTAATTAATAGTCAATAACAATGGGGTGTTCATTTTTATATGGCGAGGACAGTCCATAAAATACATACCAGTATGACCGATTATAAGTTGGATTTTTTAAACCAGCAGATAGACCTTCCCAATGTGCTTCTTTTGAAGACTTATTATTAGTGTCATGCCATATTAGGCTTTTCGTGTGACCTGTTTGTATGATAAAAGGTTATTAATATAAATACCATTCATTTCACGAACCAATTTTATGAAATTATGTTTAACTGTATAATTAATTATAATGTTATTGAATGCAAGAGGTCATACACTGCTTAGTGCATAAATAGCTGTTAAGAAATTTAGAAGCACTGTACCTTCATTTAGCCAAGTGTCATCTAAATAATAATATATTTTCCTTCCTTTATTCCTTAGCCTTTTTATTTCATGAAGATATTTTAGTCTCCAAAGGACGATTTCCTGCTTGTCTATGACTTCTATGAGTGCACTTTTTCTGCTCCGTTTGATTTATGTGAACTTTAATATTTATTTAATTATTTTATACAGACTGCTTTTTTTTAAATCTGGCAGAGACTCGTCACTGTTAACTGCTTTCAGCATCTTGTCCAAGGTGGGCAACTCATTATTAAAGAAGAAGGAATGAATTTTCCTGCATATTCCACTAAATGCGATGTCATCAAAATCATCACGTTTCATGTGCTTCTGTTGGGGAGGGGGAGATTGCAGGCAACTTTTTATGTTGTACTCTTTGAGAATATTGGACAAACTAGCCCGAGATACGCCTGTAAATAATAAAATCATGTGCGGAGTTTCTAAAATATTTTAAAATATTTTCATTTTATCACAATGCATGTTAGTTTCAAATATTTTTATAGTAATAATTTTATGAATCATCCTTACCGGCAACTTCTGCGATTTTGTTTATCATCTCAGTCCTATAATGAGGAATATCTGCAGGCCAGGACTCCAATTGCTTAAAAATATTTATCACAGGTTGTTTTTCTACAGCACGCAGCGTTCTCTTTTTTTTGGGAGACATTATTATTTCATCGGAGTCAACTTTTGGACCACGTTTTTTTCGCCGTTGGCTTTGGTCAGACTCAGTACTTATATGTTGTAAGCCACTCGGTCCCGCACCGGGATCACTCATAGCTCAAAAAAAAAAGTTACGTTTTGTACAAACAACCCAATGACAACACTGATAACAATACAATAATAAAGAAATAACCAAATATTATTTTAATAAATAACAACAAAATCACGAAAATTAAACAATAACAAACAAAGTATTCACAAGTAACTGACATACATGACAATCTTAGAACATTGTCAAGTCAATTTCACAGACGACATAAACCAGTAAAATTAGAAATCCCCGGCTGTCACCGCTTATGAAGGGATTAAGTAACATTTTAGATTTGGTAGGATTATAGTGAAACAAAAATCGTTGCAGTATTGTTGACTCCTGCTTCTTTTAGGTTTTTAGCATAGGCAATGTAATTTTAAATTGGAATAAAATAATATATCTAAATGAAAGCTACTTAATTTCGTATGGTTGTTTTTTTAAATGATTACAATTAAAGTGTGATAGCTGATATATAAATTCATTTTAATCGATTTGGCGTCAATCGTAACTATAACAAATTTATTGTACTTTTGTTATAAAGTGTGCATCAAAAATAACCTTTTTTAACTTCTGTCTAATGCTATTATAAATGGAGTATAGAAAGCTGTAATTTCGCATGGGTATACATATTAATCACGCCGACAAAGAGGGATCCGTTTGCATAATAATATAGTAATTGGTTTTAAGGTGGTAATTCTTGTTAGTGTCAAGTGTAGCCCCACCCACTGCTAGCTAAATCGTTGCTATTGGATGTGTGACAAAATTCACGGCAGTAGTACATAATAACGAAGCTAAAAGGAAAACTATCGCAAAAAAGTATGTTTTACAACACTAGTAATAGTGAACCAACTTATATTTGCATTTGCAATGTGTGGAAGAACATATATTGTATTCCAACTACAATGTTGGGTTTGTTCTTGGGATAAATTTATCCAAACTACGGAAGCCTTCATTGTACGTGGTCCGACACACACTTGGCCGGTTTTTTATTAGACGGATATATCAACTACTTTGGCCTCTGAGTGCCTCTGACGTATTTCCAATCTAATTGACAGCTCTGTGTGACTTTTGTGTATGCGGCAACCCTAGTATAAAAAGTGTTCCGATGTAAAAGCAAGATAGATGAGTTTATTGCTTGGTCATTGTTGCCGTACACAACGTATACATAATTCATAAGTATTTCACACCTCTGTGTGTGTTCTGGCAATTTTTATATGCGTTATTTGTAGCTGGCCAAATGGCGGCAGATTGTCTCGATTTGACTTTGATGCTATCACTGTGCGTGGGTTCAATATTCTGTGCTGAAACGAAATTCTTGATTAATTGAGAAATTTATGATTAATTGAGAGATGCACATCTGCTGTCTAAAAATGTTCTTGAATTTTATTTCTGTTTAAAATGGTGTGTTCACAATATTTCTTGGATCTTTATTTATTTAGGTTCCCAACAAAAGATATTGTACACAAATGATAACATGACACATAAATAAAGAGCAACATCAGTTATTGAGTATGTGTACCCCTTCACTAATAGGAGACCACAACAAGCACAATAAAGTTAACAACTAAGCTAACAAATTTAAAATATTAATAGTAGGTAACATTTGGAAAAAGTGAATAATTTTTAAAGAACATAACATAATGAATTAAATTAATTATTATTATTATAATAATAAAAGAAGAATTAAATATAACAATCTATTAAACACTTCTTATATTTAGACATAAATCTTCTTCGAAACTTCTTATATTTAAACACTTCTTATAAATTCTTACTTATATTTATCTGACAATATTTTAGAAAAAAAAAGACATTTCTAGAACAGTATTATTCTTATAATTACTTCCAAAACAGTGAATCTAGCTAGTATGATGCTTATTCACCTGCAAAACATGGAATCTAGTTTGAATGAGAATTATCTGACTCTTCACGTTATATCAGGGCCTCAAGTCTGCTATTACAATAGTGTCAGAATGGTCTCGCCATTGTGAGTATTTGACAGTTTTTGTATGGCAAATCTGTCAAAAACTCACAATGAAGAGACCATTGCAACGTTTGTACATTAGTAGACCTGGCCCCCAGGGTAATTGTTTGGCAAAACACGAAGTTGCAAGTACGCGAGTAAAGTCACGATTCTGTGTCAATCCGGACGTGTTTTATGGTGGTGTTGCGAAATTTCTAAACAGATTGGCTATCTTATCAGAGAAACGTAGGCTTAATTTGAGTGAACTTGTTTAGAAGTTTAGTGGGCTACACATAAACAAGAAAAACTTAACATTGTAGTTGAAATCCATGTTCTCCCATACATTCCAACTGCAAATGTAAGTTGGTTGACTACACTCGTTATCCTGAAAAGCCTACTTAGCTATGATAGTTTTTTTACATAACCATGAACATCCATTTAGCTGGCAGCCCCCCCCCTTTTCCCACTTGACTCCAACAAAAATTACCACTTTTACGCAAACGAATCCCTGAAATAAAAAATGGTTTTACCTATGTTTTTGTTTTTAAATGGTTTTGTGGTGTGTTTTTATGTTTTTTTTTTTTTTGATTCACAGAATTTTTGACCAACCTATCCAACGATACCCCACACAATGGGATAGACGAGGAAAAAAAAACCATCCCCACTTTTCGTGCAGGAGAGATAAGGCTCCCACACACTGGTGCGACAGCGCCAGTCTGTACGAGCCTTTACTCTAAAAAAAATATTACAAGATTTTATTTATTTGACCACTTTGTCGGCGTGATACCCATGCCAAATTACAGCTTTCTAGTACTAGGAGTCTCTGAGCTAAACCGCGGACAGGCAGACAGACAGACGGACATGATGAAACTATAAGGGTTCCTTCCTTGTTGACTACGAAACCCAAAAAGTATAGACTATAGAGCTACCATTGACCGGGTAATATGTCTTTCATTGACTTGAATGTGCCCTGGCGGTTGAGAGTATGTCATGCTCACTTAAAGATCTCGCTGATGGTGGCGTGTGTGTTGGATCATTTAGCTCCCTTCAAAATGGTTGAGCTGAATGGTGCTAATCCATGCGTCATGTTCGTGAACGGGCGCCGTCAGTTGGGACTGGTCATCTCTTAGCTGCCACGGGTTATTTTATTTTATTTTGTTTCTATTTGTTGTACCTACGCTTGACGCTTTTAACGTGTAAGTTTTTATTATTTTTATTTTTACATCGTTCTCACTTTTAGTTATAAATGCAACATTATAGATGTAACGAATATTTTTGTAACAATTTAATTTAAAAGAGTGTCCATGGAGTCTCTTGTCCGTTCTTCTCCATAGGTACCTACGCTTTGGAATGGGAATGTAGCTTATTTTTTCTTACTGACCGACTGCTTGACAATTCAAAAGTGCCTGTAAATGGTTTAATTGAAATAAATGATTTGAGTTTGAGTTTGACTGGTCGAGACTCGCACAGGCCAGGGAAAAAAGGCAAAAAAGGGAGGAGGCTTATACTCAGCTGTGGGGGGAACAAGGCTGCCCATGATGATGAAGATGGCATAACGACGGCATAACTTTGTCGAACAGCAAGAACTATGTTGTTTACCTTTTATGACATTCACACTAAGATGTTATTTACTGCTACAAAACTGGACTGAACGAGTATTGTGAATTAGTTGTTTAAACGATTTTTATTTAGGCAAGTGGTGTTATTATTTTATTTTATTTATTCATACTAACAGATTATTAAAATAAAAAATATAGGTAATATCGTAACTTAATTAAAATATGGCGTCAAAAAATTCCTCCGCATCGCTGTCCACGGTTAATGTACCCGAGAGACTGGTACCATTGCCACGTTGTATGGCAATGCTTGCCTCTGGCCAAGTTAAAAGCCAGCCCTTGGGTCACGAAAAAGGTCAAAGTCAGCCTTTTGGACATTTCGTTGAACAAAGCATGAGCACTCGGACCCCACGGCCCGAGGGTTTCAACCCCAAACGACTCGAAAAAAATATTAACGATGAGGTTATTATGTGGCGGCATCTACAACGCCACATGCGAACTACACATCAAAGACCTGACGTCACAAATCCTGCATCGCGCTATCAGAGTTTACACATTAGACATTAGACTTCAACCGCCAGGGCAGTTGCCCACTAGACACAACACCCGTCTGGTTGAAGGATCCTACCTTTCTTTTCCATAGAGTATGAGTGAACTTTACACCCTATTCCTCATACCTCTATAATTTATACTTTCCCCGCTTGAGGTTTTCCGTTTTTGTATACAAAAGTAGGTATTCAACGAATTACACCATTCAATAATATTAATTTTATCACCGGCATTTAGCAACATTTACACTGTTTTATAATCAATCATTATAAGTTCCCGTTTTCCTCTAGATATAACTATACTGCGATTACACAATACTCGTATGTAGACACTTGTATTTATTATTAACTTACTTCCTTTTATACAATACCGTTAACATTAATTAGTATGCATTTACATATTTATATTGCTCTGTTTCCGTGTCGATAAACTTTGACAACTGGTTGAATTATATTTTCTTTGACATATTAGGCGATTGAGGGAATCAGTCTAAAATAATAGGTACAATTTTTTAACCGACTTCAAAAAGGAAGAGGCTCTCAGTTTGGTTGTATTTTTTTTTTCAAGTATCTATGTGGTTACCACATTTTCCAAAATAGAAGTAAGTAAAGCCTTTCAAGAGAGCCTTATCCACCTCATCACCATAAAAGACAGTTTTATGGTAGGTAATAACAGTAATTTCAAGAGTGCTATTACAACCTTAATATTACCTTAAAATATTTTTTTTATTTTTTTTATTTGAGTTTTTTTAAATCAACGCACATGAACCAATTCCGATCCCTATACCTACCATATACCTTAAATAACCTATAAAAAACCGGCCAAGTGCGAGTCAGACTCGCACTTACCCGTATTAAGACCGAGAAAAACCGCAGAAAAAATCAAGTTTTATGTATGGGGACCCCTTTTAATTATTAACTTCATTTAATCTTTATTATTTGTTATTAAATACACAATCTGTGAAAATTTCAACTGTCTACCTATTACGGTTTATAAGATACATCCCGCTGACAAACGGACGGACGGACAGCGTAGGCTTAGTAATAGGGTTCCGTTTGGCACCCTTCGGGTACGGTACCCTAAAAAATATAATTGACTCACCTGTAGAATCCAGATTTATTATCCGCATTGTCTTTAATGCTCTTCTTAGTGTCAACTTCACTGAGGACCACGAAGAAGTGGTGGCACTTATCACACTTGACGAAACGTGTGGAGCTGACGAAGGTCTCCACATGGGTGCAGGGGTCTCCGCACTTGGGACACGTGAGGACACCATTGTTGCCCGACCCTGACTTCTTACCGCCTGATGTTGAGCCTGAGGAGTTAAAGAGAATTGTGCTAGGTGAAACAAGACAGTGATATTATCTGTGGCCATTTCTTATTGATGCTATCAATATAGGTTACAAACAGGTAGGGCAAGTTAAAGGTAAAAGCCATGGATTTACAGCAGTCCTGGTGAAAGTTGAGCTTTCTGTGTGTATAAAGTGTGAACGTGCTGCGATAGTACAGAATAAATAATATAATAGTACGACGGAAAGTGTAGTGCAGCTCTCGCTAGAATACTACATACATGGAGACTAGTTACAAGCCTTAGTAAGGGAAACGAAAAAAAAAAAAAAAACATTTTAAATTGGACGTAGTTAAGCAGAAAGGAGTCAACTCACATTGTGGTCAGGGATGAGTTGTATATACCAAAGAGGTCCTAACGGTTAACGGAAGGTACCCAGCTACATGTGGGTTGGTTCCTAACATTAAAAAATCAACCTTCTCTTTGTAGAGTCACGGATCTTTTTTGCCGAGTGAAAGAACCAACTGTTAGGACCTCTTTGGTATGTACAACTCATCCCTGACCACAAAGTGGGTTGAGTCCTTT
The DNA here is from genome assembly GCA_947523025.1 of Dryobota labecula. Classification (NCBI taxonomy): domain Eukaryota; kingdom Metazoa; phylum Arthropoda; class Insecta; order Lepidoptera; family Noctuidae; genus Dryobota; species Dryobota labecula. Next base: position 24,887,482 of record OX383295.1, on the reverse strand, counting down.
CTGCTTAACTACGTCCAATTATGATTTACATTAATTACAATCGAGGAAAATTTAATTCTAACTGTTATGTAGACATGCCTGATCTAGGTTTATGAAAACCTGTGCTATGAATAAACAAGAAGTTGCATAGACTTAACCGATTAATAAGAAACCGCAAAACAAGGTAAAAACAATAAACAGTATTGCATAAAGCATCATTTAAATGGCAATCCATACTAATATTATAAATGTGAAAGTCTGCCTGTCTATCTCTATGATTACGTTTTCACGCCTAAACCGTTGAACCGATCGTCATGAAATTTGGCTGAGATATAGCCTGGGATATGGAGAAGAACATAGGCTACTTTTTTACGTGATAACCGAAATCCACGCGAAGGGAGCCGCGGGCAAAAGCTAGTGAACTATAAGATTAATGTATAAATAATTTAGCGTGAAATCGCCTTTAATCTAATGAGATAGTCATTGCAAGTACTGCACGGAACTCATTTCCGTCAATTACCGCCTGAACACAACCTTCAGAAAACGTTCCTTTCATTATAGTATCACTAAATTAATATTAAGTGACCTTTGTCAGTCGAAATAAGGTGAACACTGGCCATTGTATTGGAAGAAGTGGATCTAAGTCACCTCTAGGTCACTGCAGTGAAGATTTGTAACGAAACAGTAATCACTGAACTATCGTATTATTTTGCAATTACTTATCATCAGCTTCGATGAAGTAGACGCTAATGCACGTGAAAAATAAACTGCTTATAAACGTGGCCTTCAAGGTTAAGCAACCTTGTCAAGTCAAGGGCTCCGCACTGCTAATCACGAGTTATGGATGCATGATTTTATGTGTGGCAGTTGTATTATGTCGCAGAAGGCATAGCCACCAACTAACCTTAAGTCAAGACTTAAGGCGTTCCTATTGGGAAAATGTCTGTATTCGATAGACGATGACATATCCACGATATAAAAATTTGACATTAATTAATGAGAGACTGGGAAATATTAGTATGTAGTAGCTTGTAATGTTATTGGGTTTTTATTTTTTGTTTGTGTTGTACCTATTTATAAAAAAAAAGGATTGTTATTTTCTACGTTTTATTTGTTATTTTCTGTGATTTATTGTATTGTATTATGAATGTGTTAGTTATAATTTTTATGATTTCAAACATAATGTGAATTGTTCATGAATAAAATTGAATTGAATTGAACCAGTTGAAATACCACACACCAGTGTTAAGGCAGTAGCAGCACTAGTGTAACAGAATCGGCTGCGCTAATAACGACATCTTGAGCAAACGTGGTGATCAATGCTCGTGCCTTTTTTGTATGGGAAGAGGACTTTGCCCTGCAGTGGGACAATAATAAGCTGATATAACGTAATAACATCATGGTCCAGTAAAGTTACAAAAGCCCATCAAAAAGTAGTAGTTACAAAAGACGATTAGCTTTTAAGCTAATAGTCTTTTGGCCCGGTGTCCAGACTGCTTCTGTTCTATTTTAGAGGGTTTGCTTTCCGCACTTAGTCCTTCAGATGGACCTTGTGCGTGGGCCATGGCGACCGTCGGTGGTTACGACGGGTAATCGTACTTCTGGGGCAGTTTCTTATAAATATGTCCCACTGCAGAGTAAAGGCCTCTCCTTATATACAGAAGACGCGCATGATCACCACGCTTGCTCCAAGACCTAGACGGATTGGCGATTTCGAAGTCACCGATGTCAGTAATTCTCAAGTTAAACTCAGAAAGAGGAATTATAATCAAGTATTATTCTCACCTGCAGCAGCAGCATCTTTAGGTGGGTGTGGATGTGGTGGTCCGGGGGGCTGCTCGGTGGGGCTCTTGCACATCACTGAACAAGTGCTGAGCCCGCGCAGGCATGTCCGTCGTAGAGCGCGACATTGCGGTACACCTGCAGACAATGAAACACATCTTAAGATTATTTAAATAAAAAGCGTAGATCGAATATTAAGATTTTTTGGGAAGGAATACTATTGTTTATTTAGGGATCGCCAGAAGAAGTGTTGCTGTGAATCTGTGATCGTGGTTTGTCGTTGCCTAGTACAGGATTATCGGATTACAGGATTCACTATATCGTGGTCAATTTTTGTTCTTACGCTTTATATCTCGAATTCGAAGTACACGTTTCATTTAAGTGGCCTCACCAAAATGGGCGACTAAAGAGAAAGAGAATAAGTGCTTTTGCAATTTGTTTACAAAAAAAAAACAAAGCACTGTGGTTGCTCTACACTAGAAGAAACGCGATGCTAAGATTTGTCAAAAGCGTTTTTGTTTCAAATTACTCTTTTTTACATTTTATAACTTTCATAACAGTAAAAACCATAATTTGCAAATTGTTGTTTTCCCCATAATTTTACCTTACACGCCAACATAAAATTGTTACAGATTACATAGAAAAAAATCGGCGTATTTATGTAACTTTACTCAACTCTCCCCTAGGAAAGATGTTTTGCTAATTCTTTTCTTATTATAAAATATCTTTTAAATGTTGCATTTCTAATACGTATGCACTGTATATAATTAAATGTAACAAAAACGATAGAACAGCCTATCCAAAATGTTTCTCAGTAGAAGCATTAATTTATTCAAATTCAACGAGCAACAACAGAATAAATTATTAGGTGGTATTTACCTAATAATTTATTTTGTTGTTGCTCGTTTCAGAATACATCTTAAGGGTGCTGTATGCATCTGAATATCAAAATCACTCATGTCTAGGCTAGCAAGGTCAACAATATCGTGTCGGTAGGTCATTCGAATATAGCATAATAAAGGTCAATATCCAAAGCTAAGTCCTATTAAATAAATGCATATAACTATGATAGCTTCATTAAAAGCATTAGAAGGTCTTCATCCTAATGAACTTGACATTTAAAAATGTCAAGGCATATAATATGCATTTCGGAATAAATCTAAGGGTGGCTTCAGTTAACTGGCTAGCTGTTTTTTGAATTAATATAATATAATAATAACGTTTATTGTGTCCAAAAAATTATACATAAACAATTTTGGGTTTGGAGTCTTCATTTAAGCAATGCCTGTATTAGAGGACTCCGCTCCTTCACAACAGTAAGTACTTACTTAAAACACAATAAAAAACAGTACAAAAAACAAAAAATACAGTAAAAAGACAAATTATAATTATGTAAATTGTATGTGAATTGAAACGACTTTCAATAAGTTAGATACATATATAGATAGATAGAATAAATACTCTTTATTATGTACACCATAAAAATCTTAAAAAAAATATATATATACTACTTATACTTTATACTAATATTATAAAGAGGTAAAATTTGTTTGTATGTAGGGGGTAATCTCTGGAATTACCAGTCGGATTTGAAAAAATATTTTTGCATTTGATAGCCCAATTCTTGAGGGAGGTTATAGGCTATTTATCACCACGATGCGATGTGACCCTTAGGAGCCGATTAAAAAGAAATGTAAAAAAAAACGCAAAGTGAAAACAAAATAAAATCGCTGCATGCTGGTGGTCAGGACACCCGTTGAAGCCATTAGTGCTGGCTGGCTGTGTGACTCGCCGCTTGAAAGCTTGAGGAAGTGATGGATGACGTCACGCTGAAGTAGTTGCACGAAGGTTGCGTGTTCAGATCACGTCGGGGTCACCAGTATAGAGGTATGAGGAACTGGGTGTAAAGTTCACTCATCCTCCATAGAAAAGGGAGGATCCTCCGACCAGATGGGTGCCGTATCTGGTGGGCAACTGCCTGAAGGTTGATGTCAGGTTGATGTAAACTCTGATTGCGCGATGCAGGATTTGTGACGTCAGGTCTTGATGCGTAGTTAGCATGTGGCGTTGTAGATACCGCCACAAGTTCAATGCATGATCAAATGATAATTTGATCATGCATTGAACTTGTGCAAAGAACTCTTGAAAACCATTTTATGTTTGCGTAAAAGGTAAAATTATAGTTTTTCCGCCAACATAAAATTGGTTGTCTGTAAAGTTGGTTTACGGACGATAGTTTAACGTGACAACGTCATAACATAACATTGATGCGGCGCAAGCGTACAATGAGCGTAACGGGACAACGCGCGTAACGGGACAATAAGCGTAACGGGACAATGAGTCATCCTTTTTCGTGCATGCAGCCGGCGTTCATCGATTTATTAGACGTTATCACGTCAAAATTATTACGATGCGTACCTATGCACTGTACATAATTAAGTGACATACTTAATTTATTAACAAAACCGATGCAACAGCCTATCCAAAATTGTTCTCAGTACAAGCATTCATTTATTCAAATTCAACGAGCAACAACAATTTTTTTTATTAGGTAGGTATGCATATTATGAATATAAAATCACGAATGTTTAGGCTAGCAAGGTCAATAATATCGTACCGGTAGGTCATTCGACATTTGATAATGAAGGTCAATATCTAAAGGTAATTTCTATTCCTAAATAAATGCATAACTATGCTATCTTTACCAAAAGCATTAGAATGTTTTCATCCTAATGAACTTGACATACAAAAATGTCTGGGCATACAATATGCATTTCAGAATACATCTTAGGGTGCTGTATGCATTTGAATATAAAATCACGAATGTTTAGGCTGGCAAGGTCAATAATATCGTACCGGTAGGTCATTCGACATTTGATAATCAAGGTCAATATCTAAAGGTAATTTCTATCCATACTTCCATACTAATATTATAAATGTGTAAGTAACTCTGTCTGTCTGTCTGTCTGTATGTTACGTTTTCACGCCTAAACCCGATCCTCATGAAATTTGGCAGAAATATAGCCTGGGATATGGAGAAGGACATAGGCTACTTTTTTACGCGATAACCGACATCCACGCGGGCGGAGCCGCGGGCAAAAGCTAGTTCCTAAATAAATGCATAACTATGCTATCTTTACCAAAAGCATTAGAATGTTTTCCTCCTAATGAACTTGACATACAAAAATGTCAGGGCATACAATATGCATTACAGAATACATCTTAGGGCGCTGTATGCATTTGAATATAAAATCACGAATGTTTAGGCTGGCAAGGTCAATAATATCGTACCGGTAGGTCATTCGATTTTTGCATAATCAAGGTCAATATCCAAAGGTAACTCCTATTCCTAAATAAATGAATAACTTAAAAGCATTAGGTCTTCATCCTAATGAACTTGACATGCAAAAACGTCAAGGCATACAATATGCATTTCGGAATGAATTTAAGGGTGCTACAGTTAACTGGCTAGCTGCTTCTTGTATTGAAACGGCTTTCAATGAGTTAGGTCTTAGAGAAAACTAGCTTATGTAGATTTAACGACGTTTACGTAATAATCATCGTTTGTAAGATCTGAAAACATGTATTTAAAAGGAAGAAATCCTATGTACACACCATTGTGTGCAAGAGCAAATTGAGGCTTTCGGTTATTTACCTTTAGTTCAATGCATGAACCAATTATCAGAAAACAGAATTTTTGGATTGACAACAAATTATTGCAACAGAATGACACAAGAGAGCTATATAATATTTCAAGGATCAAGCATTATTTGGCAACTTTCCATAAGAATAAACGGAGGCATAAAACCAAGTAATTTTAGTATGTTCTATGTTACATAGAGGTTATACGAGTTGTACGACTGTCAACATTCGAAATGGAACTGGCGCCACCATGCACCACAAGCCCAGGACCTCAAGTCTGCTATTACAATAGTGTCAGAATGGTCTCTTCATTGTGAGTTTTTGACAGATTTGCCATACAAACACTGTAAAATACTCACAATGGTGAGACCATTCTGACACTATTGTAATAGCAGACTTGAGGCCCAGGACGTTGCGAAATCAGTTTATTTATATATATTGATGACTAAAGGAAAATTAAAATATCGCCACTCATTACTTACGTCATTTCGTAATATCCACTCTTGCTTTTTTAAACGTATCAAATTCGCGAAAAACGAACAAGGTTTCAACAACATCATTATTTGCCAATAACAAATTACAAGAAAAAATATGTCATCTACATTTTCTCAATTATAGTCTGGGAGCTAGGTTGCCAATTTTGTTGCGCATCGTGCTGTCACTTTCATAAATGGCTATGCATGCAAGACAGAGAAATGAATGTTGAACAAAGGACAAAGGAAACCGTCATTACGATAACTTTTCACTCTAAATATACATAGTTTACAAGACCGTGGATGACTATGGTCTCTGGGAACTTGTATAACAATAGGCACTATTGTTCATGTCCATGTCATTTTACTTTCCTGCTTTATTAACACCAGCATTGTTGGCGCTTGAGTAGTGAAAACAGAACCTTTGCACAACTTTTCTAATGTAAATGATTAGGTATCTTAAACGTTTAACTTTACACTAAAAAACATTTTCATGTAAAATGTTGCCAAGACGAGACCACATGGCTCGCACTGAAGTTATCAGATCTCATGTAGGTAAAAATACGAAAAATACTCTTGGTTAGATCATGGGAGGACCATGTACATGTGTCTGAATTGGTATTATGAGGAAAAAACGACCCAGATTTGGGTATTGAATTGCAAGGCTTCTTCGTTGATCGGAAGATTAAGTATGCTGTGTCACAGATGGATGGTGATGACACACATGGGATGCACCATGACATCTTATTAAAGCAGAGGTCACATCGTTATAAAACCACTTCATTAAGCTGCACCAAAACTTATTTATTAAGCTTGAGAGGTGATTTGTTTGGACAAGGCAAAAAAAAGTAAACAGCCTTGACCCAATTCCAGGCGAGAATAACTGGGCACAAATCTTCACCATATATGCAGATTTTTGGCATATTAATTAAGAAATTAAGTACTAGCATTTTTGTTTTGAATTATCGTAAAGGAAATAATTATCAATAAAATGAGCGTATCCATTAATCTCAATTGTTACTGCTTAATATTCTTCAGCTTGATGTCAAGGTGATGATATTGTGTAAGTCCAAGTGGGTTAAACTCTTTCATATGCCTTTTACGGACAAGGATTGAAGAGTACTGATGGCCTATGGGTTTTGTAATTTCGGTACACTGAAGTTATTTTTAGAAAGAAAGAAAAATGATATATTTATTTTGGCTCTCATTAGTGTCATTGTAATTTTTTGTTTCGACACAAACTTACGGATTGGCGTAAATATGAAGAAGAGAAACGCTAAAACTGGGTTTTGATTGAATCATACCGTGTTAGTGCACATACATTCACGTGCAGTGTACATTTACATAGCTAGCGTTGTAGGTAGGGTTGCCAGATCGGAACTTGCCGAGTCCGGGACGATTCCGTGTCGGGCCTTAGCTATAGCTAGGAATATATAAATATAAATTACGGGATATCTAATTTTATATTTGTGTTTATTTTTAAAGGAAAATAAGATTTTATTTTTCAAATTTGTAGTTTTATTAGTCCAGTTTTTTTTTACGTTGGGTTTGCTCTTGACTCTAGTCTAGGTCAGAGGTGACAGAGACAAAGTCGACGATGGAGTGAGCTTACCCAGAAGAAGCCTGTTCACTCTCACTAAAAGAAGAAAAAAAAGAAAAAGTAAAAAAAAAAGAATAAGTAATAAAAAAAAAAGATAAAAGAAGTTTGGTAGAAAATCACCATATAAAAGATATAAAATTGAGATCTTTGTTATCATATAAACTAAATAAAATCAGACTTAAAAATAAAAAAAATAAACAAACAAGCAAACCCGCTTGCTGCCTGCCGCCTAGCCGTGTCATTTATTGTTATTTTATTTTATTATTATATTTTTTCGGAATCCGGGACTATAGATGGAATTACTGGACCGGGACAAGACGTAAAATTCCGGGACAATCCCGGAAATCCCGGACATCTGGCAACCTTAGTTGTAGGTACTCAAAGCTTCTTAGTCATCATCATTGTAGCCGAAAGACGCTCACTGCTGGACATAGGCCTCCACAAAGCACCGCCACTTCGACCGGTTCTGTGCTTCCCGCATCCACCAGATTCCTGCGGCCTTCACAAGGACATCGGTCCACCTTGTGGAAGGCCTTCCAATGCTACGTCTTCCGGTACGCGGTCGCCACTCCAGAACCTTACGGCCCCATCGGCCATCTGTTCTGCGAGCAATGTGCCCTGCCACTTAAGTTTGGAATTTTTTCGGGCTATGTCGATTTCCTTGGTTCACCTGCGGATCTCTTCATTTATGATTCGATCATGTAGGGAAACTCCAAGCTTCTTAGTACTTTATAATATTCTGGATTTCTGATCAATCATAAGAATTACAATCTAGGACATCATGTTTTTTAAAGGCAGCAGTGAACACACGATTCATAATGACACCTAGAGTTAAAACACGCGATTGAAACAATCTAGTGTGCGGTTTATCGATAGTATTTTTAGCAGTTAAATCTGCGATGATAATGCATGTAGGTTAATATTTAAACAATGGCTTATCATTGTGTAAAGTCAACGTAGGTCTTCTCAAGTTCATTCATCCATAGAGAAGACACGATATCTTGACGCAAATAGTTTTTTATAAAGACAATTTTAGATTTGTCTATTTGGTTAGCACTTGCCTTTATTTAGGAGTCAACGGGGATAAAACTAGGATTTATGCAAGCGAGCTTCTTAATTACACAACACAGAGAATACAATCAGCTATCGCAAGGATTGCGTGGAATGCGTGGTAAGGTGATACAATCTACCGTCCCATTTTGACCTCTGCATTGTGAATTCAGTCTTAGATCCGCCAATAATAAAGAAACCGGTATAATGCTCTGAGTAACAGTTACTAGATGCTTATACTATGCGAATTTTAAACAAACCCGTATGTTGTATGCACATGTATAGCGATAAAAGAAACAAACCAAGGTCGTTGAAACAAACGCACTGTTATCACTAGGTCGCCTGACTCTTTACAAAGTAGCGAGAAAAAGCGTGTAAACATAACATTGGTTGTTTGAGTAACACTTAGGCCGTCGTATTGAAGCGGGTGTCTGGGAAAGAAACGAAGCTGAATCTACAGGGAGCTTTGAATTTCCAAATAAAAAGTAGGTGCTATTTGTACATATATAATTGAAGTCGTCTAATACATTACATGCAGCATTTCAGATGATAAGTGACGTTCTGTATAGGTCTTTCAATACCTGTATCAATACCGGTATTGGAAAAGTCAATACCGTGATCCCGGTATTAATACCGGTAATCCGGTATTAAACGCAAGTTCAATTAGGACATTTAATAAAACCATTAAAATACGTGTTTTTTATTTTCAAATCAGTCGTTACTGTTATTATTTATTGAAAATAATAAAATAAAGACGTTTTATATATAGCTTTCTTATATAACAATTTCGTATTAGTTGATTATTTAGGTAGGACTAGGACTAAACTTTTTGGTAAGACACGAAGAGGCAGCAACGACGGTAATTTAATTAAACTAGCAAAAATACGCGCTAGTAGATCACAACTTCAGTCACAAGTTAACACTACACAATAACAAAGTCTATATAAGCTGTGTATCATTCATACACAAAATATTTTAAAGGAAACATCTATAGGTGGTAGAAAAGCCATAGCAGCATTTTTTTTTAAATCTTTGTGCTTTATATATTTACATAATTATTATAATTTTAAAATTGCTTGAGACATTATTCAAAAAACCCTTTACTTATTTTTTTTTATTCTATGAATGACCCGCCCGGACGCGGCGACGATGTCGTCACGAGCGCGGTGCCTTTTGATAATTAATCATCATATCAAGTAATTTTAAATTATTTAATTTCTTAAATAACATACACAGATTAACAAAAAAAAAAAAAAAATCGTTTCCATGGCTTCTTTACCACCTCTAGGTGTATGTATCCCTTAAAATATTTCGTGTTTGAATAGATACACCCTATATACGCGTTATCCTGTCGCCTTTGCGAAACTGACTGACAATAACAAAAACGACATAAGTACAGGTCGATTTCGGGCATTGTCTCAAGCGGTATCACCCGCTTGAGACAAGACAGCGGGACGCTTGCGCTGGTGAAAACAAGTGTGAGAAAAAGGTCACATAATTTTCAGATCTAATGTTTGTAATACCGTAATCACGGTATTGGGGCGTCAATACCGGTATTGTAAAAGGCCAAAATAAAATCCATGATCACGGTATTACGGGATCCCGGAATACCGGTATTGAAAGCCCTAGTTCTGTAATACGGGCCTAAGACTCCTCTCTATCAATTTAAGAACACTCCCGAGGTTTACTATTTCCCACAATGATTTCAGACCGTAAGTAGTAAAGGCTCCTACATACAGGCGCGACACACGCAAAAGCACCACGTGTAGCGCGACGAGCGATCTTTGTGTCGCGTCTGTTTGTAGGAGCTTTAAGTCGTACGGATTCATCTGAACCTGGCCCATAATATATTCACGTCATTTCCTGCAAACAAACAAAGTTTCCCTTTCCTTATCAGTACGAGAAATCACGAATAAAACTGCTTCATTACTTTCAGCTTATCACCTCGATCAAACCGTTTAAATTCATAATTTAAACAGTTATGAACTGGAAAGTAGATTCAGATCAAAAATGCTTTAAAAAGTTACGCAACAAAACGCTTTTATTCTGATATTGCAATACGAGTTATAAAAAAATACAGACGTTTAAAAATCTCGTGCACCGATCGATTTATACGTAAAACAAGTTTCAGTGAATCGTACCGAATCTGGTATAGTAAAATATGTATAAAAGTTTGCATACAATGTAATAAAATTATAGGCATGACGTAACTACTTTCACTTTCCTAACATTCTAGATAATCTAGGTGAAGTTACAAATGTTATGTGCAGCTCGCTGACTATAATACTTAACTATCAATAAGGTAAAATGTACTTTTATGTCTCAATTTAGAGTTGATATTGGCTTGTTTATTGTTCTTTGGGGTGTTGTTTTTTTTTTCGGCTATGTCAATCATCTTTCACTGTCGTTGTACGTATACCGTTGCCTTCTCTCGTGTGATTTAAAGGCACATTGTTGAATTAATGCGGATATTTATCTCGTGTGATACGAGATCGGATCGCTTGGGGCGGTATAACAGCAATGCATGCTGATTCCAATGCGTAAGTAAAAGTACTTCTGTTCTTGTTCTTCATGTTTGATAATACGAAAAGGCTGGTGGGTTACTTTGGATTAGGTGTTTTCAGCATCATCATCAATACAACCGAAATAAGTTTACTACTGGGGACAGGCTTCTTCCAAGAATCGCAAGTATCTTCTAGTTAAGAACTCTAGCATCACTGTTTAGATATTATGAAGTTTCTAAGCCCCAAAATAGGCTACCATGTTTAATGGATTTAACGTAGAGGGGATATGCAGCATTCTGCACCCTCACGTATTCTGCAGTGTTGCCAACGCGTACGATAATTATGGGAGCGTTTGATAATTTGGGCAAAGGTACGATGTACGATAGTGAATGTCTAACGTACGATAATTTTGAGTATTGAACATAAAAAAGTTCCATTAACAAAACGTATTTGTCAGAAACATTAAAAACGCTAATAAAAAATCAACAAAATATCAGTGTCACGTATGTCAACAAGTAAGTTTATGTCACAGTGTTTCTCTCTATCTCTTCCCTCTCATTTCTTTCACTTGCTTTTTGTCCGAAACTCCGCGTTTTATCATGTATTCCTGTGGTTATATGAAATGCCTATTTGTTTCTATCTAGAAAACAAAAAAAAAAAACAACTTGACTGACAAAAAATGTTTACGGTTTGTGCTGCTGGCGCCACTGGTGGTGAAACTTAGCATAAACTTCCACTTCTTTAGTCTACATAGTTTTTTTTTTTTAATAAAACGTTGCCCCACACTAGGAATTTCTCCTGTATCGTGGGTGCGTTTACAAACATTTAAACTCACATACACAAACAGCCAGACCCGGAACAACTACTTGTCGATCATACAAATATTTGTTCCGTGCGGGAATCGAACCCGCGACACGCAGAGCAGCAGTCAATCGCTTAACCACTGCGCCAACCATGAAGTTAAAATTCATTGACGTTTGTTATAAATTTTGTTTTGCTTGTTTTTTTTATTCGACAGATAATTTTTATTCTTGAAATAAAATTGATGTCCGACAGTTTTTATAAGGAAGAACTGTAAAATTCAGCCCAATTTTTTTTATGGTTTTATCTTTTGTACGATAATTTTGCCCACAAAACGATAATTTCGACGTCGGAACTCGATAATTTGAGCTTTTGTAGTTGCAAAACTGGTATTCTGTGACCATTACCAATGTTTTTGCCAAGCTTGGTAGCCATTACATAAAATGGACCATTTCGATCGTCACACGAAAGGGCTCATCCATCTCTAATCTAATAATGATCTTTAATCCCAACTCCACGCGTTGCATGCCTTTCTACTGATGCTGTAGAATGCTATGACGTAGTATTGACATCAGTACGCGTCAGATACTATGTAACATCTAAACACAATCTTACAGAGGTCATCGCATGTTGTGATTATAATAGCGATAGAGCTGTAAGTATAAGATGAACATGAGTTTGTAGGAAGTCTTGCAATAAAGGAAAGTTTTGATGGTCCGTTATTTCCTCCTTCATCCTTTTGATATGCCAGGCTAAGATGCTTTTATGTATTAAACTTTTAGTAGGACCACACATCCTGGCTTTAATATCCAAGACAGGTTTAGTATTCGTATTTCGCCTTGGGAAGACCAATCTTATCTAAGTTCATCCTCATCATTTGCCTAGCTTTATCCCAATTTTTGTTGGGTCGGCTTCCAGTCTAACAGGATGAGATCTGACCTCCACAACTCAGTTACTGGGTAACACGATGCCCCTTGGTAAGACTGGTTGTCAGACTTTCGGGTTTCTGATGACACGTAACAACTATCAAAGATCTACCAATGACAGCCGGGACCAACGGCTTAACGTGCTTTTCCAAGCCATGGAGGGGTCTTGGTATGTAAAGATGTTACCCATCCACAGACCAACCGCGGCAAGCGTAGCTTAACCTGATCGATCGACCCATGCGGCTGTTATTACTTAGCCACAAGCCCCTAAATAACACTATTATATGAAATTCCTTGCCCGATAACACAAATTTGCTCCCGATTGATGCTTCGGGATTGAGGGGCTGTGGATCTGGTGACATGACGGTGTTTATAAAATGCTCCACTAAATAATGAATTTACCAAACAACAATAAAAAACGATAGCAATGAAGTAATTAACAGAAGAGAGCAGCATATTTATTATCTTACGTAAGTATTAGAAATACGGAATGAGCGGCGCCACTGATTGTGAGACGAAAGCTATTATCATTATGATGTTGGTTTACTCGTAGTAATGCTTGAATCAAGGCGTAAATGGGTCCCGCAAAGTAGTTTACACTTATGCTGTAACTAGTCATTGTGTAATAGAGAGTGTGTAAATGTGCATGAGATTTCAGCTTTGCTTCTGGTACTGTAGATTACCATAAACGGCGGTGTTCACTGTCAGGTAGCCGCCTGCTTGATTTACACACAATAAAAACCGGCCAAGAAGAAGAGGGATGAATTTATCCAAAGGACAAACTTAACATTGTAGTTGATTAACTTGTTCCCCCATACATTCCATCTGTAAATGTAAGTTTGGACGCACTATATTGAGAGATTTACCATGTTATTTTAAAACTATAGACTTTATATCGTCGTATCCTACGAATAGTGCCCTAACGAACATAGGGGCTTTCTTTTTTTATTGCATAATTCAATTCTGCTCATCACACTACATATAAACCAGCTCAACAAAACAAAAACGGGATTTAAAGGACAAAATGCGTATAAAATGTAAAGATTATTTACTGAAAATAATCCTAGCCGAACCTTAAAATACCAATACACATTATAAGAAATCACCAATACATATTTTTTCATATTTAATTTAATTAAACACAAAAAAGTGTCTCCTGAAAAGTAGCTATTATGCAGTTACGCCCCAATTCGTAGGATACGACGATATGTTTTCCTGTAATCTAGTATAGAACAATACGTGTTTTTTTTTTAAATTTTAGGCTCAGCAGTTTCGGAGATAAGGTATGGTCAATTTTCGTTAATAACTAAATTACTTAATAATTATTTTAAAATTATATATATATATATATATTTTTTTTAAATTAAATTCTATATTTCACATGGTACAGTTTGCAAACCTGTTTTTTATTTTCAAATTTTTCCCCCAAAAGTGAAACTCATATTCAAAATTCATTTAGTTACGTTACACGTTCGTATTTGGGTCAAAGAAATTCATATGTGTACCAAATTTCATCAATCAGTCCAGTATATTCGGAGCAAATCAGCTGGGACAGACAGACACGAGTGATCCTATATGGGTTCCGTTTTTCATTTTGAATAACATAAAAAATGATAGAAGTGACCATAGAGCAGAAATAATATCCCTGTCGTTATGCAAAAGCTCTCAACCAGACTGCTTCACTTGAGGTTATTCAACGATATTTAAGAGGCTACCTAGCGCCCAGTGGCGCCCTCGTCGTTATTTCGGTGATTTCTTTTATTCTAGAATGAAAATGCAGAAAATAAGCTCGTCAAGTTGTGCTTCACAAGACTATAAAAAATACTATAAACGGAAAATAGTGGCCACTAAGCTCCGTTTTAATGATTACAATAAAACATAACAATTTAAAACTACTGTTTGTAGTAATAATAACGTATAGTCTTGTGAAGCACAACTTGACGAGCTTATTTTCTGCATTTTCATTCTAGAATAAAAGAAATCACCGAAATAACGATGAGGGCGCCACTGTGCGCTCGGCGTAGTCTTAACGTCAAGAAGTGCCCTTAGTTATATGCGCCGTGCAAAAAAACTGCCGATATTGCTAACATCGAGATACATTAATCGATGACGACTTTCATCGTTCTCTCAATCGAAAGGAACTACGAGTATTTGCAACAAAAATGCGAGTCATGGTCAATAAAGACCGCACTTGGCAGTCGGATGGGCAATCACAAGCAGAGTACCATTTCCTCCATCTAATATTACCCACGCGTGTTATCTACGCCCTCGGGAAAGTCTGCTCTATTAATAGTTTATCTTTAATATCAAATTATACACTTTACAATCAATAGAGTGTATAAAACGATCGTTGTTTAAGAAAGTGTGAAAGATTTATATAAGCAACAGGGTGTAGGAAACGTTCAGTGTTTCGAGTTTATTTACCGATTTTATAATGAGTTGTAATCATACAGTTGAATGAACATACGCCTTTATTTTAGTTTGGGACTTTGGGCTATTGGTTATTATTAACACTCCTTCTCTGTTTGAGCTGTTTGCCTTTCCGTAGAGCTATTTCAGACTGATATTTTTATGATTATTTGCTGAAGGATACCTATACAATTACATGACCGGATTATACGGGCATACAAAGCGATGGGAAATAGACTTGGAAAGCCATGAAAAGGGAAAAGGAGCGTTAGACGTTTAAAGGAGTTTTGCTCGAAGAGTTCAGAGTCGTTAGTGCATAAACGCAGAATTGGGTTGTGTAAGAGCATAATCAGCAGTAATAGAAATTCACTAATTACTTAGTTTCCTAAAATTGCGACAAGCTCGAGCTCGCACTTACTTCGATTGACAAGGAAGTTCTGCGTTATACAGTAGATCATATTACATTTGAAGATTAGATTAGACTGTTTAGAAAGTAACAGTAATAGTGTCTAGTTTCCCTTGACAAATTAAAAAGCAATTATAAACTTTTACTTGAAACGAAGCTAGCGACAAAACGGAGTTGTCTCGGACAGAGGTAAATTAGAAATCTGTATTCTGGAAAATTAACACTTCGAAATAAAATTCTGAGTTTATTTGAACCGGATTAGAAAACCTACTTTTAACTGATTAGGTAATTTAATTCTCTTCAAGTAATGTCGGTTGCGCTTTTCTGATAATTTTGTTCAGGAATATGACTCGCACTGCTGTGGACTTCGAACTATCGCGATTTTTATATTGCCCTTGTCAGTATTAGTCAGCTTATTCGAATTGATTATTAGCTCATTCAGCTCACTCATATCAGCTTATTCACTTTTTAACTGCACAATACCGCTGGGTCATACTGACCCGGGACAACTTAAACCTGTCATTATATTTTTTATGCCGACCTACCGTGCAATTTGAGCGTTTGTATAACTGAAGGTGCAGCCTTGCTCTACCCGGACCGCGGGTGCGCTAAGTGCAACACACGTTACACGTGCGTCAACTCAAAACGGGTAAATATGACCCAGCGTCAGCGGCTTGCGTAGTATTTTTGTAACATGCTTTCATTCGTTTACTTAGAATTTTATGTTAATTCATCTTGTTCTTTTTTTTAGGTTTTTGGCGAATATGGTACTGAGAAACCACTCTAAGAAAATTTTAGCGGTGTTAGAAGAATCGGAGTCTGACAAAGAGTCAAATGCTGCTTCGACAGTTGCGCAAAAGAATCGCAGATTTCGGGGTGGAACCCACCCAGGAACCTTCGGGGGAGGTCCCCCGAAAACTCATAGATGACAAATATGTCCGTCATAAAAGGATTTGATCTCATCACTTGCATGCCAGATTTACAGAAGCCCAGATCATTTGATTCCGTACTGCAATTATTGCAGTGGTTCCATGTCTCTGAATGAGGAAGTAGAAGACTGATTTGTTTTATTATATGTTATGAAGTATGTTTGGTCTTTCTTTTAGAATGTAAGATTATTGATTCCTAATATTATGTTTTCAGGGATGATTTTGCTTGCGCTATTAAAAAGTTAATACAAGTTTGATTTATAAAATATGTTGGACTTATTTTTATTTTAGTACTACAGGGGAAAAAAAACCCTGTACTAAAATAAATAATAATTAAAATGTAGACAACTTCTTTAATTTCACGACAATTACTCGATAAAATCTGGATCATGATGACCCAGTGTTATCGTCGATGTAATTATATTCACGTCATTTGCCGCCGGTTAAGGGGACTGTAAGTCCGGGTGACCTTGTGCGACTGGGCGGTGTATTTCCCTAACCCTGCACGGCCACGTATACTTGCCACCAATATACATTTTTAGTAACGAAAATAATAATATTTGAATAAAATTACAGATATAAATTACTAGCTATTGCCCGCGGCTCCGCCCGCGTGGATGTCGGTTATCGCGTCAAAAAGTAGCCTGTCCTTCTCCATATCCCTGGCTATATCTCTGCCAAATTTCTTGACGATCGGTTCAGCGGTTTAGGCGTGAAAACGTAACATACAGACAGACAGACAGACAGAGTTACTTTCACATTTATATTATTAGTATTAGTATGGAAGATAATAATGTGATGGTGTCTCCGGAAGAAGGCAGAATAGATATTATGTTCCGTGTTGTATTGTTATTGTTGTTTATGTTTGTATGTATGGGTGTGTGTCTTAATCAATTTAGTCTAACATAGTTTAAGTAATACTAACAAATTATGGGTAATGTGCCTGAATTAAAGATTAATAAATAAATAAATAAATAAAACCTCCTCCTTTTTTGAAGTCGGTTAAAAATAGTGAGTTCAAAAAAAAAAAAACTCGAAATTATCTTATGTAGTATGAAAGTAATATGGTTTTTAGGGTTCCGTTGTCAACAAGGAACCCTTACCTATAGTTTCGCCATGTCCGTCCGTCTCTCCGTCCCCAGCTTAGCTCAGAGACTCTTAGTACTAGAAATCTATAATTTGGCATGGATTAAGTGGTAACATAAACTCATGGAAAAAAAAAATAAGTTATTTAGGGTACCTCCTGTACATGTAAAGGGGAATGGTTTTTTTTTTCGCCTACACTATGGTGTGGGATATTGTTGGATGGGTCTTTCAAAAATATTGCGGGTTTGTGAAAACAATTTTTCGATTAAGGGATCCGTTTCTGAAATATTAGGCTTTAAAGTGCAAATTTTTGTTAGAGTTAAATGTGTGTGTCCCCTAAATGCTTGTACTTGGATATGTAAAAAAAAAACACAGCAGTAGTATATATTAGGTCTTTACCTATGAAATTGCCGTTCTTCATGAAATAATTTAACGCCCTTGTTTCTCTATATTTTTATTAATCAAAGTAATTACCCATGCAATCAATGCATTTTTGCAAACGTAGTGGTAGCTTATTGATGCCCTTTTTGAAAGTCTGCTGGACGGGAGGCAACAAATTCTTCAAAGGCATTTTGAACTGCCTCTCGGTTATAGAATTTTTTCCCCGCCAAGAAGTTTTCCAAATTCAGGAAAAAGTAGAAGTTTGTAGGGGCAAGGTCTGGTGAGAACGGTGGATAACAGAGAACTTCCAACCCCAGCTCTCGTAAATTGGAGAGTCTGCTGTGCAGTATGAGGTCGCGCGTTGTCGTGCAGGAGCAGCGGAGCCGAACGATTGACCAAAGCTGGTTGGAGATGTGCGAGCTTCTCCATTATTATGCTCAGTTTTTCACAGTACACATCTGCAGTAATGCTCATCCCGTTTGGTAAGAAGCTGTGATGAATGACACCGGCGCTAGACCACCAGTGACCATCACTTTTTAGGGGACAGTTTTCGTTTGGGGCATTGGTTAGGTGCTGAACCAGGATCTAACCAACTTTGCTGAACGCTTGCGATTGTCGAACAGAATCCATTTTTCGTTGCAAGTAACAATGCGATTCAATATGCCTTTGTTTATGTGCCTGTGGAGCAGTGCAAGGCTCAACTCGACGTGTGCTTCGCGCTGGCGATCATTCAATTCGTGGGGCACCCATTTGTCAAGCTTTTTCGACGCAAATGGACCAATATAAAAAAAAAATTATATATAAAAAATAAAAATAAATAAATATTGTTTTGATGTTAACATCGAAAGCTGCTGCTAATTCAGCTGTAGATTGAGAATCATCTGCTTATTGTGGAAGCCTTTAATTCGTCAATGGTGCCGATTCCCTTGTTCACAAACTAAACTAAAGGTCAATGCCCACCTATTAGAACAATCTTGGCCTGCAGTGAACACTGATAAATAGTTTATGGAACAATAGTTTAAGCTGTTATGAACACCTTGTAGTACTTATCAGTTAAGAAAATAAGTCGCCATTTGGAAATAAAACAGTTTTTTATTTTATTATAATTTTTTTTTTATTATTAGCACAGACTTATTCCACTTCCACTTTTGACTTACAATCACTTTTGAATGGTAAATACATAATTTTTAACATGGTAATTATTCATTTCAAAGTTATTTTCTCATTTTAACCTTTTGAATAACAGTCACTTTATAAGTTTAAACAGCTATGGGTTCCATTTCATACAATAAAAATTGATAGTGATATCTTATGGATAGCTCAAAAGGTTCTGGAGTTGGAATGAAATGAATGTAGCTATATATCTTAGTCTAGTAAGTAAGAGCACTATAGACTAGACCAATGAATTATTGAATAATATCATAAATCTAAATATTTCACACCATAAACTGAAATATAAGAATTATTTACTTTGAAATCTTACCTGACGTTGAGCAATTTGCCTAGAAATATTTTCCCTTATATCATTTTCTCATGGAGAATCCTGAGACAACAGGTGACTTCTTTGTCTACGTAGTGAGCGACCACAGCCAACACAAATGAGGCGAGCAGTAGAAGGTGAGATGCTTTCTGCTGGATGTCTAATTTCATTCCATGCTGCAGTCCAATATGAATGACAAACAAAATCATTGCACCTGAAAATGCAATTGATTTAATATTAATTACACAGTAAACGATGAGAAAGAATGAAATGAGTAGCATAAAATACTACATACTTCATTATGCTGTAAGATTTCGTTAGTTTCTCATTAAAATAAAAGTATTAATTTAAAAATATTATTTACTATGAAAATGTTTCATACTAAGTCAAATTACTAAAAGCTTGCATAAATACTGGCTATTATTATCATAGATTCCTAAAGGTATCGTTTAATGTATGTAGGTGAGTAATATAAGGTTTACCTGTTGTGGAAGAACCCATTGCTGTACAATTTGATCGTACTTCCACAATTTCTAATTGATGAGATCGCAAGCGCCTCTACAATTCGCACAGCGAACGTTGCTTGCGCCGGTTATTCCCTGCGACGACGTGGTCGGGATAGCAGAGCTACTCAGGTCCATATTCGCACCGGAGTAATCATTGGTATCATTGGTCGGTCATTCGATGTTGGGTCAGCAGCTTCCACATTCACATCAGGGTTGTCATTCAAAGAGGAGCCAGAGTCCAAGTTCGCGCGAGGGTCGTCATTCGGGTGAGGTTGATCGGAGTCCATTGTCGTAAAAAAGGTCACAAAGAGCACAAACTACGGCTAAAGACAACTACGATAGCGTTATAAACACCAACAAACCACGATAGCGATTGGCTAGCGCGCTAGATTACAGTTTACTATCAAAACCATCATCTGTCAAAGGATAATGTTGCCATTTTATGAAATATAATTGATTAGTTGCATCGATTGTTGGACTCGATCAATTAATTTTTATCTAACTACGGCAAAGCGATAAAGAATATAATGATTTTATCATTCTGTGTTTATGTATGTGTGGACTATAAGATCTCTGGTCTGCGGTGTTTATGAACATAATTGTTTTGTCTTGTTCGAGTAGGTTTCGTTCAAAGGAAACTAAAATGGCCGTAACATCAGAAAAACTTTTCGCTAACCATAGAAATACAACAACTGAAACCCGACTAACGTATTTAGCAATATTATAAGCGCTTTCCGAATTCAAAAGTTTAAATGCTCAATTTTTAATTTATATAATAGCCAACAATTAGTATTTTTTTTTTCGCTATCGTGTTGTAATTTTAAAGTATATGTTTATTTATTTTATACCAATATTAGTTATCAGTCTCTCCCTTCGATTGCACGCCACTGAGCACGTAGGTTAATTTTTATAAATATTAATTAATCGGTAATCGATTAGATTTGAATCGAAATTAAATTAACCATATAATGGCAACCCTATACTTCGACTGAAAGTCAAACTCGCATTTGTATTACGATAAATTACTTATTTATTTGTTATGATCACGGCGTCTTAGTTAGAGATAGATCTTAAACGGATAATTCCTATTTTAAAAACTTATAATTTATTATTAACTTTCAAAACGTGTTCGAGGTGGGCCACAGCTAGGCATTGTTCTTTAAGTTCAGTGCATCTTTTTCTTTCTATTTCATTAAGAAAAGGACAGAAGATACATTTTAGTTCAGTCCTGTCAAATTAATCAGCGCTTGACGTATTTTGTCGTAATTTTAGTCGGCATGTTTTTAATCACGTCTAAACTTGTATGGAGTAGTGACAGGCGCTGATTAATTTGACAGGACTAAACTAAAATTTATCTTCTGTCCTTTTCTTAATAAAATAGAAAGAAAAAGATGCATTGAACTTAAATTTAGTTTAGTTTGTGAACAAGAGAATCGGCACCATTGTCGACTTAAGTTTTCGGTCGACCACGGGGTTCATTTCTTAGGTCGAAATTTCCAGAACGGAAGCGGGCAAACCAATAACGGGTGGTGCGATCGTTATTAGTGTTCGCTCCGTATACGTCGTTGATTTTGCGTGCCGCTTCTGCCGCTTTGTTGCCATGACGGTACACTCACTCCATAATCCAAATAAAACGTACAAATGCGATGAAAACAGAACGCTAACCATTAAATAAATGACTAATTTTCAAAAAAGAATTCCATATTTAAAAAATAAAAATAATTTGAACTTAGAATTCTTAACGAAAAAAGAAAATAATTGACTTGAAATAGCCAGTATGGCAATTTCATATGTAAAGGGGTCATTCAATTATTACGTAAGCACCAAAGGGGGGTCTTTGCTTTGATTATTTTTAATAACATGGGGGATGGGGGTCTGGATGGTAGGATTACGTCAGCAATATTTATTAATTTACTTTTCAGATTCAATTGCAAAATTTAATTGAATTTGATTTGAACAAAGATAGCAACCCAATGTTCAGAGATTCCCCAAAATAATTGATATTGCTTTCTCGCTCTCACGCGATTTTTTATGGTTAGAAAAAACCGAAGTAGGGAATTTACAATGGGCATTCAATTACTTTTAGTCTATAAATTCCTTATTTCTAGACTCCTGAATAACAGTAAAGAAACCTGAACAGATTAAAAAAATACCAATGTTTACGTAAGCAAAGGGGTATGAGCTTTGTTTACTTTTGCTGACAAGGGGGAGGTGGGGGTTCAAAATTACTAAAATTCTGCTTACATAATACTTGAATGGCCCCAAAGATCTATTCTAACGAAGTTAAAAGGTAAACTATCACAGGCGTCACAAGTTACCAAGTAATAGTCAACCAACTTACATTTACAGTTGAAAAACATGTTCTGCCATACATTCCGTATGGAAGAACATGTTTTTCAACTACGATGTTAAGTTTGTTGATGTTTGATGTTTGTTGTTTGTTGGGTTTGTTCATTGTGTGTGGTCCGACACGCACTTAGCCGGTTTTTATGTTTTGGGTGGACATTACTTCCTGAATTTATTTCATTAAGTATTTTACTACAATACTTAAATATTCACAAATAGAGTTGATGTATACGCGTTCTAGTTTAAGTAATTGCATAACTTTCGTTATTTGAAGGCGTAATAATAAATATCAGATTTAAAATTCACTAAAAACATAATTGCTGCGTTTTAATGCTTTTGCCACTGTTTAGAATAGGTATTTTTAGCATACCTAAGTTGGGGTTATGCGCACTTCGTCCTTTTCGCACTTCGTCCCATTCGCGGTTGGTCCCATTCGAGTTAGTCCTATTCGCAGTTCGTCTCATGCAAGTAGTTTGTAAGGGAAGAGGTAGGTTTACGGACCAAAGTGGGTTGGATTTATAAAAAATCAACAAATATAAATAAAACATCTAAATTCGATAAGTTAGCAATGTAATAAGTAAAATAATCTTTCTAAGTAGGTATTAGCAAAGTAGTTCTACGGCCTTTGGGCTACGATTATTGTTGGTTTTCCGTCTTACCAATTTAATTAACACATTTCTAATCAGATTAATAGCAACGTCAATGAACTTGTTCTAGGTAAGATCTAAGATGTACGATTTCAATTACCACCCACTGCTGTTATAAATCTGATAAAATTGTTTTAGAAACTAGTTTTAATTTTAAAGTTGTTATTTTTTATTTCTATGCAATATGGATAAGATCAGAGTTAATTATTATGTAGCGACAGTCGCGATTTTGTCAGGGTTACATAAAAGATAGATAGGTAGCCTTCAGTAGGTTCAGACTAAACCTACGAGTTCTATTCACTCGCTATTGCCCAAAGGCGCTTACGACTTTTGGCGATGAGCTTCTATCACCTGTCCTGCACCATCTAACCGGGGATAATTCTGTATCTATTCATTCAAATAGTACATCACTTGAACAAATAATGTATGAACATTATTTTGTATTGTACTGAACTTTACGACCGGAGCTTAGCGAACACTTAATGGATAAGGAAAATGCGAAGATGAAAATGACACTTCACGTAATGGGAACTTCTACTTTACGTGTTTACCATCATAAATTCTTCATCTTTCCATAAGACAAATTACTTACGCACAAATCCAAACAAACATTATACTTTTTGTTTTCACTTCAAAGATAAAACTTATCAGGCTAGTCACGTGGTATTATCATTAAAAGTTCATGTCAACGTACCTCGTTCGGTGCCTATGTAATCGTTTACGCCCGATAAGGTGTGCAGAGCCCTAGCAGGTCAGACAATTCGGTCAGGGTCAGGTGGCAAAAAATTGCGGGCAAACTTAGGGACTTAAGTTACGTTTTGATGAGATGATTTCATCTAGCCTTTCATTGGTTGCCAATATTATGAAAAGTTTTTAGGTGACCAGAATTTGCAACTTGGTTGTCAAACCAGCCTCTTTTTGTAAATAAATGTATACACAGTGGATCTTATTTTGTTATTGTGCCCGGTCAAGACTTTTGTTTCCTAGTAATTCAGTTGGGATCAATCAATTCAGCATCATATACACATGTGTTTTAAATTAATGTAATTGTCTTCCCTGTAAGTTGAATTTGGTGTTTTTTTTTTTTTCTGAATTAATGATAAAATAAAGAAAACCAGAATAATTGGCAACACACTACAATTTACTTAACTATAATGCTATACACCCATAATCAACAAATTATTTTGAATAGAAAAATTTCAGAAGGTTAACTAAATAAAACATTTATTTATTTACTTCAATAAAAAAAAAAAAAAAACATAATAATAATAATAATAGAGGTGATAATGTTATCAAATTGAAGTCATATTGAAATGTAACAACCTCTCATTGGATGCGCAAGTGTCCAGTTTGCGTCCGACTCAGGCATGGAAAATTTGGCAATGTAATGAATTTTTATGGCAAATAATGATGGCTGAATCAACAGATTACAATGAGGCATGTTATTAAAAATATCTTGGGTAAATGTATTTGATAAAATTGTTGTTTACAACTTAATTTTTATAGGCTACAACGAAATTAATGTTTATATTTGGATTTTTAGGTTGGTGACCCCATTATACTTGACTCAGTTGCACAAAAACTTGGCATGTCCTTTAATATCAATTATTTTATAATAAAAAATATCATTACCTATGGTAAGCTGCATAGCATAATTTTATTTACCTGAACAAATCCACATAATAAACTATGTGCTTATAGAATAATACAAATTCAGGCAGTAAAATGGAGAAAAACAGAACATGCAGGTACTTCTTCTCTTGTATAAACTAAGGCTCGGCACAAACAAGCCACTGTCCACAGCCACTGGTAGCCCACCAATAGCCACAGCCACTGGCAGATCACAAGTTTTTTCATACGTTTTGTATGGATTCTTTGCACACGTGTGGCCACCCACCATAGTGGTGTTGAGTAAACATCACAGCAAGAGGTGACAACAGTGGTGGCTGTGGGCGGTGGCTTGTTTGCGCCGAGCCTTATGAGAATAGTCTATTGTGCAGCCCATTTAATAAAATGGGGTGGTGCATGCATCGGATGTTCATTAAGCCAAAAAAATAAAAAAATCAAATATCGAAAAGAATAACATGGACGTCTCGTAGTACGTAGTAAATTTTGCTTGGACAGTCAACGTGTTAACATCATTCTAAAAGCGGGAGACATTTACTGGCCTCCACTAACTAGTTAATTATCAAGCCAGATATAACTGCATTTGTAACTCATTTAACCACCACCTACAAGTTAAATTGGTCCTCTGCAATGATAAAGAATAAAAACCAAGTAGTTAGCCTTGCTATGTTAACAGCAGATGTAAATTTTATTTATAAAATCTGCTCTATATAGGCAGCAAATGCCACAGTTAAATACAAGTTTTGAGAAGTCAATATCAGACAGGTTGTTTTGTTGTGTAAGGTCTTAAAAAAATCTTTGCCATTGAGGAAATAATTGACTTCATTTCAGATTTCTTTTCATTCTTTAATAATTTATGTAAACAATTTAAGCAAATAGTTTCCATTCAACAAGGTCTTTTAATCGAATGGGGACATTTGTCATGGTATAATTTGATTTTTTTATGGTTTCATCGTCAAGCTAGTAAAAGGCAACATTATTGCATGCTTATCTACTTTCTTTTCTTATTCAATTATATATTTTGCTTTTAGGGTAACACTTTATCTTGCAGTGCAGCAGGGACATTCTAAACCAGTTGTTTTTCAAATTGGAGTGTGACAAATCACTGGTGCTCAAGTTTAGGAAAGATTATTAGTGTTTATCAATATTTTGTGACAAGTTCCAATTAGAAATTACAAAATAAAATATCATTTTCCACTAATTTATGCTGCCAGTGTCATTCATACACGTGACTCCCTTGACCTTGCTCCTACATTCACCTTGATGGATAGGCCCTGCTTACCGCGATCGAAGGAAAACAGCTTCACTACGAATTAATAGCTACGGAAATGTCCAGCCGCTAAACACGCGCCATCACGCGTGTGTCGAACGGACACTACACCCCACAAGATAAGCAAGCAGGTTTTGTTATCAAACAGCTAATCGCGTACGCATTCGAACACAAAGAACATCGCTAGATACTGCGACACGAGCCTGGATCAATGCCAACCAGTAAAAAACAACAATGTTTAGAGAAATTATATGCACTCACCTGATATTTGTGAATTTCTTCTCACTGCTATCCTTCCCACGGATACGAAACTCAATCTAACACTACTCATTATATAAACTTCGACAACGGTTCAGTAATAACATCAGCCCTCAACCGAACGACAAAAACGTTATAAGAGCCAAATAGAAATTACAATAAGTCGCCGTAATATGCGAGTCGCAATTTTATTGTATTTGTTTGTCAGTGAGAGGTCTCTGTCATGACGCAACACTTTTAGTCAACATCAACACTTTTCGCAAATGTACAATTAGACGATATAAGTACGAAAACTGCACTTTACTATTTTTTTGTATGATTTTACAAAAACAAATTTAATTTTTTAGATAATGGAGCGGCCATACTGATGTTCACAGCTGATTTTGATGTGAAAGAAAATGAAATTTTTGTACCACGTTGTTTCGATGCTACCGCTCTCTAGCGATTCAATAAATAAACTTTAGTACTGTTTTATCGTAAGAGCGCAGAGTTCCTTTCTTTGTGGCACAAGATGGCGCAGATGATTTCAAGAAAACCCTGTAAATAAAAACAAAAATAACAATTATAAACTTATTTTGAAAATCATGGATAGCAGAATTGTATGAAACGCATTGAAAATCGCTGTGTGAAACGTTAATATTTTTAATGATCTTGTTTTAGACTCTCGAGAATTGCAGGCAGTTTTACTTTTTTTGCATTCAAATTAGAATCTGGTCACCCCGCACGTAAACGTCAAACAGTTATTTATCTTCTGTGATGAAAATTGTTCAAAATGGCTGAGACAGAAACTGATAATAACAGTATTATCAGAACCGAAAGAAATAATAAGAGTACCGGGCCTGCTAATGGGCCCCGTCGCGTTACTATCTATAAAACTGAGACCGGATTTGGTTTCAACGTGCGCGGTCAAGTGTCTGAAGGTGGGCAGTTGAGATCGATTAACGGTGAACTTTATGCTCCTCTGCAGCATGTCAGCGCTGTTCTGGAGAATGGGGCGGCGGAGCAAGCTGGGATCAGAAAGGGGGACCGGATACTTGAAGTGTAAGTACTTAGAATAACATGTTTTCCACCGCCCAACATTTGGTTGAACAATCTTGGTTCCCATTGGATTTTCCCATAATTGTTTGTGTTACTTAACATACCAATGCATTTCCCGCAGGTGCTTTGTGTTTCAACACTTCTTGGAATGTTATTCCTCACGAGACAGCCAAAAGTTTACATGATATT
The DNA here is from genome assembly GCA_947523025.1 of Dryobota labecula. Lineage (NCBI taxonomy): Eukaryota > Metazoa > Arthropoda > Insecta > Lepidoptera > Noctuidae > Dryobota > Dryobota labecula. Next base: position 24,860,154 of record OX383295.1, on the reverse strand, counting down.
TTCGTTCATACTCATTTACATAATGTTTGAGGTGATTCATTCAAAACTTGTTTGATTTTGTTAACAACAGTTGCTGGTGTTTGAAATTGATTGTATCTGCGTACTACATCAGTACATGACCTATTGTTACTGTAAATTAGGTTCAAATTCTTACATATTTCAGTACGTATAATAATGTTATTTGGTATAATTCAGTAGCTTTAGCTACACACCTAAAAAGGTTGCTGAGTGACTGATCTCAACAGGGTCAATGGTTTCAGTGACACATGACAACTATTAATAACACTTACTTGGCATTATAATTGCTATTAAGTCTGGCTGTCTGTTTTAAACTTTTAAGGCAGGAAAAACAAGACAAGTTAGAAACTTTTTTTTTTTCAGTTAAACAAATAATCATTTGGATTTTTTTTACCTCTTAAATAATGTATTTTTTTTTAAAGAAAACTTGTGTTTTTTAATTCTCAATATGTAGAATATTCTACAACATTGTGCCAGTTTTAATTTAAAATAGTTCACTTAATATTTTAAATGCTATAGTGATCAAATTCTATGTAACCATCAGTGTAGTATCTACCTACTTGCAAATAATTGCTAAGCAACTAGACACCACTCCAACACTTTGCAAGTTTCTAAACTGCTGATCCATCATAACTGCAGTTAACACAAAATAACCACTTATGCAATTTTATTTTAACATATAGATTATGTAGAAATATTAAGTATTATTTCTACACATTTTGTACAAAATAATTAAATTCATCATCTGCCTAGCTTTTTCCCACTATGTTGGGGTTGGCTTCCAGTCTAACTGAATGCAGCAGAATACCAGTATTTAACATGGAGTGACTGCCTATCTTTCCTCCACAACATAGTTACTGGGTAAAACAATACCCAATAAACAATACCTTCAGACACTTTCAGGCTTCTCTGACGACTCATAACGACTGTCAAAAACAAATACAAAATAATTAAATTATCAACATGTAAAAACTAAGTAAAGTACAGAACTTTTTGCCACCCTCAAATCAGGTCAACTTAAGTATGTAAGGCCTACTCCAGTACTCGTTGACATTGATTGGATCATAAAAAACCATATGCTTACAAAATTCTTGATCTCTTATCTCTTCATACAAATTTTATTTACTTTTGACCTCTGGCCTCAAAAAATGATTGTGATTTTATGATCAATCGTTTAAAAGTCAGGTCATTAAGTATGTTATAATTCCCTGAAACGAAATACTAGTATTTTAGAGAAACTTAACCACCTAAACTTAAAATTAAAGTTGTGGCTCTTAACACTGTCCGGGATATTAGACGCCCATAGACGTCATAACAGTTATACTTCTATTGTGTCTTGTTCAGTGTCCTGGAAAGTGTTAAAAGTCACATACTGGATGCAAGTATTGATTTGGCTATAGATTAGCTTGAATAGGCTGTTAAGTGAATAACTTAAGACAAGTGTATTTCACTGAAGAATTTTTTTCTATCCCGCAGTTCTCATACAATTTTTTAGCATTCAATAGTATTATGTTCAATAAAACACTAATTAGGTAATTAACTGTTTTATTTCGTGAGGCTACCTAGTGCCTATTCTAGCACTAGGTAGCCTTAAACTAATGTGTTGTTCAAATCTTATTTGTATCTTGTTTGTTTTGTCTTTTTTTGTTTGTATTTCGCAGTACCTACATTAAAGATTTTCGAGGTTTTTTTTTTTTTTTTTTTTTTTTTTATTAATCAAAAAATCTTTTTACAGACATTTGTTGAGGTTTAAACATACCACACAAACCATCGCGGGTTTAACAGCGGTACACAACATACCTTTCCCCCAAGTATGCATGAACATCTTTTAGACATAACTGAAATATAAACAAAACAAAGCATCATAATATTTTCAATTCAACAAATGTAACAATTATACTCCATTTATTTATATTCCACTCCATTTGTCCTCCATTTGTCTAATTTACATTAGACAAATAACTGTTCTCACCCTTTCGTTATTTCGATGTAAACGTTTAATAATCTCCGTTATTTCACGATAAATACAAAGCACTGTAATCTATTTACCATTTACATTAAAAAAATATCTCTAAAGTGCAGTAATTTCAACAATATTACACAATAACTGTCATTATTTAGCCGTTATTTGTCTAATGCTATAGTAAATGGAGTATAGGTAACCCAAGCATCTCGGCCCATTCGTCCGAGCCAGGAATTAGGATTATTTGTTCATTTTCTTGACTTGATTCTTCCACCTGCTCCTGTATACCTTTTTCCTCTTCCGGTTCCTTATCCTTATTCTCCTCTCCTGTAGAGGAGCTTGATGGTGTGGCGGTATTAACAACGCCACATGCGAACTACGCATCAAAGACCTGACGTCACAAATCCTGCATCGCGCTATCAGAGTTTACCGCGCGACTAACATATATAAAACATCCTGACATCAACCGTTGGGCAGTTGCCCACCAGACACAACACCCGTCTGGTCGGAGGATCCTCCCTTTCCATAGAGTATGAGTGAACTTTACACCCTGTTCCTCATGCCTCTATACTGGTGACCCCGAACATGGACATTAGCGAAGCCTTCGTGCAACTACTTCAGCATGACGTCATCCATCACTTCCTCAAGCTTTCGAGCGGCGAATCACACAGCCAGCCCGCACCCACGGCTTCAACGGGTATCCTGACCACCTGCATGCAGCGATCGCGCATACCTAGTCACCACCCTCAGCCTCATCAGCAACCTTGGCACAGCACACTACTTTCGTCCGGTCTAACGACAGAACACTTCAATCCTCTCCTGGTCGACGCCAGAAGTCAGCTTCATCCCGGCGCTGTACCACATCCGACTCACTGGATCATAACGCAGCGCCGCCCCAACTCACTGGGGAATCACAGCAGACAGTTCCGACTCACCGTGAACTATGCGGCACCCGGTTCCAACACACTGGAACCACAATTGGACAGCATCACAATATGCACTGACTCAGCTCACTATCGACCTCTGGTCTCCGGATGGGAGTGATGTGGCGGTATCTACAACGCCACATGATAACTACGCATCAAGACCTGACATCACAAATCCTGCATCGCGCAGAGTTTACCGCGCGACTAGCATATACCTATACAACATCCCGACATCAACCTTCGGGCAGTTGCCCACCAGACACAACACCCGTCTGGTCGGAGGATCCTCCCTTTCCATAGAGTATGAGTGAACCTTACACCCTGTTCTTCATACCTCTAAAATGGCTTCATTTGAATCAGTTGTTCAATATGTCTGCTTACAACATCTCTGTTGTCTGATGTCACCTGATAGCTAGAAAGGTCATCCTTATTTGTTACAGTGCCTGGTAACCAACGACGCCCTCTTCCATAATTATCAAGCATTGACCAATGTCTGTTTCTCTGTGCTTTCTTTGTGCGTTATTGGTAATTTGTTGCTCGACTCTCATGTGCTGTTTATTGGCTGGATGAATACTGTCCAATAAAGTCCTTAACTGTCTGTTCATTAACAGTTCTGAAGGACTCTTGCCTGTTCCTGAACAGGGCGTTACATGCAGTCCCAGTAACATGTTAGGTACCTTCACATCCCATGATACATCATCCGTTTTACGTAACTTGTCCTGAACCATCTGCACCATTCGTTCAGCCAGTCCATTTGTAGCAGGATGGTATGATGCTGTAGTGATATGCTTAATTTTATTCGAAACCAGAAATTGTTTCATTTCAGCTGAAACAAATGCTGTTCCACTGTCTGAAACATAAGCTGCTTGCCTCTCAATTAATTGATGATTATGATTTGATGAAGACACAATTTTTATTGTAACTACTAAAAGGTGGAACCTTGAGCATTTTTAAGGCCCATGTTTTGTGACCATGACATTCAAAATGCACATTTTATAGTCCAATAATTGACAATTAACGTTGTTATTGATAGCTATAGCATCACATAAGCATAAACTGCCTTAGATAATGTTCCCACTACTGTAACACAGGTAGGCCTGCTCTCTGTGAGAGCTGAGAGCATCATACATGAATTCCCTTAATAAATACGTTCACGCGCAAATTGGTTTGCGAGGTCCTAAATTACAACAGTCCAATCTTCTAAAGGTGTTCATTCATCCACAAGCGCTTCTGTGGGTCACAGACGTCATGTAGGCGTATCGTCATCTGACCCGGTTACTTATACGAACTCACAAATTCGTCGCCTCAAAGAGTGGGTGGGCGTACCGTCGGCCTCGGTTGCTATACGAACATTTTAAGGGTCCGAACACACGTGCCACAATCCCTCCACAACGACAACACGTGGTCGGGCGCTAATTTGTATGAAAATGAATAGTTTATTCACACGGACCACATTTTGCCGTCAAAATCAACCGTGTCGGCCATACCGACCACGTCCCAACCACAACGATCTGTCTGTCTGCATACTCTAACCACAACGCAACTGCAAGAAGTTGCTGCGACACTATTCCACTATTCACAAGTAACCACTGCTTGCCCACATTTTAGCGTTGCAATGTGGTGTGGTTGTTACGTGTGAACGGGCCCTTAGAAGCCAGTTTTCCGTAATGCGATATTCGACTGCATTGATCAAAAAGTAGGATGCTATTTTATTTTGTTGGATAAAAGTACTGTACTGGGAACTAATTTTTCCCGAAAATGTAAACAAATATGTGTATTTGGAAAAACATACCCGTGCATACATACGGTTCAGTTTGCGCTACAACTTCAACTTTTATAATATCTAAGTAAGTAAGTACTAGTAATTCTTACATCAATTTAATGTACGCCAGCATAAAGTAAGTGGAAATAACATCAATTGGAAACAAGGATTTGAATAGACTTTAGATAAAATACTGATCTTCAGTTTAGTGACGTTTCGAAAAAAGCCGAGACTAAATGAAAGACAAAATAAAAAGGCTATGTGTGTACGTACTCATTACCACCGAGTGATAATGTTACATAACATATTCAACAGTTGTAGACCGATACTAATTTGGACCAGTTAGCAAGTACAAGAAAATAGTAAGTAGTACAGGCATTCGTAAGGTTTCTCTCAATAAACCTTGACTCAGTTATCAATATTTCTACTTAGTACAAACAGTCTTGTAGTAATGTCTTGTATCAATTCGATAAAAAAAAAACCGGCCAAGTGCGTGTCGGACCACGCACAATGAAGGGTTCCGTAGTTGGGATGAATTTATCCCAAGAACAAATTCAACATTGTAGTTAAAAAAAAAAAAAAATTGTTCGACTATTACTCGTTAACTTGTAAAGCCTAGTTAGTTGATGATAGTTTTCTTTTTAACTTCGTTATACTACTGCCGAGTTTAAAAAAAAATATATATATATCCAAAAACAACCATTTAGCTGGCAGGCCCCCTTGCCAGCTAAATGGTAACACTCGAGTCTAACAAAAATTAGCACTTTACAGATTAACATTACGCAAACGTATCCCTAAATCGAAAAGTGGCTTTCACAGTACCCGCAATATTTTTGAACGGCCTATCCAACGATGCCGCACACCATGGGATAGACGAGAAAAAAAATATCATCCCCCACTTTACGTGCAAGAGAGGTACCACAAAATTTCTACGAGACAGACAGACATAGCGAAAACTATAAGGGTTCCTCGTGGACTACGAAACCCTACAAACGGTAAAGTTTATTTTAAGCCACAATTTTAATTCATCTGTCATTGCTATAGATCTACCTATTTACTCGTATAAAGTAATTTTCAGACCCACTCTTATATTATTATTTCACGAGGTATTACTGGTCTGAAAACTTTTTAACAAAATAACAACCGACATCCAAAAATAAAAAAAACAAGAAAAAAAAAGGCCGATTAAAAAAAAAACTCAAATAAATTTAAACAACTTTAATTTTGGAAGTCGGTGGCAAAAAACGAAAATATGGAACCAGACACCGACTGGACTGAAGAAGGTTGTTTTTTTTTTTTGTTGTTTTAAAAGTTTTTATAAGTACTCGTAAACATAGATTGCATCATCATCCAATAATATGCTGATAAAGATTTTACCGCTTTTTCGCCTTAGTGATCAATATTTTTGTTCGTACATACAACCGCAAAATACGCTCGGTTCAATGCTTGTAATTTCTCAAACATTTATGAGTACCTAACTATATTCAATACTAGCTGCAGCCCGCGGCTTCTAACGCGTGGCTTTTTCTAAAATAAAAGTAAAGCTTAAGTTATTTCTTGTTGTAACATCAGCTATCTGCCAGTGAAATTCCCGTTAAAATTGGACCGAGCCGTTTTGGAGATTAGCCGGAACAAACAGACAGACAGAAGACAGACAGAGAGAAAGTTAAAATTGTTTATTTTTTTTGTTATAAGTAAGTACCGTATATACTTTCATAATATGCATTTATTTAAAAGCTATTATTTTAACATTAGAAACAGACAAGCTATTATTTTAACATTAGAACATTATTTTAACATTGACAAAATAACTGTCTGTCTGATACCTTTTCACGCCATAACGGCTGAACGGATTTCGATGAAGTTTGGCACACAGGTAAACCAACACCTGAGATATAACAAACGATACTTTTTATCCCGGTAGGACGTTTCCGTGGGATAAAATCCGACCTACAGGTACGAGGGCGAAACCGCGGGCAAAACCTACTTAGGTTTATAATCCATCTATTAGGGGTCCAAAACTTGTAACGGAGGTCCTCTTTACGGGCTGATTCCAAAAGAATAGATAAACACAAGTGTGCTTACTTTGTAATTGTAACAGGCAGGCAACCAATCGCTCTATATTGATCGTAATTGTCCATGACTACAATGAATCCAACAAATTGATTCGTGACGAATGTAGCGACTTTTCCTTATCGTCTGGATGTAAAAATAGCTGTAGGAACTAGGAAAAAAAATGTTAGACCATGTTATTGTTTTGTGTCAAAACGATTTATTATTGTAATTTATTAGGAAAAAGATTTATAATATAAAATCACAGGGACAACATACAGAACTAAAAGTCATACGAGTCGTGTCTACTTGTCTACGGTCAATGTTTGTTCTGTACGGGATTTCATCTCGCGAATATACAAACAAGGGGATGCTCCGCTCTGTAAAGTTTTCTGAGGAACTTGAGACTTGAGATTGATTTACCAGACTAACAAACAGCTCGTATGTTTGTACAAGATATCTATAAGGACAAACAGTCTCATGAACCAATACTCCAAAAACGTGATAAATATGGAAGACCTCGGCTGTCTTCGGGAGTTCCGGACCAGAGACAACAGCAGATCATCGGTGTAGTACAATGCTATTCGCTAACCGCGAATGAAGTGTCAAATAGTTTAAATTGCAATGAAAGGACGGGCATTTATGATGTGTAATTTCGCAATGAACGATATCAATCAATACAACTATTGCAGCACTGTACTTGTTAACTGGGGCATGTGTGTTCACACCTGCATTCAGGGTTGCCATTTTTTTAAGGAAGCAATTCTGGTAAGTAACCCCCCTCTTTCGCTAATGTCTTTGGCAACCTAAATTGACCTTTAGTAAACTTTTAAACGCTGTTAACGACTTTGCTACCTATATACGCGGGAGAAAAAAAAACTTCCTTACTTTTCCAGGTCACCTGCATTCACTTTACTCGCATGGCTCAAACTAATAAGCCCACAGTTCAGCCCGTGTTCATTAACAAGCGCTCCAATAACTTTGTGTAGTTCGGAAGTTAGGCTTTTACGTGGACCAACTGTGATCGGATTTCAACTTCACAAAACAGGCAGGGTCTTATTCCTGGGGCCTAAGTCTACTAATTTACAATCGTTGCAATGGTCTCGCCATTGTGAGTACGAGTATTTGACAGTGTTTGTATAGCAAATCTGTCAAAAACTCACAATGAAGAGACCATTGCAACGTTTGTACATTAGTAGACTTGGCCCCCTGTTTAGATGTTTCTCAAAATATAATTTCATAAACATGGCCTTTAATCCCTGCTTATACTAGATACTTTTAATCACGATTTTTGGAATGAGAAGAAAGTTTAGCGGTTGAATGAATCATCTTTTCAGAGTTGGGTGTGCATGGGTATATCCATATGGAATCCAGGACACCGACACAGTCTTAAGAAGCCATATTAGGTACAAAGAAATGCAAGCGCCATTCTTTCGTTTGCACAATCGCCAATGCAGCAGCATAGTTTCACAATCGTGCATTATGTTTTATTGCAATATCAGCGATGTTCTAGTTTTAACACTTCTCACTTGCATGAGAGTAGTCTAGAATGCCTAGATGAGTTAGTTTCAAGTAAATATTTTATTTTACATTAAACACAGTACAAAGGCACATAGCGTTACGCTTTATGATCTCTATTAAGCTGTGGAATACTTATTGTGTCAATCATTCCAACAATTTTGCTGTTTGTAGCTCCCATGTTGCAAGTATTTTGTTTGGCGCTAAATAGTTATTTGTTACCTAGACAAGTAAGAGTGTCATCATCATCATCATCAGCTGTCATTAAGTTTTCTCTTCGTTCCGGGGTCTTAGCGACATCTTTCCTATCGATCTATGCTTTAAGCCTTTAGAAACCACATTGCACTGTATCAATGTCAGACAATGCAAAAGTAATTCAGTGTTTCGATATGCCAATATTAACGTGAAACAATAAAATAGCAGCTATCATAACACGGACCATTTCCGTTAGATGACATTCCATTGATTACTCACGTTGGTACAACATTCATTCTCAGTAACAATTACGTTTTATGAGAGGACTGTAACTCCTTAATAAATTGTTATGACGAGAGAAAGACATTAAAAGAGAAGGTTAGTACAATTTTGACGTCAACGTAACAAAGAGTAGGCGTCATTACCTTTTTTGGAGTGTAAGAAGCGTCTAAAATAAAATTTCATGATGGAAAAACGGACGTTGCTGTTTTCGCGTAAGGCAGAAATCTTGTTTTATTCGGCCGAAGAAACTGATTGAAGATATTGGTGAATGCTGTTCAGTTTCTGCTTAAAAACTGTCACGATACTTGAATCCCACAACTCTCAAGGAAAAGGACGAACTTCGTCGTTTAGTAAAATCTTCCCTTCTAATTCAATCCCTAATTTTAAAATGGCGCCAAGTCAGAACTTTGCCATTGCCAGGAATTGTATATTTAAAAGCTAATTGTTCAATTCCTTCCCAACCCACATCAAAGATAATAGTTCAATGTTAGTAGATCAACGTTCGTAGGAGGCACATTCAAGGGTGTTCCGTGGGAGGATCCTATATTTAAACCCAAACTAGACAAAAAACACGCCTGTATTGTTAAACCATAAAACTTTTTTTATCTGTTAGTCTGCACGCCCATAACTCTAGAAAAACTGGGCAGATTTTAATGTTGTTTATTCTAACGTCGGAAAGACTAATAGATGATCCCTTTTAAAAATTTGTTATAAATAAGACCTACAAACGTTAAAGGTAGTATGCACGATAGTTTATAGGACCGTTTCAGTTTAATTTCAGGATTGTTTATGGTACTGGCGATATGTAGGTCATCCTGAAATATTTCTGTTTTTGCATGGTGATAAGGCTGGTGACTGACATTATCTGTCCAGTAATATTATCTGCCGGATCGGTTGTTCAAACTATTAGGTAGATGTTACCTACTTAGCGTATCGAAAGTATATGAACATAAGATGACGCCTTGCCTCCCTCGTCTCCTTCCACTCAACTCGGTTTAAAGATTTCTGTGACCAATTCTTCCAATAGGTGTCTGGCTCGTTCCGGTATCTCATTTTGGGCCTACCGGAACGTCTTTTGACGTTGTTTGGGCTCCACTCATTTATTTTTTGCTCAAACTTCATCCGACAAGCCATTTATAAAGAAACTAGCTTTTGCCCACGGCTCCGCCCGCGTGGATGTCGGTTATCGCGTAAAAAGTAGCCTATGTCCTTCTCCATATCCCAGGCTATATCTCTGCCAAATTTCATGACGATCGGTTCAGCGGTTTAGGCGTGAAAACGTAACATACATACAGACAGACAGACAGACAGAGTTACTTTCACATTTATAATATTAGTATGGATGTTTAATCTATTTTATTATTAAATTATCACTTCGAACCCTACAACAAAGCACGTGGTTTTGATTGGTGCCAATGCACTGTTGGCAATGGTACGAATGGTTGGAATGTATTAGGTTGGGGAAAAAGTCTTTTCGAATTATAGTATGTATGAACTTGTAATAAAATCTCTTTGGCTATATACTATTTGTATCTGGCTGGTTTTGGTATCATTAAAAGTTTAAATTTTAAAGAACATAATTCCAAATTCAAATTAGGAAAATGTGTGATTTTCATTTGTTTTTCGTACTGTCAAGATGAGTGAATCTAATGAAGAAATTCGATACATTTTAAAATTTTACTACAAAAAAGGTAAAAATGCAACGCAAGCCGCGAAAAAATTTGCGAAGTTTGTGCACCTAGTGCAGTGTCTTTGAGAGTAGCACAAATTTGGTTTAAGCGTTTTCAATCCGGAAATTTTGATGTCAAAGATGCAGGTCGCTCTGATCTGATATTACGGTTAAAATGGATGCCATTTTTGAAAAAGTGGAGCAAGATCGGCATATCAGTAGTTACGACGTAGCTGAAGAACTGGGAATTGACCACAAAACAGTTTTGGCACATTTGAAAAAAAACTGGGTACACAAAAAGCTCGATAATTGGGTACCTCACGAGCTCACTGAAAGAAACCTAATGAACCGTGTACTCATTTGTGATTCTTTATTACGACGTAATGAAACCGAACCATTTTTGAAGAAGCTGATAACTGGTGATGAAAAGTGGATCACGTACGACAAGAACGTGCGAAAAAGGTCGTGGTCAAAGGCCGGTCAGGCTTCACAGACTGTGGCGAAGCCCGGGTTAACTCGCAACAAGGTGATGCTGTGTGTGTGGTGGGATTGGAAGGGCATTATTCATTATGAGCTGTTACCACCAGGCAGGACCATCGATTCTGAACTCTACTGCGGACAACTGATGAGATTAAAGCAAGAAGTTGAGAGAAAGCGGCCGGAATTAATCAACAGAAGAGGTGTGGTTTTTTACCATGATAACGCTAGACCTCACACATCTTTAGCCACTCAGCAAAAATTAAGAGAGTTTGGCTGGGAGGTGTTAATGCATCCGCCGTATAATCCTGACCTTGCACCTTCAGATTTCCACCTGTTTCGGTCTCTTCAGAATTCTTTAGGCAGTGTCAGGTTAACATCACGAGAGGACTGCCAAAACCACTTGTCGCGGTATTTTGATCAGAAGTCCCAAAATTTCTATAGCAATGGGATCATGTCCCTACCTGGGTGTTTCTCTGCTATTTGGAAATTCGTCCATACAAGACTGTCCTGAAGCAATTTTATTAAATGTTGAGAATGTTTGTTAATAAAATGAAGGGAAATAGTAAATTAAATATATATCTTAAAAAAGCCCACACATTTTCCTCTTGATTTTTGAGTTATGGACGATTTTTTGCAAAGCCGTGACAGGGGACTGTTGTAACCATCCAGGGGAATGTTTTATGGACAAAAACAATTCGTATTTTTGTTTAAGTAATCAAAGTCTTTATATTTTTTGCCATTCTTAAAATATGTAATTTTTTTCAATAAATCAACAGTATTAAAACAAATCTTACTTAATATAGTGACTTTTCTTAAGCCTAATAACAGTTACGTTAAACTTAACAAAATTAACTTCTTATTCTAACAGTATTTTTAAGACTAAATTGTATGACACTAAAGTCAGTCTTTATAATAATGAAAAATGTGGTATCCTGCCTTTTCGCAGAAATTTTATTCCCAAATTTTCTTCATTTGCCAAACTGTTTCATTTCCCAACTCTCAACAGTCTCCGAAAGCAAAAAAATAATCTTATCCTTTTTTTTATGGTTTTATAGAACACAGTAGATTAGGTTAGGTTTATTTAATGAGTTCCGAAAAAAATGTAGTTTCAAAAAAATCGTGAGTTGGGAAATGAAACAGTTTGGCAAATAAAACATTTGGGAATAATATTTCGGCGAAAAGACAGGATACCATATTGTATGCAACTAATGCACTTTCTGATGATCTTAAAGGTGCCTGGCGTTCTTCTGCGGGATCCTCTGAATCAGGTGTATTTTTCCAGGGGACTGTTGGCCAGGGGACTGTTATTTTTTACATAAATACTTAATAAAACAATATCATTTAAAAACATTCAGATAAACGACACAGATGTAGCTATATACTAGATGATCAATTATTATAAACGAATTGTCGTTATTAAAACTCTTAAAATAGTTAAAAAAAAAGCTAGTCAGTGGACTGTTTTCACTAACGCCCGAGACGCGTTGTTCACCAGCTAACGCAGTAGTAGCACTAAATAAAATGGCGGTTGCCCGATTAGCTACACAACCGAACAAACTTCACACCGATTGCGTTCCGTTTCACGATCTAAATGCTTCGCTCCAAAACTAAATTTTATTTCAGCGCAGTTTTAAAATTTTAACAGGGGACTGTTTTAATAATTTGAGGACAGCATTCGCACATAGATATCTTGATTAAAATTCTATTGTAAAATATAATTGTGATGTATAAAGGTGCTTACTGTTTTTGTTAATATATTTGGACACTTTTTATTCAATTATCAACGATAAAAAAATAAATATTTGTAACAAGATTTGTAATTCTGGAAAAGGGACGTAACAGGGGACTGTTTTTTGAGACGTTTGAGGTTCATTTATTCGAATATTCCATTATTAAATTACTAAATAAGCTGTGGCATGCCAAGAATACCTAATACTATGTCGGTATTGACACAAAAAACTAAGAAATTTAAAGATTTATTACATAAAATTAGCTTGGGACAGCGATTTTCCATTTAGTGGAGAAATGCCCACCTACAAGATGGCAAAAAGTTATCGAACAAAATGGTACCTACATACTATTGTTAAATGTAAATAAACTATATTAAAAAATGTTTTGAATTTTCTTAAAAAATGCGAAGAAACTTTTTCCCCAACCTATTAATTCAAAATTCCACACTGCTGTAGGTGGTGATTGCGGGGATCATGGACTCATGGTCGATACCTTTAATAATATTCTGTTATTTGAAGTACAGTTCCAACAGATTATATGGATAGTCAGTGGTTATATTTGTAATTTTTATGGTGTTAATAATAAAGAGTATTCTATCTATCTATTCTATGTATAGTTTGCCCTTTGCCCTTTAAAAGCCCTTTAAAATTATATTTTGGGACACAATATAGCATTTTTTACGTGGCAAGACTATCTTTCATAGGCATAGGAACAGAATCGTCGAAAATGAATGGGAATTACATTTTCATGTGGCAGCTTATGTTAAGGACGCGGAGTAAATAATAATGGGTCCAGTAGGATACACTAAGATCTTTTGGGATTACAGAATTCATGGCGAAATGTTTTAATGACTGCCTATCGAAGGTTATACTAGAGCTTTTATTGTCAACATTTGCTCTCTATGTTCAAAGTGGAAATGATACTATCAGACACTTGACACACAATCCTTTATACCAAGTACTTAAATGCTAGCAGAAATAACTCAACTTTTATTGCAAAACATATCTATTAGTATTGAAACAACAATAGCTAGTGATAATGTTGAATAGTGCATTCCTATCAGTGGACGCCACTGGACACTTTCTCTGTTTAACTTTATAACTGTTTGTTGTGTTATTAATACCGTTTACAAATTGTTAATTAAGTAAGTCATTTCTGTATGTTTGCGTTTTCGTATTGATTAATTGTGAGTACTTTCATTAATTTTGGCGTTGTCTGGCTCGTTGCTATCACCTTTTACGAATAAATTACGGACATCTTGAGAGTTTGGTCCTGTGTCCCTACAAGCACTCGCAGCCAGTTGTTGCTTTGGCAAACTGGCTAGTGATTTTAAGTACCTTAGCTGTTAGATATCGTTTAGCTTTCTCATTCATGAGGTGCTGTTTTGGGAAAACTGTTTTTTCTAAAATTTTGTGTAAGGATAGATCTGCAAACACTATCCATTTACATATTACTTAGTCTAATCTCCTTTTACGGCACCTATCTGAAGCGATGGAATCTTCGTGTCCTTTGTAATTTGTACCACAATACCCTTTTCATTAGAAACAGTCAGTAGATAACTATGTTCGCATGAAATAACATTGCCTCCGTACATCAATCGAGATAGGACGCTGTTGAAACTAGTAATTGAATGATAACACAAGAATGAAACTCTGTCATACTATTGCATAGTAGTTCAACACGTGTTTCTATTTGTCTAGAATAATGACCAGTTAATTGATTATTATTGAAAGCTATTTAATTGATTCTACTATCTACTATCACGCCGCTTTTACCACACATTGTGGAGTTCAAAGGTGCATTCATAAACAAATAAAAATAGATTTAAAAGTTAAAAAAATATTATTTGTATATGTGTGATTAAGTATTATTGTCTAGAGACTCACTGACTATTGCAATGGTTTTGTGGGGCTAAATTTATAAGTTAAGTACTTACCATGTTAAATAAATAAATAATAAATAACAATTTTTGGGATAGGGCTATTTTAAGACTTCCTATGTACAACTTAGCTTGCAAGTCTTGTCTCTGCAAAATCTTCATCATTGTCGTCTGTAAAAGGGTAGGTATTCATACTTTTTTACAGACGACAATGATGAAGATTCTGCTTTCTAGGATCATAAATAACTTTTAGAGAAGGGTCAAATGGCCTCGTATGAAAATCAAACGAATTTTATCAGCAATCCCCAAATCTTTACCTCAAACTTATGCTTCAATTCTGAGTTGAATCTCTTCACGGAGTAACTGACCTCCGCAATCGTCATCCTATACAATATTGTATCCATTGTGATCCATTTATTTTAACAATGCTCCACTGAATACGAAAATTAAGAATCCTCATAGTCAAGTAGTTCGCGCCTTCGCGGCTTTATCAACCAATTTAGTCCTTTCCAGTAACTACTCTAGTTATTCTACTGGACGATGACCTGTTACAAAAGAGTTATCACGGCAAGAAAACTGCAGTAAATTGGTGTCCTTTACGCGTTTTACACCTTAGTGTTTCATTTTTAGGTCTTCCTGTCCATCCACAGATTGACTAGTCAGCGACAAGCCTGCCAAAGTACCCTTAAAAACGGATGAGTTCCTAAATAAGCTGTGCTTCTTATGATTGACAATAACGAATATAGTTCATCTTTGTAACTAACTTACCTACTAAATGGGAGCAATCAATTAATGAGGCCGTCCTTATATTATATCCAATAGTTTATGGAAGTCAAATTCGTAGAACCTTGAAGGTTGTTTTCGATTTCGTCTATATTCGTTGCTATGTTGACAGAAACATTAATATTAGATAAGAAAGTACCGAACTTATTGATTGGGGCTTTATCCACCGTATTTCCGAATGTAATAACTGACGACAAACTTAAAGTATAATTACTGGTAAGAAAGCCTAACTTAGTTAATTGCTTACTCACTTTGTATTGGATTTATATTAATAACGCTTGCTGTACAAGTTGTTACTTCCACTTCCTATTCAATATCCTTATGACCAGGTTGCTACCATACCACCATACCATTTGTCCGAATGAAAAAACGTAATCCTTATAGGATCTCTCATGTGTCCGTCTGTCACAGCCGCTCTGAATCTAATGAACCGATTAAGTTGAAATTTGGTACACATCCATTCCTGTAACCCAAACACGGACGTGTTACGAAAATAAATTAATTTCAAAATTAATTTATTTTCGTAACAAAAACCGTCGGGGCTGCCATTCCTTGCCCTGAAATGCAATAAATGATTGCAATTCTACTGATTATGTGGCAAACCATTGCATTTTGTAATTGCAGGACAGCAAGTGGCAGCCCCCGACGGTTTTTGTTTTTCTTAAAATCAAAATTACCTTCTTTTAAGTTAGTGGATTTTAAGATTTTATTTATTCCTTTCGTATAACCTACACTTCTTTCAAGCGGAGTGGGTTTTTTTTTTAATTATTAACATTTTTGCACTATTCTGTCTATTCTCAAGGGTAGTTATTATTGTTAACTTTTTAAATGTTCGCTTTTCTATTTTGCGTTGGGGGTTTTTTAATTTTTTATTTAATTTTTTTATTAATTTTACTATAAATTTTACTATAAATAGTTTTAAAGTTACTTAAGAAAATAGATGAAAATTTAGCATTCCCCCCTCTAATCTCCAAAACTACTAAACCAAAAATTTTGAAAAAATTAAAGATAATTAGTTCTATAGGTACCTACTTATAGATTAGGTACAGGAAAACCTATAAGAAGTCTTAAAATAACACGGCAAATCTCCCAATATTCTGCGTACAAACTTACATTTGCAGTTGGAATGTATGGAAGAACATGTTTTTCAACTACAATGTTAAGTTTGTTCTTGGGACAAATTCATCCCAACTTCGGAACCCTTGATTGTGCGTGGTCGGTCACGCACTTGACCGGTTTTAGCTATGAAAGGACCCTGACAGCTGTTTCATTAGGCGAAAAAGGACAGTGAACACCAGCGTATTGAAAGTTGACAACAAAAAGTAGAGAAAAGGCAAGGTGATGATGAAAGCTTCTACGGATTGGTGACAAGACACAAAGTGGCTACTGTAATCACCACCAATCAGTTAAATAAGCTTGCTGCTTATTCTCACAAACGTCCATTGTACTTACAGACTCATTTAGCTACCGTTTACAGTCTTTTGTTCATTTTAACACACATTTCACAATACTTAGTACGAAAACGCAACAACAATACTCGTATAATTGTCGCCAGAGAAAGCGTTTCATGTGTGAAAGTGGTTCGGTATTACACGGTGCTTAAAACCGAGTTCATTTGTGTTTTACTATGTGATCCACCTGCGGCTACGGTGTGACTCAGAATTTTATAAGGACGATGTGGATAGAAAGAGTATGTTGTCAAAGAATTTGCATACTATTGTAATACATGAAGATTGATTTTTCTTTGTTTGAAGAATTTCCCTATTACATTTGGCATGCTCTAGCACAACAGACATTCAATTTGAGCTTTTTTGCGGTTGAAATTTAACTGGTTCTTATTACCAGGTCAAGAAAAAACGTTTTCTTCGTCTTTGTGTTATCCTTACACGTTTCTTCGTCTTTGATCTACCATTTTTTTTTTTTTTATGGTTTTCCTGGTGGGTGTAAACCTATTTTTGTTTTCTTTTGGTCCTTCGGTCCAATGTTGACCCATTGTATGTTTCTCATAATATTAAAAGACCTCGCATACCAAACAATTGTAAACTAATCTACTACTGATTTCTCACAAAAACCCAATTACTCTTTTTGCTCGTCTTCAGCATGACTTTGCTACTCCTAAGCTAAATAGGGCGACGCAAAAACACTTCAACACCTACATGGTATTATGTATCTACTAACTTTCTTTTATTTTATAATACACGCATGACGTGATAATCAAGTCAGGCGAGTCTCACGTTACATAACTTGATTTTGTCCAAGTTTCAATAATTTGGACGCAGTATTAAAGTTGCTTTGACACCGGAATAAGACGAACCGCGAACTCGCTTAAACTTTGCTAATCAAAGCGTCCTGTGGTTCCAATCCTGCTTAAATTCAGTCTATCGGAACCGACCTGTGATCCTATTTAAACCAAACACAGTAGGGCTGGAATCTGTCGTTACGGGTTAGTGTTGGTCGTCAAGGGAGGTTGTGATACAAAATGTTTAACAACATGCATTGCTTGTACGAGCCGAAGTTTCGACAGAATGGTGACGAGAGAGGAAGATACACTCTACTGGATTCTAGGTATGTGTTTTACATAAGTACAAATTTTAAGAGAGTTACTGATAAAGTTAATTTCTAATAAAATCGTGCTCTCTTACTGCAAGGATTCGTTTTAGGCGCTGAGCAGAGGATGGACAACTTGTCTGCGGACATTTTGCAATCATCTGGAAATCCCGGTATTTCGTCCTACGTGCGCGTTAGATTTCCATACGATTCCAAATTATCCATCCTCTGCTCAGCTCCTAAGTGACCATGAATTTTATTGCAGTAAGCCCTTGCACTTCGTTCCTGAACATAGGCATCCCAATTAACTATCAGAATGGAATTTGGCAGACGAATTGATGTTCATAGTTTGTTGTTACTAGCAGATAGGACAACGCTGATGTCCATCCTCGATGTTTTAAGGCAATCATTTGGTCAATTGGTCGACTTGTATGAAACCCAGAAGAAGGGGAGATGTCTAATGTTGTTGAGTTTTGTAGTATAAGTTGATGTTTTATACGTGTGATATTCAAGTGTAATGTAAATTGTAAATATTCGTATGTCGCTTTTAGCAGTGGATGTGTCCTGAACTTATGTACCTGCCAACCTTGCACCATAATCCTTCGAATAAATATCATCGTTTTTGATGAAACAGTTGCAGTTATTTGAAGCTACCAAACAGCTGTAATGCATCTTGCGTTAGAATTGCAGTCAGTTTATCTACTACCAACGCTTATCTGCCATGATCAATTAGAAAGTATTCACGATGCCAACGTACCGGCAAGAAGCACCAAATCTTTAGCCCGATCATTAGGTAACTGCATGGATCTGACATTCCTTATGTGTAAGATTTCGTTTCCAAACGAACACATTTTCATAATTCATTACAAAACAGTCGGCAGATTCATTGCAAATTGTCTCGAGTTTCGTAAGTTGGGCCCTGAGCTTGACCTCTTTCGGATTACTCTCCTTGCCCCAGTTTCTATAAGCCTAATTAAATCTGGGATCAGTACTTATTTGTTATTCTCTAGTCAATTTTGATCAACCTACACATCTGCTGCTACTCAGAAATTTGGCAGGATAGGTATTTATTGATCTTGTGATTTATTGATCCTGAGGTGTCCGTAAACCGTAGTTTATTTTGACGTCGTATAAGTATTTCATAACTAACAGAAGACAATTAATACTTGACAATATAGTCATTAAAAATGTATTAAAATACTAATAAATACAGATAGCTAAAAACATACAGATAATATAAAAGCACATAATATTAAAGCAAGCATTAAGATGATGAATTGATGAACGATTAAAATAAGAATTATCACGTGTCAAAAGAGAAACGCTACAAAAAGCAATTAGTCTTGAACTTGCAATAAATTGCGATAAACAAACTAAACTAAACTATTATTAGTATTATTATTAAATTATAACCACAATAAACCGCAAATTTTATTATTTATAACTTGCTAAGCACGGAAATAGCTGTGATTAAAACATAACTATAGTTTTTATCAATAATTTCCTTGTACATACCTAACAATGTTGTTTTGCCAATCTCTACGTCATTGGCAGCTTCATATACTCGTAACGCATGCTTTACGCGTGTTTGACTGTATTTATTTTGTAAGAACATTAATGAGGAAGCTTTATTTTAGTAACAGATTCCTAAAATAAAGCATCCTCATTAATGTTCTTCCATCATCGTCAAAAGCTGGACTTACACCTGTGGCAACTATGTAACTATGTGGCTGTACTATGTAGCTAGTCATACAGGGGCCCTGTATCGAAAAGTAAAAAGGGGCCCCTTGTTGGGGGCCCTTTTTACCCGACTGCGGTGAAACTCCAAAGGAAGGGATTTTTGTTTACAAAATAGCGTACCGACATGGCAGGTTAAGTTTCTATTGTAATTTTACTAAGAGAATGTAAGAGCGAGCTCGGTGAGCTAGAAAATTTGAGCACATACTAGGTTGAGCTGTTGTTGTGATTCTACTAAGAAACTGCAAGAACGAGCGAAGCGAGCTCGAAAGTTGGAGCATCCTGACTGGGATACGTTAAGCTGTAATTTTAATAAAAGAATAGGGGGGCCCCTGAAGTTTGGGTTCCCGTATCATTGATACGGCGCTAGCTACGCCCCTGACTTAGACAAATACTTGTGAAGACCAGTCATTACTTCGTACCTCACCTTTGAGCCGGGAACAGACACATATTTCAGTGAATTACAAATTAATTTTTGTCACTGTGCAAGCTACTGGCATACAATTCCCGGCTTACTGTAAGTGTTAAGTTTTTCGCCAAGCATCTGTTATCAACCCTCAACCTGTACCTACCCAGTACTCAGTACTCGTGTACGCATAATCAAAGTTCACAGTAAGCGCGGGTTATAACCGGTTGTCTAGCAAAATAGCTCATGACTGCATTAATACTCTAATAACCTATTTTATCCGTTATCTGGCGGACAAGAAATTTAACACTCTCGTTAATGTTAATATGTTTGATTCCGTTTATTTGTACTTACCATAATTTATCAATCATTGTTTCGTTGCATTTTGGTAGGGAAAAAGTGATCCTGCTGTATATATTATTTTTATCCTTTTCAGCCTTTTGATCCACACCGCTGAACATGGATATGATGGATCGAACGCTCAATTTGAAAGGATAAGGCCAATGTACGCTTTTTAAGGGTCAAAGTTCAAAAGGCAAAGGTCAAAATAATTGTGACACGCAAACAAATAAAAAGTCTATACTTACATCATTAATAAATCATTATGTAGAGGTAAAATAAGGTGTTTAGGGAATTGGATAAACGTAGGTAGTCAACTTATCAACACAAAAGGATTAAATTCAATTAATTAGTAATAATTAACTTGATAAGCAATAAGGAAATGGTTTACAATAAACCTACAAGTAATTAATTAGTAATAAAAAAAACGGTCAAGAGTGAGTCGGACTCGCGCACCGAGGGTTCCGTACCATAAAAAATCATCAAAAATAAATAAAATACATTAGTTCCATTATCGGTCAAGAGATGGCGCTGACCTAAAACGGCAATATTAGAAAAAGTATGCTATTTTGAGACATCGTTTTATTTTTCCTGTACTTTTTACATAAACTTCTATCACATAGAATAATTTCAGAGTTTTTTCTATGCAAACTTCGTAGATAAGGGTATTTTTATCGAAGAACCGAGAACGTTATTTTTTTAAATATTTTCTTCAAAACTCGAAAACTATGCGGTATAATTTTTATTTTTTTGAGAATGTGCAAATAGCGCTCTTTCATATGATACCCCACATACCCCAGTAAGCCCACTTCGAATTTTAAAGACGCCGTTCAGTCACTGTTGCAAAAAAAAAAAAAGATTCTTATTTGCATAGTTGGGCAAACGTCATCTAAAACTATTCCAAATTTCAAGCATTAGTAGTTCTTGAGGTATCCAGCTGTGACAGACAGACGGACAGACTCGAGTCGCACCATAAGGGTTCCTTTTTACCATTTTGGTACGGACCCCTAAAAAGGTAGCTGAATGTCAATGTCGTACGTAATATTGATAAAACCTGACATGGCACCATTTTCTAAGGTTATATCGGAACCCTTGGACTGATGAAACATACAAGAAAATTGTGTATTCAATTAATAATATCCAACTCTAACGTTAAACAGCTACCTTATAACCTATTAATGTGTTAGAGGTCAGAACTGCATCTAATCAACTGTCATCAACGGACGTGACCCATATAATTCAACGTCGCAATTCAAATATCAATGTTTATTGTTAAAATAAATCGAATTAATGATCATTATTAGTTTGTTAGTGTTTCTGATCGCGCGTGTTAGATGAACGCGTATTAATATAATACCTTTATTATTATAGAAATAAACTTAAGTTTTATTCCTAAATAATCTGAACTTTTAAAGCAGTTAGCGACAGGACTTTTTGAGCTACAATATAATTAAAGTACAAGTGTTTGTGTTGAGTTTAAATCAATATTTCTTTCGGGATATTGCGAGGAATCTCAGAAGTTTCACTTGGAAACCTTACAGGAGACTTTATTGTTCGAACTTTTCGGAGTTCACCCCCAAAAGACAGGATATTTTTTCGTAGGTAATTCTTAGTTTCAAAATCCACGTGACAACTGAAATTTCTTTTGTGGTGTGTGTGTCAATGTGTCAGTGTGTGTCACAATGTCGGTCCAAAGGGGAGGTGTCGGTGACTTTCGGTACTGTTTCTATTACTGTGCAAACACAGACTTCGAAATATATGACCTGGAAACTGAAGACTCTGCAAAGAATACTAGGTGAATATGTTTTTGTGATAGTCTTGTGATTCGCGAAGGAGTAGACTGTATATTGAGCGCAGTAACGAACGTTACGGCAATTCCTAACTATAATATCATCGTCCTCCTCCTGTAACCCTCATGCCAATTCATTTGAGGTTGCCCGGTTGGAGTGGCTATCTTCTTTAAGGTCTGGCAGTTTGAGTAATTTATGTGGCCTACCCAAATGTCCTTTCTTTGGTATTGTTCGCCGAATCGTTGAGCTCCTTACGTTTAGAGTAAAGCTGTACGGTTATTGACAAATGCGTGCTCTGACTGGAGAGTTCCACTCAATCTGTTTGGTTCTTTCCTCAAAAGACCATTTCAGACACCAATCTACATGGTCTTCACATGATTTGACCAAGTATGTCTGGAATTTAAGAGACTGTGAAGTCTTAAGATTGTGTTGGCCTTTCTTCTCAGAGTAGTCAGATACGAAATGCCGATCTCATCTAGTTTTAAAATATGATTGACGTGTAAACGTGTTGGTACAAAGACAAACCTACTTACAGAAATAAAATCATTTATCACTTTATCCATACATTTCTATTGAGTATTGACCATCATCTCAGTATCAACTTTTTTCCCATAAGGTATTTATTCTACATTTATTTATTTATTTATTTAATTAAATGCCTTAAAACTATCATTACAGGTCTTAACCTAATGCGATAGTCAAGTCAAACACAAAATTAAAATTAAAGCACAAAATACATCTGAAGATGATAATGATCATTGCTTGTAACTTAGTGTAAACAATAGTACTTTTGCGAATTCACCCCAGTGACATGTAAATATATCAATTTCTACCTGAATATAATTAATGGTGTGAATCGCTCGAGTCAGAGGGGTTTTGGTCAGCAAGTTGGTCCTGGCTGATGGTACGGGATCATTCATCTGTCTATTGTTTGGGCTTCCTGTTTATTCTTTCCACATCTACATTCGTACCGATAATTTATCTGCATAATCACATTATTGTGGAGATAAATGATTAGGCATTTATGTTTATTTATTTATTTTTAAATAGAACGGCTGAAGCCAATAACACTATTTAAACACATTATTATAAATATATACAGGGTGGAAACTTTCAGCGGGGCAGTAAGGGGAAGTACCTTATCAGTTGCAGCTACACGAAAATGGTCTTAGGAGACTATCCATATTTTTTTATGGAATTTTGATCCCCATTCACAGATTTTCAAAAAAAAATTACAGTTGGCAAGAAAATTGCCATTTTACACAAAAACATTTTTTGATGCCAATCGATCCTGTCTCTTATACTGATTAAAAACTTCTATGGGACCAACTATCGTTGCAGTACTCAAAAAGTCACAAGTAGCAAAAAACTTTCCCGTACATTATGTATGAAAATTTTACGCAAAGGCTTTTCTAGTGACGGTTGAGATCTTTTTGTTGACTGAATAAAATTAATTTTCATAAATTAAATTTTCTTGCTAACTGTACATTTTTTTGAAAATCTGTGAATGGGGATCAAAATTCCATAAAAAAATTATGGATAGTCTCCCAAGACCATTTTCGTGTAGCCTCAACGGATAAGGTACTTCCCCTTACTGCCCCGCTGAAAGTTTCCACCCTGTATATACACATAATATTATTTTTTAATGGGGAAGAAAACTACATCAGGGCTTAAAAACTGTTAAATCAGTCTTGCTTATTATAAATACTATTCGAACACATGACCATCTACTACAAGGTCTTCTGAATTAATCAAATGTACATTTGCTATCACTAGACCTATAAGGCGGCTTTAATCAGCTTTGTTTGGAACTAGTTCCGATTTCTAAACACTACTCGGTGCATCTGTTCGCAGCTTCACGCTGGGCCAACGTGTTAGTTCTAGAGATTATACTAATTACGTATGAGTAATGATTTCCGTCAGTAGTTTATCCGCAAAAACTATGCGGGAATAGCTTATCTCTCTGTGCCGAACGGGTATTAAAATTGTATAAGTTATATCATATTCATAACATTTTGAAGGCCTTGATCTATATTAACTTTCAGCTGATTAAAATTAATTTATTTGCGTAAAATTGTGCTTGATGTAATTCTAATAGCTTCATGTAGATAAGGTCTATATCCAAATTATTGTTTCATTTCAGTCTGTCTAATCGCCTCCATAATTTGAGTCATATTTTTGAACTGGATTATTTTTTTGACTATGCTATATATCTACCTATCTGGACTAATATATAGCCTAGTAGTACTTAGGGAACAATTGGTCCGGGAAAGTACTCCTGCTTCACACCCATTTCTACTGCCAAGCAACGCGTGCCGCTAAAATTGAGGGCTCATTTTCAACTTGACCATTAGGTCGACGATCCCCTGATGATGTGATGCAGGGCCTGGCAACCTAGCTTCAATAAAACAAGCCGTTTTGCCAACCACATAAAAAGATAAGCTTGCACGAACGTCCAATTTAATTTCTCTTATCAGTTTTTCCAGATAATTGCAGAGAAACAATACAAAGCCCCAATATAAACAGATATTGGTTAATATCAACTTTGTTTGGTATACATGTCTCGTTTACTCTGGCCGGTCGTGGCGCTATCTGTAAACAAACCTCTAGTGTATGATGTAATGTGTTGACTAAAAATACTGATATTACGTCTGTGTACGTGCTGAAAAGAATTATTTTCTAGATATTTTCTCTTGGCCTTTGCCACTAGCCTTGGTTTCCTAGTCTTTTTGTGTTGGATTGTATGTTCATATTGATCTTAGAGATTACACATTTTAACCGATTTTTTTAAATATATCTTCTACAAAAGTGCACAATATAGTACAAATGAACGATTTAAACAACATCTGGGTTCGATATGGCATCGATAACAAGCTGTTAAATCATGATTTATTAGCGAGTTAATAATAAAGTAATAAACGGTTGCTCTTTATTGGTTTAAATAATTTTAACTACGTTAATATTAATATTGCTTTATCATGCTGCATCATAAAGTTCCTTACCTACTTTAGTATGTTCGAAAAATAATACGCATATAAATAATGTCCAACAGAGTATCCATTGTTTCAATTTGAAACGGTAAATATTATTAAATGCCTTTTCACATACCTATATGATAGCTTTTACACGTTCAGGCATAATTTAGCCTACTTGTCATAAAATCCAAGCAGTGGCACTTTAATTTGTGTAAAAACTTTCATCACCACTGCGCTCAAAACTGTGAAGGAAAATATCGTGAGGAAACGATGTCCTAGAAACGAAAATTGGTCGACATCCATAAACCCGCACTGGGCCCGCCTGGTGAATAACGGTCCTACTCCCTACTCTCGGAGAGGAGGCTTATGTCCCAACAGTGGGATATGGGCTGATTATGCTATCATACAAATCACCGCCACTTAGAGACCCAGCAGCCTAAGCGTGTAAAAAGGCGCTAATAACCTTAAATACGCTTGGCGGTTTTAGAACCCTTGTCTTCCTGTATTGGCTCCCGTATTCATCTGTATACGGGTCTAAAATAGGACCTATGACTCTCTGAAAACATATTGTTACTGCATAATGTTATTGCCAGCTCCCCTTTTTATTTTGACAGCTGTTTTGCTTTTAAGATGGCTAACATTTTCTTTTGTTTGTTGCAGTAATGGCGTGAACGTGGAAGGCTCCACCCATAGACAGGTGGTAGACCTCATCAAGTCTGGGGGCGACTGTCTCACACTCACTGTTATATCTGTTACACAAAGAGTAAGTTCTACTTCATTGTAGTATGAGCCCGCATTGGCTTTCTACTTTAAATTGTGGTCCTTAGTTAAAATTTATGGGAAGTGGGAACTAATTCTGATGCTTGGGATAGTGATTGCAGTATGTTGTTTCCTATCCTCTTGGCATAATCTTTAATGATCTTTCACCTATAAGAAGAATAATGTTCTCGCTTTTGTTGTGAAACTACACAATTTATAGACGTTTATAAAACGCGCTGCGAACTGAGCGTAGGTTTACGATTGAACAAAGTTGTTATGTACGATTGTCCTTGTACTCCAAAAACCTATTTAATAAAACTAACAAACGATTTAAAGTTTCGGAGTGGGATGGCACTTTTCCAGTGATTCACTTATACCATTTTTATTCTCTAATTGCCATTTACGGCTTTTCCAAGGCGACAACCAGTTGGATACTCATTATGCAATCATATGTTTTCTAAATAGTAGGAGCCGTTCACTTTGCTGAACATCCATACTTCCATACCAATATTATAAATACGAAAGTAACATCTGTATGTTACCTTTCACGCCTTAATTAATAGCTAAACGAAATTCGCCAAAATTTGGCGCACAGGTAGACCATGGCCATAGCCATGACCTGACTTAGGACATATGATTTTACTTTTTATCCCGATAGTAGGTACGTTCCCGCATAATAATTTCCGACCTAACGCGAGCGAAGCCCCGGGAAAAAGCTAGTAGAAAGTAAATGAAACAGTTTAATTTTCTATGGTAGAAGCAAACTGTGTTATTCGTATTAATTATTATTAATTTTTCTAACTACATAGTCATAACTGGGAAGCCAGTAACTGATAATACTAGTAACGTCCCGAAAGTCAACTACATATCTGTCCATAGACAACACTTTTTAAATGACTTCTGTGAAATATATTGCGTGGTTATTATAGCATATCGTTACTTTAACCCTTATCTCTTATAGGAAGCAGAACGCCTAGAACCATGCGACGACGGCTCAGCGCCTGTTGGTGTCATAGGCGGCGCGGCCAACTCCCGCGCAACCGTCTACCAACGTTACGACTACACCGATAAACGTTCCCTTCCTGTGTCCATACCCGACTACCGGATTGTGATGGAGAGGAATACCGGGAGGTCTTTTGTGGCTTTCAACGTTCATATGGCAGGGAGACACCTATGTAGCAGACGGTATAGAGAGTTCGCGGCGCTACATCATACGCTTAGGAAGGAGTTTCTAGGTTAGTAATAAAAATGTTGTGAGTTAAGAATAGGGAAGGGCCAAGAATTGAATCTTGTGGCACTCGCATTTTAATTTAAAAACAAAACTTGTGAAGCCATTGACATCTACTTTTTACTGTTCTGTATGCAAATAGAATGATACAAGATCAAGGATACGTCCAGTAATTCCGTAGCCATATACCTTACAGTTGAGTTTATCATAGTCAACGCAATCAGAAACCTATGTGAGATCGGAAAGCATACTTAAACAATCTTGTAGATTTCTCGGATACATCTTTGAATCTAAGGAAGGTATTTGTAATGCTCAATATTACTTATTTCAGGCTTCAACTTCCCCAAGCTGCCTGGCAAGTGGCCGTTCACACTGAGCGAACAACAGTTAGACGCAAGGAGGAGAGGTCTCGAACAGTATTTAGAAAAGGTTAGAAATCTTTTATACTGTGTCTTGCTAGAACTGCAATGATGGCTCTTCAACGAAATATCGGTATATTCAGCACATACATATGCCAAAGGATTTGTGATCTCAAAATTATTATGTTCTCATTTTGCTAGAGGATTTGTGATCACAATATTATTATGTTGTAATTAATTATGAAACAACCCATAACAAAACAATAAGTTGCCAAGCCTTATTGAAAGCAATTTTCTTCTTTATGATACTATCAAAGTAACAACTCAATGATGCTCATCTACTGCTGTAGATACTTTACTTGTCACTTTTTACCAAAAGTCCATTCTGACCGTATTATAGCACCCCTCAATTTCTTACCAGGTATGCGCAGTCCGTGTAATAGCAGAATCAGACGCTGTCCAAGAGTTTCTGACAGATTCGGACGATTCCTCAAACCCCACACCAGTAGACCTGAAGGTTCTCCTCCCTGACAAGGAAGTGGTCACGGTCAGCGTACTCAAATCTACCAACGCTGATGACGTGTACAGAGCCGTGTGCGAGAAGATAGGGTTGTCCAAGTCGGTGCAGAAGTATTTCTATTTGTTCGAGATTGTGGAGTATAATTTTGGTAAGTTTTGTTTTTTGACTTTCGTTTAGCGTTTGATTGTATTGATTTAAACAAAGTCTTGAAGTGTATCAATAATTTTGTTGGTTTCAAATACGTGGACTATTTTGCTTCACGATATATCGATATGTCGTGGACATTATCTTTGGTCACTATATTGTATAAGATGTTCTGTAAATAATTAGCTTGGCCCTGGATTAATCACAGTTGCATAATCACGATGACAAGAAAATCATCACGTTCAAAAGAACCGCTTCGTTTTTAAATTTGGAACCTCCTCAACCAATTATCTTATAAATATCCTTTCTATTTCTTACAGAACGCAAACTCCAACCAAACGAGTGTCCACACTCCCTGTACATCCAAAACTACTCGACAGCATCCAGCAGTTGTCTGTCGATACGCAAGTGGTTGTTCAACCCGCGCACCGAGATATCCGTCGTCGCAGAAGACACTACCGCCGCTGCCTTTATATTCTGGCAGGTAAGATATAGTGGGGACTTGCCAAGGTCATAGCATAAGATAAGAGTCGATCCACTTGGAGAACTTAATCTATTTAGGATGGCCACTGTATTGTAGTCGAGATAAGAGTATTCATTCATCAATATGCATTTTCGCAATATTGCGAGTCGGATTCGTGCACGAAGGGTTCCGTATCGGAAACCTTGGTTAGTTAAGTTTATTCTTAGGATAAATTCATCCCAACTACGGAATCCTTCATTGTGCGTGGTCTGACACACACTAGGCCGGGTTTTTTATTTATTTTTTATTTGAGTTGATTGAATGAAAGGTAAATTGTACATAATTATACACAAAATTAAACACATCTAATCATTTATAATAATATTGAATTGCTTGAATTATTACTTAGCCCTCTTCCTCTCTCGTAATTTTGCTGTGCCCGACAGGGTCCATATTGATCTTTTACTCTGTTATACCATCTATGTAATACATATGGAATGCAATAAAGTATTGAGTACTGAATTGCGGTTTACGATTTATGACGTATTCAAAAAAACTACTTACTAGATCTCGTTCAAACCAATTTTCGGTGGAAGTTTACATGGTAATGTACATCATATTTTTTTTTTGTTTTATCATTCTCTTATTTTAGAAGTTACAGGGGGACACACACATTTTATCACTTTGGAAGTATCTCTCGCGCAAACTATTCAGTTTAGAAAAAAATTATATTAGAAACCTCTATATCATTTTTGAAGACCTATCCATAGATACCCCACACGTATGGGTTTGATGAAAATTTTTGAGTTTCAGTTCTAAGTATGGGGAACCCCCAAAATTTATTGTTTTTTTTTCTATTTTTGTGCGAAAATCTTAATGCGGTTCACAGAATACATCTACTTACCAAGTTTCAACAGTATAGTTCTTATAGTTTCGGAAAAAAGTGGCTGTGACATACGGACGGACAGACAGACAGACATGACGAATCCATAAGCGTTCCGTTTTTTGCCATTTGGCTACGGAACCCTAAAAAGGAACAGAAACATTTACATTTGTACAGTTGGACAGCAGTAACTAAGTTTTAGACAAAATCAATGCTCATCCTATGACAGTTGGAAATGGCCAGGCCTGATAGTTTAATACGAAAGAGTTATTCAGGTATCAAACGAAGCAGGATTGCAATTTTAGGGTCAATATTTGAAAACTGCCTTTTAATTCCACACTAGATTAAACACTACGGCTGTAGTATGCATAATAGATATTAATTTAACAATTTCTTGCAGGCAGTAGAAGACGTAAACCGCGGCGTATGCGTAGCCGGCGCTCGCCTGTACCAGCTCAAGGCGCTACAGGACGTGCGGCGCGCGGCCGACTACCTGGCGCTGGCCAGAAGCCTTCCGGGCTACGGACACGCGGCCTTCCCGCCGGCGAGGACAGACTGCAGGGCCACTCCCGCGCTTGCTATTACCATCGGTATGTATCTCGGCCGGGCTACGGACACGCGGCCTTCCCGCCGGCGAGGACAGACTGCAGGGCCACTCCCGCGCTTGCTATTACCATCGGTATGTATCTCTGCCGGGCTACGGACACGCGGCCTTCCCGCCGGCGAGGACAGACTGCAGGGCCACTCCCGCGCTTGCTATTACCATCGGTATGTATCTCTGCCGGGCTACGGACACGCGGCCTTCCCGCCGGCGAGGACAGACTGCAGGGCCACTCCCGCGCTTGCTATTACCATCGGTATGTATCTCTGCCGGGCTACGGACACGCGGCCTTCCCGCCGGCGAGGACAGACTGCAGGGCCACTCCCGCGCTTGCTATTACCATCGGTATGTATCTCTGCCGGGCTACGGACACGCGGCCTTCCCGCCGGCGAGGACAGACTGCAGGGCCACTCCCGCGCTTGCTATTACCATCGGTATGTATCTCTGCCGGGCTACGGACACGCGGCCTTCCCGCCGGCGAGGACAGACTGCAGGGCCACTCCCGCGCTTGCTATTACCATCGGTATGTATCTCTGCCGGGCTACGGACACGCGGCCTTCCCGCCGGCGAGGACAGACTGCAGGGCCACTCCCGCGCTTGCTATTACCATCGGTATGTATCTCTGCCGGGCTACGGACACGCGGCCTTCCCGCCGGCGAGGACGGACTGCAGGGCCACTTCCGCGCTTGCTATTATCATCGGTATGTATCTCTGCCGGGCTACGGACACGCGGCCTTCCCGCCGGCGAGGACAGACTGCAGGGCCACTCCCGCGCTTGCTATTACCATCGGTATTTATCTCTGCCGGGCTACGGACACGCGGCTTTCCCGCTGGCGAGGACGGACTGCAAGGCCACGACCGCCCTTGCTATTACGAACTTTTTTTTTTAAACCCAATCTTTTGAACCCAACTGCCCCATTGTGTCTGTTAAGTTCGAAGGTTTTATTGTGGCTCTCTTAATAACTTGACTATACAATATGTTTATTTGTTTTCCTACAGGCTGGTCCGGCCTCAAGCTATCCACGTGGTGCGAGGGAGAAAATGGCGGCGCCAGTGCCGACGTGAGCTGGCGCGCAGTTCGCGAGTGGCGCGCGGACGACGACGCGGCCGCCGCGCGCCTCACGTACCTGCGCCACGACAACCTGACGCGCACTGTCGCGCTGTTCACGCCATACGTGAGTATATATATGTGACGACGCGGCCCCGCGCGCCTCACGTACCTGCGCCACGACAACCTGACGCGCACTGTCGCGCTGTTCACGCCATACGTGAGTATATATATGTGACGACGCGGCCCCGCGCGCCTCACGTACCTGCGCCACGACAACCTGACGCGCACTGTCGCGCTGTTCACGCCATACGTGAGTATATATATGTGACGACGCGGCCCCGCGCGCCTCACGTACCTGCGCCACGACAACCTGACGCGCACTGTCGCGCTGTTCACGCCATACGTGAGTATATATATGTGACGACGCGGCCCCGCGCGCCTCACGTACCTGCGCCACGACAACCTGACGCGCACTGTCGCGCTGTTCACGCCATACGTGAGTATATATATGTGACGACGCGGCCCCGCGCGCCTCACGTACCTGCGCCACGACAACCTGACGCGCACTGTCGCGCTGTTCACGCCATACGTGAGTATATATATGTGACGACGCGGCCCCGCGCGCCTCACGTACCTGCGCCACGACAACCTGACGCGCACTGTCGCGCTGTTCACGCCATACGTGAGTATATATATGTGACGACGCGGCCCCGCGCGCCTCACGTACCTGCGCCACGACAACCTGACGCGCACTGTCGCGCTGTTCACGCCATACGTGAGTATATATATGTGACGACGCGGCCCCGCGCGCCTCACGTACCTGCGCCACGACAACCTGACGCGCACTGTCGCGCTGTTCACGCCATACGTGAGTATATATATGTGACGACGCGGCCCCGCGCGCCTCACGTACCTGCGCCACGACAACCTGACGCGCACTGTCGCGCTGTTCACGCCATACGTGAGTATATATATGTGACGACGCGGCCCCGCGCGCCTCACGTACCTGCGCCACGACAACCTGACGCGCACTGTCGCGCTGTTCACGCCATACGTGAGTATATATATGTGACGACGCGGCCCCGCGCGCCTCACGTACCTGCGCCACGACAACCTGACGCGCACTGTCGCGCTGTTCACGCCATACGTGAGTATATATATGTGACGACGCGGCCCCGCGCGCCTCACGTACCTGCGCCACGACAACCTGACGCGCACTGTCGCGCTGTTCACGCCATACGTGAGTATATATATGTGACGACGCGGCCCCGCGCGCCTCACGTACCTGCGCCACGACAACCTGACGCGCACTGTCGCGCTGTTCACGCCATACGTGAGTATATATATGTGACGACGCGGCCCCGCGCGCCTCACGTACCTGCGCCACGACAACCTGACGCGCACTGTCGCGCTGTTCACGCCATACGTGAGTATATATATGTGACGACGCGGCCCCGCGCGCCTCACGTACCTGCGCCACGACAACCTGACGCGCACTGTCGCGCTGTTCACGCCATACGTGAGTATATATATGTGACGACGCGGCCCCGCGCGCCTCACGTACCTGCGCCACGACAACCTGACGCGCACTGTCGCGCTGTTCACGCCATACGTGAGTATATATATGTGACGACGCGGCCCCGCGCGCCTCACGTACCTGCGCCACGACAACCTGACGCGCACTGTCGCGCTGTTCACGCCATACGTGAGTATATATATGTGACGACGCGGCCCCGCGCGCCTCACGTACCTGCGCCACGACAACCTGACGCGCACTGTCGCGCTGTTCACGCCATACGTGAGTATATATATGTGACGACGCGGCCCCGCGCGCCTCACGTACCTGCGCCACGACAACCTGACGCGCACTGTCGCGCTGTTCACGCCATACGTGAGTATATATATGTGACGACGCGGCCCCGCGCGCCTCACGTACCTGCGCCACGACAACCTGACGCGCACTGTCGCGCTGTTCACGCCATACGTGAGTATATATATGTGACGACGCGGCCCCGCGCGCCTCACGTACCTGCGCCACGACAACCTGACGCGCACTGTCGCGCTGTTCACGCCATACGTGAGTATATATATGTGACGACGCGGCCCCGCGCGCCTCACGTACCTGCGCCACGACAACCTGACGCGCACTGTCGCGCTGTTCACGCCATACGTGAGTATATATATGTGACGACGCGGCCCCGCGCACCTCACGTACCTGCGCCACGACAACCTGACGCGCACTGTCGCGCTGTTCACGCCATACGTGAGTATATATATGTGACGACGCGGCCCCGCGCGCCTCACGTACCTGCGCCACGACAACCTGACGCGCACTGTCGCGCTGTTCACGCCATACGTGAGTATATATATGTGACGACGCGGCCCCGCGCGCCTCACGTACCTGCGCCACGACAACCTGACGCGCACTGTCGCGCTGTTCACGCCATACGTGAGTATATATATGTGACGACGCGGCCCCGCGCGCCTCACGTACCTGCGCCACGACAACCTGACGCGCACTGTCGCGCTGTTCACGCCATACGTGAGTATATATATGTGACGACGCGGCCCCGCGCGCCTCACGTACCTGCGCCACGACAACCTGACGCGCACTGTCGCGCTGTTCACGCCATACGTGAGTATATATATGTGACGACGCGGCCCCGCGCGCCTCACGTACCTGCGCCACGACAACCTGACGCGCACTGTCGCGCTGTTCACGCCATACGTGAGTATATATATGTGACGACGCGGCCCCGCGCGCCTCACGTACCTGCGCCACGACAACCTGACGCGCACTGTCGCGCTGTTCACGCCATACGTGAGTATATATATGTGACGACGCGGCCCCGCGCGCCTCACGTACCTGCGCCACGACAACCTGACGCGCACTGTCGCGCTGTTCACGCCATACGTGAGTATATATATGTGACGACGCGGCCCCGCGCGCCTCACGTACCTGCGCCACGACAACCTGACGCGCACTGTCGCGCTGTTCACGCCATACGTGAGTATATATATGTGACGACGCGGCCCCGCGCGCCTCACGTACCTGCGCCACGACTTATGCGAGTATATATGTTGGGGAAAAAGTTTCTTCGCATTTTTTAAGAAAATTCAAAACATTTTTTAACATAGTTTATTTACATTTAACTGTAGTGTGTAGGTACCATTTTGTTCGATAACTTTTTGCCATCTTGTAGGTAGGGACATGATCCCATTGCTATAGAAATTTTGGGACTTCTGATCAAAATACCGCGACAAGTGGTTTTGGCAGTCCTCTCGTGATGTTAACCTGACACTGCCTAAAGAATTCTGAAGAGACCGAAACAGGTGGAAATCTGAAGGTGCAAGGTCAGGACTATACGGCGGATGCATTAACACCTCCCAGCCAAACTCTCTTAATTTTTGCTGAGTGGCTAAAGATGTGTGAGGTCTAGCGTTATCATGATGAAAAACCACACCCCTTCTGTTTATTAATTCCGGCCCCTTTCTCTCAACTTCTTGCTTTAAGCTCATCAGTTTTTCGTAGTAGAGTTCAGAATCGATGGTCTTGCCTGGTGGTAACAGCTCATAATGAATAATGCCCTTCCAATTCCACCACACACACAGCATCACCTTGTTGCGAGTTAACCCGGGTTTAGCCAGAGTCTGTGAAGCCTGACCGGCCTTTGACCACGACCTTTTTCGCACGTTCTTGACGTACGTGATCCACTTTTCATCACCAGTTATCAGCTTCTTCAAAAATGGTTCGGTTTCATTAGGTCGTAATAAAGAATCACAAATGAGTACACGGTTCATTAAGTTTCTTTCAGTGAGCTCGTGAGGTACCCAAATATCGAGCTTTTTTGTGTACCCAGTTTTTTTTCCAAATGTGCCAAAACTGTTTTGTGATCAATTCCCAGTTCTTCAGCTACGTCGTAACTACTGATATGCCGATCTTGCTCCACTTTTTCAAAAATGGCATCCATTTTAACCGTAATATCAGATCAGAGCGACCTGCATCTTTTACATCAAAATTTCCGGATTGAAAACGCTTAAACCAAATTTGTGCTACTCTCAAAGACACTGCACTAGGTCCACAAACATCGCAAATTTTTTCGCGGCTTGCGTTGCATTTTTACCTTTTTTGTAGTAAAATTTTAAAATGTATCGAATTTCTTCATTAGATTCACTCATCTTGACAGTACGAAAAACAAATGAAAATCACACATTTTCCTAATTTGAATTTGGAATTATGTTCTTTAAAATTTAAACTTTTAATGATACCAAAACCAGCCAGATAAAAATAGTATAGCCAAAGAGATTTTATTACAAGTTCATACATACTATAATGCGAAAAGACTTTTCCCCAACCTAATATGTGACGACGCGGCCGCCGCGCGCCTCACGTACCTGACGCGCACTGTCGCGCTGTTCACGCCATATGTGAGCATATGTCTGTGCTATAACTGGCAAGAAAATATACATTTCTGTCTCTTGCTGCGACTTGAATACGTGATGTCCGAAGATAGTAATATGTTACAGAATAATCATGATCGTTAACATTACGATTGTTATAAGAACCTTGGCCAACGCTGTACATTTTTAGACGAATGTGAAAATGATAAACAATGCAGCCACTGTAACATTGCAACATTCATAGAATTAATTGAAATCAGTTAGATCAGAAACTAATTACTCCTTTATCAATACTGTCATCCTTAATAAATTTTCCCCCCACTTTGAACCATGCCATTATTTCATACCAAAAACTTATGAATACTTTTTGTTTCAGTACCAATTCCTATGCAACTGCATGGACAGAATAGCTGAAGAGGCAAACTGGGTGGACACCGGCGAATAGATGACGTCGTAAATCTACACCTACCATAGGAAGTAAGCCACGGAAACGGTATTATGCCACCTCAGTACCGCACTATTTGGTAGAAAAATATTTTTTAAACTGGCAATATTATCTCAAATGTTGCCCGCGAAAATAGAATTTCTACCAAAATGGCGGTGCGGGAGTATTAGTTCGTTATTCTTATTCTAATATAATATTAATTATTTATCGTAAATCTTTTCAATACCTACCTTACCTTCTAGTGATAATTATCATTATTCAGTCACTGTTTTCGGACAAAATGTCACTATAAAGGTATTTTAGCAAAATTTTTGTGATAACTAACCCTCGGTTTCTGACACCCCTAATCAGTAACTAATAGTAACTGTCAAATCTATTGAAAGATTTTAGAAATCGGGGTTAAGAATGGCAAAAGACATTCTAGACATTTTATTTGTCTACAACAAAAATAATAAAAAAAAAATATTTTGTTTGTTTGTTGTTTTTTAGTGACATTTGGTTCAAGAAACACAATCATTAATGGTTATTAGGAAAAGGTAGTACGTATCATCTCTTCCGGAATTGGACGCAATACCGAAATGTAAACCGTAGATTAATATTATTATACTAGTAACTTTAAAGCTATGTTCATAATAAAGGTTTATTTGTAGTGTAATAATAATTACATAGATTCCAATTTCGTGGGATTTTGGGAGATTCGATGGAGTATTAGCATTTTATTAAAATTATTCTTCAAAAATGTTGTCATTTATGTCCTTTTTCCCATTTCAAGTTTTAGCTAAGAAATATTTTCTGTGAAAATCTAAATACTAAGGAGGTCTTAAACTAAGGACAATACATCACTGCCGATAGTTTGCTGCCACAAGCCAAAATAAATAAGATGCCAACTTCAACCTTATTATGGTGCTGATTTCCGTCGCGATGGTTAAAAGGGAAGCCAGAACATGAAAACAGCCAGCTTTCATCCATTACCGTAAAAACTTTATTATAATTTATTGTAACTTCATTCACCGTATCTCCCAAAATTCTCTACTGTCGACTGTCCCTAAACTCAAGGTCTCTCTGCCTTAATTAGGTTTTATGTACTTACAATATTATGATACGATTTTATTTAGATCTGCTTCATTTAATTTGCTCTACGCAAACTATTTAGATATATTTTATTTTTAATAATTGAAAATATAAGTAGCTAAATTAATATTCTTAAACGAAGATCGATATAGTCTAAATATTTTATTAACAAATCCATTGATCGCATAGCTTTTGAATCGATTATTCGAAAATTGTTTAATATCTAGTAATTCCTTTTTTTTAAATTAATATACGCATCATAATAGCAGCTAAAAGCTCATTTTTATTATAAGACGATTTTATTTAGTTTTATTTTTAATGTATTCGTGTAGTGATCGTAGTACTGTGAATCATTAACGCATTTACCGTGATAATGTAAAATATATTACAAATTAACTTTAAATAGTCTTCATTGTGTAGTAAAATGTGTTTGTAAAAAATATTTAATTAAGTTTCTATGAAAATTTATAGATGGAGCCTAATATAATTATATTGCCGGTAAGCAGAACCGCTAGATGTCACTAATAGCAATCCTGAATCGCGCAAGTGAAATTCGCAAAGTGAAAGATATTAAATAAATATTTTTTACAAAATAATCACGAATAATATCATGAATACTATAAGCAAAATCAATTATATAGTGTGTGAGGTGTATGTGTTAGGTATTCGAACAACCGCCTTTATACTATTATCATTTTTAGAGTTTATTCGTGGCTGTATAAGCGATACATGTTTAAACGTAATATTAACTACATTTAAAATCATTCTTAAATGGCCTCTACATGTTTAAAAAAGTCTTTGTCTACAAAGATGAAAGCTTATTTCCAGTTGAAAAGTTCTAAGTAACATTGCAGTAAAAAAGTCCCTCGTAAATAGTAAAAGCTTGTATAGTCAACCTCGTAATTGCTTTATCATCTTAAGGTTGAATGTCACTAGCACGTCTTAAAACGACAAGGGCTATTTATCTATCATCATTTGCCTAGCCTAATCGGATGCAGCTGAATACTAGTATTTTATATGGACCGACTGCCTATCTGACCTCCACAACCCAGTTATTGGGTAATACGACACCCTTTGGTAAGACTGGTTTTCAGACTTTCGGGCCTCTGACGACCCGTAACGACTGACATAGATTCACGAATAACAGCCGGGACCAACAGCTCAGCGTGCTTTCCGAGGCACGGAGGGGTCTTGGTATGTAAATATGGTCACCCATCCACGGACCAACCCCGGCAAGCATAGCTTAACCTGATCGATGGACCCGTGCGGCTGTTATTACTTAGCCACAGGCCCCCAAGGGCTATTTGTTTGTATTTGTGTGTAGTTAAATAGTTTCAACCTTAGCGAAGTTTCAACTTAGTGCTAAAAGGATTTTTTAGCGCCTGAATGACATTGAAAGGGGATCGTTGTTGGTAAACATGTGTGAAATTGTCTTGACAAAACAAGATGGCGGCGCCTGTTCCGATTTGCCACGCGCCACAAAACCTTGTTAGAAAAAAAGAAAGAAAAATATTTTATTTGGGATACGCACAGGAAATACATAAATAAAAAGTAAAAAAGGTGCATTTAAACCCTACAAAATTGACATTATTTATTTTGTTCGAATTAACAAAAAAAATTGGCAGTCACATATGGACTGCCGACAGAAGTGAAAACACAAAACTTTGGAATAACTGTTCTTTTATACATAAAGCTCAGAAAGCGTTCGGTGATGATGACGCGAGTTCCATGATTTTTGTTCACCCAAGAAGTGCTCAACACGCCTAAAGAAGTATTCACTTTAAAAAAAAAAAGTTCTGTGCGACGCCAAAAAGCCACCTATCTCAGCATAATGCATATTGTAACGTTGTACTCGAGTTTTTTGACAAAAGTGGTCAAGCAATTACAAGCCCGACTTTACTACACAGAAAGTTGTGACGTCACGATTTATATCGCTGCATTGTTACAGAATTTCTTTCTTGATCCCATTGAAGAAAAAAGCTTTGAAAAAGTTAGTTTCCATCAGCATAACTGTGTTAATGTTTGTTGCTGTTAAAAGCTAATTTTAATAGTTTAAGCCTATCTTACATATCTATTATTATTACCTTTATATCTTACATTATATTAATAGATTTTATATGATCGTGTTTTTATATAATTATTGATTGATGGCAGCGAAATGTTTCATGTAGGTTTAGTACAAATAAGTGAAGAAAAATACACCGATTTTTTTATCATGCTCTTTAAATACATTGGAAGCATGAACATGAACGTGTTTGTTTTATGATGATGTATCGTTTTTATCGCCGGTTTATAGCATCGCATTCGCATAGCTATGTGACCGGGCTTAAATACTATAATTGTTCGTCAGAAGTGTAGTTCAGTATTAATTGTATGGAATAACTGTTGGTGCCATAAAGCGTTTAAATTGTACAGCTAGTGTTGTTAGAGACAAAAACATCAAAGGAATAGACGCTTCGATATTATAGCAGAAATAAAGTGGTACGTAATATTTATTAATTAATTTAAAATATCGATAGCATCTGTCCCCAATTTGAAAGTATCGATACAATTGCCAACACTAGCTTACAAATAAAACGACAGAGATAATACACATTCGGTTAGACACACACATGTCGATACAAACAAAGCAATGTTAAATCGCAGCGCCTGAATATAACTGTCATAAAGAAATCCTGTTATTGCAAGAACGCGGTATCACATCATACGGCTTGTTTCCTATTAGCTGCTGTATACCTACCGCTGTCAGTGTTTTTGCAAATGTATGGTAGACCTTACTACTTTGTAGTAAAATAAAATTATCTCTTGAAGGATTGTTGATGCACTTTAAAAATGTAAAACGCATGATATCGTCTAAATGTTGCTATAAATATAATGTATCGTCCTATTGTGATTATAATCTTATGTTGTTTAAGCCGCGTTTAAAATCTAACGAATATATGTTTATAGAAAATTCTATCGTGTTACAATGACGTGCAAAATTTTGGTCACAACTGGATTTAAGGTGGCCTATATTCATACATATTTAATCGAGTTACAAAGTCTAAAGTTTACAATTTTATTCGATCTCTGTGTCACAGGACGTTTCCTCCTACATATAAGGTGTTGAAGATAATTTTCTCAGGAATGAATATTGCTCTACCGGAAACAATCAGTGATTTCGGGATTTTTTTTCTAGTTGTTTCAATGGGAAACATGAGTTTGCGGTTACGGAGGTACATAGGTAATTATGCACGTCAGTGTAATAATCTCAGTAGTGGTAATAGTTATTTAGCTTCTCATGACAAGTTGGTAACAAGTGACAAGTACTTATTTATCTCCTGTGTCGGGTTTGTATGGGTTAAACTGTTGGGAAGTGTCGACGCAAGATAGAAGCTGCAAATAAATACTAACTTCCATAACTGCCATCTGAAACTTGTGAGTGCTTAGTGCTATTACACACGAGCGGCATGCGTCTACGGCACAGGCAACTGCAGCCGTCGTCACCGCGACGCTCGTGTGTGCGAGTACGGTGCTCACATACACGAGCGGCGCGGTTTCGACGACTGCGGTACACGTGTCGACGACTGCCGTACACGACACGTGTCGACGATTGCCGTACACGACACGTGTCGACGATTGCCGTACACGACACGTGTCGACGGCCGCAGTTGTCTCTGCCGTTGCGTGCCGCTCGGGTGTATAAGGGCATTTAGCACTGTTAGTGTAAATTCGATGAGTTTCTAAGATGTAACTTCTGTCTGGTGTCCAAGAATATGGAACTATAAAATGCAATAAGTGCTTTAAATTACGTTGGCCCTCAAGGTAGATGTTAAAAAATTGGTTTTATAAGTGTTAGACAAAATGAAATAATGTATATTTCGTTAAAAGAGCAGTAATTGTTGGCTTGAAAAGGTGCCATTGCACGAGGACTGAGAAAGAGGTTTTATAGTCTGTGGTATTTGTTTAAAAAAATATGAGTTGCTTTATAGCGAGGCTCTACAGTTTTTGCTGTTTGCATATTTTAATAAAAAAGCGATGTAACATATTAAATATGCTATCTCGCATGCATGTTTCTGTTGACATGTCTAACTAAAATTAATAGAATATTATCCATAGTAAATATAATTTTATTTTTAGTATTTTATAATTTAGAGTACTTTTAATTTTTGTTTATTTATATTTTTATAGATATCATAATAATTTTGGTCTGATGTGTAATTATGTAAAGTCAATGTCAAAATTAATTTTTAGTTTATTTTTTGTGACTAATTTTCTATCTTATCCAATTTTACCAATTAGAGGTCATGAATTATCAAAAATAAAATTAACTAAAACTTTTTTATTGCACTCCAGTGTACTATTATGGATAGTGGTATTATAGTGTAAGACTAAAATCTCATTTCTCTAATGTAACTACTTCTAACGGCGTTTACAAACATTGGTCGGGCAACATGGCCAATATTTGAATGAATTGTCCAACAGCGTCGATGAAATCAGTAAAGGCACGTTGGATGTAAAAGTTGGTGTTGGCTGGCCAATGTTTGTAGGTGTGGTTTACTGTATAATACATTCCAATCATAGCATAGATTCACTTCACATCGCTGTGTCCGATACTTAGTGAATGTTGGGCAACTTTTTACTGGCATATGTGTTAAAAAAGTAAATGTATTAAATGAAAATCAGATGATATTTTTAATATCGACATACTTAGGGCGCAAGAGTATTTTTGAATTATATTTTTGAGGTGATATTATTTTGTTGGATCTTGCTAAATGTGAAACTAATTATAGTTATTGCGTTCCATTATTATTCTTGAGGAATGCAAAACTATTTTCCACAAGTGTCGCTCAACTGTCGGGCTGATATTTAGTTGCTGTTCTTGTACTATGGAATGACAAGGCTTAGAACTGTCTTCCAATTTCTTCCCTTCGCGCTGGCTATTATGACACATATCTAAAAAGTCGTCCAACTTCAGTTTAATTAATATATGTAAAATTAATGTATGTTGTTCACAGTGTTTGTGTGATAAAATCAGTATGTATAGATTTCGCTTAAATAAATAAAATTGTATTCAAGGAATGTAATTTTTTTTTTTTGTAATCTTTCTGTACAATCGCACCGTTTCAATCTGGTTTTAGATTTCCAATTAGATATTGGTAATGCAAGCAGTTTCAC
Organism: Dryobota labecula; assembly: GCA_947523025.1. Lineage (NCBI taxonomy): Eukaryota > Metazoa > Arthropoda > Insecta > Lepidoptera > Noctuidae > Dryobota > Dryobota labecula. The sequence continues at coordinate 24,818,020 of OX383295.1, read as the reverse complement.
CATTACCTATTACCATGAAGCCAGAAACTTTCGATATGAGGAACGTCGTTAAGTTCCCGTAGCGAACGACCTTGAGCGTTCGGTCCTTCTCTGTCCTCTGTCTCGCTCTGTCCCGCTCCCTGCGCAGATTTTTAAATTATCTATCCATTAGTGTAGGTAATCCTTAAATTAATAGAACGTCACCTTAATTAAGCAACAGATGCATGCACTTAATAATCTTAGTACTTTTTTCACAAGGAGATTTTAAATGTATTTATAACCCATAAAAACAAATAAGAACGTGCAATGTGATGATAGGATATCGAACATTAATAATGTGCTTTTAGATGTAGTTTCCCTTAATTTATGAGTTTAATAGCCTCTGTAAAACGAAGGTTCGGGGTAGCGCCTTAATTCGATTGTTTTCTTGATTTGACAATTCTCTGTAATATGGCTACGAAAAGAAACGAACTTGAATTACTTAACAGCTATGATTACTTCCAGAAAATATCATGATATAGATAGACCGACAGAAGTAATCACCAAATTGTTTACCCCGAAACGGCGATTAAGGCCAAACGGTAGTCTGATAAGAATCGAACCTACGACCCTGAGCATCAGAACGGAGATTCACTCACTGCACTATTTAGGTCAATACCATTGCTTGACTCCTCAAATATCCTTTTAATACAGACTTCCTTCCTAGACTGAATTGAAACGCAAGCCAATCCCATTTGCTTGAAGTGCTTCAAGCATTCGTGCCAATTGGTAAATTACATAATACACGTGTGAACTCCTGGATTATTTTGGCTTTTGCAGTCCGGATGAATGGAAGAGATACAAATTAAATTAGTTAGCGAAACTCCACAGACTTCATGGATCATCAATTCATCATATTTAAACAATGTCATGAAAGTCAATTTTTTTTATTGATTTCATGATATTTTTTGGGGTACGAAGTTTGAGTTGAGGAAATCTGTTTTGTTTTTTGTTTTGTCGTGTTTAGACATCGATACTATCACTTAAGTGAAGTTTAAAAAAAGGTGATTGTTTAAACTGATATTTCACCACCTACGGTTGCTGAACCCAAAATAAATCATCAAATTTCGATACCCATCACATCACGCGGAGTTTCGCTAAGTAATTTTAACTCATGTTTTAGCATCGCAAAGAAAATATCCAGTCAATATTGTCTGTAAATTGGTACTTAAAGTTCAAACTTCATGTTACTAAGAAACTGGGCATGATGACATAATAATGTCTGTATGAAACGATTATTTTCATTAAATCTTCCAGGGATAAATGATTAAAAAAAAAAGATTCATTGGCTAGAGCCGAATGTTACCTATATGCCTAGCAATGACTATATAGCCTCTAGGTACCTAATTTACCTATACCGTTTGCGCTCCAAAATCTGCTAACAAACTTAGGTAATTTCAGTAAAATATTAGCAGTTTCATACATAATGATGGCGCTAAACTAGCTCACGTGAGTGTAGCGCTAAGTAGTCAATCACGAACCCGGCTGCTAATTCATGATCATAATTCATGATGACGATGACGATAAGTAGGCATTCAATAATGCCTTAATTTCGACTTTGATACCTATTATGTAGGAACTTAATTTTTAAATTCTTCTGTGATTAATTGAGAACCTTCCGGAAGCAAGTTGAGTGCAATCACTTTTCACTTAGTGCTAGGGCTATTTAAACCCTGTATGTTGCTGTAGGAGAGCTTAGTTGCTGCAACGGAAGAGGGATGTTTCCTCGGTAAAAAAAAAAAAGAAATCTGTTTATTCCGTCAGTCAGATAATAAAAAAATATTAGACACGTATTTTTTGCTTTATCATATTATTTAAAAAATGACTTCTATAAAACATTAAAGTTGGGGAGTGGGGGCTCGTTACGTCACAGTTCTAACAAACTACGTATAAAATCTAGCACAGAGTGACGTCATGCCACATTTTAACTCAATGTATCGCCTTAATTATTTATTACGTAAAAAAAAATACGTGTCCAATATGTTTAATAATCAAAATATAGGACAAAAAAAAAAATTTGGCGACATCCCTATAAGGCATGATTTTGGGGAGGGGGGTACCTAATAATAATAATAAACTGCCATTTTATCCGTGTATAATAAAACATTGATCAGGCAGGGGCCATAGTCCTTCCATAGTTTTAGGTAACCAGTCCATTTTAACCACCCAAACCCATAGTCAAATATCTTTGTTTCCATATCCTGCAATAGTCCTACACCAACCGGGGGTTGTCCTTGGGTGCACTTGCATAGTGCGTACAGGGATAATCGTCGGTTGATGCCTCATTTCATTGAAAGCGTCTAACAGGCCTCTGCGAGTTGGCTTCGGCCCCTCGTACGTCTTCCAAAGGCCCGGGACCCCAGAGTCCCGAGATATGTCAAAGATAAAATAATAATAATAATAATAATAAAATACTTCATTTCAGACCATGGTGTCCATTTTGTTAGTAACAATGTTCAAGACTAGTGTTAGTAATACTTAAAACTACTCGTACAAACAACAAACGAACCTAAGCGAAGTCTATCTTATAACGCTGGCCGGCCAGGTGATTGGAGTAGGTACCTATTTATTTGGTCGTAGACACCATGTCTATGACCAACGTCTTCACCAACCACTGATTGGCCGCCTACCTACAGCAAACCATAAAGGGGATTTAGGTGGTACGCTGCATAAAGAAGCGGCTTTCGGAGCCGACTTCCGAACTTCGGAAAGAAACTCTTTACATGTTTAAGCTGTTCCTTTTTAATTGAGCGCACAAGTCAAGCCGGCGGAACCGCGCTTCTTTATGCAGGCACCTAACGTAGAGAGCAACAGTTTCATAATACATATAAATCACATTCATATTAAATAGGTCGTGTACACACCTACCTACCGAAATAAATAAGTACTCTGAATATACAAACAGAAGTATACAGTAGGTAGGTATTGTAATTCCTCAATGCGTCACAGGCCAGCAAGTTAGCGCGGCGCCGGATCTTATTGTGGCGCTAATGTTTCCTTCCAGACTTGGAGACGACCCACTAGGTATCTACTTGTAAGTACGGATGGGAATGTAGGACAAAAGTTTTTTGTAGAGATTACCCATTGCCTTTGTTTTCTAATGATAATTACTTTACACTTACCACTTGTAAGCAAAAAAATCGAACCACCCTGAGAGCTTCGATTTGAAAAAAGATAAATTATATTATCTCAAAAAGTACAATAAATAAAAAACTACTTTTGATGCCATTTAATAGGTGAAAAGTTAGGATTTAACACATTTATTGCAAATCGAAATTGTAAGTTGCATAGGTACCAAATTAACAGGCTTAAGACAAAAGACAGTTTAATAAGCGCAAAACTATAATCGCCGATTTTCAACAATAAAATTGGTTTTCTAGTTAAAAAAAAAAAAAAAAAACTTTTTTGTTTCAATAACTCTCATTGAATTTTAGCCTTTTCTCATATTAAATGGTATCAAAAGCTATTTGTTATTCATTATAGTACCTACAATAATAATAGTCCGCCAAGGATTGGCTTTAAGAGCCGTGTAAATGCTGAATCAAAAAATAAACTTTTTAGAAATGATCAACTGTTCGACAAATACGATTAAACATTTTCCAAACATTTCGAAAAACATGTAGGTAACATAGGTTACATGTTTTTCGAAATTATATTGAGCGTCGACTTGGCTTCTTAAGCCATCGCATCTCAGGGGCCGTGCCCCCCTGGAAAATAGCGGATAGACAGCTGTGCCGCTGGACAGTTTGTTGCGCCACTTCTTTTTCCCAGCTAAAGCACTAAGAAGTGGTGAAGGGCGGGGTTTTTTGGGTGACTGTCTTATGTAATTTTGTTAAAAGTGCTGATTCTCAGTCTAATTTTAAAAAGTGCTGATTGTAAAAGTAAAGTTTTAAAAAGTGCTGATTGTAAAAGTAAAGTTTTAAAAAGTGCTGATTCTCAGCCTAATTTTAATAAATGACTTTTGTTTATGATTTTGCATAGGTTCAGAGATCTCTCTATAAATAGGTGTGGGTAATTTTAAGTGGTTGATGTTCACATGGATAGGCATCCATGTGAAAATCTAACAATGCCCGTTAGGGCATCCTTGGGAGGAAAATCAGAGGGCATCCCTGCCCTCTGATTTTTCTGACGTGATTCGAGCACTTGAACTTGGCTGGATGGTTTGATGAAAATAGAAATATGTGAGACTAGCTTTTGCCCAAGGCTCCGCCTGCGTAGATGTCGGTTATCGTGTAAAAATAGCCTATGTCCATATCCCAGGCTATATCTCTGCCTTTAATGACGATCGGTTCAGCGGTTTAGCGTGAAAACGTAAAAGATCGACAGAGCGACAGACAGACAGACAAAGTTACTTAGTTAGTTGTATGGATTAGACTTATTCATAATATAGGTCTACAGCTGGTCATCATCATCTGCCTAGCCTTTTCCCAACTAAGTATGTCGGGGTCGGCTTCCAGTCTAACCGGATGTGATCTGACAACCCAAATCCTCCACAACTCAGTTACTGGGTAACACGATGCCCCTTGGTAAGACTGGTTGTCTGACTTTCGTGCTTCTGATGACCCGTAACAACTATCAAAGATCTACCAACGACAGCCGGGACCAACGGCTTAACGTGCTTTTCCAAGCCACGGAGGGGTCTTGGTATGTAAAGATGGTCACCCATCCTCGGACCAACCCCGACAAGTATAGCTTAACCTGATCGATAGACCCGTGCGGCTGTTATTACTTAGCCACAAGCCCTCTATCTATATATATATATATATATATATATATATGTATATACGTATATTTTCCCCTCAACGGGATATTAGAATGACTACCGCCTGTAGCAGCGACCCTAATCAGCTGAGCGAGTAATAAAATTACCCATTATGCATTATTTGTCATTATTATTATTGTATATGTAAATGGTACACCACTGACTACCTGCAGTACCTATTGTCTCTCCTTCTAATTTTTGATCCATCCAAAGGTTGTCTGTAAAAGATCGCTTTTAGCGATAAGACCGCCCATTGTGACACCCTATGTTCTACATTTATATCTGTAATTTTTATGGTGTACATAATAAAGAGTATTATTCTATCTATCCATCTATCTATTTTAGAAACATCGCTGACTCAACTTATGACGCTGACGCTACACGAGACATTCAGTGGAAATTAATGAAATGTAGATAATTCCTATCTATCAACTTTGATCTGCAAGTTCTTCAAGTAAAAAAAAGCAATAAATAAGTATATTATTTAATTGGGTCGAAGATGCTAATATAAACAGAGATATTTATGTGGTATTTTTACAGAACTAAGTTCAAATCTGCTCATCCATTTGGGAGCTATGATGCTACAGTCAGTGCTATTAATATTTTAAAACTATCATAAGTAGCATAAGTAACTCCCTCAAGACCTGCACACGCTTGAATTACTTGCGTGGGCGCAGCGTCTAATGCTAAATGATACGTTATAAATGTAACTGCCTAATTAAACACTACTGCTCAACTGCTGTATCTGCCTACCCACTTGGAGCAAGTCGTGAGGAAATCCTCACGTGTGTTTGTCGTCACTCATTACTCGGTTTGCCGGCACTCGGGTAAACGCAGATAATGAACAGTGTACTTCGCGCCCCCGAACCGACTCCTGCGCATCCGTAGTGAGAACGCGTGTGATTGGTTGTTGATGAAGTGAGTTTTCGAATGTAGATTTCTTCAAAAGATTTACTTGCAGTGAATTTTCTGTTTTGGTGTGATTGTAAGTATGATTTACTTGTATTTTTTTGAATACCTTCATTAATTATTTATGGATGTCATGTTTTGGAACTGTAAGGAAGAAAGTCGAAGTGAAACAATATATTTTGACTTTTACGGTCACACGTATTGAAGGTAAGTAGGTTTTTCTTATAATAAATTACCTACCTAATAATGGAATGAATTTTTTGTGGGTGTAATTATATAATTTTATGAATATGAACGTCAAATCTATCACAGAGAGATATTACACGACTAATAAGATTATGTTACTAAAATTACCTACAATGGATAAATTACAGTAAACTGTACTTGTAGGTATTAATTGATGAGGCATCTGTGATTAACAAAGCGGACCTTTTACCTACTATGATTTTATCAATTTTCGTCACACAACATGAAAGGCTAACCTAGTAGGTATATCTACCTACTTGGTGATGGGGCCCGCTAGGCACGGCGGGCGGTTACCGGTCGAGGGTGCGGCGAATCTACAAGTACCTCCCGGGCCCCCGAGAAATGGTAGTAGAAGGCACACTTGGGTTTTAGTTGGTAGGAGTCCGACATAACCTTCCGTTCTCTCCAGATGGAGGGTATCCGAACGCGGAAAAAAGGTATAGGTACCTACCTATTTTCATAGCAGTTTATCATCCTGCGAAATCACAGAGGGATTGTTATTAAATTAATTATGGTGCTCTAGTGTAATTTGGCTGGTACTTCCCAGGTTTATACTTATGTACTACATCTAAGCAGATTTTATATTAGATAATGAAAGATTTTCACACGATTGGTACTCTAATTTATTCTACTAACACTAATTAAAAATCTGTTAAAATGCAATGCAGCGTGGAACAATGAAAAATGGAAATGGAAAATTGGTAATGGAAAATGTTGTGACGGCTTCCTCATTGAACTGCTTCAAGAACCGACTGGCCAAGTTATTAGAAACACACGTATCAGCTAATAGTGCTGCTAGTGAGTCTTATCAAACTTAGCTGCTAGTGTGTCTTATTAAAAGAACTGATATTATTTACTTATACTAAAAAAACAAACTAACGTAGAGAACGCCGTCTTTCCTTATCGATTTCTCGATTTACCGCCGGTATTTCTTGATTTTTTATTCAATAGGTAGGTACGATATCTCTTTATCTATAGCTGGGTGCCGGTAACGTTTTCGTGTTATAAGCTATAACTTACAGCATTTATTTACCTGTTAACTACGTATCTTTTTAATTTTCCTTAGAGGAAGCCCTAATGGGACTGCCCCAGAGCCCATCAGCAGGTAGGCATGGACTGTTAGGTACAACAGTCTCTGATGTCTACTCAATCGCTAAACAACTAGGTAAATCAATCATTGAACGGATCCTGCGCAGTTTGTTCTAATACCATCTTGCGAATACTCATTATGCGAATGCGAAAGATGAGGGCAGATTTTAGGCATACAGCTGATGATGATCTCAGTTTGCTGCCAGGAGTGCTCTGTGCCACTTCTTCTTGACCTGATAATGTTGGAAAAAAGTTTTAATTGTTTCACGTTTCTGGTTTCTTCTATGTACAAAGAGGCTGGCGCAAGTCTTAAAAACAATAAATAATGTAAGTATCTAATCACAATACACATATAAATAATTTTGGTTCCGCACACGTCATTTTCATTGGGAAGGAAAACCGTTATGCAGTTACACTACCTTAACTGTTTTATGTAGTCGTAAACCATGAATGAATAAGTTTTCATGTTTAGCTTAGATAATAAAATTATTCTCAATCCATACGGACACTTAAATTTTGATTATGACTTAGCCTTTGCTTAGCCTTCTTACGTTTTCACTAACAACAGAAATAAAAGTCCGCGGTTGGATTTTCAACTTGGCGCTTCTTCTTTTCGTGTGGATAGTGACTATCAGAGTTTTTATGGCGCCCATGGGCCCCGGACTTGGCTACACATGCCGTCGAGAAATATCTCTCAGGCATGCAGGTTTCCTACGATGTTTTCCTTCACCGTTTTTAGGTAAGTGATAATTATACAATACGCACATGAATCCGAAGACTGAGGTGCTAGTCTTGGGTTTGAACTCGAGACATATGACTTGGCAGTCCGACGGTCACACCACTGCTATTGGCGCTGAGCTAAGCGTTGAAAATCCAACAGCGCGCTTTTATTAATAGGCAAGACCATAGATATTTTTTATATTTCTATTGGCAAGACAGACGTTCACCTACAGTAGAATCAAGGCAAAATGTCCCGACGATTTTTCAGGAGGGTTTGCAATCCCTGCAGGGCCTCAAGTCTGCTATTACAATAGTGTCAGAATGGTCTCTTCATTGTGTGTTTTTGACAGATTTGCCATACAAACACTGTCAAATACTCACAATGGCGAGACCATTCTGACACTATTGTAATAACAGACTTGAGGCCCAGTTAGGTACCTGACTTCATCATAAGTAGACTTATAATTATAAGGTTCAGTATGCAAATGGTGCCAATGAAACCAAATTAAGGAGCCTACGCCGTCTGTCTGTTTCTAACGGTAGTCAAACCGATATTTTTTCCCTGACCATTGACAAAAACATCTCGCAGCTCAAAAGTAAATCTATTTATGATTGTGTCTCTATAATTATGAAAATCTGTGCAATTTTTGAATTATCTCGTAATGTCGTCCTTCCTACAAAATGAGTAAATTATTGTTATTTCAGTAATCTACTGTAGTTTTAAACAATTTTAGAATTTGTTGTTATTACCTAACATCCTATTTATTAAGTCGTCATGAACTTAGCTAGGTACCTACTATGCGACGGATTAGTGAAAAAAATACGAATGTTTTCAGAATATTTTAGATCTTACATTCATCCAAAATGTACTGCCCAGTTTTACGGTTTAGATAAGGTATCTAGCTACCTATTCGTAAGTAAGTATAATGACAGAATTTGCGATATACAAGTGTCTGACTTGTTAGCTCCTGAATTAAATTGCTTGTCGAAATTAGATAGATTTTAGCTCAAAAACTGAGAAGGAACGAGCATGACAACCTCGCTTTCCCAGTGTTGCGTGTCGACTTTCCTTCTCTGATGGAAGAGCCTTGTTTTAGGGTTCCGTAGTCAACAAGGAACCTTTATAGATTCGCGACGTCCCTCTGTCTGTCTGTTTGTCCGCGCCTTAGCTCAGAGACTCTTAGTATTAGAAAGATGTAATTTGGAATGGGTGATATATACATACATATTAATTACGCCAACGAAGTGGTAACATAAAATGTTTAAAAAATAACTGTAGGGTACCTCCCTTGTATTTTTTTTCTCGTTTATCCCGTGGTGTGGGGTATATACTTATATTAATCAGGCCGACAAAGTGGATTTATTTTTGCGAAATGGGGATAATGTTTTTGTCTTGTCTATTCCATGGTGTTGGGTATCATTGGATAAGCCGTTCAAAAAGATTGCGGGTTTGTGAAAGCCATTTTTCGATTCAGGGATCCGTTTGCGTAATATTGAGCTTTAAAGTGCAAATTTTTGTTAGAGTTTAAGGGGTTTATTTATAAACGCTGCTTAAAGTTAAGTAATGATTAGCGACTGTTTAACCATACATTTTTGACATTTGAACGTCACTTAACTTTAAGCAACGTTTATGAATAAACCTCTAAGTGTCCGGCCTGCCAGCTAAATGGTTGTTTTTGGATATGTGAAAAAATCGTCACGGCAGTATTATTTAATATCGTGGGATGATTTGATCATTTGAATTTTCTCGAAAACCCTAGGGATATTGTGAAAACCTGGATAATTAGACAATAGTGAAAACATTTCTCAATCTTACTGGAAAAAGATAGGGTTTTTGCAAAAACACGAGTCGCTCTAATAACATTCCTCCTCTGATTGGCTAGATTTTTGCTAATTGACCAAATCTTATTCTAATTAGTCCCTAGTTTTACCCTCACAAGCTTTGAAGTATTATATCATAGAGTTATGAAGTGTTAGGAAGGAATGTTGCTTTTTATTGAACATTTTAGTTACCAAATCTACAAACATAGGACCATTTAGTAGGTAAATATCTATTTTATAGTAGGATCACAAATACAGACTTTTAGTAGACTAGTGTCTTAAGATAAATCACTTATTTATCAGCTTTCTTTTGTAGGTATATTAGATAAATAGAGGTAACATAATTATCACAATGATGCTCAACTTATTGTTAACTGTAGAACTATTCGCACTATTTTTCAAGTCCAACCACACTTTTAACCACATTTAAAACAAAAGACTGCTGAGGAGGTCTGTAAGATTGGGAAATGTTTTCACCATTGTCTAATTATCCGTGTTTTCACTACATCCTACGACATATATTACGAATTTAAAAGGAAAACTATCACAGAAAAGTAGGCTTTGCAAGATAACGAATAATAGTCAACCAACTCACATTTGCAGTTTGAATGTATGGAGGAACATGTATTTCAACTACAATATTGAGTTTGTTCTTGGGATAAAGTCGTCCCAATTACGGAACCCTACATTGTGCGTGGTTCGACGCGCACTTGGCCGGTTTTTCTTTATTAAATTAGGGACTTTTGTAATCGCAATGCGTATAACAGTCCCATCATACCCCATTTAGGGTTTATAGTTTTACAGAATGTACCGAAATCAAGTCTCTTCAACCTTAGGAGTAGAGCCTTTGGCCACAATGGCCACGTTTATAGTTAGTTAGGTACAGGCTGAACTTGTAACCGCAAAATTTGGCCTATCTAAGCCAGCTTTCTTTGTGAAACATCAGTGATTCTTTGAATCACTTAATCTGAATATAAACTTTCAAGTGTCTACATTATGTTTACTTAAACTTAAAATGTGAACTAGTATTTTCCCTATTTCATTGAGATAGCGGCTCAATGGACTGATTGTGATAACCTTTCATTCGAGCGTGATAAGTGATACAAGTGTACATTCGCGATTATCACCTAACAATACCTAATCCTAAATAATGTTTTTGTTGTTATATTAGACAAAAATTTAAGTGTTTTTACGCCGATACCCCACACAACTGATAGCTAAAACTCTACTAAAGCATTCTAAACCAAGTCTCATAAAGCAGTGAAAAAAGTAGAGTTAAGGGTGATGCTAGGATGCTGTAAAAGCAGTAGGTACCCAGTCTACCCAGTGGCGTAACTTCAGATCAGAGGCCCTGGTGCAAAGGGGAAATCAAGGCCCCGTTACCCATATTCACGGCGTGATTTTTTTTACAAACTCTATTTGTTGTTCTCTTCGAATAATAATTATTATTTTTATGAAACTTTTGTATGTGGCCCCCCATTTTTGATCGTTAGCGCTGGTTGCCATGTACCTACCTACTACTTCAGGTTTGTCGATGAACTTACTAAGAAAACCCTGGTTGCTAAAGCGAGCGTAGTGGGCTCGAAAATCTTTACGTGCCTCGGATAAGTAAAGTTTTTTTTAGAGCGTACAACATACGTAATACAGAAACAGGAGTTCATTTGTAGACTTATGCAGAAAAGCTTCAGTTTTAAAAGAACGTGGGCTGCAAGAGCGTGCCCCCCTCCACAGATAGGTTAGGTTTTCTTTCGACCATTCATAGTATGAATTAGGGGCTCATGCCTTTTTGTATACGATTCACTGTTTTTCTAAAACTCTCTCGCGGCCTATGGCCCTAGACCGGTGCCGTGTCGACTTAGCAGACCTCCCAATTCGGACACTGACTGGGCCCCCAAACACCGCGAGCCCTGGTGCCCAGCACCACTTTGCACCTTAGTAGTTACGCCACTGTAGGTAGGTACCTTCCTACCTAATTAAATAATTTAGGTGTATCTAGGCTTCTCTGAAACCTTTTTAAAGTATACAGTGTATAGATCATGCAATCTGTTTTAGGGAGTTCCATAGTCGGATAGCCACAGGAAGATATAAAAGACTACAAAGGTATAGTTTTGTGACCGCTTCATGTCCGTTTGTCTGATTCAAAATTGAAAATGTTTTCGAACTTTACTTTTATGTAGGTCAGTGATAATCATGTTTTCAGGCCATGTTTTAAAAATTACTGATACGAGTACGGTAATCAATATTTTCTGCAACAATCTGTGTAGTGGTAGCTCATAGATCGATTGATAGTTGCCGACAAAGCGCTTTCTAGATAAAAAGTCATGTTTTTGAGTAATCTGATAGCCCCGCTTGATATTCCCGCTTGTTAGTTGGTCATACTTCTGCTGAAGGTTCGTCTACAATGGCCAGTTATTGAAAGTAGCAATCCTAAGTATCTATAAATCACACTATATCGAAATGCACTTATTTTGAACCGGATTTCCTTATGACATCTTTCAACTTTTCTTTACCTTTCCATTCCCCGAAGGAGGCAGAAGTGTATTAAATACAAACACTTTTCGATAGATTTTTTTTAAAGTCCCAAGTAAAAGGGGCGTGTTGATATTAACCGGGCACAAATCCAGACCCTGGGCTGCTACAGAGAAAGGAAAACCATTTAACATTTTATCTGTCATAGGGATTAACCCAGAACCGCTATAGTTTAGTATTTTTAATGTAAATACCTATTTAAGTTCCTTTTAACCGATATATTTAAATTTCCTCCATAATTTTATTACGCCACATGCATTTACATAGGGAACGCACTGCATGTAACACGTATTATGTAAAGTACATGCAGCTAATGAATAGGGCCCATTGTTAGCACAAGGCCTAATTAGCATGTTAATTAAGATCATCCGTGATACACATCTTATTGCACGTGGTCACAGGGTTGCCGGTTGTTGAATGAAGTTCTTAGAGTTCGGTAAAGTCATAGGTTTGTAGTTATTTATGACATAGTAGGGCAGGGATGGCGAATACATCTACGTGACATTTTCCTAAATAAAAATTTAATGACGTGCCAACAATCTTGACATAGATTTACTGGAAAAGAACTATACAGGGTGGAAGGGTCATCGACGTGAAACCGGTAACCATGGATTCAATACATGATTCTGGATCCCTCAAAGTTGAAATTTTTATGTTATTGAAAAAAAAAAAATACAACCGAATTAAGAACCTCCTCCTTTTTGTGACGACGGTTAAAAAACGATTTCCTAATTTTTTTTTTAATTTCTGACGAAATATTCCAACGCAGGAGGGTCCAGAATAAGCACGCCACAATTGCGGCGATAAATCCTCTATTTGAGGAGCGGCTAGAGAGGGAGCTTGGGCGGAGCGGGAGAGCCAAAGATAATTTTCCAACAAAAAAAAATGGGGGTCTAGAAAGATGGACTGAATCCATGGGCTTTGCGTCGATGTCCCTGCCACCCTGCATACCTTCATAATAATACTTACCCTAATACAGTAATGTTATCATTATCAGTTCTATATTATATTTAAATGGTAGAATAAATTACTGCGACTTCTGCTGTTGCAAACTAGATGACTTTAAACTTAAATGCCTCAATTGATGCTGTGCCCAAATTATTATGTTAGGTGCCAGTGGTTCTAGTTTGCCATCCCTGTAGTAGGAGTACCTATAGATGCAAAACGTATTTTAAACGTTTTAAACCATTTGATTTTAAACTTTTTAACTTTTATGGTTTAAAACGATTTAAAACCACACTTAGCGGTTTAATAATGGTTTATAATGTTTTTTTTATTTTTTATTAGAATGCACTGAGGCTTCACACGAAGTGATCTAGACCACACTTACTTCCTGATTTAGGATATATCAAAGGAAATTATATTTTATGTACATTAATACAAAAATTATGTAAAACATTTTTCCATTTAAACTAGAGAAACAGTAGACACAAGTGAAATTATTGCTTAAAATTCCTAATCAAGTAATAAAAAATAAAAATAAAAAACTGTTAGTGCCAACCGGTAACGGGATGCAGTTTGAATTAAGCCCTCGAAATACTACTGGCAATGTAAGTATGTAAAGTCTATCAAATCCTGGTTTTAATTAAATTTAAAAATTAAATTATCACTATTTACTTATTTTTTAATAATGTTCTTTTAATTATTGTTATTATAAATTATTTTACTTAGATTAATAAAAATGGTAAATGATTTCAATCTGCCTTTTAAACTTAATTTTAAAGTAATACGTAATCAATGTACGGCCCATGTGGTCGTGGTTTTAAACCGTTTTAAACAAATTTAAAACGGGTTTTAAACCACGGCAGTTGGTTTAAAACGGTTTATTTACAACTATATAAGTAGGGTATAGTAGGTATGTTCATAGATGATCATTGATTTTGCACTTAAACTTGTACTAATATACTTATAATGGCTACTGAAGACAATCAATGAAGTGGCTTTGAATGGATAGTGCGACAAGGCTGTTGCCGGCCATTATCGAAATCAATTGCTTATGAATTTCATGCAGAAACAAAACATACCTCCAGGTTAGGCTCAAGTGAAAGTATTTTAAATACGCATTTTGCCAGTTATGTTTTTAAATAAATTATGCGATATTGTAAAATTATTGCATCCACAAATTGTTTTGGAAAAAAAAAACGATCGTTCTTAAATTGCACTTTGAGCTGCAACTTGTATGCTACCGATTTCTTTTAGATTATCGATCCAAAAGATTTGTAGGAAAAGACTTGACAAAGATATTTTGTCAGGTGTGGGGTTCGAACCCACGCTCCCTCTCGGGAACCAGAGCTTAAATCTGGCGCCTTAGACCACTCGGCCAACCTGACGTGTATACATATTGCCAAATTACAGAACGCTATTAGTAGCCGCACAGTATCATGTAGGAATTTCTAGCTTCAACGATAAATATTGTTAAGTACCTGGTACTTGTTGCAAAGCCTACATGGTCCTCCCATATCTATTAACACTTTTTTGAAAATAATGTAAAAGTCAATTATTTAAAAAAAAAGTAACGTGGAGTTTCTTGCTGGCTTTTCTTCATAGGAAACGACTAGGTAATTGGAACCTTTTATGTGAAATATAGTATTTGTGTAGTATTTGATTTTGTTTTTATTGCTAATGTGAAACGCAATATTGCTCTGTGTTTTGCAAGGTAGGCAAACTATTTGATGAACACACTCACCGCACGTGGGTGAACTTGGCAAATAATTTCCCAGCAGAGCATTAGAAAAATTGAGTTCTAGAGTTCCACATAATAAACCGTACTGTACCGTGTGGTGCCGGACGTAAAGAATAGGACCTCCCCATTTCCTCCCGTGGGTGTCGTAAAAATCGAATATAGGACTTACTAGAGAATGGGCAGCAGCGTTCTCTATGCATTTTTAAAACCATACTGCGATCGCCAACCTGCCTGCCAAGCGTGGCGATTATGGCAAATTCCCCCCTTTTGGGGGAGGCCAGCAGTGGACGTCTTTCGGCTGAAATGATGAATGACATATTAAAAAAAAAAATGTTCTGGCGTTGTTGCCTGAAAAAACTCAAATGAAAATATGCCCTGCTAACTACCACCACCTAAATAATTATATAAAGATAGACAACACGATGCGGTTCTTATACAGATATAAAGCTGACAAGTCCTGTACCTAATTTCACCGGTAGGTACCGGTATCTCCAAACTGAAATGCGGCTTTGCGGCCGAAAAAGATAGATAGAATACTCTTTATTATGTACACCATAAAAATTACAGATATAAAATGTGGAACTGTTACATAGGGTGTCACATTGGGCGGTATTGTTGCTAAAAGCGATCTTTTACAGACAACCTGTTAAATCTGCTAAGCTGTTTAATCTGTCTAAGTCTTCTGTTAGTGAGAATGTCATACCATGCTATTTGTATATTTAAAGGAACTTTGTGTAAGCTAATGAATTTGAATTTGAATTTGAACCTTTCAAAAAGGTGTTTCAATAGATCTCAATACCTACCTACTGTGCTGCTTGCTTCCCTAGACAAGCTTTTTTCAGGGCTTATTTTCAACTACCGAGTAATGTGAAGGTTGTCTGCAAAAAGGAACCTTACAACATGCATGATATAAGAATTCTTTTTCTGCCAGCCTGCATGATTCATGGATATATTCATGGATCAGTCTGACAGAAAAATGATTTTGGTTGAATTCGATCACTCAACTTCAAGCGAATTTAGAATCAGTACATTGTAGAAGAGGCAATTGTTTTATAGTCAGGCAGATTTGATTTAGTCGTGCAAAAGTGAAAACATCTTCTTGAAAATAACCTACAATTCAGCAAAGCCTTTCACTGGCAGCTGCGCCTGATTCAATCCGGTAAGTAGCAAGACTTACAGTACCTTATAGGTACCACTTAGTAACTAACCCCTTTATTTATAAACGTTGCTTCGTCCACCTACTGGGCTCAAATAGTAGAGATTCTATACTGTTTGAGCCCAGTAGGTAGTCAAATTTATTGAGGCATCATAGGCATTGTTCAAATCGAAAAGTGTGCAGGTCAACGGACAATTGGGACACTAGCAGATACATAGTCTGTTCAGGAGCACCGCACTCGCATTGAATGTTAGGTGAATCGATTATGTCTCACTTCGCCAGATAACGTTGCTTAAAGTTAAGTTAAAAACGGCTGTTTTCCGTTTAAACGTCTCTTAACATTAAGCAACGTTTATTAATACCTGAAGGGGTTATACCTAAAAATGGAATTCGAGATCAAAAATGTAAACAAAGGTGTGGCAACACCTTTGTTTACATTTTTGATCTCGAAGAATTTAAAATAATATTTTTTTTGTAATTTATCGAAAAGTGCTATAATATAGTGTTGAAATTGTAGGTATAATTATCTTAAACAGGTAAAATATAATATTGCACACAGTTTTCATCTTTAAAGTGACGTAAACTACGATCCAAGAATAAAATCGAGCCCACGACCTCATGCTTAGCAGTAGCTTGCGACCGCTAGACCAATGAGGCAATCGAAATACAGATAATGCTAGTTAAATAGTAGCTAGGTACCTAGGTATGCCACTTGGTTTTAACCCTTACGGTGAAATCGTGCAGTGATCTTATGAGTAGACCCTCCAGTTGTAACAATACCTAATATATTATGGTACCCATCTAACTTTAAAAGGATTAGCTGCTACCAAGTCTACATAACTAATGAGACAGTTGATGGAAAAGGTCGTCTCTTGAGGATAATATTAATAAGATGACACGCTGTCATGTTCTGATCGGCGAGCACAATATGGACCTTTCAGCATACAGAAAGGCACAACTTTCTGTATGCTGAACGATTCAAGATACAGAGAGATACAAAACTAGTTCAGAAACGAGAAAAAAATAATTAATTGATAACATACACTTTAACAGCGATAAACTTTTATTTGGTTAGCAAGCTAAAAACTTACTTACTAGATAGCTCTATAATAAAACACATAAATAAAAGTTTGACACGAGAAACTAGAGACCATACGGCGGGACCCAATTGCGAATTATAAACCGAAAGAAAATTAATGGGTTCCGATTGCAACTAAACCTAATGCGGGTAGTTTTCAGCTCATAATTATAGGTAGTCTGGTAAACCGAAGTAGAGTAAACTTTGTTTATAGTTTATTTTAATTTATTTGTTTATTTATTTCTGTAACAATTTTTACATTGTATCGAAATTTTACACAAAATTTTATAACAATTAAAAATTAAAAAAATTGCAATATAAATCATTATCATAACATTAACCAAATAAGATATTAAAAGTAAAACATTTGCAATTCCCTGTTATTATGTTAAATGTCAAAAAAAAAAAAAAAACTCTGAATAATACCAAAACAAATAAACTAAAGATTTCACTATTATATATGACAAAAATATAATGTCAATAAAAATAGTGATGTTATGAATGATATGTCAAATAAAGAAAATAAAAACAAATTAAAAAAGATTCATTCATTACACAATGTTAAAAAATTAAATTTAACATGTCAATAAAAATAATAATTAAAGTCTAGTTGTATGTGTCACAGAGAAACTCATCAAGGGTGTAATAGCACTTTTTTATCAAAAATTATTTTAACTGCTGCTTAAACTGATTTAAGTTGTATAATGACTTGAAGTGTACAGGTAGTTTATTAAATAGTTTAATTGATTGATAACCTGCAAAATGACTCACGACTTTTAAATGACGTTGTATCTTATTTTGTAAGTCCCTACGCCTAGTAGCTTCCCGCTTACTTCTTTCTTCAGGTGTTTTCTATTCTCAATCTTGTTTCGGTCTTTTTAGTGCATTACTTTTAAATTGACTTTTTGCAGTCAGGTTTTTGATTTTTTAATTTTAAATTTTATTATTTTTTAATTATTACTTTTATATTTTTTTATTATTTTTTAATTATTATTTTTATATTCTTTATTATTAATTATCATATGGACAACAACATAACAACAACAAAGAAATACAATAAAGAGTATTCTATTCTATGCCAGTCAACTAGAGACTGAATTACACAGCTGAATAGTCTCATGACTGTTTCAGCCAATCCACCTAAAATATCTCGGACAAGATAACATATAGACGCCATAATTATTCACACTTAACTACATACCTTGTTCTGTAACCCTCTGTCAGTTAATTAAAATTCTTTTAATATCTGTACCTACTGTCATATACATATTCAGATCTTTATCTAAACAACCGCAAACGATCACAGTAAAATAATGTAACCTACGTTCTTATGAAACTGTTTCACGTGAAATACAGAGGAGCAGAAACTCCACTGTAGACAGGGTCCACTAAAAATCAACCTTGAATTGGATTCCCTGTTTCAGGTCTTTTGCAGTTCCCGAGAATAGCAGTCTTTCTTTGAATTTTTAATTTCAGGGGCCTCTTTTGCACTTCCCTATTAATATTGATTAATTTTCCAGTAAGTGAGTTTACTGCTGAGTGAGTAACTGTTTTATTTAAATTAATCTGCCAAAAACTCTACACCATACCCAAATGTAATAATTCGCTACAGCTAATTGAAACATAATAATTACAAATATCAATAAAATCGCTTGACATTGTTATTGATAATAATATGCCGTAGCTTGAAATAGTTCCATTTAATGCAGTATATAGACAAAAACAGCTCTCACAATACAGCAAGCTAAAGTAGCTTGGTGTGTTTGTGTGTTTTGAGAGCTGTTTTTAATAGTCTGTCACACCATAGGTATACCATAGCCGTAGAATCGTAGGTATAGTAAATACACTTCCCCTTTGTAAAAGAAAGATATTAAAACCAAATATCGCCCTAGCAGCATGTTGGTTACTGAAGGGGTTCAAAAGAATAAAATTTATTAAGTCCTTGTCTATAAGATATAAGATAGCTATATAGAGCTAGAGAGAGTTGAGCTATAGTTGGGAGATGAATATAGCACAGGTAGTCTTCAATAGACTGTTACGTCCTTAACTAAAGGGATCTCGATGCTTTATTCAGGAGATATATGCATACAATATACCCCCCAGTCGCTTCACCCTCGTAAACAACCGCTTAACGTAGATACAGATAACGTACAATCCGTCTCAGACGTTCTAAAATAGAGAGACGTAGAATCTAATCTTTTTGTAATTTCAAAATCTGTTGAAGATTGTTTATTAATTACTGCTTGCACTTGACCTTCTTCAACCTCTACCACAGTTAATAAAACTTTACACAGAAAATCAAATTACAGATAACAAGCGAACTTAAATCAATATCAGTTAGCAGGCTATTTAATTTCAGATAAGTTTGTGTTAAAAGAATATTTACCTTTCTCAAACAGGCCAGCTACGCTATCATAAAGTAAAGAAATATTATTAGCAGTATTAGAACGAACGTCCCATATAGCAGATAATCCAGGTGCTCTAAGCACCATAGCCAGAACTCTTTCATGTGGGCAGAACACTCCGTGGTCATTTTTTTACAATGATACAAATTCAAAACCTTTTTTAACTGCAATCAATTTCTTTACACAGTTCAAATGTCAACTAGTTTTATTTGTCAGCGAATCAAATATGGAATCAAAAAACTTCGGATCACTTTAAATTTTATTTTTTATTTTCAATTCACACTTTTAAACGAGAGGAATGCAGAATCAATGAGGGCGAATTAACACCACACTAATGTGGAAACCAACTTCAATTTAAAACGATAGCACTTGCGAATGTAATTAGAACTTATATTTAAAACTAATAATGGTTAACGATTACCGCGTGACTTGGTTGAGTAGTTTTCTTGCTCTAAGTTTGGTTGCCAGCCTGACGCGGCCGAATGGCGCTAAATGACGCGGTAATCCGATAAACAACACAGTTAATTATGTTAATTACTACGATGGTTTGAAAACAGCTTCAAAATTTGACGCTTCCAGGAAGTCGAAAATATGGGCATAAAATACGAAAATTACTTTAGTGATAGCACGTATAGACAACCGGGGCGTGGCGTTCTGTGTTTTATTCCCATCTCGTTTGTCTGTTTCAAAATTCGAAGGATTCTTCTACTTGGAGCTGAATTTGTGCCTGAAGACTTGCCTAAGAGGCTCAGATCGACAATGATAATAGAAGACTTTATCGCGACTTCTAAAGTTCTGAACTTCATAAGTCCCAATTAAGTTTGAAGCTTCCGTGCAAGCTATTGGTATTGCCATTCCGACTACAGAATTGAGGAAGTTTTTTTAGGTTATAATCAGACAATTATCTTTTGTGATTATTAGAAACAAGACTCGCTTCCAGACAAAGAATGCTACTGAAAGTTTCAATCAACTCAGCCTATCGCAGTCCACTGCTGGATATAGGCCTCTCATAGGCTGCGCCCCAACACCCTGTCCTCCGCCTTCCGCATTCAGTCTATTCCAGCCACCTTTTTAAGGTCGTCGGTCTATCTAGCTGGGGGGCGTCCCATACTACACTTGCCGATACGCGGTCTCTACTCTAGCACTCGTCTGCTCCACCAGCCATCAGTCCTTCGACAAACATGGCCAGCCCACTGCCACTTCAGCTTGCTTACTCCGCAAGCTATGTCGGTAACTCCGGTTCTTTTCCGGATAGTTTCATTCCTGATTGTATCCTTCAATGAAATTCTGAGCAAAGCCCGCTCCATAACGCGCTGAGCGGCATTCAATTTGTGGACCAGCCTGATGTAACGGGCAGGATGCACTGGTTGAAAACCTTAGTCTTCAAACATTGCGGAATAGGCGACGAAAAGACTTGATAGAGTTTCCTAAACGCTGCCCAGCCCAACTGGATCCTCCTGTCGGCTTCTTCCTCAAAATTGTGTCTACCGAGCCGGATGACTTGCCCTAAGTAGACGTTCTCCTTCACAACTTCGAGAAGTGACCCTTCGATGTGGAGTGGACTCGACGGGTCATGAGAATTGTACACGACTTTCGTCTTGTCCAAATTCATGCCAAAGCCAACCCGCCGAGAGGTATCATTTAGGCTGTGCAGCATCTGGTCTAACTGTTCCAATGTCTCTGCCATTATGACGATGTCATCAGCAAAGCGAAGATGTGAGATGTACTCGCCGTTTATGCTGATTCCCTGTCCAGTCCAGTCCAGCGTCGAAAAAACGTCCTCCAACGCATTGGTGAAAAGTTTCGGGATATCACATCCACCTGTCTCACCCCTCTGAGCAGTTATTTAGTTGTTTAAAACCAGCCACGCAAAAAAAAATAGGTTTATTTATTGTGTCTATATGTTGATAATAACAATAAGTATAACTTAGGATATGTAGCAGTCATGCTGGGCAGTCAGTTCAGGCTTGCAGCTCAAATTGGTCAACAATGGGGCTCCACATAATGAACACAATATTTATGTACATATGTCGTCACTTAAACAAGACTCAAGTTATGCACAATGTCAAGTCATCAAAATGATTGCCGATCATTACAGCGGCTGTCCTAGAGACAGCAGTTGTAGTAACGACTGTGAAAACAATAGATCAACCATTTGTGCTAAACTGTTTCAGCATAAGTATTCTACACGTTATGACATGGTACAGAAGCCTCGTTATGCTAAATGTTCGCTGCTATATGGTGCCTACTCATATAGGTCTGGCTGGACAGTAATACAATACACTAGTCTTGGCCATCGAAATGGTGATCAAGTACAGTCGATTTCTGTACTGGGCTACTTTTAGCTAAAAACTGTCATTGTAAAACACAGGGCGCTATGCTTTAAGTTGGTGGATAGTGCTTTTCCGTACCTATGTCTGTGTTTCAACCGTTTTAGGGTTCCGTACCAAAATGGTAAAAAGGAACCCTTATGGTGCGACTCAGTCTGTCTGTCCGTCTGTCACGGCTGGATATCTCAAAAACTACTAATGCTACCAACTTGTTTGCAATAGTTTTAGATGACGTTTGCCCAACTATTTTTCAAATAAGAAAGAAATAAAAATATTTTTTACAAGGACTGTACGGGGGGTCGTTTTTTTTAGGCCGCATTATTTTCGACTTTTGACGAAAAAAAAAAAAGAACATTCCACCACTTATCTCCGAAGTTTGCATAGATAAAAATTAGAAATTATTCTATGTGATAGAAGTTTATGTAAAGATTACAGGAAAAATAAAACGATGTCTCTAAATAGCACACTTTTTAGTTTTTAGTTCCGTTATCGGTCAAGAGATGGCACTGACCTAAAACTGCAATATACTACAATTCTCTTACGAATATATTTTTTGCTGAACCCCTTGTTATTGTAAAAAAAAAAGATCGTCAAAAACCAGCCGAGGTGGTCAGACATCTGTGATAATTATAACAGAGCCTGTTAAATTTATTTAAACCAAAGTTTTTTTTTTATTAGTCGTCGCAAAAAGGAGCGGTAAATAGATGTGGACAACCTTGAGCACGGAATTTTGTTTTGAAAGTGTGCCGATTCGGATGTCCCCGATAGTACGTATATAGTTTTCTTTTTACATATTCTTGACATCTTTCTTTGAATTAGAATATATTCTAATTCAAAGAAAGATTGGCCTGTTAAAAAATAAAACTATCAGTCACTAATTTCAAATAAACAACTGAATCAATTAATATCAAAAGTAAATTATTGCTTATTATGATTATATTGTTGTGTAAAGTATATTATTGCCAATATTGGTAATGTGTTAAATTGTTTAATGGAATACTCATGTTCCTACCTTTATATTATTATATTAATGTTGCTATTAATCTGAGTAAAGGTCCAATAGATAGAATTATCTGTTATAAGATAACTGTAATTTATGATAGAATACTTAATGCTGTTTCCGTGGAGTTTCTATTCCATTCTTCTCCACGAAGAACTAGTTTTGGAACGGACAACTAGCTTTCTCAGTAACGTTACCTTGACAAGCCCAAATTGAAATAAATGCCTAGTCTTGTCTTTCTGTGCTTTTCTTTATAAAACCCTTTCCCTACACACCATATTCATAGGGACTTTCATACATAGTAAACTACTAGTTACCATTTTGATACACAAAGCTTGCTAATAAAGTGGCTATCAATACCTATAAATGTAGTTTACATTCAGATTCTAAATGTAAACTACATTTATAGGTATTGATAGCCACTTTATTAGCAAGCTTTGTGTATCAGAATGGTAACTAGTAGTTTACTATGTATGAAAGTCCCTATGAATATGGTGTGTAGGGAAAGGGTTTTATAAAGAAAAGCACAGAAAGACAAGACTAGGCATTTATTTCAATTAGGCTTGTCAAGGTAACGTTACTGAGAAAGCTAGTTGTCCGTTCCAAAACTAGGTCTTCGTGGAGAAGAACGGAATAGAAACTCCACGGAAACAGCATTAAGTATTCTATCATAAATTACCGTTATCTCAAAACAGATAATTCTATCTATTGGACCTTTACTCAGACTAATAGCAACATTGTTATAATAATATAAAGGTAGGAACATGAGTATTCCATTAAACAATTTAACACATTACCAATATTGGCAATAATATACTTTTCACAACAACATAATCATAACAGGCAATAATTAAGGTATAATATCTAATTACTTAACTTACGTGACACCTGGACGAACCAACCACTTGAACATCTATCGAGCAACTCGACTAGACAGCGCACTGTCCATCGCTTTCAATATATTCTAATTCAAAGAAAGATGTCAAGAATATGTAAAAAGAAAACTATATACGTACTATCGGGGACATCCGAATCGGCACACTTTCAAAACAAAATTCCGTGCTCAAGGTTGTCCACATCTATTTACCGCTCCTTTTTGCGACGACTAATAAAAAAAAAACTTTGGTTTAAATAAATTTAACAGGCTCTGTTATAATTATCACAGATGTCTGACCACCTCGGCTGGTTTTTGACGATCTTTTTTTTTTACAATAACAAGGGGTTCAGCAAAAAATATATTCGTAAGAGAATTGTAGTATATTGCAGTTTTAGGTCAGTGCCATCTCTTGACCGATAACGGAACTAAAAACTAAAAAGTGTGCTATTTAGAGACATCGTTTTATTTTTCCTGTAATCTTTACATAAACTTCTATCACATAGAATAATTTCTAATTTTTATCTATGCAAACTTCGGAGATAAGTGGTGGAATGTTCTTTTTTTTTTTTCGTCAAAAGTCGAAAATAATGCGGCCTAAAAAAAACGACCCCCCGTACAGTCCTTGTAAAAAATATTTTTATTTCTTTCTTATTTGAAAAATAGTTGGGCAAACGTCATCTAAAACTATTGCAAACAAGTTGGTAGCATTAGTAGTTTTTGAGATATCCAGCCGTGACAGACGGACAGACAGACTGAGTCGCACCATAAGGGTTCCTTTTTACCATTTTGGTACGGAACCCTAAAACGGTTGAAACACAGACATAGGTACGGAAAAGCACTATCCACCAACTTAAAGCATAGCGCCCTGTGTTTTACAATGACAGTTTTTAGCTAAAAGTAGCCCAGTACAGAAATCGACTGTACTTGATCACCATTTCGATGGCCAAGACTAGTGTATTGTATTACTGTCCAGCCAGACCTATATGAGTAGGCACCATATAGCAGCGAACATTTAGCATAACGAGGCTTCTGTACCATGTCATAACGTGTAGAATACTTATGCTGAAACAGTTTAGCACAAATGGTTGATCTATTGTTTTCACAGTCGTTACTACAACTGCTGTCTCTAGGACAGCCGCTGTAATGATCGGCAATCATTTTGATGACTTGACATTGTGCATAACTTGAGTCTTGTTTAAGTGACGACATATGTACATAAATATTGTGTTCATTATGTGGAGCCCCATTGTTGACCAATTTGAGCTGCAAGCCTGAACTGACTGCCCAGCATGACTGCTACATATCCTAAGTTATACTTATTGTTATTATCAACATATAGACACAATAAATAAACCTATTTTTTTTTGCGTGGCTGGTTTTAAACAACTAAATAACTGCTCAGAGGGGTGAGACAGGTGGATGTGATATCCCGAAACTTTTCACCAATGCGTTGGAGGACGTTTTTTCGACGCTGGACTGGACTGGACAGGGAATCAGCATAAACGGCGAGTACATCTCACATCTTCGCTTTGCTGATGACATCGTCATAATGGCAGAGACATTGGAACAGTTAGACCAGATGCTGCACAGCCTAAATGATACCTCTCGGCGGGTTGGCTTTGGCATGAATTTGGACAAGACGAAAGTCGTGTACAATTCTCATGACCCGTCGAGTCCACTCCACATCGAAGGGTCACTTCTCGAAGTTGTGAAGGAGAACGTCTACTTAGGGCAAGTCATCCGGCTCGGTAGACACAATTTTGAGGAAGAAGCCGACAGGAGGATCCAGTTGGGCTGGGCAGCGTTTAGGAAACTCTATCAAGTCTTTTCGTCGCCTATTCCGCAATGTTTGAAGACTAAGGTTTTCAACCAGTGCATCCTGCCCGTTACATCAGGCTGGTCCACAAATTGAATGCCGCTCAGCGCGTTATGGAGCGGGCTTTGCTCAGAATTTCATTGAAGGATACAATCAGGAATGAAACTATCCGGAAAAGAACCGGAGTTACCGACATAGCTTGCGGAGTAAGCAAGCTGAAGTGGCAGTGGGCTGGCCATGTTTGTCGAAGGACTGATGGCTGGTGGAGCAGACGAGTGCTAGAGTAGAGACCGCGTATCGGCAAGTGTAGTATGGGACGCCCCCCAGCTAGATAGACCGACGACCTTAAAAAGGTGGCTGGAATAGACTGAATGCGGAAGGCGGAGGACAGGGTGTTGGGGCGCAGCCTATGAGAGGCCTATATCCAGCAGTGGACTGCGATAGGCTGAGTTGATTGAAACTTTCAGTAGCATTCTTTGTCTGGAAGCGAGTCTTGTTTCTAATAATCACAAAAGATAATTGTCTGATTATAACCTAAAAAAACTTCCTCAATTCTGTAGTCGGAATGGCAATACCAATAGCTTGCACGGAAGCTTCAAACTTAATTGGGACTTATGAAGTTCAGAACTTTAGAAGTCGCGATAAAGTCTTCTATTATCATTGTCGATCTGAGCCTCTTAGGCAAGTCTTCAGGCACAAATTCAGCTCCAAGTAGAAGAATCCTTCGAATTTTGAAACAGACAAACGAGATGGGAATAAAACACAGAACGCCACGCCCCGGTTGTCTATACGTGCTATCACTAAAGTAATTTTCGTATTTTATGCCCATATTTTCGACTTCCTGGAAGCGTCAAATTTTGAAGCTGTTTTCAAACCATCGTAGTAATTAACATAATTAACTGTGTTGTTTATCGGATTACCGCGTCATTTAGCGCCATTCGGCCGCGTCAGGCTGGCAACCAAACTTAGAGCAAGAAAACTACTCAACCAAGTCACGCGGTAATCGTTAACCATTATTAGTTTTAAATATAAGTTCTAATTACATTCGCAAGTGCTATCGTTTTAAATTGAAGTTGGTTTCCACATTAGTGTGGTGTTAATTCGCCCTCATTGATTCTGCATTCCTCTCGTTTAAAAGTGTGAATTGAAAATAAAAAATAAAATTTAAAGTGATCCGAAGTTTTTTGATTCCATATTTGATTCGCTGACAAATAAAACTAGTTGACATTTGAACTGTGTAAAGAAATTGATTGCAGTTAAAAAAGGTTTTGAATTTGTATCATTGTAAAAAAATGACCACGGAGTGTTCTGCCCACATGAAAGAGTTCTGGCTATGGTGCTTAGAGCACCTGGATTATCTGCTATATGGGACGTTCGTTCTAATACTGCTAATAATATTTCTTTACTTTATGATAGCGTAGCTGGCCTGTTTGAGAAAGGTAAATATTCTTTTAACACAAACTTATCTGAAATTAAATAGCCTGCTAACTGATATTGATTTAAGTTCGCTTGTTATCTGTAATTTGATTTTCTGTGTAAAGTTTTATTAACTGTGGTAGAGGTTGAAGAAGGTCAAGTGCAAGCAGTAATTAATAAACAATCTTCAACAGATTTTGAAATTACAAAAAGATTAGATTCTACGTCTCTCTATTTTAGAACGTCTGAGACGGATTGTACGTTATCTGTATCTACGTTAAGCGGTTGTTTACGAGGGTGAAGCGACTGGGGGGTATATTGTATGCATATATCTCCTGAATAAAGCATCGAGATCCCTTTAGTTAAGGACGTAACAGTCTATTGAAGACTACCTGTGCTATATTCATCTCCCAACTATAGCTCAACTCTCTCTAGCTCTATATAGCTATCTTATATCTTATAGACAAGGACTTAATAAATTTTATTCTTTTGAACCCCTTCAGTAACCAACATGCTGCTAGGGCGATATTTGGTTTTAATATCTTTCTTTTACAAAGGGGAAGTGTATTTACTATACCTACGATTCTACGGCTATGGTATACCTATGGTGTGACAGACTATTAAAAACAGCTCTCAAAACACACAAACACACCAAGCTACTTTAGCTTGCTGTATTGTGAGAGCTGTTTTTGTCTATATACTGCATTAAATGGAACTATTTCAAGCTACGGCATATTATTATCAATAACAATGTCAAGCGATTTTATTGATATTTGTAATTATTATGTTTCAATTAGCTGTAGCGAATTATTACATTTGGGTATGGTGTAGAGTTTTTGGCAGATTAATTTAAATAAAACAGTTACTCACTCAGCAGTAAACTCACTTACTGGAAAATTAATCAATATTAATAGGGAAGTGCAAAAGAGGCCCCTGAAATTAAAAAAATCTGACGTTTTTTTTTAAATTTGCAGATCAGTGACAGATTGTATGTTGATCAAAATAGATTTGCATCTATTACAAGTATGTATTAACAGAATAATGTATTTATTTATAATAAGCACACCATCAGTACAATCACTTACAATTCAAATAAAAATAACATCTTAAATTATCGTTTTAGTACGAGTAACCATGCAAATAACAGGTATGAATGACATTAGATGAATACGAGTATTAGAGACCAAAAAGAACAATAAAAAGTGTTTATATTAGACCTAAATCTAGAATCTAGAACACTACAAACCAAAACAATTTGAGCTATAAAGAAGTGCGCTCGTCGTGCTATTCATATAGGGAGCGTCTGTATGAAGCGAAACTCATGGAGAAAATATCAATAGGGTAATCTGTCAAGTTGGACCTTTCATTATATTGCCTGGTCATACGTGTTAAGGGGCTATTAAATGTGGAATTTAAGGTGAATGTAGGCAATTCAAAAATACGATGATGACGCTTACTACGTTGGCACGACCTAAACTTAAAATAGTTAATCAATTGTGCATCTATGGAACCGTTTATAATCTTATGAAGTATCAGTAAGTCAGAATGGTTACGTCTTTCTTTTAAGGTAATCAATTTAAAATGCCTCAACCTCTCATTGTAATCAGGTATAGCTTTACGGATCCCATTCTTGATACATAAATACCTAACAAAACGGAATAATCATCAGAATCAGCAATACAACTCGTTAATTTATCGTTGCCCTTAAAAGTAATGATTTCATGAAATACCTATTATAGTCATTCAATAGAGTTATTTGGTCTTAGACCGACAGGTGTATTGCTCATTTTAATTATTAGCTAGGTAGTGGTCCGCCCAATTGTCACTTGTCTAGGGTCTCAATGTTTGAAACCCAATAACGAAAGACAGCGTTTAAAGATTTAGGAAACTTGTCGCAGTGAATGGGTTATTTTGTGTGAATTTCGGAAAAAAGTGTCACCTCTTTCCACGGTTCTTATTCAGTAAAGCAACTGCTTTCCTAAACTGTTTTCCTTTGTGAAACAATAGACAATTGATCAGGATGCACTCATATCAGACAAATTTTTATCATATAAATCTTTGAGAGTAACCTCAACCGTAACTCTAGAGACTTCACTCGATAACTATCGATAAATTCTGATAAAAGATACATAATATATTCAAAATGTAACCAGTTTTCAGCTAGTGTCGGTTTCAGTCTAACTCAGTATAACTAGACGCGACTGTAAATCGGTACATAAGTGACATGCATTACTTTGAGACAAGTAAGACCTACTGACAGCCTTCGTTGCTGACAAAAAGTTTTGTATCAGTCCCTAAACATTTTTTTAAACACGTTGTGACCATCGGGTTTTGACGTCATAATATACAAAAAAGTAAGCAGTGTTAATCACGCGATAATCTCATAGTAAACATGTACGTGTGAGTAGCCTTGTGCCAGTGTGTGGCGAGCCTTACGGTGCGCAAGAGTGGATCCTCGCGCGGTCTTATGATTTCAAGTGTCAATATTGTAAATCTTATAAGTGGTTTAGTGATTTTGATTTTATTGTAGGTAGTGATTATTATTATTTATTTTTATTTATTGGTTAGTTTAATTTTTAAATTATAAAAATAATTCACTGAAAATTAAAAGGACAAGTACAGCTGGAAAAGTAAGGTTTGTAAAATTGCCAAAATTCGTTAAACTGGCAGTTGTTTTTGTTTGGTAAAAATATAAAACATACAATACATAAACAAATAAACTCATGCCTTCCCATTACGTACTCCTGTTGCCAAAAATAGAATTAGAATAAATAGGTATTACTTTAATATAACGAAAGGTAATACTGGCACGTTTTAATTTCCGATATAAATAAACTAACATTAAAAAAGAAAATACCTACGCTAGAGTTCATAATCAGGGATAAAGAAAAACCCTGATTTATGTTTATGCTTTCATGAAAACTTTCTTGCTAACATAAATAAACAAACCAAGAATAATATTTTACATAATTATTACCATTGATTTTACTACTGACTCACTGGCAGCAAATACCTACCAAATAAAAGGTGATCAAATCCAGGTTTATTATAGCGTCTCTTTTAATTATTCAAACAATATTCTTCTTGCGAACTGGTAATAAATCAACGTTGTTTGACTCAGGCTTGAGAACTCAAGACGTATACGGGGCTCTAATCACTTTGCGTCACTACTTTGTCAAATGTCTACATTAGACACCAAGTCACATAGCCTGCTTACACTTCTAAGAAATAGTCTACGTCATGGTATAATAATTATACATGCCCGCGGTTCTGTCTGTATACATTTTGCAGGGGATGTAACGCCCTCCCTCCCTCTCTTATCCCAATTAGTTTGGTGCTACTAACGTCTTTTCTACATACCTACATCGCTTTCACTCGTCATCCCAGTATTAAGTTTCTTGCCATATTATCTTTCTCACAATCCATCTTTTCTTTGGTATCTCCCTATTCTTTTAGCAATCCAAATAGGTATTAGATCCAGCAATCCATCAATCCATCTTCATGTATGTATGTATAAACATACAAAACTCATTGCCTAAAATCAATATTAACTGAAATTGCTTTGGTAATTTAACCATGAAACGCAGTAAATAGATCATTTAACACAGTTGTGTGACATGCAACTTTTAACTCTGTGTTCAGTTTATGTAGTGTTGTAGAAATACGGATTTAACATGTTTTTATCAAAATAATATTATTATATTATAAAAATATACAAAATATTGTACTAATGGTTTGTTACCAGTCAGCACTAGGGTCTAGCAACTATTGGAATGAAACGATTATGTTATTTAACTTGTGGGTCTCCATCTTTTGCATCGAGTCAGAACCAGCAGTGTTCTTGAGATCATCGATCAAAATGACTCGTCCCATATCATAATTTACCAACTTACAGTCTTCGTCGAGAGATTAAAAAAAATGAGGCAATGAAAACGCTAAAATATACATACCTAACCTACCTATTACATACTATGACATAACAAAATGGTTAATGAACCCTTTTTTTACAAATTTATATTTTTTAATTACAACGTAACAAATTTAGTGTTCTTGCGGTTATAACAAAAAACTTAATAGACAGTTTCTTTTTCTCATTTGATGAGATATAAAAAACAAACCCAAGAAACACTTGAACAATTTGAAGTTGATTTGATTGTACAAGCAAAAAACTTCACCGTCATATAAATGAATGTAGCATATTCTATGATTCAACAAATAATGTAAATTTCTATTTACAGATCTCTACTATGAAATAGAATAATGGAAAATAAGGATCAAGTCTCAAAAGACATAGAAAAAGGGCTAAACTCCCCAGAACTGAAAAGAAACGAAGACATTCCATACGTAGATGATTTTATCGAACTCAATCTAGTCAAACCCGACGAACCTATACGTCCTAAGCGCACAAAAGATGAGAAAGAAGATGGACAACCACCTGCGGCAGAAAAGGATAGAAGACTGCATGCCTCAGATTTGGGAGAAGTTCATTCTTCTCCAAATAATGATACGATAATTGTAAATACTCCAGAAGGGACTCTATATATTACTTTAGAACCTGATTCTGGGAAATCGTCAAAGCCTACCAGTCCTATAACAGAGTCTACTGACTTAGAAGCTACTCCGAGTACTTCGAAGAGTTTTGGAGCAGCGGAATCTGATGAGCTGATAAGGAAAGAGAGAGAGGCTATGGAACAGAGGAAGATGAGCTTGAGGAGAAACTCAATATCGATGCCGACGCTGCAAAATTTGGAGTTGGAAGTACTGAAGCAGCAGTATTTAAATAATCCGCAGGATCAGGTGAGTTTCATTAATATTATTTAAATAAAATAAAAAAAATCGTTGAATTTAGAATAAGGTAGTTAGGCCATAGCAAGTTTAGGGTGCGTTTTGCTTTGATTTGAGATGTAATTTTCGCGAGTGGCGCTGCGCAATTGATCGTTACACGAGCGCCTGATTTATTATTGAATTTCGCTTCACAATCTCTCGACTAAATCTTCCGGAGTTTTTATCGGATATGGGCAGCCGTCAGAATAGTTTTAAATCAGTTTTACTTTAAATGCAGCCGAAACCCAGTTTGGAATCTTTGCTAATAATTGTCTACCATACCTACTTTTTGGCATCTTTTACTTATTATCAATGCTTATAATCGCGGCATCTCGAAAGAAAGTCGTAATAAAACAACCTAGTGCGATTGTATTATCGGAACACACAAAGAAGGCTTATCTCGAACTTAATCTACACACGATGATCCCAATTGTTTGAGCATCGTCAACCTTGCTCTGGTTAAAGAACAACCAACTTAATCTCTAGTCACATTTGTTTATCTTTATCCGAAACAGAACCGGGTTTTATAGTTTTACTAGAATCTTGATATTTCTATAAAAAATAAAATTAAAATTCAAATATTTTTATTTGTATAACAAAGGTAGGTCGGTCAAACAAAATACAGATGATAATGATTAAATGCTAATTACTTTCGGTTTTTGTTAAAGTTAGAGTTTGGCTAGTGTGGCCAAAATGGCGATTAGTAGCGTCGAAATTTGGATGCTTTTATGGATGTCTAGGTTATTAAACTTTATCTGTCAATAAGAAACGTTATAATAATATTTAATAAGTGATGACTGAACAGGATTATATCAATGGTTTTCGAGGGTCCAGATTAAGCAGGGAACTGTTATGTTGAAGATAGAAGGAGATGACAGTTAATTATATAATAGTGTTATATGAATGATAAATTATAACGGTTTAACATTAAATCATCAAGATAAGCCCATCGCATCATCAGTGATCTAATATGTCGGCAATAAATGACAATAACAGCCAAAACCTCATTAATATTCTACGAGCTATACCAATGCGACATTTTGAAGAGGAAATACCCATACATTATACCTTTGGTTAATAAATATTTAGGATTGAATTTGTTAATTAAGTAGGTATATCATGGCAAACTTTTAACTTATGTAATAATTTACCATATTAGCAGATTAGAAACTGTTTTTATTGGTGATGTTTTGTTGTGATAATAAAAGGCGAATTTAGAAGAAAAACAACGGTCTGGTAAAAGTGTAAAACCCTGCATAATTTTGTACTTGGGGCTGTCTGTTTTATGCTTGAATATATTATCAATGGACTGTGGTATGACCAAGACAGTGCGTGTGAAGATACCAAGAATCCAATTAATCACACGTCTGCCCTTAGTAGTAATTGAATGATGAAAGCGGAAGAGGAATTGATAAAGAACCATACTAGACTCTATTGGTAAGTTCCCGTCACAATCACCTAAATAAAAACAACAAGAAAATATGAGTCAAAGTCAAAGTCAAAGTCGAAGTCAAAGTCAAATAATTTATTTCAAATAGGCACGAAGATGCACTTTTGAACGTCAAAGTATTGCAAATGCAATTATACTTCTTGAACTGACATTATTTTGTAATGATAGCTACTGTGCTGAAATAATCAGATCGCTATAGCACGTGCGAATTCCAAAAATACGCGCCGTAGAAAAAACGACTGACCACCGATCATCTGATTTTGTCTAACCCGGTAATGATAAAATTCAAAACATACGAAAGATAACTAATCTGATCATATGACAATAAAAAAAACAATCTGGTATTACGTGTTATTTATCTACACCGCTACTATTGGTGCGAATTTGATAAAACAAAGCAAAGAAAAATTCTTAGATAACATTACCAAAAATTATCTTATTATACTGTTTTCCGTACAAGCCATAGTCAAAAACGAGGTTATAAGACATTTAAATTAAGATACAGGATAAGTTTTTCAAGTGATAAATTTGATAATAGATGAGTGTCTAAAATTAAGTCTTTAATCATGCGCTAGTGTTAAAAATATTAGGAAAGTTTCGTTGCCCTTGTATTAAGTATCTTATCAGTGAGTGAATGAACAAAGTGACGAAATGAGGGTGCGGAAGAAGCCAGATCTTCGGATTGACATACCATCATATCCTCATGACTATGTGGAAATGCCACCTGATACAAGGAAGAAAATAGAAGAAGTGATTCGAAGCAGTGTTAGTCCAAGCATTGGTGATACAAATAGTCCTTCTACTAGCAATATTGGTGATCCTGATGATATTAGAGAAGGAACTAGGACTCCTGAAGTTAGATTCGTGGGTCCAGAAGACGTGAAAGTGGAAGATAAGAAAGGAGAGTCGAAAGATAACACTCCTTCGGCTGAAAGTCCTTTAGTTTACAGAAAAGTAAATAAAGTAGAAGTTACTGTTGGAAATGATCGGGATGATAGTGAAAAAGAAACAAAGAAGGATGCTTTAACTGTGAGTTATTTCAATATTGGCAGTACACCTGGCTGTTACAGCTAATAACGTATTCCAAGTATTTTTAAAGGGAACAAGAGTGTAGGTACATTGGTCATCCCGCAAAATGATAACGGTAAAACGGAATTCGATTGTTATAGTTGTAGTGGTCTAGTTTGCTCTCCATACCCACATTTACCAGTACCTGTTATACATTAATCCTTTGACTTTCATTATTATTATTTAACTAGCTTTTGCTCGCGGCTCCGCCCGCGTGGATGTCAGTTTTCGCGTAAAAAAGTAGCTTATGTCCTTCTTCATATCTTTCAAGGCTTCATATCTTTCATATCTTTGTCAAATTTCATGACGATCGGTTCAGCGGTTTAGGCGTGAAAACGTAACAGACAGACAGACAGACAGAGCTACTTTAACTTTTATAATATCATATATGGATAGTAATCTAAAGTATGGAATTATTATTGATAAATTGAAAAATCTAGAGATGAATGTATTCGGAAATGTTTAATAGTCTTTTTAAATTCAGTAGGTAACTTGCAACGATTGGTGGATACTTAATTTATGTTTTTTCTTCAGTGATATGTCTCTTAGTCCGTTTATTTCAAGATCTAACGACTTTTTCATATGCCAGAGATGACGAAGACCTCTATGAGTATCCTAGGTCATCTTTCGTCTTCCCCACAATTTCTTCTCCCATCACACCTCGCTCTAGAGAACACCAGGAGTCAGGACTATTACCATCACTTGATACGTAGCAATCTACTGTGACACTGAAGAAGAAGCGTCTAATAAATTGCGACGTCCTGTCGGGACGATCAATTTAGACCCGCAGTTAGTGTTGGTATCAGTTTCATTTCGTAGGATTTGCTTGTTTTATGGGATTTTGTTCGAGGTCTACGTTAATGAATTGTTATGTACTAGCTTTTGCCCGCGGCTTTGATCGCGTTAATTTAAAAATTTGACAATCAATTCGGGTAGTAGGTACTCTGCTTATTCTGTAAAAAAAATTAACACTACTAAAGTTTCTATAGTAATATAATTCAATCTTGATTAGAAAGACACGTAGTGCCATCTATTATCTTAAGAATGTTATTGTTGTTTTCCTCAGGAACAGTACTTTTTTCGGGATGACAGGTACCCTATGTCCGTTTCTGTACATCTGACTACGTATATGCAACATTTCAGGATAATCGATTCAGTGGTTTAGGCGTGAAAAGGTAACAAACAAACAAACTTACTTTCGCATTTACAATATTAAGTTAGGATTAGGATTCAGTCATTTGTTAAGTAAACCTCTACATATATCCAACAGAATGATTGTTTTTAGTAACTTTTGACGAAAACTTCTGCCTCATTTGAATACATACATGATTTTCAGTCAACGTCGTCGTGAGAAGTAGTCATGCAGTCTGTGTAATGATTAATATCTAATTAGGATCATTACGCAAAGTAAGGCTATATTGTAAGACCCTTGGTTCTATCCAAAATATAACCTATGACGTGACGTCACCGCGTCACGTGGTTACTCAGCTAATAAACTTTGTGTGAATTAATGTTATCTGAGATTAACGGCTTTAGATAATTAGGTAGATTCGCGATAAAATTAAAGATAATCTACAAGATGTTTAAACTGGTTTTATGTTTGTTTAACAGCATATGTATTGTCAAAAAATTGTAGAGACAGCGATAAAAAACGCATAGGTTTTTCTTAGTTAGGTACGATCAAAGTCACATAATAGGCACTTTTGAACGTTAAACGTATCGTTGGTTATTCCTTTATTAATCAACTTTTTCTTCCTTTATAACAGTAAAATATTCTACTAACTAAATCACGCCTGGCACATTAAGAATAGGAACCTACACAATGCACATTAATGCATGCAATGCAATGCATTATTTTTTTGACCTTTATTTTAATAATTTGATCCAGAAAAATTACCCTTAAAAACGCTCAAGCCTTTTAAATTTATTGATTAACAATCTTTTTTCACTATTAATTTTTCTCCACTCTCTCCTCTTTTACAATTCATTAAAAAAAAAGAACTGCCGTACTTCGCTGTCTCAACATGCAAGTCCCTCGACCTATTTGCCTACATTCAAATCGTTGGGATTTGTCCGTGATCTTAGACACAGATTCGTCTCATACCCCTACCTATACAGACCATATTGCATCATAACATTAGTTTAAAGAACAAAAGTATTAGAAACCATTATTAGCCCTGTGTTTGTTTCAGTTAAAGTGCCTTTAAAATTGTTTTTGCAATCACTCACTACGTTTAGTGTAACAGTGTAACCATTTTAAATTAGAATAAGTTTATTTTGTATGTAAAACCACTAAAGTTTTGTAATTTTTAAACATAGTAAAGTCTTACAGTGAAAATTGCTTTTCCTAAACTCTAATTACATGATAGCCTTTAAAAAAAAAGGGTTCTTCTCTTGATTTGTTGGCAAATGTGTAAAAAGCCACAATTCAAAAGTCAATTATATCACTATCAGTTTCAAAAACCTCTGTTACTATCATCACTATATCACGTCTCATCGTATAATTCCCCAAAATGAACAACGAATCAAAGTTCAGTGCGTTCGCTCACAAGTTCAAATATCGATCACCGTTGTGGATTGAGTCGGACTCTGACGTCAGCAAGTCGAGTGATTCCCGTGATTCTCGTGATGGTGGTAACGGTGGTCTGTGCAACAGTGATGATAGTATCGCCTGTCACAGCAGTGATAGCTCCGGGAGTATCAACAACTTTCTGGATTCCAAGGTTGTGTATTGTTGTTGATGTTTCATGAATTTCATCTATAGGTATTAATATCGTGTTTGGTCCTTCTCATTTGCTATTTGCAGGATTATAGGATTTTACGGAACTCATAAGAATATTATAGGCATGCCCAATGCTGTACATGGGCTTCCCAATGAAAAGATTCGTTTAACAATTAATGTTCAAAGGGGCTATGCTTGCGCGGAAAAAAATTATATTGTACTCTGACCCAAGATATCGATCCTCTCTTTTGGTCATGGATCACCAGTGTTTTAGTTTAGTAGCAAAAACGATCCTGATCTCGGGATTAGTAACAGCGGCGCCCTCCTATCTGCCACTTAAATAAAGTTGGTAAGAGTTCAAATCCATCAATCAAACATGATAATTAGGTATATCAATTTTCTCTTAGACCGTTCATCTACTTATCTCATTACAGAATTTTAATTATAGCTGTTGCTACTCATAACCATTACAAATGAACATAATAATTAGTTCCTCACACATTTTCAGCACGTTTCATTAGCATCTATTAAAACGTAAAGAAAAGTTGTGTTGCTGAATAATTTGCAGTTTCCTTCAGGAAACCTTTAGCTGTAGGTATTGATAGGTAGGTACCGATAGTAACAATGGTGTAGGTACTTAAGCTGAAGTAGTAATATTTTATTATTGACAAGCTGCTGCCCGCGGCTTCGCCCGCATTACGTTTTCTAAAATAAAATAAAAGCCTAGCCTGAGTTACTCCTTATAACATCAGCTATCTGGCAGTGAAAATCCCGTCAAAGTCGGTCTTGCCGTTTCGGAGATTAGCCGGAATAGACAGACAGACAGACTGACAGACAGACAGAAATTATATTATTTTAAAAGTGTATTTTTTTGTTATATGTAGGTATATACCGTATTTAATCTCTTCTTATGCATTTAGTAAAAAGCTGTTACTTTGACATTACAAACAGACACTTCAATTTTATTTATTTGTATGTAATGTAATAAAGGTAAATTATACGCAGCAATTTTCAAAACCCTTATTATTATTTTTAGTAGCGCTATCTTGTGGGAGTAGTTTACACTACTGTTATGTTGTAACGTTGAGATGGCGCTGTATCCAATATAAAAAAGGTTAGGATAGTACTGATCTCGGTAACCAGATGTCGCTAGTCGCATATTCATAAGACTTTTTAATATAATTTTATAATGGTTTATTTATTTATTTAGTTATTCATTTTCGAAACCTTTTATTTATTTGTGATTGATTTATCCTGTACAAGAAAGGAATCAATTCCTAAAATTATCATCACTAGATAGTACATCAATTAAGAATTAGGTCTATATATTATAGGACTTCATATACCTACCTGACACGAAACCCATCTAAATCTAAAAATACTTATATGACACCTGTGCCTTAATTTTATATTATCAGTCTATTATTTTAAGACGTAGGGCTGCTACAAGGACAAGGAGTTAATGCTAGGCTAGCTGCGCACTGATTTTACGATATGTACTTACTTTCCTAATCGCATCTTTAATTTGTTATTTCAATTGCCGTGTATGGTAGCTGTAGTTGTCAAATTTAGACTATTGCTCAGTAGGTTTAGGCCGGTGTTTACCAACATTTAAGCCACCGGTTATTTAAACTGTTGGTTTATGTCAAATTTCCTAAGAAATTTTGAGTAAACAACTGATTAAATATCTTAACAGTTGATTTAAATGTTGGTGAACACAGGCCTTACATTAGTAGATATACCTATAACAGTTTTTGGAATAATGCTGAATATTGCAGTAGGGCATGATGATGATGATGATGATGATGGGGCTCCCTTCTCCGCACTTAGACTCTCATTTGGTCCGTTGTGCGTGGGGATTCTGCCTAACAAAGCCAGCATAGCTCCGCCCAAAAGCACAGAAGCTTCCTGGGAGCTTCACAGGCTTCACGGAGCGACCTCACTGTTCCAAGGATTTCTTCACGTTGTGGAGCCACAGCCTCGCATTCCAGGATGACGTGGGCGGCTGATTCCTCGGCGTCAAGGCAGCCACTGCAATGGGGGCTGTCTGTGACGCCTATGTTAAAAAGATGTTTGTTAAGGAGATTATGGCCCGTAATTGTACCTATTATTATTCTAGGGTTATTTCTACTTAGGCTGAGAAGTTTTTTGGTTAATCGCGGGTGTACCATTGGTAAAGCCAATTTTGACTGTCTACAGTCTGTTACCCGTGACCATCTGTTGTTATTGTAGTTCGGTAGTTCGGTCGATCTTTGGCGAATCCACGCAGGAAAATCCATTCAGTAAGGCATTATATTATTATTGTCATTAGAATTGTGTGTGAACATCAGATTCAAAGCTTACCAGTTGAGCAAAATTTTTATTTTCTGTAGTAATCTATAGTCTCTCGACCTTGTACTTTGATTAATTTTTCTTTCCTGACATCTTCTATGAGGCATCCCTAAATCAGACGCGCCTCAGACACCTCTCTGGTGATTAATGTGATAAATTAATTACAATTGAACTAACTAATGGCTTGACTAGGTCACCGTGCACATGCAGTAGTGCAGGATAAGTGAACATGAGAGGATCCAGGCGGAAGGTTGAGTTCGACTGCATACCCCTTACTCAGGTTTGGAATATATTTCGTAAGTTTTCCGAGAGAAAAGAAAATCGAAGGGGTTTCCGTCAAGAATACGAGTATATTCCACACTGGTAGAGGCACTTAAACTAGTGCTTCTTGTCCATACGATAGCTAAATTTTGGGCCGACTCAATTTAGATTGCTATTGCCACGCTAAGAAGATACTGGGGACGTTCATCTTCCGCTCTATTGCTGCTGGGGAGTTTGTCGCGCCACTTCTTCCCAGCTAAAGCACTAGGAAGTGGTGAAGGGCGGCCGTTTTGGGGGACTGTCTTATGTTATTAGAACTTTCGAAAAGTGCTGATTCTCAGCCTCATTTGAATCATATACCTAGATTGGTCTTGGATTGTCTAGATTAATGTACTGCGTTCAGATGATTAATAAAGGGCATGTGTTTAATCAAACCTCAAATAATTCCCATTTTGATTTCCTAATATAATAAATGCGTCTCTTTTTTTGAACCTCAAATAATCCTTCTTGTTATCGGTATCGAGGTAATACGGTGCATTACCTAGAAGTCGTATTTGTTAAACAAACTTTGCTTGCCGACCTATCGACCTGTTGAACTAACGACCAGTCGACCTAACGTACTGTCGACCTAATGACATGTCGCACTCTTGTTTGTCGAACTAATGATATACACTCCAAGTAACTGCGACCAACTTGAATGTACAGACCTCATGAGAAGGTTGATAAAGTTTTGGGGATCGATTATAAATATAATTCCCGTAATAGTACCTACGTACAATAGAAAAGTAGGTACGTGACCGGAGAGCGCTAAGCGGACACAAAGTGCAATTTTCTTGTTCCTGGCAGCGTCTGCTTTCCTACAGTTGAGTGGAGGTCCCAAGTTAAGGCTCCTACAAACAGGCGCGATACGCGACGTGACACAAAGGCACCGATCGTCGCGCGATACGCGGTGCCTTTGTGTCGCGTCGCGCGTCGCGCCTGTTTGTAAGAGCCTTTAGAGTTACGCAGAGATTGCTTTTACGTAATAGGTACCTAAGTGACCGGCCATTGGCAAAGTTCAATATTCCGTTTCTCTTGAATACTAGCGTGTTTACTGCCTTACGGGAGGGTATAGGCGACTATAGGTTGGCAACGTGTGTCTTTGTCTCTAACAAACATACCTATAGGTGAGCTTCATCAGCCAATGAAACTCGGCTATATAATACAGTATGGAAAAGTTAAGGTTTTTAACATGCTGTGATTATTCCTAGTCCATATAATTCTGAACAAATCGTTATTTCAACATATCTATTAACAAATTGGGACTTCGTATTAAAATATAACTTATGAATTTTATTTAGTTGATACTCAATTACCCTGGCAAATGTCGTATTCGAACCAACATTTGTGCATGAGAATAATACACTCGAAACGACAATAAATATAATTGTGAATACCGTTGAGCGCTAACATGCAAACGGCCTCTTGTAGGCGATCGTTTGACGGTATTACTAAGTTGTTTCTCGTAACTTATGAGTGTTGTGTTAACTTTCAGATCCCGGAACACCACCAGAGCACGGCGTCAGGGTTCAGCGATGGCGACAATACAGCTGATGACCACACCGAAGTATTGTCAGATGATGACAGAGTCAAGTAAGTAAATACTCATTTGCTTGTTACATCGTGAGGTAATCTGGACTTAATGTTAATATAAGTCTGAAATCCGTCCCGTCTTGAGCGCCTTGATCAATGCTCGTGCCTACTCTGTATGAGAAGAAGCCTTTGCCCTACAATGGGACAATAATAGGCTGATATAATTTGTTGCTTGAAACATCTTGCTTTTAGAGCCCTCAAGATTATTATCTTTAGGGCTGTAAAAACATCGAGTCTAAAAGAGAGGTTTTTTTTGTAAAGTTATGGGTTTAAGTCGAATTTTTAAGCACCTACTTTTGAGAAAAATACCTACTTCAAATGGGAAAATACTTAGTAAATAAATGTTATAATGGGGCCCACTATTTGTTTCCATTAAGTGCCTATGTGCCGTGTGGTGCCGGACGTAAAGAATAGCACCACCCTATTTCCTCCCGTGGGTGTCGTAAAAGGCGACTAAGGGACCTATTACAGAATGGGTAGCAGCGTTCTCTATGCATTTTTAACACCATACTACGATCACCATCCCGCCTGCCAAGCGTGGCGATTATGGCAAAAACCCCCTTTTGGGGGAGGCCTATGTCCAGCAGTCTATGTCTTTCGGCTGAAATGATGATGATGATGATGAAGTGCCTGTAATTGGTTTAATTCAAAGTCAAAGTCAAATCATTTATTTCAAATAGGCACGAAGATGCACTTTTGAACGTCCAAAATTACATGAATAGTTAATTGATTCTAGTTGCGCCTTCCAAAAGGTAGTTATGTATGGAGAAGAATGGGCACAAACTCCATACTTACTCTTTTAAAATGTTAACAATAGTTTGTATACATTAATTAATAATTATAGGTGAAGACGATGTACCTAGAATAAAAATAAAAATTACTTACCACAATTGGTAAAAAGAATGAAAAGTGAAGTAATGACAGAAAAATTAATAAATGCGATAGGTACATGGTGCTCACATATTTACAAACATTGTATATGATTTTCCAAAAAAAAAAAAAAAAAAACTAAATTAAACATATAATAAGTGTGTGAGTTAAATTTATATTAATCACAGAAAATAAAAATTCATATCAAAAAAATTATAAATTATGCAGTTAAATTAGCATCAGTTTGATTTTGTCTAGACTCTAAATTGTCCTATGGAGCAGGACCAGCATGTTTCCAAGCATTCTTATCTTGGATCTAATCCTCTAATTTGTAATATGCTTGTTTACAAAGTGTGCTTTTTATATGAGTTTTAAATTTTCTTTCATTTAATTGTAATATATCAGAAGGTATTTTATTGTAACATTTAACACAGTACCCCATAAAAGATGTACGTACTTTGGATAATCTGAAAAATGGTTGATCTATTTTATCTTTATTTCTAGTATTAAAATTATGCCTACCACTGATTTTATTAAAAAGATGTAGATTTTTTCTTACATACATAATATTTTCATAAATGAATTGGCAAGGTACCGTCATAATATTATTCGTTTTAAATAGTTCTCTAAGAGATTCGCGGCGATGTAGATTATAAATGGCTCTGACAGCCCTCTTTTGTAAAATAAAAATGGATTCAATGTCGGCAGCCCGACCCCACAGTAAAATGCCATACGACATAATGCTATGGAAGTAGCTAAAATAAACCAAACGCGCGGTTTCTATATCTGTTAACTGTCTTATCTTTCGAACAGCATACGCGGCCGAGCTTAGCCGCCCCGCAAGAGATGTTATATGAGGTCCCCATTGTAATTTCTCATCTAGCGTGATTCCTAGGAAAACCGTTTGATTAATAAATTCCAGTTTTTCTCCGTTCAATATGATGTCACATTCGCTACTTCTAACATTAGGTAACTTAAATCGAATGCATTTGTTTTTTATATTATTTAGTACCAAATTATTTACGGTAAACCAATTTTGGACCTGAAGAATAGAGTTATTCACGTCGTCAAGTTTTTGTGACCGTCGATCTATTTTAAAAATCAATGATGTGTCATCTGCAAATAACGCCATCTTCGGTTGATTTTGAAGTAATTGGGGTAAATCGTTAATGTAAACTAAAAAGAGGAATGGACCCAATATCGAACCTAGAGGAACGCCCATTTTCATTTCAATTGGGATTCACGAAAGTATTTAGTTTAATATTGTTTTTATATTCAAGCTTTGAACATGTTAGATTCAAGAGCGAAAAAGTAATGGATAATTTACACATTTACATACTCGAAATCTCAAAAAGGTAGATATATTATGTTTAAGAGTTTTAAATAGGTATAGGTATATCTTTATATTTAAATAAATATTTATTCCTCAATTCTCGCTATTGCATCTACCACTGTTTGTCTGTGCATCACCCAAAGGTTTACTGGTAGAAAATGCCTATGGCATTAAGTCCGCCGCGGTACATTTTATTAAATAAATAAATGTCTGTGTATGTAGATAGGTTCTCATCAACACTTAAAATTTTCAAACTCCTCAAGTAGATAGATTCTCAAGCCCATTTCCATTTCCTTCCAATGAGTCCACTTGAAATCTAGGTCCTCTTAGTGCGAGGGTTGCATCAAATCAGGAGTTAATAAGGAAGTGCGGACGATGACCGATGCATTGCGAAACGTCGGCCTGTCATCGCAGTCGCCGCTCATTGTGTGAGGGAATCTGTTGAGCGGGCTTAGAAGAAAGATTCTTGCAATGTGGTCTATTTGTCTGGGTTCAGGGTTCAGTTTGGCCTGGATCTGTCTTTGTAAAGTCTATTCTTGTATAGATTAGTATCGTACTTTCAGATGGTAAGGTATAGGTATAGTCAACCGTGGACCTGGCACGAACGTAAATTCTATCGTTTTTTTAATCGAAAATACAACTGTCCACTTTGGTTTCCTAACATAATTAGTATCACCCATAGATATGAATTAAGTCTTCAAACTAAATAAATGTTTTGTGTGAAACGATCTATTCAAATTCAATATCGTTCACGTTCCGTTTACTTCGCGCGTTCGTTCTAGGCCCACTGATACAATCTCGTTGATCAATTGAGGAAATACTTGCTACAACGACATAGTACTGCTTACTTAGTAGCATTTAAATACGTACCTGTGGTACTTCCCCAGACGAAACCCATTTCAAGGGAATTTGGCATAGTTATCATTTTGTATTTAAGTACCGACATACAATACAAGGTCACTTAAATAATCTCGGATTAAAATCTTTATAATAATTTATTATGATGATCTAATAATACTATAATAATAATATAATATAATAATATACCTCTGACCTAGACTAAAATAAAATAAAATTAAAATAAATAATTCTTCTACTAACACCAATAAATACTTCGTTACTAACACCAATAAGTATATATTTTTTCAACACACTTGCTCATAAAGTGGTTCTGATTTCACCGCAATTAGGCACATAATGACACGTGTAATCAAACTGTGACTTTTTCATTGCTATTATTCACAAGTGAGTTATAGAGTTTTCGTTTTTTATTTTATTAGTTGAGCTGCTTTGTTCTTAAAAATGTTTCGATACAAAAAAGATCGTGTTCAATAGAACAAATAAATTAATGTACCTATTGCTTGCTCATTTCATGCAACTTCGTATACTTCGTTACATAATTTCAACTTGTACGTGTTTAATAAATAAAATTTTCACTCAAATATAACTTTTGTTTT
This sequence comes from Dryobota labecula, assembly GCA_947523025.1. Taxonomy (NCBI): domain Eukaryota; kingdom Metazoa; phylum Arthropoda; class Insecta; order Lepidoptera; family Noctuidae; genus Dryobota; species Dryobota labecula. The sequence goes on along the minus strand of OX383295.1, from coordinate 24,773,217 downwards.
CTCTGTAATAAAGAAAACTTTAAATTCCCCAATTTGTACGTGGCTAAAACGCTATCCGCGGAAAGCCAAATAAAAAGTAACCTCATTCCTTTAGTCTACGGCCGATCGCCACTGTTAGATGCGCGCGGTTAGATGCGCGCGCTTAGGAATACTGATTAATTTTTCCCGCCACAGCGAAAAATTTTTCACAACTCGTTTTCACTGTTGAAATTAAAGTTATTTATTAATTTAAAAGTCTACAAGTACTAGTTATGAAGAAAATGATTTATATTGTACACCGCCCGATATAAGATGTGAAAGCCCTTAACGTTATGGAAAGTTTACTATCTGAAAACTCCAAGGAAAGAATGATTTTTTATTATTATTTTCTTCACAAGTGTGTTGAAAAACGTCGTATGATACACGTGTGTATTGATGATTACCGTCCTCGGCTCTCTTAAGACCCTAACCTAAAGGCTCGGGTCTCAATGGCGCCTCAGCGGTAATCACCAACATTACACACTTGTACCATAATGTACTATTATTCCTTTAACTACCATTCTTGGCGCTAATGGTCGCTTGAACCATCAACAGTTAAGTACATACCAGCGGCGAGCTGTAAATTGTAAGGGGGAAGCCAAATCGAAGCTGGTTTTAACTTATTTACATATAAAAAAGTAAAAAATTATTTATAAACTTAAAAATAAAAGTCTTTCCTTTACTGAAATTAACACCATCTATCGTCAACTAGCAGAACCAAAAAGACGCTACACACACAATCAAAATTTTCAATATTTTGCAGAAATAAACTCAATTAAGTAGGTACTACCATCCTAAAATTGTTATAGGGATATAAAGAATTGAATACGGTTGAACAGGTGAAAACTAAATAAAATGTGCAATTTTCCTCCTTCTCGTTCTTGCTGACGCAATTTTTCTATATCTGTCTCTGTCGTAACCCGTTGGACCGCAGCTGACTTTCGTCCATATCAAGCGGTGCTACGTGACGTCATGACGGGATAGCTACTGTACGATTTTTTTTGTTTTTTTTTTTTTTTTTACATCAACCAAAGAAAAATTCAAAGCTAAAAATAGGCTGTTTTGTTGTTTAAATGTTATATGTTATGGTGAATGAAATACCCGTAGTGTAACTATATTTTTTGCCAATAGTAGACACTATTGACTGTGCCATTTATCAACAGAGGTAGAGTTGCTGTTGCGAACCTCCGAAGGGAAATCGTGTTGTATGATTTTTTCGCCACTGGTAGACTGCGTAATGCAAGGGACATCCATGCCAAATCCTTTTCTAGAACGGTAGGTTAGTTTGCAGCATAATAAGTTTTGGTTGAAAATCAGTTTTTCCTCAATTCACTTACAGATACAACATCTTGTAGTAAAGTACCTAATAAATGCCGTCAGAACTCCATTTTACCTACCTATTTGACTTTCACAATTTTAAAAACCTATGCTTTTAGAAATTCTTACCGCACCAATTATTGTACACAAAAATTAAAATGTAAGCATTACCCAAGGGGTGGAGACCTGGTGTCCTGAAATACAGACCACACGTCTAGTTTAGGCGCCAGTCTCCCACAGTACAATTATATTGTTGTTTTGTACTTTGTATTGATACCTCTCTAATGTACCTATATTGTGGTGAGAAATAAACGATTATCTTATCTTACAATAATTATAATTATTATCCTCTAATTTCCAAGGTAATATTTACATAATTAAAAGCTATCAGTATTAACAGTATTTACCTTGTGCTGTCATCTAACATTATGCTGAGCCCTTTTGGCATTATATTTTTTTTCTTTCTATTTTTATAGTTTTAAGGCTTCGATCAATAATACCTATACTCCATTTATACATTAGACAAATAACTGTTTTCTCCCTTTCATTATTTCGATGTAAACGTTTAATAAACTCCGTTATTTCACGATAAATACAGAGCACTGTAATCTTTACCATTTACATTAAAAAAATAACTCTAAAGTGTAGTAATTGCTGCGTGTCGCGGGTTCGATCCCCGCACGGAACAAATATTTGTATGATCTACAAGTAGTTGTTCCGGGTCTGGCTGTTTGTGTATGTGAGTTTAAATGTTTGTAAACGCACCCACGATACAGGAGAAATTCCTAGTGTGGAAAAAAAAAAAAAAAATAATTTCAACAATATTACACAATAACTGTCGTTATTTAGCTGTGATTTGTCTAATGCGAATGTAAATGGAGTATAGTATTATTATTGATCTAAGTTTTAAGGTTTATTTTTTTGCTGCACCTAATGCCAATAAACGCATTTTTCTTTTATTTATTTATTAAAATAATAATATGTAAAATTATTTAAAAAAGAGAGGTTTCCCCTCTCTTTTTTTTAGAATCATAAGGCATCAAAAAATTCGTCCGCATTGCTGTCAACAAGAAAAGTGCTCAAAACGCTAGCAAGCAGCATTGCCACGTTTTATGTCAATGCCAGATTCTTTGGCCAAATAATTATCCTCTTAGAATAGGTAATGAAATGAAATGAAATGAAATCGTTTAGGTATTCTGTAAATAGGATATCGGAATCACTTTTACACGTCATATAAAAAATATAAAAACAAGCTTGGGGAAGTCGACATTTCCTATCTGACTATCCCTGAGAAGAAATGGCGATCAATGGTTGTGTTGGTAATCAATCATTGATGACGTATCACGTATTGGTATGATGTACGTGTATGCGTATGTGTATTATTTTATATTTAGAGAAAGGCTATGCTAAAAGATACCTAGATAGATCGATAAAACATTTATAAGTGCATAGTGCACACAAAAGACAGCACAACACACAAAAGCACAATTAAATGATAAAATATTACACGAATTTATAGGTATAAAAACAATAAAAGAATGATGATTATGTTAAAAAGAAACCCAAGACAAGATTTAGAGAAATTAAGCAAAATATGTTTAATAGATATGTTTTTCCCGGTAACAGTAATCAATGTTATGTAATAGGTAGATGATACATTAAAGTGGTTCTAAGTACTTCTGAATGGAGTAAATGATCAAACCAGCTATGGACTAGAGAGGAAAACCTGTGCTTATAGTACTTTTGCAACGCGTTTCCAATTTTTTTTTGATACCAGGTTTAATTATTTACCAGGTTTGTAGAAACCATAGACGTCCAAGTCTAGGTACCAATTGATTAACCATAATTTTGGTGTCAAATACGACCCTAGCCCTAAATTACCATATTTTTTGTAGGTACCTAGGTACTGTTGGGTTTTGACAACGCTGAACTGACAAAAATAAAACGTCATGAGTTACAAAGCACTCTCTATTTATTAGGTAACCTATAACTCAGCTTGACTTATGATTGATCATTTACGACAAAATCAATTAATATCTGACCTATGATATCTACTGTACGTCGCAGATAAATCAGTAAGGTTTTTACTGTTGTTCTATGCAGTACCTTTTAGTGTACCTATTAATATTTTGATTGAGTTTATTAATATAATTTAACGTAGAGACGGTGTTTCCCAGTGGTTAATAAGATGACTTTACTGTTGATGTATGTATTTTGAAGTGTTTATGAATTTTCTTTACATTTATCATAGTTATTTTATGTTGTGGTTTCATAAAGTTAGGAGTAAGTGCAACTCGTACGGAAATGAAAAAAGCTTGCATTTAATTCATTGATTAATTATTATTAATGAAGTGGAAGTTTTTTTTAAGTTTTATTAATAAAAGTCAATCCTGTCTCATTCTTATCTTATTGTTGTTAATGACGACTACTCTATCAAAAACAGTAGCAGATGCATCTCTTGAAATCACAAGAAACGAATTCCTTGTAAAATTCCTGTTGGTTAATGAAGCTGGTTAATCAACCAGTGTTTTTTTTTTAATGTTATCACTAAATGTTATCATTCATCATTTCAGCCGAAAGACGTCCACTGCTGGACATAGGCCTCATGCCTCATCACTAAATGTAGCCTGTCACAATTTAAGCGTTCGAGTTGACTGATGGTCTAAAAAAATACTGTGCACAAAATGATCCATAATAATAATAATTGATTAAAATAACTTATATTTGTAAAATTACTGCAGAAACAGAGAATATAAACAAAGTTGATATCAGTGTCCATAACTGCCATGTTGTTACTAAAAAGTGAAAAACACCGCGTTGAACGGGTCCTTATCTCACGTAAGAGTCGGGTTACATGTTCCTCGGGTATGTTTACAAGAGTGTTTACACAGACAGAGGGAATACTTGCCTTACATTTGGCAAGATAGACAGATTAGATAGCATTTTTCTCGCATCGTCATATGAAATAATTCTTGATGATTATTATTTTTATGTGTGTCACTATTTCTCGTCTTCTCAGAGCGCTTTATTTTGTTACACTATATATTTTAATCACAAGAATATTGTACTTTATTTTCTTATGTCATTCTCTATGCTGTTAATTTATAGTTGAGTATCACAAACGAAACAGTTAAGACTTTGGTTTACTAGAAAAAAAAAGTGTTGTAATATAAGTTGAGTTGAGTAATTGACACAAAAAATAAATTTATTCAATAATGTTGATAGTATGTCACTAGTATTTGAATTACCTACGTTATACTTGCATATTATTAATATTCATAGCTTTCCGTTGGCTTATAAACACAAGTACCTAGCTACCTAATCGTATTACCTTTGATCCGATGAAAAAGTGCGCTACATTCACTAAATGTGTGCGCGATATTCTATTAAAAAATATAATGTGAACACCTTTGTTAACATTTTTGATCTCGAATTCCATTTTTAGGTATAGCCCACCTAAAAATGGAATTTGAGATCAAAAATGTTAACAAAGGTGTTGCCAATTTAAAACAATAACCACAATTGTGTAGTTTGTCGAAAAGTTGTACAATATAGTGTTAAAATTGTAGGTATATCTTAAACAGGCAAAATATAATATTGCACACAGTTTTCAGCTTTAATGTGACGTACTCGTACAAAACGATCCAAGAATAAAATTATAACTGTTTGAAATAAAATCGTGCAAATAATTTTTATTATACTGGCAATAAAGCAGAAGCCCTAAACATTTTGACTTCCATTTATTGTTTTCTATTTATAAAAAGTTTTTACTTCTAAACAAGAGAATCTTGTAATGTTATCTGGTGAAAACTGTTTAATTTTTAAATAATAATATGTTCGTTAATAATTGAAATGTAAATTATATCAAATAAAAAACAATAACAATTATAGCAATTTGTTGAAAAGATTAGAAATCTTTTATTTTTACTAGTTTACGATGGGACCTTGGGCTATAATTGGTTTCATTTTGACACGCCGCTTCAGCGTTCTTTCAAAAGAACGAAATATAAAAAAATCAAATAATTAGAATGACTAGGGAAATATTGACTTCCCTTGAAACATCAGTTTGACGAAGACATTTCTTTGTTTAAATTTTTGATCTCGAATTCCGTTTACGACCTTACTAAGTATAATAATTCTTTTATAATATTTGCGCCTTTTTTTGTGAACGTCAAAAAGTTCAAAATCATCTTTATTTTGATCACTTTTGATCAACTTTCACCTTACAACGCGCAACGTGGCAAAGCTGCCACCCTTTTGGGCACTTTTCCTGTTGATAGCGATGCGGACGTATTTTTTTAGGTAGGGCAAAAAAAAATCGTCCGCATCGCTTATTTCCCCCCCCTTTTTATAAGTTCTACAGGGTCCACTGGAAATATGAAATCTTCATTATACTATGTCACCATTTAAATCTATTTCGATCTATGAAAAAAATCACGATGGGGGGACGTAATGACGATAGGGTCTGGGTGTCGATGGAATCAAAATGAAAATCCAAGATGGCGGCCGCAAAAATTTCCAAATTTTTCGTCATGGGTGGCGTTTTCATGGTTTTCGAAAGTGTTGATACCGAGTGTGGTGAATATGAAAATCCAAGAGGCGGCTGCGAAAATGTTCAAATTTTTCGTTTTTTTTTTAATAGAGTATTTTTTTTAACTAACTGCTCTAAATTCTATGTTCAGAAAAATACGTCGATAGAAATGCTACCACAGAAGTCGTAGACACAAGAAAAACGACTATAGTCCAGGGTATAGTTACAAAATTGGGTTCTGCACTCAAACTTCCTGCTGCATGGCCATTCTTGCATGAACGCTTCGTAATTTTCTTTGAGGCTTCAACTGCCCCCTTGAAATTCTCCAGTGCCCACAAAATTCAATACACTGTCGTGCCATTGACACAAATAAGAAGAATGCACCTAGCGTTGATAGTCAAGTTACATATTACACAAGTATTTAAGAATTTAAACACTGCATACAATTCATTTATAATTAAAACATTCGTCATTACTAATTAAAACACTTAAGGAACCGGTTTCCTTCTCACTGCCTTTTCCAAGTATGATTAAAATTGCCAACTAAATTGATTTCTATTTTAATTTCCTGTGAAATTTCCTGTGGTAACTGTGATTTTCTACACCCAAGAAACCACAATTGTCTTGAGGATGAAAATGGAAATACGTGGTTCAATTAATGTTTGTATGAGGAAAATAGTTCCTTTAATAAAGATATTGGTGCCGATTCCCTTGTTCACAAACTAAACTAAATTTAAGTTCAGTGCATCTTTTTCTTTCTATTTCATTAAGAAAAGGACAGAAGATAAATTTTAGTTTAGTCCTGCCAAATTAATCAGCGCTTGACGTAAATTGACGTAATTTTAGTCGGCAAGTTTTTAATCACGTCTAAACTTGTATGGAGTATTGACAGGAGCTGATTAATTTGACAGAACTAAACTAAAATTTATCTTTTGTCCTTTTCTTAATGAAATAGAAAGAAAAAGATGCACTGAACTTAAATTTAGTTTAGTTTGTGAACAAGGGAATCGGCACCATTGTATCTTATAATTAGATTGGGGATCACCCTTGTGGTTTTGTGATCATAAATAGTGTTGTTTTAAAAGATATGTATCAATCACTATTTCTTACGTACGAATTTGTTTTGTTCTATTGAAATAAGACACATTCAAGTTTTTAGAGTAGCATTTTATTAATCTAAAAAAATATAATTAGTTTGTACTATGATGACTATAAACTGATGATTAATATTATAATATAATGTTAATATAATTTAACATACAAAAATATTGCTAATAATTATCTCTTCATTTTTTAATTTACTGTCATTCTGTCTGAAAATTTAAATAAAATATATTAGTTAGGAAAATGGTGACATCGTTTTATATAGAAATGATCTTTAAGGCGCCTTCAGACGACACGCGCCGCTAAGCGCCCGCCACGCGCGTTAGCAGCCGCGTCTAACTCGCTTCGAAATTTGTTGTATATGTCGTAGGATGATTTGATAATTCGAATTTTCGCGAAAACTTTAGGGATGTTGCGAAATAATTAAACAATGGTGAAAACATTTCTCAATCTTACTGGTAAAAGATAGGGTTTTTGCAAAGTCACGAGTCGCTCTAGTAACATGAATATCCTTAACTCTGATTGGCTAGATTTTTGCTAATTGACCAAATCATACTCTGATTAGTTCCTAATTTTGCCCTCATAAGCTTTGAAGTAGATATTCGTATTCTTATTATTTTATTTTTTTAAACGTTGCCCCACACTAGGATTTTTCCTGTATCGTGGGTGCGTTTACAAACATTTAAACTCACATACACAAACAGCCAGACCCGGAACAACTACTTGTAGATCATACAAATATTTGTTCCGTGCGGGAATCGAACCCGCGACACGCAGCGCAGCAGTCAATCGCTTAACCACTGCGCCAACCGTGCCGTGTATTATAGATACGAGTATCATAGAGTTATGAAGGGTTAGAAAGGAACTTTGCTTTTTGTTGAACATTTTAGTTACCTAATCTACAAACATAGGAGTACCCTTTAGTAGCTAAATATATATTTTATATTAAGATCACAAACACAGGCTTTTAGTAGACTAGTGTCTTAAAATAAATCAGTTATTTATCAGCCTTCTTTTGTAGGTACATTAGATAAAAAGAGGTAACATATATAACGCAATATCCCTAGGGTGTTCGCGAAAATCCGTATTATCAAATCATCCTACGACATATTATAATATAGGTAAGCCGGGCGGGTGGAGGCGGCGCGGGCGCTGTGCGATTGCGACGTGTGGTACTACTACGCAATAGCTATTCGGGCGCTGAGCGTGCGCGTGTATTTTACATCGATTTGAACGATTAAAAATGTACGTTAAGACAAGTGACTAACTATTAAATTCCAACGTTTCTGAGGAGGGAGCGACTCGTACGCAAAGCGCGCTCGCTTCCGCGGCGAAAAAATCGCGCATGTGTGAACGCAGCCTGAGTCTTTGTTTTTGAGTTTCCCATGTTTGCTAATATAGTTTTTAAGTAATTACTATCACACACTCTGTGTGGTCGTGGCTGCCCGAATAAAGAAAAAAAAATATATATATTAAAGATACCTACTATAATTATGTAGGATATTTTTTTATTATTACCACTCCATCATCCTCATCTCCAAGAAAAACTTTCCCATTGTAAACATCGACCATACAAAAGCACGCACTCTAGTTTGGCGCATGTATTCATCGCGCGCGCATGTATAACATACCCAGCCAGTATTACTCGTACGCGCTTCCGAGAGACTCCTGCGTAACCCGATCTAAGGCCCGTATTACAGAACGTCAATCAATACTCAAGCATTACTTAAAACTAGTTTCAACCAATCAAATGGTTTGAATCTAGTTTTAAGTAACGCTTGAGTATTGAGTGACGTTCTGTAATACGGGCCTTAGACTCATAGATCTTTCGTGAGTTTTAGTGCAAGTCTGTCATAGTACTTACTGATAGTGTTGTGAACTTGTGAATTGTGACGTGAATTATTTGGCGCACTAGCGTCGTAGCAAAAGGTATTTTTATGTATTAAAAAAAAAAGTAATGTTAAGAGCCTACAGTGAAATGGCTGTGTAGAAATATGTTGTAATATGACTAATATTTTATATACATACATGTTAAATTTTCTTTTTCTATAGGGGTTAAGTAGTCGGTTCCTACTTTAAGGTATCCTAATTGTGAGATATAAATTTTGTCTATCATTTATATGTGTGATGCTTACTTTTTTATTAGTCGCCTCACTTGTATATATGCCTGAGTATAAATTAATGATTTATTTGATACCATCACCTGCTTTGGCTTGAGGCTTACAAACCCGCGGAACCAGTTACTCTTCTTTAGTTTCGTCGTAGTCAAGTAACCATCAAGTATCGTCAAAAGTTCAAAGTCCTAAATTTCACACGTCTCGGCATAATACAGTAGTAATATCAAGTAATTTAACACCAAAGTTGCGTTGCGTTGCGTTGTTGTGTTGTAAGTATTTTGCGTAAACATTTATTCATATTTCTTCAGTACTAGCTGATACTAGGTACAATACTCGTCAAAAACACGTTACTAATACAACGTGAACAACACAGATAATTATAAGAAGATAATTTATAGTTAATTGTTTTCACCAAAATAAGTGATGTTGTCATTCAGGTTAGCTCTATTTAATAGTCAAGGGGGACTTAAATTATGTAAATTGAGTTATTTTATTCCGAAAATAAGTATAAAGTTTATTCGCGATATTATACTAAACCTACATCAAGCTTGAGAAGTAAAGTGCGTACAAACACTTTCTTTTTATTATATATATACTTAATTTGTACTAGCTTTTCTTCTCGTTTCCAAAATTCCAGGTCAATCAGAAATAACTGGGATAATTACTTATTAATAATTAAACATTGACCCGGTGTTATCGTAGACTCGCAGTCAGATTCCGTTTGTTGTTATTGTGATATACATTATCAGCTGTGATTTGTTTATGTAAATAGGTATTCGTGGGTCTATAGATACCCAATTAAAATCGAATTGTTTCTCGTTTTTAATTACAACTTGTTTTGCTATTAGGTTACCAATAATACAGGGTGGCAGGGCAACCTGCATGTATTAAGAACAAGATTCTGAAGAGCAAATTTCTTTTACTCCCGATGAAATTTTTTTACGTTAGGGGTTAAAATATTTCGTCGGGTGTAAATTTTTTTTTTGCTGTTCCATACATTTTGACCGCGTACCTATTGCACTTATGTATGAATAATCAGTTTTTTTGACAACCGACCGATCTAGAATCATGTGCTGAATTCATGGTTACAGTTTGCGCCTATTATCTCTCTTAAAAGTATCCATGGTAGAAAAGGGCATTTGCTCATTGTTGCCTTACTGGGAAAAAAGTTCTCTAATAATTGTAAAGTTGTCCAGTTTTGCTTTTCGATTTCCAAAAACGACTAGGTAGTGACTCTTATTATTGCAAGTACTGATTGTATTTTATTGCAGGTCAGTTTTATGGGATACGTAATGTCGTCGTACCTAAATGTTTTTGAGAATATTCATCACTTTCGTTAGTAAGGTCGAGGAAATCTTTAATCTCATTTAGATGCCTCTGTTTGCACCTACAAATAGTACACCCACTTTTCGCCAGTTAAGTTTAAGTCCCATGTAATAGGGGGTGAGCCTATAGCCATCAACTGGGCTCAAATCCAGATTTCGGGCTGCTACTGAGAAATTCCAGAAAGAAAAACCCAACCTTTCCCGACCTGGGATTCGAACCCAGGACCTCAGCAGTACCGCATGCGACCGCTAGACCAACGAGGGAGTCAGTTGTATTCTTTTCTCTTTGCTATTTACGGTTTTAAATGGAACAGACACTCTCAGATTAAATGAAAGGTTACTTACGCTAAACTCTGAGGTGACAGATACTGGTGCCGATTCCCTTGTTCACAAACTAAACTAAATTTAAGTTCCGTGCATCTTTTTCTTTCTATTTCATTAAGAAAAGGACAGAAGATAAATTTTAGTTTAGTCCTGTCAAAGTAATCAGCGCCTGTCACTACTCCTTACAAGTTTAGACGTGATTAAAAACTTGCCGACTAAAACTACGACAAAATACGTCAAGCGCTGATTAATTTGACAGGACTGAACTAAAATTTATCTTCTGTCCTTTTCTTAATGAAATAGAAAGAAAAAGATGCACTGAACTTACATTTAGTTTAGTTTGTGAACAAGGGAATCGGCACCAATGTTGAGTATGTGTGTTGAGATTAGTTTTACAGCTTAAACGCGGATTGTCGGTGAGACTGACGTTAATTACTATTTGTGTATTAATTACCATTAATGCGTTCATTCAATAACGTTTATTACATTTGTCTTGAACGTGTTTACTTCAATAATGTTACTTAAGAGGGTGCTCACAGGTCCACTAGCGCCACTCCTTTATAAAAATATTATCTTGTGACTGAGAAAAATTTATCAAAAACTTCTCAATAAAGAACCTCGGTAAGTGTGTCTAAAATTTTCTAATACCTTTTATAAAGTTTCATATTGAGACACGAAGGAACAAAATACGATCTAGAGGAATGTGGCCGCTTTTCTTTAGATCGTATTTTGTTGCTTCGTGTCTCAATATGAAACGTTATAAAAGGTATTACAAAATTTTTGACTTACCCAGGTTCCATAATGAGCCGTTTTTCACAATTTCTTCTCAGTCACGAGATCATATTTTTGAAGTGAAAACTTCTTTGGGCGCGTTGAGCACTTTTTGGGTGAAGAAAAATCATGGAACTCGCGTCATCGTCACCGAACGATTTCAAGTTACTTAGTTTTCACTTCTATCGGCAGTCCCCAAAGACTGCCCCTTTTTTTAAAGGGTGTGCGTTAGTGGACCGTTGTTCGCCCTCTTAAGTGTTACAATAACAATTTTTGACGTGACAACGTCTAATAAATCGATGAACGCCGGCTGCATGCATGAAAAAGTATGACTCATTGTCCCGTTACGCTCATTGTGCGCTTGCGCCGCATCAATGTTTTGTTATGACGTCAAGTTAAACTATCGTCCGTAAACCAACTTTACAGACAACCAATTTTTTTGTGAGCTGTGGTGGCCCAGTGGCAACGGTCGCGACTTAGGAGTTGTAGGTCGTAGGTTCGAACCCTGACAGGCGCTTTACTTTGTGTAAATTGTTTCATCACCACTGGTCTCAAAACGGTGAAGGAAAACATCGTGAGGATACCAGCAATCGGTATGTCAAAGAACCAAAAATTCGAAGACATAATTGTGTCATCCAGCAACCCGCACTGGGCCCGCGTGGAGTATTACGGCCCACTCCTTCTCTCAGATAGGAGGCCTGTGCTCCAGCAGTGGATTTTTTTTTAATTGCTTCGAAATCGAATAAACCGAATCTTTGCATTCTTTCTTTTGGAGTATTCCATTATTTGGGTATATACTCGTATTTCCCAGGTCTTAAAATTAAAAAATTACATCAAATGATCTAAAATTGGATTACATGAAATTCGGAAACATTCATCAATCCTACCTATTAACCTCACATCATGTTAAAGGATGACATTTCAACGCGTTCAAAAACGAGTTTAAAAATAGAAATTCTAAAATAAAATTGTTGGCGGTTAAGTCGTAACCATGGCCTACTTTTTAGATCAAACTGTGGAATTGGACGCGTCGTAAAACCGAGATAAAAGTAATCAAACGAATCGAGTGTAATTAACATTCTTTTTTTCTCTCAATATGACACCGATAGCAATAAAACAGCAGTATAATATACAGAATCAATAGGGATGATTAAAAAAAATTTTTTTGTCCTTCATGTAGATTATTAAAAAATATTGGGCACGTATTTTTTCTTTTTTTACGTAATCAAAGCATTACGGCGATAGGTACATTGAGTTCAAATGTGGCATGACGTCACTGTTCGCTTGATTTTATACGTAGCTGTGACGTAACGAGCCCCCACTACCCAAGTTTAATGTGTTTTATCTAAGTATTTTTTTATTAATATGATAAAGCAAAAAATACGTGTTTAATGTTTTTTTATTATCTGATTGGACGGACTAAACAGTTTTTCTTTTTTTTTTTACCTAGGAAACATCCCTATTATCACAGAGAGAGAGAGAGAGTAACTTTTAAACATAATGAATTCATGGTTAAAGGCTCCTACAAACAGGCGTAACACGCCACGCGACACAAAGGCACCGCACGTCGTCGCGCCACGCGGTGTTTTTTGTCGCGTCTCGTGCCGCGCTTGTTTGTAGGAGCCTTAAAGCATAACGACCCAAAATTGTACCGTTATTATGTCAAAGCAAAGTAAATTTTTAAGCAGAGAAGTAAACAACTGTTTTCCGACTTTTGATATTTTATTTTATTTCCAGTACACTCTTAGTTTGGCATCAAGGATAAAACTAGAGTTCACCTTGGACATAAAGACTACTTAAGTCTCTTGGCAGACTTATGATCCGGCTAGATTATATCTGCCATTTATGCATACTCGACTCTCGTTGACTCTGTTAGATAAGTAGTTGAGTAGGCAGTCAAGCTGTATAGTGGTTTGTATAGTGATGCAATTGGAAATTAGAGAATCATTCACATAGTTTTAGCCAGCAACCTTCTACTAATGAGTATATATGATATCCGAATAACCATCATTGACTTTCGTTTTGTTTAATAGCAGTATGTTACTAATATGCTCATCTTGAAGAGAGTGAGAATCTTGTGTGCTGATAGAATTGTAGGACTTCTGATATTTAACATTCTCTGTTTCACGGTATCCGTTTCTATGCAGTTATTCTATCCACCTCTTGATATGGTCCCATTGTTGCCGGTTATCATTTACTATTTAAAAGTAAGCTAGTCCTGAGGCTAGTTCTTACCATGCACTACTCAGCTTGATATTACCTCTACTGTTAAAAATTCTTGACCTCTAAAAAGTTTGAAAACAAAGTGCCCATTAGGATAACCTCAAATGAGTGTCGGTGTCAACCGAATCATATACCTACGTAAATGAGTTTCCTCATTACCACGCGGCATGCGACTGTTTTTTAACTCCATCTTCGTTTTGTCAGTCTGTCCGTTATCTTGGCTTGTTGTTACGTCATGTTCAGGTAATTTTGTAAGTTTTATTTGTATTAAGATTTGTTCACATTGGAAATGTGTGGGAAGGACAGATTATTTTAATGCCACTGTTTTTGTTGTTTGAATAATATTTACATTGTTTTTTTGTGTTTCTCTCATCATAAAAACATACTAAGATTATTTTGTTTTTCCTTGCAAGAATATGTAGTTTCATAGACATAAAAAAATTAAATTAACTATTTTATTTTAATTAAGCTTACGTCTGATGGTGTAACCATTTTTCATCATTCTTAATTTTATAGTGGACCACAGAACCAGTAACTTTGTGATTTATTACTTCCCCACATAAAAAATATATATACTGAAAACTTTTCTTCTCTTTACTCCAGGACTCCCCTCCGTTCTCCCCGCCGCAAATCAACGGCTCCACGCAGGTTCGGCCGGTCGGAGTTCAGCATGGACGATGATGACTACTCGCCGAGTAACTCAGTCACTTCTGTCAACTCCCTCGCCAGTCTACTGCGGGAGAAACTACAGGTATGTACTGCTTATTGGATGATAATTAAAGGGCTTCACGCATTTTAATTTATGTTTATCTCGTATCAGTAATGGTAGTTCTCGTAGTTCAAGTTTTATCACTGAATTGACCAGGCCTACACAGAGTAAATATGCAACGTGATAAGTGATAAGTCACACTATATAGTTAAACCTAGATTTAGAGCTCTTCAATTTAAAGTGAATAAACGTTTTACTGATAATTATAATTAATTTATGTTTACAAACTCTTGAGCTAACATTACACAATGTCACACAAATGTTTGGTACTCCCTACATGCTAAAGCCCCTGGAAAGCATCAATTTAGGTCTTGAAATTGAACCTTAATAGGTGCTGAATTTGAACTAATGAACCGTTTTGTTCTTCAGTTTCGTGATCATATTATTATAAAAGATATTATTTTTCCTTCCAGAGCATCCCTCAGAAAATCCGCAAGAAACCGACAGACTACAAGCTCCGTGCGTTTGTGGGTCTCATGTTCCTGGCCATCGTGTTCTTCGTGGGGTTCGCGTACGTCCTGTACCACCAGCAAGCGCTGACTAAGGCCTACTTCGACAACGTGCAGTTCAACGAGCCCAAGAGACTCATCAGGATCTATAATAAGGATGATGTGGAGATTCTGAGAGCTAGTTTAGGTGAATGACACAATATTTTTTATTATCTAAATGGTCATCCTAATGGTCAGAACGGCTGAAGGCGATTGATATTTTTTAAATTTATTTGATCATCTCTGACTGAATCTGATTATCGTCTACTTGACACAGTTACCAGTACGTTTCTTGAATGAAACAGTTTTCAGAATAGATTCCTTTGTTGGTCCTTTGGTTGGATCTTTTTCTCTACAGTTGTGGTTAGTTTAAAAATTGCGTAACTCTTTGCAATAAAACTATTAGGGGCATTTCCTTTTCCGCCTCTTCCTATATACCACGATATACCGTATCTCTTATTGCTCCATATTTATTTTTCAGCTGTGAACATCCAAGGCAAAGTGAATGCGTATCCATGTCTGCCTGAACACCGGCGCAAAGATGGCTCCGAATGCTTAGAGTGGCTACACACCCTCCGCTTTTACCTTAAGTCTCTACCACATGACCCTGGCGTTGATAATACTACCTGTTACCATGTGCATTGGAAGGCGTTGAGATCTGGTAAGTAAATAAAACTATTCATATATGTACTATAAAGCTTTTCAATACTTGAAAAAAAGTAGGTAACTATATTTTAGAGTAGACAATATTTCTTTATTTAATTGTTTCATATTATCTTTGGCAGTATTATTGTAAACAAATGAAAGCAGATTGAAGCTATTGTCTAAATTTAGTTCCTAATTAACATTTTTTCTTTACAGACGTCTATCCAAATGACTGCTTTGACTGGAGTGCAACGAAAGTTCACTGGTACGGAGGCGGCCAATCTTCTAACCTGACCTGGCCTTTAGATAGTGGGTCATTGGATTACACTCCATTCATCACTGGAGACATGCAGAAGTCCCAATGGGGCAACGTCCTCACACGGTACTTCATCAACTCAAAAGGGGCTGCCATCATCATTGATGACGAAACACCTCTTCACGTCTCCGTCAACAAAGAAGGGAAACAAATCTGTCTGAAAGCTATGTACCATGAGTTTGCTTACCCGAACAAACTGACTGAGTTCCCTGAAATGAGGTATAATATTTGCACATCGGAAGATATGGCATCATTACATTCTTCAATTCACAGTCACCGTAGAGCCCCATTATGGGATGGCTTGAAACCCGCGGATATGCAAACACTAGAGTCTTTAATATCAGAACCAGTTTGGCAAATAGCTCCTAGATTCAAACAAGAATTACAAGCAGAAACCATATCTAAATACACAGAAGACGTTATCAATCTAGGATTCTTGAAGCAAGGACATGTCTTGATTAATGAGCATTGGCAGAATGAAATAGGTGATTTATCGGTAGACACGAGTCGGTTTGAAACATTGAACACGACTGTAGATAAACTGCATAGACGAGGATTCAAAGTAGCGTTTACTATACAACCATTTATAAGTACTGAGAGTAAAAACTTTGCAGAATGTGTTCAACGAAGATTGTTGATCAGTGAAAGGAATAGTGATAGACGTATACCAGCTTTGACTCGGTTCAAGTCGTTAGCAAGCGCTGGAGTTCTAGATATAACAAACAACAGATCAGTACCCTGGTTTTTGGAAAAACTACAAGCAGTAATTGATGAGTACCACATAGACTCCTTTTTTTTGGACTTGGGAACTGCTTACGACATGCCTCATTACTTCCGCTGTGAGAATCTGCTGACAAATCCTGACCAGTACAAGAAGATCTTTACCAAGACTTTCGAAAAGCTGTTGAGCATTATTGGAGTATCTTCAGCAGTGTCGTTGCCCCGTCCACCAATCTTTGTATCTCTACCGCCTTTTGAGTCGACATGGGAAGCTTTAAGACTTGTGATACCAACTATGTTGACTTACGGAGTCAATGGTTTTCCGTTTATAATGCCAGGAGCAGTTGGAGGGGACATCTATTGGCCTGGTAGCGAGCAGTTCCTACCATCTTCAAAAGGTTTGGTGGATACAACGAATGCTACGCAAGAAAATGGAATAGAGTTACCGGAGAGAGAGTTATATATGAGATGGCTTCAAATGGCGACGTTCCTACCTGTAATGAAGTTTACTCACCTACCAAGCAAGTACAATGATGAAAGAGTTTTGGAGATGGCGAAGAACTTGACTTCGTTGAGACAGAGAATGGTAAGAAACAATACTATACTTTAGGCCGATTTTTCAATCTTTAGATAAGTGTTATCTGAGGAATAAACATTGTGGTTTCGTTTAGCCTATCGTAATCGCCATTTATCACTTAAATTTTATCTGAATGATGTGAAGAATCCTTTCTTCCGATACAAGTTATCTGACGGTTGATATGTCGGCCATGGGGCTAACAATTATTTATCTTTAATTGTTTTACGATTTCTGTTTATGATTTCATATATTTTATATTTATTTCTGTTTTCATAGCTCAGTGGTTTAGTTTACCCATAGAAGCTAATATATTATAATGGATTATTTTAATCGTAGTACAAATCACAGACCATTCAATGCCACTAGTGTCACTCAGGCTCGGAACCATTATTCGTTGTTCGTATATCCTCACTCACTTTACACCGTGACACTTGGTTCCTCCCACAGGTGACCCCTCTCCTCTTGAAGTACAAACGCGAGGCCCTAGAGGAAGGCCTCCCCCTCATCCGCCCGCTGTGGCTGCTGAGCAGTGGTGACACTGCGCCGATGCCCGTTCAAGACGAGTTCGCTATTGGCGGAGAGATCGTCGTCGCGCCTGTGTTAGAACGGGGCCAGACTAGTAGAGACGGTATGTGTGACTTTCATTTGTTTGCTGATTAGGAGTCAAATTCCACTATCCCATACCAATATCACGTAACTCTACGATTAGGTGTCAATGTCGGGAGTTTGATACCGTAGTGACATTTTAGACGAATCATTTGTATTAATATAATTGTATAATTAATTAACTTTGTATTATCTCTATGTATTTGACAGTGTGTACATAAATAATTAAATAAAGAAATAAATAAACTGCGAAATGTAACAGCAGTAGGTAAGTTCTACCAGAGAAGTAGACCCCTAGAGGCCTAGCTGAAATAATATTTCAAAGTTCTTATTGTTAATTTAATATTAGAATCAATTTTATAAAATAGCTTTAATATATCATGTACTTTTGATATATCACCATTATAATTTTAATCTCTTGTTTTCTTTATGGGCAGTGCTACGTTGTTCATATACCCTTTCTAATTAGGTACCTAAACTGTTTTTTTAGACGAGATGTCAGGACACACTTACTATTTTTATGCAGTTCTGATTAGCTGTAAGTCTTCCAAAGCAAATAAATAAATAAATAAAAATAAATAAATTAATATTGTCAACTCAAAGACGTCCACTGATAAACTTAGGCATTTTTCAAGATTATCATAAATTACCTACATACTTTTCTTCTTTCAGTATACCTCCCAACTGGCCTATGGCAAGATGGTATCGACGGGTCACTGCGCAAGGGAAACCGGTGGATGCACGAGTACAAAGTTCCTATCGACAAAGTGGCCTACTTCGTCAGAAAACCAGATGATATGAGATTTAAATAGAATCTGGGTAAACAAGATATGAAAAATATTTGGAATATTTCTTCGTGAATATTTTATTTCCTCTTAAATGAATGTTGGACTTTTTAGGAAGCCTTCTTCAGTATCAAAGTCCCTCCAAAAACACAGGTTTTCGAAAATTGATTGACTAATTATGATACAAGAGTATGGTCATACAATGTTAGCAAATTAAAATAATCTTTAATACACAAACGTGTTTAATAAACATTCCTATAATTTATGTTTAGGTGTTCAAATTGAACATTAATATTATGCTTTATGTTGCTGTCATTTGAGTGTATTTTAATTAAGAAAATGATTTAATTCCTATTAGTAGATGGCTGAAACTAATTTCTTATAATTTTAATCAAGCGATATTCAAAAATCCTTCTTTCATCTTTTCAATTCTAGTCATTGTTAATGAAAACATGCAATATTTATTAGTGTAAAGAAATATTTTACTGGATTCTGATTTGAGTTTGTACTATTGTCATAAAAAGAACGAGCGTATACGAATGAAGTAAAAAATAAAAAAAATAAACCGGCACGTCTGCATATCCATAGTGTCTTAATGATATACATAACTATGGTCTGTTCTAAAAGTATGATCAAAGTGTAAACAAACCCTGTTCAGTTTAAAGTTATTAAGCAATCACTCACAATTTAAATTCCATTAAATTTATTCATAAACAATTTACATTGTGTTTGAAAAACATATTAAGGTGATTTGAAATAACAATTTCTGGTTTGAATTGTTTTGATTATTTGAATACTTAAAATCAATAATACTAAAGCTGACGACTTAAGACTGTAGATGATAGGATCTCATGCCCGCTTTGGAGGTCCTTTGTGAAGTCAGTCAGATCTTAACTTCCATTTAATTTTTATTTTTTCTTGTAATTTTGTTAAAATGTATGGATCATGATTCTTGATTAAGATCAAGAATCATGATCCATACATTTTAACAAAATTACAAGAAAAAATAAAAATCAATATTTGAATGTTTTTCCGCTATGCATTTTTAAACAATTGATCAGATTGTGATGAAACTTTGGTAGGGTGTTCTGAGGACGCCCGGGAGGGTTTCTGGCCCAAAAACAAAGTTCGTCCAAACCCTTTTTACTTTACATGGCATTGGAACGCATCAGGTGCAGCTAGTCTGAATTAAATTTATTTTTTATTTTATTTTATTAATAATGTTTTAACTGAATTTCAAAGCACTCAATTTGTAAGTAGCTATACAAATTGACGTCCACAAGAACCTACGTTTTTTTATCCATTTGTTTACCTACATTTTCATTACATACTTTCGGACAGTCTGTTCCAAAATTTACGAACTCACTCATTTGAGCAAGTTTTATCTCGAGTGGTTCAATTCGTTATGTTATGGTACTTTTCATTATATTTGACTAACTTATTTATCACAAAGAAAAGTTTTAGGTTGACACTGTCTCGAAATAGTTTATTTAGAAAATAGCTGGTGAATGCGCTATGGAATTATTTTGAATCATTAAATTACCTATTGCCCGAAGAATTGCCAAAATTTAGTGGCATTGCTCGCAGAACAGATGGCCGATGGGGCCGAAAGGTTCTGGAGTGGCGACCGCGTACCGGAAGACGTAGCGTTGGAAGGCCTCCCACAAGGTGGACCGATGACCTTGTGAAGGCTGCAGGAATCTGCTGGATGCGGGAAGCACAGAACCAGTCGAAGTGGCGGTGCTTGGGGGAGGTCTATGTCCAGCAGTGGACGTCTGTCGGCTGAAATGATGAAATTACCTATTAGGTAACTATATTCACTGATGTTTATCGGTAACGGGTTATTAATAACATTTTGGCCGGTAAAAAGATCTCGTATATTTTCATTTTCCTTAAAATTTACTACTTTTTCGTTTAAACACGATCAACCACGCAATTTAATTACAATTTTAAACTTTCAATATTGTGCTCCCTTATATCATAATAAGTATCAATATTTATTATTAGTTAGATGTACAATATCGGCCATTGTTTGAATGCCTTTAGCTTTTATTTTAATAATATTTATTATCTTTATGTATCTATAATACTCCATCTAGGGAGTATCCCCGTTTGAGCACCTATGCATTGAGCACCAAAGGTATTCTCAAATGGGAATACTCCGTATCTAGAATGTAAGTGCTCGTAAGCTAATGTATCTACATTAGCTATACGTATGTAGTTAAGTACGTAAGAAATAAACGAACATTAATGTGATTGCTATAACATTCCAAAGTTTAGTAGCTTTTTAGTAAGTAGTTCTAATGAGTTTACACGTATATTTATTAATAGTTATATCTTTTGAAGATTAGTGATGCACGATATCAATAAAATTTAAATAATGGTTTAATATTTTAATCTAATATAGCAGCTATTTATGTAATTGAGTTAATTAAATACTACTATCGCGTATTTTCATAGAATTCTTGAATCCAGTTTTGATGAATCATTAGGTAAAATTTAACTTGTTTTTTTTTTTAACTAAGTATTTATTTTTATAAACAAGTCATAGCCATCGCTTATTTTCTTCTTGGCTGTGCCGAATGCTTCCCGCGTTGTGTTACGAAGTATACTTTTTTTTTTGTAAATAGATAATAAAATCCAGATTAAATCAATAGTGTAAGCGTTACCAAAAGTACGGTTTTTTCATAGCACCTGTTAAGACAAGCAGTATCTGAGTGTGTTGGATTTTAAAATAAGAACATAATAATGTGCCACTGTTAAGTGCGTGCGTGGCTACTCCAGCCACATTTAAATGCATGGCCTCGGTAAATGTGCTACATTAAAATGTGTTATTATATTAATTATACCACAATATATTTAATGCGACATTTTCAATATTATACCAATAATTTATAGAATCAAGAAAAAAGCTCTTTTCAATTTTATTCCTATACTAATTTTATTACTATTGATTTTTTTGTAATACTGTATATTTTTTTATCTAAATAGAGTATTTTTTGTTTAAAGTTTGTATCACTTTTGTCTGGAGTCTCTACAGTTAGAAATAAGTAACCAAAAATTATTGTATACGACTGTTTATTCTAAAATGCATTTAAATAGTGAAAAATGTGCTGTTATTAAATGTTTCTAAATGAACGATTTTGTTATTTTTCCTATTTCAATACTAAACTAACTATCAAATAACAACACAAAAAAAAAACATACCTTGACAAATAAACAACCAAATAATACTACTTAGTACCTACCAACTAATATGATTAAGTTATTTTAGGATTCCGTAGTTTAAAAGGAAAAAAATGCAACCCTTATAAGATCACTAGTGTATCTCTCTGTCTGCCCGTCTGTCACAGCCGATTTTTTTCCGAATCAACTGGACCGATTAAGTTGAAGTTTGGTACAGTCGCCGTCAGATATATTGTAGCAGACAAGGTGACCAAATTCTTCTGAACAATTTAAAATGTCAATAAGTTCCATACACTACAAGCTACCATTAATATCTGAAAATTCATTACTTCATTAATATCAGCTTGTCAATAATTTATATACACACAACTAACCAAAAATATCTGGGGCCTTACTCCCGAAAACGATTCGAGTTTGATTTTGATTCCGATTCGATTTCGTTTCTGATCCGAACTCGATTTAAAACTTAAAACTGACCGCAGTTAGTTTCGCTTCGAACCACCGCACGATCGTGCGCTAGTGTCGGATTCAAGAGTATGGATTGGCATTTAATTCGAATCCAATTCGATTGATTCAGATCTCGATGCTGTCGGGAGTAAGGTCCCTGAACACTTCCATGCGAAACGGTTACAGGACGTATTAAATGCAGGAGGAAGTTACACATAATACTAATATTTTATCTACTTATGTTGTCACAAATAAAATAATATTTACAATAATTTTTAATTTCATTACAAAACCAAGATATATTTTCTATTAATAGTTTGACATTAACATAAATATCAGTTGTATCCTAAACAAATGATTTTCTGTACAATTTTTATTCCCTTTTCATCGTATTTATACCTAGAACAGTCATTCGGTGTTCAAAAAGGGTGTTACCTGGAATTTAATTTATTTTTGTCAAGTCGATAGTCGTTTTTGGTTCGTCCTTTATATCACGCAGTAACGAATTAGGTAAGCTCCGTGTTTGTCTGCGTAGATACGAGTACCTACACTTGACGTTGTAAGTGTTCAGATATTTTTGGTTATTTTTATATATATATTTTTTAAACTGTCATGGTCATTAATATTATTATTAACACGAACGGGATATTTACCATGTTTATTATTTGTTATGAGTTCCCGATATTTCGGCGCTGTTGCAAGCACCATGATCACGGATAAAACGGTTTTTAAATTATTGACAAGCATCTGCTCAGATATTAATGAAGTAATGAATGTTCAGATATTAAAGGTAACTTGTAGTGTATGGAACTTATTGACATTTTAAATTGTTCAGAAGTATTTGGTCACCTTGTCTGTTACAATATATCTGACGGCGACTGTACACAAGTGATATTTTGTGACCCAAACACGAACGTCTAAATAACGTAAATAAATGAATTTTGAATATGGGGTTCACTTTTGGGGGAAAAATTTGTAAAGTTTTGTAAACTGTACCATGTGACATATCAAATAAAAGAATTTGTTATGAGGATTTCACAATTTTTTTTTTATAGTCTTAAAATAATTCGTTTTAAAGTTATTAAATAAAGTTGATGAAAATGTACAATTTAAAAAAATACAGAGAACAGTTCTATAGTTATAGATTACAGGAAAACCTGTAAGAAGTCTATGGTCTTAAAGTAACATGATAAATCTCCCAATATTGTGGGTGCAAACTTACTGTTGCAGTTCGAATGTATAGGAGAACATGTTTTAAACTACAATGTTAAGTTTTTTCTTGGGATAAATTGACCCCAACTACGGAACCTTTCACTGTGCATGGTCCGACAAGCTTTTGGCCGGTTTTTTTAAATATATTTATTGTATCCCACAACATGAAATGTGTGGTAGCAAGTTTCGCAAATACATTATCTTTGTGGACCCTGTCGGGCACAGCAAAGTAGGAGAGAGTTTAGAGGTATGAGGAACAGGGTGTAAAGTTCACTCATACTCTGTAGTAAAAGGAGGATCCTCCGACCAGACGGGTGTTGTGTCTAGTGGGCAACTGTCCAACGGTTGATGTCGGGATGTTGTATATATGCTAGTCGCGCGGTAAACTCTGATAGCGCGATGCAGGATTTGTGACGTCAGGTCTTTGATGCGTAGTTCGCATATGGCGTTGTTGATACCGCCACAAGCGGAAGAGAGCTTGAATTTGACTAATTACCTAGTTAGTACACTATACAGCGTGTATCAGAAATATATAGTGTGAGTAGTGGTACCAACATACCATCAAAATGAATAACTGTCTCCATGGGACCAATAACGTAATCGTGAAAAATAAATCAGCTGTCCCATACATTTTGGTCGATTAGGTATTGCAGTTTTTTAAGGGACTGTTGATAAATTTTTATTTTAAAGCCAGCTTGAAGTTAAAAGAAATATCGGCAGCGAACAAGACTCATGGCCCTTCTATGTATTTTGGAAGATCATTTATGTAAATTAGAAATAGGAGACATCCAATTAAACCCCCTGGCGGTACAGAGGCGTTAATTAAATTACTGTCAGACCTAATAAGTTGTATTTCTAGACCTAATAAGATTTAAACCATAAGACAGTAAGACCTAATTAATGAAATAAAAGGGATTCATTAAGTAAAAATAATAAACCAATAACGTTTTCAAACATTTTTATTACTCATAATGATTCATACATTACCACCAAACACGCTGAATGGGTTATAGCGACGTGACTGATACAATGATAATTAATGAGTACTTTATATTACATACAATCATAAATATGCACCTAGTTGCCCTTAAGGGCTAAACATTATTTAAATTATTAAACATCTTTTTAAAGTAGCAGGTTTGTTAGTAAAGCAAGCAAGCAATTGACAAGATAATTTAAGTGCATACGATAAAACCTTATAAAATCTATAAGGTGAGACTGGATTGCGGTCAACATCGATAACATCGACCTTTTAGCAGCTGGGTTACGTTCATCGATCAACCAGCGACTGTTTTCTACATCGACCTATTTACTTTAATTGTCCGCAATCAAGTTGCACTTAGTTGATAATAATATGATTTTTTATAATTTTCATTTTATGAATTATCTCGTATGCACCTAAATTCTTTTTTCTAATCCAACATTCCCGTAACAAATCCTTTAATAATAATTAATAATTTAGGCGTATACAGCGTTTACCTTGCAACAGATTGAAGCATTGATTTTAGCTGTTCAACAAATCTGATCAGTCTTACTTACCACTAAGCGTGTTACTTGCACCCCAAGTAAACGATGACAGTGGAACTTTTCAAGTGAAAAAGACACATAGACAGTAAATACGTACTAAAAAGTCAGTGAGTCTATGTAACCAAGTTCACTCTGTTAGTGAAAAGGACAGGCCAGACACGCGTAGCGCGGCGTTATTTTATTTGCAGTCACGTAAAGCTGCGTCCCCACTTAAACACGCCAACAACTTACTCTCCTCTCGTGTGACGTAATTTCAATAATTCGCTTTGAACTGAGTAAATTGCGCTGCCGTGTCCTCTAACTCTTCATATCGGGGAACGCGAGACACAATGGTTTTTTAATTGTGTCTGTAATTACGGCATACGAGAGGTGGAATGAATGATTAAATAACTTAATCAGTTTGACTTGGAAATCTTAAACTTAAACTAGGCATGGTTGTGTTTGTAATGAGTTTCGTGTGAGATAAACTTCTGTCATCAAATATTTTATTTCCACTCTCATCATTTACAGGGCGCAAACATTCAATACTAATATTGTAACGCATCTGTTTCTAGCACCACTTAAACATTCAACCTCGTAATAATAAAATAGAGCGTGAGAAATCTGTCATGATTAAATACGACAACAATCAAAAACGTGAAATAATAGTGATTGAATTCTCTTTGAAATAGCTTAAAATGGACCGGTCAAGTTTGACTTGGATTTTAGACGCACTAAATCGCGAAAAGTATCTTGACTAACTAAAGTGTAATACATTTTTTGTGTTTTATCACGCTCTATTTTAAAACGACTATCCACATTGATACCTACCTACAAATTCATATTTCCCTTTTATGTTACTCCTTAAATCGATGTATTTCTTTGAGAGCTTCTATTTATACCATCTCAAGGCGAACTTTTCGAACATTCCAATTCCTTCTCATTTTTTAATAATGTATGAAATTCTGAGTGATGACAAACAGTCATACGGTGTACCTGATCTTTGATTGAGTTAATGCTTCATATCATCGTCAAAATTAATTTTCTTAATATATATTTAATCCTAGGCATCTATAGATGGCGTTGAGGTAAAGCAGGTTTTAAGTTGGCAAAATGATCAGTTTTATTTGATGTTTTGTTGAGGTAATAATGAGAAGCTCACTCAGGTAAGCCGCATGGTTGTCTGTCAGCCTTTGACACTGATGATTATATTCTATAACGAAGACAGTAAATATTTTGTTAACTACAATTAAACATGTTAAAGTAACCCACAGTTGGAAGAATACAACATTTAATAATTTCAATAATGGTTTATTTCTCAGAGCTATTGATGTTCACTAAGCTGATACAATTCTTAATTTTAATAACATTTTTAATATTCCTAATAATATGCATTAATTAGAATTCTAGCTATAAAATACAATAGTAAACTTTAGGGTCAGGCTTTATAGCCAGCTAGACAGAGGTGGCTGGCTGAAAATAACAAAGCCTATTTCAATAAAAAATACTAAAATCTTTTTTGTTCGAAGCATTTGTAGTCGTCATCACCGATGCACTCGTAATGATTATAATATCTTTTTGCGAAAATCTTGTTATTTTGAAGTTGCTTTACCCCCACAACTATCCGAAATCCCTCACTATGATTTGAGCAGCGCGACCTCAAAACAATTGTAGACTTTTTTGCAACGTAGAGATGTAAAAGCGCTGCTTGTTAGTAAAATGGCTAATGGTGATCACAACGACGTGGCATCGGTTCAGACCTCACCCACAAGGTATTCCTCACATCCCTGTTTAGTCCCATCCAAACTACCTAAAGCATAAACCACATAATGAAACAATATTGTGCTCACATCAATCCACACACAGTAACACATACTATATTAATTATGTATTTTAAACTATAAAATAAAACTCATTCGTTGACATACATAAAAATTAAATTAAATAAAGTATTCTTTATGTATTCGTTTACAATTTTTTAAAGATTTTTATATGTTAATACATTGTGCTGGTGCGTTCAGAATACGAATTGTTCTCGCTATATTTTTTTCTATATTAAGAAATGTTGGCGAAGTAAGCGATTGTTGTGTGACATTAATCCACTTATAACTATGGATGACTTAAAATTAATTGACTCAAACATTTTCATTGGATATTTGGCAAATAAGGACAACGTAACAGTGGATACGAGCAGGTGAGCATTAACTAGTAGATGTTACATTAATATTAGTCAAAAGACAAACATGCTCGCTTCTGCCGGTGTATGGAGGAAAGCCTTGAAGTCTGCTTATACTCTAGATGCTGAATCATTTATGGATCATCATCACATTCGCTCACATCCGAACATAACATTTTGAAACAAGTCGGTTATCTAATGGAGTAGGTATCTTTATCTATAATTACATGAGGATTTTATCTTCGACAAAACAAATATTACAAAAACGCTTAAAAAAAACAATTCATCTGAATAGGAACGAATTTTTAAAGACTATAACGATTTTTATAAGTATTTGGGTCGCCACGACTAGACATTTCAAACAAAAATACAACAGACCGAAAAAATACATAGATGCCAACGTAATAAAAATAGAGATTCAGTAATCTCGTTTCATCATTTAATAATTATCTTTTGGAAATGAGTAAATTTTATATAACACGTAATTATAACTATGTTATATTACTATACCTCGACGCAACAAGCAAGTATCAACTTAAACAGAGGTAAATATAATGAATTCTTTAATAATAGTTTTCTACTAAAACATTTATTATTTATAATGGTTAAGCTCTCTATCGTTTTAGGCTCACTGTTGGTCTAGAATAACACAGATGTCTTCAGTTTTATAGTTTCGATCGATCGCAGAATTAGTATAATTTAATTAAACACAAGAACATTGGACACACATTAAATTAATATTGGAGTTGCAGGTTTTTCCAATTATAATTGACTCTGTATCTAATTTCTTATATCTTTGTATTAAAATCCTCCAGAAATGGCGTAACAAATATAGATCAATGTTGCGTTAGCTTGTGATAGTATGCGCAACTTATTTTAAAATAGCCGAGAAGATAAATTTCGTTAGCGTGATGTAGAACTTGATCTTATAACTGCGCCATTGCTTGGAGCTATATAAAGTTACGTTCAATCTTACAATCGATCGTCACCATTCGTCTGTTTATAATCGCAGGGAAATAAGCTCGAGTTGAAAACAAATGTGGAAAACGTCACTCCTTACATCTAACTGAATTACTTACGAGGTACGGGCTGACACGAGAAGTCATCTTTGTCGTTCTAGAGTCGTAATAATAAGTCTCATCTAACAAATATGAATACAAACTAGTGCACGTAGCACTAGCCCGACGCGCGACTTTACATTTAAGAACGTCTTTTTAAGACAATATTTTGTTTATAAGTATATCTTTATTTAAACCTTTACAAAAGTACCATCAGGTTTTATGTTAACGTCAGTTATCATGACATTCAAGTGTGAATCACGTCCTTTTAAAGCGACTACGCTAAACAAAAGAATTGCCGCTAAGACATTTTGTACAATTTGTAAATTACAAATGGCGATAGCAAAATAATTTATCTTTTTCTTTTCCCCAAAATTTTTGATCGCAAAGCGGTGTTTTGGCTAAACAAAATGGACTGGTTACGCTAAATATTATGTATAAAAGCACTACAGTTTTGTATAAGACCAAATTTTAAAACATCATCAGAAATATATTTTAAATGGCAAGCTACTAGAAAACAGTTGTTTTTAGAAAAAAATGGACGTCTCTGTTCTTAGGTCGAGAATTGGTTATTGACTTTACAATTGGATGTGGTTAGGACACTGTCAGTTTGGGAGTTACGAATCGGCCGTGGTTTGCACAACACATTTTGACACCAGCACTTTCGTTTTCGTTTTCATTATCGTTACTTTCATTATTAACTAAGATTTTATCAAACTCTTTAGCAGTCTGTTAATTGCATTCATATATCACAAAAACTCAGCATCTATTTGCAAACACTCTCATACGAAGGAGTGGCCTCAAGAGTCAATGCTTACGAGCGTTTCTTTCATTATCACAGCCTTTTTTTCTACAACAACAATTACACTTTTCTTTGGTTCATTCGGTTCGTAAGCGTCGACTCCGTGTAAGGGGCTCACTTCTTCGATGAGAAGGCTACAAATAGACCCGAAACCTAGAACTCGAGTCTATAGGCCGCACATGATGTCTCATGGTCCTGAAGGTTGATGGTGCACCGCGAGGCAGACGGCGACAGGTCGATCTTGTACTTCTCAAGAGCTTCCTCGTTCTCAGTCACCCAGTAGCCAAGGACGTCGGTGTCGTACGTAGGGATAATGGTGACTTCTGCAAGGACCAGAGAGAAAGTTTATAAATTATTACAGCTATCCTACTATTTTCAAGAACTCATTATGACATCCCTTCCAATTTTTTTCAATTTATCTATGTCCATTCCATTTAATTTGTTATAATATTACTAAAGAATTTTTTTAAATGTAAACATATTACTAAAGATTTTTTTTCACTTTTACAAGATGAAAAAAAATGGGCAATATTATTTTAAAACGCTCTATTGTTCGGATATTTATAGTGACCCTATTGTTGATGTTCTTTAGAAAGGCAGGTGCGTAGTACTCGCAAACGGCGCGGCGTGCATGTATGACCAGATGTATGAACGTAATCGAGGCAAAAGGAGTATGTAGGGATCGTAGCAGGTAGAGTTCTGTAGTTTCTGCCTACCCCCATGGTAAGAAGGCGTGAGTTTATGTATGTCTGTGTAGGTGTATGTGTATTTCAAAACAAATTAAGTAATTTACCTAAATCTTTATCTTCCCATGTCTTCTTGGCATCGAGCAGGGCATTGTAGATCTCCTTCGATGGCTCAGTACCGGAGAACACGTAGTAGCGTGCACGGACTCGCTTGAAGAATTCAATGGCGGAGTAGTACGAGTTGCCATGGTGTGGCACGTAAGTTAGCTCCATGTATACTGGTGCAGGAGCCTTCTTCTTGCTAGGAGACTCCGAGGCGCGATTCTTTGCTTCCTTGCTCTTCTCCTGGTTGATCTTATTTTTGTTCAACACTGTTGAACTTGTTTGCTTCTTAGGAGTACTCTTTCCGTCTGCCTGAGTTGGCGCTCCGATCGGACTTGGCAGACCGAGTGGCTTTCCCCAAGACTCGATAGGATCTTTGGATGGTTTACGAGTTTCACTGGTAAGTTCAGATATTTCGTACTTAGTTTCCTGTTTGCTTGATGAACTGCTTTCGGTCACTTTCTTTGACTCTGATTTAAGGTCTTTCAATGTAATTGTACTTTCTTCCTTTGAAGAATGGCTTGAACTTGATTGGAATTTAGAATCAAGCTCGTATTTAGCTGTTATGTTTGAAATAACTTGAGATCCGCTAACTTTCTTGTGTTCTTCGATGGCTTTCTCAAAATGCTCGTCAGCTTCTTTCAAGAAAGTAGCGTCACTGTGTTTTAAATGTTCAGATCTTTCTTTAGCTAAGAAGGCTTCCGTCATTTTTGTTGTAGAGCTGGTAAGTACTTCAGTCGTAGTTACTTCGGAATGAGATGATGATTTGTATGAATCATCTTCAGGAAGTTGTCCATACACGGAGGTTGACATGATATCTTTGTCTAACATTGATTCATGTTTGTCAAATAGGTCCTGTTGTGACTTTGCAGTGTCTAATTCAAAGCTAAGATTGGATCTCGGTGAGTGTGCGACTTGGGATTTGGTACTGCTGGGGCTGCCCTGACCATCTTCATCACTATAATACATTCCACTGCCACTTTCCGTGCCCCAAACATGAGTAGCGGCTCTAGAACCTCTAGAACTGATATCTGATGGTGGAGTAGAGATGCCTGGGTGATCTAGATCATCGCTAGCTGCTGACGAGCTTCGCATATCACCAGTCTTTGACGAGAGCTTGGAGAACGACTTTTCACTTTCACCGGTGTCAACGGTTTCTTCAAATTCCTCTCTAAACTCTGATATCGTAGTTTTAGTAGATTTAGTAGTCTTAGTGATACCGTCACTGCCCTTGCTAACTGTAGTAGTTTCAATAGTAATCTTGATTTTTTCTGGGCTAATTACCTCCTTGGTTGTAACCACAGTGATGGTCTGTGTGATTTCGTTGTCACCTTCTTTGATTACTTTCGTGTAAGTGTCAGTTTCTGTAGTTATTTCTCCTACTGGCGACCGTTGCTTCTTTGGTTTCTGTTCTGGTTTGTCCTTTGATTCAAGTGGTAGTTGACTGACAGCAGGTCTATCATCTAGTACTTGTCTTTCTTCCTGTGCGACTGGTTGTTTTTCTATTTCTTCAAGTTCTTCTGGAGACCAATCGTCGAGGCCGGTTCCTGGAGGTAAATACGTGATTTGTGTGCGTACGTCTTTTGTTGTTTCGACTGTGCCATCACTTTTCGCGTTTTCAGTAACAGTTTCTGTAACTGTTTTAACCGCGACGTCATTTGTTTTACTATTGCTAAGTTCCTCTTTCGTCACGTTAGTTGTGATTGTTTGAGAGATTTTTTCCCCATGGTCTGACCTAATTATGTTGGTCTTCTTATCAACAGATGTCTTGATCTTCCCAGTGGGGACTAAGCCCTGTAACGCAGCTTGTAGATCACTGTCTGATGTCTTTTGGAATTCGGAAACGGTTATTTTTACATCTTTTGTTGTTTCTGTTGCTCCGTCAGGGAATTCATCCACAGTAGTAGTTTCAACCGTGGTTCGCACGCGTTTAATATTTACATCATTGCTAGCCAAGAACTCGCGTTTTGTTGCAATTGTAATTTTGCGCTTAATGGTAATGGAACCTCGCTGTATTACTTCGTTTTTAACATCCAGATCCTCGGTCAGACTTTCTACAATTTCAGAGTCACCTATTTGTAATTCTTCAGGACGTTCAGGAACATCTTCCATTGATCGTTGCGGGTAACCAGCTATGTCAGTAATAGTGACTGTTTCTTTCTTCTTGGTAATCACAGTACCATCAGGGTGTTCATCTTCAGTCTCACGCCTAACTATAGTTTTGACTTTCCTAGAACGTGTTACCGTATTTTCAAATTCCTGTTTAATTGTTACTACTGTAGTTTTTCTATTAATTTTGATACCATTTTCGATGACTATATCTTCTTCAGTTTGAACTGATTTCTTTGGTTTATCGATTTTACTATATCCTGTAAGATTTTCATAGAATGTTTCTGTTTTATAATCATCTAGTGTCACTTTTTTGTCTCTTGTGATTTCTGTATTGCCGTCGGGTAAAGCGATTTGACTCTCAGTTTCTACAGTTGTCCTTACCTTCTTCTTTCCATCTTCTTGTTGTGACTCAAGAACCTCTTTTGTTGTTTTAATTGTAATAATTTGTTCAAGTTCTTTGCCGTCTCTAATTATCACATTAGTTTTAGTTTCTACATTAATTTGCACATCTCCAATTTGCTCATAGCCTACCACCTGTTGGTTTGAGACTTCTCGCTGTTCATCTTTTATGTCACAGACTGATGTACTGGTGTCCACAGTTGTTCTTGCAGCGCCGTCAGGATATTCATCTGTTGTTGTCACCGCTTTAACTGTCTTTAATTTTCTTAATACGTGCTGACTATCAGCGTATTTAGTTTTGACTACCTTGGTGTTGATAATTCTTTTGATGTGAATATCATTTTCTTTTATTTCTTCAATGTCTGTATCCTCACTTACTTCAGGTTCTCCCGAAGGTAATAAGTCTTTGAGCGCAGCTTCTAATTTTCTTATTTCAGCTTGTTCTTCTGCAGTGGGCTCGATAGTCTTAAGACCCTCGTCTACTAACGAAATTTTTTCACTAGCTCTTGTAACAACTGACCCATCGGGGTATTCATCTTCCGATACTGTCCTGATTGTGGTTTTAGTTCTCTTAATATTTTGGTCAGTGTTAGCATATTCTTGTACTGTTGTCGTAATGGTGATTTTTCTTTTAATGGCAACGCCATCTTCGGTAATGATTTTAGTTTCAGTGGTCGTGTCTTCTATTGGGTCTCCAATAGCATCAAATCCTTCTTCGACTGCATCGGTTGTTTCAACTTCTATGTCTGTTACTGAAGTACTACTTTCAACAATGGTTCGCGCTGAGCCATCTGGGTAGAAATCTGTGGTAGTGAGAGTGGTAACAGTCTTCAGTTTTTTGAGATTGCCTTGTTTGTCAGAATATTTCGTCTTGAAAATTTTAGTAACGATAGTCCTCTTGATAGTAATGCCTTTTTCTTTGATTTCCACGGTCTCACTGGATTCACTAACTTCTGGTTCGCCAACTGGAGTAAACTCTTTGAGATCAGCATCTACTTTACCGCTTTCATCAGTTGACGGTAATCCATCTTCGACAGGAATTTGTTCACCAGTTTTTGTTTTGTCCTCTACAACCCTGTCTTTCTCGGGATGTTCACGAACTCCATTGATAATTGGTGGTGAAGCTTTTTCTTTTGGTTGTGGCATGGTATTTTCTTCTGTATGTACTTTCTTCTTTGTTTGAATTTCTTCAATACTTATGTCAGTAATGGAGGTGCTCGTATCAATAGTAATTTTTGTAGTACCATCAGGATATTTATCACTTGTAGTCACTGTCGTTACTGTCTTAAGTTTTTGTAATAATCCTTGACTGTCGGAGTATTTAGTCTTAACGATGTTAGTAATAATAGTCCTAAAGATAGTAATTTTATTTTCTTTAATTTCCTCTGTTTGTACGTTTTCACTGACTTCTGGCTCGGATGGAACAAGTTCCTTTAGAATGGCTTCTATTTTTTCATTTTCAGAATCGACTTCTTCATCTTCCATCTCCATAAGATTTTCATCTAAGAGTGATATTTTTTCGCTGGTCTTTTTGATGACAGAGCCATCTGGGTGTTCATCTTCTACGACGGTTTTGATTGTAGTTTTAATTCGCTTTATGCTCTTGGAAGTATTTGTGTATTCTTGTATAGTAGTAGTTATTGTTGTTGTTCTCTTGATACTCACACCGGCTTCTGTAACTGTTTCAATTTCTGTAGTAGTGTCTTCTTTGGGTTTGCCAATTGATTCAAAGCCTTCGAGACTTTCATCTACAGCATCTATTCCGATGTCTGAAACAGATATTTTAACGTCTTTAGTGACTTCTGTCATTCCGTCGGGAAGCATGGTCTCTGTGACAGTTTCCACAGTAGTTTTAACTTTTCTTTTACTCCTATCGATTGAGCTCAAGGTTTCCTTTGTTGTTGTGGTAGTTACAATTTGCAAAGCACTTTTCCCATTAATAATGATAGTTTTCTCAAATTTATTAGTTTCAACTGCCTTGTCTTCCACTACTGGTAAATCTTGAAGTTCAGGGCTTTCTACAGATTCTGCTTCAATATCTGTCAGAGATGTACTACTATCAACTTTGGTGCGAGATGAGCCGTCAGGGTAATCATCAGTTGTAGTAATGGTTGTGTCAGTCTTGAGTTTTTTCGGCATGCCATGTTTATCAGCATACCTCGTTTTCACTATTCTTGTAACAATTGTTCGCCTGATAATAAAGGTCTCCTGTTTGATTTCCTCTGTTGTAGTAGTGACACTTTCTTCAGGTTCACTACAAATTGTAAAATCACTGAGTATACTGTCTAAATTACTGCTAGAATCTAAAATAATTTCTTCAGACTTAACTTCAACGTTCTTCTGTACATCTCTTGAACCATCGGAGTGTTCTTTAGTGACGTTTGTTTCAACTGTAGTTCGAATGATTTTTTTATAATCACTGACTTTAATGGTATCCTTTTTAGTTGTTGTTGTTACAGTTTCTACAACATCCTCGTTATTTTCCTTAATTATTCGTTTACTGACATCTGTATCGATGATCGTATCTTCAATGTTATCATCTGATTCGTCAGTCTCACTCAAAAAGGATTTGAGGTATTCTACATCTTTAGGCACGGAAGACTCGCGTTTGTCAGTCAAGTCTCTAATTTCAAACTTTTCTTCACTTTCTAAATATTCCTTATCTGTTCTGTCTTTGGCGTACAAATCCATGGATGAGGTAGATCTTAGGCTGGAAGAACATTCTGAGAGTAATGTTTGTGTATCTTTTATTGTAGTTGTAGAACCATCAGATCCTTTGCTAAGGGTAGTTGTTTCTATTGTAGTCTTAATATTTTGTGGTGTGCCATCTTCTCTTGATATTACTTCTTTTGTAGTAACAGTAGTTATAGTCTGAGTGACCACATTTTCACCCTCTTTAATGATTTTTGTAACGGTGTCCGTTTCTGTTTTGATCTTTCCTACATTTTGCATTAAAGATAAAAGATCCGATTCGTCGTCTACAAGGGCAGTTGTCTTTTTAGGTACTTTCTCAGTTGATGTAGAAATTCTCTGAGTAAGAACATCATCTCCAACGTGAACCACTTTAGTGATTGTTTCTTCGCTGCCATCAGATTTATCGTAGGTAACTTCGCTTTGGACTCCATCACTGATTTTCACATCTTGGAAGTTACTAGGTGTCTTCGGGAGTGGACTGACTGGAACTGTTGGGGGAGTAGATACCCTGACCAAAGTTTCTATGCTTTCTGTCGTTATACCTTGCTGTACAGTATCTTCTCCAAATGCTTTATGTATAGACTCCATAAGATGTACAGCACTATCTTTCATTGCTTGTGATACACTTTTGTCGTCACTTGCTCCTAAATCAATAGGTATACTGTGCACACCCGAGTCTGATGCTTCAGAAAGAGGAATTTCTTCTTTAGGTGATCCAAGTTCCTGCGTTTTGTCGTCATGAACTTTAGTCAAATCAGTATCTTTCAACGTTGACGTAATTGAATCGTCAATTGTGAGTGACTCAACTTTTTGACTAGAGGTATCATCAGAATATAGCTTATCAGTTAGAGATTTCTTTTCCGATTTTTCAGAGCCTTCAAAACTATATTTTTCTTCAAGACTGGTTTCCTTGGACAGATCTTCGGAACTACTACCATGCGGTATGGGGGTAAGACCATCTGTCATGCTATCAAGAGAATCTTGAGTAGACTTATCATCTGGAATAGATCTCTTCTTAATTTCATGTGGCTTGCTGACAGTTTCCTTAAGGCTAGGTTCTAGCTTGGAAACAAACTGTCTCTCTTGTTTTAGCATTTCTTCAGTTTGACTCGATAAAGATAGTACTTTTGTAGCTGTAACTTGAACATGTGAGTCTTTTTTGACATCAACCCTTTCCATTACTTGACTATCTTCACTAACTGATTCACCGTCTTCGTAAATGTCTTTTTCGTCTGTGTCTAAGTCTTGAAGTTCAATTTTTTCGTCTGCAGGTTTTTTAAGGACTTCAGCTGCTACCGGACTCATTGATTTAAGCAGAAGTTTATCTTCGATGATTTTCTTTTCTTTATCGCCATTTTGTTCAGTTAGATCTTTATCACGCGTTGGCTTTTCACCTATAATTGACGTAGGTTCTTCATCAAAACATTCTTTTTCATCAATGTCTTTTTCGTCATATTTTGATTTGGTTTCAATTTCCTTTTTAGTTACTTCTGATTTTTCTGGTATATGTTTTTCAGTAGCCTTAACAGGACTTCCAATTTCTTCATCAGGTTTAGGTATGCTTAGGGCCGCTACAGGTTTTACTGAGCTAGGTTCTTGGTTAAAAGGCTGTTCTGGACTGAGTTCTTTTTCAGATTTCAATGAATCGGATGTTTTTTCATCTGATTTGGCTGAACTAGACGCTATTTCTTTTGATTTTATTGCAGTGGATTCTATATTACCGTCTGGTTTTAGATCTAGATCCAAATCAGCTTCATCTGGGACCTCAGGACTTCCCTCATCTAGCCTGGCAGGGCTAGGTACGTCTTCATCTGGCTCGTATGTAGAATGAACTTTTAAGTCTAGCAACATACTAGTAAGTTTTTCCTCTAGATTACTTGGAGTTATCTCCTCTTTTTGAGTTTTCACAAGCTTAGGTGATTCTTTATCAAGATTCTGAGAGCTAGGCGTCTTCTCGCCAGTTTTAATTGGAGTAAGTACTTTATTATCAGACTTTACTGGGCTCACTGCCTTCTCTTCAGGCTTGATTGAGCTTGGCACCTTCTCATCAGGCTCGATAGGGCTAGCTGCCTTCTCATCAGATTTGATTGGCATAGCTACCTTCTTATCGGGCTTGATTGGGCTAGCTGCCTTCTCATCAGACTTGATTGCACTAGCTGCCTTCTCGTCGGCCTTGGTTGGGCTAGCTGCTGTTTCAGCTGGCTTGTCTGAGCTAGCTGGTGTTTCAGCTGGCTTTTGTGGGCTAACTGCCTGCTCATCAGGCTTATTTGGGCTAGCTGCATTCTCATCAGGCTTGATTGGGCTAGCTGCATTCAAATCGGGCTTAGTTGGGATAGCTGCCTTATCATCAGATTTTCTTGGGCTTACTACCTTCTCATCAGGCTTTTCTGAGGTAGGTGTTTTCTCATCAGGCTTGATTGAGCTAGCTGTCTCCTCATCGGCCTTGATTGGACTAGCAGCCTTCTCATCGGGCTTGATTGGGCTAGCTGCCTCCTCATCGGGCTTGGATGGGCTAGTCGATTTCTCATCAGGCTTGATTGGGCTAGCAGCCTTCTCATCAGTAATGTCTGGACTAGCAGCTTTCTCATCGTGCTTGATTGGGCTAGCTACCTCCACATCGGGCTTGGTTGTGCTAGGTGCTTTCTTATCAGGCTTGTCTGTGCTAGCTGACTTCTCAACAGTTTTGATTGAAGTAGGTACTTTATCATCAGTCTTTCCTGAACTTACTACCTTGTCATCGGGCTTGTTTGGGCTAGCTACTTTATTATCAGGCATCTCAGAGCTAGGTGCTTTCGCATCAGGCTTGATTGGACTAGCAGCCTTCTCATCGGGCTTGTCTGGGCTAGCTGCCTTCTCATCAGGCTTGCTTGGGCTAGCTGCCTTCTCGCCGGGCTTGTCTGTGCTAGCTGCCTTCTCATCAGGCTTGTTTGGGCTAGCTGCATTTTCATCGGGCTTGTATGGGCTATCTGCCTTCTCATCAGGCTTGATTGGGCTAGCAGCTTTCTCACCGGGCTTGTCTGAGCTAGCTGGTGTTTCAGCTGGCTTGTCTGGGCTAGATGTTTTCTCATCGAGCTTGATTGGGCTTGCAGGCTTGCAGAAAGAAACTAGCCCAGACCAGCTCGATGAGAAGTCATCGAGCTGGTCTGGGCTAGTTTCTTTCTCATCAGGCTTGTCTGGGCTTGTTGTTTTCTCATCAGATTCAACGAGGCTAGACTCCTTGTCCTCAAGCTTTGTAGGACTAGGCACATCAGGCTTATCGGGGCTAGGTTCCTTCGCATCAGTCTTCATGTCATCAAGTAAGGATTGGGTAAGCTCCTTCGCTTCCAGTTTAACGGAGCTAGTTTCTTTATTATCATCCAAGGTTGGACTCGGCACCTCCTCATCAATCTTTACTGTGCTTGGCTCTTGTTCATCAGGCTTGTCCGGGCTAGATGCCTTCTGGATAGGCTTGTCTGGCATTTCATCATCATGCTCCACTAGACTTGGCACTTTTTCATCTGATTTGGTAAACGCTGAAATAACACCCATTTTTACTGTTTTGGTTTCTTTTTCCTCAAGAATTGGTGGAATTTCTTTTTGCTGTACTTCACTTGACGCCTTAACGTTACAAAGCTCCATTAGATGTTCTAAGGTAGGTTTTGAGTCACTGAGTGAAGTTTTCTTGTATGTTCTGCTGACTTTAGTACCATCTGGTAGTTCATCTTCTTCGACAGTAACGATCACTATCTTATACATCACTGTTGTTCTTGTAATGCTAAAGTATTTTTGAACAATCGTAGTGATTAAAAATGTTCGCATAATAACGACACCTTTTTCAGTAATAGTGACATATTGAGTGATAGTTTTTTCCTCCGATTCACCCATTGGTTTGAAACCCTTCAGTCTTTCTTCTATTTCTAGGTCATCGAAGAATGAGAAAGGTTTGTTTTGTGTTGGGCTACTTGGACTGGGGAGTCCATTGTCGAGCTTCTCTGAAGTGGATGCTTTCTCTTCAGACTTGATAGCGACTGGTGCCTTACCATCTACCTCCGCGGTGCTAGGCATCTTCTCCTCGGTCTTGACTGGGCTAAGTGCCCTATCATCTAATTTGACGTGACTATGGACCTCATCATCTGGTTTAGTAAGTACAGATACAACATCTAGTTGTAACGGCTTTATTACTTTTTCTCCAAATATGGAATCAATCGCTTTGTCATCAGACTTAACGGGGCTACGTTCTTTCTCATCAAGCAAGGCTGTGCTAAGCAGTTGCTCATCAGTTTTAATGGGACTAAGCTCCTTTACTTCTGGTTTGTGAGGACTAGGCGCTTTTTCTTCTGGTTTGACAGGGCCAGCTGCTTTTTTATCAGGTTTGACTGGGCTAGCTGCTTTTTCATCAGGTTTGATGAGGCTAGGTTCTTTGTCATCAGACAAACCTAACGTGACGGGCCTAAGTTCTTTATCTTCATGCAAGACTGGGCTCAGCTCCTTTTCGTATTGCTTGACGGGACTAGGTGCCTTTTCATGAGGTTTGGAAAGTACGGGTACAATTTCCAGCTCCAACGGCTTTGTGAGCTTTTCCTCAAGTTTTTCTTCTACAGTATGCATTGATTTCTCTTCAGCTTTGACAATAATAGGTTCTTTATCATTAGGCTTAACGGGGCTAGGATCCTTTAGTTCAAGTTTGTCCGGGCTAGACACCTTTTCATTTAGCTTCACTGGGCTAGGTGCCTTATCATCAGGCTTGACAGGACTAGGCTCTTTTACATCAGGCTTGATTAGGCTACGTTCTTTCTCATCAAGCATGACAGGGCTAGGCTCCTTTTCATCAGATTTGACAGGGCTAAGCTCTTTGTCATCAGACTTGACTGGGCTAGGTTCCTTCTCATCAGACTTGGCTAGGATAAGTTCATTTTCATCTGGCTTTGCTAGGTTTGGCGTCTTTTCAACCAGCAAGGCTGGGCTAGGTCCCTTCTTATCAGCCTTAGTAGGGCTAGGTACTTTTTCATCAAGTTTGTCAGGGCTAGGCTCCTTTTCATGTAGCTTCACTGGGCTATGTGCCTTGTCATCAGGCTTGACAAGGCTAGGCTCCTTTTCATCAGGCTTGACAAGGCTAGGTTCCATTTCATCAAGTTTGTCAGGGGTAGGCGCCTTTTTTTCTAGCTTCACTGGGCTAGGTGCCTTGTCATCAGGCTTGACTGGACTAGGTTCTTTGTCATCAAGCTTTGTTGGGCTTGGCATCTTTTCAGCCAGTAAGACTGAGCTTGGCTCCTCTTCGTCAGGCTTAACTGGACTGAGCTCCTTCTTATCCAACTTTTCGGGGCGATGTTCTTTATCATCAGGCTTGACGGGGCTAGGCTTTTTCTCATCGATCTTGACGAGGCTGGGCACTTCTTTCTCGAGTTCAGTAAGTACAGATACAACGTCCAGATCTAATGGTTTTGGTGGTTTTTCTTCAAGAACGAAACTTATTTCCTTTTCATCAGGCTTGACGAGAATAGATTTTTGTTCATCATGCATGGTTGGGCTAGGCAATTTCTCGTCAGACTTGGCGGGGATAGGCTCTTTTTCATTAGGTTTTTTGGGTCTAATCTCCTTCTCATCTGGTTTGACTGGGCTAGCTGCTTTATCATCAGGCTTGAAGAGGCTTAGTTCTTTGTCATCAGGTTTAACGAGGCGAGACTCCTTCGCTTCCGTTTTGACTGGACTAGTAGTTTTTTCATCAAGTTTGACGGGGCTAGGTTCCTTGTCATCGGGCTTTACTAGGTCAGTCTCCTTCTCATCAGGCTTGATGGGGCTGGGTGCCTTTTCGTCAAGTTTTGTAAAAACAGGTACAATGGCCAACTCCAACGGCTTCGTTGGTTTTTCTTCAAGAATGGAGCTAATTGATTTTTCATCAGGCTTGACGGGGCTAGTTTCTTTGTCACCAGGCTTAACGAGACTAGAATCCTTCTCATCAGGCTTGATAGGGCTGGACTCTTTCTCATCAGGTTTGATAGGGCTGAGCTTCTTCTCATCAGGTTTGACAAGACTAGGCTCCTTCTCATCGGGTTTGACAGGGCTAGGCTCCTTCTCATCAGGTTTGACAGGGCTAGTCTTAAGTTTGACAGAGCTAGGCTCCTTTTCATCAGATTTGATGGGGCTACGCTCGTTCTCATCAGATTTGATAGGGCTGGGCTCCTTCTCATCAGATTTGACAGGACTAGGCTCTTTCTTATCAGGTTTGGCAGGGCTAGGCTCCTCCTCATCAGTTTTCACAGGGCTAGTCTCTTTCTCATCAGCTTTGACAGGGCTAGGCTCCTTCTCGTCAAGCTGGACGGGGCTAGATTCTTTCTTTTCGTATGTTGTATCTGGCAAAGCTTTACTTAACGTTAACTCAAGACCCGTTGTTATATCCTCATCAGATATTGGAGTTGGTTCTTTCACTTCAATTTTT
Source organism: Dryobota labecula (assembly GCA_947523025.1). Classification (NCBI taxonomy): domain Eukaryota; kingdom Metazoa; phylum Arthropoda; class Insecta; order Lepidoptera; family Noctuidae; genus Dryobota; species Dryobota labecula. The sequence continues at coordinate 24,731,786 of OX383295.1, read as the reverse complement.
ACTGTACTCTTCTTAGGCCTCATATCAGCAATGGAGACCTCTTTAAAGGTTCTACTGGATTTCGTACCATCTGTATATTCGTCTGCCTCCATAGAGATTACAGTTATTTTATATTTGGTTATAGTTCTACTTATATTAGAGTATTCTTGAATTATTGTAGTTATTACTGTTTTTCTTTTAATGACAAGACCATGTTCAGTTACAGTAACTATCTGAGTCGTTGTGTCTTCTTCGGTTTCGCCTACCGGTTCAAATCCTTGTAACTGCTTTTCAATTTCTAATTCATCCTGAGTTGGGCTTGGTGTTTCTCTGTCTAAAACTGATAAAGTCTTTTTATCAGGCTTGACGTTGCTTAATTCTTTTAAATCTGGTTTTTCTGGACTTGGTGCTTTCTCATCAGGTCTGGCAGGGCTAGGCGCTTTATCATCAAAGTGGACAGGGCTGGTTGCTCCAATATCAGGCTTGATTGGACTAGCTACTTTTTTAACAGACTTGACTGAGGATAGTTCTTTTACATCTGTGAGCTCAGTATCATCCATTAAAGCTGGACTTAGTACTTCTTCATCAGAGTCAACTGGGCTTGTTGTCTTGAAACTTGAAATTAAATCAAGTTTTACTGGTTTTAGCACTTTTTCAACTGGACTGTCCACTTTTCCAAACTTTTCGGGGCTTCGTGCCTTCTCATCAGGCTTGGCTAGGCTTAGTTCTTCCTTCACAGATGGCACCAGACTAGGCACTTTCTCATCAGGCTTGGCTGGGCTAAGTTCATCCTTCACAGATGATACTAGACTTGGTGCCTTCTCATCTGGTTTGGTTGCGCTTAGTTCTTCTTTCAGAGATGATACCGGGCTGGGCACCTTCTCATCAGGCTTGACTGAGCTAAGTTCATCCTTAACAGATGATACTGGGCTTAGTTCCTTCTCATCTGGTTTGGTTGCGCTTAGTTCTTCCTTCACAGATGACTCCGGGCTCGTTACCTTCTCATCAGGCTTGGTTGTGGTTTCCTCTTTCACAGATGGCACCGGGCTTGGCACTTTTTCTTCAGGCTTGGTTGAGCTTAGTTCATCCTTTATAGATGGTACCGGGCTGGGCACCTTGTCATCAGACTTGGCTGGGCTAAGTTCATCCTTCACAGTTGAAACTGGGCTTGGTGCCTTCTCATCAAGTTTGGTTGGACTTAGTTCTTCCTTCAAAGATGACACTGAGCTGGGCACCTTTTCATCAGGCTCGGTTGTGGTTTCGTCCTTCACAGATAGCACCGGACTGGGCACCGTCTCATCGGGCTTGACTGAGCTTAGTTCATCCTTCACAGATGGCTCCAGGCTGGACACCTTTTCATCAGACTTGGCTGAGCTAAGTTCATCCTTCACAGATGATACTGGGCTTGGTGCTCTCTCATCATGTTTGGTTGGGCTTAGTTCTTCCTTTAAAGATGACACTGGGCTGGGCACCTTTTCATCAGTTTTGGTTGGGGTTTCGTCCTTCACAGATGGCACCGAGCTGGGCACCGTCTCATCGGGCTTGGCTGAGCTTAGTTCGTCCTTCGCAGATGGCTCCAGGCTGGATACCTTTTCATCAGACTTGGCTGAGCTAAGTTCATCCTTCACAGATGATACTGGGCTTGGTGCCCTCTCATCATGTTTGGTTGGGCTTAGTTCTTCCTTTAAAGATGACACTGGGCTGGGCACCTTTTCATCAGCTTTGGTTGTGGTTTCGTCCTTCACAGATGGCACCGAGCTGAGCACCGTCTCATCGGGCTTGGCTGAGCTTAGTTCGTCCTTCGCAGATGGCTCCAGGCTGGATACCTTTTCATCAGACTTGGCTGAGCTAAGTTCATCCTTCACAGATGATACTGGGCTTGGTGCCCTCTCATCATGTTTGGTTGGGCTTAGTTCTTCCTTTAAAGATGACACTGGGCTGGGCACCTTTTCATCAGCTTTGGTTGTGGTTTCGTCCTTCACAGATGGCACCGGGCTGAGCACCGTCTCATCGGGCTTGGCTGAGCTTAGTTCGACCTTCGCAGATGGCTCCAGGCTGGACACCTTTTCATCAGACTTGGCTGAGCTAAGTTCATCCTTCGCAGATGATACTGGACTTGGTGCCTTCTCATCAAGTTTGGTTGGGCTTATTTCTTCCTTCAAAGATGACACTGGGCTGGGCACCTTTTCATCAGGCTTGGTTGTGGTTTCATCTTTCACAGATGGCACCGGGCTGGTCACCATTTCATCGGGCTTGGCTGAGCTTAGTTCGTCCTTCAAAGATGACTCCGGGCTGGGCACCTTTTCATCAGACTTTGCTGGGCTAAGTTCATCTTTCACAGATGATACTGGGCTTAGTACCTTCTCATCTGGTTTGGATGGGCTTAGTTCTTCATTCACAGATGGCACCGGGCTGGGCACCTTCTCATTAGGCTTGGCTGGTCTTAGTTCTTGCTTAACAGATGGCATCGGACTGGGCACCTTCTCATCAGGCTTAGATGGGCTAAGTTCATCTTTCACATATGATACTGGGCTTGGTATCTTCTCCTCTTGCTTGGTTGGGCTTAGTTCTTCCTTAACAGGTGGCACTGGGCTGGGCACCTTCTCATCAAGCTTGGCCGAGGTTTTGTCCTTCACAGATGGCACCAAGCTGGGCACCTTCTCATCAGGCTTGACTGAGCTTAGTTCGTCCTTCACTGATGACACCGGACTAGGCACCGTCTTGTCAGGTTTGACTGGCCTTGCTGCTTCTACATCAGTTTTGACTAGGCTAGCTGCTTTTTCATCAGGTTTGATTGGGCTAGGCTCCTTTTCATCTGGTTTGGCAGGCCTAATATCTGCCTTCTCAGAAAATACTGGGCTTGGGGTTTCATCAAGCTTAACTGAGCTGAGTTCCTCCTTTATAGATGGCACCGGGCTGGGCACTTTCTCATCAAGCTTGGCTGTGCTAAGTTCATCTTTTTCAATCAAGACTGGGCTTGGCTCCATCTCATCAGACTTAGCTGGGCTATGTTTTTCTTTCAAAGATGATACTGAGCTTGATGTCTTATCACCAGGCTTCGCAGGGCTTAATTCTTCCTCCACAGATGATACTGAACTTGGTGCCTGCTCATCAGGCTTATCAGAGCTGGGTTTTTTCTCAACAAGTTTTATTAGACTAGGTGCCATTTCATCTAATTTCGCAAGGGTTGGCTCCTTCTCGTCGGTCTTAATGGGACTCGATGCCTTTTCATCAAGTTTGGTAAGTACAGATACAACGTCCAGCTCTATTGGTTTTGTTATTTTTTCTTCAAGAACGGATTTAATTGCTTTCTCATCAGGTTTAACTGGGCTAGGATCCTTCTCATCTGGTTTGACCGGGCTTAGTTCTTCCTTCACAGATGATATTGAGCTTGATGCCTTCCCATCTGGTTTGGCTGGGATCGGCATCTTTTCATCAGTTTCGGTAAGTATAGATACAACGTCCAACTTTAACGGTTTTGTTATTTTTTCTTCAAGAACGGAAATAATTGCTGTTTCATCAATTTTAACTGGGCTTGGTGCCTTTTCATCTAGTTTCGCTGGGCTAAGTTCATCCTTCACAGAAGATGCAGGGCTGGGCGCTTTCTCTTCGGCCTTGACCGGACTTGGTGCCTTCTCATCAGGCTTAATTGGGCTTAGTTCTCCTTTTTCAATCAAGACTGGGCTTGGTGCTTTCTCATCTGGTTTGGCTGGAGTAAGTTCATCCTTCAGTGATGATACTGGGCTGGATGCTTTCTCACCTGATTTGGCTGGGCTAAGTTTATCCTGCAGAGATGAAACTGGGCTGTGTGCTTTCTCATCAGGCTTAACTGCGCTTACTTCTTCCTTTACAGGTGACACCGGGCTGGGCATTTTTTCATCAAGCTCGGCTGGGCTTAGTTTATCCTTTACAGACGATACTGGGCTTGGTGCCTTCTCATCTGATTCGGCTGGGCTAAATTCATCCTTTATAGATAGTACTGGGCTTGGTGCTTTCTCATCTGGCTTGTCTGGGCTTGTTTCTTTCTCATCGAGTTTGATTGGACTTGGTTCCTTCTCATCTGATGTAATAAGGCTTGGCTTTCTTTCATCAAGCTTGACAAGGCTTGGTTCATCCTCGAAAAGCTTGATAGAGCTAGGCTCCTTCCCATCTGCCTTGAAGGGGCTTGGCGCCTTTTCATCTGGTTTGGTTAGTACGGATAAAACGTCTAATTCTAATGGTTTTGTAAATTTTTCTTCAAGTACTGGACTAATAGGTATTTCATCAGGCTGAGTTGGGCGCAGTTCTTCCTTTATAGATGATACTGGGCTTGGTGCCTTCTCATCTGGTTCGGCTGGGCTTTGAGTCTTCTCATCAGGCTTGGGTGGGCTTAGTTCATCTTTCACAGACAAAACTGGGCTTATTGCCTTCTCATCTGATTTGGCTGGGCTAAGTTCATCCTTAACAGATTGCACCGGGCTTGGTGCTTTCTCATCAGGCTTGTCTGAGCTTATTTCATTCTTCTCAGAGGATACTGGGCTTGATGTCTTATCACCAGGCTTCGCAGGACTTAATTCTTCCTTCACAGATGATACTGAACTTGATGCCTGCTCATCAGGCTTATCAGAGCTGGGTTTTTTCTCAACAGGTTTTATTAGGCTAGGTGCCGTTTCATCTAATTTCGCAGGGGTTGGCTCCTCGTCGGTCTTATTGGGACTCGATGCTTTTTCATCAGGTTTGGTAAGTACAGATACAACATCTAGCTCTAATAGCTCTAACGGTTTTAATTTTTCTTCAAGAACGGAACTAAGTGCTTTCTCATGAGGCTTTACTGGGCTAGACTCCTTCTCATCAGGTTTGATTGGGCTAAGTACTTCTTTATCAGTTGAAATTTGGCTCAGTGGCTTCTCAACAGGCTGTGCTGCGCTAGGTGCCTTCTCGCCAGGCTTGGCCGGGGTTGGTTCCTTTTCACCAGGCTTGACTGGGCTAGATAGTTTATCAGCAGGTTCGACAAAGCCAAGTTCTTCTTTTTCAAATAAGACTTGGCCCAACGCCTTCTCATCAGTGTCAATTGGGCTAGGTGCCTTTTCGACAAGTTTGACTGGGCTTTGTGCCTTCTCATCAGGCTTAATTGGGCTTGGTGTCTTGTCATCAGGTTTGATTTGGCTAACTTCGTTAATATCCAGCTTATCCTGGCAAGGTTCTTCAACATCTGGGTGGAGAGGGACCGAGCTATGTTCTTCTTTTTCAGTCGAGACTGGACTTGGTTCCTTCGATATTTTCTTTTCAACTTTTATTTCAATGGCCTCTGATTTTGGACTGAGTTCTTCTGGTTTTTCATGTTGAAGTAATTTATCGGATATAAATTCTTTCGTCTTGTCAATCGTTTCTTCAAATTTGCTTAATAGAGTTTTTGCGACCGTCGCTTTTTCTACTGCAAATTCTTTAGATTTACTTAATAAATCTTCACCATCGATTTCCTTTTCCATTTGTTTGATGTCATGAATATCTTTTTCTTGACCAACTTGCTTGTCATCAAGTTTGTCAGAAATGATATCTTTTTTCGTGATTTCATCAAGTTTTTCTTTTGGTTTTAAGTCTTGTTTTGTATCAATAGAATCATCAGATTCGATTGAGGGTGATTTTGTTATATCCTTGATTTCGATATCAAGTGATTTCAATGCAACGATTGTTTTGTCTATGGTTACTACTACTTTGTCGGTAATCTTTTCATCTACTTCTTTTTCGGAAATCAGTTTTTTCATATCTTCTTTGGCTGATAGTGGGCTTGGAACTCGTTGTGAGTCTGAGTCTTCTAAATGGCTATCTTTCATAGCGTCAAGAAGTTCCTTTTCAGTAAGCAAGTCACGTTCTGCACTTATTATATCTTGTGTTTTCATCGTGACTTTGGCTAGACTCAGTTTTCTTTCAGTGTCTTTCATTGTGTCTAGTATAAGTTCAGGGCTTGGTATTTCATCTTCAGATTGATCTTGTGTGTCGGTGTGAATAGTGAGTTCTTTCGTAATCTTTTCAGGTGTAAGGTCATCTTTGATTTTGATACCTTGATCCACTTCTTTTATCTGAGCCTCCTTCTCTGGACTAGGTTCTTTTACAGGAACTTTGCTGAGAACGGCATCAGAAATTTTAAGGACTTGTGGTTTCTCATCGATGGTGATTTTTTGTTTGTCTACTTTATTTGCCTCTAAAATATGTGACAGTTTAGGTTCCTCCACTGGACTTTCTTTAGTGTCGTCTACTTTCTCTTCGGTAGAAATAGTTTCAAGTTCTTCGTAAGCTTCACCAAGAAGATCTTCGTCAACGAGAACAAAGCCGTCTTCGTCCAAGTGCTCTTCCTTTTTATCTTTATGTTTGTCATCAACTTTTATCGGCAAAGTTTTATCTTTTTCTATTGAGGTTACCTTTTCATGTGGTTTAACTGGACTAGTAGTCTTCTCTTCAGTTGTAGGAGAACTAAGTTCGTTCTCGTCAGGTGTTACCACTTTGGCCTCCTTTTCGGTCAACACGGGACCAGAAAATGTATCTACTAACTTTCCTTGGCTAAGTTGTTTCTCGTCCGGGCTGGGTGATCTTCCTTTTGATGTTAATAGACTTTGTTTTCTTTCATCAAGCTTGACTGGACTGGGCTCTTTCTCGTCAGATTTGACTGGGCTTGGCTCTTTTTCATAAGCGGTAACTGAGCTTTCCTCCTTCACATCAGGCTTGACTGGACTGGACTCTTTTACGTCACCTTTGACTGGGCTTGCTGCCTTTTCAACAAGTTTGACCGGGCTAGGCGCCTTTTCTTCTAATTTGATTGGGCTTAGTACCTTCTCAAAAAGTTGAACTTGAGGTGTACTTGAATCTGTATCTTCAATATCTGGTTTCGGTAATGATATTCCTTTCTCTGGACTGAATTTAGGCTTATTATCAGCAAGAGTAACAGTTCTAATAGTTCGGGTCTTAATATTGCCATCGGGAAGTTCATCTTCTTCAGTAGTCAAAACTATCGTTTTGTACCGTAGACTTGTTCTAGTTATATTGCTATATTCATGGATGATTGTCTTAATGATAGTTTTTCGTTTTACAACGATGCCATTTTCAGTAATGGTTACGAACTGAGTGCTTGTGTCTTCTTCTGGTTTTCCCACTGATTCGAAACCTTGAAGACATTCGTCAATTTCTATTTCTTGGTCTTCATCAAAGATCAAGCAAGGTGACTTTTCTTTAGGAGTAACAGGCTCATCTAAGCTTGTTATTGTTTCTTCAGGCTTAATAAGTATTGGCTCTACATCAAGATGAATTGGTTTAGTCACCTTGTCATCATGTTTGTCAGATTTCATTTCGATAGGTGCCCTTTGATCTGGTTGGACAGGGCTAGGCGCTTTACTATCTGGTTTTACCGGACTTTGCTCCATCTCATCTGGCTTGACCAGGCTAGGCTTTTTCTCATCTGACTTGAGAGGGCTAGGCACTTTTTCATGAGGTTCTATCGGGTTAGTCACCTTTTCATCAGCTTTGACCAAGGAAGGCGATTTTTCGTATCCTTTGACCGGGCTAGGTTCCTTCTCACCTAGCTTGACCGGGCTAAGTACTTTCTCATCAGGTTTGATCGGGCTAGGTGCTTTCTCATCAGGTTTGATTGGGCTAGGCGCCTTCTCATCTAGTTTGACTATGCTTGGCTCCTCGTCTTCAGATTTAATAAGGCTAGGTTCCTTATCACCAGGTTTCATAGGGCTAGGCGCCTTCTCTTCAAGTTTCTCTAAGCCTGACTTCTCATCATCAGGTTTGATTAGGCTTAGTTTTCTAACGTCAGGCTTGAGCGGGCTTGATATCTTCTCGTGAGGTTTGACTGGGCTAGGTTCTCTCTCATCAAGATATAATGGACTTGGTGCCTTCTGTTCAGACGTGATTATGATAGGTTTTCTTTCATCAGGCATCACTGGGCTTGGCTCTTTTTCTTCAGGTTTGATTAAGCTTGCTGCCTTTTCATCCAGCTTGACTGAGCTTGGCTTCGTTTTGTCAAGTTTGACGGCGCTTGGTTCGAGAACCTCAAGTTCAACGGAACTAGGTTTTTTCTCATCAGGTTCACTGGTAATAAAACTAAGATCCACTAATTTGGTCACTTTCTCAACAGATGTAATACTTGAAACATCTTCATCAGTTTCTGAAAGACTTAATTCTTTTTCTTCGGCCTTAATTGGACTATCTTCTTGCGTGACAAGGTTTTGCTTCTTTTCGTCCAGCTTGACTGGGCTAGGAGTTTTCTCGTCAGGTTTGAATGGGCTTGGCTCTTTCTGGTCAGGTTTTATTAGGCTAAGCTCCTTTTCATCAGTTTTAAGAAGGCTAGGCTCCTTCACACTTGGCTCCACCGGGCTAAGCAACTTTTTATCTAGTTTGATTGTGCTGGTATCCTTTTCGTCGAGTTTATCTAGGCTAGGCGCTTTATCATCAAGTTCAACAAGGCTAGGCGCTTTTTCATCTGGCTCGACGGGAATTAGTTTGAGAACGTCAAGTTTAACAAGACGAGGTTCTTTCTCATCAAGTTTGCTGGTAATAAAACTAAGATCAACTGGTTTTGTCACTTTCTCTACAGATGTTATACTCAAAATATCTTCATCAGTTTCTGCAGGCTTTCTTAGACTATGTGTCTCCTCCTCTGGCATGATAAGGCTTGGCTTCCTTTCGTCCAGCTTGTCAGAGCTTGGTTCTTTCTCGTCAAGCTTGATAGGAGTTTCCTCTACAAGATGAATTGGGATAGGTGATTCCTGCAAATAAACTGGACTTTGTATTTTAACGTCAGCCTTGGTGGAAGTTGGTACTTTCTCGTCAGCTTTAATTGTGCTTGGCTCCTCGTCTTCAGATTTAGTACAGCTGGGTGCCTTCTCATCTATCTTGACTGGGCTTGGCTCCTGTTCATCAGACTTGACGGGGCTTAGTACTTCCTTATCAAACTCAATTACATCAGGCTCTGCCTTTTCAGTCATTTCTGGGCTTAATGGTTCCTTTTCACCTGGTTTTGCAAGAGAAAGTTCCTTTATTTCTAGCTTTTCAAGGCTAGGTTCCATCTCATGTAGGTGAACCGGGCTGGGTAATTTTTCACTTGATTTGACTTCACTAGGTTCCTTCTCGACTGACACAGGAGGGCTTGGCTCCTTCTCGAGTGTCTCAACATGACTTGACTTCATTTCTTCAGTTGTGATTGCGTTTGGTGCCTTCTCATCGGGCTTGACTGGGCTTGGATCTTTTTCTTTAAGATGAATTAAGCTACGTGCTTTCTCTTCTGGAGTGATAAGGTTTGGTTTTCTCTCATCAGGCATTACTGAGCTTGGCTTCTTCTCATCAGGCTTGACTAGGCTTGGCTCTTTTTCGTCCAGATGAACCGGGCTAGGTGCCATCTCCTCTAGTGTGATAGTGCTTGGTTTTGTCTCATCAGGCTTGATTAAACTTGGTTCTGTCTCGTCAAGATGTACTGGACTGGATGTTTTTTCCTCTGGTGTGATAAGGCTTGGTTTCCTCTCATCAGGCTTAACTGGGCTTGGCTCTTTCTCCTCAGGCTTGTCTGGGCTTGGTTTTTTCTCGTCAGGCTTGACTGAGCTTGGTTCTATATCATCGACTTTGTCTGGGCTTGGCTTCTTCTTGTCAGACTTGACTGGGCTTGGCTCTTTCTCGTCAAGATGTACTGGACTAGGTGCCTTCTCCTCTGGCGTGATAAGGCTTGATTTTCTCTCATCAGACGTGACTGGGCTTGGCTCTTTCTCCTCAGGCTTGTCTGGGCTTGGTTTTTTCTCGTCAGGCTTGACTGAGCTTGGTTCTATATCATCGAACTTGTCTGGGCTTGGCTTCTTCTTGTCAGACTTGACTGGGCTTGGCTCTTTCTCGTCAAGATGTACTGGACTAGGTGCCTTCTCCTCTGGCGTGATAAGGCTTGATTTCCTCTCATCAGACTTGACTGGGCTTGGCTCTTTCTCGTCAGGCTTGACTGGGCTTGGTTCTTTCTTATCAGGCATGTCTGGGCTTGGCTCCTTCTCGTCAAGCTTGACTGGGCTTGGCTCTTTCACATCAAAATGTACTGGACTAGATGCCTTCTCCTCTGGCGTGATAAGGCTTTCCAGGCTGGTCCTTTCATCAGACTTGACATGACTTGGGTCTTTCTCGTCATGCTTGACTGGGCTTGGTTCTTTCTCATCAGGCTTGACTGGGGTTGGCTCTTTCTCATCAGGCTTAACTAAGTTTGGTTCTTTCTCATCAGGCTTGTCTGGGCTTGGCTCTTTCTCGTCAAGCTTGACTGGGCTTGGCTCTTTCTCGTCAAGAGGTACTGGGCAAGAAGCCTTCTCTTCTGGTTTGATAAGGCTTGGTTTTCTCTCATCAGGCTTTACTGAGCTTGGCGCCTTCTCATCAGGCTTGACTGGGCTTGGCTCTTTTTCGTCAAGATGAACCGAGCTAGGTGCCTTCTCTTCTGGTGTGATATAGCTTGGTTTCTTCTCATCAGTCTTAACTGGGCTTAGCTCTTTCTTGTCAGGCTTGACTGGGCTTGGTTCTTTCTCGTAAGGCTTGTCTGGGCTTGGCTCCTTCTCATCAAGCTTGACTGGGCTTGGTTCTTCCTCATCAAGATGAACCGGGCTAGGTGCCTCCTCTTCTGGTGTGATAAGACTTGGTTTTCTCTCATCAGGCTTTACTGAGCTTGGCTCTTTCTCATCAGGCTTGACTGGGCTTGACTCTTTCTCGTCAAGATGAACCGGGCTAGGTGCTTTCTCCTCTGGTGTTATAAGGCTTGGTTTCTTCTCATCAGTCTTAACTGGGCTTGGCTTTTGCTCGTCAGGCTTGACTGGGCTTGGTTCTTTCTCATCAGGCCTGTCTGGGCCTGGTTCCTTCTCATCAAGCTTGACTGGGCTTGGTTCATTTTCATCAGGCCTGTCTGGGCCTGGTTCCTTCTCATCAAGCTTGATTGAGATTGGCTCTTTCTCATCAGGCTTGACTGGGCTTGGCTCTTTCTCGTCAAGATGAATCGGGCTAAGTGCCTTCTCTTCTGGTGTGATAAGGCTTGGTTTCTTCTCATCAGTCTTAACTGGGCTTGGCTTTTTCTCGTCAGGCTTGATTGGGCTTGGTTCTTTCTCATCAAGCCTGTCTGGGCCTGGTTCCTTCTCATCAAGCTTGATTGAGCTTGGCTCTTTCTCGTCAAGATGAACCGGGCTAGGTGCCTTCTCTTCTGGTGTGATATGGCTTGGTTTCTTCTCATCAGTCTTAACTGGGCTTGGCTCTTTCTCATCAGGCTGGACTGGGCTTGGCTCCTTCTCATCAGGCTTGTCTCGGGTTGGCTCATCAGGCTCGACTAAGCTTGGTTCTTTCTCATCAGGCTTGTCTGGGCTTGGCTCTTTCTCGTCAAAATGAACCGGGCTAAGTGCCTTCTCTTCTGGTGTGATAAGGCTTGGTTTCTTCTCATCAGTCTTAACTGGGCTTGGCTCTTTCTCGTCAGGCTTAACTTGGCTTGGTTCTTTCTCATCAGGCCTGTCTGGGCCTGGTTCCTTCTCATCAAGCTTGTCTGGGCTTGGTTCTTCTTCATCAGGCCTGTCTGGGCCTGGTTCCTTCTCATCAAGCTTGATTGAGCTTGGCTCTTTCTCGTCAAGATGAACCGGGCTAGGTGCCTTCTCTTCTGGTGTGATATGGATTGGTTTCTTCTCATCAGTCTTAACTGGGCTTGGCTCTTTCTCATCAGGCTGGACTGAGCTTGGCTCCTTCTCATCAGGCTTGTCTCGGGTTGGCTCATCAGGCTCGACTAAGCTTGGTTCTTTCTCATCAGGCTTGTCTGGGCTTGGCTCTTTCTCGTCAAAATGAACCGGGCTAAGTGCCTTCTCTTCTGGCGTGATGAGACTTCGTTTCCTCTCATCAGGCTTGACTAGGCTTGGCTCTTTCTCGTCAGACTTGACTGGGCTTGGTTCTTTCTCATCAGGCTTGTCTAATAGGCCTGGCTCCTCGTCAGGCTCGACTGGGCTTGGCTCTTTTTCGTCAAGATGTACTGGACTAGGTGCTTTTTCCTCTGGCGTGACAAGGCTTGATTTCCTCTCATCAGGCTTGAGTGGGCTCGGGTCTTTTTCGTCAGGCTTGATTGGGCTTGGTTCTTTCTCGACAGGCTTGACTGTGCTTGGCTCCTTCTCATCAGGCTTGACTGAGGTAGGCTCTTGCTCGTCAAGATGAATTGGACTAGGTGCCTTCTCTTCTGGGGTGATGAGGCTTGATTTCTTTTCATCAGACTTGACTGGGCTTGCCTTTTTTTCATGAATATGTACTGGGCTGGCTGCCTTCTCTTCACTTCTTTTCTCCTCTGGTGTGATAAGACTTTGTTTCCTCTCATCAGTCTTGACTGGGCTTGGCTCTTTCTGTTCAGGCTTGACTGGGCTTGGTTTTTTCTCATCAGGCTTGTCTGGGCTTGGCTCCTTCTCATCAGGCTTAACTGGGCTTGGCTCCTTCTCGTCAGGCTTAACTGGGCTTGGCACTTTATCTTTAAGATGTACTGAACTTGGTGCCTTCTCCTTTGGCATGATAAGGCTCGATTTCCTCTCAACAGGCTTGACTGGGCTTGGGTCTTTCTCATCAGGCTTGATTGGGCTTGGTTTTATCTCATCAGGCTTCTTTGGGCTTGGCTCCTTCTCGTCAGGCTTAATTGGGCTTGGCTCTTTCTCTTCAAGATGTACTGGACTTGGTGCCTTCTCCTCTGGCATGATAAGGCTCGATTTCCTCTCATCAGGCTTGACTGGGCTTGGTTCTTTCTCATCAGGCTTGATTGGGCTTGGTTTTATCTCATCAGGCTTCTTTGGGCTTGGCTCCTTCTCGTCAGGCTTAATTGGGCTTGGCTCTTTCTCTTCAAGATGTACTGGACTTGGTGCCTTCTCCTCTGGCATGATAAGGCTCGATTTCCTCTCATCAGGCTTGACTGGGCTTGGTTCTTTCTCATCAGGCTTGATTGGGCTTGGTTTTATCTCATCAGGCTTCTCTGGGCTTGGCTCCTTCTCGTCAAGCTTAATTGGGCATGGCTCTTTCTCTTCAAGATATACTGGACTTGGTGCCTTCTCCTCTGGCGAGATAAGGCTTGATTTCCTCTCATCTGGCTTGACTGGGCTTGGGTCTTTCTCGTCAGGCTTGACTGGACTTGGCTCTTTTTCATCAAGATGAACCGGGCTAGGTGCCTTCTCTTCTGGTGTGATAAGGCTCGATTTCTTTTCATCAGCCTTGACTAGGCTTGACTCTTTCTGATCAGGCGCGACTGGGCTTGGCTCTTTCTCATCAGGCTCGACTGGGCTTGGCACTTTCTCATCAGGTTTGACTGGGCTTGGCTCTTTTTCATCAAGATAAACTGGGCTAGGTACCTTCTCTTCTGGTGTGATAAGGCTCGCTTTCCTTTCTCCAGGCTTGACTGGGCTTGGCTTTTTCTGCTCAGGCTCAACTGGGCTTCGCTCTTCTTCATCAGGCTTGACTGGGCTTGGCTCTCTTTCATCAAGATGAACCGGGATAGTTGCCTTCTCTTCTGGTATGATAAGGCTCGCTTTCCTTTCTCCAGGCTTTACTGGGCTTGGCTCTTTTTGCTCAGGCTCAACTGGGCTTGGGTCTTTTTCATCAAGCTTGACTGGGCTTGGCTCTTTTTCATCAAGATGACCCGGGCTAGGTGCCTTCTCTTCTGGTGTGATAAGGCTCAGTTTCTTTTCATCAGCCTTGACTGGGCTTGACTTTTTCTGATCAGGCTCGACTGGGCTTGGCTCTTTCGCATCAGGCTGGACTGAGCTTTGCTCTTTCTCATCAGGCTTGACTGGGCTTGGCACTTTCTCGTCAAGATGTACTGGACTAGGTGCCTTCTCTTCTGGTGTGATAAGGCTCGATTTCCTTTCATCAGCCTTGACTGGGCTTGTCTCTTTCTGATCAGGCTCGACTGGGATTGGCTCTTTCTCATCAGGCTCGACTGGGCTTGGCTCTTTCTCATCAAGCTTGACTGGGCTTGGCTCTTTCTGCTCAGGCTCGACTGGGCTTGGCTCCTTCTCATCAGGCTTGACTGGGCTTGGTTCTTTTTCATCAAGATAATCTGTGCTTGGTGCCTTCTCTTCTGGTGTGATAAGGCTTGATTTTCTCTCATCAGGCTTGACTGGGCTTGACTCTTTCTCGTCAAGATGTACTGGACTAGGTGCCTTCTCTTCTGGTGTGATAAGGCTTGATTTTCTTTCATCAGCCTTGACTGGGCTTGACTCTTTCTCATCAGGCTCGACTGGGCTTGGCTCTTTCTCATCAGGCTCGACTGGGCTCGGCTCCTTCTCATCAGGCTTGACTGGGCATGGTTTTTTTTCATCAGACTTGACTGAGCTTGCCTCTTTCTCCTCAAAATGTACTGGACTATGTGCCTTCTCCTCTGGTGTAATTAGGCTCGGTTTCCTAGCATCAGGCTTGACTGTGCTTGATGCCATCTCTTCTGGTGTGATAAGGCTTGATTTCCTCTCATCAGCCTTGACTGGGCTTGACTCTTTCTCATCAGGCTCGACTAGGCTTGGCTCTTTCTCATCAGGATCGACTGTGCTTAGCTCCTTCTCATCAGACTTGACTGGGCTTGGTTCTTTTTCATCAAGATAAACTGTGCATGGTGCCTTCTCTTCTGGTGTGATAAGGCTTGGTTTTCTCTCATCAGGCTTGACTGGGCTTGGTTCTTTCTCATCAAGCTTGACTAGGCTTGGTTCCTTTTCGTCAGACTTGACTGGGCTTGACTCTTTCTCATCAGGCTCGACTGGGCTTGGCTCTTTCTCATCAGGCTCGACTGGGCTCGGCTCCTTCTCATCAGGCTTGACTGGGCATGGTTTTTTTTCATCAGACTTGACTGAGCTTGCCTCTTTCTCCTCAAAATGTACTGGACTATGTGCCTTCTCCTCTGGTGTAATTAGGCTCGGTTTCCTAGCATCAGGCTTGACTGTGCTTGATGCCATCTCTTCTGGTGTGATAAGGCTTGATTTCCTCTCATCAGCCTTGACTGGGCTTGACTCTTTCTCATCAGGCTCGACTAGGCTTGGCTCTTTCTCATCAGGATCGACTGTGCTTAGCTCCTTCTCATCAGACTTGACTGGGCTTGGTTCTTTTTCATCAAGATAAACTGTGCATGGTGCCTTCTCTTCTGGTGTGATAAGGCTTGGTTTTCTCTCATCAGGCTTGACTGGGCTTGGTTCTTTCTCATCAAGCTTGACTAGGCTTGGTTCCTTTTCGTCAGACTTGACTGGGCTTGCCTCTTTCTCCTCAAAATGTACTAGACTATGTGCCTTCTCCTCTGGTGTAATTAGGCTCGGTTTCCTATCATCAGGCTTGACTGGGCTTGGCTCTTTTTCGCCAAAATTTACAGGGCTCGTTGCCTTTTCCTTTGGTGTGATTAGGCTTGGTTTTCTTTCATCAAGATTGACTGGGCTTAGCTCTATATCATCAAGATGTACTGGACTAGGTGCCTTCTCCTCTGTTGTGATAAGACTTGGTCCTTTCTCATCAGACTTGACTGCGCTTGGCTCTTTTTCATCAAGATGTACTGGGCTTGGTGCTTTCTCTTCTGGTGTGGGAAGGCTTAATTTCTTCTCATCAGGCTTGTCTGGGCTTGACTCTCTCTTAATAAGATATTCTGGTCTATGTGCCTTCTCCTCTGGTGTAATGCGGCTTGGTTTCCTTTCATCGGGCTTGACTGGGGTTGGTTCTTTCTCGTCAAGATGTACTGGGCTAGCTGTCTTCTCCTCTGATGTAATAAGGCTTAGTTTTCTTTCATCATGCTCGCCTGGGCTTGACTCTTTCTCGTCAGGCTTGACTAGGCTTGACTCTTCCTCATCAAGATGTTCCGGACTGAGAGTCTTCTCCTCTCGTGTGATAAGGCTTGGTTTCTTATCATCAGGCTTGACTGGGGAAAGTTCTTTCTCGTCAAGATGTACCGGTATAGGTGTCATTTCCTCTTGAGTAATAAGGCTTGGTTTTTTTTCATCAAGCTTGACTGCGGTTGGTTCTTTCTCGTCAAGATCTAATAGGCTAGCTATCTTCTCCTCTGGTGTAATAAGGCTTGGTTTCCTTTCATCAGACTTGACTGGGCTTGGCTCTTTCTCGTCAAGACGTATTGGACTAGGCGCCTTCCCCTCTGGTGTAACTAGGCTTGGTTTCCTTTCATCAGGCTTGACTGGGCTTGGTTCTTTCTCGTCAGGCTTGACTGGACTTGGTTCTTTCTCGTCAACATGTACTGGGCTAGGTGCCTTCTCTTTTAATGTGATAAGGCTTGGTTTCTTTTCACCAGATTTGATTGGGCTTGGTTCTTTCTCGTCAAAATGAACTGGGCTTGGCGCCTTCTCATCTGGGGTAATAAGGCTTGTTTTCCTTTCACCAGGCTTGACAGGGCTCGGTTCTTTCTCGTCAAGATATACCGGACTAGGTGCCTTCCCTTTTAATGTGATAAGGCTTGGTTTCCTTTCATCAGGCTTGACTGGGCTTGGCTCTTTCTCGTCAGGCTTGAATGGGCTTGGTGATTTCTGGTCAAGATCTATTTGGCCAGGTGCCTGTTCTTCCAGAGTGATAAGACTTGGTTTTCTCTCATTAGTCTTGTCTGGAATTTTTTCTTGTTCTTCTTCTTGTGTTATGATTTGTTTTGGCTTCTTATCATCAAGTGTAACATTTCTGAAAGCCCGACTAACTTTGGAGCCATCTGGAAGTTTGTCTTCTTCGATAGTTAAGACTGTTACTTTATATTTTTGTATTGTTTTTGTAATATTGCAGTACTCTTGTATAATTGTTGTTATGATAGACTTTCTCTGTATAGTTACGCCTTTTTCGGTAACAGTGACAGACTTTGTTGTTGTTTGTTCTTTAGGTTTATCTAATGATTCAAAAGATTTAAGCGCTTCTTCAATTTCTATTTCATGGCTTTCATCATATATTAGGCTGGGTAATTTTTCTTCTACGGTGCTTTGACTTACGTCTTCCGACTTAATTGGGCTAGTTACTTCAGAATCAACCTTGCTTACTTCTGTGTCATTAGTTTGGACTAGACTAGGTACTTTCCCTTCGACTGGACTAGGCGATTCTTTTTCGGGTTTAGGCAATTTATCTTTGAACTCAAATGGGATTGGGTCTGGTTTGTTGTCAAAAAGTTTCATCTGTCTTATAACTTTGGTGTATCTTGAACCATCTGGCTGTTCATCCGCTTCAATTGTCATAATGCAAATCTTGTATTTCACAATTTTCTCGGAAACATGTTTATATTCTTGAATAACTGTTGTTATAAGAGATTCTCTCGTTATAACGATACCTTTTTCAGTTAAAATTTCTTTTTTACCAGTAGTATGTTCTTCTGACTTACCCAAAGGTTCGAATTCTTTCAGTATCTCATCGATTTCTAATTCCTGACCTTCATCACAAATCAAGGTAGGTACCTCCCCATCAGGCTTTACGGTAGAACTTGGTACCTTGTTTTCGGGCTGTACTGGGCTAGGAGCCTTTTCATCAGCTTTAGTCTGGCTAGGGGCCTTCTCATCAAGATGAATTGAGCTTGATGCTTTCTCTTCTGGCTTGACCGGGCTAGTTATCTTATCATCCGGGGTGACATGGCATGGCTTCGTCTTATCAGGCTTGACTGAGCTTGGCTCTTTCTCGTCAAGGTGAATTGGGCTTGGTGCCTTCTCTATTGGTGTTTTTAGGCTTAGTTCCCTCACATCATGTTTGACTGGGCTTGGTGCCTTCTCATCGACATGGATGGGTCTAGGTGCTTTCTCGTCAAGCTTGACGGGGCTCGGTACCTTTTCGTCAAGATGTATTAGGCTAGGGGCTTTCTCGTCAGGTTTAACTGGGCTAGGTGCCTTTTCTTCTGGCGTAATTAACATGGGCTTCCTCTCATCAGCTTTTGCTAGGCTAGGCTCTTCGTCAGGCATGACTAGGCTTGGTGCCTTTTCATCAACATGGATTGGGCTAGATGCCTTCACCTCTGGAGTAATTAAGCTTGGTTCACTCTCATCAGGCTTGTCGGGGCTAGGTACCTTCTCATCAACAAGGATTAGGCTAGGTGATTTGTCGTCTGGCTTCATAGGGCTAGGTGCCTTCTCCTCTAGTGTTATTAAGCTTGGCTTTCTCTCATCAGCCTTGACTGGGCTTGGCTCTTCCTCATCAGGTTTGACTGAGGGTGGCTCTTTCGTGTCAAGATAGATTTGGGTAGATGCTGTATCACCAATCTTAACGGGACTAGGTATCTCGCCATCAGGCTTTTCTGAAGCTGGTGTTTTGTCTTCAGGCTTAAGTGGACTTGGTGTTTTATCATGAGGTTTCATTGGGCTAGTTTTGTCGAGCGGTAATTCCTTTTCAGGACTCGGAGATTTTCTTTTCATTAGTGCTAAACTAAGCGACTTCTCATCAGTCATTTGTTCCTCTGGTTTAAGCGATTTCTCATCAGCTGTAGGAGAAATAAGCTTAGGTTTTTCATATGCGAGCGTGACTTTTCTGATGGTACGACTTTCTTTAGAACCATCTGGCAGCTCATCTTCTTCAATAGTCAAAACAGTCGTTTTATATCTGAATGTTGTTTTAGTTACATTGGTATATTCCTGGAGGATTGTCGTAATTATTGATTTCCTTTGTACTAAGACGCCTTTTTCAGTGATTGTTATGATTTGCGTTGTGGTAACTTCCTCAGGCTTTCCAGTTGGTTCAAAACTCATTAGTCTTTCTTCAATTTCTAATTCTTCATCTTCATCGTAAATTAAGCTTGGCTTATCATCTGATGTTTGACTTAAAGGCTTTGATATAGTTGGAGTAGGAATTTTTTCTTCAAAATCAGTCAAACATGACACTTTCTCATCAGACTTCACTGCAAAAGCAATATTCTCATCGAGTTTTACTGGGCTTGGTGCTTTTTCGTCTAGTTTGGTTGGGCTTATTGCTTTCTCATCTGGAGTCACTGGACTGAGCTTTGGTCGTTCATGAGAAAGGGTTACTTTTCTGTAAGTTCTCCCAATTCTAGTACCATCAGGAAGTTCATCATCTTCAATTGTTAAAACAGTAGTTTTGTATCTAACAATCGTCCTAGTAATGTTACTATATTCCTGTAAGATAGTGGTAACTGTAGATTTCCTTGTTATGACAATACCTTTCTCGGTGATTGTAAAAAACTGTGAAGTAGAGACTTCCTCTGGTTTTCCAAATGGTTCAAATCCAATTAACCTTTCTTCAATGTCTAGCTCTTGATCTTCATCATAAATTAAGCTAGGGACCTTATCTTCCGGTGTCTCTTTAACAGGTGTAGTTGTTTTCATTTCAGGCTGGGGTGGGCTAGTTAATTTCTCACTCACAATACCTGTTTCAGGACTGACTTCTTTCTCCGGACTTATTTTTTCTAATTTTAAGTCCAACTTGGCAAGAACATGTCCAGTATTGTCAGCAATTTGATCCTTCATTTCGTCAAATATGGATACTTCTGGTTTCTCCTCATGTTGTTTGTCAATAAATAACTCTACTTCTACCTCTTCTGAAGGTACTTCCGAGATTGGGCTAGGTGTTTTAACATCTGCCTTTACGGGAACCTTCTTTTCAGGAATCAGATCTTTTTCTTTTATTTCCTCAGTTGGCTTTAATTCAGTTTCCTTTATTATGGCCTTTTCTGGGATTTCTTTCTCTGGGCTAGGTTCTATCTTATCAGCTTTTTTGCCAAAGAATCCGAACACTTCATCTTTGAAAGCGGATACCTTTTCAGCTACTTTTTCTACTCTCGTTTCAGCTTTTTGTAGTAATGTTTTCTTAGGGAGCTCCTTTTCAGGACTTGTTGGTTTTTCGTCAGTCGGCGTTTTGTCTTCCATAAGTTTTTCAGGTTGTTCAGGTTTTTCTGGAATTGTTTCCTTCTTCGGTTTGACAGGTACTTCGTCTATGCTGGTTCTCTTTTCAGAAATATCTGGTGTGGCGTCTTCGAGTGTTTTAGGTTCACTTACTTCAGATGGTTTTGTATCAATTTTTTCTTGTAGAATTTTCTCTTCTATTCTCTTTAAATCAGCAATTTTTTCTTCAAGTTTTTCAAGTGTCTTAGCTGATTCTAATGTAGTGCTGACTCTTCTCTCGGGTTTTACTTCTTTAACATCTACTGTGGCATGATCGGTTATATCTGCAGTGATTTGTGCTTCCGTAATTCCAATTCTATGATCTTCATCTGAAATCTCTTTAATATTGTCTACTTTATCTTTGATCTTTTCTTCTAGAAGTTCTCGTTTTACTCGCTTACCTTCACTTAGTACAGTTTTGTCTGAAGTCTCGCTGACATCTTCTGATGTGATTGACCGCACTGGTGACACTTCTTTCTGTATAGTCTCTGCAATTTCATGACTAGATTTTGCATCAAGGGTTTTAATTTCTTTAATATCTTCATGCAGATCATGTTTGATTTCTTGTTCACTTGATAAAAGCATCTTCGTTGCTTCAATAACACTAACAGTTTTGTCCACACTTGGGAAGGCTTCAGGTGATTTACTTAATAAAGGCGACTTCTCAGCCATGATTTCTTCTAAGCTCTTTTCTGATTTTAGCACTTCAGCGACATCAGCTACAATTTTTTCGACTTCTTTAGGACTTACGGGAGGTTTGTCCATTTCTAACTTGCGAGCCTCCTCAATTTCTTTTTCAACATCTTCAGGTATTGATGGGATCTTTTCGGGCATACATGGAATCTCTTCGATTACAATAATATCATCTTTAATAGGTGAATCAAGAGTCGTGATGTGAGTTTCTCTTAATTTCTCAGTGTACTGACCATAATCATACTCAGCATCATCGAATTCTTTAACGGGTTTTAAATCTTTATCAGGCATTGCTGAAACTTTCATTTGCTCGTGGTACATTGGGGACTCTGGTGCTGAACCAGGTGTCACAGTAACGAGTTCAGGATGCGATGCGCGTTGAACAGTTTTAACTATCACGTCATCTTGGATTGCTTTCATTCCTTTGTAAGATATAGCCGCATCCTGTTCTAGAAGAGGTAGGTCTTTAGGAACTTTAATTTCTTCCAGTTTACGCTTAATGAATTCTTCTTCTGGTGTTTTCTTTTCTACATACGTTCTATAGTCTACTTCTTCGTGCAAAGGTAGGTCGGCTACTTCGTCAGGTGTCTTGACAATTTCTCTAATAGGCACTGGTATGGACTCAAGTTTAGGACTTTTTTCAAGTGATAATGGTTTTGTATCGACTAAGCTTTGAAGTGGAATTGCTTCCTTTGTTTCCTCTTGAATGTGTTTTTCTTCGACTAGTTGATCTTCTTTGATATCATCAAGAGTTATTCGTTCATCTTCAGGTAGAGTGGGCGCAGTTGTGGCTCCAGATTCGATAGTAGTAGAAATTTTCTCATCCGGTTGAGACTCTTGAACCTGCATTTCAAGAGAATCTTTGGGTTTGGGAATACTTTTACTATCAGAAGTCTTCTTTTCACTGCTAATATCTTGTTTTTCTTCGACACTCACTGAGTGTTCCTTGGATTCAATTTGTTTTGCTTCCATTTCGATAATAGCTTCAGTCTTTATTTGTGTTTCTTCTGGTTTTTCCTTTTCCTGCTCTAATATTGTTAAATCTTTCTTTTTCTCTGATTCTTCTTTGTCCTTAGCGTGTTTTTGTAATTCATCTTCATGTTCATGGCTATCTTCGTGATCCAAAACGGAGTCCTCAGTATATTGTTCAACTTCTTCCTTTTCAATAATCAGATATTCTTCTTCAAATTCACCGTCGGCAGTCGTTTCAGTCTTGGTATCATCTAACAAGCAAGTAATTTTTTCGATATCCGATCGTCCAACAAACTCAGTTTTCTCTTCAGCTTCGCTATCCCGGTTGAATACTGCTTCTATTTCTCGTACAATTTCTTGTTCTTCTCTTTCATCTAACTCTTGCTGTTTTATATCATCGATGGATTTTGAGGTTTCTTCGTCTGATTTCTTTGCATCTTTTAGAATATCCTCGTAGTTAACTCTTTGTAATCCCTTTAACTTTGAAGAATCAGCCTTAACTGACTTCACTGATTTAGTTGGGCTCTTCATAGCTTTTAATCCTTTTACTGGTGATGATAGCGGTCTAGGTCGCCGCGATATAGGTTCTCGTTTAGCTTTAGTTTCTACCTTTCCAGGTGCTTTTGCTGTAACGTCTCGTTTAGGTGATGCTTGTTTATATTTTGATTCGACAACCATGCGATTTTTCGCCTCTTTAGTGCTTTTGGCTGGGGTGCTACCGGGGCTCAGTCTTCTGATTTTGGCTTTAATTTTGTCTTTAACCGCTGGTGCGGATGGAGTAGGTTTGGCGTCAACTACTTTTTTGGGTGTAGTTGGAGGTGACTTTTTGTCTTCAGGCGCTGCTTTTTTATCAGTGCTTACTGTTGTTTTCCTTTCTGAAACGGCCCGCGTGGCACGATGGCTGATTTTACTCCTAGTCATTGATGACGTCATTTCAGATTTGCGAGTGTCTACCCGTGTTTTCTTATCTATTTTAGTTTTTGGTTCAGCATCAATTTTTTTAGCATCAGCCTTAACTACAGAGTCTTTAACTTCATCAGTCTTATCAACGCGTTTCGTTTTCTTATCCGCAGCCTTCTTTTTAACTTCCTTCTTTTTAGGCAGACCGTCTATCACAGTGCTCTCGTATTGAGCAATCTTATCATCTAGTTTAGTTTCTATTCTCGCAGTGATAGCATCATGTAAGACAGAGTCCATTTTATCTTCTCCGTCTACGAGTTCACTAAGTAATTTATTGTCTATAATATTTTTTGTTTCTCCTTCTTTTAGGTCCTTTGGGGGAGGTTCTGGCTCAACGAGTTTTTCTTCTTTCGTCTTTTCAGTAATTATGCTTCTTTCTTTGCTAGATTTAGTTGTGGCTTTAGCGCTAGTCTTTGTAGTCGTGACTGTAGTTGTTGTGGTAGCGGGTGGCGTTGTGGGAGCCATCTGCCTCCCCGTGCAAGTGGGATGCTGCAGAAATTCTAAGTGTTTGAGCTTTTCTAAGCCTTCGAATATTTTGTGTTGCGGAGTCGATCCTGGGAACATTATTCTGGTAATCGTATCGTCAGGGTTGGCTGGGCGCCACACTAGTAACGCGCATATCGATACTAAGTTTGGTATCGGAAAATTGAACTGTCCAGATACACTGGCGCCTTCGAATAGTTTTTGTTCACTGTTGTGCCAACGTTTTAGGAATTCACGAACGTATTTAGAGTCCTTGGACGGATTCAGTACGTACATGTCTAAGGTTCCTGAAATGAATGAAAAAAGAGGTATTATAATTTGAGTATTAAGATATTATTTTACAGTCTAGGGTAATTGTAAGTGTTAACAGTGAAAATTGTCCTTGTAATTTACGAAAGGCTTTAAATTTACAAAGCTGATTGTATCAACTTAATTAAAATAAGACATCTTCTTATAACATTACTTATAAGAAAGTAAACTAAAAATAAATATGTCTTTACAGGCATAGACAACATAAAGGAACCATAGAGATATTTAAATTACTTAACTAATACCCGGTTTCTGAGGCTTCTTAGCATTTTTCATATCTCTGTACACTCGTTTAAGAAATAAATTTTGCTTAAATTGATAACTTTTCCTAATAAATAATATAATATCAAGAGATTATCGAGGACCTCAGAAACCAGATCATTCATATGAGGCCCGAAAAGGCGGTAAATTGGTAATGTGAATTGTGAAGTGAACACAGATTAAATAATATTATATGAACAGGCTTATTAGAAGTAGAGTATAGTTAAACGTACCATGTCCAACTTTGTGGTACAGGTTGACAGGTTCGGGGTTTCTGTAGCAGTGCTGTGGCTTGAGGTTGATGTGGCGCAGGTCGGCCATCATGTCGGAGCCCTCCTGCAGCAGCGACACCAGCAGCGGGTCCGCGTCCTTGTCTCCGTCGGGGCTCGCGAGAGCGCGGCGTTCCTAGAAACATGGATATTTCGGTTTTGAAGCTATTTCTTCATCTCTAAATATGTAAAAAACAAAGAACCATGCCCCGATTTGGGCCATATGGCGTGCAGCGATAATGTCCATAGCAGTGTTTTACTTTAGAGAAGGGCATTAACAAAAAAATATTTTTAGTGCTGTTTAACGAATGCGCCTTCGTTTACAGGGTGTTCAAAAATAAAAATTATTGTTCAGAAGCTTCTTCATCTGAACTATCAAATCTTACGAATATGTTCTCTAGATCTTGTGATGGTGGAGTTATTTGTACATTGTGGTGTCTAACATACCCTAAAAACCAGATTATAGTTATTACGTGAACCCAGGTACCTATGGTTCGTGCACCATTTTTACAACTGCAGTAATAACCTTTTATTGAATCTTTACCTACTAATTGTAAGTTTTTTTCTGCTAATATATAAACATAGTATTTTGTTTTATTGAGATGTCGGGACTGAATTCTTCCTTTAATAAATAATGGATCTATTACTGTCAACCCATAAGAAGCAAAATCAATTGCATCGGTGTTGATACATATTTCAATTCTAAATCTACCATCAGAAGCTATGTGTTCGCCATAATACGCTTCGGCTTCTTTTTTCTGGTAGTGTCCCAAAGCTATTAAATAAACATCGTTCTCTGACAAAACCAGGAAAATCCGTCAACATTTCATCAGTGATTGAGAGAAATTGTTTTAGCTTGCGATTAAGATTAGTTTCTTTTACGATTTGTCCTAAGATGTTCTTTTGATTGACACCACGAGAAGGTGCCCTGGATGCAAAAAGACATAAGGTGTCTTAATACCTATCGTATAAAAAAGAAATACTTTTAATAAAACAGAATTTTGAGTATCTCAGAATCATACAATTGAACCGCCTCTATGACCTCACGCATTCAACGCAAGGGTATAAAAACACCAGATTGTCACTGTACTAACTTAGTACTTTATATTAACATATA
The DNA here is from genome assembly GCA_947523025.1 of Dryobota labecula. Taxonomy (NCBI): domain Eukaryota; kingdom Metazoa; phylum Arthropoda; class Insecta; order Lepidoptera; family Noctuidae; genus Dryobota; species Dryobota labecula. The sequence continues at coordinate 24,706,926 of OX383295.1, read as the reverse complement.
ATACAATTTAACTCTGCACGCTCATGGCCAAAACCCCCTTTAAATGGGGCACGGTTCTTTAAAAAAAAAACACAGAAAATTGTTTTATACTTATATATTACAGGGAAATCTATAGGAAGTCTAGTCTTAGAATAACAAGGTAAATCTCCCAATGACATTCATACGTATTATTACATACCCCGACACATCACATAATATCACTTGTATTACAATACTATATGAACAAAAAAATTATCACTTTAAAGTACTTTTTGTGAGACTCACTGGAACACTACGACACTGCCGTACGTGGTATATGATCGCGACAAACTAATTGGAAGGTGATACTATACGCGTCAGTGATTACCGTAGATTACAGAATAATGTGTTAAGACTGCATTGATTTTATTAATTTACAAAATGCTCCTTTTCTTTTAAACATTTTGAACAATAATAGAACCTCTAAGATGGTTTCGGCGCATTATTTATATATTAAATAGCCGCGCTATACTTTTTCTATGGCTATTCTAGTAAAGATCTTGCCTACCCGAGAGTAGAAATTAAGTTAGATTGTTTAATTAACTATCACTAGTACGAATCCAAATATCGTCGTATTGGAGGGCAATGGAGCTAAGCCACAATTTTTGCGGAATCAATTGTGCATTAAAGTGTTGCGAAAGAAACATAGTTTGTATTATTTAGTTAATAAATCTAACAGATATCATGACTACGCAGGTTTTTTTTAAACGCTGATTTATGTTAAAATAACTGTTTTACGCGCAAGGATAGGTACCATAACCGTTATAGCTACAGAAAAACGGTTTCAGAAGACGTCCTTAATTTTTTGAGAAATTTTGATTCCCATTCACAGATTTTGACCCCTTACCAGAGCTATCCGTACCAACAACGATGTTCAAACTCAGATTGATGTGTTTAAATGTTGTTTTAGTGAATTCGCAAGCGTATTACTATTTATATTATGCTACAAGCAACATAATACTTAATTTTAACTTTATTTTTTTTGTTCTTTGTTTTTGTTAGTAATTATGTAATGCTATGTTTTTGTGTTTTTTAATTTTATTTATTTATTTATTTACTTAACAATTTATGTACACACATATAAACAGACAAGAAGAAAGGAACAGAAAAATACGTACAAAGGTGATGCTTATTTCTAATGAAATCTCTTAAATAATGTTGTGTTGTGTATGTTGTTAATGTTGTAATTTCTTTAATAATGTTGTTAGTTTTTTTTTTTCTCTAATTTGGTTTCAAGCATAAAGTTTAGTTTATTAGTTTAAGTTCTTAGCTGTCGCATTAGAGTAAACTCTGTAACGATAGTTTAGGCTGATATTAAAAAAAAAAAAAAAATGTACAGTCATCAAGAAAATGGGCCAATTTCACAAAAACTTTTTTTGATGCCAATCAATCCTGTTTCTTATAAGGATTAAAACATTTTACGTGATCAACTGAGGTTTGAGTACGAGAAAAGACAGAAATCGAAAAAAAGTTTTCCCATACATCTCGTAGGAAATAAGATTCCCACCGCGCCCTTATTGCCCCATATCAAAAATCCACCCTGTATAACTCAGAAATGTAGTTCTGTGGAATAGCTCCACTACCCTCCAAGGCGACGATATAAAGTGAAAGTAACTCTGTGTATCGGTTTATGGGTGCGCATGAAAGCACCAGCATGGAGCGGTGGGCTGACCGGGCGATGGCGACGGTACAAAATAGTTCCGCCGCGCCGTCTCCGCCCGTACCCGCTCGGGTACTACCGGGTTTTGTGCGCCCAGCTTATCTGTTACTTGTTCACGCGGATTTCGATGAAATTTAGCACATATGCATACCCTGGATTAGGGTATAGATTACTTTATATTCCGGTAGTACGTTTCTGTGGGATCATTTCGACCCTCCACGCGGACGAAGCCGCAAGCAAAAGCTTGTCTTAAGCAAACTTTGAATTTTTCTCGCAAACAAAGCCACAGACACAGTTACTTAGTCCACCTGAGTAACAAAACAATATCAGTTCTACTAGATTCTAAAGGGCACACAAGCAGTAAGCAATGTGCCCGATGAAGTGTATCTGCGCCGTGTCATGTGTCAGCCTTGTGAGGGCGTCTGTGTGGCGCCGGTACTCCTGCTTCCGTTGTTGGAATAACTCATTGACGGTGTAGGACATAGTAGCTGAAGGTGCGAAGTTCTTCCTTAAGTTCTGGTTGGTAATGAGAGGAAAAGTTGTTTTGAAGATTGAAGAAGATTTCATGCAGATTGGCTCATAAGTAGGCTTGGTGTTAGAAGTATTTGGATTTCGATATTATTCGAATTGGGCTATTAGTATTTTTTTTTTTCCTAATATGAAGTAAGAAAACTGCCTGTCAAATTACTTTCCCCATTGGTATAATATCTAACAATCATATTTTTTTCTGATAAGCAACTACTTCTGATTTGTTTCCTATTCCAATTGGTAACCCAGAGTTCACTATCATAACAAAATTTAATATTTTCCCCTAGTCTTTACCAGAAACAAATAAATTTTCGGGATCTCTCTACCAGCCCTGGTTGACCGGTAGAGAATGCATTTGGCATTTATCTTTTTATGTTGCATAAAGTTTATTAAACTAGCGACTCGTCCCGGCTTCGCACGGTTGCAATTTTTTTTAATACATAATTTGTAGCCTATTTCCATCTGGAATAATGTACGTTTCAGATGGTGAAATATTTTTTTTAGTAGGAGCTGTGGTTCCTTCCACATATACACATACTCACAGAATTCGCTCTCTCTCTCTCTTTATAATATTAGTATAGATTAAGTACTTAAATAATATATTTAGCTATCACTTTCTCCTACTTTGCTGTGCCGGACAGGGTCGACAATGATCATGTCTTTGTAAACCTACTCCCTAAGTTCACATCGTGGGTTGCAATTAATAGTATATTAAGTATTGAATTGAATTAATAAATAAATTCATCGCACCTCTAAATTACAGAAGAAGTGTCCAATCTGAGGGTACACAGTAGCTCCGGCCTTCCTGCGCAGCACGGATGCCATGCCGGACATGGAGCAATTGTTGATCCTGGTGAACAGCACGGCGTCGAGCCGGTCCAGGTGGCGCGCGAAGTCCCACCAGCATGCTTTGCGGGAGAAGCCTCCGTCAACTGAAAGTACGAGAAGAAATTAAGAAATTAAATTATGCCTAAAAAAAAAAACTTTTATTTCAGACCAAAAAGTCCATAAGCAAGGCAAGTTGTTAGTAACAAGAATTTTGCTTATAACTAATGTTAGGCTCGAAGGCTCCTGAGCAGAACAGTATCGGTTCTCTATTTTGGTAATCTTTATCCACTGCTAACATAAGGTATTATATACTGGGACGGGGGGGGGGGGGGGGGAACTCGACAAACGTGCAGTCTACATTCATTCTCCAGAAAATTTGTCGTAGGACAATATTAAGTGGAAATTGCCATCATCACTTTTATTTTATATGTAAACAATTTGGTTAATAAAATTCATTAATTGATGTTCTTGTTAACATTTCCAACTAAAATAAACATTGGGTTCATAATAATAGTGTCACACAATTGCAACGGGAGGAAATAAAACTCGCAACGATTCGACCATCTGCAAATCAAGATAGATGAATAACCGCGTCAATAAACTAATATTAACTATATGATTGGGTTATTGGTGCTTAACTATTAGTATGAGATAAGACGATGCGATGCGAGACACATTCTCTTGAAATACAATCTTGATTCTCTACATTTTTTTACATGTCTGCTATTGTTCCAATAACTATACGAAATTAACAGTGCTAGAACGTTTGCTGAATTAAAAATGCTTTTTATCGTTTGTCATGGTACCTTTAATTCTGAGTTTAATGTATTTTGTTCTATGGTACCTTCGTCCCATATAACTAAATCTCCATCTGTTTTACGAGAAACTAAACCACAATAGTTTTACGAGGTTGGATTAGAGCCCGCGACCTTTTGATCGTCAGTCAGCGTAACAGTCGTTGCGCTATTGCCTGCTAACATCCCTTCGGCACGGAGATAGCGTGTTTCTAGCACATTCTAATGTGTTTATGTGGGTACCTAAGTTTTCAACTGCACGGAGACTAAAGCTAGGGATTTGTCGTTTGTGATAACGAGGATTTATTAGAAGTTCGAAGTCGTGGGCAGTAGACTTCGTCAACAACATAAAATATATTTTTACATCACAAGCTCGGAAAGATTCTGTATATCATTCGAAATCTGAGTGTAAAACTGCATTTTATCCGCTAGCGTGGAAAGTGTTTTTAAAATTCGAACCTTTCTATTCAATAATTGTCTATACCGCCAATTCACTGAAAATGCATAAATCCCTCTCTCTATTCTCTTCTCTTTATATCATCAAAAAACAAAACAAAAATGATGGAAAGTGAATTGACCCTTAAAGTTAAGTTCCCTTCAAAATGGTTGAGCTAAATGGTGCTGATCCATGCGTCATGTTCGTGAACGGGCGCCGTCAGTTGGGACTGGTCATCTCTTAGCTGCCACGGCTTATTTTAATTTTTGAATTGTTTCTATTACGGACGCTTCTAACGTGCACGTCTTTCTACATTGTTCTCACATGTATAACTTCAACATGAATGACGTAACCCATATTTTGTAACAATATTTTGTTTTAAAAGAGTGTCCATGGAGTTTCTTGTCCGTTCTTCTCCATAGGAACCTACTACGCTTTGGAATGGGCAACTAGCTTCATCTTTCTGACTGACCGACCCCTTGACAATTCAAAAGTGCCTGTAATTGGTTTATTTGAAATAAATGCTTTGAGTTTTGAGTTTGACCATTTTCCATCATTTTGTTTTGTTTTTTGATAAAATCGTAAGAAATCATAAAAGAGCGAGTCCAGCAGCGACGAAGATATAAAAACACCGGCAGAGTTAGTGCAAGCGGTACATTTTTTTTCTTGCACCTAGCATTTGCCTCGCTGTAGTAAGGTGAAAAGTTGTGTGTTTCGCTCGGCAGCAAAGTTATTTTGCGTCTCGTACCCTTGACGTATACATACTTGACATACAATACACTTGTATTGTATGTCAAGTATAGGCTGCAAAGTTGTTTTTTAGGCGCGAGTACTTACTCGCGCCTAAAAAACAACTTTGCAGCCTTACATAACAAATAACTGTTATGACACTCGGCAATACTGTAGCTTCCTAATAATGAAATAAATCTGAATCGGATCAGTAGTTATATTTTATACCTTATTATATACCTAAATACAAACTCACAAATATCTCTTTATAATATTAAGTGTAGATGTGCAATTAGACATCGTGTTCGTTCACACGGCATTCACCAGTTCTCGAACTGGTGAATGCCGTGAGTTCGATTTTCACCCGTATACCAATAGGTACTGTCATGAATATTTAGCTTACTTAAAAAAGGCCAGTCAAACCGGCACCCTACCACGAAAAGAGCAGACCGTCATTTCGGTTAACAATAGGAGTTATTTAACCAGAAACAATATACGTGGTTCAGGTACCACAGGTTTGCATAAATTCCAAAACCATATTCAAGTATTCAATTTAAATCTAATCACATGAATACAGTTCACCAAGTTTCATTCCGAAATCAACATACAAATTACACAGAGTTTGCCGTTAGGCATACATTGCCGGCTCGCCATATGAACGCGTTCGCAAACACGTATCTAATATGCAATACGATTCGAACATCCCCGAATAGTCACTGAAGCGAATCTCCAAGTTCAAATGATGCTCCCGGTAAACAATAATCAGGCTTGCATTGTTTCATACTGCTTTTAATTTATTTCTATAGGCACTGAACCAATGAGTTCTGCCAATGAGCTTTTGATTCGGGAAATGTAGTCGAATGAGGTCGAATGCTGATTTAAATAAAGAATGAAATGTTAAGTTTTTAATTGGTTGTCAGTTTGAAGTGCGCTTGGCACTTGATGGATTTCGGGTTCTGGCCATTTTATACTTTTTAATTTCCGTTGTGGTGGAGATACTTGTTTGGCTATTGTTTGGAAGTATTTATTTGTTGTCATTTTATTAAAGCAGTATTACGCTCATGCACGCTTGCAAAGAGCGTGATGAGGTTTTTTAATTAATCCTGGTTTCTTCAATAAACAATATCTAAACCCGAAATAATCATAGACCATTTAATTCCCAAACACCTGTAATCTGACCTAACATTACTACCAACCAAATTTAATAGTCATAAGTCTACTTCAACTAAGAAAATATTGACATAGTGAAACTCAAACAAGATAGATAAAATCGTCCGATGGACTCTTGATTGAAAAATAAATTGGAGAGGGAATGGGTGCCGATGTGCATTTTTGTTTGAACAGAGAATGACGCTTTCACGCGCCATTTTGTTTGCAGATGGCGGGGAAAAGTGTAGACTGACAGCTGGTGTTATGGAATGAAATAAACTTGAGAGGTTTAGAAATCGGTAGGAATAGGCATTACGTAAAAAATGAGATTATTTATTTTGTTAAACCGATCTTCTAATGTCACTTCAATAATATTAAATTTCGAAAGCAGCTAGATTAATTTTAATGTTCCATTACTATTCTATCAAAATTTTCCGCAAACAGCATGACAGGCATAATACATTACATTACTATTCTAAGGCTGTTACAACTAAGCCTACAGAAACGTTCCTTAATTACGAATTCCAAATAAATTAGATACGTTTCAAAATTATTATCTTTTACTTCCATTTGGGTCGCTATTTCAAATTATTTCCAACAGAATGTAATATTTCCAACAAGATTCCTTTAAAAAAAAATGCTGGTCTTAATAACCAACTACATCAAAAGGAAATGCAAACACTACTAACATTACAACACACACTCCAACATTATTATATTACACAGAGACTTAAGGCCAACGACGTGACACTTCTAGTAGTGAGCGTGTTTATACATGTGTGAGTTTACTTAGTAACACGACACTGCACGCTCTCGGTCGTGACGTGACACAAAAGGCTTAATGGGAAATGCTGTTTGTGGAGTATTTCTGTGTTTTTATCAGGAAAATGTCTACTACGGAGAATAAGCATGACATAATTCGGTTTTAGGGATATGTGGGATGAATTTCCGTTTTGAAGTTGACTATTTTGTTTGAGATTGGCAGCTATGATTTTGTTGGATTTATGCTCAATATCTTGTTTTGATTCGTATATTTCCGTTGACTTTTGTTAATATTTGAACCATTACATTGCTTCATCTGCTGGTATAAATAAGACATGGCAGTGTAAAACACGTCATAACTTATGTTATACCCAAAGACAAAACTTCAATATTTGAATGTAAACCATCTCGCTAGCGTGACAGTCACGTTTTCCTGTGGGTGTCTGTTCAACATGGCGCTGTCCCGCTGTTGGCTAGACGTGTCATTGTAGGCATAGGATTTAATGGAAAATATTGTTTGTGAAAAAGTTTTTTTACCGCCTTACCTGAGAGTAGGTATTACCAACAGTAAGAGTAGGTGCCGTTGGTAAAATAAATATGTTTTGTTTGGTCTGGCTAGATTAGGGTTTGATCTCAAACACACGTGTGTAGGAATTGTTTGTGTTACTATGTGCTTACATTAGTTATCACCTAAATATATTACGTCCACTCACAACAAAGAAACTAATCAATCAAACTCAATTTTATTTCCTTTTACTTCAGAAAATTTCATTCTACTACAGCACCTCTTTCAATAAAACAATTCCACAATTACTTTTAAGAGCTCTATTCCTCCTGACGTGAAAGCAGTGACGTCATGCAGATAAGCCAACAGCGTGACAGTAACGTGTCCCGGCGAGTTTACTTAGTAACACGATAGCACGCTCTTGGGTTGACGTGTGCGGTGGCTTAATGGAAACCGTTGTTTGTGGGGCAGACTTTATTTACCTTCACCTAGCTAACGTCAGCTGTTAAATCTAGGTATCCTATATTTTACACCGAACTAAATATACAATTATGTGTAGTTGGTTAGTTAGTCATTAAAGGAGATTGTTCTGCATCTACTTACACATCGTTCGCCCCAGAACCAACAGCAAAGGAAAATTACTTTGCGTGTTCTAAATTACAAGTATATGCCCATGAAGACAAAGTTTAATGACGGACAACTTGCAGAAAGGATTTATTTCAAAAGAAAACAAAGATTTTGAGGTTATATTTAGTAAGAAACAATCCTTTCAATACTTCTAAATATATGCTTATAAATGTATGTCACTGTTATTTCTAATGCCTGTATGTGGTTAGTTAAGCTAAGAGAATCAGAAAAACATTTTACTACTTACCTAAGTACCTATTAGGTATTTGGTAAATCTTCAAGTTTTTGTATTAAAATAGGTAGGTAGGTGAATAAGTACTTATTTATTTAACTTCAATGCAAACGACTTTATCCTAATGTTTTTTTGATTTTACTTATTTATACTTAGGTAGGAAGTCATATTACCTCATGTATGTTAGTCATGTTATTGAAAGATTGGACATCTCTAATTGTCATGTCTAATCTAATTGTCAAAGATGACTGCATATTTTATGTGATGTCGATATGTCGCTTTTTTAATTGTCAATTATGGAACGCAGAATGTCCGTCTCATACAGATATTCGCAATTAGTAAAACATATTTATAGTTATTATGTAGGTGAGATGTTTGTTAGTCCTGGGGCCATTTCCGACGATGTCCTTTAGTAGGTACCTAGTGTAAATAGTGAGTTGTATAATAATTGTGTGTATGCATTTTAATGTTACTAGAAACTACAAAGAACAATTTCTACGTGGTAATTAATGTACGGGAAAATGGGTATCTGTGTTATAGTTTTTATTAATTCTCTATACTCAGTGAATTGTGGCCTTAACTAAGAGTTTGAATTTTGGAAATAATGTACCCAACATAATTTTGTCTATGATACCGCAAAAAAAGGCCCAAAACGTGACGATCCCTATTTATCGTACTTACATGACAAGCACCATCACGCTGTTGACTTGACGTGTTACGTGATTACTTTAATAAATTGTAGTTTGTTGGACATAAGATGACGCTTCCTTAGTAAGTAACGAAGAACCCTATAAAATTGGCATAAAGTCTGAGAGCGCATTGTAGCACAGTGGAGACTAAGGCCCGTATTACAGAACCTTACTCAAGACTCAAGACTTAGTTCAATCAAATGGCTTTAAACTAGTTTTAAGTAATGCTTGTGTCTTAAGTGAGGGTCTGTAATATCGCCCTAAAAATAACGTTCTTCAGCAGTATCATTCCGAAAGAAAACTTAATAAGCCGACAGAATATCAATTAAATAAATCAGCAATCTATTTCAAATCCAATATTACTATTTCAAATTGTATAAATATGCTTTATTCAAACTCACTATCTCATGTAGGAAATCAGAGAAATGGATCGGGTTACTTAACAAATGTTCGTTCAATGCAAAGTGGATAGATTAACTTAAGAATACTGAGTTACGCAACTATGTATGTTGAGTTTTCTACTAAAACTGAAAATTTAAAAGATCAAAATTCAACAATGCCGATACTAAGAATCTTGTTATTTCAGAAAAGGATCCTATTGTAGGAGATGAGTAATGTGTCATAGAAGATATAAATACAGTAGCACCACTCTGAAAGTGTATCCACAGCAGAAAATAAGATCGCATGCTAGAATTTGACAGATTATACAGCATGGATAAAATATTGTGATTACAGAATCACGGAGTTGAAAAAACAAACAAGAAATCACTAAGCAAACACTCATAACAGTCAAAAACAACAATGAACAAAACAATTATCTAAATACTCGCGACGTTTCGATCCAAAATTCTGCAAACAATATAACATTGTGAATTTGACAGGCCATCAGTAAACGCTCGAAGGCGTCTTTGTACCGGAGACAGCCAATATTTCATTGGCACAGTACCAACTCCTAAGTGGCTGAACTGCCTCTGAGATTGTGTCAAGGTTCGACTTTCATAAGTCAATTGGTTGTGGAATTTTCTAGTAAATTGTGTAATTTTTCGTAGGAAACTATGTGGAGAATCTGATGTTGGAATGTGTGATATAGGAAAACAATTCTAGGCCGAAGCTCTATGAAGAAGTGTATTCAAGTTTTTGATGAACCCATAGAACATTTTCTCATTTCTCTGTTCAAGATACATTTGAGACAAAATAAGGTCGTAAATCCTTCAAAAGACATGACGTCTTTCAACAATTCCAACCCAAATTCGAGTAAAGCAGACAAAACAACAAAAGACTCGTAAAACTAAATTGTAAAATGTTCAACATTGAACGAAGTACACAGAGTAATCTTGCCAATGTAACCAAGAGATGAGTTTTGGCAGCGTGCCAATGAAAAGAGAACAGCCGAAAAAATCCACATCGAGAGCCTCAGGCGTGTCGGACTTACATACGTGGTAAACGGGGGCACTGTATTTACCGAACCTTAGTAAGCTTGGTTGTGTAAGTCTTTGGGGAAAAGAACTAAGTTATTTTTATTTTTAACTCGATTTTTCTCGGCTAAAGGTGGAGTCCCCGAGGAAACATTAGCGTCTTGCTGCTTGCAATGGAATTTATCAATTAGATTAACGAGGAGCTTGGTAGCTGAAAGTTTTCTTACGTTGTGCTATTTGTAAATGTACTCATACATAATAATGGAATAAAAACGAAGTTACTTTGTTACTATCAAATTAAATGTAACTGAATGACACCCCTTGAGCGAAAATTATCCACTATCAAAATAAAAAAGAAACAACATTAAAAGTCGTTTATTCAAATTAGACTGAGAATCAGCACTTTTCGAACGTCAAAATAACATAAGACAGCCCCCCAAAACGCCCGCCCTTCACCACTTCCTAGTGCTTTAGCTGGGAAGAAGTGGCGCAACAAACTCCCCAGAAAGAAAAAGATCATAAAAAGAGGCCATATTTATAACTAAGTGCACTTTTTCATCGAAGTATATTATTTTTGTAAACCAGTAATTCGAGGGATAAGCCCGATTGGGAATACTTAACTGAATTATATAATAATTCTATGTAAAGGCCTACATTTTTCGTTTTCTTCGTTTTTAGCAACCAAGCCAATATTTTTACACTTCAGTTCTCTTATTCTTAGCTGAGGCTTCAATCTTGAGCAACCCACAGAATTCCTACGGCGTACCACAAGGACTTAGCCTCAGACCTTCTCAAATCAACTCACCTAGCATATTAAATCCATTGATGCCGAACAGCGCAGCATCGCCCTGTCCTCCCGGGAACACGTAGAGCGTCGGGTGGGTGAACCTGATGTTGCCCACCACGTCGCTCGACACCAGGAGTTGGTCCAGGCTGGCTGGCACTATGTAGGGGTCCAGGTATGCTGTGGAAGAAAGTTAAAAGGATATATTGATTTGTCAGTGAAGGGCAACACGATAAAGAGTAAGGGTTTGTTTGTTGGGTATTATAAGTACAGGGCAAGTCAATATGACTGTTTGTATAATATCTCAATTTTCTACAAGAGCGTATGGTTAACACTTGAGGAGTCTAGTGTGGAGGAAGACGTATTGTTTTTAAAATAAGAATCAGTAAACCTGCATGATTTCGTTTCTTTTGAAAGACTGACATTGTTAATTATTATGTCTTGGGCAGGTTCCAGTTATTTCTTACAATGAGTATTGCAAGAATAGGAATTACAGCACTTATAAAAAGATGTATAGAATATTCTTGAATTAGATGCGACTGTAAGAGTTATATCACTGTAGTAAGTTTATCTAATTATATCTTCACTTAAAATCATTTAGTCCAACTTAGCTAGACACCTTATTATCTTCTACATAAAAATGAGAGCCCCTTACATAACAAAAGAATTCAAACAAAAAAGTTCTCAAAAAGTTTTTATTTTAGCGCTTTCATTAAAAAACTAACTTGCTCTCATATTAAAATTCTTGAAAAGGAATGGTTAGTAATTCTAACTGTATGCTATGAGACTTAATTAAACGTACACTTCATGCTAAAACTTCCGACAAATTGTTCCAAGTTCTAATTAGATTTTATCACTAATTAACGAAGGATTGACGAGAGAAAAATGTTTTGGGAGTTTAAGAAGTTTCTATCTCTTTAATTAGCAGGGATTATGAAATTGGTTGATTAACTTATTTGTGAAATTAATAATTTTAGGGTTCTGTACCTCAAAAAGAAAAAACGGTACCCTTATAACATCACTCGTGTGTCTGTCTGGTTATATGTCACAGCCGATTTACTCCGAATCTACTGGAGCGATTAAGTTGAATCTACTGGAGCGATTAGGTTGAAATTTAGTACACATATGAACTTTTGTGACCCAAACACGGACGTGTAACGGAAATAAATAAATTTTAAATATGTGGGTCACTTTTGGAGGATTAACTAGAAAATTTAAAAAAAAAAGTTTTGCTAACTGTACCGTATATCTAATGAAAGGGCTTATTGTAAGGATTTCAGGTATATTTTTTATAATATTAAAACAATTATTTTAAAGTTATTTAAGAAAATAGATGAACATTTTCCATTCCCCCCCTTATCTCCGAAACGACTGAGCCTAAAATTTTGAAAAAAAAAAGAGTTCTATATTTATAGATTACATGAAAATCAATGAGAAGTCTATGGTCTTAATATAACATGGTAAATCTCTCAATATTGTGCATACAAACTTACATTTTCAATTGAAATATATGGGAGAATATGTATTTAAACTGGGTACGTATTGCAATATCTAAAATTAAAAGAACTAACGTAAAATAACCTACGTTCAAAATCCCTAAATATAAATACCTAATGATTGTTTCACTTATATTCAAAATACCGAAAGCTTAAAATGTCAAATGGATATGTTACTGAAGTTCATAAAGCTAAAACTTGAAATTCCTATGTACAAAGTTCCTTAAATTGGTTTACCTCACCGTTAATTGACCAAAATTAAAAATACCGATCTAAGGTCAACATTTATTTATTATGTAGGTATGTCACAAGGTTATTTGATAACTCGAATATTGCGAAAACCCGGATAAATAAAAATGGTGAAAAAAAATCTGCGAGCAACTTGGAAGTAGCGTTCGCCGGCCGCTGCCGCGGTACCGCTCGCTCCGCTCGCTCGGCTCACACGCGGTTAGTCACAGTTCTAAGGCAATTAACACACGGCACCGCGCGCCGCCGCGGTAGGCGGTGAAGCGGATCTCATGTCGCATTGGCCTCTAATAAATCCGTAGATGCCTAACACACGTACACCGCACGACCGCGCGGTCGAGCGGTGCTCTCACTGCCACCGCCCCTCCGCGCTGCCGTCCGCGCGGTGGGGCGGCGCCTCACACACGGGGCGCCGCTTAACCGCGCAGATCATCGTGTGTGCAGGACGTGTTGCAATTTAAAAATGGATGTATGTGATCAAACTGGTCAAAACCGTGTTAAATCCATCCGCGCGGACAGGCGTGTAAACCGCCTTACCGCGCGGGGCACCGCTACAAAATCCGCTTTACCGCCACCGCCCTCCGCGGCGGTGCGCGGTGCCGTGTGATAATCGCCTAACCTTACCTAACCTATTTCACCCAGTTCGAAATGATGAATCATACAATCTGCCTGGGACTAGAAAATTAGACAATAGTGAAAAGATTTCTTCGGCAGATTAAATGATAAATGATTTTATTTCTGTAAGTAGGTTTTTACAAACACTTTTACACGTCAATCATATTTTAAAACTAGATGAGGTCGGCATTTCGTATCTGACTACTCTGAGAAGAAAGACCGAAACAAACTCAGAGATCACAGTCTCTTTTAAAGTCCAGACATAATCTTGGTCAAATCATGTGAAGACCATGTAGATTGGTGTCTGAAATGGTCTTTTGAAGAAAGAACCACACAGATTGAGTGGACCTATCCATTCAGTGCACGCATTTGTCAGTAATCGTGCAGCTCAACTCAGAACATAAGGAACTCAACGATTCGACGAACAATACCAAAGAAAGGACATTTGGGCAGGCCGCATAAATTACTCAAACTGCCATACCACGATCAGGAAAAAAAAAAAATATAAACTGAGAAGAAAAAATAAAAATAAACAAAGACCCACATAGTCTTCACATTCACAATAATTAAAATAATAACATTATACTTCACAAGTAAATATTCATGACAAAAGCAATCACAATAAAAAAAAGTTTCAATATATAAAATTTGGAGCAGCTCAATCCCAAGCCTTTTTGTCCTCAATATAATCTTTAATGGTATAAAAGGCTTTCTGGCACAACTTACGTTTAATGAATGATTTGAATTTATTAATAATTGTAGGTATGCTTCGTCATTTTACGGCGAATGCTACTTTCAAGTTGCTCGTGGGTTTACCTACATTTTTTCCACTGTATTTTGACCATTTGGTATTTCATATGTTGGTGTATCAAACTTAGGTGTAATAACTGTTGATATTATAAACATTAGATATTTAGTTCAATCGGTATTTTAAACTTAGATAATTCGTAGGTAGGTGTTAGTTGCTTAGGTATTTAAAAACATTAGGTATTTAGATTTTAGGGATTTTGAACGTAGGTTATTTTACGTTAGTTCTTTTAATTTTAGATATTGCAATACGTACCCATTTAAACTACAATGTTAAGATTGTTATTTGGATTATTTCGTCCCAACTACGGAATCCTTCGTTGTACGTGGCCCGACAAACACGTGGCAAATATTGTGACAATGGTGGCGAAATATAATGGCGTCTTATTTTTTCCTTTTACCGTAAGAGAAGATTAAGATATCTCGTAATGGTAGAAGATTAGAAATAATATATTCTCTTTTGAATCCATCTATGTTACTGGCATATTAAAACCGTAATATATATTTATACAAAAAATAATTGCATTTGTTATTCTAGGATCATAACTATTAATGAAACCCCCATAGCGTGTGACATTATTACACCCACATAATACTACTTACACCGAAAATATTTTAAAATATAAAATAATTAACAGAAATATGGCCCATTTATCGCTGTGAACAAAGAGTCATAACCCGTAAACGCGCTCAGGGCATAATAGACCCTATTAACATTTATACGCGCAGAGATTTGAGCTAAATCCTAGTATTCACTGGGTTTAACAGCACAATACTGCAGTGCAGTGAATAGCCTGCTTTAGTATGAATGCTCTTTACAGCTATGGAAATATGAGTGGGAATATACAGGGCTATGCGTTGCAATTGTCATTGGACCTTTGTAGTATTTGTATAGAGCGGATTAAGTTAGTGCAGGTGGTTTTGATAAGAATGGATTTATATTTAATGTTTTTGAGGAACAACGTTCTATGTAGCTAGTTTATAGTAATTAAAAGATTTGTAAAATAATGTTTCATTTGGATGAAGTAATAATTATAATAATAGGCCAATTACTCGTGTCCAAACAACTTGACACAAATATTTAAAGAAAATTATCTTCAAGTGTACATACTCTTGTAATAACCGAATGGTTGTGCTGTCTTATCACTAGATAATTAAGAGTTATCAAAAGAAGATCTAATTGTCCCCAAATAAATGCATTAAATATAATTTAGAAGTCCAGAGCACAATCTTCTTCTTCAATGTCCCACTCACCGCACAGACTTAATTCACTCTTCCTTCTTCGTTCAGTCTATCTCCATCTGGAAATCAGGATGGCAACCAACCGATTATCCTTTAAAGTTCGCGAGCACATTCGTAAGAAGCTGGCAGTATCACAACAACGGTAATGTTATCCCATTGTTTGTCTTATTTCTTTTAGGATATTCGTGTATTTATTTGTTCTTATATTTATATATAATTAGGTATATATATCTTATTTATAGTTAAGGTATAGGTTTATCCATATATTTTAATAAAATGTATGCCCCAATTTTCGTAATTGCACCTACCACTGTTTGTCTCTGCATCACCCAAAGGTAGACTGGCATTAAGTCCGCCTCTGTACATTTGTGTGAGAAAGCGTTAAATAAATAATAAGAGTAGGCCAAAGCAGCATAAAAAAGAAATATATACTTCATCCTACGTGTATCTACCTTGTGACAACAAACTAACCTACATTTTATACAACTTTAGCAAAACCAAGGAGACCTAACAAGCTGCCATGACCTAGATCCTAGCCCAACAGCCTGCATCCGCCACTACGACCCAATCAATGACCTGGGACCTACCTGCCCTAATAACCCCCATACCTGAGCTGCTATAGACGCATTTGAAACTTTACACCCTGAATGATAAAGTTTAAATTTGAACGACGGAGTTGGATTTGATGCCACGCTCGAGTGGACCCGGTTAATTTCAAGGATGTTGCTAATTATTTTCCGTGTAGTTGCTGCTCTTCTAATTAATTTCGATCTTAGGTAAACAGAGCAGTGGGCTTTACGTTGGAAGTTGTTATTTTTCTATTAAGGCGAAAGCATCAGGGTAGTCTAAGAAATTAAAATTTTCTTACGATTTTTGCAATTTGCAGGTTAGTATCAAGTTGTATGTTGATGTAAATATGATTCGCGGCCGTATCAAATATTTATTTATGGAATTATAATTATAACAATCATCAATACAACTTTCTTAGTTCATATTACCCTATTGAATGACAATTTCATGGAATCAAGACATTTACTTATTTATTGAACACTTTCTCACACAAATGTACAGAGGCGGACTTAAGGCTATAGGCATGTCCTACCAGTCAACCTTTGGGTGGTGCAGAGAGAAACAGTGGTAGGTGCAATTACGAAAATTGGGGAATACATTTTATTAATTAATAAGATATATATACGTAATTATATATAAATATAATAACAAATAAATACACATAAATACACGAATATACTAAAGCAAATAAGACAAACAATAGGATAACATTACCGTTGTTGTGATACTGCGAGCTTCTTATGAATGTGCTCGCGAACTTTAACTTTAAAGGATAATCGGTTGGTTGCCATCCTGATTTCCTGAGAGAGCGCGTTTCACAGAGAGATAGACTGAACGAAGAAGGAAGAGTGAATGACAAAGTCAGTGCGGTGAGTGAGACATTGAAGAAAACGACATTTGACATTTGAGGCCAATTCTAACTTAAGGAGTTGTATTGCTGATTCTAATGATTATAATTCTGTAAATCCATATTTTTTACGGTCGCGAATCATATTTTAATCAACATAAAACCTGACACACCTCCAAATTGCAAATAACGTCGTACGTATTTGAATCTAGCCGGCTACTTCAGCGCATCCCCCTTAATAAAACAGAGTTTAGATAGCCAGCTTAGGATTAGCGATTGAACCACGTTTGCTAAATTATTCGGAAGCCTATGTTCAGCAGCGTATATATTCCAAAATAAACATGAATATTTAAACAAAGACATGTCACGTCCATCAAAGTTTACTAAAGGATTACAAATTCCCAGTTTCAATTTTCATCACATATTGTCCCAAAATAATTAAAGCCTGGCCTTAGTTTCGGGCCTACATTGTCCCGAGGCCTCCAGTATCAATAGATGTGCAGATTTTAATTTCGTCGGATCAAAGGTTAGGTCACTCGGAATATGTGAGTAAACAATATTATGGCGGCGCTATTGTAAGGTCGGCACGGTATGCGCTTATTGAAAATTCCTAGGACGATGTGCCAATACACACTCATAATGCTTTTATATATTTCAATATTGGGGCTGATACGGTTGGAGTTTTTGATCAAGTGTAGTTTTGGATCGTATGATGTTTATTGGTAAAGTTTTCTATTAGTATATTTATGTGTATATATACCATAGTAAAACTAGTCGTGAATTTGATGGACAAAATTATCAAACTTTTTTTTTATATTTAAAGTTTTATACGATGCTTTTTATTAAATTTGTGTATTTTGTAAAAAAAAAATTTTTTTTTTTGTAATGTGCGTTTTGTTTTTGCAGATTTTTTTTTGTTTTGTTTAAATATGTCAAGTAAATATCTTCTGAATGATGCCCACGCTTTTGAATATCATCGTCTCTTCTTCGTGGTTTCAATGGCATGACTGTGATATCATCGTGATTTGGTAGTACTCATTCAAATTATTAGATAGGTACAAGTTTTGTCCATGTTTTCTTTATCTTTTTTAGAGTTCCGTAGTAATCAAGGAACCCTTATAGTTTCGCCATGTCCGTCTATCTGTCTGTCTGTTGGTCTGTCCGCGGCTTAGCTCAGAGACTCATAGTACTAGAAAGCTGTAATTTGATATGGTATACATATTAGTCACGCCGACAAAGTGGTAAAATAGAATCGTGATTTTTTTTTAGGGTACGTCCCCTACACGTAAAGTGGGGATGATATTTTTTTTTCTCGTCTATCCCATGGTGTGGGGTATCGTTGGATAGACCATTAAAAAAATATTACGGGTTTGTAAAAACCATTTTTCAATTCAGGGATCCGTTTGCGTAATATTAAGCTTTAAAGTACTCATTTTTGTTTGAGTCAAGTGTCCGCCCCCCCTACCAGCTAAATGGGGTTGTATTTGAAGTTAAAAGGAAACCAATCACATCCAAGAAGCTTTACAAGTTACCGAGTAATAGTCAACCAACGTACATTTGCAGTTGAAAAACATTCTGTAACATTCTGTATGGGAGAACATGTTTTTCAACAACAATGTTAAGTTTGTTCTTGGGATAAATTTATCCCAACTACAGAACCCTTCATTGCGTGGTCCGACGCGCACTTGGCCGTTTTTTTTAACTTTTCTTGTCATTAATATTCTCAAAATGCCTTTCAACAATTTTATATTCAAAAGCTGTAGCCAAGATCTACATTAACCATTAGAAATTTTTATACAACTTTAAACACTCCTTACAGCCAAGCTCAATTCATTGCTAACTTCAAGACACACTTAGAGGCTATTTCCTGAGTCAAGACCTGGTATTCAGACCAGACCAGACTAAAACCATTGTCCTACAATGTCCTTACTTGAAGATCTTATTATTTCGCCGAGAGCTTTAATGTATCTTATGTAATTTCTTTGATGAGGGGACTGAAATGTCAGCTTAGTGTGGTAGTCAAGTTTGGGATTTTATTGCTCGTAACTTCTTTGTTAATTACTAGTTTTGGATGAAGGAACATTTAGTGAGAGTGTGACCTTTAACTTTTGGTTTTGTAATTGGACTCTAATAAGGTTTTAATAATATGCTAGCTGTATATTTCTGGACACAGGTATAGGAGTGGTAACCACATTATTTCTAGTGGATGTCCCCAAATTAATTTATGGTACATATTATAGTACGCAATAAAGAATTGAGAATTAATCCATGAGCCGCCATGCAGCCGAAATAAAGTGGTTTAAAATAAAGCCGCACAGCAGACATGATAGCACGCTAGAATACAGGAATATTGCCTCGAACACCATTGTTGTTACACGGATTTGTCACAATGTTGTTTTAATCGCATAAGAAGACGCTGATGACTATCGTGTTATTATTATAACTCTTCTTATAATATTCGCATTTCAACGAGAGGAGTTAAAAGTGAGCACCGTCTTTACAACTTCTTGCTAAGATACTGTCCATTCTTTTATCATCATCTTCTATTTAGAGCTCGTTATCTGAATAATATATTGAATTTAAAGTGTCTCTAAAACTTAGCTCTTTACCAAAACATGCTAAAATTTAACATCAAAATGTTTAATGCTAAGCGTTTCAATAAAACTTTAAACGGCTAACCGATAGGTGTAAGTTGTAAAAGCAATTTAAAGTTGTAACAAGTTGCGGATACAGCCGACACACGACTAAGGTATGTATAACTTTGGAGTAACAAGTTTGTTGCGCTGTTCAACATTATTGGTTTCATGTAGGAAATTATTTGCGTATTGGAGAAGTGGATTTGAATTTAATGAGCTAATGAGTAATGTGGAGTATAAAGCAGAGAAAAGTGAAAGAAGAAAGAAAGATTTTTTTTTAATGGTACATGCACTGGAAATATTATACAAACAGTAAGAAAAAGGAGAATTTAAAACTACCACAATTTACATTAAAAACAAGAATAAAACATAAAGGTGCTCCCTCACTTGGACCATTCGTCTGAAATGTAACATTACAGAGTGGAGCATTACATCAGTGAGGGAGGAAAACCGAGTATTACAGTGCGCAAGTTGATGATACAATGTGTAATATTTTGATACAATTTGTAACAATATTTTAAATTTACTTATGGATCGGTTGATTCTTTGTAAAATATCCAAATCGCCTGTATTTCGTTGGTTTTGAAATAATTCATGGCACCACTATCGTTTCGTCTGTTTTTTTTCGATAATAATACTGCGAATTAATATTGTCGCGCTCAGCACAACGACTGCTTCGTCTGACATTGTGGAATCAACTGAATGCTTAAAATCGAATCTGAAATGTTATATTACAGGCGAATGCTCCAGATGAGGGAGCACTTTAATAAAATTTATAAAAAAAAGACATGTGCGAGGCCAAAAAAGCTCCTATCTCAGCATAATGCTGCAATATTTAAAAAAAGTCTGGTAGGACCCGGCTAGGTGAGATCTTAAATAAGAAAAGAGAGTATAAAGCGCTAAATGGACAACTGTTAAAATAACAAGACTGTGTGGGTGAAAAAGTATTTAAAGATTTTACGTTAAAATACTCATGTCGATAATTATGATTACGTACTGATTAAATTCTTTTTAGTCTGTAAAATGCCTCATTAGCACTGATAAACGTTTTTATCCCATTCCTTTTTAATAACTATCTTCTGCCTGCGACTCTGCGTGAAATTTCGGCCTCCGACCCACCGTCGCATCTCATCGCCCCGCGCTATTACGCCGTTTTTGCTTAGAGTTCTTTCTTTTTTTTTTTTTGCGCGACTCCTAATATAGCCTTCTATAGTCTATAACCTTCCTTAAGAATTGGGCTATCAAATGCAAATCAAAAATACGTTGTAGCCCTAGTAGAGTGTACATTTTTGGCACTTTACTATTTTGTTAAGTACCTGGTAGTTATTGCAAGGCCTAAACTGTCCTCCCATACCTATTAACAGTGTTATTTGAAAATATTGTAAAAGCCAATTATTTTTAAAAGAGTAACCGTGGAGTTTCTTGCCGGCTCTTCTCCATAGGAAACGACTAATTGGATCCGTGCACGTAGCTTCTGACGTTTCATAAGTGCCCATGTAGGTTTAATATTTTTTTTAAATCCGTTTGGTAGTTTCAGAGGTTAGGTTAGATCAAACATACAAACAAAAACTCTTCAGCTTTATTGTTTAAGAATAGATATATATATATATATATATATATATATATATATATATATATATAATAACATTTATTTGATTTTTATTGTGTTACGACCCCGGATGCAAAATCTCAAAAAGAAATCGTGTTTCCAATATAAAAAGATATCGCAGAAGTGAAGAAAATATTTCAAAGATAAATCTATTCTTGTGAAGGCGACGTCAACAGGAAGGCCTTTTTTTTTTTTTTTTTTTTTTTTTTTTTATCTAGGGCATCTCAGAGTGTAACCACTAAGGTTCCGACTCTTTAACCGGGCTATCCTGTGGTTGCCTTAAGCTCCTATCGAAACTTAATGCCTCCAGCCAGGGCGTAAAAAACTACAAACTAAATGACTGCTGCTCGCTAAGGGCACCCCCTGTGGGGTACGAACCTCGGCTTAGGGCAGCTGAGTCGGAGGGAGGGTGGCAAGGGACCGACGGTGGCTGGATAAAATCAGTGTTTTGATTATTATCCTGGGGAGTTTGGATTACTTGCTGCTCAGCTAAAACGCGTGCTGGCGCTTCACTTACAGTCAAGGGTCGGGGAGGACTATTCGTTAGTCGGGGATTTCGCGCGGGGCCTCGGCGGCGAGGTCGGAATGACACAGGAAGGCCTCGGTACGTTTTATATTTATTTGTAAGTCGTTCGACATGTTTTGAAATAAAAGTAAAAGGAAAAATATAGGAAGATACGATTTTCTTATTAAAACTGATTTCTTTGATGTAATTCTGTTAGATCCTGGATTTTTTATTGTGATTTAAAGATGAAGGATAATATTGAGTGTTTACTGTTTTTATTTTATACTGTGCGATTTTTTATGTATGGAGTTACGAGTATCATAGTTAGTCATATTGGATATTCATTGGAAAGCGTTTTTTCTGCAGTGGACTGGGCAGTCGGGTTTGCTTTCTAGCAAAGAGCGCGTTTTTTAATTGTTTTTAATTATATACGACTTTAATTATTTTGAAGAGTATTCGATAAGTTATTCTGATGAAGTCAAGATGAAAAGTGTATTTTATAAAGTACGAGTAATAGATAAAATACGATGTGTTTCATCTCAAACCCCATTTCAACAAACCCCGCTCCCGCTCCGCTTATACCTCACCCCACATAAGCTCATGAGCAAATGTCAGTGTTAGGTACGAACAATTTCCAACTCGGGACGTCAAATTAACTCCGCACAGTATTTGTACAGCTTCCTACCGTGCCGACTGTACCGACTAACTTGGCATATGACAACCGACCTCACTGTACATCAACAAAAGAGTTTTTATTACCCCTTTTTGCAGCTCAAACTGGGTAAAAATGAGCGTTGTAGCTCTAAAAGGTGAGTAAATGAAAGTTTGTGTTTGGACGTAATTTTGATGTTGTTGAAAGGATTCTTTTTTTGTGGGATTTGTTAAGTGTTTGGCTTTTTGGTTGCGAATTAGAAATTGTTTAAATTTTTGTTTATTATAATGTCATGCAAGTATAATGCCTACCATTATACTTGCTTATTATTGTATTATTTCATATTGTATATTATTGTAATATTATATTATTATTATTATTCAGCACAAGCTGACAAATAAAGGGGCGAGAAGAATAAAAGACAGACGTATACCAACGACTAAGGAACTTTAATACTGGAAAATTTTGGATGAATAAATAGTTTCCCCGAGCTTAAATAAGTTACCTTGTTAATAGTTTCGGTCTACTATTGTAGAACAAAAGGCACCTACTTTTAAATAAGTTCTGCCTAAAATAATAACCGAGCCATAAAATCTAATAAATAGTTTGTCACATAATTATCTAGAACTAGAACAAAACCTACAATTTGGACCTATTTCTACCTTCAATTTAGGTTTAAATACGAAAGTCGTAATAATTTCGAACACGCAGCTTACCTACTTTAATTGTTAAGAGGTAATAAACTAATGGGAGGAGTGTACTAACATTTTAACGATATAAATAAAATCCAGTAGCATTTATATTTTACAATTTTAGTGCCAATTTGTAACTAAGTCATTTTAAGTGTTGTTTAAAAATGTTTTTATTTGCAACTTTTATTTTCCAATCAGATAAAAAATATCATAGGATAATTAGATAAAATAATTTAATTATAGATGATTTTCTGGTTCATCATCATTTTTATTTTATTTCGTCTTTTCAAATTCCAAAACTAATATCGTGCTTATTATTGTTACCGTAATCAATAAGTTACTAATTATTATTAATGAATATTATATAATCAAACAACCAAAAACATCACTAAATTATAAACACATCAAAGCACTATTGAAAGCTACGCCGTATCTAGTTCGTAGCAGGCGCGTAGCAGCTCGTAGCATTTGTCTACGGTGCTACGCTGATTTGCTTGCCGTTTACAAACCGCTTGTCATTGCCAGCATTGTGAGCGGTATACGGTAGGGTGACTAACGTTTCAGGGAAATTATTAGGATTGTTTTGTATATTTAGGACGATGCTATTTTGTTATTTTTGAATATTTTGGTTTGACTTATTATTGTCGATTCTAGCGATATGTATACTAACTGTGATAAAGTCATCCGCTTCATAAACCTATTTTAGCTATTGAACAGTTTTGTCCCTTTCTATCAAACTTCATTTTAACTTGACAATACAACAGTTCGATAGTTGAAATAGGTTCATGAAGCGGATAACTTTATTATGAATAAAACGGTTAGCGCTGTTAAACCCGCGATGGTTTGTGTGGTATGTTTAAACCTCAACAAATGTCTGTAAAAAGTTTTTTGATTAATAAAAATAAAAAATAGCTAAGCTGTTTTTTTTTACTTAAAAAATACTCGTGCAAAAATCCCAAAATAAATTACCGTCCTTTCCAAGCAGAGGACCTTTTCAAGGCAAAAATAATCAAATAACTCGACTAAAACAAAATCAATCCGTTCGCAACAAGATCCCTCAACAGTGAGTAAGGGAATCCTTAGTTAAATATTTACAAGGATTTACCGCTCGGTGTAAAACGCCGACAAAGGTAACACTCAGACACCTACCGTTAACACTTCAAACCTGCTTAGTAAATTTAATTTACTGTAAGAGGTAATTGAGTTAATATTAAAGGTGTTGGAGCGAAAATGTGCTTTGTTTTTAGGCTCAGGATTTCGAGGTTTAGTGAACTATAAGCTCCTACCATGGCGCTAACGATTCTTCTGTATAAGCCAGACAAAATGATTGTGCGTCAGAATTTTATAAATGGCAAGAGGGACAATTCCCATATGTTTAAGAGCTTTTCTAATCTCAGTCTCAAAAAATGAATGAAATTTTGACATTGACTGTCGCTTGAGATGAGCTTGCGACTCAAAGTCAAAGCCAAATTATTTATTTCAAACTAGCTGCGCTCCGCGGTGTTACCCGCGAACACTACATTATTTCGGGATAAAAAGTAATGTATGCGTAAATCCAGGGTGCCAGCTACGTCTATACCAAATTTTATCAAAATTGGTCCAGCCATTTGAACGTGAAGAAGAGACAACACATACTCACAAACTTTCGCCTTTATAATATTAGTGTGATAAAAGGCCTCTTTATAAATGACTAGCGACCCGCTCCTGCTTCCCACGGTTTTTACGACTTGACAAAACATTGAGATTTCTATATAATATGTAAGTTTAAAATTAACGTACAATACACGTAAAACTTTCGGAATAAATTCTCAAAATTTTGGCTGAAACGTCATCAAAATCCGTTGCTTAGTTTAGAAGAACAACGCGGACAGACAGACACAAAAAGTGACTTATTTTATAATACGTATAGATTTCTAACTACATCCAGTCAACATAAATATTCCAGGACTATCCCAACTTAAAGCAGGTGTCCCTACAACATGCACGTGCCAGTAACCTAGGTTCGCGCACAAACGGCATCGTTAGTGCCGTGTGAATGGCACAAACTGAACACAAACTTGTGCAAGTTGTTGCACAACTTTGTGCTGAAGCCAAATATCCGGAGTTGCAGTTGTAAAGTTTCATGGTTACTAATTAACGGATTATTAATTGCAGTTTGTTGTGATGAGAAAGGGGAAGGTAAGATTTTAGGTATTGTAGAAATAAGCGGTGAAGTTACTGGGTAAAGTCGGGGTTAATATTGACCGTAAAAGATGATAAATGTAAAATGACACTTTGTGCTCTACCATGCTTTATTTTTTTACTGTGAATTAACCATAATTAGACATAAAATAATATGACGCCTGATTTCCCCGAAGAGTTAGGCAGAGGTGTATAGATCTAGATTTCTAGATATAAGTATCATAATGATAACATTGGTTTTTGAGCTTTTATTAACATATATTTTACTTAAAATATAATTTTGAAGATGCAAGTCTAATTGGTCTCAATGATTACTTATTACGTTGCAAAAACTACTTACAAATTATTTGTTAAAACATCTTCAAACCTTTTAATTCATTCGATTTGGTTAGAAAAAAAAAGGTTATCACCTGACGCAAGTACCCGTACTATAGCTACTAATTACTCGAATAAACTAAACAACTATTGCCTAATAACGTCCCCAGGGACAAGATAATATTGCAACCTATACCTAACGTACTACACACAATATGCTCGCGACAATGCAAACACCTTCATTAGGTAAACAACACTAAATTGCGTCGAATCGATAGCACTAGAAACTAATATAATTAGAGACACTGTCACGACTACTAACTAGAGTGGATTAGATGTAATCCAGACATTGATTCAGTAATCTCACTTGAGTACTTCTATTGTAAACAGACAATGAATAATTCAAGATGGCGTTATTTTCTTTTGTTGAGCACATCGATGTTAGTGACAGAAGCATAGAAATTGTTGAATTTAGGCAATTAAGAGAAAAGCAGTACTTTCAATTTATTTGAAGGTGAAGTTTTTACAAATCAATGAAAAATATTAGATTATCAAGAAGTTTTTGAATGATGCTATTCGTGTCTTTAACGGAACTAATGCTTACGTAAAACATTCCCGGACTCATAAATTGAGCCACCCTGCACTTTTTGTATAGAAGTCTGTAACTTTTTAAATGGTCGTGAATTCAAATTCGGAATGTCGAATGTCGAATGACGACACCAAAATAATGACCAGTATTTCTTCATTTATTTATTTAAAATAAGCACACCAACAGTACAGTCACTTACAATTCAAATAAAAATAACATCTTAAATTATCTTTTTAGTAACCATGCAAATAACAGGTATGCATGATATTAATATATGAATATTAGAGACAAAAAAGAACAATAAAAAGTGTTTATATTAGACCTAAATCTAGAATCTAGAACACTACAAAACAAACCAATTTGAGCTACAAAGAAGTGCGCTCGTCGCACTATTTATATAGGGAGCATCTGTATGAAGCGAAACTCATGCATCAGCATCAAAACTGCATCAGGACTTTTTCTTTGACTCATCATTATTTTGATGCTGTAGGCCTCTATACCTCACATGGAATTGCACAGTGGCTCAATTTAGGAGTCCGGGAGGGTTATATTAAGTAAGTATTTTACTAACTGTAATTTTATAATTATTTATTCAGCAAAAGGTACACTTTTATTGGTATCCATTCTATCGATATTTTCTCGTTCAAGCTAACCTAACAATACAAGGAGACCTCACCTGACTGAATCTAGTCCTATGCCAGATCAAACGGTAAATTCAATTTGATTCCGCCTATTCCGTCCATCTTTACATTGAGAAAGATTTCCGACTGACCTAGTCCTATAATTGGACAGATTCTTTTCAAGTAGTTGATCTTTATTCGAGAAAAGAAAACCTTGTTGGCTTTCCAATTTAAATTTAAATCTAATGCAGGTCTCCAATATAAGGTCCAAATAAAATACCTGAACAAACATTTAAACCAATCAACTAAAAAAATAAAAAAAATAACTGCTGATCATACAAAAGTGCAATACTAATGTGGACGAAATGTCCTGAACAGCTGTTTTTAGGGTTCCGTAGTCAACAAGGAACCCTTATAGTTTCGCTATGTCTGTCTGTCTGTCTGTCTGTGTGTCCGCAGCTTAGACCCTTAGAAAAAAAACCTTAACAATTTGAGCAGGGGGGTCAGCTAATTGTGGTAACTGACTGTACTAGAAAACTGTAATTTGGCATGAGTATACATATTAATCACGCCGACAAAGTTGCAAAATAAAACAAGTTTTTTTTTTTAGGGTGCTTCCCCTGCGCAATTGGGGATGTTTTATTTTCTCGTAATTCCCATGGTGTGGGGTATCGTTGGATAGGTCTTTGGGATAAATTCATACCAACTACGGAACCCTTCATTGTGCGTGGTCCGACACGCACTTGGTCAGTTTTTTTTATTCATATTTTTCAGAGTTGGTCCCAAAGCAAAGTTGATCATATTCATGAGTAATGATTTTATAAACGTTTGTCCAGGTATTTTGTTGGACCTATATTTAAGAATGACCCTAGAACAACTCAAAACAAATAAAATAAACACTTACCAGTAAAATCCTTGATGGCTTGTGAGCCAGAGTCGAGTATATCAGTAGGGTTGACCCTAATCTTGCAGTACTTGACGAAGGGCATCTCAGGGAGCTTGGCCCATTCACCGCCGCCACTCGTGGAGCAGTGGACATCAATGGAGATCGAGTTCTCATAGGCGCGGATCACGCGCTGAACCTCGTTCTCTTGGTAAGCATCAGTGAAGTCAGCTAAGGAAAAGGTCCCGTCCTGAAACAAGAAAATATTGGTTAACATATTTATTAATAATAATTAATAATAATAATCGACACCCTTGCGCCATCCCATCTTCCTAGCACGGCGGGCTGTGCTGGGTCGGCTGCTGCAGGTGCAGAAAACCTCAAACGGCGCAAATATAACAACCTTATTGGGAGCTATATGTTTGAGCCGTTTGGGGTTGAAACTCTAGGACCATGGGGTCCGAGTGCCCACTTGGTTTTTCGAGACATCGCCAAGCGGTTGGTCGACTCTTCTCGTGACCAGAAGGCTGGCCTATTTCTTGGCCAAAGAATCAGCATTGCCATACAACGTGGCAATGCTGCCAGCCTTTTGGGCACTTTTCCTGTTGACAGCGATGCGGACGAATTTTTTGATGCCCTTTGATCCTTTCCCCTCCCATATTTTTTATATATTTGTACATATTATTATTACTTAAAAATTAATTAACATAGCGGCTTGTAACGGACATAAATAATAATTGATTTAGATAAAAGTGCAAAAACAAGATATAAAACATACAGGTATGAGACAAAACCTTTTATAGAGGATACATGTCATGGGTGTAGATAAAGTCTTGTATGCAACTATAATAATTAGGTATTAAAACACTCATGTGATACTATTATAAACCCACATTCGTGTTTTAATACCCCTTATTATAAAACAGTTGCATAAATAACTATTATAGGACAGATCGCGACTTTTGTACTCATTCGTCATTCTTTTACTGAGTAGAAATGATTAACTATAGTTTTAGTCTTTTTTTAGACTTGATCGATGAAAACGTCAACGACAATTTTTTTCCATAAACTTATAACATTTTTTTATTTTTTATTGACTGTACAAAATACAGGTAACACGTGGACTGAATATATAGTCGCAAAGGGTTTAAAAAAATGCAGAGAGGCCAATTAAGACTAACAAACATATCGTTAAACTGTAGCACTAACTCAAACAGCACTAGCCCTACTATTGCTCCATTAGTATCCCAGAGATCAGTTGAAGTAGTTAGCGATCCATCCATCAAGTGTGGCATGTGTCTAACATGGGTCATTTGTATCGATATCTCTTGCTACTAGTAGCAGAAGAGAAATGTGTCCAAAGAAAAACATCAATTTGGTTTTCGGGTGGTGAGTAAACCATCATTTCAATCATTAAAATAATTGGTTTATATGCACCACAAAGCAAACGCATTTTTCTATGTCTTGTAGTAATTCTTTGACAATAAACGTAGTCTGGATTGTCCACAGCAGCACGTTATTTTCATCGTTCAACATTAGTTTCAACACTGTTCAGTTGTGTTTGAATTCGTTGTCTATGTCAATGTCTATTAACTGCTCCCAAATAACGATGTTTATTTAGAATTTTTAATTATTTTTTAACATACTTCCTTGACATAATCTTTTCATTATTTGACATTATTTACCTACAAATCGAATTCCAATTCTTTATTAGTGGCTTTTGTGGACATGATATTTATTCAGATATGTTACTGTAGTTGTAATTGCAATCATGTCATTAATATTTTATATACTTAGATTATTTTATATTTTGTGAATGTGAGAATGTTGTAGGCCTAGTAGAGTGTAGATTTGTTGGCGGTTTTCTATTTTGTTAAGTACCTGGTAATTGTTGAAAGGCCTACACTGTCCTCCCATACCTATTATCACTGTTATTTAATAATATTGTAAAGCCAATTATTTTTAAAAGAGTAACCGTGGAGTTTCTTGCCGGCTCTTCTCCATAGGAAACGACTAATTGGAACCGTGCACCTAGCTTCTGACGTTTCATAAGTGCCCATGTAGGTTTATGTGAAATAAAATATTTTGATTTTGATTTTGTTTTAAAGTATTATTTTCATTTAATTCTTTATCAAATGGTGATAAGGTCACTATAATCCATACTAATATTATAAATACGAAAGTAGCTCTGTCTGTCTGTCTGTCAGTATGTTACGTTTTCACGCCTAAACCGCTGAACTATTCGTCATTAAATTTGGCTGAGATATAGCCTGGAATATGGAGAAGGACATAGGCTACTTTTTACGCGATAACCGACATCCACGCGGTCGGAGCCGCGGGCAAAAGCTAGTACTTCATATTTCCACAAAATCCTCTAACATTAACCACGTCCTCATAATTCTCAGTATTTCTATTCACAGATCTTCATAATCCGTCCTTTCAACAAACGGATTACACTTTTTCACAGCCATATAATGGCAATTGTTCCAAAGGCAACATTTTTACGGTCCGCGCTTATTTAATTACCGTGCAGCAGTTCGCTTCGCTTTTTAAGCTTCATTAAAAGGACATCATTAAAAATATTTGAACGCTGTGTGAATGAATAATAAATTTTGTACCGTTACCGGTTTTAGTACAGTTTTCAATATGTGATTAATTAGGTGTTTTTAATAAAATTGTCTTCGTTCTTTCAAAATTTATTTAAAGTTCGATAATTTAGTTTTTATTTGCTGTCATTCGATTTGAAAATACCCGATGGTGTAAAAGAAAATAATTCGATGCAAGTCTTCTCAATGTAAGATATCGTTTTAATTTGACACTGAATTGGCTGCTAGATGTTTATTTAAACATCAATTTGAACGAATATTTTGATAACTTCAATATACAATGTGTAACTGAATTAATAGAATAGAATAGAATAGAATACTCTTTATTATGTACACCATACAAATTACAGATATAAATGTAGAACTGTTACATAGGGTGTCACAATGGGCGGTCTTATCGCTAAAAGCGATCTTTTACAGACAACCTTTGGATGGATCAAAAGTAGAAGGAGAGACAATACTGCAGGTATTTAGTGGTGTACCACTTACATATATACAATAAATACATATACACAAAGCATATAGATACTTATCCATATAAATATATATATATATATATATATATACACACACAATAATAAACATGATACAAGAGCAAGGAACTTTAAGTAATGATGATGTTTAAGGAGAGAGGAAGTGATTTTTAACCAAAATTTTAAAAGTGGACAAAGATTGAGCACGCCTTATCAAGACGGGCAAGGCATTCCATAACCGTACTGCTTGAACTGTAAAAGACTTGTCATAAAAACTAGTGGAATGCATTGGCATCTCTAGTCTCAAGCTTTCCGATGACCTCAGATATCTATTATGTGTGTCATGAAGGAACTTGAAACGTTCTTTAAGATAAGAGTGGGTTTTAGGATTGAATAGAATACTGTAGAGCTGAAATAAGATATGAGATAGTAGTTTGTTCAGAATCGAATAAATTAAATGTTTTTCATGTTCTTCCTTTTATTTTAAATGCTATGTTATTTAGAAGAAACAAATGATTTTAACCTTTTGATCGGTACAGTAAAATTGAGTACAGGTTTATTGTCACATTTAGCGGGTTTGATTCCCAGTTCAGACAGGTGACTATTTAAAATTCTTTGAATGCAGTTCGTATTGTTTTTATTTTTAAAATAAAAATGAAGTCTGCATTCAGTAAATTTTTCTATATACAGTATTTAAGGTAGTTCCCTCCATGTGGCAAAGTCGTGGGACGCCCTGTATTTGGTATCCAGCGATTTATCCGCACCTTCCGTCACGAAGCAATCCTGTAATATGTAGCTATGAAATCCTGTTCCACGTTTGCCTGTAGTTTTAATTTCCGTCGACTCTAGGGAGGAAATGTCACTCAATGTGCGTCCATTCATAACACGTTTCCGAAAGAACCAGCGTATGGGTTCGAAATCCATTCCGGAATTCGTTATTTCAATTGATATAATGAATGAAAAAGATTTCTGTCCAAATGAAATTGAAATTCAAATCAGTTTCACATTTTCGTTCTAAATCAAACGGAGTAGTTTCGGAACTAGGTGAAGGTAATGAAATGTAGTTTAAATCCGGGGGAGTGTGATAGGAAAGTAATCAAATACGAGTATTCGATGCAGCTGAAGCACATTTCGGATTGAATTAACACATCCTTTTTGTTTTAGACACTGTTTATTCGCAATATATTTCATTTAGCTGTGTACATACACAGTGAGTATACTGACTAAATGAGTTATGCTGTTTTGGCAAAAACGGTTAACAACTAAACTAATCCATGCAATCTAAATGTGTGTTGTTTTAAGCAATCCTGAAATTCTCAACACCTTTTTATTATATCTAATTTAAAACAATTCTTAAAAATATCATGTTTTATTTTCACGTTGGCGCTAGAACAAACAAAAATACAACAAGTTTTTTTTAATCTTCAGTATTTCGAATTTTGTTTTTCATCTGTTACGTTTCGTACCGCGAAAAATAAATAAAACTTTATCCAATTAAGAAACTTGTGAGTTGAAAAACAGCGATATTAAATTACTTTGGGAATGAAGAATTTTGGTCGCTTTAGTTATACGGTCTTACGTAAGTTTTACTTTACCTAAATTGTTAAATAAATTGTTTTAACTTGGCGTTTTTTGGAGTTAATTTATTTTTACATGGGTTGCATAGTTACATACTTCATGCGGCTTAGTCGTTAAATGCCCAATTCGTAAAATGCCCAACAGCTTGAAAAAGGGCTAATTCGCTAAATACCTAGTTCTGAAAATACCTATTTCTGGAAATGCCTAATTCTTAAAAATCCCAATTCTCAAAAAAAACTATTCTTAAAAGGACCAATTCTTAAAAAGCCAAATACTTAAAAAGACCAATTCTTAAAAGGACATTTTTTTGCCAATTAGATAATTCGAATAATAATATAAGTACCTACAACTAAGCCCTTCATGCCAGCTTGATGGCTTATAAGGCCTTTTATAATTAATCATTTGGGTAAATACAATGGAGCACACGTCTGTTACGTCTTTTCCAATATTCACGCTCCAACAAAATTCTCATGAATAAATAAATGTTTGTGCGCTAATAATACACCTCCTTCGAATTTAACCAAAACTCCAAATTATCTTCAGTATATTTTCAATTCCAATTTAGTCAAACGTAATAGGAACAGGGTATTCTATTACATTACAGCCGTTCCCTTGATAATGTACCTTAATTTGTCGCGAAATGGCGTCCCATTTTGATTCAGATTCGGTGATTGGTGGTGACATAAATACGTTAATTTCTCTTTGCTGACTTCGGCTTGTGGCTTGGAAGCTTTTAGTATTTATAAATGTTGATTTAGTTTGGTCTTTGCTTTACGTGTTTTAAGTGATGTTGGCTTTTTGTGGTTCTGTATTTATGTAAGTGGGAACTATTGGTTAGGCCTTTTCCTAAATTGAATATTCTATCTAAGTTTTCTATTATATTCTCCGATTTGAATATTACCATGGCAGTTAATAATTTTGATTGTTGAATAGTATCTTATTATATTTGGATTTACTTCTTTATTATTATCGCCTTCTCCTCTATCACTAACTTCTACACTATTTGAAGTCTATTTCATCAAAGGATCTTAGTTCAAATTACTATCTTCTGGATTGGACTCTAACCTAGTAAAAAGCGTCTTTATACCATGATTGCTATCTATCATTGTTACCTGCATGATCCAGGAGCCGTTCCCAGCGAATGTATATCCGGCGTGCACAAGGTGCCTGTGTCGTGTGAAGGAGCTGAGCAGGTTGCGCATGCACTGCATCAGCGTATTCATCTGCGGGTGAATCAGGATCTCTGTCACCAGGTTCTCTGACGCGAACTGGATGAGGCGTTCGCCTGGAAATAAATGGAGTTGTTAGCTTTAGAGAAATCTACATATATTGTTATACAGTATAGGTGAGGGTGCTGCTTTATGTGGGTCAAAGTCAAATCATTTATTTCAAATAGGCATAAAAAAGGCACTTTTTAACGTCATAGTGAAATGACCACCTATGTCATACAGAGCTACATAATTACAAGTGCTATCACATTAAAGTTTTGTACGTGAAAGACAGTCACACTTTTCAAATACGGACGCTCAAAATTTTATCATGTTAAAGATAACATTTGAATACAAGACAAAATACCAAGTCGCTCATAAAGAGTTCTGAAAAATTATAGCTTATTGAACAAAAATGTTGTTTTTGTAATTTCGAAATATTTTAAGTTTGCGTAAAACTAACATGAGAATTTACATGAATGCACCAAGTTATACTAGCTGTGGAGCTATTCTAATCTGGTGCATTGTACTGGTTATTTGTTAAAACGTCTTCTCTACGTCTTGTATAGAATTACACATAACTGAACGATACTAATTATTTATGTTTCTACAGTGTGCTAAGCCACTTGATTTAATCATCTCCTCATTGCTCATTCTCCCCTTTCTTCCTTAGAGCCAGCATATCCGTACCTGACCTACAACTTCCGCAAATTTTTCATGTTTTCGTATATTACTAGTTACATAAAGAACTTTTCCTTATTCTTATTATTCGTGCTTAGTGGTTGAGTAAAATATTGCGTGTTGTGGGCACATAAAATTACACGGGGACAATTCTTACTTCTGGCCCCATTTTTTGTTGGTTCAACAAATAGCTAAGCTTTCAACGTAATACACTCCAGCGACAATTTTTTTCTTTGATTAGGGGAAAAAATAATGGACGTTTTGTGTGTAAAAAGCTTTACAATAAATTATAGAAGGTGTGAAAATTCACCTAAATGTTATGACAACGGTAACTCTGTTACGTTAGGTACTTCAATTAAATATTTATGATTGAATTATCACAATTACAAGATATAACCTCCAAAACCCTCGCTCTTCCCCGCTTCGTATAAGTAAGTAACGTCTCGTCCTAACATAATTTTCAAGTCCCTATCCCTATTAACTTTCAGCTGACACATACGTTCAACCTTGAACAGCCCACAAAGTGTTCATGAAAAAATATTAAATCCATGGTGACAAAAACGTTCCGCATTGCGCCATTTCACCAGGACAGTTATTCGCTATCGACGTCTCCATTCACCCCCATTCAGCCTTTATTCACCCTCATTCATCGCTATTCACCTCGCCGCGTTACGTACCAATTCTACGTCGTTTATTTGATTACCGTCTTAATATAATTTGTGTTTGGCTTTATCTGCGCCGTTTTAGTCGTGTGGGGAATTAAGTGAGCAATTGACAGGGTCATAAAGTCTGGACTGTTAATTGTTACGGTGTTGCCAGCTGAACAAGGGGGTGAATTAGTTTTATCAGATTGTCAAGCCTAGTAACATTTAGACGTGCATCTGATAGGATCTGGGGTGTAATGTCGTTAGATTACTTTCTCCTCATTAAGAAAACGTTAATGCTTATTGGTTAAACTTCTGGAAGACCAATTTTTGTATCAGGGCTAATATAAAAAAAGAAGAATAATAATAAAGAAAGCTAAAGTCATAAGGAATGATTCCGAGTATGTAAAATGCGATTAACACAGTGAAACATGATTCTGAGGGTTTCTTTATAAGTATACTTTGCGTGAAAATTAAATATTTGAAGGAAGATCCAGAGGTTTCCGTCAGTCTGGGTCAAGTCTGGTAGAAACATCCGTGTTCCTGTATGGAGATACGGAACCAACGCCATCTAACGAAAATATCAAGGATTTCAATGGCTTGCTGTCAATATAAGAACAGAAGCTATAACTAAAAAAATCACAATAAATAAAACAGGGTGCGCTATCTGCAAAAAATTCAAGTCCATTCTCGTGGCATTGGACAATTCAGCGTTTTCGCTCAGCGCCACTAGATTGTATTGGACACATAAGTGGATATTCCGTTAAGAAAGGAACTGATCCCTGAGGAATTTTCGTAATTGCGTAATACACATAAAATAGCAAGGCTTTTTATTTTGGTAATTCAACCAAACTCATTGCGTGATTTGCGTTGCCGAGCTGTCGAATTTTTCCACATGAAGTAATGAGTAAGTGATTTCCTACAAAAGCCATTGGATTGTGATTGAAAGTGCAATGCAAATGGGGGGCTGACAAGTATATCCAACGAGTGAAGATCATTGTAAAACTATGCCTAAAGACTGTACTGTAAAGAGCCATAAACCTCACACCAACCTCAGTTTATAACTTTCAATTAGTGCCCAATTTGTATGCAATCCATAGCCAATTAATAACATCGGTTATTGGCTATTGTTGCTTGAATGTCAAAAGCCCTCGAATTTTCCAGTCGCCTTCAACAAAAAGCCGAGTTTTTACTTATAGCTTCAGATATTTACTTTTTCAACTGGAAAGGTAGAATTCTGAATTCTGAGTAAGTAATTACATGGTTACCAATCAAAGCCTAAAAAAGTGCAGGATTTAGCATCACAAAAATATTTTTGCCATCAGTTGCGGATGGTTGATTTTAATATAATTTCTTTTACCACGTAACTATTAATGTTATTCAGGTAAATAAAATCAATACCAGCACTATCTGATGATAACCAGAGACAAAGTCTAGTCTATTTAGACGATGCATTTTCACTATTGCCATGAAGATTGACCCAAGGAAATACAACTTCCGTACATTAAATAATGAACTGAACCATGTAGTTACAAGTAATAAATAAAAGACTAAGTAAGAATGAAGCAAAGGAAGGCGAGATAGTAAAAAGAACGTTGTACAACAAAAGGCTGTGTTGCGAACAAAGTTGTCGGTATAGATGTAAGTGTTTTTAATTAAGGATAGTTCTAAGTAAGTCTAGAAGCTTCGAACAATAGAGTACGGTACTTGGAAGTATGACGTGCTTCGGGAATATTCAATTTTGGAGGTATTGTTTGAATCTGATAGGTAATATTCAGTTGAGATTACACGACCAAGTCACACAGCCAACAACAAAGTCAACAACAATAACAAAAACGACGAAGTCGACATGATCACACGACCTTGAAATGTTTTTATTTTTATTTTTATTATTCTTAGTATTTGTTTATTTATTTCTGTTTTTTTAACTTGTGTTAGTTTCCTTAATAAAAATATATTGCCTGGTAAATCTCGGATCCTAACAAATGCCACAAAAAAAAATTCACAAGTTTTCAGGTTTTTGTTTTATTATCTGCCATTAATAAAACATTTCTCATCCCAAATAAAATTTCTAAAAGGCTTTTATGTACCCATTCTCTTAAACCGAAACATAATTAGGGCCCATCATTACTCTCCGCTGAAACAATTTTAAAACACCTAGGGCATTCCCAAATCTCTTTACAAAATGAAAGCAGAATTTTAATCAACTCCGATTGTTTTACAGTTGGAAATGTCCGACTTTTGTTAAAATAGTCTGAGTGGAACAATTCCCAGAAATAATATTAGATTTTGAATAACGACTGGATATTTTAGAAATTGTATTGAAATAAATTAATTGGTTGTTTAACTTCCATTATTAGACCTTGATTAAGGAATGTTGCATAAACAAGTCTGCTGTCAGTAACTTTATTATTATATTTTAAATTGAAATTCTTGGCAACTTAAAACATGTAGCTTTCACCGTGCTGAAAATTGGTATCCGTAAAAAGTGTCTTCACTGTGATTTTGGAAGATAAACTGACTAAAGTTAATAAACTTTCATTTTTTGTGACAAAACCCTAAATAGACGCTACCTAAAAATCCTTTAGCGAAAATTATTTATCGTCGAATCGCTCCTAAATGTCGCAAAGCTCGGAGGTGAAAGAGTGAAAAATAATGACATCAACCAACAAAGCGTTTTGTTCACATAAACACAAAGAAGAGAGGACTTGTGACAATGCCCCGTCGGCTTTGACGCCACACGAGAGATCCGACCTTCAGAATGTAGTTCAGTGTTGGGAAGCTACTGAGTAGTTTGATGTTTATATAGTTGAGGCTTTACGAAACTAGTCTTACTAAGTAACTACTAGATAGAACATACATATAGCTAGAAATAAATAAAATTCGTTATTTCTCCTGACAAATTTTATTCTGTTTATGTGTATGTATTTACATATACGTAACATGTACGTATTTATTCTTGTATTTTATAGTTATTTTAATTTAATTTGTCCCTTATGTTGCACCTGCCATATTTCCTCTCTGCATCACCCTAAGGTTAACTGGAAGAAAATGTCTCAGGCATTAAGTCCGCCTTTGTCCGGTATTTTTTCTTTACTTGTACGAGTACATAAAGTTTTAATAAATACATTCTGAGATGAAGACTGATATAGTTTGTATTCAAGAAAATATGCTATGCCTATAATAAACAATATTGGAATAAAAGTTAAGATTTATAGTTTTTGATGAT
This sequence comes from Dryobota labecula, assembly GCA_947523025.1. Taxonomy (NCBI): domain Eukaryota; kingdom Metazoa; phylum Arthropoda; class Insecta; order Lepidoptera; family Noctuidae; genus Dryobota; species Dryobota labecula. The sequence continues at coordinate 24,668,846 of OX383295.1, read as the reverse complement.
GAATAATGGTAATATAGATGATGGTATTAAGTGTTTTATGACCAGACTAAAACTTAGTTGAACGAAATTATATTTGATGATGATAAAAGTCTAGTTACGCCAGTAATTTAATCTAATATTTCGACAATGGGAACGTGGTAACAAGAATAAAGCAAATGAATCTGTGGACGAAAAAAACTGTACATAATATGTATCCAGAATTCATTCTCTCATTACAACAGATCCGATAAGCGGACTCCAATAAATAAATCTCCAACGAGATAAAACGCCAGCAAACACTTGATAAAGCTTTCCTATCTCGGTTCCACGATTTCAATAGCTTCGTTGAAATCACTCGAGGGTCCATGAAGCTGCTGAGCAAATCCTCGGTCACTTGCAGCGGAGATAAATACCGTTGTATTGACTGAACCCACAATGTCTTCCAGAGATAATTGGAGTTCGGTTTCAGTTGTGAGTTGGTGTTGTTTATTTTTGATGACGCTTGAAATACTGGAGTGATTAAAGTTGGGAATGCTAGCGTTGTGGTGTGATTAACAGTGTAATTTTTAAGCTTCCATAGTCAACAAGAAACCCGTCTAGTTTCGCCATGTCCGTCTGTCTGTCCGTCTGTCCGCGGCTAAGCTCAGATACTCTTAGTAACAGAAAGCTATAATTTGGCATGGGTATACATATATATTAATCACGCCGACAAAGTCGTTAAATACGAGTAAAATCTTTTTTTTTTAAGGTACTTCCTTTATGTGTAAAGTGGGAATAATATATTTTTTTCTCGTCTATCCCATGGTGTGGGACCATTTTTCGATTCAGGTATCCGTTTGCATAATATTATATAATATTAAGCTTTAAGAGGGCGTACAACGGTCCACTAGCGCCACGCCTTTAAAAAAATATGATCTCGTGACTGCGAAGGAATTATGAAAAACGGCTAAATCAGGAACCTCGGTAAGTGTGTCTAGAATTTTCTAATACCTTTATAAAGTTTCATATTGAGACACTAAGCAACAAAATACGGTCTTGAGGAATGTGTCTGCTTTTCTTTAGATCTTTTGTTGCTAAATGGTCTCCTGCCAGCTAAATGGCTTATATTTGGATATGTGAAAAAATTCGCAGCAGTCGTGTAGATTACTTAATAAAAAGGAAAACTATCATAGCTAAGTAGGCTTTACAAAATACCGAGTAATAGTCGAACAATTTACATTGACAAAGTTAAGTTTGTTCTTGGGATAAATTCATCCCAACTACGGAACCCTTCATTGTACGTGGTCCGACACGCACTTGGCCGTTTTTTTTTTGTTCATTGTTATGTTCTACTACTTGATATTCTTTCTATACAGCGTTAATGCTCTTGGATGTACATATTTTGCAGACATATACTAAATATAGAGATTTGTCCCTTATTTCATGGGGCTTAAACATGACGCGAAATTTGGGTGTATTATAGGTACACCACTGCCTAATCCTTCGGTGAATACAGGCGTGATGTTACGTTATGTTTATGTACAATCGCCAGCACATCAGGTTATACGAAACCGTCAAGTTTCTCCAAACGATTTTAAAGCTTAAAATGTTAAGAGTAAAGTTCAAAACCGAATGATAAAATTTGACAGTTTGTGGTAACTCAATGTGCTGGCGATTGTACTAATATAGCCACGATCCAATTATATTATTTTGCTCACTTGAACCTGAATAATATTATATAATCAGCAAAACTAAGTTGGTGATCAAACCATGGTAGTATAGCGTACCTATCTAGAATCCTTACATAACATGACCTTTCGATGTTAGAATAATAATAAACTGAGGTAACTCTATATTTCAAAGTAAAATTCAATTAAGTTATGTAACATCTCAATAAGTAGTGTACGGATTATTTTTGTAACAAACGGATTTCCCTTTTACTGAATTATCCGAGAGAATACACGCCGCCATTTTGGAATATGTTTCAATTTAATCGGATTATGCGAACCTTTGCTTTTACATTCCATTGGGCATACCAATTAGTAATTGATATGAAAACCAGGTAGGATTACTAGATTTGATCATTATGCAAATTAGAATTACGGTTTTGTAATTAATTGGAAATGTAGGTAAAATTCAATGCCAAAAGGGATTAGAGGAAAAAAATACAGAGAATCACCAAAGAGTGACAGATGAAAGTCAAACAAGAAATAACCGTAGGCACAAAGAAAACATAGCAAAAATGTTGTTCAGAATGATAATTATAACTAGCAAGCTATGTAGCGCTGATTTTCGGTTGCATTATCTACTGATTCGCCTACGAAGACTTAATTTTAATTAAGTAGTAATAATAGTCTATTTTCCTATTAAAATAGTCCTATTCAGCTTATTATAATAATGTTAATGCTCCATTAGCAAAGAAAAGATCCATTAGAGTAGTTAACAAAGCCTTGAAAATGTGCCAACGTTGACTATTGTGAAGGAAAGCTTTTAAATCCATTAGGTACACTTACTCGCCTACTTGAGACTTACAATGCTACTTCTATTCTAAGTATTTTATTTTTCTAGTATTTAATCAGGCCTTTTCTTGAAAGAAAATCGTATCAACTAAAGTATTATTTAGACTATCAAAGTACGGAAAGAAACTCGCTCCGACATATTGCCGTACCATGTTTAATAGGGTGAGCCTATTGCCATCACCCGGGTACAAATCCAGACTCTAGGCTGCGCTACTGAGAAATTCCTGATAGAAAAACCCTATAACACTCGATATTGATTTATTGTCTTAGGATTTATGATCCTTATTTGTACGCAAAAAGGTACTGGCCGCTCCTATTTGCACGCATCATTGCGAAAAGGGCTCGTCATTAACCTAACAGCAGCCATTTATCACCCCGCTAATAATTCACACTCTATAACCCAAAGTTTCTCATCGAAATATTTCGGTCCACAAAAAATAAACACATAAATCTGTTACCATTCGGTGCGCTCCTTCGATCGTGAACAAGCCAGTGGGCCAGAAACTCCGATAAACCGTCACCGCTTAAACTTTCGCTCATTTCGTGGCCTAGATTTGGTTAATAAAGCGAATTTAATGATTTTATTTACGTGTCAATGGGTGATAGAGAGGGTTATTGGTAAAACTCTAACAACCTTAAAAGGCTGGATTATTAACATCATAAGCAACAACTTTTGTTCTATGACTTTTTCGAAACATAAAAAAAACATTAACATTTACCAAAAACAAACCTTCAAGATTTAAAAGAAAGTGGGGATGATATTTTTTCTTCTTGTCTATCCCATGGTGTGGGACCATTTTTCGATTCAGGTATCCGTTTGCGTAATATAATATTAAGCTTTTAGAGCGCATACATCGGTCAACTAGCGCCACTCCTTTAAAAAAATATTATTTCGTGACTGAGAAGGAATTATGAAAAACAGCTCAATCAACTATCTCGATAAGTGTGTCTAGAATTTTCTAATAAGTTTTTTTAAAGTTTCATTTTGAGACACGAAGCAACAAAATTCGATCTAAATAAAAACGGCCACATTCCTCTAGCTAGATCGTATTTTGTTGCTTCGTGTCTCAATATGAAACTTTAAAAAAGGTATTAGAAAATTCTAGACACACTTACCGAGATAGTTGATTGAGCCGCTTTTCATAATTCCTCCTAAGTCACGAGATAATATGTTTTTAAATGAGTGGCGCTAGTGGACCGGTGACAACGCTCTTAATACATCATAGGTGTTAAGGAGATTCTTGCAATAGAAGGGTCTATTGCAAGAATCTCCTTAACACCTATGATGGAACACTTAGAAGGAATTATGAAAAACGGCTCAATCAACTATCTCGGTAAGTGTGTCTAGAATTTTCTAATACCTTTTTAAAGTTTCATATTTACTTTTCCTTTATTCGATGAAAAAATTTATATCTTCAAAAAATGGGTTGAAAAACTAAACCTGCTACGATTCTGCTTATCTTTATGCCGTAGGACAACGCGTGACGTGCTCATGTGGGAAAATTAATTCAACAACAGCTAAGTTTCTCAACGATAAAAGAAGAAGAAATAATAAAACAAGACTACAATTTTTCTTCAGGCTTTTTCTTGTAAGACAATTTTTCTTGGCACGAACTAGCTCATAATAAGAATATCACCTTATATTATATTCTTTCGTTATCTAATGCTTGTGCCTGACTCATAAAAGTCAACTAATGGGAATATGTTCATACGGGATTGGACAAGAATCTAGTGCAAAGAAAATATTCCACATTTTTCTTTGCAAGAACGTATTTTAGAATATTATGGGTAAAATAGGGGAATTTTTTCGATAGCATAATACGCTACGCTTGGTTTGTCGTGAGGAAACATAACCAGGATTTTCATATTCATTTTGATTGACGATCAGAAGATTGGTGGTCCCATTGTCATTGTTAGTTTATAGAGAAAATGTATGTGGTAGATCGTTTTTTGAACACAACCGATACTTAAGTTTTCACTAAATAAAATTGGATAGGGAATTTTATTTTATGAAGACTTAAGTATCGGTTAGAACCATATAGTGGCATACGAAATATAACATTACCTTTTATACATGACTAGCTGCTCCCCGCGGTTTCACCTGTGTAAGTTATGATTCCGTGGTTTATTTATAGTATTAATTCTGCTACATTGAGTTACATTATTGCATTTTTCTTAAGGATCTCTATAAAAAAAAATGCCTATGTTACTTCCTGCTAATTTAGCTTTCTATTGGTGAAAAATTGTTAAAATCGATCATGCAGTTTAGGAGCTTATTCAATACAAACAAACAAAAACATCTTTCCTCTTTATAATATTAGTATAGATAAATATTGTTGTTGGTTTTAACTACGTAGTATTTTGTTTCTAACCAACTCCAAAAATGAAGAGTTTGCTGTTTTTTAAGTAATTAAACTTTCCGGCGCCTACTGTACAGTTATGTGCCCTAAAACCCATGTAATTTCATGTCTGAAGCTTATAATTGAATGTAATAAATTAGTAACCAGTGGTCACGAACGTCGCATGTTGTGTGAGGTTAGCAACGCAGGCGGAATAATTAATTTTAGGCCTAACTGCGATATAGGTCATAATTTAGATAAGTATTAGATTGAACTATGCCTAGGCGACCTATTCCGAAATATATTTGTGCTAGCGTAAGTTCAAATTTATTATAAAACTGGGGTTTTAAATAAATTGGGACGGTTTGCATAACGCTGATTTACATTTTTTTACCCTTCCTGAGCTACGAAGTCTGAAAAACCTCTGGAATCAATAGTAACTAGGAGATATTCCAATATTCTAATATTAAATTCTTCACCAAGAATGATGGAACACAGGGTGAACCTCTTGACGGTCGGGACGACCCATTGAGTCGGCCGTCAAAAACTGTGTATCTATTGAACATTTATTTCGGAAAAAATCCGTATTAGTGTTACTTGCTGCTGCACGCGGCTTCGCCCGCGTGACTTTTCTCAAACAAAATAAAAGTAGCATAAGCTTCTACTTAAAACATCAGCTATCTGCCTGTGAAAGTCCCGTCAAAATCAGTTCAGCCGTTTCGGAGATTAGCAGAAAATAACAGACAGAAAAAAAATTGTTTCTTTTTGTTATGATCACCTTGGTATTTTGACATTACAAACAGACACTTGAATTTTATTTATTTGTATAGATTTAAAAAAACCTTAATGCTATAAGACATTTTCTCCCTTATTCAATCTTTAGGTTATAAATAATCATCACGTTTCGTGAGTGGGTTGGCGTTCGCAGTACCTACATTTACGCGAAGATGAACCTGTCCTTTGACATTACCTATCTTAGTCACTTGTAAAGACACCTTTGAGAAACAGGGAAGGTGACCTTTTATCTATTTTTAGATAGGTAAGCCAAACTAAATATTACCATACGTTCCATATTATACCAATTTTTAGTCCACCAAAGCTAAACTACGCTCTTCTCTCTTCTATACGTTTGACGTTCGTCCCATTGTCTATGAAAAAGAAAATGAAAAATATCTATCATTATCTTGAAACTATGCTTCATCTCTTCGCGGCAAATCTAAGCTAACTTCAGTAATATTTCAGCTGTAGCCGCTTATCTGGTGTTTGCTTAAAATCTCAAGTTTACGAGGTTTTTTACGATCGCTTCTTGGAATTACGATGTAATACAACTAGGCACTCATTTGGTAGGGTACTAAAAATGTATATGCCTAAGAAAATGTTGTTATCATTTTTCCTTGTCATGACATTGAAAAAGACGCGAAGGGGTGAATGAATTTATGTTGTGGTTAAATGGCATTATCAATAAGGACATGGGTGTGGATAGGCCGGTCTATTGATGGTTTTAAAAGGCTTTTTATATGTGAGATCGTGATCATTATCGAGGAGGACTATGATCTAGGTTTTGTGTGAATGACAGAAAACAGACGGTACTTAAATTAATATTTATTGAAATTATTATAAGTAAATAAGTACCTAGTATTTTATTAATAACAATTTTCAGATCAAATAAGTATGATGTAATCGTAGTCCCCATAAATAAGTAAGAAGCCTGTCTGAATAATAAATAAGGCAGACTGTCAATAATTTGACTGGTAACCCAATTCCCTCGTTCGATATTTAAAACTAGCTCGAGAACTCAAACAGCTGTCAACGTAGAATAAAGAAAGAAGAAAATGAAAAGGCAATCCTCATTCGTTCGGACTGTTTTCTTTGCTTGGAGGAACAGAATCAACATTAAACGGGTTTTCTCTGAAGAGATTAATTAAATTACGTATCCCAGTTTTCCTACTATTCGTGCGAGTATATGATGACTCCTCCTAAACTAACCTAACCAAATTATATGTTTCATAATTAAATTAATCAAGTTCTGTAATAGGATTAATCGGTCCTCGCTTGATCCTGGTTTTTGCGGTGTAACCCAATTTTATAGTCGCTGTACAAGGATTTTAGAATTTATACATAGACTAAAAGTTTCAAGACTGAAAAGTAGATATCTTGAGATCATGGCACGATGGATAAACTCTGTGTTTTAGAAGAAAGATGTTTCGTAGGTATTCGTATGTATGTAACTCCTGCTTAACTTGAGCACTTGACAGTTAGGAAGAAAGATATAAAGAAAAAGTGTTTGTTTGGCCCAGTACCGTATGCCTAAAGCACTTTATAACAAAATAAAAACGATTTCTTACTTACTTTACTTACTGCCACTTAGGTAGTTACTGGCTAACTCATTGAGCTCAACAAAAAAAAACTGAGATCTTACATCATACTTGACAGTCTACATATACTCTAGTATGCCGCGGCGTGCGCGCACGGCTGCTGTTCGCTGTTACCTCTTGTCGCAGTACCGCAGGTATGCGTCGACTAACTAATAATTACAACAAGCAATACCATCATATCGACGGTGAAGGGCCAATACGATAACACCTAACTGACACTGAAGTCGAAAATGTACACTAACTGAATGAGGATGCATGCATGGCGGTAATGCCATAAAATAGGCACGTTGGTTTAGTTGGAGGTATTTCCACATATGGTTTACAACAAAAAATACACTTAGGAGATTTCACTAAAACATGCGAATTAAAAATGATAAAAAAGTGAATTCTAGAAAAAAATAATTTAGGAGGTATTGGCACTTCACCGTCGATATCGATATGTTTGCTCTTTCTGCTGGTAGATTCAAAAATGTTATACTAAAAATAATAGTCACTAGTTATTTTAATTAAGATTTGCAGCCATTAAGAGTTTTTCTTTGTTTGCTAAATGGTTTTTTTATTTAACTTTTCCCCAATCTATAAGTTTTTTATTGATAGGGACCAACCCACATGAAGGTAACCGATAACCGTTAGGAGCTCTTTGGTATATACAACTCATTTTTGACCATAATTTGGGTTGAGTCCTTTTTGCTAAACTACGTCTAGTTTTCCATAATAAATTAAATAAAAATAAGTATGAAAAGCTGTTTTTTCGGACCGGATGTGGCTTCTTTGCTCAAACTCTGATAGGGATAGTTTTATTTGTTCTATATTCACATAAATGATGATGTAAACTCCACCCCAGTTAGTATTAAGTTCCGGGCGTCAGGTGCATCAATCGCTCACGTCATCGCGTCATGTATATCACGTCAAACTGATCGATTGCTTTTACTAACAATACTATTACCTTTATATATTATCGACGCAATAATGTGGTACCTATCTAAAGATGTTTATTTATTTATTTATTTATTTAATACTTTAGCACAAAAAAAAAATGTACAGAGGCGGACTTAATGCCATAGGCATTTTCTACCAGTCAACCTTTGAGTGGAGCAGAGACAAACAGAGGTAGGTGCAATTATGAAATTGGAGGAATAATTGTATACATATAGGAATATCCTTAGATATACCTATACCATAACTATAAATAAGATAAATATACCTAATTATATATAAATATAAGAACAAATAAATACATATAAATACACAAATATACTAAAACTAATTAAACAAACAATGGGATAACATTTCCGTTGTTATGATACTGCCAGCTTCTTACGAATGTGCTCGCGAACTTTAACCTTAAAGGATAATCGGTTGGTTGGATGTTGGCGTAGTCATCTGAGTAGGTACTACTAAAACTCTGTGGCTGGGTGCGGGGTATGACGACACGGTTGGTGCAGTGCTTAAGCGATTGACTGCTGCGCTGCGTGTCGCGGGTGCGATTCCCGCACGGAACAAATATTTGTATGACCTACACCCGGAACAACTAGTTCCGGGTCTGGCTGTTTGTGCATGTGACTTTAAATGTTTGTAAACGCACCCACAATACAGGAGGAAGCGCCAATATCAATAATCTTTATTTTCAGTAATAAGCATTAGAACAATAATCTAGCGTTGATAGTCATTATTTAGATGTTATATTGAAGATTGTCAAAAATCTCTTTCTGTTTTTTGATACACATTTGTAGGTTAATCCATAAAATAAATACAAATACAAGAAAAAAAATAAAAAAATTGAAAATATATGCTATTTTCATCCTTTTTAGCACTAACAAGAATCCTATAGCATATTCAGCCTTTAATGTTCCCACTGCTGGGACACAGGCCTCCTCCCTTCGAGAAGGACTGGGCCATAATCTACCACGCGGGCTCAGTGCGGGCTGGTAGATGTCACATGTCTTCGAATTTTTGGTTCTAGGACATGCGTTTCCTCACGATGTTTTCCTTCACCGTTAGTTAATCTTATGTTAGTTCCAAATTATGTATAAAATTAAAAAGGGCATAAATTACCTTTGATCGTTTTAGTTCCGACTCTATTACTAGCGTAGTGGTTCGTTTAAATTCCCTAGTAGCTTAAGTACACTGCAGCCCTTTTATCACCTAATAATTTTTATGTAACAGTATGAAAACACACACCACATTGGCCTTTTTAACGTAGTATCATTTAAGAGATTGTCATTACACGTACGCCCTTTTACCATACATAAATATATCACTTTTTCAATCAATTGGCAGTAAAATATCTCATTCCTTACAAAACCTTACTTAGGCCTTTTTAACACCAAACCACAGATTTATTTAAAAATTAAAACTACTTGTTACTAAAAAAACGAAAAACAGTTGTAAAGGAGATTACAGGAAACTATTTAAAATATGTAAAATTCTACCTATCACTTACAAACATAAATATCTTTTAGCAGTAAACCATCATGGTACCCAAGAGTATAGCTTAAATCACGTATTCAACAACCATAACACACGATCTATTGCTGCTGACAGATTCAATGTTCCCAAAGTCACCAATTACTTTGGTGACAGAACTCTAAAGAAACGTATACCATACTTATTAAATAGTCTACCGGCAGACATAAGGAGTGAAACAAATCAAAATAGATTTAAAAGTAAGTTAAAAAAATATTATTTGGATATGTGTGATTAAGTATTATTGTCTGGAGACTCACTGACCCCACAGTCAAACCATTGCAATGGTTTTGTGGGGCTAAGTTTATAAGTTAGGTACTTACCATGTTAAATAAATAAATAAATAAATAATAAATATTAGACTAATAGGTAACTTCGACTGGAGGACAAACTCCTCGTTTCATACAGATTTAAGACTACGCTTCCTCTTAGAGGGTTGGTGATCCAATCAGAGTTTTATGATCGCATACTTCCTTCAATGATTACATTGATCAATGGTTTATTGTACAATAACTAATGCCATGCGTTGCAATGCCTTTTTTTAGGAACCTTCTCCGGTGCGCACACAACAACTTACCAAAGTTTCATTGCTATCGGTCGAGCCATTTTCGAGTTTTTGCGAGACTAACGCACGGCAATTGTTTTTTATATATAGGAAATGTTTTTAAACAGTGCGCAAATATTTTTTTGGTGGTTTAGTATCAGTAATAGAACACATTTCCATTATTTGTTCAATACTTTTTTTTTTTGGTCCTACTTGATATCAGCAAAATATGGACACAATCTATTCGTAATAATATCAATGGGCGAGCGCACAACTGATAGGTACCTACTACTGCATTCCGCTTCATTGACCACGCCGCCGCCACCGCGCCGGCGCGTCGCGGGATGAGTATCCATTATACCAGTTTCCAAATAAACATCTTTCGTAAACGATAACTTATTTTTTTTGTACTAAGACATATCAAAATAAGAAATACGTGTATAATAAAACACGTTTAAGTTTAATTTGTCAAAATTTGCGCACAGATTTTTTTTTCCTGTATATAGAAGATAGATAGATAAGTTTAAATATGGCTCATATTTTTAGCAAATGCCCAACACTCTTGAATCTAATCGTATTCATTTGTATCTTGTCTTATTTGGGACCGCAGATACACCACCGTATCAATGGTGTTTTTTATTTTATTTTTATAAATGTATTAAATATTGCGCTATTTCTCACAGCTGCATATTCTTTAAACATTCTTCCTAAAAATGCAGTAGCCATGTACCATGTCCTACAGCCACTGTTAGCTACAGGTAGGTACAGCAATCAGTCACGTCAGCGCCTCGCCCGAGCCGCGGTACCACTGATTGATTGCTCAGCAACCCGCGCCGCTGATGAATCGACCAGCAATTATTATTACTGTCGATAGTGGAAACCAGATTGAGATGGGAACGAGTAATTTTGTTCAGAGATTCACATTAGAATTAGCACTACTTTCAAAACCAGAGATATTACGATTTATATCACGAAAATTCTTGTTTAATGTTTCTGAACTACACAAATATTATTTACTAGCTGCTACCCTTTTTATAAAATAAAAGTATCATCCATTTAAAGTACGTTTTTGAGAACATTTCGTTTATAAGGTTTTAAATGACATCTTTAGTGTTTGCTTAAAAGTAGCCTAAGTTACACCTTATAACATCAGCTATCTGCCAGTGAAAGTCCCGTCAAAATCGGTGCAGCCGTTCGACAGAAACACAGACAATTAAAAAATAGTTTTTATGTTATTAGTACCGTATATTTTATACTTTTTTGTGCATTTAGTAAAAACTGTTATTTTGACATTACGAACAGCCAATATAGATAGATTTTCATTCTAAGTGCTCCCAGAAAGTGTGTTATAAAAAGAGTTAGGAACTATTTATTTCCAATCAAACTGATGAGTAGATAAATTTAATAATGCTGTTATGGAAAGACAACAAGCATATTCGAGCGTTATGAATTAATGTATATTATAATAATAACTAAGCTTTCAACTTAATCAAAAGATAACCTAACAGTAACAAACCCTTGAAATACCCTTCGAGTGTAGACATACAATACAAACCACAGCAAAGAACAATCAAGGGGAGAGATGCCACAATGTGTGGTTTGCGGGCCGTTAGTGGTCTACAGACTAACAGACCACAGGTTGAGTAACATAGGGCTACTAATACTGCAGTGAAACGGTAGATTATATACATAGCGGGTGTATTTCGGTGGAACGCAGTACAAACCAAATACCTAACGTTATGAGGTACTTATTATAGTAAAAGATGACTAAGGATTAACGTCATTTTGTGTTCTTTTCCCGTATAACCACTAATTCACATGCCAGGACTAATATTAATAAGGATTTTGTATATGATTGTATTCATGAAGGGACTACATTAAATAATTTATTAAATATTTTTTTCCCGGACCATGACCAATCATAGCGATCAATCAATATTTGCGATCACTTTAATTAGACCGCGACTGTAAGCCGCTGGATTCCTGGATTTGTGTCCCGTTTAAGGCTATATATAGGTTCGCACCTAATATGCACCTAGCATGGGACTTAAATCTTTAGGAATGTGTGTGTACCGTTTGGTGACCCGCTGGGGGAACATAAGCATGATGTTTTATTATATCAAGAGAATAGAATCTCTCGTACACGTTTAGCAGTGTGACCGTTTATAGTCATAGATAAAATACTATAAAAGTTACAGATATAAATGTAGCAATTTGACATAGGGCAACACAATGATAAATAATTTTATTTCTGAAAGTACTTTTACACATCCATACTTATATTATAAATGTGAAAGTAACTCTGTCTGTCTGTCTGTCTGTATGTTACGTTTTCACGCCTAAACCGCTGAACCGATCGTCATGAAATTTGGCAGAGATATAGCCTGGGATATGGAGAAGGACATAGGCTACTTTTTTACGCGATAACCGACATCCACGCGGGCGGAGCCGGGAGCAAAAGCTAGTCAATCATATTTTTAAAACTAGATGAGGTCGGCGGTTTCTATCTGACTACTCTGAGAAGAAAAGCCGAAACAAACTCAGAGGTCACAGTCTCTTTTAAAGTCCAGACATAATCTTGGTCTGATCATGTGAAGACCATGTAGATTGGTGTCTGAAATGGTCTTTTGAGGAAAGAACCACACAGATTGAGTAGACCTGTCCAGTCAGTGCACGCATTAGTCAGTAATCGTGCAGCTCAACTCAAACCTTAAGGAGCTCAACGATTCGACGAACAATACCAAAGAAAGGACATTTGGGTAGGCTACATAAGTTACTCGAACTACCAGACCAATGGGCGGTCTTATCGCTAAAAGCAATCTTTTAAAAACAACCTTTGGACCTAGTCATATAAATTAATGCAGATATAAAAGCGCTGCATAAACAATTTGGGTATTAAATCAATTGGGCACAGATACCCACTGGCTGTTATGAAGGACATAATTCTAAGAGAGTCCTCTGAACCGTAAATAAGTTGGTTACGACAGTTTAGGCTAGGAGGAATAACCGCTGCTGTATAGCTTATGTATTCGTGCAGAAAATTAGGAATAGGGAGATACAATATTGCTAGAGAAAGACATAAAATATGTGGTGATAGAATAAGCTGACCCTCGTTACCTGTGTGTGTTTAAAAGGTGAATAATAAGCACGAGTTTATGGTTTTAATAAAATGAAGGAACTTCTGGCATACCCTGGTAATCTGGTATACCCAGTAGGTAAGCCATCGTACCTACCAAACAGATGGGCCAATTTAAAAAAAAATATACAATTTTTTTTTTTTTTTGTAAATAGTGCGATCAGAAAGTATAAAAGAAGAAGATGAAAGACAACACAGTTTACTCGCACATAATTTAATTTAAAAAGAACTCAAAACCCAACGTTTAGTTTTAAAAACAATTCGTTTTCAGACAAAGGAGAAAAATATAGGAACCTTTTTCAAAATAGACATTATTTAATATCAAAAGAAACCGATATTTCCTACACAAATTGGAATGCCAACAATACCTGTTTCCAAGCCTAACAAAATAGGCGTGAATTCGTTTTTGATATAAAGCCTTGGGGTGTCGAAATACAATAAGCGCTTATTTCCCTCAAGTATTGTTCGTTATCGGCACCCCAACAATAACTAAAAGAAAACTGTAGTTATTTATGGATATTATTTTCTTTTTAGGGTTCCGTAGTCAACAAGTAACCCTTATAGTTTCGCCGTGTCCGTTTGTCTGTCTGTCCGTCTGTCTAGCTGTCTGTCTGTCTTTCCGCGGTTTAGCTCAGAGACTCTTTGTTGTAGAAAGCTGTAATTTGACATGGGTATACATTAATCACGCCGAAAACGTAGTAAAATAAAATCTTGAAATATATTTTCCTTTAGGGTACACGTAAAGTTTGGATAATATTTTTTATTCTCGGCTATCCCATGGTGTTGGTTATCTTTGGTTAGGTTGTTTAAAAAATATTGCGTAATGCGTAATACTCGTATTAAGCTATAAAGTGCAAATTTTTGTTAGAGTCAAATGTCCCTCCTACCCAAAACCTACCCAAATACATCAATTTAACTAGCAGGAGGCTGCTAGTTAAATGGTTGTATTTGGGTAGGTGATAAAACTCACAGCAGTAGTTTATATAACGAAGTTAAAAGAAAAACTATCACAGCAAAGTAGGCTTTACAAGTTACTGAGTAACAGTCAACCAACTTAAATTTGAAGTTGAAAAACATGTTAAGTTTGTTCTTGGAATCAATTCATCCCATCTACGGAACCCTTCATTGTGCGTGGTCCGACACGAACTTGGCCGGTTTTTTTTAATGTTTATTACGTACAATCTACATAGGCAATGGACTGCTTTTATATATTTTCTCTAGAGCATAAGCTTTTCTCAAATTACGTTGTGTCGGGATTGGGTGTGAGTTCAAATATTCAGTAACAGTAAGGCTTATTAGGACAAGTAGTACCAAAGAACTTATTATATTCTACCGCCTAGCAGCTTTAGTATTCTGGTTTGAAGATCTGGTGTTATTGAAAGCACAATATTTTTATCGACTTTGTTGCTTAGGTTAGCAATGCAATGTCCACGATAACCGATCTACTTTGCTTAAAGAGGTATGAGGAACAGGATGTAACTACCCGACGCGCGACGGTTGGAGTCGGAATGTTGTTTATATGCCAGTCGCGCGGTAAACTCAGCTTGCGCGTTGCAGGATTTGTGTGACGTCAGAACACCGATGCGCATTTGGCGTTGTAGATGATGAACTTAACACACTTTAACAGACTTTGATCAGTTTAACATTGAAAAGAAATTAAAAAATAATCATCAAAGTTTCAGACGCCCAATTATAATTTCTGTTAATTAAGAAAATCCTCTAAAGTAACGGGAAACTTATTGTTTGAGACTAAACTCCAACTTTTAATAGTATTTCGCATTTTACGTTGAAAATTTAATTTCCAAAGTTTTAAGCCCTTTACATTGTCTGCGGTTACAGACAACCACAGGGGTTGTAGAGGTCTACAATTTAGTTTACAGAAACTAAAATAATAAGCAATGTTATGTAAGTAGAAATGTTAGTTAATATGCAATTTTAAATGCTGTTCTTGGATTCACTTGCATCTTCAAAAAATCCAGAAATTGCCATACCAAATCTTTGAATATGTTAAGCCAAACTTATCGAGAATTTCTGCGGTCACTATTGTGTGGGGTAACATAAAATAAAAATCTGACCCTACTCTCCCCTCTCTGTTGAGAATAAATCTCATATCTTGCTTACGATCGGCATATTATTTATTTATAACCCAACACTATCACCCAGATTTTAACCATCTACAATTCATTCATCTATTCAGCGTCTCAATTCGTAAGCCATTCTTATACCCGGATTCTTCTTCAGTGCCAATTGTATTTGAAAATATAAAGTGTTGTTTGTCGGTACGTCATGTTACATTACTTACATTATTATTTTACTCTCGCAACTCACAGGTCTTATTCGTTAAAGTAACAAAGACAATAATATAATACGTATCTCAATTCTTTGTTAGATTCAATAGTACATAGGTACTCGTTTGCGTGACATATGTCTTGTCTTGTCTCGGTAGTGCGTATAAAGTCGCCTTTATTTTTTTTTGCTACCTGTATAAGACTAACGCAATTATTTTATCTGCCTCTCTACCTAGAAAACGAATACTAATAAGAAAATAATTCTTCATATTTTCTCTTCGTTCTATAAATACATCACTAAGTATATTTAAATTCGTTATTAGCTCACTAAAAGCCTCTCAGTGTTTGATGAATAAATTATTAGTTTCGTTTTGACTAGATGGATTCTGTATTTTCGGCAGTTATGAATGACATCTCAATATCAATATCTATTATAGCAGTATACAGACTGGCGATTAGGTTAACACATTAAATAGTATTATTACGAGTACAAGTTGTTATCAGTCTAATAAATCGAAATAATAAAATAAACAATTTTACAAAAAATTTAAAACTGAGTTTTTCAAATAAAATGAATCCGGAAAAAATTGTACGAAATAAACCATCCATGATAATAAGGCACTAGATACGGTCGGGGCGATGACATCAATAATTCAACACAAACTTTATGGTATTGTTACCAAATAAGCACAAATTAAGTTTAGAAAAAAAAGGTCCCACGGCTAGAATGTTAATTATTATTAATTATTTTAAAAGTGTACGTTTAAAATACGTAATGTAGAATACGTGGTTTCAATCAATGTGATAATCTAATCGCCATACTTTACAATTATTAAATACAAGCTGTGGTCGTCGTTTTTCCTTCCATACAAACTTTCATCCCCAATTAGATGAGGTTTTGAAAATTCAAAAACCCATCTCTCTTTCGTTACATCACTACATATTATAAAACAAAGTCCTCCGCCGCGTCTGTCTGTCTGTCTGTCTGTCTGTCTGTCTGTCTGTTCGCGATAAACTCAAAAACTGCTGCACCGATTCTCATGCTGTTTTCACAAATGGATAGCTTGGTTCTCGAGGAAGGTTTTAGTATATAATTTGTTAACTTTTTGTATGCATTTCTGTATGTATTAACGATATTTGTTGGAGGTGTCGGAAAAAAATAACCCATCTAGGAGCTTTCAACGAAAACGATGTCTAAACCCTTTGAGATATAACAAAATAATGTATGGTGGAATTATGTATCTTATAAAGGTCTTTAAAAAAGTCCGTAATGGCATATGTCTATCTCTTAAGGATAACATACTATATCCATTTTATTGTCTTTTTGTAGGTATTTGTTTGTTACTCTTGGAAATACGATTACGATAACAATACGCTATAATATCAGTAGCTATTAGCCAAATTATGTTGGTAGATAAATAAACTAGCTACTTATGTGTATTTCAAACAGTATACAAGAATATTTATCATAAAAACATTACTAAACACGGCGGCCTTATGATCAAAATTTGTGCATTCCAAAAGTTTCGTTAGTTTTTCACTGACATATTTATCACTTTTTGATAAACTAACACTCAATACGAAATCTACACTTATTTCTCAGTAATTCTGTATAAGATACTTCTAAGATTAAACCGTTTTCACTTTGAATCAATTACTTTACGCACGTACAACCTTGATAATGTTTACATTAAGCACCACGCCACACCGCCACACGACCACAGAGTACAGACGTATTTTGTTTTCTTTTTTTTTTCGTTCGTTTAGTGGTGTTCCCGCTAAAATGTCAACCGGTCAAGTATTAGTCGATTAATCGAATTCTACAGCCAGATCGTGTTGCAAGTACAAAATAAATGTCAAATATTTCGTCCAATTGCGAACGTGACCGTGAGAAAAGTTATGCACCAATGGTGTTCATTGGATATTTCGAGCGTTTTATCAGCACAAACGGTGTATCATGCGACATTTCGAAGGATTTCGTTTTGTTTTCACATTGTTGGTACTTACGTGAATTATTTTAAAATTATTATTTGTGTCGCACTTCTATTTCGTGATGTAATTTGGTACAATTGATTGCTTTAAGAATTTGAGTGAAATTTCGTATTTTGATTTTGTGTTTGTTATCTTTAGGTAAAGACTCATTCACGTTCAGAACATAAGTACTTTTATTATATTAAATCATTTGATTCGGTTTCTATTCATATAGTGAATCACATTAAAATTAATATTAAGTAAGGATTTTGAGATATAGCCTGGGATATGGAGAAGGACATAGGGTACTTTTTTTTGCTATAACCGACATCCACGCGGGCGAAGCCGCGGACAAAAGCTAGTTCGTTATAAAAGAAAGTTTTGTACATCATTTCAATCTTCTAGACCCAGCGCTTTAAAACTGTGCGTTGCCTAGAAGATTTACTACAGGTATACAATCCATTATACAATCTCTAATTGCTACAGGTTTCCTGAAAACTCATTAAATTACGCCTTCGCTAGAAAAGCGCTGACTACGTCATAATAAAACCATGTTATGCAATAAGCTTTTAACCAGAAACAGTTAATTATATTACGTTTTGGACAATGATAATGAGTATTATTATTTAAAGTAGGACAGTGTCATCAGAAACTGTATTAATTATTGCATGGACTCTCATTTATAATTAATTATCAACAGCTGATTACCACAATTTATAATGGGCGATGTGTATATTTTATTGATTTTTGTTTTCAATTAATTAAATAATTAATCAGGATTAAATACCAGGAAATTATTATAGTGTTTTATAATGGGCCTTCCCTTTTAGAACAGTAACGTGCTTACAATGGTTTTGTAAGTCAAGTAAAATTGACGTAAAACATCCGTATTTTGTACAGAACTTACTGCTGCCCGCGGCGTCATCCGCGTGGTTTTTTCTAAAATAAAGCTAGCTTAAGCTACTCCTTAACATTAGTTATTTGCCAGTAAAAAGTCCCGTCACAATCGGTCAAGCCGTATAATTATACAAAAAATAATAATTAAATATTGTTTATTTGGTGTAAGTACTATATATGTATACTTTCATATGCATTTAGTAAAAAGTTTATTATTTTGACATTACAAACAGACACTTCAATTTCATTTTATTGTATAGCTATAGATTAACCATTGACTATCCTTTGAAATCAATTGTTAACTCTAAATAGAATATACTTTGTAAAACGATTAAAAAAAAATCTGTAAAACTCTTTTAAAATAGTTGATTTCAGTAACATAATGATTAGTTAGAACTAACAATATTGTAGGTACACCTTTAAGTTCAAACATAAGTACCGTTCGGATTGTTCTAATGAACGTTAATTTGTATTCAATTAGAGTTTCTCATTCTAAGTAAAAACAGTTTTATTTAGTTTGGAGAAATAAATGTCTTAAACCATATTTCAAAGCTACTGGCACTAGCTGAAGTCGAACCGATAACTTCTGAGCTACCATAAAGGTCCTACTTCCATCGTCAAAGGAGAAATTTTCTAGAAAATTAATGTTGAACGTAATATCATATTTATTTCCGCTAAAAGGTTATTGCATAACATTAGCAACAAATAAGAGGGTACGTACCATATCGAGCTTCCTCCCCCTCGGGTGCCTGCGCCGTGAGGGTGGCCAGCTCCTTCTCCAGGTCCACCTGGTGCTCGCCAGAGTCCCATGATAGCAGCCCTGAAACAATGAAGGAATACATTAGGTTGTGGTTTCTATGAGTAATGAGTTTCGTATGGAGTGAATGGGCAAGAAATTCCATAGTTATTTTTTTTTAATAATTTACAATATTTTTTAAACATACGAGTACATTATCATTATAATGTGCAGACGATGTACCTGGAATAAAATGACTATACTACAATAGTTAGGTATAACGTAAAGCTTCCGTATGCAGGTCGCTGTTGTCGATGTTTATTACCTACGTACTTTTGAGGGTAGTGAGAAATTGTTCATGTCAAATTTTCACATTCACATTACAACATTTCACTTTTTGAGTATTAAGATAAAGCTTTTTATGGATCTTTTGGCCAAAATTTGAACTATGTAATGAATAAAATAATGAAATAATGTATGTGTAT
The DNA here is from genome assembly GCA_947523025.1 of Dryobota labecula. Taxonomy (NCBI): domain Eukaryota; kingdom Metazoa; phylum Arthropoda; class Insecta; order Lepidoptera; family Noctuidae; genus Dryobota; species Dryobota labecula. The sequence continues at coordinate 24,649,132 of OX383295.1, read as the reverse complement.
TATAATTTTATAACCTATATAAATGTACTTGTGTAGGTACCTACCTATTTTGTAATAATTATCCATAATAATTCATTATGTTATCATTTTATTATTTTTTATTATTATTACCTCCTCTCAATCAGAGCACCTGCCATCTTATGTCTTCAACAACCTTGCTAGAGAATGCCTAAGGCATTAAGTCCGCCTTTGTAGGTTATTGTGTGCGAGAAGTTTAAATAAATAAATAAATAAATAACGCCACAATATTATTGAAAAATTCACAAATGTTTACCAGTAGCGCCCCCTGTCAATGTTATTCAGGCGCGAAAAGGTCCTTGTTGAGCTGTAGAGATAAACTGCTCACGTCAAATGTGTCAATGTTACAATGCAACATTTCGCTTTTTAAGTAGTAAGACAAGTTTATTCTACATAATTTAATTTTATGTTTTAATTAATCGGTGTGTCAATGTGTTTTAGGATATATTTACAAAAGAGTGTCCCTAAAATGGTTCAAACCTTGACCACAGTAAGTGCGAAAACGCATATAGTACTTTACTAATGAGAGATAAAACACAAAATAACTTTGATCATGTCTCGTAAATAATTCCAGATAAAAACTTATTAAAACTACCCTCCAGCTGCATTAACATCATATTCTCATTTAAAACACCTTCACAACATTAATATGAAGAGAACATAAATATGCGAGAATTTTAAATTAAATACACGTGCGATGCTGCAACGCCCTAGAGGAAGTAGTGAAGGAAATTATGCGCTCCGGTACATACGTACGTAGCACGTGCATCTATAGGGGTGTGTAGCGAAATGGGGGTGGGTATTTATTGTGTTGGCAGAAATAATTTCTCGTAAAGTGATGAAAAGGTTAAACATCACTAATTAGTGGTTGTATAAATTCAAGTGAACTCTGACGTGAAAGTGTTCCTAGATAAACTTGTATAATTTATGTATGTTTGAGCTTATTTTTGTATAAAAAGACCGTCGTTAAGACACAAAATGAAAATATTAAATTGCTAGAGTTTCAAAAAATAAAACAAACATTTCTTTTTCTATAGAAGTCTTGGTAAACAGATTTGAAAGGATAAACAAATAAATGCGAGGTATTAAGAGGCTCAACAAAATGGAACCGTTTTTAAAGAAACTAATCCGTTTTTTTTTACGATGGTAGCCATTTTGGATTAGAAGATTTTTAGGCTCATCTTAAATTTTTAATGGATAACGAACATTTGGATTTAGATTTTTATTTTAATGGTTTGAAGGATAGAAGGGTTTTTCTGTGTGTTTTTTATTATGAAACTAGTTTATAACATACATTTATTTAATTACGAAATTTGTTTTAAGGAATTCTAGAAGAAACTACATTAGATAATTTAGCTCAAAAAATAATAATACATAGAAACTATATTGTAGACAAGGAATAAGAATAAAACTTGAAACTGGGGTGAAGTAAATGCAATATGAAAAGAACCTGGATCTGGCCGAAAGTGGCGTATTGTTAAATTCACATAGATATACAAACAATTGATGATGATTCGAGTAAGACAAGTTTTTCCTAACAACGGGGTCATTGATCATTTATTCTAAACTGTAGGTAACTCATGAATAAACGATGAAAATCGAAGACATCTAGGCACTTTGAAATTAATATCAGTCCAGCGCACTTTTTCGTTTTCTGTCCCTTTTCTCCTTAATTATTCAGACGATTGCGCCTTTTCTGAAAAGGGAAGACATTTTTTTAAATCTTTTATTCATCTGCCTATCTGGGACAAGTTTGTGTCTTTTTGGAGAGAATTTTATCTTTGTATTTTTTATCATACAATGCTTGAAGTTGAATGAACGTGATTTTTTTGAATAATCTGCACATTGACTGTCAATTAAATTCCGTTTTTTCTTTTTTTTTCAGTTTATTATCTTGAAGTTTTCATGTGACACATTGAGAAGTGTCACAATAATATTTATAACTGACTAGCTTTTGCCCGCGTGAATGGCGGTTATCGCGTAAAAAAGTAGCCTATGTCTTTCTCCATATCCCAGGCTATATCTCTGCCAAATTTCATGAAGATCGGTTCAGCGGTTTAGGCGTAAAAACGTAACATACAGACAGACAGACTGAGACAGACAGAGTTACTTTGACATATATAATATAGATTCAGTAAGATTCAGTATGGATTCAGTCTTTCACAAATTATTGGACAGATAAATGGCCCTAATTTAAAAAAAAAACATACGACACTAATTGAGCCCCACCTCCATTTTTTTAGTTGGTTATTAATAATGATTCCATGTACCTAGTGAAAAATAAAGTATAAATAAAGCCGACTAAGTTTATCACAGAACTGCGTCATATTGGCCGAGTCCACAAACCCTAACTCTAAGCAATACTTATTCGTATCGTATCCCGGCCATATCTCCAGGGTATACACAGAGAAATAAAACAATAAACAGTTGGCACTAGGGTCGTGCAGCTATACGTTTTAATTAAACCTCTGTGGACGGATCTATGTCGGAGAGATAGCTTAGTTTCTGGCGTTAGTTTTTCAATAAAAATAGCTGGAATTTTATATGTAGTGTTGGCACTATTGGACATATCATCGGCCTTAGTAAAATCATGTTGGGATTTAGAGGTCCTGTCTCAATTTCAAAAGTGAAGTATTTATTTTAATGATACCGTAAGACACTCGCTTTTAGACGCTGATTTAAGGACAAGTATAGGTCAACGTTTTTTTTTTTTTTTGTCAAGAAACTGGAATGTATAAAGATTCAAGCGAAAAGGTTTGAAGTTTTCCGTCAATCGTTCGTTCAGCCCAGTCAACGACCCAATATTTACTCGCATGCAACATAACAATTTTCACCTTTTAACGGTTATTCCACGGTTTCACTTTATATTCATCTGCATGTCAGTTAAGGTCTCCAACACTTGTCAAAAGGCTGGAGTAATATAAAAGGCAATATAAGCTAGGAATAGAATCACAAACAGTGACAGTAACACTAGGCTCGGGGCTGCAATACATTTTCATTAAACGTTAGAGTGATGGATCTGTGCGCCTCTCAGCCCGTAATCATCATACAGTATGATGAATGTTTGTTTAGATTGTTTATTCACAATTCTGTAAGTTGAAGTTCTTTTATTAATATTATGGTTGTTGTTTATGTATTTTTCAAAGACACTGTGCTAGGTTTGCTTGAGTTTCTAAAGCTCCTTAGTTATTATTTTGTTGTTTGGTACATACGATGCATCTCGATCATAATACAAGTATTATGGAGCATGATGGTATTAGCATCATTAGCCATATTGTTCCCACTGCTGGGACACAGGGCTCCTCTCTGTGAGAGGGAGTGGGTCATTATCCACCACGCGGGGCCAGTGCGGGTTGGTGGAAGTCACGTCACCAATGTTGTATGGGCTGGTAAATGGGTTGTGGAGGTCAAATAGGCAGTTGCTCCACGTAAAATACTGGTATTCAGCTGCATTCGGATAGACTAGAGGTTGACTTCAAGCCAATTGTGAAAAGGCTCGGCAGATGACGAAGAATAATATTATAGCATTAATACCATTATGGGCAGTGGTGGCCCAGTAGAAACGGCCGCGACTTAAGAAATGTAGGTCATAGGTTCGAACCCGGGCAGGCACTTTACTTTGTGTAAGTTATTTCATCACCAATGTTCTCAAAATGGTGAAGAAAAACATCAAAGTAAAAAAAATCAAAGATTCATGATCACAAAAAATGTCACTCTAACCAAATCAAGAAACCGTGAAATATTGTCAAACAATTTTTCGAAGAGGTACCCTATAATCACTCTACGAGCAAAGGAAACCCAACTTTCAGTTAGAAATGAGAATAGAACCCAAAAAAAAAAATCCAATACGTAAAACTGAAACATAAAAGGCAAAAGAATAACATTTTCTAAAGTAAAATATCGTCGAAAATTCCCAAAAAGATCGCAGATTGAAACCGAGGGCTATTGAAGGAAAATGGAATGGAAAACTTTAAAGGGCTTCTAATGGGTATTTTTTGGAGAACGAAATGCTGTTCTGAAAATTCTATTAGAATAAAAATCAATAATTAGCTAAAGGACAGTTTCATTATCTTCATCATAATTTCAACCCGGAATCACCTACTGCCGGTCATAGGCCTCACCTTTTTTCCGCCATACTTCTTAGTCTGGCTGTGTCATCCAGGTATTTCCCTCACTTTGACGATATCATCAACCCAACGCGCTTTTGGACCGCCCTGGTTTCTTTGTCCTAACCTTGTATAGTACTGACAACTACTACGGTTTGAAGACTAAGGGTCTTCAACCAGTGCGTCCTGCCCATTATGACATACGGTGCAGAAACGTGGACATTGACAGTCGGGCTGGTCCACAAATTTAATATCGTCAGCGCGTTATGGAGCGAGCTACGTTCGGAGTTTCTTTGTAGGATAAAATCAGGAATGAAATTATCCGGAAAAGAGCCAAAGTTACCGACATAGCTTGCAGAGTAAGCAAGCTGAAGTGGCAGTGGGCTGGCCATGTTTGTTGAAGGACCGATGGCTGGTGGAGCAGCCGAGTTCTGGAGAGAAGAACGCGTATCGGTAAGCGTAGTGCGGGATGCTCCCCAGCTAGATGGACCGACGACCTTAAAAAGGTGGCTGGGACAGACTGGATGTTGAAGGCAGAGGACAGAGTGTTGTGGCACACCCTGGGAAAGGCCTATGTCCAGCAGTGGACTGCGATAGGCTGAGTTGAACCTAATATAGTTATAATTTACTTTGATGCTTTTTAAATATTGATTGATGGCATTCCGTTTTTATTTTTCGTAATTAAGGTGTCTAATGTGCCGAAAGGTTCTGGAGTGGCGACCGCGTACCGGAAGACGTAGCGTTGGAAGGCCTCCCATAAGGTGGACCGATGACCTTATGAAAACCGCAGGAATCTGCTGGATGCGGGAAGCACAAAACTGGTCGAGGTGGCGGTGCTTGGGGAAGGCCTATGTTCAGCAGTGGACGTCTTTCGGCTGAAATGATGATGATAATGAAGGTGTCTAAATAAGCCTATTTTTATATTGGCCTCGATTTTAAATTACCAGTTCTGGAAATATTTAATTTAGGTTTGTAATTTTCGAGACCAGACCGATCAACTTTTATTTTTGACAATGAACCTAAAACAAGATGGCAATACAATTATTATTTTGTCGACTTTGTCTCCGTCACCTCTGACCTAGACTAGAGTCAAGAGCAAATGCATCGTAAAATAAAAAAAATAAAACATAAATATTTATGTAGCAGTTACCCTAAGAAATTGAAACACTCCCTTTAAGTCAACACATTTCCCTTGAATTTCTTATAACAAGATTTTATTTTAGCTTCCTAATTAGAGACATTTTTTGGAAAATAAAATTGGATCCTTTTAAAGGTTTTGGGTACAATTATCTACTTCAACTTGTTGTTTGCATGGACCTTTTTACGAACATTCTTTACATCTTTGTAGTGCCATAAGCTTCGAAAACACTCATAAATGTTAATAAATCATTAACTTTAGATTGTTAAAGAAATGTTCGTGTCAAAATACTGTTAAGTTTTCTAGTTCGCCTTGTTTCATTACTGCTAAGTATTTAGTTAAAACTACTCTTTGATTTAGGAAGCCTACTTATTAACTATCAGTTTTTAGGGTTCCGCAGTAAACAAGGAACCCTTACAGTTTCGCCATGTCCGTCTGTCTGTCTGTCCGCTGCTTAGCTCAGAGAATCTTAGTGCTAGAAAGCTGTAATTTGGTATGGTTATACATATTAATCGTTGAAAAGTGGTAAATTTTTTATTTTTATTGTGTATTACCGGTACACGTAAAGTGGGGATGATATTTTTTTCTCGTCTATCCCATGGTGTGGGGTATAGTTGGATAAGCCGTTTAAAAATATTGCGGGTTTGTGAAAATCATTTTTCGATTCAGGGATCCATTTGCGTAATATTAAACTTTAAAGTTCTAATTTTTGTTAGAGTCAAGTGTCTCCCCCTCTGTCAGCTAAATGTTTGTATTTGGATACGTGAAAATTTTCACAGCATTAGTAGGTATATACAACGAAGTTAAATGGAAAACTATCACAGCTAAGTAGGCTTCACAAGTTACCGAGTAATAGTCGACCAACTTACATTTAAGTACAGTTGAAAAACCAACCAGTTGATTATCCTTTAAAGTTAATGTTCGCGAGCACATTCGTAAGAAGCTGGCAGTATCACAACAACGTTAATGTTATCTCATTGTTTGTCTTATTTGTTATAGTATATTCGTGTATTTATGTATATTTATTTGTTCTTATATTTATATATAATAAGGTATATATATCTTATTTATAGTTAAGGTAAAATGTAAAAAACAATTTTCGTAATTGCACCTACCACTGTTTGTCTCTGCACCAGCCAAAGGTTGACTGGTAGAAAATGCCTATGGCATTAAGTCCGCCTCTGTACATTTGTGTGAGAAAGTGTTAAATAAATAAATAAATAATAAAAACATGCTCGCCAATACATTCTGTACATGAACATGTTCTGAACATGTTTTTCAACTGCAATGTTAAGTTTGGTTTTGGCACGACACACACTTGGTTGGACACGCACTTGAACGGTTTTTTGAAAACAAATCTAATTTATTTTATTCACTGTTGTTCTTTCAGGCAAACACTCAAATCAGTTAACATGAGACTTGGCAATTTTTTCTGTTGACCTTTAAGAAACCGAGAGTAAGTCTGGCACGTTCCCCTAAACCGAAAATAGTATGTTTACGTTAAACACGACTACTTAACTAATTTTGTCCCTGTCCTGCCCTTATCAGTGTTGCCACAGTTATGTATTATGCAGAAAGGTCACAAACTTCGCTAAAGTTAGAAACAGTCGCTGATTGGGTGTCTTGGAGTGTTAGATTACGTTGTTCCAGAGTTTATTTATATTCTTCAAAGTCTTGTGCTATTTGTGATTCTGTATTCTAGAGATTTAAGAACTGTAAGTAATTGATTTCGTTTATTCTGAAGTTCATTGTACTTAAGTTTTCAATGTGTTTTGTAAGGCATAAAAAAAAAAACATTTTTAACCGACTTTCCAAAAAGGAGGAGGTTCTCAATTCGGTTGTATTTTTTTTATGTTTGTTGCCTCAGAACTCCGTCGTTTATGAACCGATGTGGAAAATTCTTTTTTTATTTGAAAGGATATACTTCCAGATTGGTTTCATTTTTTTCAAAATACAGTTTTGATGGTGGGATCCATGAGGAATTGAGGGAACTCCTCAAATTTTACAGGCAAACATATAGCGATTTTTGTATTTTCATCAACAACTCAAGCATTTGCATTCAGTTAGTATCGTTTGATGAAGTGGAACTGATGAAGAAGACCACAAATGGCCAACGGAACTCCTCAATGATAAGTATTTCACGGGTGGCGATAAGATATTTTAATTAAGATAGTTAAGCGACTATAAAGCAAATTTAAATAAATAATTCTGATGAAAATGGTACCATCGAACTGATCTGAAGATGAAGCCGGAAGGTGTGCACCGGAACTCCGTGATAAAACAATGTATCCTAGCCGTGTTTGGGCTTATTGGAATTGACATGAGATGCATTTGGGCTATAAATGGTTATTAATCGATTTTTATTAACTTTGCTTGGGTAGTTTTTGAGTTAGCTTCGATAATACCTACGTATTTAATCCACTTCGTAAAGGTATCTTGTGTCAATGTTGTTTGTGCGGTGTAGCCAGTAGTGGTAAACGAATTGTTGTGGGATAGATATCATAACTAAAAAATGAAAAATAAAAACTTTTTAACAAAAAAAAAAAGAACACTAAAAAGTGAAAAATAACTTTAAATTCGGAAGTCGGTGGCATAAAACGAAAATACAGAACCAGTGACACCGACTTCCGAAATTAAAGTTATTTTTCACTTTTGAGTGTTTTTTTTTTTTTTTTGAAAGTCGGTTGTTTTTTTTTTGTTAAAAAGTTTTTTTATAAAAAAATTCAACCGACTTCCAAAAAGAAAACACTATAGAGTGCAAAATAGCGTTAGTTTCGAAAGTCGGTGCAGTTTTATTTTAAATTTTTAAATTCGTGTGTGGTACACGAATTTTGTGCGACGACCTATATGAATATACATGCTTAGAAATGTATTAATTTTCTGTACGATTTCGAAGTCGATGATCAGTTGACTACCGAGAGGTAACTAATTAGCTAGACAATTATCTTTGATCTTCAGTACGAGTACAATAATTAAATCACACTGCGTGCACTGTTTCATTATTTCAAGAGCAAGGGTTATTATTAGGGTTATGCTACAGTCTTCCGGAAACTTTTGACAACGTCAAGCAAGTACATAATTTTTGTACTTGACTTCTACTAAAAATTATCTATTTATTACGACTACGAAATCCTTTAAAAACAGAAAAGAAACACGAGTTGTACAGTTTTAAACGTTCTCTGTGCTGTTAGAATTTAGCAATCACAGCATAATTTCATTTAAATTAGTGGCACCCACAAATTAATTCTATCTCCACACTACCCAGGTCCTATTATTTCCCCACCCCAAACACATGAGAACGGTTCTGTTCTCCCCCTTCACCCCAAATGTGAACTAAATGTCGAAGGTGACCGGAACTGGGTTAATTGTAAGCAGCGAAGTGAACATGCTGTGAACTTGTTGCTTCGCCACCGGATACTGCGACCATGTTCCTAACTGAGAGTTGAACCAACCTTTATATTGAGTGCCTTGTGGTGTGCGGCAGTAGTTTGTGATCGAACTACGTAGCGGTTACTCGAATTTGAAGACAAGACACATTTTCAAAAATTATATAATAGACATCTCATGTGGCGTTTTCACGACACTACTAACATAATGGTGAAGAAAAATATCGAATGGAATGAATGTTCTCATTAATTCCGTACGATGTTTTTCTGAAACAATGAGGCTTGTGGCTAAGTAATAACAGCCGCATGGGTCGAATGATAATGTTAAGCTACGCTTGCCGCGGTTGGTTCGTGGATGGGTGACCATCTTTACATACCAAGACGCCTCCGTGCTTCGGAAAGCACGTTAAGCCGTTGGTCTCGGCTGTCATTCGTGGATCTTTGACTGGCGTTACGGGTCGTCAGTGTGTTTGATAAAATATAAAATCATACGCTCGTTTCTATTCTGTAACAGACGTTACATATAAGGAGCTTATAGGAGTTTACAAACTGGCTGGTGTTACTAAAATATAATACCTAAGGAGGTTTCATGCCTGAAACCCAAAACTTGAATAAACTACGAATGGCTGCATTTGCATTATAACTCCTGGACGCTGCATGCAGCTCTGAAGTTTTGGAATTAAAACTCACATTTCTAGATGAAGACACATTAACCTGAAGTCTTGGCTGGAATAACTAAATAGTTGACGCTGGAGAACTTTTGCATGAGAATTTGAGAACATCTAGTATTAGTTGAAGAAGTAACAATTCTTGCATCTTTTAACTTTACCTATCTTATGAAGACGTTGACCACTTTTGATTGTTTCACATTCAACTCATTACTTGTCAATGTCATATTCTGTACGTCACCATTTTCATCGTTTATGGTTAGTTATACAAGGTTCTTAGTATGGTTAAGGTTTTTGTTAGTCGATCATTAAATTGTTTTGGTGTCTTTGATAAAAACAATCACTTTAAAAAGGCTCCTTTAACAAAAATAATCTGCAGAATTTTCAAAGAAAATTTTGAAAAAAGGTGTTAAAACATTAATAAAAAATATGCAAAAGAGATATCGTAGTTAATTTTATAACACGCTAGTTAGTGCCAGAATGACGCGTAATATTTCAGAGAATTTGCAGCGCTGGCCGTTCATTAAGCCCCGGCTCATATATTAATTAACGCGCTAACTAGGCTTCCCAGATAACGCAGATTTTGGCTCAACTATGACCTATTTGTTGGAAAACAACGCTGACTCTATCATTAATTTTCTATAGATCAGGGATTTGTGACGTAAAATAAATGAATGTTGAATCTATTAACCCACTAGCTTTTGCCCGCGGCATCGCTCGCGTTAATTTAGAATTTGACAATTAATTCGAGTTAAAAACACACTACTAAAGTTTCTTTAATAATATAGGTAATTCAATCATGATTCGAAAGACACGTGACACCAGCTATTATCATAAAAACGTTATTGCTGTTTTCCTCGGAAACAGTCATTTTTATTCTGGATGAAAGGTACTCTATGTCCGTTTCTGTAAACCTGACAACGTATTTGCAACATTTCAGAATGATCTGTTCAGTGGTTTAGGTGTGAAAAGGTAACAAACAAACTTATTTTCGCAATTATAATATTAAAGTTAGGATGACATAACATTTAAAAAAATATATATAATTAGTGGCTAAGTAATAATAGCCGCAACATACACTTGCAGCGGTCGGCCCGAGGATGGGTGACCATCTTTACATACCCGTGCTTTCCGAGGCACGGAGGGATCCCTCCGTGCCTCGAAAAGCACGTGAAGCTATTGGTCCTAGCTGCGATTCGTGGATCTTTGACAGTCGTTACGGGTCGTCAGAAACCCGAAAGTCTGACAACCAGTCTTACCAAGGGGGGTTGTGGAGATCAGATAGGCAGTCGCTCCATGTAAAATACTGGTATTCAACTGCATCTGATTCGACTGGAAGCTGACCTCAATATAGCTGGGAAAAGGCAGATGATGATAATTATAATTTTTATCTGTTTCGAACAAAAGAGACTACTTAGTTTTTGCCTCAAACATTTGTTTACATACTATCGATTTTCATACTAATTGAAGCTTATGTGTAATTCCAATTAAAAAGTTTAATAAATATTAACTTCCTACTAGAACAGTTATAACATTTGCATACTTACACACGGATACGATTGTTTTTGAGTATTTTACTTCAATTGCGGAAGTGTCGCGTGACGCATGCAATTAAAAATTTACTCATTACAATTTTTTTATCAAGTAGGTAATTCTAACCTGTATCCTGAAATATAATCTTTCATGTCTGTGTCCGAAAATGCCCAGAAAACTATCCTAAACTAACCGAATTATGTACAGGTAAGGAATATTAATATGTTAAGCACCTTAAGGATAATTTTTTGAAAAAGGAACCCTTATAGGACCAGTTCGTTGTCCGTCTGTCTGTCAAAAAATGCGGCCCTTTATGTGACATATTTTGATACTCGCAAATAAAACAAAACAGTACCTACTTCCCGTCGACCTAGAATCATGAAATTTGGCAAGAAGCAAAGGAAAAAGTCCGAAAATCGTAGTTTAATCACATATAAAAACATTTTTTGTGATTACAAACTTATATTTACAGTACACACTTACATTGACCGTGACGTATATCAATGTATGGAGAACATTTTTTCAACTGCAAAGTTAAATTTGTTCTTGGGATAAATTAAACCCAACTACGGAACCTTTCATTGTGCGTGGACTGACACGCACTTGGCTGGTTTTTAACCTTATTGTTTAACCGACCACGTCATTGTCTATATTTTGAATGAAAGTGTCAGTTTGAAGAAAAGTTGCCGAATGAAAAGGTGAAAAAACCGGATAAGAGGAGTTTTTTTTTAGTTCTTGTCATCATCGCTACTTGATCGCACCAAAAAATGTGGGTGAAAATGACTGACATGAACGATGTTCTTACAGAAATATCATTGTGTCCCATGGAAATTGTTTTTTTTTTTTTACATAGGACAATGAAATAATCATTTATAATGTAAAAGGCACAGACTGCCGCTCCCTCACGCGTTCCGCCTCCTCCTTCGCAAGCATTACTGCTTCGCAGAAGGAGGTGACTGCCTCCCATGCACTCTCGCTCCGGACCATGGCCTGGACTAGGGCCAGACGCGAGACATCGCCGCCGCCAATCGCCTCCGTGAGGACACGGCGGTGCTCTGTCCAAGCCGGGCAGACCTCCACCGTATGCTCCACCGTGTTCTCCTGGCGATCCACACAGTGGTAACACTCGGGCGTTTCCTCTCGTCTAATCCGAAACAGGAACCCCCCGATACAACCGTGTCAGGTGAGGACCTGTGTCAGGCGAAAGGTGAGAACGCCGTGGCGCCTCTCTACTCACTCCTCAAAGAGGGGACTTATCGCCACAATTGTGGCGTGCCCAGCAATTATTTGCCCTAAGCTGGTGCTCGGTAAATCTGATCTCAGTAGGCTTCAAAACAATATTTTGTACCACATTCTAACTTGTTTGCCCAAACACAATGTACGATCAAAACCTAGTTACTTAACCTAGTTTTTTTAATTAGTTCAAACGAAACCAAACACCGCTACAATCAACATGGTGTTTCCGAGAAAATTCGTACACTTTACATAAGTTAGCTACACAATTAATCAATTCGCGTGTACAAATCTGGTATTCGGATCCGGCCGATTATATATGTACATATATGCACATAACTATGCAAGTTTTTTGTATGCTTTCATCAAACAATTAATGAATATATAAGGAAAAAATTCAGCGTTAATAGAGTCGTTTAAAAATGAATGTGATTTATTTATTTATCGACACGACACGCATCGTCAAAACTTAACACAGTTCTTGAAAAGTGTTTGACGGTGTTGAAAATTGTATTAAAAATTTAGTGGGTGTGAAGAAGGAACGGGAAAGTTGAAATTCCCTACTGTGTAATACACGAAGTTGGAGTGTCAATTTTATAAATCCTTCAGGGGATATAGGACTGAAAGTATTTAAAGAAAAGACATTTCAAATAAAAGTAATAGATGAAACGACAAAAAAAATGTTAGTATGAATTAATGGATGAAATGCGCGGCACCCCAACGTGGTTTGAGCAGACTCGATTACTCGAATGAACCCAAAGATTCACACTAGCCCTTGGAACCTCATGTTTCATGGTGCCACAGAGACCATTACATACTCGTATCAACGAGTAGACCGGGGGGCGCGATAATGGTAGGGAAGACGTACCCATAGGATATGGAAGGATTATTAGAGCCGTACCGGATAATATGCATCCGCACAGACGAAAAAAGTTAGTAGCATGAAAACTAGAAGAATTTAGAATGTTGTATCATAAGTTCATAACATTTCAGACCTTGGTCCTTATGTAAATACTTATGGAATTAAACAAGGGCCATCCCCATACACCTACTTACTTGAAGGCCTTGAGAATATTATTGTCCATAGAACTCATTCCAACACCCACGGGGGCCTTTCCGTAAATCTAGAACACTTGAACTAACGTCTGAGCAATTAAATTAACATTTTCCCTTCCAATTAAACCTACCAATCTCAGCCCCGAATTCCAAATGACAATTAAAACTAGTGCTCTCATTGGTAGACGAATCTGTCTCATTGGTCGAGCCAAATAGCTGTTTATTCATTAGTGGCTGCTGTCAATAGAACAAAATTGTGGTAAAATACGAAAAGAGGTCGTTTGGAGGGAGAGAGTGTATAAATAGGAGGGAGTCTCGACCTCTGACCGGGTTATCCCTAAACAAAGAGGGGGGCATCACCCTTAGTGTCGGATCTCGTTTCGTTCTATTTTTCTAGAAACCTCTTGTGTATAAAGTTGTTAAGTCGGTTTGTCCTCCTTTTTATGTGGTTGTTAGAATGTGTGTGAAATTAAAATATTTATTTTGTTGTTCGGTGTTAAGGGAAATGCAATGCAACAGTTGTTTGCTTTAGTGCAAGCTTGAAATGGATTAAAGAAATTGAATATTGCGGTTTTTTTGGTCCTTCGTTTTCTTTGGATGTTGTGAGATACCTTCATTACAATGTTGTTACATTATTATGTGAATGAGTACTATTGTTTATTCGTCAATTTTTTTGTATTTAATTGGAATTACACATAAGCCAGGAGGCATTTGTTCCGATGTCTATGTGGTGGCATATACATCGCCACATGCGAACTACGCATCAAATACGTCACAAATCCTGCATCGCGCAATCAGAGTTTACCGCGCGACTAGCATATATACAACATCCCGACATCAACTGTCGGGCAGTTGCCCACCAGATACGACACCCCTCTAGTCGGAGGATCCTCCCCTTTTCCATAGACTATGAGTGAACTTTACACACTATTCCTCATACTATATATAATCAATGAATTAATCATACTAAGTAGGTGTTCTAATATTAGTAAGCCAGCCCAGAACTACCTATCATTAGTAGATTAGAGTTATGAATGCTATAAATGATTATTACAGTAATCATTGTTATGATCATTAACAGCATCCATAACTTCCTATTGACCCTAACGGAACGCAAACATTCCCAACTTAAAAAAAACCGGCCAAGTGCGTGTCGGACCACGCACAATGAAGGGTTTCTTAGTTGGGATGAATTTATCCCAAGAACAAACTTAACATTAGTTGAAAAACATGTTTTACAACTGTAAATGTAAGTTGCTCGATTATTACTCGGTAACTTGTGAAGCCTACTTAGCTGTGATAGTTTTGCTTTTAACTTCGTTATATATACTACTGCTGTGAATTTTTTCACATATCCAAATTCAACCATTTAGCTGGCCCCTGGGGCCACACTGGGGACACACTAGACTCTAACAAAAATTAGAACTTAAAAGCTTAATATTACGCAAACGGATTCCTGGATCGAAAAATGGTTTCCGCAAACCCATAATATTTTTGAACGGCCTATCCAACGGTACCACATACCATGGGACAGACGATAAAAAAAAACATCCCCACTTTACGTGTAGGGGAGGTACCCTAAAAAAAATCAAGATGTCATTTTATCACTTTGTCGGCATGATTAATAAGTATACCCATACCAAATTACAGCTTTCTAGTACTAAGAGTCTCTGAGCTAAGCCGCTGACAGACGGACAGACTGACAGACGGACATGGCGAAACTATGAGGCTTCCTTGTTTACTAAGGAACTCTAAAATGGCAAATTCTAGAACCCTAATAGATACCTATACCCAAAATATACCTACACAGAAAACCCCAAAAAATCCCCATCCCTCACAAATATAATTTTGTTTTCTGAAGACAGCCTCCATTCCATTACCATCTAATTTGAATATGCCAACTTTCTCAGCGCCGCAATATGGCGTCGGAATAGTTCCGTATAATTTACTCCTTCGTTCTTGTTCGTAATGTTTTGTTGATTGCTAGTCGGATAGTTTGGTTGGCGCCCTTTTTGTTTCGATAAGAAATGGGTAATTAATGGAACTGTTGTTGAGATTTTGTTGCGATAAGTTATGTCTTTCTTGTGGTAGAATGTTTTCTGGGTTGTTGATGTTAGCTGTGTTTAAAGTAGGTAAGTAGAAGTTAGTAAGGTGGTTAATTAGTAAATTAAATTAAAGGTTTTTTCTGTTATTTTTTAAAAGTAGTAAATTTATAACTTACTAGCTGTTTCGCCCGCGTGGCTTTTTCTAAAATAAAATTAAGCCTAAGCTACTCCAACATGAGCGATCTGCCAGTGAAAGTCCCGTCAAAATCGGTCCAGCCGTTTAGGAGATTAGCCGTAAAAAACAGACAGACAGATAGATAGACATAAAAACAGACAAACTTTTTTTTTGTTATATGTACCGCGTATACTTTCTTATGCATTTAGTCAAGTTGTTATTTTGACATTACAAAACAGACACTTCATTTTTATTTATTTGTAGGTTATCGGAGTTATCAGAATTTAATTAAACAAAACTTTAATAAAAACCATTGCCTGCTGTTTACCTAAAACGCTACCATGACCTTAAACTCGTATCGATCGCAACAACTTAACACGCTCCTTAATAACGAAGTGCTATTAATTATTCACGTAAGCGCTTAAAACCTCGCCTTAAAGCGCTTAATGAAAACATCGCTACAACGCTTACAGCCTCGTAAAGTGGAATATTTTACATGCGCGTGAGTTTATAGGCTCTTAAGTCTTCGTTAAGAGGGTAGTTATTGTGATTCTTGTGTGGAGAAACATTGTTAGACGTGTTGTCTTTGCTGTGAAAATTACGTCTTTAGGGATTTTGCATGCTTATGAGCTTGTGTATAGGTATTTAAATGCTTTTCGACTTTCTTATGAGTGTCTGAACAACCTTTAACATAGTGTAAACTCGTAAAAAATCTGGCTCGTAGCGATAGCGTTTGTACAAGTAATCTTCGAATCCTTGTTCACTAGTTCTGTAGTTTCTCCCTACCCAGGAAGAAGGCTGGAGTTTATGTACGTATGTATGTATGTAGTTCAAGACAAGCGTAAGAAAGAGAAGAGTGTTTCCCTTTGCCTTGGTCTTAAAAGTCTCTCAATTTTATTTATGTGAGATACACTCATCCTTATATGAATCTGTCCTCATTCATCTATTCTTTATAATAATAATAATATTTTATTTGACACAGAACAGGTTACATTTGAACAGATATACAAGACACATTAAAATTTTCTTAATTTTATACTGAAAGCATCAGTGTCTGAACTAGATAAACATATCTGTATCTCAGACATCAGCGCTCTTCCTTATGATGACCATTACATTACTAACTTAGTTAGTTAACTCTACGAGTAGCATAAAAACACAATGATCAGTAGCTTCCACAGCACCTTCCTATTTTAAACACGTACCTGCGGAATATATAACGTTTTTCCATACTCGCGTGACTTATTAATTTAGCTTCATATTTACGATGAAATTTCACTTGAAAACCGCTACCTACTAACATTTTTTACTCGCCGTTAAAATTTAATATCCCCACTGGCAACCCAGTCTAGTAATTTACTTTTTTCAAATTAAAACCGTTGAGCGCGACGTTTTGCATAATTCAACGTGAGAGCGAGACGCGTCGCCTCTAATAAAGTGACGTTAGTCTATACAGTGTTGCCTGCAATAAATAAAAAAAGTCCCGAGATTTTTTCTCTTTTATGCTTCGACATTTTTTTATTGCCCACACTCTGTTAGCATGTTGGTGTACGTTGAATAATGTATTTAATGGTAGTTGAATATTGGATGTGGTTATGTCAGTAGTGCGGTCTGTAAAATACAACGTAAATCTCTTTTTATGGCTTCGCTTATCATCAACATTATTAATTATTATTGTTTATGCTTTTCACTGCGTAAGCTTCTGCCTTTAACAGTAAATATGACCGCCCATTTACTTTTATTATGTAGGTAGTTATTAACAGCTCACAAGTTAAAGAGTAGGTACTGGCTGTGTTTGGTAGTTTCTATAGACAGTAATTTTCATTTAATTAGAGTAATATCCAGTCAAAAAAAAAAAAAAAAAAACAACAAACAACCCAGTGACTGGGTAATGCGATACCCCTTGGTGAGACTGGTTGTCAGCCTTACAACTGACGACCCGTAACGACTGTCCAAGAACTGCGAATGACAGCCGGGACCAACGGCTTAACGTACTTTCCGAGGCACGGTGGACTCTCTGAATGTAAAGATGGTTACCCTTCCACGGACTAACCCCGGCAAGCGTAGCTTAACCTGGTGGATCGACCCATGCAGTTGTCATTACTTAGCCACGAGCTCTTCAAAAATAAATAAAATCATACAAAATTTACGTATTTTTGTTAAATCTTTTATTTTCGTTTGTTCATATATATATTTTTTTTTGTCGAATATTAGTGTATCTGCACTTTCGAAATATTTCACAAACACTATTTTATTTTCCACACACATAACAACGATTCCATGGACCATTTGTGGCGTATCCAGGACTCATAGGTGGGAAATGTTCCAATAAAGAACTCTTACATTAAGGCAAAGAATAAAAGACGAAGTCAGAGATATTTTATTTATCCCACCTCTAGCCGTGTCGGGCCCTAAGAGCGGATTCGGAGCGGTTTAAACGAGCATTATATGCAATGAGAGAGGTTTAAAGTCAAGTGTGTTTTATGGCTTAATAGAGATCTTGCTTCAGTTTAAGCTCCGATTTTTATTGATTTGGTTTATTAGGTATAGCGATGATAAGACTTGGAAGAAATTGCTTACTTTACAACTTAGCTTGAGTGGTGGCATTTTGTTTTTAAGATATTTTTAAGTCGAGGTGAAATATATCACTGTTATTACGAACTTCCACAATAATAATCCTTTCAGAATCCAAAACATTATCATTTAATACATAATACTGTACCTACACTGAACCTCAAAATGGCTTAAGAGGGCTGTCTCGGGACCAATAGCGCTACTCCTTAAAAAAAAAATCTCGTGGCTGAGAAGGAATTATGAAAAACGGCACAAGCCTCGGTAAGTGTGTCAAGAATTTTCTAATACGTTTTATAAAATTTCATATTGAGACACCAAGCAACAAAATACGATATAGAGGAATGTGGCCGTTTTTATTTAGATCGAATTTAAATGAAAACGAACGAACGAAAAAGCGGGCGAAGTCGCGGGCAGAAGCATAAAAATGAAAATGATTCCTTAAATAATAAGAGATGTAATTACAAATATGTCCCAGATGTCTCGTAGACAGATTTAATCATAAACTAACAGATATATTGTAACTGGTACTAACTTTAATGCTCCCAAAGAAATAAAGGGAAAATGCTTCTGTTTTATTAAAGTAATTTTGAGGCACCATTCCTTATTTGTGTCACCTGGTCTCAAAACTAGGTACTGAAGAACGTAATAGCTATCCATACTTAATATTATAAGGGCCTCACAAATAAACAATGAATAAAGTTATCCTAGGAATAATTCCGGTATAACCATACATTTTTTGACGTTTATACCTAGCATAACTTTATTCCGTGTTTATTTGTACCAGGGTAAATGTAAAAGTAACTCTATCTATCTGTGTCTGTCTGTCTGTTACGTTTTCATGCCTAAACCGCTGAACCGATCGTCATGAAATTTGGTAGAAATATAGCCTGGGATATGGAGAAGGACATAGGCTACTTTTTTTCGCGTTACAATATGAATCTATTTATGAGAGTTGTAATATTAGTGTTGTTGAAGATTAAAAAATGTGAAAATGTTTGGATCTCCTGCATTGTTACCAGTATCATAAAATATTTTATACCAGAAAATCTCCTTTTATTAATAACTTTGTTTAAAACCGAAAATTTATAAAAATAATTACGGTATGATTATTTTTTCATTATTATTTCTTAAAATCAGTACTTAAAAGAAAATAGAACCTCTTTTTTTGCAATTTTATGTGAATTACCATTACGAAGATATTTTTTTGTTGTGTTATCCCCGTTGTTCACATAAATTGTCTGAATTTGAGACTTTGAGTATAGTTTAATCTTGTCTAATCCAGCAATGAGGGGTCCTATATAAATATGCCACCGAAAGACAAGTATAATTTATCGTTTGAACAAGAAAAATATATAATAAATAACAAAGGTTTCCCGTTAAAATCAATTACTTCAAGCCAAACAAATAAATATCAAAACCACTTATAAGTGGTTTTGATATTTATTTGTTTCGCAAACACGGTCTTATTAAAATCCCGACCGTCTCTTCGACCTTTATTGCAGACAAAAAGAGCAATAAATACATAATTAGTATCGTCGGCTCCAGACACACTAATCCCCCATCAGACCCCCAACTGTAGGTAGAATGGGGGATTTAATTTCCGTTCCCCGACGACGGTTGGGGTATTAGGAGATAGTAAGGTACGCCCTTGATACCCCTCTTATGAGACGCTAGAGTTTTATAATGGAATGTCGTGGGTGTTTTTAACGTAATTTATCTATACGGTTTCTGTAACTAGAATGTTCATTATGCTATTTGAAATGATTGTGAATTCATGTAAGCTTTGCTATTTCGGTAACTCCTAGAACTAGTAGGGTTTCATCCCAATAATGTTATAAATGTAAAAGTTTGTATGTTTGGATGTTTGTTACTCAATCACGCTAAAACGGCTGAACGGATTTGGATGAAATTTGGCACATAGATAGTTTATAACCCATATTAACGCATAGGATACTTTTAACCCGGTATTACAGTGGCCAACACATCAAGCTACACGAAAAGTACAACGACGATTAAGTTCAAAATCGAACGATAAAATTTGACATTTTGAGTAACTTGATGTGCTGGCTACTGGTATGTTCTCGTGGGATAATTTCCGACTTCTACGCGGGTGAAGCCGCGGGAAAAGCTAGTATTCTATCATTTTCATGTAAATATTTTTGTTTCACTTTATTTGAAGATAAAGAAAGAAAGGAAGAAAAGTTTTTATTTGTACTCGCACAAGAAGATCACAGACTAAACGAAACACATAATAATAAAAGTATAAAAAATAAAATTATATAAAAATAATATAAAAAAACGGAAGATCTGCACAAGGCCGAAAGGCTCCTATATCAGCATGATGCTGCGACGTTTAAAAATAAGTATCGCAGCGCTGGTATGCTATCATGACGAGACGTCTCGGACAGATACAGAAATACATAAATAATTATCAATAAAATAGATGTCAAATGTTAACAAATAAAAATCTAATATTCATTTAGTTCGCGCGTGCGTATCCGACGTAACCTCATTACTTGTCTGTGCCTTAAGATCAATTCCGTCACAAAGAGACCTGTGACTTCACTTAACTGCTTTATCAACTACAATAATTACCTAAATTTAAAATTCAAGTAACATTATGTACATATAGTCCAAATTCCCTAATACATTACTTATTCCAAACAGCCACAATAACTCACAGAAAAATTTGCCGTAAAACGCTTCACCCATAGCCCAACATACCCCAACTTTACGTCATCCCAATATTTCACCAAACTCACGCCTCCAAGGGAACCGAGGCGTTAAAATTTCTTTACCTCAAAGGCACACTTATTACACACATAATGGGAAAACCGTGTACGTATACATAGATATATCTAAAAGACGGTTATATTAACACAGTTGAGATTTCAAGGTCTTCCCGCTTCTTTGAAGATCTTGTGTCCTTATTTGACTGACAAAGGAAAAGGGTGTTCGCTTTTGTACAAGGAAAAGGCTGTTTGCTTTTCGTTAAATTTGGGATCTGGTTGTTGTTATTGTTGTTTTAGTATTTTTATATTAGTCAAGAATAAAGGAACCAGAAAATCCGTAATATTAGATGTCTTAGATATACAGGTTTCAAATTAAATTAGCTAGCGAAACTGCAAACGTGATGGTATCGATATTTTAACACGATACAGTAAAAAAATCAAACTTTAGATTTTTTGGGGTGTTAACGACCGCTGGTGGTTTTGATACTTGAGAAAATCTGTTTTATTTTGTTTTATCGTCTTCAGTTTCCCACCGCGTCAGTGAGAAGTGAAGTTTACAAAAAAAAAAAAACAAACAGATTTTTTTAAACATGTTGATACCAAACACACGTTTGCGGAGTTTCCCTAGCTAACTTAATTTGACCTTGTATAGATGAAGAGATTACTATACTGTAACAAAGGACACTATTTCATTTGAAGTCAGCATTAAGAAAATGAAACCTAAATAATAAGCGTTTGTCCACACAATTGACCACAAAACGATGCTTGGCGGAAAATTAATTGTCTGAGAAGTCCGCAATAATCATTTTCTTCAGTTGCCTCTTTCTGTAATGTTTTCTCACCACAAAGCGAGAAAAGAAAATTAAATATATTTTTATTGATATTACTCCCAAAAACTGTAAAAACAGCATCGAAATTCAAAGTCTAAAAATAAAATTCGGCTCCATTTCATTGTTGCCTGAAAGCATATTTTTCTGCAAAAAGCATATTTTTTGCTTTTTTTATCTGTGGCAACACACGTGTAATGTAATTGTTATTAAAATTACACCTATCCAGGCCTAACAACTACACTTTAGGGGCCTAAATTTTTGGTCCAAATTATTATTACCTTTGTCCAGGTCTCCCAGACCGGATGAAAAAACTATTGGTATGTTTGTGGTTATTTCTCCGGTTGCTGTAATGTCCGGTTTTATGACCTCTGGGAGGTCCAGAGGAGTGTTGTTATGAAGTGTCATCAGGACTGTTTGTGGAAGCTATTTGGGACCTTACAGAGCTCGGGAGTAGTTTGTAGTTGTCATTTGTTTGAGTTCTGTTGACGTGTGTATTGTTTGGTTTTTGTGTTGATGTGTTGTGGACAGAATTAGAAGTTTGTTTATATCTATACATATAATAAAATAGTAACAAATAATTTTTGTCGCAAAAACTATAAATTATATTCCAGATTGTCGCAAAAACGGCTGAACGGATTTGGATGTTTGGCACTCAGTTTGTAATGTGGATTAGCACTTAAGGTAATAAGTTAACACGTTTCGGTCGGATATTTTCCGACATCCACGCGGGCGAACCCGCGATCAAAAGCTAGTAGTGAATGATGAAAGATTTGTTGTGAAAAATGCTTTCTTAGGACTAATTATTAATACAAATAAATGAAGATAGCCAGTCTTTGGAGCGTTATCTTGAATTGAATAATAACGGGACGCTTGGTTTTTACTTTAGTAAAGTTTTCAGCGAAAATTATGAAGACCTCACAACTGCAAGTTTATTTTACTTAAATAACATTATCCACATAATTTTAACAAAACGTCAAAACACTTAGTGTTCGAAGCACATTTTTCTTCCACTCACAAAACGGTTTAAAGCTAAGAATTTTCTATAAAAGTTTTCCTTTGAACGCCTGAAACACTGCCGAAGGCTACAACTTCCAAGTTAAGTTTTAAGCACCTTTCACTTGACAGGTTTTATTTGAAGTAAAACCATTTCAAGCCAAGGCGAGGGTAACGGAAAAATTTACTAGTTCTTAGTTGCAAAGAACTTTTTTGTTAGAGTTCTGAAAAGTCGGTAAAAGGGTAAAATGTTTCAAACCGTCAATGGTGAATAGAGTAAAAATATTAGGTTTTTTTTTACTGTTACGTGTTTACTTACTACGACTGCCTCGTTGGTCTAGTGGTTGCAGGCGCTACTGCTGAGCATGAGGTCCTGGGTTCAATTCCCGGGTCGAGCATAGTGTTATTGGGTTTTCCCATTCGGAATTTCTTAGTAGCAGCCCGCAGACTGGATTTATGCCATCGCCTAATTAATTTGTCTATCATTACTTCACTTTTCATTATTTTTACCTATTGTGGTATAGTAATTTTGTTTTAGGTAAGTAAATCGTCATCAGATGTAATTATTAATTAATGTATACAAAATATTAACATTTTAAAAGAATATGAAAAGAAAGAAAGAAAAATAGATTTATTTGTCACAGGAACACGTGAATACAAAAAGCTAATTAACTCGAGAAGTAAGTAAACAGAAAAATAGAAAAAAATAGATCTACGTTATAACCATGAGCACAAAACCAAAATGTCGGCAGCTGCACGTCACTGTGACAAGAAGGCTTTTCTTGCTTAGTTTCTTGCCCATTCTTCTCCATACCTTTTGGAAGGGGCAACTAGAACCAATTATTTTAGTAATTTTTGACGTTCAAAAGTGACTTTAATGTGTCTATTTGAAATAAATGATTTGACTTTTGACTTTGACTTTACTTGGCATAATCAGCCTATAATGCTGGGACACAGGCCTGCTCTTTGTGAGAGGGAGTGGGTCATAATCCGCCACGCGAGCCCAGAGCGGGTTGGTGGATGTCACATGTCTTCGTATTTTTATGTCTAGGACATGCCGGTTCCCTCACGATGTTTTTCCTTCACCGTTTTGAAAGCAGTAGTGATGAAATAATTTACACAAAGTAAAGTACCAGCTTGGGATCGATCCTACGACTGTAGGTCGTGGGTTCGATCCCAAGCAGTCGTAAGTCGCGGTCGTTAACACTGTTTCACTGCTAATTTGTGCTTGGTTGATGGCCATAGGCTCGCCCCCTGCTACATGGGACTCAAACATAAGTGTCGAAATGTGAGTGTACAGGTGCAACTCTGCCTAACCCTTTGGAGAATATAGGCGTGATGCATTCCCCGTTATGTTAGTATTATCTTGACATTTATTCACCAACACTGCAATAAAAAAAACCAAACATTCCTTTACGTAAGAAAGTACCTAGAAGGTAACAACAGGGTGTACTTAGTATGCATATTATATTGCAGTAGCAAAGAAAAAAGTTTATTATACGTCTTGTCTAGAACAAGACATGTAGACAAGATGAAATTTGAATTTTAAAAACAAAGCAGTAAAAATTTATATTTGATGCAAATTTTAGTACATAAATATTTGGTGCTGCATACGAGCTAGACGTGCAATTTTCTCACAAGAACAATATCCTGCCGGAATCTTATAGAAAAACCGGCCAAGTGCATGTTGGACCACGAACAATGAAGCGTTCCGTAGTAGGGTTGAATTTATCCCAAGAACAAACTTAAAACATATTCTCCGGATAAATTAATTATGTGTTAGATACAAATTGGTTGGTCTCGCCGCTCTGGTTTCATTCACTCTTCTTTCTTGGTCCAAGTGGTCTTTCTTTGGAATGCGCTCCCTCTGCATATCAGGATGGCAACCAGTCGGTTATCATTTAAAGTGAAGGCACGTGAACATATTCGTAAGAAGTTGGCTGAATCATCCCAGCGCCGATTCGTTTTCTCCCCTACCAATCGTTATTTCACCTGACACTGTTTATTTTGCTTATATTTATGTATGTATGTATCTATGTGTTAGTATATATTTATTTTTCCGTTTTCGAGTTATCTATCCCTTATGTTGCACCTGCCATGTTTTGTCTCTGCATCACCCTAAGGTTGACTGGTAGAAAATGCCTCTGGCATTAAGTCCGCCTTTGTACAGTATTTTTTACTTGTGCATAAAGTTTTAATAAATAAATAAATTGCCTACATATTTACAAATATTGTTAGTGCCCAAAACTTTATCAGGTCGCTTAACTATCTTTGGGGAACCCTTCCAGCTCTTTATTTTCTACGATAAAGACCTGTCCTCACCATCATCATCACCGGTCTACAGAAGTCCACTGCTGGTCATAGGTCCCTTCCACTGCACGCTATTCCAAGATCATTCCAAAAATATCTAAATCCCTGCTAGAAAACGCCGACTTTTTGACCAATACTAACTTTCCAGTCAAATCATCACTCGAATCCCGTAATGACACACAAACACGACACGCATTCAAATTGACACGAAGTAAACATCAGAACGGCTGTAACGATCTGTGTGACTGTGTGCTGTCCTTAATGACTCACTACTACCCGGTTCTGTCCGGAATTGCTTCAATATATTTTAATGGACGCCCGGAATTAGGGTTCAACGGAACCATTTGTTTTTTTGCCGGAAAATTTTGCTTATTTACCTGCCAGTCCTTTGCGGGATGCCTGTGTAGTCAAATCACTTGATATGAGATTTATCAAAAGTCAGATCATTACGCAATCAATACTACCTAAATATAATACTGAAGCTCAAGATGATATAATCCTTCACTCACGCCTTTTTCTAGAGAAAGCGATGAGATTGAGTTCGGATAAGACGGCCATAATCCAAACATAATCCAGCGATGTGGGAAGAAAAGGACCGAATGTTGTTGTGATACAATTTGGAAAAACAGATTATAACTAAGAAATTCAATAATATAATTTAAAAGTTGATAGTCTTAAAATAATAATATGTACAAGTATATAAAAAATGGAGGGTAAAGAATCAAAGGGCATCAAAAAATTTGTCCGCATCGCTGTCAGCAGGAAAAATGCCCAAAAGGCATTGCCACGTTGTATGGCAATGCAATATAATAATATAATGGTAATAAATAGAATTAAAAAAATGAAAAGAAAGAATGCCATAATGAATTGTAAACATGATGATAATCAGTAATCTCTTTGACTGTTTTACAGAAAAATAGGAAGGGGTAGCTATAGAATATAAAGTATCTACCAATCGTCTTTGACGTATTATTACTGTGACTAAGAGACAATCATAGAAACTACCAATACTGTCCATTACGTTAACGCAATGCTTAGAAACGAGACACGTAACGAATATTTATCAGAAAGGTCCTAAAGATGGACATGATCAGTTGAGAACGTGACTCGAAATATATCAATATATTGTTTAGGCGACCGTCTTTCGTAACGATGTTAACAATCTGGTGATCTGGGAGAAAAGAGGGTTTGTTTCAAGAGTAGAATACTTATAAAGTAGACCCAAAATATCAGTGGGTCAGTGGTGGTATATTGATGGCCTATTCCCTGTTAGTTGATGAGATAATAACCAAACAACATACTCATGCTCAGCAACCAAAGATATGATAGAAAGTCATTTATTTGCTCAAACATGAGTACAATACTCGTACATACAACACAAATTGTCAGCATGCAAGAGATGTTAAAAGTAGAGATAAAAACAGATCATCACGTTTGCCTTAAACAATGGCATGCAAATATTAATAAAATGAAGTATTATGTCACTCCGAGTCTAATTATTTAAATATGTCATGATAATAATAGATCATTAAAATTAATCAATTAGTAAAACATGATCAAATTTCTCATCTAAAACCATTTAAATTATAATAAGCTTTATCTGCTAGAAAATGCATTTTTCTTTTTGTGAAAGCTAAGTCACGTAACTGTGTCCAGCTATGCAAAAGACACTTTTCTGCATAATTGCCTTTTTATATACTGATGTAGGCAAATTTGACTAAATTGTCACGTCTATTATGAGGAAATCGATCCACCATGCGAGTAGAGGTGAGGGTTGGATCTAAAGAACATGCATTTTCTAATATATAATAAGGCGTGCCAAAAGTTCGCAAACTCAAAAATTTTGTACCAAATTCCTAACTTTTCAATTTTCCTTTTTGGGCAAGCTACTTATCAAAATTAACATTCAGGCCCCACGCGGAGGGATGGCTGAGCTATTACCCGACCGCGAAGAGCTATTAGCTAATTCAAAAGTGCCTAAAATCACTGAAAGAAATGTAAATTGCACAAAATTACACCCTGTCGTACAACATGGGGCTTTGCCCACGTAATCTAAAGAAACGCGAAGGAAGCTTTAAAAGTTAATTAAAGGACATTTGTTACGGCTTGCACAGGAAAAGGCGCAGCCATTTCTCACTTCTTATTACAGTTTGAAACCTCTACTCCTCTTGCTTTGGCATTTATTTCCTTGGTGTTTCTTCCTTTGAGTTAAATTCGTAGGTGGTTTTTCTTCTCTTCTAGTTGCATGTTTGCCAAATTCAGAGTTAACTGTGAGTAATATTATCCTCTCCAAACACAGAAATTAAGACCACAAAATATCTGTAGGTACTATATTCTATAATATGTTTATGAAGCCAACATATAGGTGCGCGGAAATTACTATATTCCGTTCTGAAAAAATGATTATATTTTTCCATCTAATCTGCCTATTTAAATCTGAAACGATGAAAGGCCCAGAAAGCCTCTAGTCAAACTAGTTTAGGTCCAAAGAATATTTTTTCTAATGCGGGTCGGATCCGACCCCAAGCATAAAAGGCAGACACTGCGCCATTTATATCTGAGTTTAGATTTAGTTTAGTAACCGAATAATAAGGGCAGAAGTGTCGAAATTTCTAGAATACCTAACAAGTTACAAATGACAATATTTTAAAGTTTTCGGTTGACCCTCAAAATTTATTAGGTCCTATTGAAATTCAAGGAGTTAAATTTCTTGTCTTAATTCAAACTTTGTCTTAGTCTAAATAAATTCGGAATTCTGGACTTGGTGCTAATGGAATAATATAAACAAATTCAAATCTTTTTTTCAAAACTGATCGGCTTTTCGAAGAACTTTGGTTTTTAGTTACCCAAACACTAGAAATTATAATTGATTAGCATATGTCATACTTGTTTACATTAAAATTTGTTTACCCAAAAGAGGGACAAAAAACAGGCTTTGCTTAGGACCACTGGGTTTTAGGTGAAAGATACAAAATTCCCTGAATAAGTAAAGCTTAAGAATTATATATAATTATTATTAAAATTAATGGAAATAAAAGATGAAAAAATGGAAAACCCACATCGAAGAAAAGATTTGTGTCCAAAAAACATTTTGTCCGAACTAAAGATTCTTGATGCGACAAACTCTGTCGTATTACGCATTCAGTCCGTCGCGTCTCGTTTTTACATTCAACGCGACTAACGTTTGCCGACGTTTCTGTAATGTTAGATCGTAAAATTGACGATATTTATATTATTTTTTCTTCATTTTTAAAGGTTCTGTTATCTAATACCTACTCTTACTTTGTCATTTGTCCAAAATTGAATAAACAAAGACAAATGTTATTGAAAATACCGAATCTAATTTCTGATCTCATGTTTACGTTACCTATGTATAAGGTTCATCTGAAGATGATACTGTATTTATTTATTTTTCGTTTCATCTCAGTAACCGAAACATTATGGAAATTATTTCATCTACAATATTCAGGACCAATTTGTATCACAAAATGTATTTCAATTATACATTCCACGAAAGCCTCTTCTCAATTTGTGTTGTAAGAATTTTCCAAGTTTTATCATGAGTACAATAAAATAGAGTAGCCATAAAATTGCAGAAAAACTAGACAGTACTGCGGACTCACTGGCGACAGTGACGTGGACGCCGCGTATCGATCGCACGTCTAGCCGCACCCTTACGGCCTGTCTAGAACAATGCCAACTTTCAAATTGTGCTCTTTTATCAGGAACGTAAAAAGGGTTAAGTCTGGCTTATCTGCTTTTAGTATGACGGTAGATGGAGGTTTTTGTGACAATTTAGACGGATTTGTGTTTTTGTCATGCGATGCCAGAAATGTGAAACTACCAATTTTTATCAGTTGTTACATAGAGCAGGCTTCAGGAAGGGGTTTATGTCTAAGTACCAACAGCCGCACGGGTCGATCGATCAGGTTAAGCTACACTTGCCGCGGTGGTTCCGTGGATGAGTGACCATATTTACATACCAGGACCCCTCCGTGCCTCGGAAAGCATGTTAAGCCGTTGGTCTCGGCTGTCATTCATGGATCTTTGATAGTCGTTACGGGAAGTCAGAAGCCCGAAAGTCTGACAACCAGTCTTACCAAATGGTATCGTATTATCCATTTACTGGATTGTGGAGGTCAGGTAGGCAGTCACTCCATGGAAAATATTGATATTCAGCGCATCCGGTTGGAGTTAAAGCTGACCCCAATAGGTATAGTTGGGAAAAGGCTAGGCAGATGACTAGAGCAGGCTTCAGAAATGTATCATCTTGGTCGACATTTTCTGTTCGTAGTATTCTTTCATTAGCAAACAGAAGGCGATCGGTGTTTTTCTTAGGGCAATTGACAGTAGAAAGGAGTTACCGGTGCTTTGCAAAGAATAGTTACCACCCCTACCTAGTTGATATTCCACCAACTCGCACTAAGCGTTTTCAAACGTCTTTTATAATGCGCGCAGCAAAGGAGTGGAACTCTCTGCCTGCGTCTGTGTTTCCGAACGCATACAACCCTAATCTATTCAAAGTGAGAGTGAACAGGCTTCTTCTGGGTAAGCTCACTCCATCGTAGACTTTGTCTCTGTCATCCAGACCTAGACTAAAGTCAAGAGCAAACTCATAGTAGAATAAAAATAAAAATAAATATGACATACAATCTGGTCCAACTACTCAGATGGTCCACCTGTATAACATGACTAGAGCGATCAGCGTTGAGTGTCCAACATTGGCCTTACAACCATAATACTAAAATTGAATGGAGTTGCAAATGTTATTGTGGTGTCAATAAGCGACGGTGTAACAACATCATTAATATTGTAAGATGGTTCTAAGCCAAACACATTATACCTGTGCATGCTACTTAAAGATTTATAAGTAAACTCTGAAACTTGGGAAATGCACGAAGAAACGGTTGTAGCTATCAAAAAGTAGAGTTGGTCCGACGATGTTATAAAATTGCTGATGTTAAAACTCTCTGCACAAAATACATTGACAATAATGCAGCTATGCGAAGATACGAAATTAAAAACTGATTTTTGAAACGAAACAATGTAACAAAATTCCGATAACAAGACAAACGTCCCCACAGCCGAGTCCTAGCCTCAAAAAACAAAGAACGAACGCAAAAAGTTCAAATTCAAAAGCAGACTTCAATTTCGACAAATGTCACAGTCAAGTAGGAACGTTACTGTGTACGTTTTAGGCCAGGATTTTGCGAGCCGAATGCCGAATAGCCTGTGTTTGAACAAGTGGCCAGATTGAATGCTTCCCGTCCGCTTTAAGCCGGCGAGCGGGGATGCGACGAATAGTTTGACGTTTATCTTCGACGCCATTTGCTATTGGTCTCATGTTGCAAACTAGCACAGTTTGTGTTGAACTTAAAATGATTTGATCTGGCTTTCTAGTAAATAGAGATTTGAGGTTAAGGATTGCGTTTGTGTGCTAGTTCCGTTAAGCTGAACAAAATAATTAGTTTCGTTTACCTGGCAAGTTTGTTAATAATACCTAAAGTAAATCATTTGTTCCTGAATTAATAAAGAGCAATTACCGTAATTTCTTTGAATTTTTTGCATGCAAAAACATCTTAAAAACTAGACACAGATCGTTAAAAATAAAAAACAAACCCTTAAAAATCCAATGCTCTATTTTATAATATATAATATGAATCAAAAGTCCGATTCATGACAACTTCTAGTAGTAAGTAGCGTTCCTTAAGAGTTTCTATTGGAATTTTAAGAAAAATTCTTAGTTAATTATACACTGAAACCGGTGCATTTGTTAACCTATCTTAATTGATTCATATTATCTGTCGAAAGAGACTGGATCCTGCGACACAGAGTATAGTATGGAATCCAGTGTCATACCTAAATATTTTAACACTAGAAATCAATAAAACTTTTTATTATTATTATTATTTATTAAATGTAGGCTGAGTCATAGTATGAATGCCAAAATGTATGACATCCACGAGATTCACCCAGCCACGTTG
This sequence comes from Dryobota labecula, assembly GCA_947523025.1. Lineage (NCBI taxonomy): Eukaryota > Metazoa > Arthropoda > Insecta > Lepidoptera > Noctuidae > Dryobota > Dryobota labecula. The sequence continues at coordinate 24,618,351 of OX383295.1, read as the reverse complement.
CTCTAGGCCACCTAACATAAGTACTCTTAGTACTTCATTCTTTCGTAAACAGTATGAATGAGGCAGTGTTTCGGTAAAAAGCACTGCCTTTATCTAAGTCTGTTTGCAGGACAACAGATTAGATTGTATCTATTACTAGATATTAAGCAAAAAGGTACAGACAAGCGTCTTGCGTTCCGTATCCTGTATTTGACAACACCAGGTTATTAAATTGTTGAAACGCAGAACACAGAACGTAGAACGCTTATCTGCAGCTTGGTGCCAAGGAGGCTGACTTTTAACATCCTTTAAACATTGAAAGGATATTAATTTTAACGGCCATTGGTGCTGAAAATAGTCACAATACAATGGTTGTGTAGAGTAACTACCAAGTTTTAATAACTTGGTAGTTACTCTACACAACCATTGGGTTGTGTAGAGTAACTACCAAGTTATTAAAACTTGGTAGTTGCCTATTTTTTTGGTAGTACAATTACTACCAAAAAAATAGGCAACCATACATAACAGTTAGGCTGCTTAAAAATAACTCTAATTTGTCGTCATCTGTTACGTAAATGAGTAAAACATCGGAAAGAATTAATTTAAATGAGACTGAAACTAAACTAAAAAGTGTGCTCTCAAAAGTTATAAAATAATAATTCTTAAACAAACTGTGGTGGTATCAACAACGCCACATGCGAACTACGCATCAAAGACCTGACGTCACCAATCCTGCATCGCGCTATCAGAGTTTACCGCGCGACTAGCATATATACAACGTCGGGCAGTTGCCCACCAGACACAATACCCGTCTGGTCGGAGGATTCTCCCTTTTCTATGGAGGATGAGTGAACTTTACACCCTGTTTCTCATACCTCTAAACAAACTTATAATAATTTTTTCAACTGTTCTTTTTTTGGTAACAAAAGCAATTTAAAAAAAAAAAAAACTTTATCCAGTTATTATATTTAGACATGAGAAACCAAGCGAAAATAAACGGTCGCTTTTTTGAAAGCGACCGTTTATTTTCGCTTGGTTGAACTCGAGCTAGATGTTTCAGTACTACACGCCTTTCATGTAGGAACCTACTTTTTTGTAATATGTCTGTACTATGTTTGTTTTCATTTACCAGTGTTACAAAACGCATCATATTACGCAACATCTATTATCTGTGGTCTTGGCCTGAAATCAAGCAATGGACAACAGTCAATCTTTTTTTTTTAATTGTTACATTTAAGGGTTTGAATACGAGGCTTTTGGTTACTTTGTATTAGTATGTGTATTTTGTCTATTTTTCATGTAATGTGCGTCTTATTTGTGCAGAATAAACAATTTTTCTTTCTTTCTTTCTTCTTTCTAGTAACATAAAGTGTAAAAAAATAAATTGTGACTAATAATTATGGAGTTTGTCTGAATAAATGAATTATTAATATTAATGAATAGCAAAACGCCTGACGTATAATTAATAACGCTTTCTTAGCCACATCTTTCAAGAGTTTTGAATTTTGATATATGTAATTTCCGCGAAATGGCGAACTTTATAATCGCCTAAACATAACACAATCTACAACTTCTTTAAGCGAGTGCTTAAGGAAGTTAGTTCTGTTTTGCTTATAAAAGTTCTCGGAAAACTGATCTTGTTTTATTTATTTGTTTAGGAAATTTAAGGCATACTGCGTACTCCCAATTATTATACTCGTAACAAACAAAAGAGTACAAATACTTATAATGCAATAAAATGGTAAATTTATAATTTTCAGTGCCTTGTTGACTAGGTACAAAATCTTAAGAAAATATTGAAATTACGCAGCAGTCCTAGTAAAACAAATATAATAGACACACGGTAGTTTCTTTATATTAAACCTGAAACTACTTATAATGAGATGAGCTTAAGTTCTTAGTTTAGCTGCACGATTACTGACAAATGCGTGCACTGACTGGACAGGTCTACTCAGTCTGTGTGGTTCTTTCCTCAAAAAACCATTTCAGACATCAATCTACATGGTCTTCACATGATCTGACCAAGATTATGTCTGGACTTTGAAAAAGACTGTGACCTCTGAGTTTCTTTCGGCTTTTCTTCACAGAGTAGTCAGATAGGAAATGCCGACCTCATCTAGTTTAAAAAATATGATTGATGTGTCAGAATTGAAATAATCTATCATGAATATATAAATTGATCATATTCTTACTAAATCCTTACAATAGCCCCTTTAAAAATAAGGCAAACAAAAATTATATTTTGCGGTTTTCAACATTATTTCGAAAATCTATTCCGAAAGGTATATATGTATACTACATTTATATTAAATCTAATAAAGAAAAAATATATATATCAGCTAATAAACATTTAATAGAGAAATCTTGACCTTTTGTTAAGTTGTAAAAATCATGCGAAGCAGGGGCGGATCGCTAGTACTAAATAAGACTAAGTAAATTAATTTTTTGCTAACCTTGAAGTTCTTCTTCTTACAATATCGTTAAAACATCTAAACTTAATTCTTATTTACGGACTGTTCACCAAAAAGTTTTGTACCCAAGCTTCGATGAAAGCTCTCCAGAGATTGCTTATGACTTTGACCCCAATAAAGAGACGATCCCTGTTTTATCTCCGAAAATGAGAAACAGAGATAATCTTTAACATTGTTGTAGATAATCTTGAATTAAAAGTGAAAGTTTATTATGTTTATCTTATTATTGTATTGTTGGTTCATGCTCAATATTAGCTCCAGTTTATAATCCAGGCATAATTAAATTATAATGGATGAAACCTAGATTAATATTAGATATTGTAAATGAGATCTACCTCTAAAATTCTTGAATCCCATATTGACCTAAAACGTCTGTGATTTTTTAGCATTTCCGACAAAGTAGTTCCAAATAAAAATGTTTTTTTTTGTAGAGAATTCTATGCTAGGCTAATCAAAACACCCACAAGATACTGTCAAAACTATCATCCATAAATATTTTCCTAGAGACAGGCATGTACACAAATTTAACCTCCTTTAAAGCAAAATTTTCGCGAAAATTCGAAATATCACGGATGTAATTAGATCAAGTAGCGCTTAGCACTTCTGTTCCTGACGACGAACACGCGCTTATGAAAATTTTGGCGTTTGATACAAGTTGGGAGAACATGGCGGTTGGCATAAGATTATAGAGCTTACAATACCTACTGGTAGAAAAAAGAGCTCATAAAAGAGAAATGTTGGATGATATTGAACTTCTTCTTCGTCGTGTCGATGCCTCCCAATTTTTTAATTATAACTCCTTAAATCTATCATTATAAGTTGATATAATACTACAGTTAAGCCTAAATATACTTTCTAATTATTAAATGTACTGGTCACTGACCGACCCAGACGACCCCACAACTCTCCTCCAGGAGAGCAGTAGGGAAAAAAGTACAGCAGCTCGCAAACACAATACACGACCATCATTCCGACCTCGCTGCCGAGGCCCATCGCGAAATCCCCGACTAAATATTCCTCCCCGACCCTTGCTCGACGAAGCGCCAGCCCGCGCCGTAGCTGAGCCTGTAGCTTTAAATTCCCCTGATAAAATCATAACCCCGATTCTATCCAGCCACCGTCGGTCCCTTGCCATCATCCCGCCGACTCTGCCCTAAGCCGAGGTTCGTACCCCACACGGGGTACAATTAGCGCGCAGTCGTTTAGTTTATAAGTTTTTGCGCCTTGGCTGGAGACTTTAAGTTTTTACGAGCTTAAAGCAACCACAGGAATCTGGTTATGAAATAAACAATTATTATTTTTTTACAGAAAAGACCGGTTAAAGAGTCACGACCTCTAATGGTTAACTCGAAGATGCCCTAGATAAAAAAACAATATATATATATATATACTGGTCTAATATAAACTAAAATCTCATTAAACTAAATGAGCATAACACTTAAATTTAACTTAATTATAACATAACTCCCTAGAGGTCGCCAAAGTAAAGTCGTTCAGGGAACAAATCAAGTAAATTTTAATCGCTACCCTGTTGAACGTGCACAGCGCGCGCGATAGCGATGCGCGCTGAAGATTGGTGCGCGCGGTCGGCGCAAGTTACTAACATTGAGGAAGGACTTGAATATAAATCATATTAAAAACAAGTTAGTATCGACCGTTGTAGAAACTAGTTTTTTAATCAAACTATAAATTAAAGCTGAAGAAGTAAAACCCATACAAATATAATTATGGCAGGTACAAAGTTTCAAAGAATTTCAAAATGTGCCGTGGCTTCTTTTTATTCGGTTTCAATAAGGTTAACCATTTTGACTATATTTATAAAACCTGAAACTGCTGCTTTAACATCTTTAATGAGACTGGATCTTTGAAAAGCTAATAGAAAAGTCCCCACAAGGTTTCTACAAAGGAGCGTGGGATTTGATAATAAGAAATTTTAATTACAGTCTGCTGAACGTAGGTATTTTGAAAATAATTAACTTTGCGTATCGTTTCGGTGACATTAACATAAAGTTTAATACCAAATATTTTTATTAAATAGTTTCTTTGATCGAACAGAACAGGTTTATATGCAATCCGCCTCTACTCAACCCATTATGACTGCCAAATGAAAAGCTAGTACTAATAATGGATTTCTGAGATAATCAGATGAGATAGTAACTAAATGCAAGGAATACATGTAACCGTGTTGCTACGAGTATTTCTTCCGGTTACTCAATACTAGGCACTCATTAGATAACCTTTTATTAATAACTAGCATCCCTGCTTTGTTCGAGTACATTCTACTGATTTGGCGAGATTTGCCAAGGTTCAAAATAAATGTATTGAACTTTAACTTTTCGAAATTAATTCTCTAATTGATGGTGTTACTCGCGCCAAAGTCCATTCTGTTCTACTCTATTTTTAGACTAACTGCTGCCCGTGGCTACACACGCGTGGCTTTTTCAGAAATAAAAGTAAGTTACTTCCAGTTACTCCTTATAATATCAGCTATCTGCCAGTGAAAGTCCCGTCAAAATCGGCCCAGCCGTTTCGTAGATTAGCCGGAACAAACAGACAAACAGACAAAAAATATAAAAAATATATTTTTGTCATAAGTACCGTATATAATTTCATAGGCATTTCCATTCCGTCCTAAATGCAAAAGCAAATTGTCACTCAGGTGCAAATTGTGCATTTACACCGCGTGTACGAGTATCCGCCCAATCATGACCTATGCGAGTCCAGTCTTTGCACACGCTAAACCCTATCTCATCCATAAGATGCAGACCCTCCAAATCCATTTCCACCGTAAGATCACGGGAGCCCCTTGGTTCGTGCGAAACTATAACCTCCATTTACACCACAAAATCCCTACTATAGCTCAATTCATGAAGCGTATTTCAAAGCATTTCTTTGATTCCGCAGCCACTCATCGCAACATTCTAGTTGTTCAGGCCACCAATTATACCCCCTCTCGTATCAGTATGACCCGCCGTCCACGGCATGCACTGACCGACCCAGACGACCCCATAACTCTCCTTCAGGAGAGCAGTAGGGAAACGAGTACAGTTCGAAAGAGATTACACAATACACGACCGTCATCGTCATTCCGACCTCGCCGCCGAGGCCCATCGCGAATTCCCCGACTAAATAGTCCTCCCCGACCCTTGCCCGTAAGAGAAGCGCCAGCACGCGCTATAGCTGAGCGTGTAGCTTTAAATTCCCCTGATAATAATCATAACCCTGATTTTATCTAGCCACCGTCGTGAACTAATTCCCTATTTCTAGTACTATAATTGTGTCTTTCACCTCTTTTACTGAAAATATTTACATTTTTCCTTACGTACATGATGTTTTCATAGATGTATTGACAAGGTACCGTCATGATGTTAATATCTTTAAACAGTTCCCTTAGAGAATCGCGCTTGCGGAGGCCATATATTACATAATAAATAATAAAAAGCTGTTATTTTAAGATTAGAAACAGACACTTAAATTTTATTTATTTGTATAGATAAGTTATATAAGATAAACATAGATGTAGGTATTTGATAATGATGATCTGACCAAATTAAATCTAAACAAGTCGCTAATAAGTAAAACTTAGACCAAACCAGTCTTCGAATCAAAGTGGGGCGCGTCAGAAGACAGTCCTAGTGTTTGCACGACCTGAATACCTAGATCCAGGGCCTTAAATGAGGCTGAGTGTTCTAGCTGAAAGCAACGGGAATTAAGATGGATGAGAACATCTCTCTAGAAACACGTAATTGTGGGAAGAAATTCGCAAGAACCGTCAGACTATATTTTTGAGAGTAATTATTATTTATTGCTGTTTGTCGTGTCTTGTTTCAGAAAGGTTGAGGCCAGGTAGAAGAATTTTGGGAGGATATAATATTAATGATGTTAGGGAAAATAAAGAGAAGCAGTTTTCTCACAAAAAGAAGATATTTTTAGGCTGCTGTAGCGAGTTATTATGATTGACTGTCACGAGGCAATCCATCACTTTGGACATACTCACACACACTTATTGGAAGACACAAAAAAGATCTAGCAAAATGCCCGAAAATCTATTCTAAACTGTAAAAATCCAGCACAACAAATGTGAGGGTGAATATAAAAATGTTTGCACTCCTCAACATGATGGATTACGGACGTCGTTATGATGATGAATGGCTTTTATCACGGGAAGGGTCAGCTTCAAAAATGTTTGTTAAATCTCATTTTATAATTACAGTAAAATTAACTTGGGGGCTCGAACTGTGTAGGGTGGAATAATTATTTCTGAAGCTAACATATAATATAACTAACGAATATTCAATATCTGGTATATAATCATTAGGGTGTCCCTTATATGATTTTTTTTTTAATTTATTTTTTTATCTATATGCATAGCCTCTATATTTTTTATAAATGCTAAAACATACTCAAATATGAAATTTCAGCTTTCTAGCATGATCGCAACCCGTGCCGACTGAGCTTCAAAGTTTATTTAAAATCGTGTTTTGTCCTAATATTTCAGTCTGCTATAAAATTAATATAAATACAACAAATTTGGTAAATAAGAGGTAAAATAAAATAAGGTAAACATTAATCTTTATTTTAAAACATAAAATTATAACAATCAGCCAGGGTAATTTCTCTTTAGAGTAGTTTTATAACAGTCCGGATACAAATTTCTATGTTCCTGGGCACAGCTCAATAAGAATTGTTTTTGCTCTTCTTCTGCCGTGATAAGTAAAGTTTTGGGTTAGGAATTCGTTAGACTGTTTTTATGACCAATTCATAAACATGATGACGACAACCGAGAAGCAAAAATTATCTTTCTAATGTCTGCTCCAAAACTGCAGAAGCTCCCTTGAAACGACCAGTATTTGAAGCTGTTGTATCGCAGCACATTATTTGAACTTTATTATGAAGGTTCCAGTTCAGTGTTTTCCAGAAGAGCTCTCTAGTTTTGGCACTGCAAGAAGCTGTTCTCTACCGTCAAATGAAGCAATAATGGGACAAACGTTCTTCTTTTGAACTTCGTACATCCAATCCGGGTAATAGTTTTCCATCCCAATGGACTGTGACTACGTCAGGTACCTTGTTTTGTAAGTCAGTTTTTATGGCTTTTACCCTGGGTATTCTCGTCCGAGTACAAATTCGCTGAATCGAGGATTTGTTAATAGCGAAATTATCGCTGCTCAGACCAAGCACTTTTACGAGACCGCATGAAGAATATAAACGGAGTCTCTTATGCCTAACTGACATCGATCTAAAACTGCGACAAGTTTAGGCGTCATAATTTTCTTTCTACCTCATTTTTAACTTTTTTTTTAGGGTAGGGAACGTCTGGCAAGCTGAGTTCAGTATTCAAAATCTGTTCTTCGTTCGAATCTTTTGGACACTCAAATTAATTTGAGCTTGAAGTAGATGCAATAGCCAAAAACTCTCTTTGTCTTACATTCCTTTCCCCCTCTTCTAATCGTCTTTGCATTTCTCTTTCTCCTTTCGCCGCAAATTTTTTCCGGTCGTTCTGTCTCTCTCCGTTTCCTTAAAAATAGTTTGTCTTCCTCTATTTTCATTCTCTCAAACGCATCAGTATACTGTGCAATATCAAATAAGTTATCAAGGTTAATTTTAAAATTATTTTCACGGTTCTTGAACGTGTCTCTGAGTTTTCTTACAATTTTTTGTAGTTCTCTCCAAACATGATATTAATCAACAAGTTTTTTCACGCAGTTTGGAAATGCCTTTGTGGGAATTCTTGCTTTTTCCCAAAATATAATGCACTCTCTAATCACAAGATTTGCGCTTTCGCTGACAGTCAGCTTGACTTCGCGAATATTGTAAAATAACAGCGAGAACATGTCGATTAGATGGTAATTTTGCACCATTTATTTGATGTCTAGGTACTCAGATAAGGAAAAATTTTTGTTTATCACTCCGTAATTCCATCGACATCTTTATGCAATTAACTATAGCGCACTAACAGTCTTAAAAATCACGAATGAAATGACAAATTAAACACGTAGTTACAGATCGCAGCGCATTACCCGCGCAACTTGTATGGAGAAGTTTAAATCGCAAGTCGGCACGGGTTATCGTTTATAAAACGGGCTAATATTTTTTCCTAAACAATATTGGGTTATTACGAAAGTTTTAAGAAGGTATGCGTAAAAATATATCGAACTTAAAATTTAAGGGACACCCTAATAATCATATATAAAATATATCATGGCATATTATGATTTTACCAAATGACGTTATCGAGTAAAACGTTTGTCTAGTAAATGTATTGAATTTTGAGTCTTTCTAAGTAAACAAACCCTTGCTTTTCTCCATGTTTGAGTCATAAGAATGCGTTATTAAAAGCTTAAATATCAAGGCGTTGGATTTCACTATCATCATAGATATTATCAGTTCATGAACCTCCTATACCAGGCATATCGGCAGTACCCAGCACCTTTCACTTCGTTGTAAAGTTACTATTGTAATACCTCCACAAAAAAAAAAAAGAAGAACCCACACAATAGTACATTATGATACGAGTGTGCTGTGTTGGTCATTACACTCGAGGCGGTATTATTCGCGCGAGTCACAGAGGAGCGCGATAAGGGAGCCGAGTGTGTAATGATCAATGCACACGCGTTTCATACGACGTTTTTCAACACACTTGCGTGGAAAAAAACAGACTTGTTGTAAAAACTTATGCTACAATAACGTAATTATAGAGATGATACATTTAGATTTATAAAGTTCAACTGACCTTTGTTGCCAGGTACTGGCAATCCGTAGGCGTATCCGGACGTTTTTTTTTTTTAAGCTATTGCATAGCTTCTATCGCGGGCCTTGAGCGCGGGGACCGAATCCAGAAATTCCGTAACGAAAAAACCTCACGCTCCCCACTCCGACGGTTTTACTACACCAGTACCCTCTAGTGATCTAATAATTTCGGGCAGTTCTTTTTTCTGTGTACTGCGTATTTTATTCTTATAAATATTAGTTTATAAAATTATCATCTTCACAAAAAGTGATTGTTGATAGTGGGGTTTGAACTCTCGACCAGTCGATTACGAGTACATTCAGTTCCCCTGTTGCACCGCAAGGCTACAACGACTTAATTAAAGCTTGCCAAATAGTTGATACCATTCCAGTTGAACAATTTTTAAACTTGACGTCTAGTCAAGTTTAAAAATTGTTGGAAATGACTCATGTACATGGAATTTTTTCGCTGTCAAAACAGTTTGTCACTCTTTTTTTATTTAGAATTACTTTAGGTTCAACACTTTCGTCTATTTTAAAGTTGTTATTATGCTTATATTTGAATAGTATTTGACTTTGTTTACGTAGTTATACACTTTTACGACGTTCAGCACTTATTTATTTTGTTTTTAAGCTATTGCATAGCTTCTATCGCGGGCCTTGAGCGCGGGGACCGAATCCAGAAATTCCGTAACGAAAAAAAAAAAAAAAATAATATCAAAGAAAAAGAAATACTGCATAAATAAAATAAATAAATAATTATAATTGCATAAGTTGATACAAAATGCTATGCAATAGCTTTACCGCGGCAGTCCCCGAGTGCCACACGTCTTTTTAACTGTTTAACATCGGTTGGTGACAATACTTTAGATTTCGTATTTTTAATAGTAACTAACAAGACGACGAAAACGTTAACAAATATTTATGGAAAATGGCGCGCTGGTTTTGTATTTTTTTTTCCGCGCGCCCCGCTTGCGATGCGCGCGCAGGTGTAAATAAAGGCACTAGCAAAACTGCTAAACAGCCTTTATAAAAAAAATGTTTAGACTGATCGAAGTTTAGTTATACCCAAAGTCTCTAATTCAGATAATTTATGTCAAGCAATGTCACTGTCAAAATGACAGGACAGTGGTGCAAAACATTTTATAATTTTTTTTTTTTTTTTTTTTTGTAAATAATCATCTATGAAATTAAAGTGTATTAATTATAAGAATTATGCAAACAAAATACTTTGCCAAACAATGTTTTATGTAGTGTGTCGGAGACACGGCCTATGATCGTCATAATCAGCCCTTTTAAGTCCACTGCTAGACGTAGGCTTCCCAAAATCGATTTCCACTCGAAAAAGATTACAGCCGTTTTCATCCAAAATGTGGCTAGATATGCTACATACAATATGAATCTATGAATAAGAGTTGTAATATTAGTGTTGTTGAAGATGTAAAAAAATTGAAAATGTTTGTATCTCCTGCATTGTTACCAGTATCATAAAATATTTTATACCAGAAAATCTCCTTTTTTTAATAACTTCGTTTAAAACCGAAAATTTATGAAAATAATTACGGTATGATTATTTTTTTATTATTATTTCTTAAATTTAGTATTTAAAAGAAAATGGAACCCTTTTTTTCGCCATTTTATGTGTGTTTTTGATATGTTATACCCTTTGTTTACATAAATTATCTGAATTTGAGACATTGGGTATAATATGGAAATAGAAAGTACTATTGGCATAGAGAAATATACATTAGTTCAGTGAGAATCCGCAATAATCGAACGTCAGTCAGGATCTTTTCCGTTTGGTTCCGGGAGGGACCACGGACAATTTAAGGTAGGAGTGAGGCGTATGTATCGTAACAGCTAAATACAACAGGTATCACAAGATACCAGACTGTAACTGTGACAAATAAACTGAAAAAAAAAAAAGCTTCTGTTCCACGACGAGATAACAGAATCCATCCAGTCACAAGTTTTTGTCTATTCATGCTTATGACAATTACCTTAGAATATAGATAATAAATAATACTGTTACACTGTGACACCCTGTTACATCGTCCGTCACAAGCTCTTTCCTTTTCTCGCATATGTAGGTGTAACATCATAGTTAGAAAGAGAAGTACCTCCGTGTATTATAACTGTGCAGCAGTGGTAACAGAGAAAAAAGAAAGAAAGAGAAACAGGCGGAACAGATATGAGATTTTACCAGTTACAACCCACTCATGATTTAAGATAAATAAATTTTAGTTAATTTTGGGACCAAAGACAATTCAACTATTTAAAAAAAAAAGTGAACGCGCGGATTCCTTTTGGCATGAAGTTTCTTTGACGAGTTTAAAAAAAAAGCGCAAGTTTTCGACTAGTAAACAGTTATCTGTAGCTCTACCATGAGTTTGCACAGTCAATACTCGCTAGCGTCTCCGTAAATAATATGTATGAAATACTGTACAGCGCCCCTAGCGGTCACTGAAAGAATTGAAATGCATACCATGAGCACTATAGATTTCGATAGGTAAGAAACCTAACGTAATCTATTCGATAGTCACTAACGTTTTTCAGCTGTCGCCATACAAAACGGCACCATGAGTCACTTATTTCACAGACGCTATCGAAAAATACGCTTACGATAGTAGTTACGTAACTCACTAGCTTTTTGAGGTGTGAAACGTAGGTTTACATTAAAATCATATACGTTTTTAGTCCATTAGAGACTAAATAATGTCTGGAAGAGCTTATTTAGCATGGAAATGGGTTGAGGGGCAACTATTTGGTAATATCGTAACTTTAAGTTTTAAAATAAATTAACATAAAGTAAAAACACACCTTTCCATGAACTCCACCAACAATTGAAATTGTCCTCATTGTAATATTCAATTTTTTCTAAGTTATATCACTTTTAAAAATAAAAAACGCCGCGAACCGAGTAATTCATCAACTCGACCCCACACATAGTCAGCAAAACTACAAATTGAATAGACGATAATGACATATTATAAGGACTAAAAATTAAATAATAACTAAATAACTTACGTAGTCCACGAACCGCCACCCTTTCTGTTTAGTCGGATTATTTCGTGGTATTGACTGTCATTACATTTTTAGCCGTTCTCGCTTCTTATTACTGAGAAAGAAAGAAACAAAAACATAGGAGTGAAGTTAGCTAGACGACACGATCTATCGAGCTTACGTTAGCGCCCGCGTAAGACTCCGTAAAACTCATGGTGCAAGCATTATCGAAATCTATTGGATCCACGTTAATACGCTAGCGAGTTTAACGATAGCGAGTAATTTTTCGATAACAACTCATGATAGGGGTACTGTGGCGTTACAGCACTAGCTCGGTAACGTAAAGTAAAATGCACCCGTTTTTAATATACTGCATTATGGACCTAAAAGCGGTTCAATAAGAGCCACTTTACGAGCAAGTGTGTTGAAAAATATATTTTCGGTCCCACTCCGTAAACCAGATAACAAAATAATAAAGTGTTAAAACACATCGTCGCATAGCGCTTCATCACTAGCTAATTGGCTCCTCGCACAATGTAATTTTAAACCGTTTTATGCGAGTATGCAAATTATAATTTAACTTTAGCGTTGTCAAGGGAAAGTTTTGCAATGTATAGCTCTCGGTGTTGAATTCAAGTTGGCCGTGTAATACATACGGGATGTACGGCCCATGTAGGTGCCTTATTTGTTAAGTGCTGCGGTGTTCTTAAAACACGAAACACTTGAAGAGAATATTATTTCATTTTTAAAGATTCTTGTATGTTTTACTGTTTCTTAATATCTTTATAGCTCTATGTTTATTTAAATATATGTTAACTTTAGCTGTATTCCTACGCTATCATTTTTGTCCATACGTAACTATGTTTTGAAAGAGACAACTAGAATCAATTAATTATTTTTGTAATTTTTGACGTTCAAAAGTCCCTTTTATGTGCGTATTTGAAATAAATGATTTGACTTTGACTTTACTTCTTATGAGTACCACAAAAATATACTCATGTAGCATTAATTTATAACACTGTCTTATTTGAAGAAGTTTGTCAAGTCGTTAAAACTAAATCCAATGAAGAAGAAGCAACTTTCTAAACACTTTTTGCATGGTAAGAATCAATACCGATTATGATTACAAATATGGCTTCAAAAGGGTTTTAAGTACCTACCTGCCTTGAGAAATCTCTTACCATCCAAATGGAATCAGCCTATAATCGGAAGAATAACCACCATGTATATAAAAATGATCCTTCAATGTCTATCACAGCAAAAGTTTTCTATTTGTATAATATATTTTGACTTTCATATACTCCTCCTCCTCCCTTACTCACTATCGGATTGAAGAGGCTTAGTTTCTAATCCCATTTGAATAAATACACATGGTCTGTTGGTTGGGGTAGCATTCTGTATACATTCTACCAAGAAAATATCGCGAATTTAGAATGTTGGACTGAGTTTGACTAAGTTGCTTTAGCTTCACCCTTTTTACGAAGTTAGCAGAAACGGGGTAGGAAAATTAAAGGTTAGGAATTAATAAACATTTGAACATGCAGGGAATGCTAAGACCTTTAAACAAAATTAGCCCGAAAATTGCTATCAGAATTTGGTCCACTGAATTTATTCCTACAGCTTGAATAACCCTAACATTATGTATATTTCTTCCTTTCCTATTCAATCAATTTTAACACGTGCTTCTACTTCAAGCATTATTCCCATTTCATATTCAGCTAATAAATCTTCAAATTCAGCATTTCTATAGTCATCTTGAAAGCAGTGACCACCGTCAATTCTCACACAACCATTTATCTTTCACAATCATTTGTCTAGTTCTTGACAATCGAATCCAATCGGCCATAATTCACGACCGCACGTCTCTGGCGTAAGCTGAGTAATTGAAACCAGGGACTTTATAGATATTGTATTGGAGAACTATATCTCAAGAAGTGGTTCGTTAGCCATTAATAAAGAACTGGAGCAAATGGATCCTCATCCAAAGTTTCCCACACTACCTCTAGTGTGGGAAACTTTGTAGGTTGTATGGATTATGGTAGTATGGTAATAAAAGTTTTGTGTGGTGTAGGTACTCTGGATTGGTAGCAGATATATGTGGAAAGAAATGTGCTGCTATAGAGGAATAAGTTATCAGTAATGGGAAATCGTAAAGCAAAGTTTTAGATAAGACGGAAAAGCTACCAGAAAAAAAGGTCATGTTTGGTGCAGTGTTGAAAATCAGCATTGTGATGGTAGGTTCGTCCAAAGTCACAGTATTTTGCTGAGCAACGACCTGTTCTTGCACAGATGCAATGCACGGCTAAATTGTTCTTGTTATTGTTGTTTTTTTTGTTACAAAAGTAGTTATTTTCCACTCTGTAATCGGCATTTTGTTTTTGTTTTGATCGTTTGTTTGTTGACATTTTTGCCAGAGACTCAAACTCAAACTCAAACTCAAAGCATTTATTTCAAATAAACCAATTACAGGCACTTTTGAATTTTCAAGGGGTCGGTCAGTCAGAAAGATGAAGCTAGTTGCCCATTCCAAAGCGTAGTAGGTTCCTATGGAGAAGAACGGACAAGAAACTCCATGGACACTCTTTTAAAACAAAATATTGTTACAAAATATGGGTTACATCATTCATGTTGAAGTTATACATGTGAGAACAATGTAGAAAGACGTGCACGTTACGAGACGCAACACAGAGTAACAATGTAAATTATCTTTGGTCCCTAGTCCAGACATCAAGCAATGGACTAAATTGTTAAACTTTTATTGTTTGAATAAGAGGCTTTTGGCTACTTGAATGTGTGTATTTTATTATTTAATTTTTTGTTAAGTGCGTTTTGTTTGTGCAGAACATTTAATTTTTCTTTATTTCTTTTTTTTTTTTTCTTTCAGAGTCAAGAAAGTATTTTCTTTCAAATATAAAATAATCATTAGTTTACTGATTCTCAGTAATTCAATTCAGTTTTTTTTTTTTAGTATCGACTTTTTGTCAAATATTTTAACCTTGAGTTTTTGAAATCTGAAAATCGCCTTCTTGACTATCCCTGAGAATTCCAAGTTATACTAATATATTCAAAATAGAACAATATCTGTTTCAAACACAGTTGCATTTCATTATCACAACAGCCTTTTCTTAATCCTTTGTGGCAGGTGAGCTGAGCCCGTTACGTAAACCAAACAATAACCCAATTCCTTCAGTATAATTCAGTTTAGTCAATAATCCATTAACCTCCTTCAAAGAAGTTGCTTAGTGGAGTCTATAAGCATCACTGTTACTAAAGACAAGCTCAACTGTTTACACGAGTCCAAAATCTGCGATTCAAATATTGTCTTAAGAAGATTCATAATAATTAATCTCACTAAGCTTTAAGACAAAAGCATTGAAGACGTCTTGGAAGCCGTTTATTCAATTAATGAATATTTATTTAAAGAGATCGTTTGCTTCAAGACCGTTCTTAACAGCAATTTTACACTTGAAGATGAAATGGTGGAAATTAGTAAGCACAACGTCTTGAAGGGCGAGGGAAAAGAACAAGAGAAAATTATTTTTTGGTTACCGCCAAGATTAATGCTGAGATGTTTATAAGGGAGGCTCCCTTCTGCGAAATATTAATGCTGGTAATAAAATTACGAATGATCCTAATATTTCTGTCGAGTTATTTTTCCCTGCTAAGGAAATAATTAGATACCTTCATTGATTATGCTGACATTGAGATTGGAAGCTTTGAAATTTCATAATACAATGGGGAATGTTTGTTCAAGCAACATTTCCACTGAAATATTGAATTGAAGGTCGCTTTCCTAAATTATAAGTAGCCTACGTTATGTGTCTTAGTTACTATTTTTATTTAATGAAAATTCGATTATCTTGAACAGTGTAAGTGGACTACAACTCATTTCCTTCTCCCTTGAATCGCGTGAGTTGTTAATCGGTCTGTGGCCCATTATTTATTCTCTTCCATAAAACTAAGTCAATTTCCAAAAAAATAAACTAAATCGTCGCTAGCCATGACCTTATTATGTCAGATAACGAACAATGAGGATCGAACTGTCTAATATCACTTGATTTATGTCTGTACCCTCCACTTTTGTTCGGAAATCAAATGTCGATGCGCGAATTTATAGGATTTACTAACAAAAGGTCTGAATGAATAAATAATGTGTAGGTACTTACTCTGGCTGTTAGAGTTAGAACATAAAATAAAACTGCTAGAGGAGACAAATATGAACAAAGATCTTTAAAGGCAGAATTTTCAAGTATTTATTTTACAGCAATGTTCCGTGAAAAACAACATTTTATGTAATAAATTACCATAAATAACACTAGAAACTTACAAGAACATTTAAAATACATACTTGCAGTACAACCGTATCAAATCTATACTAATACTATAAAGAGGTAAAAGTTTGTATGTAGGGAATAATTTCTGGAACTACCAGTCGGATTTGAAAAGTTCTTTTTGTATTTGATAGTCCGATTCTTGAGAAAGGTTATAGGCTATTTAACATCACGCTGTGACCTGAGCTGAGTAAAAAGACAAAAGTTAGGAAAAACGCTAAGTGAAAACAAAATAATATGGGTCGGGGGAACAATAAATTTCATGTAGACAAATTCGTGGGGAGACGCTAGAACTTAAAAAGCTTAGCTTTAATTACCGATTCCCTACCATGCCCACGTCACAAGCTTACAGCCTCGTCAAAACAAAGTACTAGACCGAGCCTCTAACTAACTACCTACCTACCTACCTACTTATGTACAGCTCATAATAAAGTTATCAAGTTACTCACGAAGAAGCTTCCCTTCTCCTCAACTTCAAGCTTCCAGATATCAGAAACTAGATCCGCCAAAAGTACTCGACTTGAGTATGTGAACACATATCTAAGTATAGAAGAGAGCTATGTGGGCGATCACTCGAAAAACTAGTTATTGGGCAAAGTTTGATCTCGTCTGTCTTAACATAAAAGTTTTACTAACAGAACTTATTTTGTCGATACCGATGTCAAGAAGTTGACTGACGACTTCAATAATTAATACTGTTTGTTCGTAAATTCTCCGGAATTGCACATGTGACCCCGTCCTTTTAACTTGTTAAAATAGTTAACTGTTTGTTCTTATATCGAGGGGACGAAATGTCTATTGTATACTGTTTGTTGTATCGAAAAATAACTAACTTACTTTATATTTGGAAAGTTTTAAACACGACCTTTGCCCAGTAGTTTGATAGTACGGGCTGAAAATAAACAAGTTCTCAACCTTCACTGAAGTAGAAAAGTAAATAACCATTCCATCATTCTACAAAAGAAACATTCGTTTCAATAGATCCGCATACAATACAAATAATAAATAAATTGCACTATAACATAACCCACGTCAACTACAAACTGCGCCGCAATAACAATATCATCCAAATAAATCAACCGCGACCACAATTCCTATCACGAAAATATTTTCTCGCAATAAATATACCCAGGACGTTTTCAGTTAGCCAGCTGGAGCATTCCCGGGACCCTAAAATGTTCACGTAATACTCTACAAATGAAGAAATCGAAGTAAAAAGCATTACATAGGTACTTGACGGTATCCGAGAGACTGCCCCTAGGCCGGATGATGGAATTGCGCGCAATTCCGACGGAATTCACCCGAAAGATTATTACGGTTTCAATTTGTGTAATGTAATACATTCTTGGGCTCTGACATGATAGATGATTGTGTAAAAGTAACACTTTTTACGTCTAAGTAAGATTTCATGTTGGGATTTTTGGAATTTTTCAGAATAATGTGTCGGTAGGCCGTGTACAATAAATTGATGCGAATATTTTGCAAGCGTGTGTGTGTTGGCGTTAAAAATGAAGGCGATCAAATTTGCGTAACCTTCGTAATATCAATTTTGAGCTTCTTTGTAAGTCTTACGATATTTTTATCAGTTGGATGTGGTATATTTCGCATTTTTTTTTTCCTTTCAGGATTAAAGTATTACTGTTCCCTTTTTTTTGGGAATCCTTAACTTTCACGTTTCTAAATAAATACTAATCAAACAGGATAAATAGTGTATTTATACGAGTATACATAATAAACAAGAAGAAATATGGATAAATAATATGATCAACTACATAGTTGCTATATAACTTCGATTCATTTAAACACAAAATAGCACTATATCTATACTTTATTCTAAGGTATCCATATCATCATCAACTTTTACAATAAACTAGCAGCAAACCTTGATGAATACAGCTATTCTTAATTTAAGCTCTCGTTACCTATTGTACGCAAAATTTCCATGGAAAATTGTTCAGAATTCAGTTCAGTATGTGAATTTCTTATGTGGCTGCAAAGTTATTACACGGCCTCTTGTGTGCGTTGAAAATTCAGTCAAGTTCTACCTCGTAGTTGACGGGAATTCAATGCAGCGGCGACAGGTTTGAAACTTTCAGATTTATGAAAACAAAATTATATTAAAAAAAATTATAACCAGGTTTTGGTTGTTTATTTCCAGATTTTTACGCTGTGATTTGTTTTCGTTTTGTTTGGTTTATAGTTTAGTTTTTTATTATTGACTTTAAATAAGTGCTCTAGCATGATTCGTAAAATATCCAACAGAATATCCAATTAACATTTCACAATTTCCTTCATCGTGATATTATCAAACCCAGTCAAATTCCATTTAAAAACTTCAAATTCAACGAACTTCAGAACCAACAATGATAATTCAATACCATGTTAATTAAACCCTTAGACTCTCAAACGATTTCAAATCTATTCATAAACTAAACTACAAAATGTACTATGCCAATTATATTTCAGTATTCACTTGAAAGTTCTCTACAGTACCTTTGTGAAAATGTCTCGAAAATCGTACAGACGAGAGTGGAGACCCCGTAGAGCTCTTCTGAATTATTGCTAGAGTTTACCTGAGAGTTGCCGTGACTGCCTACCATTACACTAATAATGTTGTTATAACCTTGAGGAGAATTATTATGATGGTTAAACCACCTGCGAGTAATTGTGGTGTCGTGGGTAATGGGAAATATATCGTGAAATGGGATGTTTACTGGGTTAGTAGTTTGGCAATGGATTATATGTTAATAACATTAACAGCTTTTTTATTATAATATGATTTACCTATGTAGCTATGCCAGGACGTGGCATCGGTATTTGTAGTATTTTAGCTAGCTGCTATTGTTTTAACTAAATACGAGAACAAGACATTTATAAATATATTTTTTCCTCATTTACCTCTACCAGCTGCGGCATAGAAAATTAAGTGCTGAAAATTGTAGCGGCATACAAAAATAGTTGCTAAAATATGATATTTTTATTTGCACGTTACCAAAAATTGGCATATACTAGTTGTATGCGAAAATCTTCAAGGCAAGGAATTATATAGTTTGCCTGACCTATATTGGAGACACACGCAACTGCTCAAGCCACATATACAGCAATAATGTATTATTTATTTACTTGTTTACTTCCTTGTAATGTAGAGAAAAAGTGTCTTAACAATAAATTGAACACGATCATTTATTTGATTTAGGTAAGGCCGCAATTATTTTCAGACTAAAGAAATTACACAAAGATGTTGCTCTATAGTATCAAGACCATATTTTCCCATGGCAATCTTGGCTGACGATAAGAAAGTAAAATGGGCTACTTAATGATACTCTTATTTTTATCGTGACACTTATTTTCGTCCTCCGCTACCTGTTAAGCGTATAGGCTGAATTTTACTGTCTCCATGGAAATTATTACTAACTGTCCCGGTGAAATCCGTACCACGTGAGATCGATACAAAATTAAGACTTTCGATTTTTCCGCTGTTCCTTTGGGTTTTATAATTTTATTTTTTCCTAAACCACCCCAGGATTCAGGCGAACAAAACAAAAGGAAAATATTCAAATCAGTCGAGTCATTTTCGAGTTTTCGCGAGGCTAACACAGGGCAATTGCTTTTTATATATAAGGTATTCATACACCAAATATTTTAAGAGAAACATCTATAGGTGGTAAAAAAGCCATGGTAACAATTTTTTTTTTCCAAGTGTTTTTATTTTTACGTAATTATTATAATTTTAAAATTGCTTGAGACATTTTCTAAAAAACCTTTACTTACTTATTCTATGAATGACCCACCCGGATGCGGCGTCAGTAGCAGCGCGAGCGCGGTGCTTTTTGATAGTTAATCATCCTATCAAGTAATTCTAAATTATTTTATATAGATATAACATACGAAGAAAGTTTGATGAAAAATATAGTTTGCTTTCAGAGGTTCTTTGAAAAATGACTATTCTGAGTAAATTCTAAGTTATGGAAATATTGATAAAGAACCAAGTATTAAGAGAAAGAAAGTCTTGAAGAATAATAAGTACCACAAAGAACCTAATTTTCATATTGCAATAGACATAAACTTCTATCTTGAATGGTTACATAATGCTTTCAAGAATTCTGTATTTAGCTTGAGGATCCTTGAAAACCAGAATAGGCACTTACCTCGTTATAATGTTGCAGTTCATTCTTAAGATAACAATGGTTGCTATAAATCACGATGTGTATTACCTGCAACAAAGATCACCATCATAAATAACATGACATTTAGGGGAAACGTAAATAGGTGAGCAGGGGGAAAGGCTGTAGGTGCTTATAAATAATTTATAGATGGTAGGAAAACTTTTTATGCTGAAAACGAGACAGAAAATATATTTATTGACGTGGAAAAGGAAAACATAAACATTGAAGATGTTCTTAATATAAATCAAGAGAGATATTCTAAAAGTAATTACAGAAAATAGTCCCCGTATTTCACATACTAGTTTGGAAGTTAAGTTCGTTGTCTGAGTCTTATTTAAATGGCAATTAGGAACGTCTGCTTTCCCTTTTCTCGAAATATTTGCTTCAATTCCTGCTTTGAGACAAATATTTGTTAATTTGACTCTGGAAGCTGGTACTCGTATAAGTGATTCGTTTAGTGTAATTGTTCTTTTGTCACTAACTACTACGGATAAATATTATTCTGTTAAGCAATTAATGTAACTGATGAATAATATATAATAATCATATTTAGTGTCTGTATGTTTGCATATAGGCGGGACATGGACGGATTCTGTATAATTTCTACGTATACCTAATTTAACATCTTGTATACAATATAATTTATGTTCACAAAATAAATTAATTTGAATTTTAGGAAACACAGTATATGTACATTCTTGTTCATCAAACTGTATGTTGTATAAATTCGTAGTTTTAGGTCGTTAGCTCGAAACGAAAAAAAACTAACGTAGTTCAGAAGACATGGTATAAAACAGTGCCATTTAATGAGGAAGCACTCTGTTCGCATTTGTCACCGCTACATATTTGTGACATGACTATACCTAAAATTAATTTTGTGCTACTGTAAAATAGCCACTCTCCTTAATTGGAAGGTGAGATTAATGGTGCTATGACAGTTTGGATCATAAAAATTTGTACCAGGTGGATTTTAGTCCCTTCGTTAAATACGAATTGATGTTTAATGTAGACGGTGTGCTAACTAACTTCTAAGTGTGATTTGATCAAATATTACCCTGATTTTTAGAACGATAACCAAGAGTGTGTTTGAGAAAAAGTGACTCAAATAAGTAAACACAGGCAAAGAATCTTGATCAGCAAGATCAAGATGATCAGCGAGATCTTCCTCCTATCTCTTAAATACAGCTTTATAACATTAATTTTCCATGTCATTGTTATGCTTGATTTTATTTAATACAAGCCATTGCCCAGGAGTCGGAAATAACAACCCAGGGAAATATGAAAATAAAATAAAATCCACTGGCACACAAGTATTTTTTGAAATAACACAATACCCAGCTATTACTTAACGTCAACAAGTCATACCCACACGCAACGTTACAAAATTTCTATCATAATAATTCTTCGTCCAAACTCAACAACGGAGCTTTACGCTTACTAATTAATAAAATAAAACCCAACAAGGCTGAAAAAGGGTCTAAAATTTGAATTTCAAGTTACAATTTAGGTTATCATCGTTCCAGAGGCTAACGACGAACATAAAGGCCTTGAACACATGAAGAAAGGCATACTCGTACATTTCACGGTACGGCGTCTATTTTATGCTAAAATACATACATTCGTAATTAATGGTTAAAAACATTAACGTCTTTTGTGTTGTCACGTACGCTGAACGTGGAAGAATAAATTAATATTCTTGTAATGGAAATGGAAATAATTTTCCTTTATAATAATATTTTTGGTTTAGTTTCAAGACAGTTGTTTGATGCGTTATTTCAAATGCAGATTCTAGTAATTCAACACAGCGCATGTTCATCTCAGCTTTCTTGTGCCCAAGACCGTTTCTCAATATCTCTTAGGAATCATAATCTCTTTCGAATCTACCTTTCGAATTGAACATTATAACCAATTTTACAAGTAGCTATTTTGCTTAAGACAATTTTGTGCTAAGTAGTTCAGAAGCTAAATCATTATTATCTAAAATATTATGTGGATTGACAGATAAATAAGTACTATAATTACAAATTCACCAGATCTTCTATCACTACCATTCCTCGTCAATAAAGTAAATAAAAAAATAGAAAATAACAAATAATATTTCCAAATTCCAGTAGTCCCTTAATAAAAATAAACGAAAATGTTATATCCCCAGGGCCAGAGACCAAAGATAATGCTAAAACAGTGGGAATAAAGCCTGATTTCGACTAGATATTTTTTGCTGCGGACGGGGAATAAAAAATGTATAGCCTTAGCCCCAGGGGACATCACGATAAAATGTTACGTAAAGAACTGTGTGGAAAATGGAGCGAGCTGGATCGATGATGGAGAAAATTAAATAGAACTGGGTATTGTGGATTTTAACTGTGTTGATTTCAGTCGATAAACTGTGCAGTTTTGTATTGGAGACAATTTGTTTCATGAGAAGTAGTAGGTATAATACCAGTAACCTTTACATTATAAGTAAAAGAAGTATAATCTGTTGAAAAAATCCGTTTCTTGACCCTTTCCTTAGATTTTCATTGATATGAGAGAAGAATCAAGAATAATCCAGCTAGCCCTTTTGTTTTCAAATTCGAACATAACCTTTTTGTAATTCGATCATAACTCCATCCTTTACTAGATCAATTTACTCTACTTAATTGGAAACCCAAGGAGATGAAACAGTCTATATTTTTCTTCCATTCCAGGAATAGAACACTTAAAAAAGGAAACATTACGAAGAAATTCAATATTCTTTAAGAACATGAAACATGATCGAAATATGAAATGTTTTGTTAGAGTAAGGTTTATATTTCATCTTATAAAATTAACAGGAAAAGCTTTGAAAGAAGAAAAGGAATGTTACTCTTAACGCGAATTCTGAGGACGGACCATCATCTGTTGAAGAACTTAAGTCATCTCATATCAGAAACTAAGGACCTGATAACGGAAATAATATATGAAATAGAAGATCCTATATTGCATAAGATTGTATTCATACTAGACATAATACGCCTGAGTATAAATTTAATAAGATCCGATCTACGCGAATGACGCCGCCACGTCTAACTTACGAGTAAATTATCCATGATTAAACGTCAGAACTACGCAGCATAGTGTCACTAAATATCGCTGAGAGTCGTCTGCGAGTGTCGTACACCTTGGAACGACACTCGACACACACTTGTAGAGAGCAATTTGCGCTTACGACAGCAAGGACGGGTGGAATTGGTTTCTGAGAAATTGAAATTGTTGCGAAGAATGGAGAAAATCCTATTCAACCACAAGAATGAGATAATGTGAAACAAAAGCAAAGGAGACTGACCGGACCTAGTATCGTTATTTGTTCTGTGGTGACTTTATAATGTTGATAATTCTTGTTTTTAAATATAATGATTTTATCTAGTAATGCGAATCCTTAAATTCTCCGAATAAAAAACATCATAAAAGTATTAGTTTTTATTTCGATTTCCTATTTTACCCATACATAGTCTTTTTTTTCACGCAAGTATTGTCTCATGTCACTGGCATGACATTCAAAGAGTATAATGTATACAATAAAACCTTGACTTATGCAAAATAATTTAATTACGCATCCGATTATTGAACTTATAGTTGAATAATTAGTAACAACAGATATTAATAACAACTAATTATTATTATTACATTGTAATAACAATCTGATAAGGTGTTAAAAGTAGCTAAGCCAAACTTCTGGTTAATCGAAAGGCAGAATGTTTGCGAGACCTTTGCCTGTTTGATTCATCATAAATTAAGTTGAACACAACGGTAAGTGTTGAAAGCGACTTATAAGTATTTCTTAGCAGACTACATTTTAGTGGAAACCATGCTTTGATATTTTCGATATTCCGTCCAAGATGAACAAATTGCTAATTGTTCGCTGATTTGTTACATGTGAATTCTCGAGCGAAATTAACGAGTATTAAAAATGTTCAATCGTGATTTTGACTAATTCTTATTTTGAATTTACCAGCATAGGTATATTGTGACAAAAAGTCACTAAGAGATTTTATTCGAAACTTAGGTTTTTATACCTAATTACTGTGTAATACTGAGAGTTATGATAAAAAAGTAAATAACATTTGAAAGCCCTAAAATCATTATTTAAATTAAACCATAAATCTTTAAGTCACCGCATGTTTCATACCGATACTAGGTTCCTTAGTCACTTGGTAAATATCCTTTGTCTTACGGCAAAGCTTCTCTGAGTAACTGTGAACATATATTACATGATGTGAAAATTATTTGTAGATTTACTGAAGAAGAAAATCAATCAAGCACGTACATAAATCTATTTTTGAGTATCAATTTCTGCGGCTGATGTTGAAATAAGGTCAATATGGTTCATGGTGTATAAAACCAATTACGCCATTAGAGTAAGTTCTAAAAGGAAACTGTTATCACAGATTTCACGCACGAAATCAAAAGGGAAATTTTACTGGAGGATAGCCACAGATTATGACGTGTGCCAATTCAATCTTCAAATTCTATAACGGATGGGTTATTTCATGTAGACCTTTGATGTTATTGACATCTTTTACATACGGAAATGAGAGCTTTGTGGCTATGACAGAATTTGGGATATCCTGCAAAAAAGGTACATCAAATTGGTTACAGGAAATTGAGACGGCCGAGTATAGGATATGTAAAAGACTAAAATCATAATAAAGTCAATCGATCTGGACTTAGTTAAATAAATTTATATTAACAATTATAACAAGCTACATACAATGAAACAAAATATATCTCCACCCCATAAACAAAAATGTCTGTAAAAGCGTACCCATTTACAAAATTCTACATTTTAAGTAACATTATGTATTTACATAAAGATCTTTACTAAGCGCCGATCCTCAAACTCCGCATAATAAACTTCGGTAATAAACTCTGAATCCATCGCAATTTTGCGCAGGATTCCAAAAAAATACTTACAGTCCATTACGTTCCGTGGAATTCTTCTAAATTTCACCCAAGTACCCATTTCTCCTCACAAAGTTATACCAAGTTAAAGAGCTCATTGTACAATCGCAATATGGAGGCCTTTGTGTATCAAAAGCTTTGTCGTTAGAGAGGTTAAATCCTAAACAGTAATAAGGTTCTAACAAACGAATTTAGTTTCTTGGATACCTTTAGAAGTCTGCAGATTATGGAATTATTGATTTTCTTTGCTCGGATAGATGAGTGAGCCGAACTAATTTCTGTAAGGTGACTTGAAGTCAGAACAAAATGGCGTCTTCCATCCGTAGTAAACTCCGTAGCTCCGAGACTGTTAGTATTAGAAAGCTTTAATTTGGTATGGGTATGGGTATACATATTAATCACGCCAAAAAGTGGTAAAATAAAAATCTTGAAAAATATATTTTTTAGGGTACTTCCCATACATGTTAAGTAGGGATGATAATCTTTTTTCTCATCTATCCCACAGTGTCGGGTATCGTTGGATAAGCCGTTTAAAAATATTACGGGTTTGTGAAAGCCATTTTTCGATTCAGGGATCCGTTTGCGTAATTTTAAGCTTTAAAGTGCTATTTTTTGTTAAAGTCGTGTGTGTGTATGTGTATTGTGTGTGCCCTGCCAGCTAAATGGTTGTATTTGGATATGTGAAAAAATTCACAGCACTAGTGTATACCTACAACGAAGTTTAAAGGAAAACTATCACAGCTACGTAGGCTTTACAAGTTACCGAGTAGGTAATAGTTGACCAACTTGAATTTGCACTTGAAAAACATGTTCTCTAAGTTTGTTCTTAGGATCAATTTTATCTCAACTACGGAACCTTTCATTGTGCACGGTCCGCCACGTACTTGGCCGGTTTTTTAATAGATGATGATTTAAGATAATGAACAATAAATACTGTTTTAAAGACTGTCAAAATAAATATTGATTTTCATATGGTCGGTATGCAATATGCATAAATCTGTAACCACAACGGTTTATCAATAATTATTTTCACTGGATAATTCGATTGCAACGGCACGAGCGTTTCAATTAAGATATTTTAACCACAGACATGATGATAATTAATGAGGTCTGAAAATGTAAACAGATTGTGACGTTTTCGATGAATTTATTAATTAGCAATGTTCATTTGTGACACTCCTTGAATCAGAATGAAAAGTCCACAGGAACAGAAATGCTAAAAATCTTAAATTCACTAACTGACAGCCTAAACCACCAGTTCTAGAAGCATGAAAGAAGAATATATTTTGAAAAGTCATCCCCTAAAGGGATTAAATACTGTAAGTTCATCATTTTTGTCGCTGTAAAATCCCATCAGGTGCATTTTGTTGAGTAATAAACACCGCTGAAAACAATTTTCCCTAAAACTACAACTATATACTATAACATCTTAACTAAATATCAGGCCAAAAAATTATCACGAACCATCTAAACCAGAATCTTCAATCTCATTAACTTTTCCAACACCAAAGGTAGATTCTCATCTCAGTAATTACCATTTATCTTATAAATAAACCAGCGGCGTATAATTTTTCCGATAGCAATTCCTTTGCGAAAAGTTAAAAGGTCAAAGTACTACTATGTATAAAAGAAACCAACCTGGTAGTTTATTGGTTTGATTCCAGTGAAAACGAATATTTATTCGCTTGAAGTATCATGGGTATCGATACCAATATTATTACAAGTAGTTAATCGAGTGGTATTGGTTCATAATGAGTAGTTTTTAAGGTAGGGGATTATTTATCCACTACTGATACTAATATTCACTAATATTATAGTGAACAACTTTACTTATTATGATGCTAGTAATACGAGTAATACATGAAAAATAAAAACGACTAAATTCAATAAAGACTAGTTTAAGAAGGGATGACATTGGTGCCGATTCCCTTGTTCACAAACTAAACTAAATTTAAGTTCAGTGCATCTTTTTCTTTCTAATTCATTAAGAAAAGGACAGAAGATAAATTTTAGTTTAGTCCTGTCAAATTAATCAGCACCTGTCACTACTCCATACAAGTTTAAAAACTTGCCGACTAAAATTACGTAAATTTACGTCAAACGCTGATTAATTTGACAGGACTAAACTATAATTTATCTTCTGTCTTTTTCTTAATGAAATAGAAAGAAAAAGATGCACTGAACTTATATTTAATTTAGTTTGTGAACATGGGAATCGGCACCATATAATTCTTTAATAAAAGATTGATACTTATAAATAACAAAAGACCTACTAATAAATGTACCGTGTGGTACCGGACGTAAAGAATAGCACCACCCCGTTTCCTCCCGTGGGTGTCGTAAAAGGCGACTAAGGGACTTACTAGAGAATGGGCAGCAGTGTTCTCTATGCATTTTTATCACCAAACTGCGATCGCCAACCTACCTGCCCAGCGTGGTGATTATGGCGAATTTCCCCCCTTTTATCTTTCAGCTTAAATTAATGAATGACTTATAAATAAAAATAGAGAAAAGTGAAAAGACACTAAAAAGGCAATAAAATATTAATATCTAAGTGCAGAATCGAATCAAAAACATATCCCAAGGATGTTTAAAGTTTAGATTCGGATATAAAAGAGTACCGATAGTATTAAATTCAGATATCGATCCGTCATTTGTATGGAATAAACCCTAGGGACAGATAGGTGTGCCATGTGAAGCAATTCTCGCTTCAAATTGAAACGTTGATTGTATCGCAAGGCAATCGCTCCGGGATGATACTACAGAATTGTATGTTCTATAAACAGAAAGTAGTGAAAAGAGATGTTGGAAGTATGTGTTGATTGAATTTCTAAAAAAGTTGGCTTCGTGGTTTTTTTTTTTTAAGTTGGTCAATATTTTGTTGTAAATCCGTGTGTGCAAGCAAAAAAATTTTTTTTTACTCATATACACAGGCAGATTTTAGATAAATAATGGATAAGCTCAGGCTATGGATTGAGGCTCCAATAGAGAAGTAATAAATATATATATTTATATCATAAAAAGTTCATGTTACGTGACTAAATAATACCAGGACGAAATAAACAGCAATGTCAAGGAAACTGATTAGAGCCCCACATCAAACTAGAAATATTGAATGAGCATGTTTAGAGGAAAGCTGAGGGATATTCAGATAATCTGGTATTTGAACAAATACGACAACATTAAAATAATACACATAGCTCCACTTACATAATATAATATATATTCTTGAAATAACTCGTCCATTTTAGCTTGACTTTTAAATAATAACAAAGTTGCGAAAGAGATTTTACTAACATAAAAATGTATGAGCTTATCTTCTTACTCAAGGAAAAGTTCCTACATTTTTTTTTTTTGTAAGGCTTTAAGAATTGTGTGTACATTTCACGCTTCCCATAATTTGTGGGACAGCGTCTGAATAAATCCAAGAGTGGCTGAAATATTTATTTTTGAAAGGAAAGTGAAAAGTCATTTTTGAGGTTTTGCGGTGCTTGTGAAGGTGTATTGACCTTCCTTAAGCGTTTGACACGTATGACCTTGTGAACCTTTTCTTTATACATATTTGTTCTTGTAGGTTTCTTTGGTTCGTATTTTTGGTATGTTGAGGAGTTTTGGATCACCTAAAGATTTTTTATTCATGACATGATTGTCAACTTTATAAGAGAACCTGATACATGAGCAAAACGATGAAAACGTTTAAAATTATTAATATGCTTTCACAAAAAATATTTCCTGCTGAAAATTAATGTCAGAAAGCCCATCAAAAAAAGAGCACACAATTTTAAAAGCTAGCGTAGAGCAATTCTCTTTCACGGAGGTCGCTCTCAAGTGGAGTTGTCACAATTATACGACAGATGTCGCCTCGTTACTAGAAACCGGGTCACCCGTGTGAATGTGCGGGCAAAGCGCATCTCGCCCTAGTGTCGACATATCTCTGGTACGCGGATTGATTTAACGATGTAAAGGCGACAGAGCGTGTGTTTTGCGGCATTGGCTGGGTGGTGTTGGTAGAGGAATTGGAGTAATTTTACCGTTTGCAGGAGGTCTGAGTTCAGGTTACTATCAAATTGAGGCAGAATTGGTGGAGCATGGATGTTGGGGCGACGATTCGGAAGGTAGGGTCAGTGGAGCATGGCTTATAGGATGATGGTTGCAAGTTTATTCTTGTAGGAAGAGCTCTTGTGATTTAACGTTGTAAAGAAGCAAAATTTAAGTAGAGAACGAAGTATGATTTTTTGAAACTTTTCTTTCCGTCTTAATTTATGTTGTAATTTTCAGTGAAAATCTGCATATAAAACACACCAATCGAACCACCACAGCTGAGCACACCAACGGATTCTCAGTTTTAATCAAATTCTCTTAAACGCATTTTAACACCTCAAAACGGCACAAAATGGCAGAACGATTAGCCAAACCCCTTAAATTTTTATGAACTGTTGTAATACCGATAATGGTGTTGGATATCATATCCGCACTCATATTGCCCATAACACTATTAAGTATTAACGTCTTTCAACAAGAGGGGAAGGGGCTTCATGTCCCAGATTTGTTAATCGATTTAACGTTAAAAACGGCTTAGAAATTGATACGTTTTTATATGAGTTTTTAGGGTTTCTGAATAAGTGTTGGGTGGTCGAATTATAGGAAATAAGGTCGGGGTTTTAATAATTAGGTACTAGGTGGACTTAATTCGATGTATTTGAACAATTGATGTGTTGATGTAGTTACATACTTATGCAGCTATCTCAAGAAGAGGTTTTCTCAATATCACACTCTCTAATGAATTGGGTTTTGCATGGATCAGGTAGGAAGCACGGATCTGACGCAAAAAGTCCCGTTAGCGCAGAATGTCCCATTCGTGTAAAGTCTCATTCGCACAAAGTCCCATTCGCATAAAGTCCCATTAGCCAATAGTCCCATTCGCACACTGTCCCTTTCGCACAATGTTCCATATGCACAATGTCCCATTCACACAATGTCCCATTCGGGAGCACAAGTCATAAAAAAAGGAAATCAGCAATTCCATACAATGTCTTTAATACCTACTGGACTTGAAGTTTTTTCGCGATATGACTGGCGCCCCTCTATTTTTTTTTTTTATCATTGACTATACTCCATTTGAAATTAGATTAGACATTTAAATAAACTTTATTTACAGTCCGTTCAACCGATTTTGACTTCTGTTGCGTTGGTGGCATGACAAATGGCAGCAGCAGTAAACTGTTGGTATTGTAACCACTTTTTTAATTTTAATGCTATCCTTAAGCCTACGGAATAAAAGTCAAAATCGGTTGAACAGACTGTAAAAAAGGTTTTTTTAAATGTCTAATCTTATTTCAAATGGAGTATGGTACTATCCATCTGTTAAAGATTGAGCACTGATAAAAAAATAACCCTGTAGGTATATCCGATAAATTCATGGCCTCGTCAGTAGATGAATGACGATTATGAGAAAAAAAATGTTTGCTACGTTAATTGCATCAGGCGCATTATTTTATAACTCGAAGGAAAAAACGGATTTGACGCACACTGTCCAATTACATTGAGAAGGACTCTCAGAATAAAATATTTTATTTATTATGCTTTCAATAAATCAGTTTAACAGAGCGGGCAGTCGTGCGTAAATTAATTATCCTATCTAAAGACATTATTTTTTTAGAACTGGACCTTTATCGGAGATAGTAGAAAAAACAATACGATCTGGTAATTTATAAAGTATTATATAATATGTATCGGATATATTTGGGCGTAAGACTTTTCGAGTTCGCTTCCCGGCCATCCATTACACATATCCCCCTAACGAGATTCGAATCCGCAACCGTTGGTTTCGAAGGTAGGGTCACTACCAACTACGCCAATCGGTTGTCATCGGAGATCGGGTTTGTATCGGACATTGAATGGGACCTTTTGAGAATGGGACCTTTTGAGAAAGGGACCTTTTGAGAATGGGACATTTTGCGAATAGGACGGTTCGCGAATAGGACATTCGTTTTCACGGTGACATTTTGCGAATGGGACATTCTGCGTCAGATCCGGCAGCAGTTTCAGTATTTTTATTTGGTCTTCTTTCATTAAAATGTCAGTAGTAATGTAGATACATAATTTTCATAATAAAAAGGGAGCTTGCGTTAATTGTTCGACTGATTCAGTTTGAAACTTAATCATTCACATGTGGGAGAATGTTCCTTCGTACTTATCCCCTTGAAATAAAACTATAGTCATCTTTCAGAACACCCTCGGGAAATGTACTCACATACCCTAAGGAGTCTCTACATATATTTATTTAGAGCAATAAAGTTTTTCCTTTTCCCTTTTACGGAACCACAATTGATCTGCTTTATTACTTCGAGTATCTCCTTCGAGAATCGTTCATGTATAACCGCAGTTTTTGCGAATTTGTGAGGCTGTAAGACCGATATCATATATCTTTTAAGATAAAAAAGTAAGGGGGTGGTATATGTCGCTGTTAAAGATGGCAAATCGTACAACGTGACGGTTTGGCGAATTTTTGTCTGTGCAGCAGAATATAGGGCGCTCAAGTTTTAGTGTAGTTCTTCATCTAGATAGGTACCTACCCTATTTGTCATATTCATGTGAATGGGTATAATTTTTTTCTTTGTAACATTGTGAGCTGAACAGCTTCCTCCAGTCTTCTTCAGATTATTAACCGATTTCATAAAAGGCGGAGATTGGCCATTTAAAAATAACACTCAAAGGTTAAGTGGTGTCAATTTCTATGTGATATAAATAACATAAAAATCGGTAACTATCTATCAATCTAAGTATAAGGCCGAAATCTATAAACGTTACTTAGGACGTGCTTTGACTTAGACATGTTCCCGTCTCTATCTTGCACTTGTAATTTGACAGTTGTGCGACAGAGACAGGAATTATATCGCTTAGCCTAAGTACCTACGTGCTACGTAACGTTTACAGATCTCGGGCTTAGACCCCAAGTAATTGAAGTAATTGCCTATATAATGATAAGTCATTAATAGAGTTATTGGCTCGAGCAATTACTTCGGCAATTACTTTGTATATGTTATTTGTGGTGTATTGGTCCACATAATGCTTACATTATGTGGACCAATACACCACAAATAGGACAAACTAAACAACAGTTAGAAGGTAAGACACGACACTCAATTGATTAGTGCGGATCGACGCGCCGAAGTAATTGCTCGAGCCAGAAGACAATTAATATCAATTTGTTATGTAGCCCGGTTTATTGCTTCGCAGAGGAATAGGTTTTTACTTAATTTTCTTGGGAAATAAGGGAAGAACCGTAAGAGATGGAATAGCTAATGGGATTTGGTAATGCGTTAATATTTAAGGGTTTACTACAATTGCGTGTTACTATTTGTTGGATTACAAGAATGAATATTTTGCCGTTATTTCCAACAATCAGTATCCTGTGTCCTGTATCCCCTATATTAACTTTGACAAACTATTTCTACATTGCTACTGCTCATCTTCTTGTTATAATTCTTATTACAATGACTCCTATCACCCGGATCGTCAATTTTGTTTCGCATTGAATACGGCCTCTAGGTTTCATATATGCCTGTTCCTATCAACTTCGTTTTCTCTGGCATTGATGAAGCTGTTAATCTATTTTTGACAGGGTCCGTGCACGAAATCGACTGATTTTGATCAATTTTGTTCACTGTTTGTGAGAAAGGCAAAAATAATTTAAATAAACTTATTTGTGATTTGAAAAGTTGTGTTCTTTGTTTTGCATGTGGCTGAAAGGGATTTTTCAAATAAATTAAGTATTCACGGTAAATCACTAATATGCGCAACAAGTTTTCCGAAAAATGACGCGAGACTGACATTTGATCATCATTCTACAAGAAACTACTTTTGATTTTGAACATTAAAAAATATCATCAACCTCATTTTATGGTCTACTTGCATGTGGCGCAACCACTTTTTTCAACTTCCATACAAAATATAGCAGAAAAATAATATTGAAAAAAATCTTTATTTTGTTTTAAACCCCGTCAGTAATATATTTTTTCCTATTATTTAGCAAATCATATCAAGAAATTTAAAAATCACAAATTAGTTTTCAGCTATTCTTAAAATATACTCAAAATTTTATTTAATGATTATACAATGTATTCATTAAGTAAATCAACTGCGAAAAGAACTATAAGCACAAAAATGATGAAACTATTAACAGCTGCTGTGACTGACACGAATGGTTTCGCACCATGAAAACTGTACTTGTATAGCTACACAGACTTAATATTTCGATTATTTCAAGTTTTCTCACAATTACATAAGAAATTGACAAAAGAGTGTTTTTTTCATGCACGGAGCCTTAAAGTTAAGTAAGCTACCTGTAGGTACAGTCTTGAGAAAGAAGCCGACAGGAGTATCTGGTTTGGCTGGGCAGCGTTGAAAACTCCTTCAAGTCTTTTCGTCGCCTATCCCGCAATGTTTGAAGACTAAGATCTTCAACCAGTGCGTCCTACCCGTTGTGACATAAGGTGCCGAAACGTGGAAACTGACAGTCGGGCTGGTCCATAAATTTAAGGTCGCTCAGCGCGCTATGGAGCGAGCTATGATATAAATGATAAATGAATAATAAATTATTTTATTTCTGTAAGTAAGTTTGTACAAACACTTTTACACGTCAATAATTTTTTTTAAACTAGATGAGGTCGGCGTTTCATATCTGAGTACTCTGAGAAGAAAGGTCGAAACAAACTCAGAGGTCACAGTCTCTTTTAAAGTTCAGACATAATCTTGGTCAGATCATGTGAAGATCATGTAGATTGGTGTCTGAAATGGCCTTTTTTTCTCGGAGTTTCTTGGAAGGATAAAATCAGGAATGAAATTATCCGGAAAAGAACCGTTACCGAAGAGTTACCGACATAGTTTGAAGAGCAAGCTGAAGTGGCAGTGGGCTGGCCATGTTTGTCGAAGGAATAATGGCCGGTGAAGCAGACAAATTTTGGAGTGGAGACCACGTATCGGCAAGCGTAGTGTGGAACGCCTCCCAGCTGAAGATGGACCAACGACCTCAAAAAGGTGGCTGAGACAGACTGGATGCGGAAGGCGGAGGACAGAGTGTACTGGCGCAGCCTGGGAGAGGCCTATGTCCAGCAGTGGACTGCGATAGGCTGAGTTGAAGCTACCTGTAAGTATTATATACCCACAAAATTCAATACGAAATAAAATAATATTCCTACCGCTTCCCACTTTCCACTTGCACGTCTTGAATATCATAAACTTTACGACTATCAGCACCGACTGTTTTTACTGCCAGCTTTACCGTCCACCTGCCACAGCAATACAAACTTTATGTCAACGTATTACAGTGCCATTTCGATTGGTAACGATTTAGTACCGGAGGTATATCGAAGAGTTCTTACGATTTTATCTGTTTCCATGAAAGTCTTGTACAAGTTCTCAAGTACTGATTTTAGTGGCGTTTTATTGTTTAAATAGGCTTATGTTAGTATTATTATTTTAGGACTAAAATACGACCTAGTATCAGATCCAGACTAGAAAGATATTGATCGTGTTCAGACAGGTTTAGGTACCTAACTATAGGATTTTAAGTATTATTGGTACTACTATTACATACCTAAGTAGAAATTAACCCACAACGAATTTTTCGAATAGATTTATTTCACTGCATACCAAAATGATTAATCAGAGCTTTCATTTAAAAATATTCATATTCTTTCTTAGATTTAATTTAATTTATTCACAATAATATATCTTAAACTTAAATGCAACAAAGTCGGGTTATTTACATCATTCGGTGAAGCCATTCTTGAGTTTATCAAGAATGGCTTCACCGATTTTTATGATCCCGGATTTGTTGGATTTGTCTCCGCCCCGAATAACAGAATAACTATTAAAACATGCGAAAAAACATTTAAAAAAAAACCGGCCAAGTGCCAGTCGGACTCGCGCGCGAAGGGTTCCGTATCTATAATGAATGAAAGGTAAATTGCGGTTTACGATTCATGACGTATTTAAAAAAAACTACTTACTAGATCTCGTTCAAACCAATTTTCGGTGGAAGTTTACATGGTAATGTACGACATATATTTTTTTAGTTTTATCATTCTCTTATTTTAGAAGTTACAGAGGGGGGGTCACACATTTTACCACTTTGGAAGTGTCTCTCGCGCAAACTATTCAGTTTAGAAAAAATTTTATTAGAAACCTCAATATAATTTTTGAAGACCTATCCATAGATACATAAGGGTTCCGTTTTTTGCCATTTGGCTACGGAACCCTAAAAATGTGTTGAAAATTGACTTTCTCATACATTTTGCAACAGCTTTTTTGATGATATTTCGAGAACGGATTGCCCCCGTTGGCATAAGAAATTTCACGCGAACGAAGTCGCGTACATAAGCTAATTATATTATATATTATTGGTATTTATTGCAGTTAAATGACAAAATGTCAATGGACAATACAATAATATTATACTATATTTACGGTTTTTGATAGGTCATGTCATGTTATTACTTTCCTTACTATTATTGAGGCTATTAGAGACAATGATTGCTTGTAAATTACTTGTCGTTCAACCCCTACATCATAAGGGGTAGTTAAGTATGAGAAAAATAATGTGATGGACTGATGGTGCAGAAAAAATATGAATACGTATTACTTTATACCCTACATAACGAATTAAATAATAAACTACTTGAGACAAAGTAGTTGCACAATATTTTGTTTTACGAGTAAAAGAGTGGCCATGGAGTTTCTTGCCCTTTCTTCTCCATAGGAACTTACTACGCTTTGGAAAGGGCAACTAGCTTCATCTTTCTGACTGACCGACCCCTTGACAATTCAAAAGTGCCTGTAATTTGTTTATTTGAAATAAATGATTTGAGTTTGAATTTGAGTTTGTATTTGACATAATCTTAAATGTGAATACAGTTATAGTCAAATGAAACACATCCATAAGATGATTTCATACTAGAATTTCGAGTTTTGGTATTCAAATAATCAAATCAAAGCACAATTTTTTAAGTGGTACTACAAATTGACAGCCACATTTACATTTTCTGGTCCATTTGTTTACATTATAATCAGATAACTTTGGAACACAATATACTCGTACCTTTTAGTACTAACACATATCATACTGGTATAAGCCATCAAGCCGTGGCTATACTAATAACCCCCTCAGACAATAGCGTCTAAAAGTTAAGCCCCATATGGAGCCCCTTTGTCTGCTGATCCGGCTATCAATGGCGGGTTTAAAGCCAGGCTTTCAACGATGAAATTTTAATTGAAAAGAAAACTTTCCTTTTTTTGTTTGAAAATAATTTGTGCAATGTGCAGTCTGTGTGTACAGGTAGTCGAATAAAAAGTCAACCCCATAAACATAGCTATAGATGATGTGTATGAGGTAAAACCATGATTAAACAAATTTTTCGTAACTGTGAGAACTTTAATCTTATAAAACAAAGTCGGGTTACTTACACCATGTATAGCTCAAGAACGGCTGGACCGATTTTTATGATCTAGGATTAGTTAAAATTTGTCTCCACCCCGAATAGCAGAATAACTATTAACATGCAGCGAAAAATCACTTTCTCATACATTTTGTACAGAACGGCTTTTTTTTTTTTTGATGATGTCTCGAAATCGGATTGGAGTACGGGGGAACAAGAAATTTCACGCGGACGAAGTCGCGGGTAAAAGCTAGTTTGAAATAAGAATATATTTTGTATTTTTGCATAAGTCACCAAACCGACAAAACCTGAAATTACGCCATTCTACTTCATTGCTTCGGGAAAACGGAGAGCATTGGGATTTTACACCTAATTTTATCGTTAGAAACGTAATAAAATTACTGTAAATTGTATAAAGATACACACTGGAAAACGAAAGCTCAGTTAGCGAGGAAATATTAAAAATTGAACAAACAAACTGCTATAAGTAAATGCCGAAGTTTAAGTTGGATCAAAGATAGTTTTGAAAGCACTATACCCAAAGTCTCAAATTCAGATAATTTATGTAAACAAAGGGGATAACATATCAAAAACATATCTTCGTAATTGTTATTCACATGAAATGGCGAAAAAAAAGGTTCCATTTTCTTTTAAGTGCTGAATTTAAGAAATAATAATAAAAAAATTATCATACCGTAATTATTTTTATAAATTTTCGATTTTAAACAAAGTTATTAAATATAGGAGATTTTCTGGTATAAAATATTTTATAATACTGGTAACAATGCAGGAGATCCAAACATTTTCACATTTTTTACATCTTCAACAACACTATTATTAGAACTCTCATTCATAGATTCATATTGTATGTAGCATATCTAGCCACATTTTGGATAAAAACGGCTCTAAACTGTTTCGAGTGGAAATCGATTTTGGGAGGCCTACGTCTAGCAGTGGACTTAAAAGGGCTGATTATGATGATCATACGCAGTGTCTCCAACACACTACACAAAACATTGTTTGACAACGGTATTTTGTTTGCATAGTTCTTATAATTAATTCACTTTAATTTCATAGATTATTATTCACAACAAAAAAAAATATTATAAAACGTTTTGCACCACTGTCCTGTCATTTTGACAGTGACATTTCTTGACATTACTTTGTTTACATAAATTATCTGAATTAGAGACTTTGGGTATAATAATATTAAATGTCGGTTCTACTACTAACATGCATTTTAATTTGGTTCCACTTACGGTCTACATTTTCAGGATATCCGTCTATCTGTTGTCTGTCCGTTAGTGCTATTAATTGGTTATTCAATACACAGATATTTTATTCTTATGTCTAGGCTAAGTTCTGTGCTTTTAAGTATAACTAGCTGCTGTTCGCGGTTTCGCCCGCGTGGGTTGTTCTAAAATATAAACCCAAGTTACTCCTAATAATATCACCTATCTGTCAGTGAAAGTCCTCTCAAAATCGGTCCAGCCGTTTCGGAGATTACCCGGAACAAACACAGTCAAACAAAAAATTAAAAAATGTTTTTGTTTTTTTTTTGTTTTAAGTAAGTTCCGTATATTCATATACATTTAGTAAAAAGCTGTTATTTTGACATTACAAAAAGACACTTACCCTAATACAAATAAACACGGAATAAAGTAATTCTAGGAATAACTTCGGTGTAACCATACATTTTCTGACGTTTATACAACTTAACTACAAGTTAGCTAACGTTAACTTTATTTATTTGTATAGATATTATTTCTATCGAGCGGAGTCGCGGGCACAACTAGTAAGTTATAGATACCTATACCTAATCCATACACAGTTGCTAATGCCATCAGCCGTGACTTCATTCCTATAAAGGTGAGACATCGTTTAAGGGGCTTTATTACTGACAAAAGGATCGAGAGGTTTACTGATGACGTCAAAAGGGGCGACTGTCTTGATACAATCTCATCGACGTAATCCGAAACGACGCAAAAGCCAACCCCTATTTGAAGCACCTAAATTTAAACTACGATTTTAGGTATTATTATAGATGTTAGATGATATATAAAGGGTATCCAATGTTTTATTTTAAGATAGAGACGTTTTCTTCAAGGTGTAAAAGAGCGCCTGCAAGATAAAGCGGGTCGATATCGCTCCTGCGTCTCGTTGCTCATGCAATTTGTCAGGCGCTTGCTAGAATTCTCTGTAGTTTATGCAAGCGTGGCATGAATATTGATTTTAAATGGTTTACGGTAGTAAGGTTTCCAAGATTAAATAGTTAAGATAATTCAGAATTAATGGAAGTCACAACGAAAGATACTTACTGTACAACATTTAAATATTATGTAGGTATTTTTGTATTGCAATGCACAACGCATTGATAGAGATATAGCGATTTAAACTTCAGTATGTTCTTCTTCCAACGCTTTTTCTTTATTCATTGAGATATTAAGCGGAACACAATTGACTTTTTTTGGCTCTAAAATAATATTTAAATCCCTTCACCCGATGACCCGACCGACAATCTAATCTAATTTGTAATGAGCGCCTGCAGGAACACAGATAACAAGCATCCTAACAATAATAAATTATGGATACAATCTTTCAAAAAAAAACCAATCGATAACATCCCAATAATAACGGCTTATTTCTTTGTTTATAAATAATCATTTGTTCTAGGCTGCTTGGAACTTCTATGGCTCAAAGTTTTTATCTCCCAGAACAAAATGTGCCTAGCCAGTTTTCGACTAGTTTCTGAGCGAATGTTTATAAAGACTGTCTGTCTCTATTTCTAGACGAAACGTTATTGCTTCGGCTGTTTGTTTTGGAGGAAAGCATTTTGTATCGGTTGTCGATTTTAAAAGGAAACTGGAGGAGTTGTCGTAAACATGTTTTTTTTTTTTCTGTCTGTGTGTGCGCCAAGTTCTTCTAAGCAACACAGTGGAATTTGATGTTGTGTTTACCACTATTTAAAAAAAAATGTTTTTGTCGATTTTTAATCTACTGTGGAATAACCCTCCCCATATTGTTAAGCCACATAGGCTTTCAAAAATAATGTCCTTAGCCTAAAAAATAAATAAATCCTATTTACCTTCTAAACAAAAGCACTTTAACCCTACCATACCCAATGTAACCCTTTCACAATAAAACCGTGAGCTGTGTCCATTAAAGCCGCAGGGCTATTTATTGCTCACTGCCAGTTTATTTGTACGGAGCTACGTTATTAGATGTTCGCTCACTATCTATTTAGAAGCAGCTCATTAAATAGGTTGGACTTTTCTTCTACTGTCTTATTTTGCGGGAAAGATTCGCTACTTTGAAACATAAAAAGCAACGCATTTTTCATGAGCATAAATACCTAAAATATAAAGTTTTCATTAACTTTAGGTAAATTTAAACTAATTCAAAGTCGGGGGACCTGATAAAGTTACGTAGAAAGAAAGAAAATGGTTTATTATGCACGAACAAGACGCAAGTTACAACTTGGCGCTTGACTTTAACAAAAATTATTACTTTAAAGCTCAATATTACGCAAACGGATCCCTAAAAACCACAAAATATTGTTGAATGGCCTATCCAACAATATACCATAGTAAGAGATAGACGAGAAAAAATATATCATCCCCACTTTACGTGTAGCGGAGGTACACTAAAAAAAAAACAAGATTTTATTTTACCACTATGTCAGCGTAATTAATATGTATACCTATACCAAATTACAGCTTTCTAGTACTAAGAGTCTCTGAGCTAAGCCGCTGACAGACGGACAGACAGCCAGACGGACATGGCGAAACTATAAGGCTTCCTTGTTTACTACGGAACCCTAAAAAGTAGACAAAATACGTACATAAAATGCGAATTAGCCAAAATCCTCGTGTTCAAAACCTTAGGTAAAGGTTAAAAATTTGACCATGTTGCCCATTGCTTGATATCAGGGCTGTTCACAATTGATATTTTTTATAGTAGAAGCGCTAACATACCAACACAAAATTGTTAAATAGGAATCTTCTCGTATTTGAGTGGAATAAAATAGCCCAATATTATTTTTCATTGTTCTTGACGGCACGGTTGGCGCAGTGGTTAAGCGATTGACTGCTGCGCTGCGTGTCGCGGGTTCGATTCCCGCACGGAACAAATATTTGTATGATCTACAATTAGTTGTTCCGGGTCTGGATGTTTGTGTATGTGAGTTTAAATGTTTGTAAACGCACCCACGATACAGGAGAAATTCCTAGTGTGCGGCAAGGTTTAAAAAAAAAAAAAAATTGTTTATTTTCTACTTACAGTTCCTTACGTGCGATAGATACTTATGAGATGAATCAAGATGAGAACAATGAACTTGTTCATGTACCCGAGAATTATTATGTTCCGAAGCGAATAAATAGTCATTTAGCATTTTTCCCGTCCAGAAGCTTCCACTGCAATACAAGACGGGCAAGTACAATGCACAAGCTATAATAGAAATATCCAAGAAGAGTTTCAGTATGAAAGCTGTAATTTCACTGCAATTTTCCATACGACAAGCCTACCGTACGTTCAGTAAGCGGAAACGCGCAGTCGGCCATTTTACGATCTCCGGGAAACATCCGTCATTGTGCAGTATTATGTGGAATACTAACTAGGTGAGCTGTTATGCTTTTATAATGTAATATTTTTGGGTAGGTAAGTTACAGTAAGATAATTCATTTTGAAAAATAAATAGTTTGGTCAACACTTTCCATAGATAGTTAAATTACCTGTAATCAAACGAAGAACTTTCTTAAAAAAAAAAAAAAATAATAACATAATGATTAGCAGACAGACAAATGATCATTATTTGTTCTTAACCGACTTCGAAACAAAAAGAGGAGGTTCTCAGTTCGTCTGGATCGTTTTTTTTAATGTATGTTGTATGTTGTTTTTATATACCCCTCATGCAATATCGTAAAATCTTTTACCTTTTGTTAAACCCTAGGTTGATATACATCCCTTTTCCCAATAATACAATTAATAATCCCGTAATCGCGTGTCCGTATGTCAAACATTGCCGTTCCCATACAATTACATTCGGGCCCTTTATTGAGTTTTCGTGAATATAAATGAAGTCATACGGCGTACGCAGCGTTCGATATGCAAATGATATCATATTGAAATCTTAATAATGGAACCGAATAAATGTTTGTACGATGGAAATTCGTGAAGAAAATTACCTAAAGTTCTGAATGTTTTTCATACCATTTATGCGCACAGATAGCGAAAGAGTGTTTAAAACTAGAGCCCAGCCATAATTCAACTGATAACTTCAACTTAATTCTTGCAAAAAAATAAACGAATCTAAGAAAAACCATTTCTCATGCTACTACGTCGCAAAATAAAGGTACCTATCATTTACATCGCAACAAAATCAGAGCACTTCGCACTTCAAACCGTCGACAGAATTATCTACATTCAAAAAAGAAACAAATATTGTTGATACTAAAGCTAATATAATGAACAAACTCTAAAACATGGAACACTAAAACATCAAACATGAAAACTTTAACACCGCCAAACATCCAAATATTACTCTAAAGCCTCCATATCGTATTACTCTAAAATCCCGGTGCTCCAACATAAAGGTACAAAGTTCGACCTAGGTTCCCCAAACATTGGGCCCGCCCTACCCCACCCCATTTAGGGAGGGGCTGAAACCTAGGCAATATAGATTCGTTAACATGAAATACAGCTGAAAATTGAACTCTCGAGCGCTTTCAGGATTCCGCTTTATATTGATGTTTTGACTAAAAGCTACATTTCGCTTGTATGTAGTTGGTTTGAATGTATACAGCTGTTGTGGGTTTAAATGAAACTTGGGCGAATTGCGTTTATTTTATGCTAAAATATTTGATAATAGGTTACTTTATGAGGGTTGGGCGTTATTATAGTGCGTTTATAACGTATGAATGTGAATAAGGTATTTGATATTTTCGCCATGAGTTCCTGACCATCATAATAATAGTCCTCCAGACTGAAATTGAAAGAGACCAGCCTTCGGCACG
The DNA here is from genome assembly GCA_947523025.1 of Dryobota labecula. NCBI lineage: Eukaryota > Metazoa > Arthropoda > Insecta > Lepidoptera > Noctuidae > Dryobota > Dryobota labecula. The sequence continues at coordinate 24,575,306 of OX383295.1, read as the reverse complement.
GGAGATTCTACATGCCACAAGTGTTTGCGCAGACTCAGGTGCACTCTCTCTTCCCTCACTCTTAGTCCGATGGGATAGCAAGCCAACACGACCGGAGAAATCACGCAAACTTATTACATGGAATGTATTCAGATCTGAGTCTATAAGCTGTAACAACTAATTTTCTACTAAATTCACTATTCATAAACCAGGACACACGAAAAGGCTGACCCTGCATGGTTATATAGCAGATCCCTTTTAACAATGAACGTTTCTCAAAATACTCCTTCCATTAGGTGTTGCTATAAGCAAATACAGCTTGCCAAGTATAGCTTAAATCACGTATTTAACAACCATAACACACGATCTATTGCTGCTGACAGATTCAATGACCCAGAGTCATCAATTACTTTGGTGACAGAACTCTAAAGAAACGAATACCATATCTATTGAATAGTCTACCGGCAGACATAAGGAGTGAAACAACTAAAAATATGGATATGAAAGTGTGATTAAGTATTATTGTCCAGAGACTCACTGATCCCACAGTCAAACCATTGCAATAGTTTGTGGGGCTGTTTATACGTTAGGTACTTAACATGTTAAATATATAAATAAATAATAATAATAACCACCAAATTACCTCAATAACCCTCATCAAAAAACCAATAGGAAAACGCATTTACTTATTAACACCACATAAGCCCCAGTCCCCGGACCCCGGACCTCAGCCCCGGAACCCGGGACCCGGGTCCAACTAGCACTATCAATCAGTCGCAAGCCTTTCAAATCTCGGCGTTCACTCCAAGTTAATCCGGTAAGGGCTGCAATCATTCCCCCCCTCATCCTTCCCTTCGTTAGGAAGGGAGAAGAGGTGGAACTTTTACAATTAAGAAGATTATTTTATCCGTTAGGGTTGAAGGTATTGGAATGTGCACTGTATTAGTTTGATGGATGAGACCGAGGTGGGGAAATTAAAGTCAAAATGTTATAAGGGAAGCGAAACATTTTATTAGGTTATTACTTTTTTAGGTACTAACGACTCGCCCCGGCTTCGCACGTGTGCAATTTACACGTGAAGACGAAATTCTGTTCACGACAAGTTATGCACAAGTTTTGAGCAGTAACCCAAAAAGTACTAGGCGTGCATGAATTTAAGACAGTATTCCATTAGTTAGTATTATTAAGTACTTCTTTTTAGGGTTCCGTAGTAAACAAGGAACCCCTATAGTTTTGCCATGTCCGTCTATCTGTCGGTCTGTCCGTGGCTTAGCTCACAGACTCTTAGTACTAGAAAGCTGTAATTTGGTATAGTTATACATATTAATCACGCTAACAAAGTGGTAAAATAATATCTTCAAAAATAAAATATTTAGGGTACCTCCCGTACCCGTAAAGTGGGGATGATATTTGTTTTTTCTCGTCTATCCCATGGTGTGGGGTATCGTTGGATAGACCGTTTAAAATATTGCGAGTTTGTGAAAACCATTTTTCTATTGAAGGATCCGTTTGCGTAATATTAAGCTTTAAAATGATAATTTTTGTTAGAGTCATGTGGTCCCCCCCTGCCAGTTAAATGGTTGTATTTGGATACGTGAAAAAATTCACAGCGGTGGTATACTTTTAAATTCATCCCACCTACAGAACACTTCATTGTGCGTGGTCCGACACGCACTTGACCCGTTTTTATATATATTTAAATATTATATAGCCTATGTCCATCTGGAATAATATGCGGTGGTTCCGGAGATTACCCTCCACATACTCGTATACAAAAAGTCAAAAAATTCGCTCTCTCTCTCTTTATAAAATTAGTATCTAAGATAATTTATGTGACTACATACGTAGTGTCACTGCTGTACGGAATCATGTATGTATTTCTTATCTACTTGCTATTCCTTTTTTGGTAGTCCTTAATTTATTCTTAAGAGGCTACCGAGCGCACAGTGGCGCCCTCATCGTTTGTTCGGTGACATCTTTTATTTTAGAATGAAAATGCAGAAAATAAGCTCGTCAAGTTGTGCTTCACAAGACTATACGTTATTATTACTACAAACAGTAGTTTTAAATTGTTATGTTTATTGTAATCATTAAAACGGAGCTTAGTGGCCACTATTTTCCGTTTTAATGATTACAATAAAACATAACAATTTAAAACTACTGTTTGTAGTAATAATAACGTATAGTATACAATATTAGAAATATTTTGTGACAATGGCACAAAATATTAGCAAGAAATTGTAAGGCAAATCTTAACTCTGTGAGAATGAAACATTTGGCTCTAAAACTCATGAATGACCAGTGAAATTGATTATATTATTAAAACTTAAAACTTTTATGTCACTGCTCTAACATTTTATTTCAACAAAAGTTACCTATTTTCGACTGCAACAGTCGAATAGTAAGTAATTAGATTTAACGTCACGTAGAGCCGATAACTACGGCGCGGCGTATATTTGGCTGCAAAATAAAATAAAAGTAAACTTTTCAATAACTGTATATGAAAGGCATAAAATTTTCATTTCGGTATCGCCTTTCGTCCGCGATGAGTTCAAAATGAAATCTGCATACGATTTGCATCTACGCAAGTGATAAGCGTGAGCGTGAGAGGGAAAACAGAGAAACAGTGATAAGTTTGCTATGCTTTATCGTCATGTCAGATACGTACACATAAGATCATAGCTCAATGCCCAATAAAGTGACAAGTCAAACAAATCAATCTGCCTAGCCTTTTCCCAACTATTTTGGGGTCGGCTTCCAGTCTAACCGGATGCAGCTGAATACCAGTATTTTACATGGAGCGACTGCCTATCTGACCTCCACAACCCAGTAACTGGGTAACACGATACCCCTTGGTAAGACTGGCTGTCAGACTTTTGGGCTTCTGACGACCCGTAACGACTGTCAAAGATACGCGAATGGCAGCCGGGACCAACGGCTTAACGTGCTTTCCGAGGCACGGAGGAGTCTCGGTATGTAAAGATGGTCAACTATCCACGGACCAACCCCGGCAAGCGTAGCTTAACCTGACGGATCGACCCGTGCGGCTGTTATTACTGAGCCACGGGCTCCTCAGTGAAAAGTAAAACAATAAATAGATATATAAGTTTTTAAACTGTCATGTTTACTAACATTACTATTAACACTTGAAACGGGATATTTACCATGCTTGCTTTTTGTTTCGAGTTCCCGATATTTCGGCGCTGTTGCAAGCACCATGATCACGGTTAAAAGTAAACATGGTAAATATCCTGTTTCAAGTGTTAATAGTAATAAATAGATATAATATATTGCACACTATAAAAATTACAGATTTATATGTAGAAAATTTGACAAGGGGTGACACAATGGGTGGTCTTATCGCTAAAAGCGATATTTTAAAGACAAGATGGATTGAGGGAGAAGGAGAAATATTACTGCAGGTAGTTTGTGGTATACCATTTACATAATATACCGGATGACTTTTTTTACCGTCTCGAAAAAAATTGGGTATACTAGGTGAACGGAGTAGAAGCCTATGGCATAGCAATTTTTTTTTTTTTTTTTTTTTTCAGAAATAAAACTAAAATAAAAGATAAAAATATTGAAATTTGGGTGCGTATGATTTAAATTTAAATATTATCTATCGTATTTATTTATTGAATTATGTGTTTTGTTAAATTTCTGTGTTTATTGTTATAGTATGATAAGTTTACTTCAAATGTGTGGTATTTATCCATAGATCAATTTCTTTCTAGGTTAAAGAAAAAATAATAAAAACTATGCCATAGGCTTCTACTCCGTTCACCTAGTATACCCAAATTTTTACGAGACGGTAAAAAAAGTCATCCGGTATGTCTGGACTTTAAAAAAGACTGTGACCTCTGAGTTTGTTTCGGCCTTTCTTCTCAGAGTATTCAGATAGGAAACGCCGATCTCATCTAGTTTTTTTAAATACGATTGACGTGTATTTTTTTTTTTTGTAAAACCTACTAACGGAAATAAAATCACTTATCATATTATATCATTTACTGTGGATTATAAAATTCATTGTTGACACTTGCTTCATGATTATTATTGTATACATTTATATAAATAAGTATATCATATTTTATGTATGTATTTGTACATACAGTAGGTTTTACAAAAAAAAAAAAAAAAACACGCCAATCGTATTTAAAAAACTAGATGAGATCGGCGTTTCCTATCTGACTACTCTGAGAAGAAAGGCCGAAACAAACTCAGAGGTCACAGTCTTTTTTAAAGTTCAGACATCATCTTGGTCAGATCATTGAAGACCATGTAGATTGGTGTCTAAAATGGTCTTTTGAGGAAAGAACCACACAGGTTGAGTGGACCTGTCCACTCAGTGCACGCATTAGTCAGTAATCGTGCAGCTCAACTCAGAATTTAAGGAGCTCAACGATTCGACAAAAAATGCCAAAGAAAGGGCATTAGAATAGGCCACATAAATTAAATTAGAAAAATAAAAACTTAAAAAAGTAGCCGACGAACTGATGGTCGTAATTTGTTGTTATGAATAAACAATGGAACACTGCTGTACACAATACAACCAATCACAAACTAATTAATAACACGTTAGTAAGACGCGTCGTATACGGACCACCATTGAAACAAAAGTGCTGTGAGATTTTGGCTACTCATTGCTGATTTGAGTTTGTACTCAAATCAGCAATGAGTAGCCAAAATGTCACGTTACTTTTGAGTAGCGTCGTGGACGATGGGCCTTGGAACATTGGCCTGCCGTCAGATAAAAAGTTATTGAAATTTATACGCTGCATAAAGATTTATTGGTAAAAAAATAACACGGTGCAGATCAACTCCACTGAAAGTAATTTCTGTCTTCTAAAAATACGTGCAAGAATAAGAATACAAAAAATAGATCGACCTTTACTTCGAAAGCATCTCAGGCATTCCACCTTTGACTTGCACCACAAATCATTCTCAATTCAAGCTGGCGTATAAATCCGTCTATTCAAACTATATTGACTGCAAATTCATATGAAAATCATATTTCCTAGACTTGGGTCAAAAGCTGGCTCAGATCCTGGTAGCCTTTCATATGGGTTTATGAGTGGGAGATATGGAGAAACGCTCGGTCCTTTTACGTTTCAAAAGTCATACGGATTTTAAATATTTTGTGTTAAAAGTTTTACGTGTACTGTGTGTATCAATAGTTTTCTTACTCATATTAAGCTTATGCACTTACTTAGACACTTTTATGGTGAGACTCGAAAAACTTGACTTGTCAACTGACAATCAAAAAAGAAATGACTTATTAAATTTATTGACATGTTACAACTTTAGACCACTAATTAATTCGACTACATTTACTAGAAATGACTCAAGATCTTGTATAGACAATGTCTTCTCCAATTTACCAAACGATTGCGTGATAAGTTGCGATGTTGACCACAATGGCTTGGCAGATGGACATGCAGGATTACTTTGCAGTACAGTGTTCAGAAGTAATGAACTATGTAGGAATAAAAAAGACAGTAATGTTCAAATTACCAAACGGATCTTTAATGCAAATACAAGAAGAAACTTTAGAAATTTGCTATTAAATCAAGACTGGAGTGATTTCGGAATAAACTAATTTCTAAAGAAATTCGAAGAAATGTTCACACGCTGTTTTAGAAAAAGGAAACTGCAAGTACACTTAACGCGTAGTACGCAGCTGCGCTGGGTTACTAAGGGATTGAAGGTTTCTAGTAAAATGAAACGATTTCTCTGTGCTGGCAAAGGGAATAGACAAAATGATACTGTGATAGATTACAGGCAAAAATACATCACTCTGTACAGGAAAGTAATAAATATGGCCAAAAAGCTGTACAGTCTGAATTAGCAAAATCAACGAACATCTCAAAAGATGTTTGGAAAGTTATAAACAAACATAGAAATAAGAGTGTCAAAAACAATACACAACTAATTTTAAAATCAAATAATAAGATAGTCTCAGAACCATCAGATATTGTGAATATCTTTGCCCAACAGTTCGAATTTAATTCATCGACTAGTACACGCACAGCGGCTGCTATGGATATTCTACGAAAAAGTGCAAAAAGAGCCAATGACCTTGTCCTAGACCCTGTCACTCCCTTTGAAATATTCAAAATGGTGAAAAAAATGGATGACAAAAAATCTTGTGGCTATGATGACATAAATATATCAGTAATAAAGGACAATATAGACATATTAGCGGAACCTTTAAGCATTTTTTATAATAAGTGTTTTGACGCAGGAATTTTTCCAGATCAACTGAAGATAGCTAAAATAATACCTGTACACAAAAAAGGATCTAAAACAGACCCGAAGATGTACAGATCCATTTCATTACTACCTATTCACTCAAAAATTCTTGAAAAGCTAATTAATACTAGATTACTCACACATTTCAACCTAAATAGAGTGTTAAGTAGAAGACAATTTCGTTATCAGAAAAACGTTGGGACACAAGACGCAATATCGATCCTAATTAGGGACGTAGTTAGCAGATTGGATGACAAAGAGAAAGTAGCTGGGCTTTTCTTAGACTTAAGTTCAGCATTTGACATGGTGGATCATAAATTACTGCTAGAAAAATTTGAGCACTACTGTGTCAGGGGTAATGTATTGGCTTACTTCTCACGTCATATTTAAAAAAACAGGAAGATGTTCGTGGAGATTTCACAGACAAATTCTTCAGGTAAAAATTGTCCTAGTGAAGAAACATATAGGTCCCAATTGTCTCCTGTGCACACTGGTGTACCACAAGGCTCCATATTGGGTCCGATATTTTTTATCGTGTTTGTTAATGACCTTATACAACATATTATGAGTGGAAAAGCTGCGGGATCTATCCAGCTAGTGGTGTTTGCCGACGATACCAATGCAATTGTTTCGGCTGACAATATACACGCTCTTAATTCCATAGTTAATCAAACTTTAGATATCTTCCACAGCTGGTTTGCTAAAACCAATGTTATGCTTTTTCGTTCAACTTCTTAAAATAAAGATAGCATTAACTGTGTCATAAATGGAGAAACAGTGAACGTGGTCCCAGTGGTTAAGTTTCTGGGAGTTCATATTGATAGCCAGTTAAAGTGGAAACAAGAGCTAACACACCTAGAGAAAGCAATCAGCTCTGCCTGCTACGTACTAAGAAGTCTGAGAAACGAGGTAACCATAAAACATTTAAAAATGGTCTATTATGCATTAGTTGAGTCAAAACTTAGATACAGCATACTTTTCTGGGGAGGAAGTTATGATTATAACACTCAAAAAACTTTTGTAATTCAGAAAAGAGCAGTCAGAACCATAGCCAGAATTCAACAGCAAGAATCATGCAAGCCACATTTTAATGACTTAAATATATTGACAATCCCAAGCTTGTACATTTTGGTCCTACTTAGTCACTTAAAAAAATATATCTTTGAATATGAGACTGAAGATGAAAGACAAAAAAGGGAGAGTACAAGAAGAAAATATCTCCAGTTGAAGCAAGTGACTCACCTGAACGTTGTAAAGCATAGCGCCTACCACAAGTCATTAAAAATGTTCAATAAACTGCCGACAGAAATAAAAAGTCTAGTCTATACAAGTGGGTTTCAGAATAAGCTCAAACAGTTCTTGTTAAATAAGTGTCTATATTCTATTGATGAATTATAAATTAATACAAAAGTCGAAAGTAACATAATTTTATTGTTTTGAAATGAAAATTTTATTGAATTTTAAGAATTGACTATTATGACATTTATTTTGATACTTATTTTTCATTTATTTTTATTATTATTTTGATTATAATGAAATTTGGATTATTGGAATGATTTAAATATAAAAGATTGCATGCATGATGTTTCTTATAATATTTAGTTATAAAAATTCAGACATGATGTAAAAATTGTTATTGAATAAATGAATTGAAAATTGAATTGAATTATGTTCTTTTTAAAATGGTTTCACAAGTCACTTGCAATTTGTCAAGAATTTTCTTTGAAATGTTTTTTCTTTATTTCTCAAACCATTTAATTTTTTAGGAGAATAGTTTTTAAGTTTAATATAAATAAAAAAGAATTGCACTTTGATTTCATACAAGCCAGTACCTAGGAATTGCAATTTCCAGCAATCTAGTGGTGTTGCCTAGACGCAATCCTAGACGGCGATGATGGGGAAGTCTGTGTTTCATGTCATTTTCTATAACGGTAGTTGCTTCTTGCCAAAAAGCAACTGATGTTTGGAACTCTTGAAAAAAAAACCCACGTTTTAAAGTATGCCATTATCAAGGGGTGCTACTTTGCAGATAAATTCAACATATTACACAGTGATAAATAGAGTTCATTGCTATTCAATATTATCCCGACAAAATTCGGAATATTACGTTTTACAGCAGTCACAAATGCATAACATAAATATTTAGTTCAGTGTGTTTGGACTAATGACAAAGTTGTTTCAGAAATTGATAATGTTTTACCTAACAAAATATTCCTACAACTAACAAATGGTAACTGGAAACCAACATAGGAATGAACAGAATATTTACCTCGCCTCGTAACAACAACATACATACAAATACAAATACCTACATACATAGTTACAAGTAGATCTGTTACATAGTCTGATGGACTGGAAATTGGATTGCGCGTCACACGCAGTGAACTGCAAATAATATTATATGGTTAATGTAACCTTTGTTATAAAACTGGAGACTTTACTGTTTACTGACACTGTTAAATGGGTTACAATGTTTGTTTGCATGTCAGGTAAAGTTTGTAACAATTTGTGTCAAAGTAAGAGCTGTAGTTTTTAACGGTTTTAATATTGTAGGTAGGTAACGAAGCACGACTGGCGAATAAAATGGAATTGGGCTGGACACATCACATGACATGTCAGACGAACAAACTCAAACCCTCGTGTCAAACTCACGACCTAATGGTTCCCTCTTAATAACAAGCGACGTCGCGGCAGGCCCAGGCGGAGATGGTGGGATGAGCTGGACTCCTTCAACAAGAACTGGTCCTTAGCAGCCCTAGACAGGAAGAAGTGGGAAAAGAGTAGGGAAGCCTAAAGGCTTCCCTACTCTTTGTAATATGTCGTGTTTGTCTCTGTGTAATATTCCTCTGCAGGGTAAACACTGCAGAGGAATATTACAGGCTTGTAATAATATACAGGTATATTGTATACTACTGGTGAAACTCAGAATGAAGACCTCCGTTCAAGCATGAAAGAAGTCAGAAAATCCTGAAAAAGCGCTTGAGAAAAGCTGTTCAAGCCTGTGCAATAAAAAACGTATTTCACTCCTACAAATGAGAAACCATCCTAAAGATAATTATCTTGTCGACAAATATTGATTAATTAATTAATTAAATTATTATTATTCTGATAAGGACATTTTCAATACTAGTGTTGCTTAATTGAAGAAAATTTTATCTAATGGCTTTGTGTCATAAATAGTCTATTTTCAATCTTCTTTTTTCTGTTTCCTATGATTTATAATCTACATGTGGAAACTTGTAACTGGCCATATTTTGCGTAAACTGTTTTTTATTGTATTCGTTTAGCTGTAGGATTTCCTCAAAATAACATAAATAAATAAATAAAAAGCACCACGCTTGTTTTGTGTCTGTTCCGTACAAGTTCATTCAAATTTGTTTTCACTCAATCAAATTGTTATCATTTTACGGTTATCAACGCCGTCTCTATGTTACGCCTATTGTTATTAAACGATACCTTTCACTTCACTGTTGAAGTTAGACATTTTTCCTTTTGTAACTAAGTTTTTAACAAAACACAAAAATTTCAGTGCTGACTCACTCACTGACTGGTTCATCAACGCCCAGGCCAAACCCTTTGACATTTATTCACAGCGTGATTTTAAAAGTCTATAACCTTCCTCAAGAATATGAAATCAAATGCAAAAATAATTTTGGATTTTTTCAAATCCAACTGGTAGTTCCAGAGATTACCCCATACATACAAACTTACAAACAAATTTTACCTAGCCTAGCCTTTTCCCAACTATGTTGGGGTCGGCTTCCAGTCTAACCAGATGCAGCTAAATACCAGTATTTTACATGGAGCGACTGCCTATCTGACCTCCACAACCTAGTTACTGGATAATACTATAACCCTAGGTAAGACTGGTTGTCATACTTTCGAGCTTCTGGATCCCGTAACGACTGTCAAAGATCCTAGAATGACAGCCGGGACCAACGACTTAACGTTCTTTCCGAGGCACGAAGGAGTCTCGATATGTATAGATGGTCACCCATCCACGGACCGACCGCGGCAAGCGCAGCTTAACCTGATTGATCAACCCGTGTGGCTGTTATTACTAAGCCACGAGCCCCTATATAGAATAACAGCTAATTCATCATCATCATCATTTCAGCCGAAAGACGTCCACTGCTGGAAATAGGCCTCCCCCAAAGGGGTGTTTTGCCATAATCGCCACGCTTGACAGGCGGGTTGGCGTTCGCAGTATGGTGTTAAAAATGCATAGAGAACGCTGCTGCCCATTCTCTAATAAGTCCCTTAGTCGCCTTTTACGACACCCACGGGAGGAAATGGGGTAGTGCTCTTCTTTACGTCCGGCACCACACGGACGAAACGCTAATTAGTCAAATTAAAACACACGTCCTCTTTCCTACCTTGCTGTACCCGACAGGGTTCAGAATGAACATATCTTTATAACCTACGACCTACGTTCACATTGTGGAATGCAAATATTGAGTATTTAATAAAGGGCGGAAGAAGTTGCTGGCAAAGTGTTAGTATAGCAATATTAATGTTAGCAAATGAATGACTAACTAGCACACTATTCTACACAAACCCTACGTGTCCCTTGCGATGGTCGTTGACATTGATACTCGGCGCGTACATTGCACTCGACGCCAAAATTAGCTGCGCCGGCGCGCGTATTTAGATCGTCTAGATCCGTACGCGAAACTTAGGTACTTACTGTTTCTAATGTTGGTCGTAAATGTAGCTATAAGGTACCTGCAAGTACGGGGTTGGATTTGAATTTAGACGTGTAGAAATATTTTTAGAGAATGTCAAATGGCGTGTCTTTTTGTGAAGGGCTTCTGAACTTTTAAAGCACTAAGGCTGTGCTCATTTGGAGATATTTGACTAAACATTTTAAAACTAAGGTTACTTATGAAAATCAGTCGAATGAAATCTAAGCATCACCGTAACATAAACGGGTAAAGAATAATAAAATAACACTGGCAAAAAAAAAATGTGCATAAAAGATTAAATATTTGAAACATTCTTTAAAATAAGTCTAAAAAATATTATAAAGGATAACAAACATGTAGACAATACTCAAACATCACCTGTGCCTTATGCACATAACTACATAATATGCCAAACGCAACTAACATCGTACTGCACCCAGCACCATTGATACAGAATATCGTCTCTAATCAAAGCTGATTGCAATCCCCTTCGCAAGTGAGTTAAACTAGGCTTACTATGATCTACCGACATATTCTAGAGGCTACCAACATATTCTGGAGGCAACCAACATATTGTATAGGCTACCAGGCTTCTCTGTGATAATCTTATTGTGCGAGCACAAGGTGAGATGACAATAAATAGGTATGCTACGGGAATCTACATGTGTTTCGCAGTATAAGGACAATCCGATGCAAGCTATGAAGCATTGATGTTCTTGGAAGGATAGTGGGTATGTCTGTGTGGTTTCATGTTTGTTGGAGGTGACGTCAAAGGGATCATTGTATCTATGTAATCAATGAATTTCTAGCTACCCACACCGATTGAGCTTTGGAAAATATTCTTCTGTCTGGAAAATTGGGTGAAATCTTGGTCAGTAAATCTTCTCGGTCACTATAATAATTCTGGCAAATGGGCTTCAAAACCTCTATAGTAAACGCTTAGAAGTTATCAAGTTAGAGTTATTATCTAAGTATTATAGAGGCATAAAATAAAGTTTTTTATTTTTAACTATGGCATCTCAGAGTTAACCATGAGAGGTTGAGACTCTTTAACCGGACTATCCTATGGTTGCCTTAATCTCCTAAAGAAACTTAATGCCTCCGCCAGGGCGTAAAAACTTATAAGCTAAATGACTGCGCACTAAGGGCACCCCCTGTGGGGTACGAACCTCGGCTTAGGGCAGCGTCGGAGGGAGGATGGCAAGGGACCGTCGGTGGTTGGATAAAATCAGGGTTATGATTATTATCAGGAGGATTTAAAGCTACAGGCTCAGCTAAAGCGCGTGCTGGCGCTTCGCTTACGGGCAAGGGTCGGGGAGGACTATTTAGTCGGGGATTTCGCGCGGGGCCTCGGCGGCGAGGTCGGAATGACGATCTTGTAGTGTGTACTCTCTTACGGACTGTACTAGTTTCCCTACGACTCTCCTGGAGGAGAGTAATGGGGACGTCTGGGTCGGTCAGTGAAAATAAAGTTACATGACATGAAATCTTTATACTAAGGCTCAATCGGTGTGGTTAGCTGGAAATGAAGGGAATCAATTTTATTTCCGTGTAAATTTTGACGTTTAAAAGTGCCCTTTATGTGCCAATCCATACTAATATTATAAATGTGAAAGTAACTCTGTCTGTCTGTCTGTCTATCTGTCTGTCTGTCTGTCTGTATGTTACGTTTTCACGCCTAAACTGCTGAACCGATCGTCATGAAATTTGGCAGAGATATAGCCTGGGATATGGAGAAGGACATAGGCTACTTTTTTACGCGATAACCGACATCTACGCGGGCGGAGCCGCGGGCAAAAGCTAGCTTGAAATAAATGCTTTGGCTTTATTTATTTAAACTTCTCACACATAATATGGTACAAAGGCGGACTTAATGCCTTAGGCATTCTCTACCAGTCAACCGAGGGTAGTGAAGACTTGACTAACTTGACTTACTTTACTTTGACTTTATAAGTACCCATCTCTTTTTTAGCTACTTAATATTCGGAAATGAACGTTAAACTCTAGATCCTAAGTATAACTTACTTACTAAGCTACTTCGTAATCGGAAACTTATGTAACACACCACAACTTTGCCTACTCAAGTTGAAACTAATCCATCACGTAATAACTTTAGAGATTATCCTGAACATGTCTGTGCTTAAGAACATTGTGCTATCTATTTGCTCCACACCATAAAAATTCAGTATTATTATCCTATAAATTATAAACGAGCAGTCGTAGGTTCGAACCCAGACATGCACTTTGTGTGTAAATAATTTCATTACCACTGCTCTCAAAATGGTGAAGGAAAACATCTTAAGAAAACCGGCTTGTCCTAGAACCAAAAATTCGAAGACCTATGACATCTATGAACCCGCACTGGGCTCGCGTGGATTACAGCCCACTCCCTCTCGAATAGATAGAGCCTAAAATTTTTCGAACATATGAAGCAATGGATTAGCAATATGCTTCAAAATTATTCAGATTGTGATTGATAGTGTGTTAGGCAATTAGGGAGGAGGGAATTAGGGGTTATTACTTAATAGACCAAACACCAACGAATTTAACGGTAATTGGTTACTTCGATGTTGCTCGCGTGTTAGATTATATTTTCACAAAAAGTCCCAAGCTTGTTACGAATGTACTTTTACTATGTAACGTAAAACACAGTGGGTCGACTTGATATCGCTTGGCCAAAATCTTTTATTATCTTTCCCGATAATGTGACACAATCTATTTTGCTGTGCCCTGACGGGGTTCATGTACAAAACCGACAGTAATCTATTGTAAAATATGCGGGATTGTACCAGCGCCGTCACAATTATTTCAAAACTAAAAAAAATATATAAAAACTGTTCTCTCATTGGGCAACACTGTACTGTCATTTCGTTTAAAGCTTGTTATTTTAAACAACCCTATTTAGGAAAGAACTTCAGTAGGGATGGGTGGTAGACCTGTCTCGGAGAAGGAGCTTCGTATACCTAATTATGATAGAACTTCACTAAAGGTAAGTTCGTTTTATCATATAATTATACTTACTCCTTCTCCGAGATATATTAACGAGTAGATGTTTGAAGTCAGTCAGGTTTGTTTATGGGTTAATAAATACTTGGTTGTAAAAATACATAAATAAATAAATAAATAGATATGTGTTACCCAAGAAAGGAGTTTCTTGAGTAAATAATATCTAAGGGCTATTACTTAAATTTCGATTTAAACTCAACTTATGGTTAAACTTAATTACTTTGACGTTTATTTAAATCTCGATTTAAATAAACGTCAAAGTTAAACCGGCATCTAGGTCGGTTAAGAGTTGTTAAATCTCAATTTTATAGACAGACGTCAAAAATGTCTCTATTTGTGAAAATCGGTTTCTTTCGCTTAATCATCATGATTTGTTATCGGATTATGACGAAGAGATCGTACAATATTTAGAGATTCCATTTTTCTCTCGTAGATTGTACATTAGAATCGATTTATTTCGCACAATACGATATGAAGAATTTTTTTAAAGGTTCCATTTATGTAAACAGAGTACAAAACTCCTTTTTGATAAAATTATTTACAAGTTTCCGAGTGACTTTAACAGGTAAGCTTTCTTCAGGTATAATTACATAACCTAACAAAAGTGCCAATTTGCAATTGGCACTTTTGTTAGGTTATAATATGTTTTTAGAAACAGAAACGCTGTATCCTTAATGAACCAACTGTTATGTACGTTGAGGTATTTCACTACTGGAAACCAATTAACTGCTTTTTCGTTTATTATTAGGATTTTTTCCACAAGACGTAATAAATGTATTATTTCTGCCGTGGTAAAATTTGGTGCCCTAGATCTCTTCATTTTCATTTATGTTATGTATATTATGATTTACACTTAATAAAACTAGAAAATAACACGAGAACACAACTGCAACCAACACTGACTTACATTAACATTATTGACAAATCCAATTCTTTTTTCTCTATACGCAGAATTGAGTTGCCATATTTTTTTATTTGAAACCGGAACGAAAAGAATAAATGGCTAATGAACTATTCACTTAATCTCAGTTTAGTTAAATCGAATGAGAAATGTGACTGTGCAATATATGCTTCATAAGATTTAAGTTAAGTCGCGTTTAGGGCAAAATCGAGATTTTGTTAAACCGAGATTTATATAATTTTGCTACAATTCGCCCTACAGGTTTAAGTTTCAAAGATAAGAATAAGTTGTGGACTTTTTCGGATGCAATGTTTTATAGGTAATAGAAATCCTATTCATTTTAGCTTATTTTACTTGAACTCGTGTGCATTAAAGTGTAAGCTGACAGTAGTGAAACAGATCTACAAACGTACTGTATGATATTTATCGTGAACTTGTCTAAGCAGGTAGGTACTTATAAACATGGGAGTTTTTTTTTTTTTTTAATAATGACTCATAAGTTGTTAATCAAACATTACTTTAAATAACGCTGCCGATATCTAAACAAATAAAATTACCCAATTACCTAAAGCAAGCAACCACAAAGCCAATTAAAGAAATCAATCCACACATCAGACGCTAATCAACAATAATTAAAGTATAAGCCAATCATCCGATAGTTAAAAAAGTAAAGGGAAGATTTATGTACTAGCAGCTCGTCATGCTAAACATAATATAAAATATTAACTGCACAGTGTACCGCCTCATTGCTTCGCAAAAACTTAGCGTGTGCTCTAATTGGGTTTCAGAAAGCAGCAACGCCGCTGGAACGTAATTTTTTTACAATATTATTACAAAAATTATTTGCAAGCGTTTTATAAACAAACACAATGTGCGCTAAATGGTGGGGCGTGGACAAAGTTTTTGTTCAAAAGAGAAATGTGCAGATCTATTCTTTTTTTCAACTCAGAAGGGCGTGAACATACTTCAGATTCAGACTATTTCAGATGCGATGTGAAATAAACATTACATAAATAAAAAACTCAAATACTCCTGTTTAAAGCCGAAAATTACATTCTAATAACACAAACAAATTCAATGCCATAAACAATCAACAACTTTGGTAAACATAACAAACGGAATCATAATTTAGACTAATTAATATGATATTCTGCACAAGAATATCTATTATAATTTCGGAGACATCTCAATTCCAAGCAAGCAAGATATGGCAATTAATGAAACGTACCAAAAGATGTGGAATCGTAATTACATTTGTGTTTCAATTCAAATAAGGTACATAAATTATTCTTGTTTGCTTCGTACCTGCGACATAATTGTATGTAAGAAATGTTTTATTATTATACGAGTTCTTACATTAAGGTTGTATGTAGGTAAGAACCTTATTTTATCTTAAAATGAAATCTTTATTGTAATTTTGAGGCAAGTCTGTTTGTCTTCATAAATAAAAGACTGATTATTTTGATTAAAGACAATTCTGACAAAACCAGACACCACTAATATCTTACAAAGAGTGCCAAGACAAGTTATAACAGTCGAAATAGCAAATAAATCATTATAAATTCAAGTGATCGAAATAATTCGCAATTTTTTCGTTTCGGAATTGTCATGGTTAGTGATGATGGATCTAAATGTTGATCACAAGCTGAATGATGAAGTAGTGTATGCAGTATGTGAGACTTTACGAGCACTTGTAACTCATCTTATTATTGATCACAAACACGAGCACCGGTAGGAATGGCTAGAATAGTCTCGATTGTAAAGCATAGTAATTGCTGGTAGAGTAGAGTTTCGAGTGAGTAAATCTATTCGTTGGTTGTCTAGCTATCACATGCACTGCCTATAAAGATGTGATTTCAGGAAAGGCTTAAAGTTGCTGGTCAAAGAGGATTGGCAAAAAGAAAGGGAGAGCTTAGAAATCCCGCAGTCGGTTGACACAAGTTGAAGATCATGACGCTGATAGTCGTTTCCATGAACTTTTATTAGAAGTACCTAATCTAAATCTTAAATACTTAGGCACCAATCGAGCGAAGAATATTTAGATTGAGGGATTTACCTACCTGTTTTTAACAGTTAGTTATAAAATTGTTTTTGTGTGGAATGTACTTCCTATATGATTTCCTTTCTATAATCTCAAACCAATACTATTCTATTATTACTTACGTCATCTCTGAAATCACCTTCACTCCAACTCTCACCTTCCCTAACAGTTTAGCAATAACCAACGTACCTGAAACGAACAAAACACTGTTATTAGCACGACTGATCGAATAAAAATCGATATAACGCAATAATTATGCACATGCACGAGAATCGAGATCGAGTAGATTGTTGCATGCGCTGTCAAAATTGTCGTGAACAAGCGAACTGTGAACAATTACTAACTTACAGGTTATGTTGGTAAATGAAGGTTACGTACGTTTTTACGAGTATAAGACAATGGTGTCGATTCCCTTGTTCACAAACTAAACTAAATTTAAGTTCAGTGCAGTTCTTTCTATTTCGTTAAGAAAAGGACAGAAGATAAATTTTAGTTTAGTCCTGTCAAATTAATCAGCGCCTGTCACTATTCCATACAAGTTTAGACTTGATTAAAAACTTGCCGACTAAAATTACGTCAAATTACGTCAAGCGCTGATTAATTTGACGGGACTAAACTAAAATGTATCTTCTGTCCTTTTCTTAATGAATTAGAAAGAAAAAGATGCACTGAACTTAAATTTAGTTTAGTTTGTGAACAAGGGAATCGGCACCAGTGTCGGTTTTGAGTTTGGATCTTGACTAAAGAAACGTCCTTGGTGTTATAGGAAGAAATTAAAAAAAAATATCCTCATCGGTATTATAGACATATTTTTTGATTATTTAATTTAGTAAACTTAATTGGAAGTGATTTACAATTTCAACATTTAATATACCACTACTAAATATATTATGTTTTGCATTTTCCTACCTAAACAGCTTAAAACTTTCGTGTTCCATATAAAGCGTGCCTGTCGAACTATTTTAATAAATTTTACCTACTAAATATTCTCCAATACGTGGATCAATGGAAGTGCCGAGCAGGCCTGTATGTACCAATTTATTTTGTTAGCGACAATTTTGTTCAGTAAAATTCATGAAAAATATTTTTCGTTCGAAAATATTAATATCGGTAAAAAGTAAGCTGACAATATTTGTCCATGTTTTAATCCAAGCGAGACACTGTGCATTCTTGAATAAAAATAGAGTTTGAATTAAGTTGTTATTTTTTTGTTGTGTTAACTTATTTATAAGATGAAATAAAACGATTTTTCGATACAATTGCTTCATGAAGAACTCTAATTAACAAATAATCAATCAGATAGGATAGTTAATGATGCATGACAAACAGAAAAATGACAATTTTACACGATATAATCATTGTAACGTAGCGACGAATTTCTTTTTTAATCCAGATCTGTGTTGCGTCATTCGAAGATGAACTTGAATCACACTAACCTAGTTGTATCAACCATCCACTTTCAGAGGAATTTAATTTTTCGCTTTTATTGGACGGTGATTTGTTATCGAAGATTGCAAAGAATGGCAATTTATCTTCGTTACCGGATTATTAGTTTTGGATAAGTATTAAATTCTTACTTTTATTCTTTTTTTTTATTAAACGCTTTATTTTGTCTTTATGTACAAACCACTACATCTTATATAATACGTTTTCAATCAGTTCAAAACCTTTTGCATGAGCAAATAAATATATCTTTATCTCTTTATTTGCATAGGTACCCAAGTTAATGTCAAATCAATTCCAATAACACCACTGATGAAAAGCACAAGTTTCAGTCTTCAAATTCTCTCAGTAAACCCAACTATCCACCACAAAACGTGGCGCCTGAAGTAAAACAATCTCAATTGTGCTACCAACTTTACGATCCTGATAGAAGCAACTGGCACAAATCATCTCATTTTATCGCGACGCGATCGAAACTATCGGACAACTTCGTGACAGAATCGTGAGGGAGGGAATTGATTCTAAATGGCGTTTTGTACTTATGACAGCTTTTATTTCTCGAGCATTTTTTTTTCACCGATAAGCTAAACACACTTTTTTGACCAAATAGGAAATACAATTTAGTTCAAACATTCTCATCACTTAAAACACAGTGTAGTCGCACATAATTTTCTGCCCACAGCATTAATATTCCGCGTGAGTCTGACAAAATTCTGAACACCTGTCAGTACATCACAACTTTTCATAATTGAATTAAAAGTTACATTTTGTTAGGGTTCGGTCCCGGGGATAAATTTTCAACACAGTGGGCCGCATGAGATCGCTGAAACTCATTAGGTGAAAAAGTAACATATTTTTAAGCCGGTTTTAAAGGTTTATGTTCAACTTTTGACGGCTGCAGTCCGGATTTGATCTTGTTTTTCGCAGTTTTACTTAGATTGATGATGTAGGTTTATGATATGGTTGCCTAACCTTGTGTTATCTTTGGTAATTTTGCGATTTTGTCGGCAAAATCCTAAATCGTCTGCAAACCCAGCCAGCAGCGTTTTGTCAAGTCCAATTTTCCTATCACTCAATTCTCTTCTATTAATAACGGAGATGAAGACTATCAAGCGAAACAACATCCTGTTATGTGGTACTAATATTATTCGCACACTAGATACTACTACCATACTACCTGTTGTTGATTATGACTAGACCAAACAATAATAAGAAGCCAATACTACTCCAGCAGTGGATGCTTGCGCCTGCAAGATATATCATGATATGATACCCAATCATTGTAAAAAACGACAGGCTCTACCAAAGCCACCTTCCCCAGCCTTGCCAAGTTTCCACCCACAATAAACACCACCTTCCAACAACTAGTTCATTTCACAGCCAACACAATAGTGACACGATCGTGACGTTTGCTTCCGAGGAGAAACAACAGCTCCTAGACAATAGTTAGGAAATAGCTACACTGACTCACAGCGTTCGCAATAACATTGGTATTTATAAAGACATCGTGGTGATGTGTTTTATTGACAGTGGAGAAAAGGCTTTAATGTTAGGAGAGGAACATAAAAAAAGGGCGCATTCACGCACGAGTGACAATTTACGTCCGGTGCACCTTAAGCAGTAAACCCCGCAAATACTTTGATGAGTGTTTTAACAAGGCTTGAGCTATTACTTCTTTAGTTCGTACAAATACGACAGATGAAGAAGCTTTATGATAACCTTGAGAAGGTCTCATGACTTCTGTAAACTTCTGCGAAATAGTCTTAAAAAAACGAAAGAAAAAAGTGTCAAGATAATGGTGAGGCTCTGGACAAGGAACGACCTTCATCTGAACTTACAATTTAATCGGTAATTACAAAAAAAAAATAGTTTAAAAATAACAGAAGAAAAGTCAAAAATTAAGAACCAAAAGACAGAAATTCTAAAATAAAACTCACACAGCATTATTTTTCAAAGAAACTGTTCTACTAAAAGAAACCTATAAATGTACCAACAAGGTAAAATATATTTCTGTGCAACGAACACTTTCTCAAAGACTATCCTTAGTACGCTTAGATTTACAAGCTCAAAGGCGGTAGAATTGTACGTTCTGTATTCAAGAAAGAGGAGGATTATTATTACCGTGTAGTATTCTGTTCGTTGTATTTCGGTATCGGTTTTAAAAGTAGTTTTATTTCAAATGCTTTTATTTTTCTCTGATTTTGTTTTTGTGGTTTTAGATTTTGTGAGACTTGACTCCTTATATGAATCAGTTTTTAACGTTGTCTATTGAAATGATTTCCATGTATTTCATTTGATTTTACTTATTTTTCAGTCTATTTTGGTCCCACTCTTGGCAAAGGCCTTCATTTTAGTGATTCCGTCCTTCTTCTCATTTACTGATTTCCCTTGAACAATTTTAAATCAAATAACAATACTTTTAAACCTAGTTCTTCATCCTACTAGATCAAAAGTAAGACAAAGAATATTTTTTCTTGTTTCATCTCCAAGCAACGACGCTACGGGAATAAAAGCGAGCTCTCTTTTATCTTCCATCTCATTAATAACAAAAATGTAATAATGAAGCAAGTACTTGAAACAGTCTTATCTACCAGGCACATTAGGTAATGTTTAGTAACGGGTATAAATATTATTCATGACACAAATTACCAGAGATAAGCCTTTCTGATTCAATTTTTTTTTTTTGCGAAAACTGCTGCGTAATTCGCTAAGTAATGTAATCTAGGATTTATCTTTCACGAATGACTTAGTTTTCATAGGAAAAATATGACATGTAAGCTTTTTAGGAATTAATAACGTAATGGTAGAAAAAGGCTTAATGATAGGGTTAATAAGACTGACGTTATAGTAACACAATTTCAAAAAAATAAAGATAAGACGGACTGCGGAAAAACATTAGTAAGAATAAGATTTCAGAGATTAGATAGATTCATTAAATGTCAGGTCATCATCATTACGTCATTACCTACCAGACAGTTGATGTCATCTGCTGATCACAGGACTCCTAATGACAACAATGATAAAAAGACAGAGGCGAATAACATTATACACATTCTGAACATAACCTCTCACTAGAGCTTTACGGAAGAGAGGAAGGAATACGCAGATTTAGAGCTAAAGTAGATAATTACACTTACAATGGAATCTTTTTTTTTTCTTACTAAAGAAATTACCAGAACTTTTCAAGCGAGAATGCCTCTAAACAAAATCCAGGCACTTAGGCAGTAAGTACCAAATAATTGGAGCATAAAAGCTCGCAGTCGATCCCTTCACGATTGTACTAGGTAAACGTTAGTGCTTGGAGTACTCTCGAAGTCTATTTCAAAGTCAAGTAGTAAAACGTGTTGAAGTGGGGTTCCAGAAGAAATTGGTTTTGTTTTATATCTTCAAGATTGTATGCTTGAAGATGAGGAATACATGAATATGGAATGAGTATAGCAAAAATAATACCTACATAGTAGTATCTTTCTCTGTATAAAATATGTTATAGATTTAATTAGGCTTATCAAGTTCATAAGAGCCAGCCTTAAAGAGAGCTCATCGTTCTTAATAACAGGCAATTGAAATAAATTGGACACTTGATCGCATTTGTCTGAAAGTAATCTTTAGTAGCATAAGTACTTAACGAAATAAATATGGTTTTAAGGGATGAACTAACAATTCCATAATCAACTATATGCTATTGCATTCCAAAATTATTCGGGTTTAAAAGATCTGAAGCGTTTTAACTAGAAGAATATGAAAAACCGGTAACTTAAATCCAAAATCTTTCAATACTCCTAAATATTCATCCATCATCCATGGATGTCGAATCGGACAATCCGACGTATTGTCCCAAAAATGTAGGTCCGAATTGAGCGTACAGTTTGAGTCCGTAATTTACAAATTGGCTGGTCCACAGTGACCTTGCAATCAGTCTCGAAACACAGTCAAATATGGTCACTTTATGTCAAACAAACACGCCATTTAACGAGTAGTGTGACTACAATTGGAGACTTATGCAGGACACCGGGGATTTTTGGTTTTACAACGAAATATAAAACGAACTTTTGTTTAAGCTTATTTGCGTTAATCTGGGATGGTTTAATCTTTTCATCACGTGTATCTGATCCATAGGTATTATAATCTCCAAATTGATTAGTAATGTAATATTAAAGCTCTTCCAAATACATCAAAGAATAACTATTAGTTTATTTAGATAATCTAACCTAACTTAAACATGCTGTCAGTTTTAACATCTTCAGTTCTTCACAAATGTCGTCGTGTTGACGTGTTGTCGTGCTTTTTAATTACAGATAAACCTAAAACACTTGACGATAAATGAATCATCTCAAAATCACAATAATTTACTACTCGCTTAGTGCGTGTTGCTGTAAAAAGGTTAATAGAAGAGTTGTCGCTATAAATAGTGATAATTACTTCATCAGCGACGACAATGGTGCTATTGTTCGGGTGAAGGAGACTTCGCTGTTATTGTGGGCTGTTTGTTTGTTTGTTTGTGGTAAGACTGTTGGGTTCATGATTAAATAATTAGAATATGCATGGAGAATTTTGTTAAGGAATAATCAAAATATTGTAGGTATAATAATCATGGTGTGGAAATCGTTTTTAAGCTATTGCATATTTTCTATCGCGGGCCTTGAGCGCGGGGACCGAATCCAGAAATTCCGTAACGAAAAAACCTCACGCTCCCCACTCCGACGGTTTTACTACACCAGTACCCTCTAGTGATCTAATAATTTCTGGCAGTTCTTTTTTCTGTGTACTGCGTATTTTATTCTTATAAATATTAGTTTATAAAATTATGATCTTCACAAAAAGTGATTGTTGATAGTGGGGTTTGAACTCACGACAAGTCGATTACGAGTACATTCAGTTCCCCTGTTGCACCGCAAGGCTACAATGACTTAATTAAAGCTTACCAAATAGTTGGTACCATTCCAGTTGAACAATTTTTAAACTTGACTTTTGGAAATGACTGACAGATGGAATTTTTTCGCTGTCAAAACAGTTTGTCACTCTTTTTTTATTTAAAATTACTTTAGGTTCAACACTTTCGTCTATTTTAAAGTTGTTATTATGCTTATATTTGAATAGTATTTGACTTTGTTTACGTAGTTATACACTTTTACGACGTTCAGCACTTATTTATTTTGTTTTTAAGCTATTGCATAGCTTCTATCGCGGGCCTTGAGCGCGGGGACCGAATCCAGAAATTCCGTAACGAAAAAAAAAAAAATAATATCAAAGAAAAAGAAATACTGCATAAATAAAATAAATAAATAATTATAATTGCATAAGTTGATACAAAATGCTATGCAATAGCTTTACCGCGGCAGTCCCCGAGTGCCACACGTCTTTTTTTTTTAATTGTTTTGCCATTTTAGAAAAGAGTGTATTGATTGACACTTTCGGGTAACATTTTTTTTTTTTTTTTGTTTGTATGATGTCTCCCCCTTTTACCCTTTCTGTTTGGTGTTTTTCTATCGCTTTCTTGTAGAGACCGAGAAGCTAAAGTCAAATAAGAGATTAGATTTATCTCTAAACAATCATGAATCTCTTACATTCCTACCAGCTGTAATCATTCATCATCAAATATAAATACAAGGCAAATCTCTGTTTATTCTTACCCGGTCCCGAATCTTACATAAAACGAGTGACTTCACTGTATTCGCAGAAATTGTAACATTACCTCATCGTGTTGAAGAAATTAAGTTTATAACGCCATTTCTTCAATTGAAGAATATCTTGGATATTGTGTTTCTTGGTGAGCAAGACTTTGAATTAGAACGATATTTACCTAAACTTGTTTAGATTTAACGACGGAATACTCAGCATGTCAGAATTAGTTTGATTTAATTGATTGGCCATGATTGTTTAAGGGAGTATTCTATCTGAAAAATATATTTAAGATAGAAGGAAGAAGGCACTCTTGACCTACAAAATGTTAAAATAAGTTAATGTTATGCTAAGTACCTTTATTTATTTCCAACAGCTGCTTGATAAATTCTCAATAAATTGCAAGTTTTGAAGCGTTAAGTTCTATATAGCGGTATGTCTACTGAGGAATAATTTCAGCAATTACTCTTCTATAACATGGATTTAACGTTCGTAAAAGGTCAAGTCAAATAAATAAACCACCCATCTAACACGTAAGGATTTCATCCTTTAAACACACGTATCACAACTATTTTTAGAATCAATCCCGACCCATATCTGTTGAATCTCAGCCGTGTCCCGAATCTGCGTCATGATGGCGACCCCAGCGCGTCACGAAATGGCGCATCTACCGACTGACAGCTTAAAATTAGATTTGCGACAAGTTGACGCCAGCCCCGCAGATGCTCGACAATTTCAAACTTGTATGGATTTTGGGATTGGCTCCGGTTATGACATTCGCCTTTTACGGTGTTATCCATATATGGGGACAAAAGTGCTTTTAATGCCAGCGGTGTGGCAAAATCTATTGGCATTATACAGGCGTTTTGGGGTTAAAGCGACCTTTAACTTATAACGTTACATATTTTGAATCTAATACCTAGGTAATGTTTGGTAGAGAATATTATTTAAATCGCCATAGTTCGGGTTAACTTGTTAAAATACTTACACCATTTTTTTCGAGTATAGTTTGTACTCATGCTTCCTTGAAGCCTTTCTACCATCAATCAATCAATCAGTTTATTTGTGAAACATAGGTGTTTACATAAATAGGGGGTGCGCTATGTTTTGTCATAATTAAGACATATACATTTATAAGTGACACATTAGGTGTCATTAGATTATGTGACTTAGAAAAAATAATACTTTAAATTAATTAAATACATGAACAGAAAAGAAAAAACCATCACATAAAATAAAATCAATAAATAGTCATAGTACTATTATCAAAAGGTAAAAAATGCATTATTATAATAAATTGGTCGTTCAAAAATTCATCTACGGTATATTAACCTTTGTCAATTAATTTAGTAAGAGCTTTTTTAAACTTATATAATGTCATGTTTTTTATATCATCAGGAATTTTATTAAACACTTTAGGTGCCATACCAAAGAAACTTTTTCGCATCAATGCGGTCTTACATTTTTATAACATAGTTTATTTACGTATTGGGCACGTAATGGAGTTTTTCTAGTGGAAAATATTTTTCCAAATAATTGTGTGTCTCTTTTCACAAACAACGCAGTTTCCAAAATGTATAATGCTGGAAGGGTCAGTATTTTTAAAGACTTAAAATAGGGTCTACAGCTATCCGTTGTTTCTTTCATCTTTAACATAAACAACAAGGGTATGCATCAATGCGCCCCAAACATAATAATTATATTATCCTTAATAACATAGCAAATCACAAACATTTCGCACAGTGTTCAGCAAAAACAATCGGAATTGTCAGAACCACCCCTCATCACGGGAACGATAGACACACTACAAACCTTATGTATGAATATATACACATAATATTACATAAACTCACGCCTTCTTCACATGGAGATAGGCAGAAACTACGGAACGCCACCTGCTACGATCCTTACAAACTCTTTTTGCTTCGTTTATATATGAAATCTCTTTATAACTCAGAATAGAATGCAAATCTGACATAGGTGTTCGGACGAACGGACGCGTAATTATCACTGTCTGTAACAGTGTTTTAAATGGGGAAAGTAGACAGGCATGCACCTTTTGTTTGCATTAATAAACCCAAACCCCTTTTAGGTTTACCTCCCCTCTTGTTTCTGCACTCGTCAATTATGTTAACAAGGCCTGACCGTTCATTAGGGTGTTTCAGACTGACCAGCTGCTCGAAACCCCTTGAAAATTGCAGCCCCTTGAAAACTGCAACCCCTTTGCATGAGTCATGTTGCAAAGAGGGGTGAAGTTAGGGTTGTTATTTCAGTACTATAATTTTAGCCCTGTCTGGATTTTTGCTTTGATGGTTTTGATTCCTGTTTCGAAGTTTGAGCGGATTTAATTGAACTTTTATTAAAAAAGAACGTTGCCGTGAGGATTTTTTACTTGTAATGTAATCCAATGTATTTCCCGGGCTGGATATGTTGTCATTTTAAATTACAGAGTATTAAAAAACGACTTCCCTATACTATCAAAAAGGACAAAAATAATTATGTAACCGAAATTAAAAACTTATTTGGATTCAGTTCTAGATCGTACGAGTAAGAGGACTTTCCAGAAACACCTTTTATTACCTGTACCTTAACCTGGCTGTTGAAATAAGCCAAAGCCAAGCCTGTTAAAATAAGCCATACATCGTACAATCAGAAAAAGAAACTCACGAAAAACCTGTACAACATTCATAAGACAGTTTGGTACAAAAATAGCAGAGACATGAATTGGCCTTGACCATCTTATGTACCGAGATGACTGTATACTTTAGGCAATAAAGAGCAACGAATTCTCTCTTAAGTCCGCTTGATTTTGTCCCAGTTTCGCTAAGATTTTAGTACTCCGCTGATTATCAAGTTACTAACTTATGGAGTTCGGAAATGACAAATAATCCGAATTTACTTTTCTTGATTTTAATCCAACATTTCGTCATAGATTTTGATTAATGCAAAGTATGTTACACAGCAGTGTATTACTTTGTAACCAATTATGGACTACTGAAACGGCTAATTATGTATTGTTTCCCTTTATAGAATAAAGAGAAATGATATCATCAAAGTCGCGTAGAATAAAGAGCACTTAGACCTAAATCTGGTGCCATGCGCATTCCAAAAGGAACTGATGAGTAATCTGTTTCGTAATTAAACCCTGATTTAAGAATGCAAATACAAGTCACTGAGTTTTTGTTTGATTACTGTGTAAAGTCTGCTCCTAATCAAATATTTTCATTCTTAGAAGTTTTTGCATATCTGATCAACGCTCTTCTCCTGCTTTAGATCTACCTCTTTCAGTATCATCCTCATTTCAACTACAGTTCCTAACTAGTACCATCCACACACTGATACAACTATTTCACCTCACAAGAAGATGCCGTGATGGGACATAATATGCACCTAATAGTCAGTTCGCGTGTGCCAAAACTTCAGACGCCACACATCATTCGTTTAGAACACGGTCACCCAATTTGTTAGCAAATCGTTTAATAGATTTATAAGGTCACGTCTACCATACTCGCAAATATAAGGACACTTCAAATGTAATTTTAAATCAAATGATTCTATCATAGAATATGGTTGAATGTAGCTTCTAGTAACCAAGCTACTAACAAATCAACTGAAGATGACGTTAACTATCTGCTTGGTAAAGATCACGTTTCGAAAGATTATGTGGTTAACCAATGCAAACGCGAATCATTTTACTAATATGCAAAGATTGGTATCTCTTAGAAAAAGCTTAGCTACAGTTACAGATGAACTAAGAGAGATATCATTTAGAAAATTTACTAAAAAATGTGTTTATTTATTTAATACTTTAGCACAAAAAATGTACAGAGGCAGACTTAATGCCATAGGCATTTTCTACCAGTCAACCTTTGGGTGGTGCAGAGACAAACAGTGGTAGGTGCAATTAAGAAAATTGGGGGATTAATTTTATTTAAATATAGGTACATCCTTAGAGATACCTACCTATACCTTAACTATAAATAAGATATAAATATACCTAATTATATATAAATATAAGAACAAATAAATACGTAAATACACGAATATACTAAAACTAATTAAACAAACAATGGGATAACATTTCCGTTGTTATGATTCTGCCAACTTCTTACGAACGTACTCACGAACTTTAACATTAAAGGATAATCGGTTGGTTATCATCGGTGTTTGCATGGCGTAATGACGACTGATGAGACGTTTTCAGCCAAGCAACGGTCTGATATGATAGTTACTAAATAAGGTGAGAATTCATAAAACATAAGTTACAATAAACTTATTTAAAGCTACACATTAGAATATAATAGTAAATAATTCAATAAAAGTACCGAAATCGCGCACGTGGTACGAATAATGATTTTATTGGTCGCAGACCATAATTGCATGGGTCAATGAGATAATGCGCACATAATAAGTTCAGGAGTTTAATGTTTACGACTGCGAATTTTATTACGGCAGTTATTTCATCTTTACGAGGTCATTCCGAATGACATGGAGAAATTCTTATGGCTTAGTCAACATGAACTACGTTGACGATATTGCGACTTTAATTGATGGATCTGGAACTAGACTACATTTAAGTGCTAGGTACCAATAGAACAATAAATGTAGTTATCTGGCTGGCAAGAGTGATTATCATCTAGTGACAACAAAATAATTACTTGCGGCTTAAAATGTACTGTAATTACCTAAATTTAATTATTTAAAACAACTGATTTCAATCTAGAGGACCAATAGTAAATGCACAGGAACACACAAATAAAAAATTAAAGGCTCGTGTAACCAAACTTTATAAATGGAACCGAGGCTAAAGTTGCAGTTGAAAAGAGTTACACATGTAGCGAATTAGTTGCGTGCATCCCGGAAACTTGTCCGGGATTCAATATCTCGGACTACGTCGAGCGAGTTCCAATTGGGAAAGTTGTGCTTATTGTCTACCCCGGTTGGAGTGGTCCCCGAGAACATGGTATTATACGGGTCGTAGCTGGTCCGACGTGATACAGATATTGATGCCCCGAATTAAATTCGAGTATGAGCAATACGCATGTAAGTTGTAAAGAGACGTATGGGCTTATATCGGAATGCTTTCAAGGGCGGAAAAGAAAGATTGATAGCTTTCTGATCTGAATTCGATGGAGTATTTTTAATGCTAAACGCAGTAGCTTCCTTTCGGTAGTCGATTTTTACTACACCCACGGAAAGTGATGAGATACGATCATTTAAATTAAATAAACATAATAGCAAAATTTAGATAACCTACAGCCTTAAAAAAAAACTAATTAAAATAAGTGAAAGTCTAGAATCTCCGTAATACAATTTAATATTTCCATCTAAAAATATCTCGCTTTTCAATGTACCACCAAATTACCAAAAAACATTAGGTACTTTTGACGTTTATTTGAACCCTGACTGTTCAACTGAAATATTTCGAATGCCGAACTGAAGTGGAGTAATTGGACATAATTTGGACAAAGGGTCCAGTTTCGGAGTTAGTTAGAACACAGAGAACCAACTAATTGGTGAAATTGGACCACGGTGACCGATGCGTGTCGAAAAAAATGTATGTATTGGGTTTTTGGAAGCTCTGAACCAGCTATTCATTTTTAAGCTGTTATTGTGCTGTTTTTTTTTTGTTCACGAGAAATAATTTTAAAATAACAATTTCCAGATAAAAAACGAAATCTTATTTTGGCTTGAAAGCTATAGTTACGACGATACTTACTGAAAACCTTGTCAGTCATCTCACCTATAATAGTGGACAGACTCAGAGTACCTATATACAAGTCATTCACATAACTGCTTCCGCACACCCATTATATACATGCTACCCCTATTCTATTCTAAAACAGATAATATTTTAGAATTATTAATAACAAAATATTTTTTTTTTTTTCAATTTTCTTTTCATTATTTTAAAATCAATTAATTGTATTTAGTCTAAGCCTTTTCATGCTGATCCATGTAACTGGAGAAACCTCGACCCCTGTCATATAGGATGTTCTAGTTTAGGTGTCGAGACCCCATTGATGTAACGTGTACTGAAGGTCTGGTATTAAATTAGTATTACTATTTAAATAAAGGCAAGTTGCCAATAAACTAATTATGTCGTATTAAGTTCTAACATCAACATTCGCGACAACGCTACAATGGATATGGCGTCCGCCTTTCACCAAATTACACTTCGAATGTCAAATTTTATCACCGCGAGACATCAAGTATCAAAGACAACAAACATCATTATAGAACGAAGGTCACGGTAGAGCTGAGACGTGCGTGAGACACGACCATTGAATACAGAGCCCTACGATTCAATTGATCGTCCCTCGCTTATGTAGATGATGTTTTGATACCAGGGGCGAAGGCGGGTCTGTTTATACTGGTCGTTATTATGCGAATGACTCAGCGTTGAGTCAGAGCGCCAGCGCCTAAGTTTGGGGCATTCCTGTATTGAAATTGGTTCCGATCGATTTTGAGAAGTTGTAAGTTTTCCTGCTAGTTTTAGTTTGTTGTGACTTCTATTTGTTAAAGTTTTTTATTTATTGGTGAAGTTGGATTTTTAGCACTTCGCTTCTGAATGGAGTTGGTATTCTATTTTTAATGGTAATATTAAAAGTTTTTCATTTGAGTTTTTGCGTTTTTGCCAAAACTGTAACGAAGCAAATTAAAGGAATATTCTCCTCAAAGCCACACATTGTAATATACTCGTAACCGATAAAAAGAAGCTGTTAAAAGTTATGTTTACAGACTGTTATATTTATCGCTCTATTAAAACAGGGTGTCACATTTCCGTAGCAGACAATGTCCTATAAAATTCTCTGGTACTAGAAAAACATGTATGCACCATACATGTCAGTAGCACCAGCCACCTTATTCTCTAAAACGTCTCTACACGAAGGCAATTACTCTCTTTTACTGGCAGTAACAAAACGTGTCATCTGCCGAGGTGACTGGGTACTCGGTAGAATGTTTATATCAGTATAATTACTACCAATTAGACGTATATTTACGCCCTAACGATGACATCATTCGCACTGAGGGACTGTCGGCTGTAGGTAATTTTACACTCGTTACATTTTGTTTTACATACACAGCTACATGCATAGTGAAGTGATATGCGTGAAAAATAATTTTGTTTTAATTATTAAGACTAAAATTATTACGGGTATGGGCATGTGATGCGGAGGACTGAGTGAACTATCATCAGAATAGTTTTGATAATGAATGTGGATGGCTATGCGAGTAGAGGAAGAGCAAAGAAACGATGGATCAGGATGGTCTATGTGAAAGATGATATGACTAGAAAGGGTGTGACTACCGAGATAACGACTAATAGAAAAAGACATATTGCGCCGACCCCAAATAAATTGGAACAAGGACAGGTGAATAATGAAAGACTATAACGTTTTTTCTTTCTTTCTTTTCTTTCTTTCTTCTTGCTATAATTATTATCTTGCCGGTTTTTTTCCCTCCGGAAATTAAAAGTCCTGGTTAAAAGCATAGTTACCTGTAACTTCAAGGAAATTGCCAATATGCTACCGATCTCAGAGACAAAGTAAGAAAATATAACTTAAAAACCCTTATAATTCATAGAGCAGCTCTACTTCGACTTAACACTAGTAGGTAACTAGACCCTTGAGCCTAGAATTAGACCAACAGTTGATGTTAGTGTGTCTTTAAATGTTGTTTTGTTTCTATGTAGTTTGAGACTTGTATATGCTCCGCAGTCCTTTATCCATTCTACTTTCACGGTTGATGTCACAAAAAGTGACTAAGGACCAATTTAATTAGCATAGTCAACTAATTTACAGCCTAACCCCTTACCAACATGATGCATTGCAACATTAGTAGCCACTAGCAAAACCACATGAAGCTAATTGCCACTGTTTTGCAACCAGTAGCCGTTGCGAAAACAACTGCAACACATTATGTAACAGAAAAAAATACATTGGAAACACTAGAAAACTTGGTACAGGAGAAACTATTAGGCACAATGTTAAAATAGTAAGGCTAAGTTGTATACTAGTGCTAATTAGGAACAATTGAGATTGCAGACTTGGGAGTTTTGAGCAATACTCAAAATTAGATGTGAATTGTCTAAGATGCAGCATTTTAAAGGCTTTTCATTCACCCGTGAAAGTGAATTTGGCTACAGGAGTTGTATTACAGAGATGAATGGTCAGTCAATGGACCGCTATTGTTTTCTTAAACCGAAAAAATTATATTGATAAATAACTGGATAGCAGTGATGTACATACAAAACTTACAACAATTGTTTACTGTATTACACACACATATTAATAGAATTTTAGACACTCTCTTAGTGGCAAAAATACCATTAGTTATTGTTAAATGATTCAATAAAATTATACATTGGTACCTTCAAAAATAACAAAACAATATGTAGAGGAAGTACCTACGTATGTAACTAATACAATATTACATACTTATTTAATAAATCCATTGCCTTCAATGGAAAAAATCAAGTCCTATTTAAAATATAATAAGATCATAAATATATTTTCTCGTTCATTAAAAAAAAACTAGTTTAACACAACTCAACTGTTTTTTGTTCCGATTCACCAGACGGCGCTTGTTTAAAGACAATGCGAGAGTGAACAAAAGAGTTGTGAATGAATGCACTGAATGATGAGTTCTTGCGCGAAAATGGCTTATCTGATTGTTATACAACTTTTGCTATCGATTGAGCAGAAGCGTCGTCATTACTATTTTAAGGTCAGTTTTTCGAAGGGACATTCTTTGCCATGTTTATGAACATTATTATTTCAGAGTGTTATAATTACTGTGATCACTGTTCCATAATATAATTCAGAATCCCAAGCTACACAAAATTAAAAACCAATATACACCTCAAAATAAAATAATCATATAAATTGCACAACCCAATTAAAAACAAAGATATTCAAAACCCGTTTCATTCCACGCATCACATGCCCAAAAAAGGCAGCGTATTTAAAAATAAAAATAAACAATAACCGAAGACCTTGGCCGAGTGAAACGGAACGTTGACAGTTGCGACACATGACATGACAGACTGAAACGCTTTCATACATTTAAAATATAGGATTGACAAATGTTTTATTTCAATCAATCGTTTATTTTACGTCTAATTTGGTTCAATAATTTATTTGTAATGTTTGGGTTCCAAATTTGGTAAACGGCTTTTCTGTAAGCAACAAAAGGCAGAGGAAAGCAAAAGGTTATATTTAGATAGTTAACAAATATTAATAATTCCAGTCTTTTATTCAGAATGCACACACATAAAATAAATTACTCGATTCGACTCGAGAACCGAGAACATTACGCTCGGTATCATTATGTTTTGAACCATTAAACTAATGAGGTAGTGTAAAAGGAGAAATTAATCAAGTATATTATACCTAATTGTCTACATTTAATTTATAATATCACTCTCAATATCTACTGATGATACAGTTATATGAAATAATAATAAATAATACAAAACTTTCATCTTTCAAAGAAAAATGAATTGTCCATTCACAACCAGACAAGAAAGTTAATTAGAAGATAGTCATTATAAAGATATATTTAGTAAACAATATAAAAAGACTATCGTATAGCCGCTTCAACGCCTAGAAAAAGTTACCTAGTATTTATTTGTTTTTATCTTAATAATGTTCACTTTTCGTGAAAAAGAAAATTATGGAACATGAATACATTTTAATAAATCCATTCTTCAGCAAAAAAGCTCAGATTGTATCGAAAAAAAGTTTGATTAGAAAACGCGGATAGAATATTAACTACATTCATTAGTGTGATCAATATCTCCATTACAAGTACAAAAGTAGGTTTATGACGTTCATCGTAAGTAAGAATACGGGAAAATTTTGTTCCAAAACAGGCATTGGGATCACTCACATTTATGTTTGTTAATATTTACAATTTTTAAGATGAAGGATAAAAGAAACTGTCTAGTTCAATCTTCATTTTTTATTTAACATTAAGACCTTTTAGGGACTAGGACCTAAACGACTTAGATATCGAATCAGTAAGCTTGACCAGGTAAGTTATCTATCCCAAAAATATTTTACTATCCTATGAAACATCCCTGAAAAGGAATCAAACGACTACGTTTGATTTCAACGTCCCATGTTGCCATCATATTTTATTCGATCGTATCTAATCAGAGAATTCCTCCCC
Source organism: Dryobota labecula (assembly GCA_947523025.1). NCBI lineage: Eukaryota > Metazoa > Arthropoda > Insecta > Lepidoptera > Noctuidae > Dryobota > Dryobota labecula. The sequence continues at coordinate 24,541,204 of OX383295.1, read as the reverse complement.
CTCAGAACCATGACTCACAGTAACTCAGTTCATACATTTCACAAGTCGCTCCACATACGCACGTCGTCATCCGACATAATGAAGCGGATAGATGCGTCGGACTGCGATCTCAGACAGCGACGCGATCGATCCGCTGATAGCCTGGCTGGTTCGTCTGTCTGTCTGTAATGTTAGTATACTGCACGATTCCCGGTTTGTATACCCCAATTCTCTAATTCAGATAATTTATGTTAACATATCAAAAAAAATATCTTCGTTGTGGTAATTCACAAAAAATGGCGGAAAAAAAGGTTCCATTCTCTTTTAAGTACTGATTTTAGAAATATTTTTTATTTAATTATCATACCGTAATTATTTTTATAAATCAGTTTTAAACAAAGTTATTAACAAAAGGAGATTCTCTGGTATTAATACTTTATGATACTGGTAACAATGCAGGAGATACATCTTCAAACTTTTTACATCTTCACCAACACAAATATTACAACTCATATTCATAGATTCATAATATTATAAGTAGCATATTTTGCCACATATTGGATGAAAATGGCTGTGAACTATTCCGAGTGGAAATCGATTTTGGGAGGCCTACGACTAGACGATCTACGACTACGACTTACTAGAGAATGGGCAGCGGCGTTCTCAATGCATTTTTAACACCATACTGCAATCGCCAACCCGCCTGCCAAGCGTGGCGATTATGGCAAATTCCCCCCTTTTGGGCGAGGCCTATGTCCAGCAGTGGACGTCTTTCGGCTGAAATGATGATGATGATGACGACTAGCAGTGGACTTACAATAACTGATTATAATGATCATATGTCGCGTCTCCGACACACTACACAAAACATTGTTGGGATACGGTATTTTGTTTGCATAATTCTTACAATTAATTAACTTTAATATTCTACGTGATTACATTTAAAAAAAAAAACTACTATACTGTTACCACCAGGCAGGACTATCGATTCTAAACTCTACTGCGAACAACTGATGAGATTAAAGCAAGAAGTTGGGAGAAAGCGGCCGGAATTAATCAACAGAAGGGGTATGGTTTTTCATCATGATAACGCTAGACCTCACACATCTTTAGCCACTCAGCAAAAATTAAGAGAGTTTGGCTGGGAGGTGTTAATGCATCCGCCGTATAGTCCTGACCTTGCACCTTCAGATTTCCACCTGTTTCGGTCTCTTCAGAATTCTTTAGGCAGTGGTGGGTTAACATCACGAGAGAACTACCAAAACCACTGGTCGCGGTATTTTGATCAGAAGTCCCAACATTTCTATACTCATCCCTTTGCGGGATCATGTCCCTACTTACAAGATGGCAAAAAGTTATCGAACAAAATTGTACCTACATACCTATAGTATGTGGGTACCATTTTGTTAAATGTAAATAAACTATATAAAAAAATGTTTTGAATTTTCTTAAAAAATGCGAAAAAACTTTTTCCCTAACCTATTATACAAATAAAATAATAATTTAAACAAAACAATAAATTAAAATTACAAACGCGTTTTACGATAGTACAAGTAATAAACAACGAATTAGGTCAACAGTTTCGTCAAAAATGTAAGTAATTTTATTAGCCGAAGAAAGTTTTTGGGCACGCTACATAGCGTCCTTCGGATTACGGGCTATAAGTCTGCAAACAGCCCATAAACAATAGCCGATGGGCTATTCGGGGCATAGCAGCCCGTGTAGTAGTCGTTATAGACTTACAGATTACTACAGATCTGTGTGGTTTCGTTGGGACTTTTGAACGTTTCAGGGACTGGTATCGTTTATTGTTTTTTTTATTATTTATATACATATATATCTCTTCTTTTTTTTCGGTTATGTTTCAAATGAAAGCAATTATTGGTGATGTTATAGTGTAATCAAAACGATATGGCCGCCCATTGTAAAAGAATATTATAATTTTTGCGGTGTGCAAAAAAGAGGTTTTATCTTATCTGAAATTCGCTGAAATAAAAGCTATTTATAGGATAACCACTTGCTAGCCAATGTTCAAAGTTAGATATCGGTAAAAGTCCCACATTTGTTATAGTAATTACCAATTGATTTCATTTGTGTTGCCCAGAGCAACTGCAAATAAACAATTCGACTTGCGGTTGGCATGAATGAACGATAACTCTAAAGTTTGAAATATATTACAGAAACTAGCACTAGCTGGGTAATTAGGACCATTACTGGGAACTACACAATGTAAGCTAATGAGGACATTCGCTAAGTACCAGTAGGACGTTCCGTAATAACTTGGCAACCGGAATAGACCCCCGTTCTAGGGTAGGTCGTAGTATTAATAAATATCGTACGTTATTGCCAAACGAAGCAAGCTGTTTCTTACTTCTAATAAAATGGGAGACTTATGGGAAAATATTTGCGCAATAAATGGTGCTGAAATGATCATACAATTATTTTATTGGATAGCGACAACAACTATTAGAACTCGTTTCGAAAACCTATTTGCAATGTTTGGGTCAAGTAAGAGTTTCGTATCCGTATGGATTGAGCAGCCATGTCTCATATTTAAAAACGTGGGTACTACTAATATTTAGTAGTAAATTATCCGATTTTGTAGGCCTGATCCTGGAATTTGTAGTAAAATCCTTAAAAAGTTACAGGATGTTCAAGTTAACTCCTCAATCCTGAAGGTCTCTAGGAAATATTTGTACGTAGCTACTAAAATAGTTGATCAAATCGGAATCGGATAACATTTTTTATGTATGAAAGAATACAGAAAATGACGAACGACAAAATGTAACCTCCACCTACCCTTCAGCAAGATTAAAACCACAAAAATATATTAAAAATACAGTCAAAACAGAACTTGTTTTTAATCTAGTCAGGAGACATAAAAATAAATTTATTGCAGCCAAGTTGTCTATAAAACGGACGCCATATGCATCTGAATGCATTAAAATAAAATGTAAAATAGTCTGCACTTGTGGCTGACGAATAGTCTGTGCTCGTAAAAATGTGCAAAATTCGACTCTTGCGTCACTTTAGCGGGCTGGATAGCTGTTAGCTGTGGAACAATTTACATGCTGAAAGCGATAGTGAATAACTTAATGAAAAATTGGAGAAGGGCGGATAAGAAGAGGAAATTGTTGAGGGGAATCCTGCCACGTATAGTAGATAACTAGCAAAAAGAGGCACTCAAAGCCTCTGTCAGTAAATCTAGATCTTTTTGCGTTAGACCAAAACCTTTTAAAGGGATCGTAGTGTACCTTTAATTATAAATAGGCAAACCATTTAAGTGCTGGGCACAACTTAAAGTGACAAGTTCGCTGTAGTACTAATATACTGCTATTGTTTTTGTGAGCTAGTCATTGGATTGCACCAATAAATTAATAAATAAATAGAGTTTTCTTGAACTTTAAACCCTTTGCTATGAAACATTTTCAGGGAGTTAAAGAATGTCTTAACAGTTTTTTCCTTATTTCTTTGCCTTTGATCTGTTAGTCGCAATTTTCGTCTTCCTCAAGAAAGCAAATAACAGTTTCTACAAATAATTTATTGCCAGTATAATCCTCAACCTTGGCGGTATAAAAACTATCATAAAATCGAAGAAAACCGCTAATCGCTCGTAAATTCAGCCACAAAACGCACGGAGATATGAATCACGCCGAATTTAAGCACTTAGTCCGGCCCAAGGCCGTGCCATAGTTAAATGGTGTTCACAGAATACTGTTATAATACTTAAATGTTTTTTACCATATTATAATATAATGGCTTTTTTTTTTGGGCAAAAGAGTGTGTCTGATCGATTTTTGTATGGATTATAGTAACCTAGTAGAAGTTGGTGGTCAAGTATCAAGTTATCTTCATCCGCTTAAGATGTGTTACATGACAAAGATAGTAATATATTTGTACAAGATGCGTATACAGTACAAATTGGTAAGGTAAGTTTTAAATCATGGCATGTTTTGCCACAGATAATGGCGTACAAAGTAAAAGTTGCATAACTGAATTTAAAAAAAAACTGTCTATTGAAAAACATTAGAGGGGGGCTTAATAATAACAGCAGCAGGGGTGGATTGAAGGTTAAGCTACGCTTGCCGAGGTCGGTTAGTGGATGGGTGACCATCCATTACATATCCCTCCGTGGCTCGGAATGCACGTTAAATCGTTGGTCCCAGCTATCATTCGTAGATCTTTAACAGTCGTTACGTGTAGTCAGAAGCCCTAAAAAGTCTGACAACCAGTCTTACCAAGAGCTATCGTGTTATCCAGTCACTAGGTTGTGGAGGTCAGATAGAAAGTCGCTCCATGTAAACTACTAGCTGCATAAGATTGGAAGGTAGACCCCAACATAGTTGTGAAACGGCCAGCACATTGATTTTTATTGACAAACATTGAAAATAAAAAGTACCTACCTAACTGAACTTTCATAACATTCTTTACACCATTAAGAACTAGTGGTCTTCTGTATATGTAGATATAAAGCTAAGGGTAGACAGGAAACTAAGTTTGAAAGGTGGCTATTACCTACTGCAAATGGATGTTGAATAGCTATGTATTTTATGACTGGCAATACAAACGCGATAGTTCATATAGGTACCAAATGGTATATGTTTAAGTATGATTCTGAAACTAGTCAGTCGAGAGGTCTGGTAATTGCACCATTCACGTTGAACTATATTGCCGTAAACAGAAACACTCTTATGACAAACATCTGTGGCGGCATCTACAACGCCACATGGCAACTACGCATCAAAGTCCTGACGTCACAAATCCTGCATCGCGCAATCAGAGTTTAACGCGCGACTATAGCATTTATACAACATCCCGACATCAACCTTCGGGCAGGTGCCCACCAAACCCCCGTCTGGTCGGAGGATCCTCCCTTTTCTATGGAGGATGAGTGAACTTCACACCCTGTTCCTCATATCTCTATACATCTTTAGCTTAGTTGGAGGGGCTGTCAGATAAAAATTGATCCCTGCCTACATAATCAAAATTACAGACAGAGCTGCGACCTATTTAATATAACTGACAATGCGACTTATTGTAAGTGCAGTTAAATGAGGCAGAAGACTATGCGTAAACCTTACAAAATTTTCGGATTGTCGGCTGTTAATTCTATGAAAAAGGCCCCTGCGTATTATTTGCGTATTACACATAAAATGGCAATCGACCGCAATGCCGTTCATTTTAACAGTTTAGCCACGTTCATTGCGTTATTTACGTTGTTGTGCAGACGAATTTATCAAACCTATGAAGCATTGAATGTCAAATTGAAAGGCATTGTGGTCAACTGTCATTTTATGTGTGATAGGTACGCATAACACCCCACTGATCTTAATTCTAGAAAAAACCCAGAACCAGACAGTCACGTATAATTCCAGTTTCCAGTACCTATCTTCCTGCACGACTTGCAAGTTTTTATCTCCGCGATATTTTCGTATTGTTTTCGTTTCACACGTAACTGGCCGGCCTTGTAACTCTTCGGGTGTTTGTTCGCACAAAAGAAGGCCATTGCATTAGATGACAGAATGTTTACTATGCAGTTTTTTCATAATTTGAAGCTGTTTCGGTCCATCCGCTATGATCAGGGCCAAGGACCAAAGACAATTTACACTGCGTAACGTCATTACTCTGTGTTGCGACCTTAGAATAATAACTATTATTCTAAGGTTGCGACACTGGCAAATGTCAACAAACAAACGACCAAAACAAAATCAAAATGCCGATTGCAGAGTGGAAAATAACTTCTTTTGTAACAAACAAACAATAATAAGAACAATTAAGCCGTGCGTCGCATCTGTGCAAGCACAGGACAAAGATTAGGTTATTGAAATGTATTATGAAGGTCGTTTCTCAGCATTTTGCTTTTTTTTTTTTAGGGGCCTATGGGAGGCATAAAAACTCTGACACCAGGTTAGTCACTAACCACACGAAAAGAAGAAGCAGCATTTCGCTGAGCAAAGATTTAAAAAAAACCCTAACCTATCTTTTCAACTAGCCTGCCGTCATCGATCAAGTACCTACCCCTCAAAACCTATCACTATTCGTGCAAAAAAATTCACTACGGTTAATCGTACCTACAAACAAACGCTTTGTCTGTACATTTTTACATATAAAGAGAAATTGACTAACAATGTCTTAATGCTAGTGAAAGTCAATTACTTTGTCTAGATTTTGTCAAAATGGCTGCTGAATATCTTTCATTTGACGCAGTGTACGAACGTATTTAAAAAAAAAACTTTTTAATAGGCTGTCTGCGATAGTTGTTTGTTTTTTTCTTTTTGGTAAATGGCTAAGATTTAAAAACATGGTGCATCAACACGATTTTTCGAAATTTATTTTATTATATAAAAAAAAGGTATTTAATTAATGAAATGTTTGACGTTGTCATTTTTTTGGGTTAAATATCTTTGTATTTGCTGTTAGATACTTCTGGACCACTAGAAATTAAAGGGAACTTAATATTTCGCCAGTTTATCACATAAAATTGTTAATTTAAATTAATTGAGGTTGACATACCTAGTTTAAAAACTTTAATTATAAAAGGTGTGTTTTCATTAATACTTATGTGTTCATTGAACAGTCAAACGAGAAGCACAAATCAACTTCAATCGGCACACATTCGATTGGAATGCATCATCAATCGATTCGATTCCTGCTAAATCGATCGAGTATCGATACGTAATCGTTATGTAGACAGCGATGTCTACGTCTGGCAGCCAGCTTCCATGTAATATACCGTTAAAGATGCTGCTTCATATTTATTATTGAGACACGTGGAATTACCTATCTCAATACAAATATTTACTGAAACGGTCAAGCCACATATTTTGACTAAGGTGTAGAGTTTGTGAAGTTAGGGCTTGTAGCGTTTGTGAAGTTAGGGCTTGACAGCCTGACTGATGACGTTCAGCATAGAAAAAATGGGAGAAGTTTGGAATTCTACAAAGTTGGACAAAAGGTATGTATGCTTATTACGAGTAATTAAGGTAGTTCATTTTTGGCTTCGTTTAATAACATATGAAAGAGAGTCACTCTATTAAATGATTTGCCTCATGAAGTCATTATATAGTAATTAATCGTGAGAACTGGGTAAGTGTCTCTTACAACAGTAAACGTAACACCTTATTTTTATGATTGTCTTATTGTCGTGCATAATATCTGGATGTCATGGATCTTTTAAATATAGTTTATTTTGTGGAAATCTTCGAGTGGAAATAAAATAAACTGTTTTTATAGAAGTTTGGCGTTACATTAAAAACTTTATATTGTGTAGCAATTTATCTAGTGATCCTTGATATAATGAGCATAGCACTGTTTATTAGAAGAGATAAAATTTTTAAATTTTTATAAGTCACTTGTTAATGTCAATGCCTTGAAATACCTTTTTTTATTTTTGATTACGAATTTTCTCCTGCTCGCACACAATAACTTACCAAAGTTTCATCACAATTTGTCGAGCCATTTTTGATTTTTTGCGAGACTAATGCACGGCAATATCGGCAATATCTGTGCTCTCTCTTAACCATACACCCGGTATCTGGATTGAGAATTTGTCGAACTCCTACTTTAGCATTCCTTAAGGTGACTCCTTTAATGTAGGCTGTGAAATTCAATTGCAAAGAAATTTTGAATATCGCGGGCTATCACCTTAAGTAACCTAAAAAACTGTTTGACAAGTTCTCAACTTCAAATACTCAATTCAGAAACCAGGACCCTAATTGCGTAACACACTACCAATAACAATCTGAATGATTTTGAAGGTTATTGCTAATCCATTGCTTCACATGTTCGAAAATAACGCAATAAATAACGCAATGAATGTTGTTGAGCTGTGAAAATGAAGCCCATTGCTACTGTAAGTGTGTTCCGTAATTACCCCGCAAGTATATGTTAAGAAATAAAAACCAAAATATAAAAAAACGTAGGTAACTTAACTACCCAATCATAAAACAAAATATTTCTGGCGCATCCTCAAACTCTGTACATTTCGCTTTCAAACACTAAATCACCACAACCAATAATGGACGGAAATGATCGAAAACGCGAACAAAGCACCATTTTCCACAGCCGAGAACTGAACCCGGAACACGCCGGTTGGCACCCCGCCAACGATAAGCATGCCAGACTGGGTCGTTACCACTTTTATGAGTTAAGACATAACGCCAGTTAACTGCACTCATCGATGGAGTCGCTTGAAAATTAGAACTGATCATCCATTTTAACTACTTTTAAGGAACATTTTGTTTATAAGGTTTTAAATGGCATCTTTAGGCTTTGCTAGTTGCTGCCCGCGGCTTCACCACGTGGCTTTTTTCTAAAATAAAAGTAACCAAAGCTACTCCTTATAACATCAGCTACCTGCCAGTGAAAGATCCGTCAGAATCGGTCCAGCCGTTTCGGAGATTAGCCGAAATAAACAGACAGACAAAACTTGTAAAAAATGTTTTTTGTTTTTAGTACCGTATATAATTTCATAAGCATTTAGTGAAAAGCTGTTATTTTGACATTACAAACAGACAGTTCAATTTTATTTATTTGTATAGATTAAAGCCTCCAAAAGCCCCGCGACCAGGTTTGTTGACTTTTTACAAAGGTATCTGCTACTCAAAATCATTTTTTTTATTTTTATTTCACATAAACCTACATGGGCACTTAAGAAACGTCAGAAGCTAGGTGCACGGTTCCAATTGGTCGTTTCCTATGGAGAAGAGCCGGCAAGAAACTCCACGGTTACTATTTTAAAAATAATTGACTTTACAATATTATCAAATAACATTATGTAGGCTTTTCAACAAATATCAGGTACTTAACAAAATAGAAAAGTGCCAACAAATCTACACTCTACTAGGCCTACAACGTTCTCACATTCACAAAATAGAAAAAAATCTAAATAAAAGATTTAAATAAAAAATAAAAAAAATGAAAACCTGTTTAAACCAAATGACATGATAACCATTACAACTACAGTAACACATCTGAATAAATGTCATACATGAAGTGAGCAGACAATTCACCAGGGCCTCAAGTCTGCTATTACAATAGTGTCAGAATGGCCTCTTCATTGTGAGTTGTTGACAGATTTGCCATACAAACACTGTCAAATACAATGGCGAGACCATTCTGACACTATTGTAATAGCAGACTTGAGGCCCTGATGCCTAGCGGTTGACATTTTTACAACTCACTTCAAGCTCACCTCATACAAGTTTTCACGGAGAGATATTTACAGAAGAGACCGGCAGATCTTACATTATTCAGCCTTTAATGTTGCTACTGGTGGGACACAGGCCTCCACTCCGTGAGAGGGAGTGGGCCATAAACTACCACGCGGGCCCACTGTGGGTTGGTAGATGTCACATGTTTTCGAATTTTTAGTTCTAGGACATGCCGGTTTCCTCACGATGTTTTCCTTCACCGTTTTGAGAGCAGTAACGTGGTGATGAAATAATTTGCACAACGTAAAGCACCTGTCTTAGTACGGACCCATGACCTACTACTCGTAAGTCGCAGCCGTTGCTACTGGATCACCACTGCTCTTTTTCTCTCACTCTCTCTCACATTATTCAGCAGCCCCATTATTCCTTTGATTGGCTACCAGGCTACACAAATTGCTGCTAGCTCATCCTATCTATATATTCCTCAATTGCGTCAGACATCCACAAGTGCTTTATATTTAGCTGGACCACAACGTAACAGTTTTGAGCGAAATGGGTTTATAGGCATTGAAACTGGTCATCATTACGTCAGAATATTGTTTAGGTGTTAAACTGAAATGATCAGACCTCTTGATGCTTTCACGATCTTTATTGGCCATACCTCGCCATGATAGTAAATGGATTGGTAGCAAGTTGAGTGTAAACGTTGTTGTTGTATGCGTTATCCTTATTGTAAAATAAGGATAACGCATCATCCATTCGTTGTTCTCCATGCTCCTATTTTTCCAAGTGATTAATTTTCGCTGTCTATGCGTTCTGTATCTAGCTATAACGCAATTTCATTTCACTCCGAAAACTTGCTCCGTAATCTCATAAAACGTCTTGAAAGCAACCACAAAGTTGCCTCAGACTGAATGCGAGTAAAACTAATCATTTAAATGGATTGCCGGCACTGCAGGCCACGTCTTTATGTCACGTCAAACAGCACTGCAAAGTCCACTGTGTAACTTCACGCATAAAAGCGAAGACCACAAAGTTTGAGGTTTTCAAGCGACTTCTAACTAACTAAGGCTAGGTTTATATTGTACTTACTTGAAAAGTATAATAATCCATTGTCCCTTTGGACGAATTGCAGTAAATTATTCGCGTTTGGATTTCGCTGTTTGATTTTATTTGTTTATATACTAGCTGCTATCCACGTGACTTTTTCTAAAATAAAGTAGCCTAAGTTACTTCTTATAATATCAGCTATCTGCCAGTGAAAATTTCGTCAAAGTCGTGTTTTCAATTCTTACTAAAAATAGATCCTGATCCATGTGTTTCTATTCACTGACAATAACCAAATGACACCTTATTTCTGGTTTTGAAAAATTAGCAATTACAAGAAATATTTTAACCCAATATCAGAACATAGTTTTGAGGTTTGTTTATTTGTAAAAAAAAATAACCACTTTTATTCCTGTTAAATGAACAAGTCTCCCAAAGACTGAAAAAAAATAATGCCGGTAAATTGCTAGTACCTCCACAGAGATTGCAACTATGCAGTAGAAATGCCAGTTGTAAGACAGTAAAAATTTATAATAAATTACCACCTGGTTTGAGAATGTTACCACTTAATAAATTCAAATGTAAAATGTTTACTTGGCTCTTAAACATGTGTTTTTATTCCGTTAATGAATTTTTAAATCATACTTTTTAACATTGTATTTAATAATCTATGCTATTAGTATTTTGACACTAGAACTTATATTTTTGACATGACAATTTTTTTTTTGGACGTTTTGTGTTTTATTCTTGACATAATAATAATTAATATTTTGACATTACAAATAATCCTAATCAATTAATCTGAATCAATATTATTGTAACAAATTAAAAATATAAATTCAAATCAATTTTACTAATTTAATATAACTTTTATTGTAATGTCTACGATTTTCATGCACTTAGCTTAATTAATTTTTCTACACCAGCAATGGTAGTATATGTGAATCAATGTTTAATTTTAAGATCTCAATGTACCATATACTTAGAAATAAATATTATTCTATTCTATTCTATTCTAACTACTAAAATACAATACCCAGCAAACCACCTTTAGATTTTCCAGAACAATACCGAGTCAACACTTGTGACCTCAAGTCATTCAAATCTAGGCAAACTTTAGCTCCGCCAAACTCCTAACAGTTCAGTTAGCAAATGACCGAGTCACTCCGCTGCAAGTTTGGCGAAACTAATCATTACAATGAGTTCGGCTCTAACTTCGTGAGGCGGTCATTGCCTTATAACCTTGTGGTTTTTGCTAGCTGTATAGAAGTTTGGAACCTTCAAATAGCTACTTAGATTATGCCAACTGACGGGTAAGAAGGTGACTAAGGCCGTTTGTCCACCGACACCTCAACGGGATATCAACGGGACGTCAACGAGAACGAGATGACAGCGCCAAAGTAGCGATACATACATTTACTATGGCCGTGTGTCCACCGCACGTCCGTCAACGGGACGTCACGTTCGGTTCGAATAATCTCGTTTCTCGTTGACGGTGGCGATGAGCACCTAAGCTTTTATTTTTTTTTCGAAAGTACCTTTGGTGCTCAACACATAGGTGCTCGAAAAATAGGTGCTCAAACGGGAATACTCCGTTTGTGCACCGCCACGTCTGTTGAACTGAACGTCGTTGTTTGTCCGGAGTATTCTAGTTTTAGCACCTACTTTTTGAGCACCTATGCATTTTCAAAAAATACCTTTGGTGAAACAAATGAAAAAAGTAAGGGTAAATACCAAAAGGATGATAAAAGCGTCACCTGTGTAGCTAGTAAAAGAAGGTTAAAGGAAAGACAAGTTATTTTATAAGTTCTAAAGAGGAATTAAAAAGTCTGATCAATAGTAACTGATTTTACTATTAATATTGTGCGTTTTTATAATATCTAACGTGAAGATATTATTGTGGACGTCCACGTCCATAAAATGTATAGAATACGAACGCGTTCAACTCGAAAATCATGAATTAAAAAAAATTGTAGGCAAAAAAATATCAACCCCACTTTACATGCCCCTTGCACATATCCAAAAACAACAATTTAGCTGGCCGGGGGGCACTTGACTCTAAGAAACATGAGCACTTTAAAGCTTAATATTACGCAAACGGATCCCTGAATCTAAAAATTGTTTAACAGATCCGCAATATTTTTGAACGGCCTATCCAACGATACCCCACACCATGGGGTAGACGAGAAACAAACAGGCGCGACACGCGACGCGACACAAAGACACCACGTGCCGCGCGACGCGGACGAGCGGTCTCTTTGTGTCGCGTCGCGTTGAATTGAAAGAAAGACGATATAAAAGGCGACACGTAGCGAATTCAGTCGAAAAACACGTCTGTGCATACGTGAAAGTGGGTCTCATTTTGAGCAATTCATAAGTGAACTATTTTCTTTAGATAGTGAGTAAGTTTTACAACAAAAAAAAATTTTTCTTGGTCTTTCTTTAATTTAAGATACTATGTTATTTCAAACGAATTGATCCTTATGAATGACTCTTTCGGTGGGTATCATAAAATACAGGATGTTTTTTTTTTCACATTTCACCGGTTCTGTTCCCGGCTCAAGCAGGTGATTTTTCGAAAATCTTTAAATGCAGTTTTAATTATTTTTGAAAATAAAGGAATGTTTCCTTTCAGTAAAATTTGCCATCATCAATATTAAGGGTACTTTTCCTCCAACCACGGTCTTTTTTTTCCAACCTGTATATATCGAAGTTAAAAAGAAAACTACTCGTATCACAGCTAAGTAGGCTTTACAAGTTAGCGAGTAATAGACGACTAACTTACATTTGCAGTTGGAACGTATGGGAGAACATGTTTTTCAAATACAATGTTCGGTTTCTTTTTAGGATAAACTCATCCCAACTACGGAACCCTTCATTGTGCGAGGTCCGACACGCACTTGGCCGGTTTTTACTAAACGGTTCTGTATTTCAGTTACAATTATTATTCCATTTATCTCGTTTACAAAGTACAATGACGTAACATTAAATTAGTCCCTTCATTTGTTTCAGGAACAATATTCATATTAGGTTGGACACAAAAACTTGCAAGTCATCGAGGGATATAATACGTGGGACGTCTGTTATCCATTTATCTTCCAGTAACATGGAAGTAAAGCCTTTACGTCACTTTCTATGTAAAATAAGGCCTTTTTGAGACATAATAGGGCCTTATTCAACGTTGTTTTAATGCCTTATGAATTATTAGGAGCGTGTTTCGTTAAGTGTTCGTTTGTTGTTTAACAATTAGGTAATACCTTAAAATTGTAAGATGCCGCTTTTCACGAGAGCTTTCTTTCATCTCTGAAAAGGTAAACCTAGCATTAAAATAGCAGTGTTTATTTATTTATTTAACACTTTCTCACACAAATGTACAGAGGCGGTTGAATTATTAAAAATGCAATTTTATCTATACAAATAAATAAAATTTAAGTGTCGGTTTGTAATGTTAAAATAACTGCCTTTTACTAAATGCATATGAAACTATATACGGTACTTATAACAAAAAAAAAAAAAAAACAATCATACATTTTTGGTCTATCTGTCTGTCTATTTGTCTGGCTGTCTGTTTGTACCGGCTAATCTCATATTCATATTCATTTATTTGCATTCCACAAGGTAAAAAGATGTTAACAAAGGGCTTAGAGCTAAGAGCCGTTGTAGACCCTGTAAGGGCACAGCAAAATTATTGTTAATTATAAATATCATAATAATAAAAATTTCATTAAAATAATACATAAAACTTAGTAATTACATTTGCATAAAAGTCAATAACAATAACATAAAAAATTCTAATAATGGTAAGTAGGTAGCTATTTTCTTAAAATACTATTTAATTTTAATTATTTATTTTAATACTTTTTAATGTTCTTGATTGTGTATTATCTCCGCAACGGAGGATTGATTTTAACGGGACTTTCACTGGCAGATAGCAGTTATCTAATTCTTAGTTATTGGGAGTAACTAAAGCTACTTTTATTTTAGAAAAAGCCAGGTAGGTGAGGCCGCGAGCCGCATCTAGTATCTAATAAATTTTATAAACGAGTAACTTAAATAATGTAAAACAAGTTGTCTGTGGTTTCGACTAGCATTAGTAATCGTAGCGCTGACAGGTATCGCCAACCGCAAGTCCCCTTTACATTACAAATTATTCAAAATATTTTAAACGGAGGGTAAGCTGTAATACTACCCTGTGACGTCATTCAACCCTTACTCTATGTTTATTAGTGTTACAAATTGAGAATTTGTCCGGATTTTGTTGTTTTATTTTAAAGCTTCAAAACTTGCAAGGATGTTTCTACTGCAGGTAAATTGCGTTCCTTTCCTTCTTATAATTATATTCTCCTTCTTCAATCGGTCTCTCATTACTGAGGATCGTGGTCACTGGACCCCTTTAAGCGGACAATCTGCCTCCATCGACTCCGGTCCAACGTTGCCTGCTGAAGTTTGCTTGAGGACGTAGCTTCTTTTACTTGGTCGGACCATCGTGTTGGCGACCGGCCTCGAGCTCTCTTTCCCTCGATATTCCCAATAATGACCAGCTGTTCAAGGTTGCTATCTCCCCTTTGCATTATGTTCCCGAAATAGGTCAAAATACGCTGTAGGCAAACTATAGACAATATTATATTATTTATTGTTTTATATCTCTTTAAGGTATTATAAGTTATCTGAAATTCAGCTGCATCAGGTAAGACTGGAAGCCGACCCTAACATAGTTGGGAAATGCAGTTAGATTGATTTCTAGTTTTTTGAAATTCCTGTTCACCAAACCATCAAGAATTGATACTCGTACATTACACCGAAACAAGGCAATAAACAGTTCAATACATCAAGCGAGTCATTTCATGGTCAATCTGAGCCGCGGAATGATTGCCCCACTATGCGCGAAGTTATTGCCTACACGGGTACACCGCGCATTGTGCGGGGTACACGATTGATCGCGGTGTGATCGTGCGCCGAATTTATAATAATCGTCCCGTTTTGAAAATAAAATCGAAAGTATAACGGTGCATGACTAAGAGTAGGTAATGATTGATTTTATTAGGTAGGTATGATTGAAAGAAGTAGAATTCTTACTAACACTACATTGGAAAGTAATATTATTTAATAAATTACCTGTAAAAATTGAATTACATGTATTCTTTTATATTTGTACGTCTAACACTTATGTTTCATGCTGGATTATATTCGAACGCAATGAGAATTGTTACTGAATAAATAAATTGAATTTAATTGAATTGAATAACTGTCTTCTCTTTAAAAGGAATTGTAAGCATTTGGGACCGCGATAATTGATGAACTTGGTGTACATGACGAATGGTATAGTTAGTATGACAAGAAGGATTGTTTGTAATTTAAAAAAAAATCGAAAAAAATGCATAGAATAAATGTAATTCTGCATCACTGTGTCTTGCCAAATTAAATGGGGCAACAGGAATACGGACCGGATGCGGAGTCTCAAGCATAATCTATACCTCTGCCTAGGCATACCTTAATAACAAAATCTTTAAAAAATAATGTAGGCAATTTTTTAAATCTCTCTGAAAGCTTCAATAAAGCCAATATTAGTATTCAGCATAACGACGGTCCCTACGAGAACCCGCTCAGTACAAATATCAAATTTTACGAGGGAGCACTTCAAAGTTTTAAACACGTGTATATCATGTTGTCATGTGTGTCGTGTGTATCATAAAGTCATGAAATTTGGTACGAAAGTTTAATAAATAATATATTTTATAAAAAAACAAAAAGATAGGTCATAAATGTATTTTTTTGTGTATTATTGGTCACTTACTTCAGAATCGATCATCGTGCACTATACAAAAATAAAACAAAAGAGCTTAAAAAGCCCGCGCTAAGGTCGACTGCACACGAACACAGTGCATTGTCGTCAATCACTTCACATATAGGCCAGCGAGATAAGACCAGTGCTGGCCTTGACTGGGCCGAGTAAAAGTGCTTGGGCTGGTTTCGTATGTAGCTTTAAGATGTAGGTATTTGTATGTACTAATAAGTTGCATATAGGACCATGGCACTGACTGATGCTGAGTAGCACTTTTGATCAAATTAAGCAAATATTACATTTATTGGTGTGACTTATTTTGGTAACAGTTCGCTGTTATTCGCAGAATCTGAAGTCTTTGCATTCAGAGAAACAGCTCATAAAACAACGAAATAAAATTAACCGATTAAGAAGAAAAACTCACAATTATTCACTCTTTTAAACATCTCCAAAAACTTAAAAAAAATAACAAAACACCTCATAATTATCTTGGCGTCAGTATGTTTCAAAAGAAATACCAAAATTCCCGGATTATCACCAATTTAGTGCGTGACGTCACTGCTAAACTCAAAATTATTCACTCTTTTAAACATCTCCAAAAACCTAAAAAAATAACAAACCACCTCATAATTATCTTGGCGACAGTATGTTTCAAAAGAAATACCAAAATTCCCGGATTATCACCAATTTAGTGCGTGACGTCACTGCTCAGTATCCTCGAAGGATTTCGCTGGAGAAGTGCCAATGTTCGCAGACAGGCCTAAAGAATCAAGATTGAATCACCACCGTAGCTATTTTAAAACTTCGCCGGAAATGACAAGATGCATTGCGCGAGAGTAACAAAAAAAGTTGTTGTTGGTTTGTTGCCATGGTGACGGGTGTTGCAAAAAAGGATAATGCTTTGTTTTAACTGATATTTTATTTTAGAGGAGGTTACCAGTAGCATACCGGCGAAGTTTTGGGTCAACAAAATGTATTACAATTTCAAGTCATGGACACGACAAAGAAGAAGTAGCATGAAAGGGGTGATACCAAATTGGAACCCTTGCCCTTCAGTTATTGAAATATATGGAATATCAAAACTATTCACCTCACCACTCATCTATTATTTAGTCTAAATTCAAACCCGAACTAAAATATAAACCTTCTCAAAACTGCAATACATTTTAATATTCAAAACAAAATTCAAATGGCCCCAGTCGATCCACCGGCAGCCATTTACGTAGAAACAAAACATCAATAATAAAATTCTACTTTAGCCACCACTGCAATGCAGGCGAATCTAATCTAGATTTAACTTATAAAACAAACATGGTAGGTATATAAACTGATCATTTTATTAACAGTATATAATCTACTTAAAACGAGATCAGGTTTTAAGAATTCAGTGATAATTTGCGGGTGTTGAAAAATTTGATTTCTAATTATAGATTCAACCTAAAATAAATCCAGCCAGATTCCTATATTTCACGAAACGGTAATGGTTATATGTATACATATAAGATTTTGATAAAGAAGCGTAATCTTTACATACCCTTGGGCTCCTTATTTAAAAGTTGCCTCTTTAATACTGCAGACTCTCCTTAACAATGAAAAAAAAAACGCAATCCCAAAAACTAGGTTTCACAACAAAGAGTTATCAAAACAAATTAATTAATCAAAACAATGTAATTTATCTATACTCCATTTACTATAGCATTAGAAAAAAGAGGCTCGTAGAAGCAGGAGTGCGAAACATTTTATTCAAAGTTAAAAGTTTAAACAATTAAACTAAAAATGTTTTAACATAACTTTGATAAATAGGTCGTAATAACATCTTCATCACACATTACTTACAACGAAACGAATGAATGAAACAAACGATTACGTCGTGATGATTTAAATTTAATTAAGATTAAAGGAAATAAAAGTCTTTTTTTTTACAATATTTTATTTAAAACAACAACTTTCAACACAGAATAGTTGGTGTAACTTCTTCGTCTTCATCATATAATTTAGTCACTATCATCAGAGAATAAAGATGAAGAAGTTTCACCGACGTTACCTAATAATAAATCTTTCTACCACATCATCCATTATGCTTTAACTTTTCCTCTTCTTTAATTGCATGAGCAACGCAAGACTGCCATCGTTCTAGCGTAATACTATCCAGATCTTGTGGGAGTAATTGTTTCTCCTTGTCTAATTTGAACGTTTTGTTATGTTGAGCCACATACCCCATCATTTGAGCCCATATTAATTCTATAGGGTTGAACTCGCAGTGGTAGGGTGGGAGGCGCAATACTGAAATACCCTTCTCTCTAGCCATCTCATCTACAACAAACTTTTGGTATAAATGTCTTTGTATTTTTGCTTTTTCTAATAAAGTTGCCCTAAGATCTTTTTCCTCAAAAGGAATATTTTTGCTTTTAAACCATTCCTGTATATCTGCCTTTCGTGTAGCTGTGGTTGGCAGCTTCTCCAATGTCCTTGAGTGGTATAGCGCATTGTCCATAACAATTACAGTGCCACTCTCAATTTTTGACAAAATTAACTTGAACCATTTTCACTTTTGTCTATCGCGCTTCTATAACATATTCCCTGTAAATTGAGAGGTCTGGCTCTTATGAAACAGGAAATCCTAGTACAAGAGTCAGGGCTACACAGATGATTGTGTCTTGAAGTGTAAATAAATAAATTATTATTATTATTATTAAAGTTGAAGGCGTCCATTTCGGAGTGGTCATCTTCATCACCTTTCTTTGCATCAAATATTAATGCAGCATCCATTAAAAACCCTTCACAAACCCTGTGAAATAAAATTAATACAAGTTAATTATTCCGTACCCCCTATATAATTTCACTGCTGGAAATAGTTCATAGATAAATACTATAACAAAATTTATAACTTTAAAAGTTCGCTTTGCATGCGTTAATTCATAATACAATATAATATGTATTACTTAATTAATAGTCAATAACAATGGGGTGTTCATTTTTTAATGGCGAGGACAGTCCATAAAATACATACCAGTATGACCGATTATAAGTTGGATTTTTTAAACCAGCAGATAGACCTTCCCAATGTGCTTCTTTTGAAGACTTATTATTAGTGTCATGCCATATTAGGCTTTTCGTGTGACCTGTTTGTATGATAAAAGGTTATTAATATAAATACCATTTATTTCACGAACCAATTTTATGAAATTATGTTTAACTGTATAATTAATTATAATGTTATTGAATGCAAGAGGTCATACACTGCTTAGTGCATAAATAGCTGTTAAGAAATTTAGAAGCACTGTACCTTCATTTAGCCAAGTGTCATCTAAATAATAATATATTTTCCTTCCTTTATTCCTTAGCCTTTTTATTTCATGAAGATATTTTAGTCTCCAAAGGACGATCTCCTGCTTGTCTATGACTTCTATGAGTGCACTTTTTCTGCTCCGTTTGATTTATGTGAACTTTAATGTTTATTTAATTATTTTATACAGACTGCTTTTTTTAAAATCTGGCAGAGACTCGTCACTGTTAACTGCTTCCAGCATCTTGTCCAAGGTGGGCAACTCATTATTATAGAATAAGGAATGAATTTTCCTGCATATTCCACTAAATGTGATGTCATCAAAATCATCACGTTTCATGTGCTTCTGTTGAGGAGGAGAGTACAACATAAGAAGTCGCCTGCAATCTCCCCCAGATTGCAGGCGACTTCTTATGTTGTACTCTTTGAGAATATTGGACAGAGTAGCCCGAGATACGCCTGTAAATAATAAAATCATGTGCGGAGTTTCTAAAATATAATACATTTTATCACAATGCATGTTAGTTTCAAATATTTTTATAGTAATAATTTTATGAATCATCCTTACCGGCAACTTCTGCGATTTTGTTTATCATCTCAGTCCTATAATGAGGAGTATCTGCAGGCCAGGACTCCAATTGCTTAAAAATATTTATCACAGGTTGTTTTTCTACAGCA
Organism: Dryobota labecula; assembly: GCA_947523025.1. Lineage (NCBI taxonomy): Eukaryota > Metazoa > Arthropoda > Insecta > Lepidoptera > Noctuidae > Dryobota > Dryobota labecula. The sequence continues at coordinate 24,521,280 of OX383295.1, read as the reverse complement.
CGCAGCGTTCTCTTTTTTTTGGGAGACATTATTATTTTGTCGGAGTCAACTTTTGGACCACGTTTTTTTCGCCGTTGGCTTTGGTCAGACTCAACACTTTTAAGTTGTAAGCCACTCGGTCCTGCACCGGGATCACTCATAGCTCAAAAAAAAAAAAGTTACGTTTTGTACAAACAACCCAATGACAACACTGATAACAATACAATAATAAAGAAATAACTAAATATTATTTATTATTTTAATAAATAACAACAAAATCACGAAAATTAAACAATAACAAACAAAGTATTCACAAGTAAATGACATACATGACAATCTTAGAACATTGTCAAGTCAATTTCACAGACGACATAAACCAGTAAAATTAGAAATCCCCGGCTGTCACAGCTTATGAAGGGATTAAGTAACATTTTAGATTTGGTAGGATTATAGTGAAACAAAAAGCGTTGCAGTATTGTTGACTCCTGCTTCTTTTAGGTTTTTAGCATAGGCACTGTAATTTTAAATTGGAATGAAATAATATATATAAATGAAAGCTACTTAATTTCATATGGTTGTTTTTTTAAATGATTACAATTAAGTGTGATAGCTGATATATAAATTCATTTTAATCGATTTGGCGTTAATCGTAACTATAACAAGTTTATTGTACTTTTGTTATAAAGTGTGCATCAAAAATAACCTTTTTTAACTTCTGTCTAATGCTATTATAAATGGAGTATAAGTACTTGTTTTATTTTCTCTCTGCACTTCTTTGCTTTCCTTAGATACTATTCCATAACTGAAGGCCAATTGTCAGCGACAACCAATATTAAAAACATATATTATTAGAGGTCTATTTATTTAATACTTTAAGCACAAAAAAAAATGTACAGAGGCGGACTTAATGCCATAGGCATTTTCTACCAGTCAACCTTTGGGTGATGCAGAGACAAACAGTAGGTGCAATAGCGAAAATTGAGGAATAAATATTCATTTAAATATAAAGATAATAAGGTTAAATGGCAGATTGAGATTGAAATTGAATTCCCCTGTGGATGTTAATTAATTTTTAATCAGTGTTACCTTTTGACATAAACGCACCATAAAACAAAAGAAGTTTTGCGTGACAACGTTTTAAATACAAAAAAACTTCCCCTGCTTCTGAAACTCAAGTTTGACTGGCTTCATTGTACGGAATAATCTTTTATAATTGACGAATATCCACGAATTTGTCCGAAGCCACACGACTGGCCTAATTGGCTTGAGGCTTTACGATTTGATCAATGTTGTAACAGTAAGCTGATCTAAAAATTATAGAACAGTAGGTCTATAGGCCAATTTATAGGTCTAGAGGTCTCTAACCTTTGGTCACGATGTCATCCGTCGTTTGATGTGGTCGTAACCAATGAATTGTTTTAAATCTGGCCAAGTGCAGATCCGTAGTTGGGATGAATTTATCCCTAGAACAAACTTAACATGGTAGTTGAAAAACATGTTCTCCCAAACATTTCAACTGCAAATAAAAGTTAGTCGACTATTACTCGTTAACTTAGCTGTGATACTTTTCCTTTTAACTTTGCTATAAATACTACTACCGTGTTATTTTTTCACTTAAGTACCCAAAAACAACCATTTAGCTGGCAGGGGCGACACTTGGTTGGCACAGGTTGCGAGTTGGTCTGAAAGGGATACCGTGGCCCTGGCACACAGGCAACTGAAGGAACACGGGTGGGTTTTACTCAGTAAAAGTCTGAAACCCCGCTCCGCCCAGACGGAAGAAGTTATTTAATAATTTCCCACCTAAAAAAAAGGATCCCCTGAATCGATGAATGGTTTGCCACAATAACTACGCTTGACAGATAGATTAGTTACCACAGCCAGTAGCAAAACTGGTTCAAATGCAAACATATTACTTGATGTAGATACAATAATTGTCACACAGGACGCTAAAAAACCTCCTCGGCTTATACGTTTTAAAAAAAAGTTTTTTTTTTTTTGATAATCCTACAAGAAATAATTGAATAAAAGGCTGTGATTGATGATAATAGTATGGACGATCCTCTTTTACTACTTGTGACTGACAATCAGAAGGGAAAGGTGTGTTAATTGCCTGACTGTGCCTGGCACCACATGTCATAGAACCTTCGATACTTAAAATCACTGATTACCTACTGGTTGAAGAAAAAGCATCTAGAAGAAGAAAATATCGGGTAGGAATTTTTTACTTATACACTGTGACTACGTATTGCATAAGTACCTACTCAAGGCCTAAACAATTTCACTTTCTACAATTAGTAGCACTGTGAACGAATCAACAATGTATCTAATGTATGTGTTTTGACATTTGATGGAAAGGTTATGTGATAGGCAAATGTCAAAACTGCACATTTTATGTTTGACGGGTTCATTGGCATTGCGAATTTGTAGAAAGTGCCTTTGTCTGTGACATTTCATTTTGAAAGGGAGTTGGGCTACTTGTTAAAAAGTTAGCCTGGGAAAGTATTATTATTTTGCCATTTGCTGTCCCTATGTAAGCAGAATTTGATTGCCCTGCACGCGTAGTATGACTGACCCTATCTCAACTCTACAAAGAATAAGCATAATATCCAACGTGATGTAAGTTTATTTTCTTTATTTTTGTTTTTATATCTTTTTACAGTCTCTCATTTTTGTTTTTTGTTTCTTCCGTTCCTACAGTAGTCATATTATGCTTCGTGTGACGTGAATCAGGCTTGCACTAAACTTGTTATATATGTGAAAAAGATATTGCAAAGTTCTCTTACGGTAGCGTTATGCAATCACCCTTTCTTACGGTTCATGAGTTTAATAAAATAGTTTACAAATATACCTATCATGAGAAGAGTTCTATTGAATAAAAAAGAATCATATTTAGTGAGGAATCTCTTGAAAAATTCGCTTTCTTCAGCGAGAGTGATCGTCGGCGTCGGTTTGATCAAAGTTATTATCTAGATGGTTCGTTAATTCCTGAAGACTTATTACTTCAGCAATGTGAATAAAAGTGCTTATTTGTAGATTTAATTAAAATGATAGTGTTTTAAAAGAGATTTTAATTGTGATTATAATTATATTGTTAATTTTGTCTGAGATATCGCCGGTGATGGACACGAGACATTTGCTAACGGGTCGGCTTTTATTATTCTTAAAGCAATTTCTTTTAAGCAAAACATTCTATCCAAGGAACCTCTTAAAAAAAATCAAATGAATCTCTTAGAATTTACCTTTAACCCTTAGTAATCTAGGTTTAACCATGCAGTAATAACGTTATCATTCAGAGTGCATTAAAGAGTCTCCACTACAGTGATACTTGAGGAACGTCTCAAGAGTATACCCAGCTACCAACATTTTTTAATGGGTAATGTTTCACCTTAATTTACCTCCTCTCCCTATAGTAATAAAGTTTCGAAAAGAAGTATGCCAAATACCAAAAGTACTACTTATCAAATTGCACCACAATTCGTAAATTCAATTCAAATAATAACGGCTTTCCGATCAATAACACTGATAGCTTCCAATAAATGCAGTTACACGTTGTAATAAAAATCTAAAACTAGCTCCTTGTTGTCTGAAAGTAGATGAAAGTTCGAAGTCGTGGTATTTTTGGTGTGAGCAGAAATGGTCCCTAATATCAGTGTTAGACACCAACCTAGACGTCGGAATTTAGTTTTTATGAAAATACATGAAGTATTTACCAGCTTTTGGTGTAACTTGTGTGTGAGTGACCGTCTGTCGTGTTATCTATGTATTTCGTTCAAAATTAAATTAGCAGACATACCCATTTACTTTGACCATTCTTAATCTTTGAAGATATTGTTGAAAGATGTGGTAGTCAGCTTGCGGTTGGCAAAAATAGCGGTAATTTTTCAGATAAAGGCACTTAAATTATGCACTTGATAAATTGTGGAAAAAGTAAGTAACTGCACTTAACTCGTTTTTAATCAACGTAAAACAAAAACCAATCCTCCGACTACAGGCACTTTCTACCGCTAAGCAAACAGCTTCAACAGCTAATCACGACAAAAAACAAAACACAACTTTATCAGATGAGCCTAAAAAAACCTGCACACTTATGAATAGTATGTAAACTAATATTCTTTGCAATCAAGTGAAGCGGACACACGTGAGTAGCAAGTCTTAATTAGCTTTTTGTTTGTTATCGGTACATCGAGTGTTGAGGTCTATATAGTATTCAGACAATGGAGACTAACAATGGTGTTTGTCAGTAATTATTATGGTGTTTCGAGAAGTTCGTTTTTGGGTCAGACGTGGTCAATTTGGCGGGTATTGTGTTGCATTATGTCTGGGGGAGAGGGTTTGAACAATATTTATTTGTTTCAGTTTGAGATATTTTCCTATACTTATTGACTGTGTTTGTATCTTCAACAAAATATTAAGTACTGTATCTTGAAACAAAAGACTAGTAAGGTATTAAAAAAATATTCTCAATGCTTTCATATACGAAATAGTTTAAAGAAGGCTGGATTTTTGCAATATAATTAATTAATTAAGCAAGTATGGAATTAAATGTAAATCCAGAAAACAAGTTTGACTATCCCGACTTATACCACAACGGATAAGAAGCATGAATGCGTAACGGTAATCAAATTATCAAACTGGAGGCAATAATGAGAACAAAAGACTCACTCGTAACAAAGTAAAAAATTAAAAATACTCACGTAAAAAGCCAACTGAAAATCCAAACCAGGCTTTACCCAAAATTAAGGGTTTAGTAAAGAGAGAAAGATAGCGAAGAGAAGAAGTCGTTCTATCCTGGAATATTGCCCTGCTGTGAAAATATCACAAGAATAGATCAATGGTGGCCTAGTGGTAACAGCCCCGACTTACGAGTTGTAGGTCATGGGTTCGAACCCAGGCAGGCGCTTTACTTTGTGTAAATAATTTTATCACCACCGCTCTCAAAACGGTGAAGGAAAACATCGTGAGAAACCCGGCATGTCCTAGAACCAAAAATTCAAAGACGTGTGACATCTCCGCACTCGGCCCGCGTAGATTACCGCCCACTCCTTCTCGATTAGAGGAGACCTGTGTCTTAGCAATGGGAACATTAAAGGCTGATTATGAGTTATGAGTGAAAATATGTAGCACCTCAAAAAGTAGTATGTTTTCTGTTTTGGATTTAAATTTAGCGGACCTTCTGCCCCTGCTTGCTGTATGTCTGTTCAGTGAGACAAGGGAGCTGAGATGTAGCGTTTACTCATCCATACCGAACACAGGTATTCATGGACGCTTACAGCTGCATAGTAATTGTATTAGAAGCGGCTACATCTGGCTACATTGTTTCGTCTAAGTGTTTCGACACTACATCTAGATAATATAAGCACTAAGCACTCTAGCTATATATATATATTATTTTTTTTATTACTGATTGGGCTTGCTCTTGTCCTCGACCTCGCCTGATGGAAAGCGATGGATGAAGTCTATGATGGAATTAGCGTGCCCAGAAGATGCCTGTTTACTCTTGCTTTAAAGGCAGACGGGTGATATGTGGAAGGGAACACAGACGCTGGAAGAGAGTTCCACACTTTGGCTGTGGGTATAATAAATGTGGAGGAAAAGCACTGAGTACGACTGGACGGGATATCAACCAAGTACGCATGGTACCTTGCAGTACGCGTGGTAGTCCGGTAATAAAAGGGCGATGGTGGGATCAGGTCATGGAGCACCTGCGCACACTCTCCTACGTACAGTCTGTAGAAGAACTACAGGCAACCAACATTACCTTAATAAAGGCGTTCTGTTACAGTCAAGGAGCTTAAATAGTATCTACTTACTAATTTCATCATTCCGCTAAATCAGCCGACATTTCCAGTACAATGACAGTAGGTAATGTAAAGGTACTCGTAGTCGGCAAAAGGGAACCTTACATCATGCCGGCTAGCAGAAAAAAGATTCTGGTTAGATTCGATCACTCAAGCGAATTTAAAATCAGTTTAAAAATTTTAGAACGAGGCGATTATTTTAGTGTAAGACAGATTTGTTTTGGTCGCGCTGAAGTGAACACGTCTTCGCACCCACTATTACGGAAAAAATGTGGAAAAACGAGAAAAAACAGCTTCATAAATATATAAATGGCGCATCAATCAGATATATAGCTTATCTTTGTGAAACAAACAAATTAAACGATCCATTTTACGATGACCACATCGAGCACTCTTTATTATTTGGTAGTTATAACTGTTAGACTAAGTAAATAAGTACCTAATCATTTAATTACAAAAAACTTAGCTCTACTAGGTAACATCAGTGTTGTTTCAATAAGGGATGGGTATGTATGGCTATTATAGATGGGTAAGACCTCTGCCCTTCAAACTAGGAAAATCCTGTATCTTGAAGGACAGTGAACTTTAGTGGGATTGACACGTTTTTCAAAATATTTAAAATTGGGTAATAACTCTGATTTGAATGTGATGTCATGTGTTGATGTTGATGTGATGTTGTTTTACTGAGTGGGTTTAAGGGTTATTTGTGAGGAGTGTTTGTGTCAGTGTGAGTGTGTTGCAGTGGGGCTTAAGGTCAGTTGGTGTTTGTGTGTGAGTGTGATATACTAAGTTTGTAATTAACTATAGTAAAGTACAGACCTATTATTTAACTAAAGATCACTTGGTGATTGACTTCTGTGCAATGGATCTCAGTTCGATTCCCAAAGCAAAATACTTTTTTTCTTTAATGTGTCTCAATTTGCATTGTAAGTATATTCTGTAGGTGAAATACTGAAGGTACCTTATAATTCTTGTTGAAAAAGGGGACGTTATTTTTATAAAGACGTCTTCTTCTCGAGGAAGTCAGAGTAAATCAGATACACATCTTTATCCGTGGAATAAACTTCACGTCTGACAGTTTTTTCATGAAAACACAAAGTTTGGTCGAATTCGCCCTTAGTTGGTTTTACTTGCAATCTTGAACTCATCTTAACGACAGTTTTTTCATGAAAATATTGTCAAAATTCGAAATTGATTCGCAGGGTCAGAGTTAAACGAGGAAAAAGTATGAAAGGATCGTAGCAGGTAGCTTTCTTTAGTTTCTGCCTACCCCCAAAGGAATAAGGCGTGTTTTTATGTATTTATGTATGTATGTCAGACTTATGTACCATTATTGGCATAAAAGTTTGGTCGAATTCGCCCTTAGTTGGTTCTACTTGCAATCTTGAACTCATCCTAACTCAAGGAAAGGAAAACTAAGAAATTCGCTGACGACCTATAAATCAAACAGCTAAGTTAACAATCGTCCCACTAGATGGAGTTAAACGCAAATAATACGGTTCTTCCTTGCTCCCAATTTATCTTACGGTCACCGATCCTGAATGACGTCATATTATAGACGTTGATGGGTGATAGCTTATTAGACTGGTTACAGCGGTGTTAGGTTCGATTCTCGGTCTATGTAGGTAATGCAATTTGCATAATGCATTGGCCAGAGAATTTTGCTATTGAACAAAATTGAGTTATTCAATATGACTTTTATATTAATGAGATACATACGTAAATGGCTAATTAAAGTGGCCTCAATAATTATAAAGTTATGAGTAAATAGAAATGATTGCATAAATAAATTCTTACCTCATTCAATTCAAAACGGGTTCAAGATAATAATTTAATTATTTGTAGTTATTTAATTGATTCCAATTATTTTGGTGAGTAAATAAATAAATGATCTAGTTAATAACACTATAATTACATCCATAATCAAATAAAAGCTTCACGGTTATGGATTTAAATAGAATTCCTCGTAGGTACCTACTATTAGTGATTGGCATAATTATACATTTTACGCTACGGGGTCGCAGGTTCAATTCCTACATTGAGCAAGTTAATAATGGTTCCGGGATGCGTTGGTAAGTAAAATTGTGTTATTCTTTCAGGAAAAAAATGCGGACTCAATGTGCTAGAATGGCTTCAAATGAAAATGATAAATGACTTTATTTCTGTAAGTAAGCTTACTTGTAACCTATTTTGTACAAACACTTTTACGTTTCGTATCTGACTACTCGAAGAAGACAAACTCGGTGTCACAGTCTCTTTTAAAGTCCACACATAATCTTGGTCAGATCGTGTGAAGACTATGACACCGAGCTAATTTTTTAGTTTGAGTTTGAGTTTATGTAAATTGGTGTCTGAAATGGTCTTCTGAAGAAAGAACCACACACCGATTGAGTGGACCTGGCCAGTCAGTGCACGCATTTGTCAGTGATCGTGCAGCTCAACTCAGAACTTAAGAGGGGTCTCACCAGTCCACTAGAGCCACTCCTTTAAATAAATATTATCTCGTGACTGAGAAGGAATTATGAAAAACGACTCAATCAGCAACCTCGGTAAGTGTGTCTAGAATTTTCTAATTATAAAGTTTTAAAGTTCCTTTTATAAAGTTATTGAGACACGAAGCAACAAAATTCGATCTAAAGGAAAACGGCCACATTCCTCTAGATCGTATTTTGTCAAAGTTATATTAAAATTACAGCTACAACAAGGTCTGTGCGTCTGTTCCAGCTCATGTAGGCAGGGAATGTGTGGGTGACCAAACACGCCAGATAAAATACTTAATTGACACAAGAAACATTATTTTAAGAAAACAGTATTTAAAGCATTACAAGATTAGACAAGACACAAACAGTACTAATCAGTGTACAACGCAACATAACGGCATTCGAACCAATCGAATCCGCGGGTTACGAACCTAATTGCCCCCTATAAGTTATATAAGGAAGCGGGCGTTGTTTCCGGCGCGCGCGCAGCTACGTGATTCATACTAGTGTGACTGTGAGTGATGGTGGACTGAGACAGTTTGGAGGTCAATGTCGAGACGGTTTAGTGCTACTGTTTAGGAGCTAGTATTTGGGAAGGCAAGGATATACCTGGAGGCTTTCACCAGCTGGTGTTCAGACGCAAAAATCTAGCATTTTTGCGTACATGGAAAACATTGACTTTTAAAATGGTACATTATGGCATAAGATCGAGAGAAAACAAGCTGATATTTCAACTTAAATGGAGATGGGCAGGCCACATTTAGGGGCTAGAATCACAACGATGGGCCCAGGTCGTGACCAACTGGACACCCAGAAATGAGAATAGAAAGAGATAACTGGCAAACGGGCAAGTACAGCCAGATTACGTGACGAATGGAAACATTTGTAGGAGGCCTTTGGAGAAGAAACACATCATGAACCCCTAACTTACTGTAGAATTACAAGAAACAGAACGTTTACAATTTATAAAAGAATGGTCATCTTTTTTTCTCATATCGGCTTGAACAATTTAAGAATAGTTCATGCTGTGAATGATAAAAATCAGCTAGTGATCAAGATGTTTTCGTGGTTATTATGAATCGCCAGTCTCCCCAGAGGATTTTATAATGCACCCAAAAGAAGGTTAACTAGCGGTCTTTCTAATAATAATTTGAAAATGACATCACTGTTATTATGACATCGATGTGATAAATTGCAGATTGCAGAACAGATTGTTATCGTGACGCAATATTTACAATTTTGGAAGGTCATTGTCGAGACATTTCCGGTTTCATTAAAATGTTGTGTTAATATGCAATGCATGGAATCACAAAGTGTGTGTCATACGAGCAAATTAAACAGGTTACCTGTTCTCTATGTTCATGTTTGAGTTAAAATCACGAATGTTTTGCTACCTTAGGATCTTGGGCAAGTGATAACGTTAGTTGAAAAACATATTAGGTATATATTTTGCTGTATGGATAACAGCCGTCCAAATATATCTGTTACAACTTTTCCAACTTTAGAAAAATGGAATAGATATTCCACCATCATAATTAATCTTTAATACCTAGATCAAGTAGGTATATGGAAAAGGGACTTCTATATTATTTTCTGAAGAAACTATTGAACCTTCATAAATGAATTCCACGAGTTTTAGAAATGTGTTAAGTGCGAACTAACTATTTATTTGTATTATTTTATTTATTAAAACTTTATGCACAAGTAAAAAAAATACTGTACAAAAGCGGACTTAATGCCTGAAGCATTTTCTACCAGCCAACTTTATTTTGTATTTCAATAGTAAGTAAATAATCGTTATTTTTATTTCTACATTAACAAGTATGTAAATAGCAGTGTGACAGCGTATTGAATTCAGACGTGACTAGTGGCACGTGTCAATTCGCACTTAAATAAATATTTACTTGGAACAGAAATAGAAGTGAAGTAACCGTTTTTTTTTTAAATACTTCTTGGCTTATTGACCTAGTGGCTATAACTGCAAAGGCCGTTAGTATTTGAGGAGATTGGCTTGAGATTGGTTCAAGTTGAAATACAATAATATGTACGATCTTAGAGCAAAGTAGTACATAAAGTCGTGATTTCAAAATCTGGCAAGTCGAGCTTTGCAATTGGTGCTGCAATATTATTTAAATTACACTACATTATTCTATTGCATAGTCATACTCACACAGCAACATTAATTTAATAGGTAATGGTAGCAATAAAATAACTATGAATCTTTAGATACTCTCCAAATACACCAGGTAGTGATTAAAAAATTTTTACCCATCTTATCTACAAACAAATTAAAATCTAGTATTACAGGCGTTCATCATTCTACAAACTGCGATGGGAAATAGGTTAGCGCCGACAATGCACGAGCAACATGACATTATGCATTGTTGCCATCTGTATACCCAACAAGCCACAGGTTGGCTACAAGTGGTTTCGTATGACGGCGAATCTTGGAGCTTTCTGGGGTATTTCATAACTGGAATTTATTTGTGCGATAGTAGTAATTGTATTGGTCCGATATCTTGACTCATTGTATTTTTGAAAGCGGTTTGGCGAATCAATAACTAATAAGATTCTGTCTGAGGACCTTAAAAATGGAGACTAAGTATGGTATATATTTAAAGGCTATGTATTTAACTGACTGTATCATAATCACCTAATGTTTTGGCCAAAAGTGGTGATAACGGTGTCATAATGGCAAAGTGATAACTCTGCAGTCATTTGTTTTAGGAGCCAATGGAACAATCGTGTGCTGCAGCCAAACAAAACGGCGACTAAATAAAATTCAGTTATGCTGACGTATTGATAAGTTATGTTGATAGAAGAACGCCAGAAATAGATAATGACGTAATCAAGAAAAATGAAAATAAAAACAGTTAAAACAAACTAACGATGACTGGAGGCGGAACGCGTGAGGGAGAGGCATTCTGTGCGCCCTCACGCCCCTAGTCGCCGCAGATGTCCGGAGTCTATAGCCGATTCGCGGCCACCGTAGGCGCGGGCTTGCGGACGGCGAGCAATTGGCAGCTCGCCGTCCGGTAAGGACCTGGCCCGGGTCGTCAATGCGTTGTGTTCCACGCGCGCCTCAAAGAGATGTTTAGCATGAACTGACTGGGTCTACTAGGATCGATGCTACCCAGGGTTGCGGGTTTGTCCGAAAGTGATACCGTGGCCCTGGCACACAGGCAACTGAAAGAACACGGGTGGGTTTTATTCAGTAAAAGTCTGACACGCCCTGAGCTCCGCCCAGAGCGAGAGAAGTTATTTGATAACTTCCCACCCCAAAAAAAAAAAACGATGACTAAAAAGACAGTAAATGAAATTGGAAATGGCTTATTTCTCAAAACATCACAAAGATTTGTAGCAACACGTTTCCAAAGTCCAATTTCCGTTTAAGAAAACCAGGTTTTCACAGCAATAAATTGAAATTGTCCTGAAAATTTCGAATAAATGGTTAACATTAACATCCCGTGTCGATATTCGTAACTGTAACATTTATTACGAGCTCTTAATATTTTATCGCCGTTTGAGAATCCATTTGAGCATCGAAACTGTAGTCCACATTTTCAATATTATTTCATATGGTTATAACATGATTATAACGGAGTTTCTTCGTTTTCCTTTATTATTCATTCGTTTTTGAATTGCATTTTTTATTGAATCATAGTTTAGATGTATTAGTTGCTTTACTATCTACTATGTATAAATATTGTGGGGTCTTTTTGTAACTAGGGATTGTACTTACTTTTTTTTTATTGATTGAAAAAAAAAGCAACTAGACTCTTAATCATCATAATTTTAATTGCACTTTTTAAGGTTGTAAGTACCTATTAAGCTTGGTAGTTTTACTAGAACATAAAAATTATTACGAGTTTTTGTAAAGCCTCATTTTAATGTTCATAACCTAAAAAACTTGCACTTACTCGCTAGTGTTAATATATTTCAACTGTAGTCTAACTTTGACACGCAAGCATCGCGTGCTAGTGTTACCTCACTAAAGATTTATGTTCAGTGTTGCCAACTGCGAAAATGGTAAAAATGAGTTTGCGCTCGGAAGGTCGAATGGGACAATGCTCCGAGGAGTTTAAGCTATATTTTTAACAAACCTCATTCTACAGAATTGCTATAATAGTGCCTGGAATCATAATTCTTTATGTTGAAATACGTTTATGGCTGGCTGTAAATGGCTCGGGTTTGTAATAAATGACTAGGGCAACTAATAATTTACAAAGAGTTATTTTGTGTAATAAATAGTAAAGAAGAAAAACAAATACTGAAACAGAAATGATGTAAAATATTACATATATTTTGAGTCATTTATATTTATAAGACTCGCAAAATCTCAATAATCAAAAAGAAGACCTCAGTAAATAATTCGACCCTAGATTAAATTATTAAAATAGTATAAACAACCATAACTCCCAATTTCGGAATCACAATTCCAAACACCGACGATTTAAACTTCCACACCATAAATATTATCTACCTTAGTATCTATTCTAACTTTTCAATTGTATTCGAACGACTATTATCCTATTCTCTAATTTCTAGATCGTAGAATCCGGCATTGTAAAGGTAAATCATATTTACCGGTAAAGGAACGTACTCATTGTTTCTCTCATCCGGTATTCAAGAATTACCGGGCAGGTATTCGACCTTGAATTTGTGTCCTTCGTTTGTACCCTTGACTTCGTTAATGTCTTCATAATCCGGTTTAATGTTAATTATAAGCCATGTGGTTGTGTAATTGATAATGATTGGGGTAATCCTGGGATTTATGTCTGGGGTAAAAGTTATACAATAAAATGAAAAATGGTATACTTTTAAGTGAAAATTTATATTTTGGAAGCGATGCTCTCTGAAATTGTGCTGTTTACATGTGATACAATTTTATTTTATTTTCCAGTTTTTTTTTTTTTGTTTTTGGTCGTAATCTATTCTATTGTCTTTTTATGGTCTGTAATCTCCCTAATTTAACTAAGTTTATTCTATCCCTATATCCGTTATTTTATTTTATGCATTTCTATATCTGTTTCCTATATGTTTTCACTCCAATCATCTCCAGTCTTTACCAAGCTCTTCTATATCTACCTACTAACCAGCTAAGTCTTCCAATTCTGATCCATCATTTTATTATACGTTCATTTCTTCTACAAACATGCTCAGTCAGCTTCAATTAACAATGTTCTAAAACTCAGCTTTCAATCCAGAATGCATTTTCATTTCACTAAACCAACTTTGTTTCAGCTTTTGATGACTCAAGCAAATTTAAGTTAATATGAATTCAATTTATACAGAAAATAACACGTTTGCGTATTATTTGTACTTAATTGGAAATTTTAATTTGATGTCTTGATGACAAAATAACAACGGTCACTTGTTTTAGTATATAATTAATGTTTGCGCTTATTTTGTTTTTGGTTATAACATTCCCCAGAGTTTAATTTAAGTATGGAAGACATGCATGTTTCGCTATATATTTCGACTGTTTCGTTTTGAGGCACAATTACAAAGAGGCCTAGTATTTGACTGTAGTCGTATAAGTTGGTCCATGTTAATCATATCTTCAGCAATTTAAAAAACTGGACCGTAATTCTGAGTGTAACTATGACACTCATTCTTAATTCATGATTAGATAGCTGAGTCATGTACACGGAAATGTACCTAACGTGTTGGTTTTGGATGTTTCAGAAACTAAAACTAATAAATAAAATAATGTTACTAGACGAATAGCAATTTTCTTTGCAGATGATTCTAGAATACATACTGAAGGAAATGAAACGTTTTAAAGACCACAGGCGTTTAATAGTTACAAGATAGAAAACTAACATTATCACTATCTTGATATTATCATTCATAACTCTTTTCATGATACTAGGACAAATACTGAAAGCAATAATTTTATCGTTTCTTCAACTAGACTAGATAGAATGTGTATGAGAAATACAATTCGTATCAATTCTGAAATCTATCATAATAGAACAAAAACTAAAAATAATGAAACTATCTTTACCACTATGCTCTAGTTCACCAAGTAGAATCCTACCAAAATGACGATGAAAACAGGAGTTTCGTATCAATTCTGAAATCTCTCATAAATGATACTAGAACAACAATTGAAAATAATGAAACTATCTCAAATACTCGAGTCGATAACAGATCTAGAATCGTTACAAAACTGAGACGCGCGCGCCGATAGCCGCGGTATGCGACGGACATAATTATAGTCTTACTTGCGTGCTTTCTTTTTGCTTCTCTCGCTTAGGACTTGCGGACATATTGCTTTGTTTAAACGATTCCAGAGATGAGTTTAAATTTGTATGTATGTCGTTTTAATTGGCATACCAACATGGGAAAGATAAATTTCGTGTTTGACTATGTTTATGTATGACAAAAAGGATTTGTAAGTCTCTACAATTACTATCAAGCCATGAATTCAGATAGATTACCTAATATCGAAATTATATGTATATCTAAATTCTAAATGGAAATCATTGTGCAGGTGCATTCAGTTGCTTTGCAAAATCGTTTGCCATTTATGTTCCGCATATTTGTTTGTGTCTTTGTTTGAAAGTACCATCCTGTTAGCATACTTCTTCTTTTAGAGTTTCCAAGTTAATGAAATTGGCTTCATGTCCCAGACATAGTAAATGAGAATAAATATTATACGCATTTTAAATTGTGTGAAATATATTATATTAATTAAGATTTTTGATAACTTTAATAGCATTAGATTCTAATCTCTGCAGGTGGATAAGGAACCTGTTATGAACAATGTCAAAATAATTAACTGAGCCAATAATTTGATGTTGATCCGATACGTCAGGCCGTAATATATTGAGATCATAAAGTCGCACGAGTGTGTCCAACGCACACGCGATTTGACCACCTAGGTTTTTAATCTTACTAACATCGTTGCTATAGATGGATACCTACCTACTTGGTATAAAATGGCTGCATAGACTCATCTAGAATTATCTCATATTCTTCTTCTTCTTTTTAGCGTATCGATGGCAAAAAGTTTATTCAAGGTTATTGGTAAAACACTAGCAACCTTGTATTACTAACTTCATAAACAACAACTTTTGTTCTATGACTTTTTACAAAATACATAGCAAAAACAAATCGACCCTAATTCAACACTATTCGTTTTTGTGTTTCTAACTCATAAATATTATTTTTTTAATAACCAAGCCCTCGCTTGCCACTTGACTGAAATGATGAAATGCTTACTTTGTCATAGCGACTGTACTACTCTGCTAGCCCTGCGTGAGACCACTCGTCTTATGTTATATTAGTAATTCACACCTTCCAATATATAAAGAAAAGGATAATAAATATATTAAAATCCTTTAGAACGGCCTATCTTTTGATGCCCCCTTTTACATACACGTATAATACATTTACCAAAACCAAATTTGCAAGATTTCGTTGTTTACATTTAGAGCGTTGAATTTAAATATTTTTATTTTTGTATGAAAGTCTGATGAATTAAAATCTTATGAATTATTAAAAGTCATAGAACAAAAGTTGTTATTTATAATGTTAGTAATGAGAGGTTTTAAGTGTTTTATCAATAACCAGGTACAGGGTTATGTAAATTAAATTGTTGGGCTTAAATATAATATGTTGGGCCCAAAATTCAGTTACGCGAACTGCACTCACTGACGCAGTCATAAGGTCATCAAGTGCACAGGTGACAGGGTATGCGGCTCAAAATGGAAGGTGGGCCATTGTCTGGAATACATACTGCAAACAAATAGGAAAAAAATAGGAAATGCTAAGCTGAAGTGGGACTGGGCTGGCCACGTCTGCCGTATGCCCCCCAATGAGCTGTGGGTAAAAATAACCACTATTGGAGCCCTGACACAGCCAAAAGGCGTCGCGATAGGCCCAGTAGAAGATGGCGGGACGAGTTGGAGAAAACAAACGACCAGTGGTCCACATTAGCCCCGGATCGAAAGAGGTGGAAGTCATGCGGAAAGGCCTTTCCCCAGCAGTGGGATGATGCAGGCTAACAGTAACAGGAGCAGGAAACAAATATATGTGAGTAACTCATGTGAATTAATAGTATAATACATTATTGCAAAGGCCGGGAACTAGGCAATTGCAGGTCGAGTATTAGTATTAAGGTCGAGCCGTAGGCGAGGACTTCACTAATACGAGACAGGCAATTGCGATTTCCGCCGAGGCATATATAGTGCTTTTCTCAAAAGAATGCAGGGAAATAAAACATACTTTTATATTATACATTTAATTTAATTAATATTAAAAGTTACATTAGTTATATTGGGGCAATTACTAAAAGAAAATGTTATTAATTTCCCCGGTACATTTATGTTTGTTTGTTGAACTTCTGATGAGGTTTCCAGGTGGGCATTGGATGTAGTGGTAGATGGCTGAAGTATGTAAATCAGGGATGGGCCGAAATTCGGTTCACATTCGGTTCAACCGAATTTCGGCAGCTTTAACCGAACTTCGGCATTCGGCCGAAATTCGGTTCAGATGCCAAACATTCGGCACAAGAAAAATAATACCTACTTGCACTATTTTGACAGAAATTTAATAGAATTAGAATAGCATTAGTGTAAAATTAAATTATATCTTTTACTCTCTCAGGGTCATTTATTTTAGCTAGGAATATTGTAAATGTAAACCTTAAATTAAATCAGTTCTTCTTATTAGTCTTGAAAATTTCTGCCTAATTAATTAGACATAAAAAATAGGCATACTATTACAAAAATTAAATAAACTTAGTATTCTTCTAACAAACATCTGGATTACAATTCGTAAATTGAATAAAATAAATCACGTTATTGGTTCACAAATTAAACATTAATTAACATCAAGTATTTTTTATTACAATCAAATTAAACAAACTTCTCATCTACCTACTCACACATATTTAAAATTTACTAGATGCAGGTTATGGTTCAAAAACACCAAAGACTCTGCCTTATCTTTCAGAAGTTTGTTACGTTTTTTTTTTTTATATATATACGTTTCCTGCCTCCGAAAAAAGTCGCTCAGAATATACAGAGCTTCCAGCAGTGCTATTCTGTAAAAATCTCACCGTGAAAACACAGGTGAAGTGAGCTGTCACTCCATTGATGCTAGCGATTGACACTGTGTATTGATGCTCACGTCACCTGAGTTTTCACGGTGAGATTTTTACAGAATAGATTGGCAGGAGCTGGGGAGCCGGGAGCACGATGTGCGGGCGGGGTACATCTAGCAATAATTGAAGTAAATGCGTAAACAAGTCACGACGTGTCGCTCTCGAGAAAGCGCGCGAAATTTAACCGAAGTTCGGCCGAACTTTTCATTTTAACCGAATGTTCGGCCGAAGTTCGGATTCGGTTCAAACCACATTCGGCCCATCTCTAGTATTTATTAACCCCAGCACGCCATTTCATACAACATTGCTGGAGCGTTGTAATGTTCCAAATTCAAAAAACGCTCCTGCAATGGATTTGATTTTCTTTGTCCATAAATTCGATACTTCGCGTGTTCTTTTATCGAAAATAATGACAACATTTCCTTGCATGTTTGAGAAAATAATATTCTAAACCTATTAGAGCCGTTTTCTGTCGCCAAGTCATCGCAGGAGTGGTGTCATGGTTAAAAGATTATCTAGCCTGTCACCAACGTAGAGGGGCTAAACTGTCTGGCATGCGTCAGACGTTTTGAAACACTCACTATTCTATGTATAGACTTGTAAAGCTATTCCTCTGTGTAAAGTAGAGCTACAGATTATTTTATTAAACTTCATGCCCGTTCTCACTAACAATAGGTGACACCTACAAAAATGCCAAAATAAAAGCGCATTGCTGATTTCCAAGGCTCGACTCAGCGTTGAGAGTCGCAAATCCAACAGTGCAACTATATTTAGGCGTTCATTTATGTATGTATAACGCTGTGTAAACACATGCACTACTTTAAACCGTGTATTTAGGTTCTACCTAGACAAAAAAGGGCAGTTTTGCAACGTACTGTAATAAACATATCTATAAGAAAATATTGTTTAATAAGTGTGTTTTAGTTTAACTTACCAAAAGATTTAAAATTATTACAGGGTAAAAACAAAATTGAAAGAATGGCTTCTAAAGTGTTTCTTTTTATATTATTAAGGAATTTATGGCCATAAAAATTGAAAATTAATATAATATGTATTTTTTTTTATGTGGGGGTTCCTACTATGGGTACTCCTCTGCCTAACCTTTCGGGGAAACAAGGCGTGATGTTATGTTAAGTGTTATTTATTATAATAAATAGTACATTACTTACCAAGGGCTGTAAAAGAAGCCCTCTATCGCATATTTACAACCCTCGCCTACGGCTCGGGTCACAAATACCTGCGATTTCGGGTTTTCTTTTTTACTGCCCGCGTGGTGAGTACACAATTTTACGTCTTCACCTGGCCATAATGCGAGTTTTACCGTAAGCGTAGCGTGCAGTAAAACTCACATTATGGCCAGGTGTGACGTAAAGAATATTAACCATATAAATTAGTAAATTAAATAGTGAATAATTGCATGGTAATAATAAGAATGTAAGGAAACTTAATAAAAATTTGCACGCTTGTTAGCAGGCAGAATACAATGACACTTAGGTTATAAGATCTCACCTTTACGAAAACAATTATTTCTAGCAAATAAACGTTTGATTTGATGATTAATTTGATTTAAGTGAAAACGGGCATACGTATCAGTTAAGATCCAATCTAACTGCATTGTGTGACAATGGTAACACTGAGTTCATGCAATTTGCAAAATTTTGTCTTCAAAACTGTGTTGACTGCCTTGGTAGCTCATATACCAACGTTTAGTTCAACTTACTGATTTACGAACCAATCAAGTATTTTTAAGCAATTACGTCACAAAAAGGAGGAGTGTGTGGAATTATAATGACCGTTGTGCAAGTGAGCGCAAATAAATTCGTTTTTAAGCCATCCTACTGGTTCTAGAGTTAAACAATCGCTTGCATCATCCATCAATGCTTGTCTATAAAACCGGAATATTTTTGGCTGTTATTCGTTGTTCTACGAAGCTATTGTCTAACTGAGATTGAGTGAAAAAGACTGAAATTATGATTGTAATTTGCTTTTCAATGTTATTTAAAACCTCCAGTGCGTTCGTTTCAAAGTTTTCTCTATTAATAACATGAAATTATATTATTTATTAGTTACCTTCTCGTTACTTTCATTGTCTATTAACAGGGGTTTACTTTGTTTAAAAGAAATAGATAATTTTTATGTGTAGTTTAGAGCAGTAGTGGCGCAGTGGTATCGACCGCGACTTACGAATTGTAGGTCGTAGGTTCTAACCCTGACAGGCGCTTTACTTTGTGTAAATAATTTCATCACCATCACTGCTCTCAAAACGGTGAAGGAAAACATCGTGAGGAAACCTGCATGTCCTAGAACCAGAAATTCGAAGACACGTGACAGCTACCAACCCGCACTGGGCCCGCGTGGTAGATTATGGCCCACTCCCTCTCGAAGAGAGGAGGCTTGTGTTCCAGCAGTGGGAACAATAAATAAGCTGATAAGATATGCATTATTTGTTTTACTGTAGTCCTCGTATGTACCGATGATCCGTACAGAAATGATAAGGTTCCAGTTTATGTGTCTACCTTCCTTTTACCGTTCTAGTAACCGATATTATGCAGGAGGCAATTTGTAGAACAAACTAACTTTAATTATTTCCCTATATATGACTACAACAATTAAACTACCATCCAAACCAGTATAAACACAAACCGCTTTAAACTCTGCCTACCCATTTAACCGATTTAGTCTTCAACAAAGGCCTAAAGACATCAAAGAAAACTGAAACGACACTAAAACTAAACAGCTCCTAATGCTAAAACGGCACAAGTAAGAAACCGATAAAACGTAGGATAATGTAATAATGTAGTGAATTCGAGCGTCCGCTCGTGGATTATTTTCCCAGAGCGCGGCGTAAGCGTAATCTCATAATATGGCGCCCATCCCCCGGCCTTACTTGTTAGGCTTCGCTTATACGCCGCCGTTGTATCCACGTATCAAAATCTCCGAAATTGAGACTTGTAAAGTGATATTCTTCGTTTATTATATGCTGGTATTTCTTCTTCATCTACAGGTAAATTGTACGAAAATGTGACCTGTAGTATAATTTAGGTTATCTATATATGTATGATGTTCTACTGTTTGGCCGATTTTATTATGGATAATTGCTCAAACGTACCTACCTTGTGTGGCAATTCTTTATTCAAATTGCACTGTGTTAACATTCCATAATCTAGTTCATATAGTTTGCATTATTATTGCTGTTGATGTATTTTCGAAGAAATGAGTAAGTAAACAATATAAATTGTATGTATGTCAGTACTTGACAAATTGGCTACTGTTGGGTACCTATATCTGTTTGTGAGATATTCATTGCGAACTTTCCTATATTTTTTACTGAATCCGAATGGACTAGTAAGGTCAGAACATCGTACGAACAGCTAGGCAAATGAAGTAAGAATTTAATGTTTCAATAACTGCAAGAATTAATGGGGACCATAAAAATTATTATTGTTTTTTTTTTTATGTTAATGCAAATACTTTACATCGAAATGCATCTACTTATTTTTACTGATTAAATCGCGTTTGATGTGTTTTTTGCTAATAAAATATTTGTTTTTATGTATGCTTAAGTAGAACTATAATAATACTGGCGATGAATGACCACACACAGTGAGGTAACTCTTAACCGTTTGAGTTCATTTAGATAAAATTCCTATTAATGGAATGAATAAATTGTGCAAAAAACAAAATCGATTGATTTTATATAATAAATAATTTCTTTATATTCTTTCTCAATTTTTGGAACGAAGCTCTTTAACGCAGCTTGAGGTAGGAGATGACTGGTAGAAATCGTCACGTAAGGAAAAGGAATTAGCGTTATGCCCCCTTGCGACTTTCTCTTGTTTTCGTTCTGAAGCATAGTTCCTGACGGGGGTCCCTCGTCAGGGTCCCCCGACTGCACACGTTTTTTTTTAATGTGATACATTTATTGGCGCGCCTTGGCAGTAAAACCGTCTCGTATGCCGTGACGGCAAATGGCATGACGCTGTCATACGGTGATGACCCTACCCCGCTACGCCACTGCTCTCGACTCCCTTGTGTGTGCGCGCGCGTACACTATATAGGTACTTTGTTGCTTCTGCGTAATTTTTGTGAGTTTTTTTTATTTTCTATATTTTTTTTTTGTTGTTTCTCAACTGTCGCACGTCCCGTGACGGCCAACTTCTTTTTGTTCCTCTTTCTTATACATTAAACAAGTAAACAAACTATGAATGAAAACATGCAGAATATAGACTAGAGTTGCATTGAATCACCAAATTATCACAAGCTATGCTATCATTCGTTTATCATTATGTCATGCGAGATAAGACTGCGCTATATCTGTGCTAAATTTTCTACTTTCTTGTGCGAATTCGTTTAGACGGCCTTGAGATTTAGAGATTATAACTTGCACAGTTTTCATATAGATACATAATATGTAGTTGTTACATCTTCATGGTCGGAAGCAATGCCATACTTAAGTATTTCTTTACTAGTTATCTATACATTGGATAAGTAAATGTTCAGATCATATTACATTTTTTCCTGTTATTGATCTAATTTAGTTTAAATATTATAAGGATGCAAAAAGTAAAAAAAAAAATGTTATCCTGAAAAACGTTTGTACTTGGGACTGCTGCAAAAAAGAAAAACATTTTTACGTAATATCCGATATTTAAAAAAATCATAAAATAAAATAAAAACTTTTTAATTCTGACTTTGAAATCCATAGAATGTAAAATTATTTATCGTTAGTAGAGTATAACCCTATATTAGAAACTATTTTTTAGGGTTCGGTACCAAAATCGTAAAATAAACCCTTATGATGCGACTCAGTCTGTCTGTCCGTCTGTCACAGCTGCATATCTCAAGAACTTGTAACGCTATCAACTTGAAATGTGGTTTAGTTTTAGATGACGTTTGTCCAACTATTTTGCAAAAAGGAAGATACATATTTTTTTTTTTTTTTGCAACAATTCCTGAAAAATTCGGGGGTCTTAATAATTCGACATAGGGCTACTAAAATATGTGGGATATCTATGAAAGGGCGCTTCTTGGACATTCTCAAATTTTGTTTAAGCCGCATAGTTTAATGTATGTGTAATTTCGAAAAATACCGTTCCCCCTTATCTCCGAAGTTTGCATAGAGTAAAATATGAAATCATTCTATGTGATTGAAGTTTATGTGAAGATTACATGAAAAATAAAACGATGTCTCTAAATAGCACACTTTTCTAATATTGCAGTTTTAGATCAGCGCCATCTCTTGACCGATAGTAGAACGAATGTAATTTTTTTGATGATTTTTGATGGTACGGAACCCTCAGTGCGCGAGTCCGACTCGCTCTTGACCGGATTTAGTAATATTATACTTCCTCTTATCTTGTCATAATAATAATATACGGGTCTGTCCATCACTCTTTCATGTTAGTAACATCAAGACCGTCCTATATCTCACCACCGCTATGAAACACTAGATTTTCCATCTCTTTTCTATCTGTTTCTTTGTCTTCTTTCCTAAAAACCTCAATTTTACGAACAGTTTTCTTTTCAGGCATGTTCTGTTCCTAATATTTCTTTATATATATAATAATCCATGGGCTAAAATCGTGCTACTCAAAACCACGGAAGGAGTTAGCCATCCTTATCTTTAGGATCCGCTGCGGTTAATGTTGGATAAGCCGCAAAATCTGCAAGGTATCCGGAAAGGCAAAGGATGGTATGGAATACGGAATTAATGTTTACTTAGTCATTTTGTAAGCTATCTTTGAGAGTCGGTTTGTTAATTTTGAAATATTTAGCATTTGGAATCCCTTGTTCCGCGGAATTATGTAAAATAATTATATAATCATTTGAACATAGTGTCAATATACAGGAACTCATTTATATAATGTTCAACTGTATTTGTATAATGTTCAACAACTAAGCAAGCTGAATCGGTTAAAAAGTTTCATCGACAGTTTGTTGCTGTCCTAATCATTCTCTTTTTATTCCGGTTTTTTTTTATGAAAAACAGCCAATTCTCCGATAAATCAAGTTAATCAGTGTGTTAGCCGTATCTTTCAATAAAAGAAGGAAACATACTACTTCATAATTAGTCATGATTTCAATGAAGTACTTGAGGCATTAACAACGCGTGGTGATACCACTCAACAACTACCTACTCCAAATTCAGTAGATATTATTAGAAGGTATTTATTATTAATATGTCAACTAAAATTATAAAGAATTTCAGAAGCAAGAAGTAATTTATTCAATAGGATACCATGTTCCATAGTTCTGTTAATCCTAAATTATTTCTGGTCCTTACACCTCCACGTTTTAGATAAATGGTCCTACAGAATTTATTACTGTTCCCAATTCGTAAAGGACACAAAGCCTTTTTGGTATTTAGATACAGCGCTATTTTATTTATGAGAGAGTCTCGTGTTTGTACAGCCATGACTAAGCAATCATTGTTAGAAGTAAATTATTACCGAAATTTCCTAAACTAAACCGAAGCATTCTCATAAAATCATGAATGTATTATAAATGTCTAATATTCCCGGGATTACATAAACACATAAGTTTCAATGTTTATAATAATAGCAAGAAATGCTTTGTTATACAAAGAGAATGCTATATTTTATAATAATGCATACCTTATGTTACTTTACATCGTATTTATTTGTTGTTCTGCAAATAATATTAGGTAATAACCTATCATAAATGTCGACTGACTCAGTTTTGACTCAAAATATGTTATTGGGGTAGGTTACGGAAGGCCGAATTTCGGATACAATGCGCATATTCCAAATATGGAACCCTCCCGAATAGTTTGTTTGCAAACACGACCCTATGCCTCTCTATAATCAAATTATAGGCCTACATATTAATAAAAATAGACGAGCATTAACGATGACATATGTCAAATGTCAATTTCATCTAAACGTTTTAGTAATCGCAACCTAATCTTGTTTTAAAATGAAGGGTAGTTTAAAAAAACTAGCTATTTTACTGATAAAAAGAATGTCGCTAAGTGTCACATCAGTCAATATTACCCACTATTTAAAGTCTACAATTTCGCTTGTACCTATTTCCAAAAACTAATCAATTTCTTTAGTTTAACCGAATACAACCTGCTAATAACTATATTTGTAAACCCCTGACTTGATTAACTGTAAAAATGGCATAATCCCACATAAATGGTACAGTGGAATGCTATCATTATTATTTTTATAAAAGCTCGAAATATGGGAAAGTTCTGACCGACAAGTTATAAATTAAAGATGTCAATTTACCGAACCCAAACGTCATTTAATATTTCATGCGGAAAAACGCTACAGTGTGAACGTTTAGTGTGAATTATGCATTATGATTTACGACACAAATGAGGAAGAAAAACGCAGGTAGAAACTGCAAGTGCAGTTCAGGCCTTATAAATTGTTTGTTTTACGGACCGAAATTCCGATAACATCAAGATAATTTTTCGCAATCAGTAATTGTTTATTTATTTTTCTGATAATGTTGATATGCGAATTTTATCTACCCTGCATCATCTTTTTATCTTTCGCGTAATTTGGGTGTTCCTTTAATTTGGTATTTTTGACTGCTTTTTAGTATCTACATCATTAATCATAATATTATTTTGTACCCTGTGTTAAATTGCCATTCAAAAAACTCAAACTCAAAGCATTTGTTTCAAATAAACCAATTACAGGCACTTTTGAATTGTCAAGGGGTCGGTCAGTCAGAAAGATGAAGCTAGTTGCCCATTCCAAAGCGTAGTAGGTTCCTATGGAGAAGAACGGACAAGAAACTCCTTGGACACTCTTTTAAAACAAAATATTGTTACAAAATATGGGTTACATCAATTTCCTGTAGGTATAAAATAACGTTAAAAGAAGAAATTGTTTTAATGCTGCAATACTATGATTAAATACTGCCGCTGAATTCCATTTATTAAAGAAATTTAGTATTGAAACTACTTTGAACTAAAAGTTTCTGACACTCTAATTTTCTTACTTAGAAGAGAAACTATAAGTAGGCGGCCTGTCTTTTCTATTCCAAGTAAATTTAATTCATCGCATCAAGTTTTTTCAGCTTAATAATTAGTCCTTTGATCCTTTTTCCAACTTTAAAATGGCTTCCTATTATTATAATACGGATGACTGCCGGTTGACCTCTGCAACCCCAAGCGCATTGCATTGACCTTTCCGCCGGCGAAAAACAGCTGCTTAACTAATTTTCTTTTTACCTAATATCAGCAAGAAAATTGCGGTTGAAAAGATCACCTGTGTAAATAGAGGCTATGCAGAGTAAATGAAATAAGGTTTGATGTCAGAAAATGCAATAATTACTGACACAAGTCCTTTAAGGCTGAAAATGGTACAAAAGTGTAATTTTGTGACCAAGAAAATATTTCAGCATTCCGATTCATGATCGTTCTGTTTCATTTTCCGCAAAAATGAATCTTTTGAATCATATTTTTAAAGATATCTTCCCGTTATCTACCGCCGGTATCTTGTATTGTGATTTTGTAAAATGCGTAACATAGGAATTTGAAATGTAAAAGAAGTAACAAATATTTTAGGGGAAAATTGACTCATTTGTATTGATTAAAGCCGGCTGTCAGCAAAAAACAAAGTAGTGTTTGCCGCATGTTATGTTACTGCGGCTTGCTTTAAAATTTCTCTATAACAACAGCCTCGTTTGGAAAATTAAGTAACTATAACTTATAAGACTTTTCAAATTAAGTAATCCTACTAAATTGTTGGTAATTACAACTTAAATAAAATTGTAACAACCGGCATTTCTTCGCTGTCAATAAATCTTGCTCGTTTTATGTTGTAGTAATTCGTACTTGAGTTTTATTGTAGACTTAGCTCATACATCAGTGAAAATAAAGTAAAAGTATTACGTAATATAAATAATGTGTCCTGCGGTCTGTTTGCCGCAGTCTTTTCATTTAATTATTTACGACGTAATAGTTCGTAGCCCAAACTACGTCACCGGTGACGTAACAGGAAAAATGGTAAACGAAACCATCATCTACACAATTATCGCATTACATCACATTTCTCCAAATTTCACACGGACGTTAATTTTTACCCGCACCGCAAATTATTTACCCAGAAATAACACAAAATAATCACGTTGTTTACGCAAAAATAAACACTCAAAAAACATCGGAACTTTAATTTTTCATCGGAAAGTATCAATGGAGAAAGTGCGTGTTGTGATGCTAAAAAGTAACGTTTCTAATTCCACAATAGACGTTCGCCGGCAAATTGAATTTTCTCCCAATTTGACAGCTGTCACATTGACAGATCCCATTTTCAGAGCAAAGGCAACAAAGTGTTCAGCTTACCTTTAACAAGCCGCTGCAGAATAATCTCCTTGTGCTCGTGAGTGTGGGGCTCCCCGATCACCGCGAGCAAATAACATCCCGTGAGAGGGCTCGGTGGGGGCACAGAGGCGGATACCTCCGTCCCCAGAGACAAGGACCTGTCCTCGTCGTGGTCCATCGCCGACGGCGGCGCCGGCGCGACTGCCGACGGTTCGCCCAGGGCTAGCGTGTGAATCGACCGCTCGGCACGAGAACTCCGATCGGAATGGATTGGAACGGCCTGTGAGGTAGACACTTGCGCGCGCAACGCTCCGGCATCGACCGCTGGATGTGCGCGACACGCAGACGCGTCGGCGACTCGACTCAACCCCAAAACCGTCTTTTCGTTCTAACTTAACATTTCTTTTATATGAAAGATAGAGATGGAATATGTCGTAGGGCGTATACAGAGGCCGCTGTAGGTTTTTCAGCGCACACGTGATCTGCATTGCGTCTAAACAACCCGGCTAAATAACCTCGGACCGGTGGCTCAGCTGTTCAACAGAATGCCATGGCTGTAACAATCGATAATGATATAATCGGAATGACTTGACATTATGGCGTTTGGTCAGTTGACTTTAAAGAAGGCTCTATTAACAGCCGGTTGCGGAGGCTCGGGTCCGGGGCTCCGGGCAATATGTCTGCGCAGGACTGCAGTGACATGTCCCATTTGTTTTCCTGACATTTATCACTTTTCTACAACCAACTTAATGATTAGTGAACTAAGCAGGGTTGTTTAATTTTTTACATCAATTTTTTCGTTTTCCGCATTGTAGCCATTAGCTGTTTCAGCTTCTTATGAAAATTAGAATATTTTCCTTCTTTTTGTCTGTTATTTTAGGCATGTTTTTGAGTTGGGTCTTTTTTATAACATTAATTTTAAAAATAATGGCATTTCGTTTCTGAGGCCCAGTTCTCTAGTCTATTATACCTAACTTATCGCTTTTACGTGCGTGTAATTTTATTAGATGACTTATCATTGAGTTTGTTTAATTTTGGACATTAATTACTATGAATAAATTTAGGCAGTCTCAAAAATAAGACCTATGTAGGGATATTTTTTTTTATAAATCGGTCCTTCGATAGTTATTATGCGTGCCCAGTTTAATTAATTAGACCAAATTTTTACCTTTTCCAAACTAAGGTAAAAATTGTAAATGGTAGACGTTGCCTTTTTACATCTAGATAGGTAACTTACTTTTAACATAAAGAACCTAATTTGAAATTGGCCCTTCGTTACAAATTATCTGCATTACATGAATGATCCATTTGCCTAGCGTAGTACTAGAACTAGAATATTTTCTACCTATACAAAAATAATAATTGAAGTTTCTGTTTATAATTTCAAAATAATAGCTGTTTACTAAACGCATATGAAAGTATATACGGTGCTTATAACAAAAAAACTTTTTTTTATCAAAATAAACCATTTTTCTTTCTTTATTTCTTTCTTTTTCTTTATCTGTCTGTTCCGGCTAATCTCCGAAAAGCCTAGACCGATTTTGACGGGACTTTCACTGGCAGATAGCTGATGTCGTGATGCTTAGTATACTTTTATTTTAGTAAAAGTCACGCGGGCGAAGGCGAGGACAGCAGCTAATATTAATTATAGTCGATGAGGAGAGCATTTGCAGCCTTGTAAGATAAATGACTTACAAAACAAACAATACAATTTGCAAATAAGTCCTTCAACGCATTAATCAATGAAAACCATCGCTTCATCGCCTCAAGCCGACATTTAGAAGAAGCAACATAAATATCTTGACGCATACTTTCACTATCGGCGCCGGCGCATTGAATCATCAACCGTATTGTTCCGACTGCTCTGATTGCCTACATACGGAGAAAATGCTCTGTTGTTAATCGGCATAGTTATCTACTAGCTGCTCCCCACGGCTTCGCCCGCGTGGTTTTTTCTAAAATAAAAGTAGCCTTAGTTACTCCTTATAACATTAGCCATCTGCCAGTGAAAGTCCCGTCAAAATCGGTCCAGCCGTTTCGGAGATTAGCCGGAAAACAGACAGACAGACAGACAAATCGACAGACAGACAAAAAATTTAAATATTATTTTTTAGTTATAAGTGCCGAATGTCTATCTATATCTAATATATATAATTCTAGTGTCACAGTGTTTGTAACAAAACTCCTCCGAAACGGCTAGACCGATTCTTATGAAATTTTGAGTGTATATTCAGTAGGTCTGAGAATAGGACGTTAACAATTTTTTATACCCCTAAGTGATAAGGATGGTCCAACCCAATTTTTTTTTTGGTTTATTATTTAGCATTAAAAATACATACAACCCTAAATTTTCACCCTTCTACCACTAACCCCTATTTTTTATTACCTAGTGATATTAGTACTGGAAGGATGGTTCAGGTAAGGTTTTAGGTAGGTAGGGTAGGGTAGGCTTGAGTAGGTAGGGTAGGGTAGGTAGGGTACGTAGGGTAGAGGATAGATAGTGATACCCGTGCGAAGCCGGGTCGGGTAAAGCTAGTAATAATATATATAAAATGAGAAACTGACTGACTGACTTGGTGACGTATCAACGCACAGCCGAAACTACTGGGACTAGGAACGTGAAATTTTGCACACGGTTTCCTTTTATAATGTAGGAGAACACTAAGACGGGATTTTGTTTGTATGAAAAATCTTATTCCTTGAGTTAATAAACTTGAAACTTGGCACGAATACTTATCTAAGTAAATTATAAAGTTCATAATTTTTTGTTTTTCTAAACTACACCCAAAAGGGGGATTGGGGGGTGTCAAAGTTTGTATGGAAAAATTTTAAAGAGCGGTGCGATTAATTCGAAACTCATTATTTATACCAAAAACAAAAAATACAACATAATTCGTATCAGGGTTTTTCGAAAATCTAACCCTGACGGGGTAAAAAGGGGTAGTTAATTCTACAGGGAAAGATTTTATTGCATGGCTTAATAAACTCGAAAATTGGTATAGATAACCTAAAATAAAAAAATAGAAATATCACAAAAGACTTTAGAAAAATTAAAACTTTTGGGG
This sequence comes from Dryobota labecula, assembly GCA_947523025.1. Classification (NCBI taxonomy): domain Eukaryota; kingdom Metazoa; phylum Arthropoda; class Insecta; order Lepidoptera; family Noctuidae; genus Dryobota; species Dryobota labecula. The sequence continues at coordinate 24,491,539 of OX383295.1, read as the reverse complement.
TGAAAAACAAAAGGATACAGTTTGTATGAATAAATTAATTTTAAAACTTATTTCGTTGAAATCCACGCAAAATCGCGGGCGATATGTTAAATGACTGACATATCAGAAATTTTGCACAAGGGATTTTGCATACGAATTTTTAAATGTAGGCGAGCTCTAAGTAGGGGTTTTTTGGAAATTCTACCTTAAAAGGGGATGATAAGGAGGTATTTCTATCGTATGGAAAATCTTATTTCTTAAGTTAAGAAACTTGAAACAGCACGAATACATTATTAAATTAATAATAAAATAAAATAAAATAAAATAAAATATCTTTATTTCAGACCTAAGCAGTCCATACGTAGTTAGTGGTTAGTACTTGTCGTTGTTGCGTTTTTCAAAACTACCCCTCAAAGGGATTTTAGAGGGTGCTAAAGTTTGTATGAAAGAATTTCAACGCGGTGTCCTCGAATAACGGTATTAATACTTTTGAAAAAAAATATAGACATAAGTTTTAGGGTTATTCGAAAAACAAGGTAATAAGTTTTTGTAAGAGGGCAGGGTGGAAAGCCCAAGCGGACCCTGAAAGGGAAGTACCTTAAATATTAGCAGCATAAATATTTCAGGAACTACGTCCTCTCCTGGGCCCGCTTTGACTTTCCACCCTGTATACTGCAATAGCTGAAAATAATCCCTTGGTACCCTTTTACCCTTTTGACCCTTTGATTTATCAAAAGTCCAAATCACACGTAGTGTGTGACTTTTTGCTGAGACATTTCTGCGGGATAATGGAGTAACACACTAACAGTAGCAATGAATTTCATTTTGACAGTTCAACAACATTCATTACGTTATTGTGCAGACAACATTTCGAACATATGAAGCAATGGATTAGCAACATCCTTCAAAATCATTAAGATTGTGATTGATAGTACGCACGACTACAAATCAAGCTATACTTTTCCAGTATAAGCTGACTTCTCACTGTACAAGAATATTATACAATGCGAGATCAGCTGATACTGGAAATGTATAGCTTGATTTGTAGCCGTGTGTACGTTACGCAATTAGGTGTGGGTTCTAACAATACTCAAATGTATTTTTTTTTTTTTTCGTTATTTCTTACTTCTGCATTGAACAACTGAATATATTTTGGTAAAATTTAATGGTGAGATAAGTAGGTACGTGGTGGAAAGAACAGTGATGTTATTTTTCATCCGCAAAGTAAAAGACACTTAAAAAAATAGAAGCACCTAGTACTTAAAATACCTGGTGTTAATTATTCCTACCTCGTTTAGTTTTAACATATTTATTTATTTATTAAAACTTTATGCACAAGTAAAAATAATTACTGTACAAAGGCGGGACTTAATGCCTGATGCATTTTCTACCAGTCAACCTCAGGGTGATGCAGAAAAAAAAACATGGTAGATGCAACAAAGGGGATAGATAACTCGAAAAATAATTAATAAATACTAATACATACATACATGTATACAGAATAAACTTTGTCAGGAGCAATACCGATAGGTAGAGGAGAAAACGAATCTAGCAAATCAGCGCTGGTATGATTCTGCCAACTTCTTACGAATATGCTCACGTGCCTTCACCTTAAAAGATAACCGGGTGGTTACCGTCCTGATGTTCAGAGGGTGCGTATTCCAAAGAAAGACCGCCTGGATAAAGAATGAAGTATGAATGAAGCCAGGTCGGTGAGAAGGACATCGTAGAATACGATTGTTGGTGAAACGAAGATTTTTACTAAGGGCACAGCATAAGTATTGAATTTGGGAAGTCAGGTAAGAAGGAGAAATGGGTTGTCGAGAATAGAGAACAACGCAGTCAGAGCCCTCAACTCTCTGCGCTGACGAATGGGTAACCATTTTAAAAGCAGTCGGCGCGCGGATACTTGAACTTACGTAGATTGAAAACGAATCGAATGCAGTTATTGAGAAAGCAGTCAAGTTTATTGAGGAGATTTGCATTCTGGTCATAGTAACACACATCTCCATAGTCAATTATGGGAAATATTAGGGACTGTACAAGCATTGTCGGTAAGCATTGTGTGACGGTAGAAGACAAATTGTGGTCCTTAGCTACGGAACGATTGCACATCCTTGCACGGTGGTAAGTAGATAAATGATTATGTTCGTCATAATGATTCGTCAATGTCCTGGTAATACCGTTTGTTATTACGGTTAATGCGGGGGACCCATGTTCAGCAGTGGACAGTTACAAGCTGATATGATTAATGATACAGTCTGAAAAGCTGTCCTTCCAAATTATATGTCAACCCTTTACCGAAGTACAGCTTCCGGACATTTTCACATCGGATCTTGATCATTTTAAGAAACTGATCAAAAATGTTTGCAGCACGTGCAATTATTTAGGTGTGTTTTAAAAATGGAATGAAGTGTTCGAATATTAACGTATTCATTTGTTTCTTAGTTTATTTGGGTCGATACCATTCGAGATACAAATTTTATAAACGAAGTTAATTTATTAAGGTTCCTTAGTGAGCAAAACTAATTATTACGTAATCTGTAGAACATATTTTATTATAAATTGAAGTCATGTTTCGTGTCTGTCTGTGTGACCACGTTATTCTTCTAAGCTACGCAACAGATTTTGATGCGGTTTTCAACATCATTTTTTTAAATAATTCAGTCCGGAAGTTTACATAATATTAAACTTATATAATTACCAATCTGCCCAGCTTTTCCCCAACTATGTTGGGGTCGGCTTCCAGTCTAACCTAATGCAGCTGAATATCCGGGGCCAATGGCTCAACATGCTTTCCGAGGCATGGAGGAGTCTCGGTATGTAAAGATGATCACCCATCCACAGACCAACCCCGGCAAGTATAGCTTAACCTGATGGATCGACCCGTGCGGCTATTGTTATTTAGCCATGAGCTCTACATAATTCAAATTTATTTATTTATTTATTTAAACTTCATGTACAATAGTGGTACATAGGCGGACTTAATGCCACAAGGCATTCTCTACCAGTCAACCTTTGGGTTAAACATAAAAACATATTTATAGGGTACAAAAATAATGTCTAAAATACTAACTTCTTGATTACGAGAATTTATATACTTTTTTATTGATACTAATACACATATACAAATAAAATAAACTAATAGATATTTTAACAAATACCACCTAATAATAATTACTATGACTATTATTTGTGAGCTATTTAGTCTGACTTATGTAGTGGTTACGAACTTTTCTTTTAAAAGTAAATTTGCTTTCAGCTTTTTTAATGCCAAAAGGTAGCGCGTCCCAGAGCTTTATAGTAGAGATAGCGTAAGAATTTGACATAAAACCGGTACGGTGTGAAGGAATTTGGAGAAGTAGATTCTTAAAAGCTCGTAGGTTACGACTATTAAAACTACCCAACACTTTGAAATAATTCTTTAGATAATCGGGAGCACATGGATCGTTCATAATCGTAAAGAGCAAGCAGAAAGATCTGAGGGACCTCCTGAGTCGGATAGGCAACCATTTAAGCTGAGAACGGGAGGAAGAAATGTGATCGTATTTACGAAGGCCAAAAACAAACCGAATACAATTGTTGAGAAATCGATCCAATTTATTTAGAAGTTCTTGGGAAAGATCAGAACAACAAACATCAGCATAGTCTATATTAGGAAGCACAAGTGACTGGACCAAGGTGAGTTTGGTGCTAGATGGGAGGAAATGCTTGAATCTATAGAAAGACCGCAGTGAGAACGAGACTTTCTGGCTTACCTGAGCCACGTGTTTATTCCAACTCAAACTGCCGTCAATGTACAGACCCAAGTCCTTTACGTGAGGTGAAAGAGAGATAACGGAGTTCTCGTACATCAGTGGCATAAGTTGGCTAGTGTTCACATTCCTCAAATAGTACGAACTACCAATGAGGAATATTATTAATTATATTATACTAGAACAGATTGGACGGTGACCCTCAAACTAGGCATTTGCCTGTATCTTGGGGGACGAAAAATTATAATAAAAGCATTTCGATATTTTGTCAAGTTGTATGCCTAAGCCGTGTGAACCAGGGGCGAATCGTTTGTATTTTATAATACCTTCCACAAATTCACCTACCTTCTTAAAGTAACATAAAAGCTAGTCTGTCTAAAAGCAGTAATTTCAGACGCATTAGAAACGAATTATTGGTTCTGCTAAACTGAAGCAGACTACTTTCGCGTCGATTCTTACTTTTAATTTTTTTATGATGGTTCACCCACACTGAAATTCAGCGAGCTCTCGAGTACTCTATGCTAAGTGATTGGATTACTAGTACTCTACTTGTTAGCGCTTTAATTTAATTTTAATAAATATTAAAGTACCTACGCATGCTCTTCCATACATTTCTTATGGAAGAACGTGTTTTTCAACTGTAAATGTGAGTTGGTCGACTATTACTCGGTAACTTGTGAAGCCTACTTGCAGCTGTGATAGTTTTGCTTTTAACTTCGTTATATATACTACTGCTGTGAATTTTTTCACATATCCAAATACAACCATTTAGCTGGCAGGGGGAGGACACTTGAGTCTAACAAAAATTTGCACTTTAAAGGTTAATATTACTCAAACGGATCCTTGAATCGAATAATGGTTCTCACAACCCACAATATTTTGAACGGCCTATTCTACGATACTCCGCACTATGGGGCAGACGAGAAAAAAATATCATCCTCACTTTACGTGGGGACCCTACAAAAATATATTTTTCAAGATTTTATTTTATCAGTTGTCGCCGTGGTTAATATGTATACTCATACCAAATTACAGCTTTCTAACACTATGAGTCTCTGAGCTAAGCCGCGGACAGACAGATAAACAGACAGACGGACATAGCGAAACTATAACGGTTCCTTGTTTACTACGGAACCCTAAAAAGCATTGGCTCGAAATCTTTAGAAATTTTCTCAAATTACAAATTGAATTGGTGACCGTAATTTATATGACAACAGTGAAAATGTCATCATCTAGTGAGAATGGAGACCCTAATTTGCAGATGGAAGAGAAAAGAAAAGATATAATTTTGAATGTGTTGCCGGCAAGGTCACAAAGCGTTTATTTAAATACTTACGAAAGTTTATGAAGTGAAGCACAGAAAAACGAGTGGATTCGCTTATGGAAGGAGATTTTCTTACGTATGTGTTTTGATTAACTTTCCAAAAAATATCAAAGTTCAACCCTTTGGAGCACATATTCAATGTTAAAAACAACTATACAGACAAGACATAATATAAATATAAAGAAATATGTTTTTAACACACTTATTTTTTGTTTTACAGGTTGCTCAGTTTTTTATTATTTTTTATTATTTGGGATCAGCGGTGCCTGCAGAGGGGATAGAACTGGCTAACATAACAGTGGAAGATTTCGAAACTGATACCCATCTTCAAACCATAAATCTGCCCAATACAAAGACAAATATGGAGAGGGAATTCGTTTTAAGTTGAGAATTTAAAAAAAAAAACAGGTCCTACCAAGATTTACGGCCGAGTGGAGTGGGCACGCTGAGATTTTTTCTCAACTATCAAAACGGAAAATGCACAAGGCAAGTTATAGGCAAAAATAAATTTAGCAACATGCCAAAAGAGGTCGCCACCTATCAAAATTTTCCTAATCCAAAACAGTACACTGGCCATTGTTTCCGAAGAACATCCATTATAACTCGTATATAATGGATCATTTAGCCCCTTGATAACCATCTACTATATCCCACCCCATATCACTATAATTATTGAAGGTTTTAATCCTAGCTCAAGCGTTAGGTACAAAGTCAAAAGTCTGTTGGAGAATTGGTAAATAAGAATACTATAATTCGAAACCTTCTAGAAATATTTCCAGAACACAAAAACAACTCTATTACTCGTATCTACGCTGAAATCAAAGCCCTAATCTTCGTTAGCATAGCAGACCCATTCATCTTTTGGAACGCTTAACCGAGATCCAGATTATCATAGGACCAGTTACGCATATGTCGTGATTGTAGAATTTGGTCCTACCAAATTCTACAATCACGATATCTAATAACATTATAATCCTTCCTAAGATTACCTACCCCTGCTACGATTGGCTGCGAATGATTAGTATTCAAAGTAATCTGCATTGTTTAATACTACCCCGATGTGTTTAGGTCCCCGTATAGTCAACCGCACGTACATGGTAACAGTTTAACTTTGACAGTGCCTTTATGTCGTAGCAGTAAGGACGCTTTTTGTTATTCTATTGAAGTACGTTTGACCGTACTTTATCGCATTTGTATGCGTCTTATGTCTGCTATGCGTGTCCGGACGGGTCCTTCGCAAGTTCAACATGTTAGGACGTTGTATTTTTACGAGTCTAATACATGTTGTAGTATTTTCTGTCGTAAATAATAAGTAAACATAGGGTGATACGGATTTAAAGAGCCCAAAAAGCAATTCGACAATATACTTTGATAAAGCAACTTTTGAAAATTTCTACATCATTTGTGAAGATAATACCCACAAATCTGAAAACACCACGAAACGGTGGCTGACCAAACTTTTCCATAGAAATAGACTCTAAGGACTAACAAACCAAAAGGAGTAACAAAAACAGGTTCCAGTACATCATAACACTGCAAAGCATAATGGTAATTAATTAGCCACATTAGGTGCCTACTTATCAGTATAAGTGCTGATGTAATTCGCGAATGCATCATTAAGTACACTTGATAACGTTATGATTATCTCCCTAATAAGAACAGTGATGTAATGTACACGCCTATTTATATACATCGGTAAAAGTCACCTTTTCAGTTATATTCATACTATCACTGAAGAGAATAAACAGCAACAGGGAAGCTTAGTGGCAAGTGCAATTAGGTCATAATATCAACCTAATGTCATCATCATCATCGTCTGACTAGTCAGTCGGTTTCCAGTCTAACCGGTTTCTGGGTAACACGATACCCCTTGGTAAGACTGGTTGTCAGACTTTTGAGCTCCCGACGACCCGTAACAACTGTCAAAGATCTATAAATGACAGCCGGGACCAGCGACTTGTCGAGGCACGGTTTACTTACAGTAAACCTATTGTAAAAATATTTTAATTTTAGTGGTACTTACTTTTAAAAGTTTATAGTAAGGTATTTCAATATAATCAACAAGGATGTTTGTCCGGAAATTATTGAAAAAAGCCGAAAATTTTTGTTTTGCTTTGTTAGTTTGCTTTGTTTATGTGGTGTCTAGGTGGCGCCACCTGCTGTCTCGGCTTTGCGTAAAATTCCCTATTGGGACAAAATTAGTATTAGTCCTTCAATTTAATCAGAACATCTCACAATCAAATGATTGTGTTCATAATTCATACAAGATCAGGTAGTTGAGATGAATTTATCTCAAGAACAAACTTATCATTGTAGTTGAAAAACAAGTTCTCCCATACATTGCACGTGCAAATGTAAGTTAATACGTACAAAATTAAGAAATTTACCATGTTATTTTAAGATCATAGAGTTCTTATACGTTTTCTTGTAATCAAAGTAAAGAACTATTTCCTGTATTTTATTCAACATTTTAAGCTCAGTAGTTTCAGAGATAAGGAGTGAATTTTCATTTATTTTCATGAATAACTTTAAAAGTCTTAATTAAAACATTATAAAAAGAAATCCTTACCACACGCACTTTTATTTGATATGTCACACGTTACAGTTGGCAAAACTTTGTTTTTAATTTGCTAATTTGCCCCCCAAAAGTGAACCCCATATTCAAAATTCATTTATTTACGTTACTCGTCCGTGTTTGGGTCACAGAAATTCATATCTGTACCTTTCAACTTAATCGGTCCAGTAGATTCGGAGAAAATTAGCTGTGATAGACGGACAAGACAGGCACACAGGTTATCTTACAAAGGTTTCGTTTTTTTTTTTCCTTTTAAGGTACGAAACCCTAATTAGCTACAATCAATCAAGACATTTATTTCCAAGGTCACGTTAGTAAATAGGATACCATACTTGACAAAATTTATTGGTGATCGTTGTTTGGTTTTAGCAGACACAACGCCGATGTCATACTCTGTCATCCTCTTCGGCATCTTCAAAGAAGGCTGTTTTTAGCACTCTTCCAACCCATCTATCACTATTTACCATTTTCTTCTGCAGATAACCGATCTCCTGCCAATTCACAACCGAGTTATATCAGACTATTTATTGAACGTTTGCTTATCTACCCATAACTCCGTGGCCTGAACCTCCAGGATTCTTGGCTGAACGCCAGTTCATCTGTTATGCTGACCTATAAACAGTTCTCCACAGCCAGTATTTTGATAAGTCATCTCGCAGTTCGATGACTTTTAGTTGGCCGGGTCAAGATATTGTCGATGAAGAATGGAAGTTTGTGTTTATGTCAGGGAATGGTCTGGAGATGTGGGGTTAATAACATATTATGTGATTATCTAGGCAGTTTTATGATGTTGTTGGTCCTTAATAGGATTGTGATGATAAGTATCCTAATAAAGGAATTGTTGATCCGACACTATGAGTCAACTTAAGTAAGCTCACGAAGTCATGAGTGGATGCCTCGCGTAGTTGGTAGATATTAAACATAGTAATTATTTTAATAATTTTATCAAGACAAACTCAGCGAATTGTGCTAAAAATTCTTAATACCTTTTCATTTATATAAAAATAAGAAAATAAGCTCAAACAGCTCTTGTTAAATAAGTGTCCATATTCTATTGATCATATTATATACAAAAGTCGAAAGTAACAATTTTATTGATTTGAAATGAAATTTTTATTGAATTTTAAGAATTGACTTATTATACATTTATTTTGATACTTAATTTTTTTAATTTGTTTATTTATTATTTTGATTATAATGTAATTTGGATTAACGTAATGATTTAAATATAGATTGCACGCATGATATTTCTTATACATTTAGTTACAGAAATTCAAACACGATATAATTATTATTTTTGAATAAATTAATTGAATTGAATTGAAGAAAAAAAACGTCTGATTTGTAGCTGAGACATTTAACTTTACGAAAACGGGTAACTTTGGGTTTTTTTTTATTCTATCCAGCAAAGATAATATCTAATCGTATTATTAACTGCCTGATCCTCAAATAAGATTATCTTTTTAGAACTTTATAAGACTGTTTTTACTTTTTCTGTTTCCCATGGATTCAAAAAACTAGTAAGCGTGGTCTCTTAAAGCACCAGATTAAGTTCACAAAAAAATAGATTTTGTTTATTTACTCTGTTTATTTTTGTCTTATTTGGTTGTCAGATTAAAGCGAGAGAATTTTTTGGGGTGATGCTACATAATATGACAAAATTCCTGCTTTGGATTAATAAAAGACACAGTCATAACAAACACCTAGCCGAGAACTAACAACAATATTACTACGTTGTGGACCATAAAAAATATTTTCGTAGGAAAACTGCTGCGACCCTAGAAAGCCAATCACCGACCACTGCGCCGATAAAGCCGATAATCTTCTTGATCTTCCCGGGGGCGTTAATAATAAGCGATCAAAAGATTAGTTCCTCGGTACACGTGGAGGTTAAGCTGCGGTACAAACGTAGGTTGGTAAATCCTAATAAAATATTACTGCAATTATATTGAAAGAGAAGGATTTGAACAAAATAAGTACTTTCGTTATATGATCAATATCAACACGTTTCATAATTTGGTTCTTCAGAGAACAAATAAAATACATGATTCGGCACATTGAAAGATTTACTCATATTACAATCAACTATGGAGTTGGAGAAACTTTGAAGAGCCTTTCGGATGATTTGTAATAAGAAACTTATAACTCATACAGACATCCTACTATATAGTATATTTATTTATTTATGAATTGTTAATTAATTAATATATATAATATATTCTAATTGTGAAAGTTTGTATGTCTGGTTTATATGTTTAGATGTTTGGGTGTTTGTAACTCAATCACGCAGAAACGGCTGAACGGATTTGGATAAAAAATTTCACACAGAGAGTTTATAACCTGGATCAATACATAGGATACTTTTTAAACCGATATTTTTATGGGATGCGGGTGAGACCGCGGGGCGCTGCTAGTACAGAAATAAACCACTAACACCTAAAGAATCCTATCACTGACCGACTGAAACTGACAGAATGATAAATACTACCTTTTTACCTAACAGAAACCTCACTGATATACCAACTTTAATATCACTTAGCCCCACAAAAAGGGCGTAAATACGGGGATAACCATTAACGCTCGCCGGAGTTAGGTCGCAAAAACTTGTCTTCTATTACACTGGTCGTGTGACACTTGAAGACCACGGTCCACGCCTCTATCCTGTCTGTGACATGTCGGCAAAAAATATCTAGCCGCCGAACTATTAAGGTCGCAAACACTTGATAGGGATCATACTATGAGTGTGGAAAGTCGCGAGATAGACACAGACGCGAGATTTGAGTGTAAGTGTACGGCCTGAGTGAAAAGGCGTGCGGCGGCGGCGGAGCGTTTTGCGTCGCGTGCAAGCGGCGAAAGATTGTTCGGCGCGCCGCTCGCCGCCACTCAGGACACTCGCGAGGGATTGTATGTGTTTAACATGAACGCCGCACGCGCCGCCCCGCCGGACGCTTGAGTAGGGCGTGCACTCAGTTCGTACAGTCAGCCTCATTCGAAAGTCTCAATTCCTTTGAAATTGAATTTATTATCATATATTTTGGTAAAAAAACATGTTTCAAGAACTTTGCTATAACTTACCACTTATGCAACAACCATAATCATGAGCATTTATAGAGCTGCTACCGTATAATGTTATTAACTGATTGACCAATGAAGTAAAAAAGGGTAGGCGAAGATACTTGCCACTCATAGGTGAACTCACATACTTCACAAGAAGCCCCAACTTATAAAGACGGCGCCCAGTACTTAAACCAGCCATGCGTGCAGCCTCAGAGCTATTATTATTGGTGGCTATTATTATTAGCCTTATGTTCATGAAGCTTGAATCTTTAAAAACAAAATTTTACAAATCATTACACCCGTATTCCTCGAAGATTTGTGCAGAGGTATCAATATAGTTCACCCACATTTCGTCAGTTATGTTTAAGCCCCATGCAATAGGGGACGAACCTATTGCAATTCAACCGCAGGCACTCAGGTCGAACTAGTGAGTCGAAGCACTGTACTTAAATTTGTTTCTAAGCAACAATAAGGCTCGTCGACGGAGCCCCGTTGTGCGGGGCTCCTACTTCTGAATAGTTTATAATAAAATACCACGAAGGGTCAAGGTTGTGGCTAAGTAATAACAGCCGCACGGGTCGATTGATCAGGTTAAGCTACGCTTGCCGTGGTTAGTCCGTGAATGGGTGACTATCTTTACATACTCCGTGGCTTGAAAAGCACGTTAAGCCGTTGGTCCCGGCTGTCATTCGTGGATCTTTGACAGTCGTTACGGGTCGTCAGAAGCTCGAAAGTCTGACAACCAGTCCTACCAAGGGGTAACGTATTACCTAATAACTGGTTGTGAAGGTCAGGTAGGCAGTCGCTCCATGTAAAATACTGGTATTCAGCTGCATTCGGTAAGACTGGAAGCCGACCCCAACATAGTTGGGAAAATATAATAAGATGATGACTATATAATATAATATTCTTCTCAAAGTGACATTCCTTATCGTTTTTGACAACGCTTCGTAGAAATCTTTCTACAATCTGCCATTTTATCTTACGTTTCTTCCGTTTCTACGGAAGCCCACATAAATCTACCGGTAGGTTTATCCCGGAATGCGGAGTAACTCACAGGCAAAAGATAGTGTCTGTAATAATAAAATAGTTTGAATTAGGCACTCCTCAAAATAGAAGTAGGGCTTCTAATACAAGCCGCTCCTAATTCAATCGGAATCAATCGACCTAGCTCCGAGTTTAGCACTAATAGTAGCACATAGGCACAAACAGACACTTCCAGGTCACCGCTCGACGTACAGACAGCTAAAGAGTTAGGTACACAGTCAAAAAAAAAATTTAAGAAAGAAGATTGATTTAAATCAGTGTGCACAAACGACACAATACAACGTTACATTAACAATAATGTAGGTAGAAAAGGCCAACAGCTCAGTATTTTTTTTTTCTTTTTTTAGCAATGGTTCATCTGATTTCGATAAAATATATTGACCTGATTTCGAGCGTATTGACAATTATGGTTCAGAAGCATAATTGCCGATACGCTCGAAATTAGGTGAATTTTTATTATAACAGGAACAAAAGTGATATTTAGCTTTCCACTACACTGTCAATGGTGCTCAGCTCATTCTCTTGCGTACAAACATAACTTCATTTAGGCTATTGGAATATTTTTCTCTCTAATTAAACATTAAAAAGACGTAAGTATAAAATATAGCCATTCTTTCATTTTAGTTTAGTTGGTGAAAAAGAAAATCTGAAATTTAACTTTTAATATTTTTTTAACTTAAAAGACACGGTTAGAAAAGCAAATGGCTTTTAGCAAAACTCGACTACTTAGCAGAAGTAAGATAAATATTGCCAAAAATAGTTGCAAGTAATGCCGGGTACAAATTGGTGAGTCAAATGAGCCGTCCAAATGAATGCAAAGCAACATGTAACATAACATGTTTTTCTGTAGTTTGACGTTCAAAAGTGCCTTTTTTATGTGCCTATTTGAAATAAATCATTTGACACTGACTTTGAAACGCAACAACTAAGCGAATTTATTTCGGCATGTGTTACATTTAAAGTTACGTTTCACCAATCTGTACCCGGCAATAGCTGCCTGCATACCTATCTCTTGCCTTGGCTGTACTAGCTTGCTATTTCGAACCAGCGTGTCGCGAATGCCGAGTACGTTGACTTCTAACCATTAATGCTAACTGAAATAACTATAAACTATGGTTTAATTGGGAACTATGGGTATTGTTTTCGATAACTGTGAATGTATTTTATCTTCAATCTTGTTTAAGGTAAGGAAATCGGTGGAAGTTAAGCCTGAGAAATGAACCGAGTCGAGGTTAGTATCTATCTATCTATATATTATATATAAATAAAAAGAGAAGTCCTGACTGACTGACTGACTGATTGACTGACTCATCAACGCCCAGCCCAAACCCTTAGACCTAGAAAGCTAAAATTTTGCACAGAGGTTCCCTTTATAATGTAGACAAGGAATAAGGAAGAATTTTTTGAAATCCAACCCCCAAAGGGCTAAAATAGGGGATGAAAGTTTATATGAAAGTCCGCCAGTTTTGAAGTTAGGATCTTCAAATTTTGTTCTTAGGCTGACGATTAAAAAATAATTTATACGTGTCTCAGCATTTTTGATAATTCCATCCCCGAAGGGTTACATAGGGGAATGAAGTTGCGTATGGAAAGTTCTTAATTTTTTAAGTAAAAAACCGGCCAAGTGCGTATCGGACTACGCACAATAAAGGGTTCCATACTTGGAAAGAATTTATTCTAAGAACAAACTTAACATTGTAGTTGGTAAACATAATCTCCCATACATTCCAACTGCAAATGTAAGTTTGTACGCACAATATCGAGAGATTTACCATGTTATTTTAAGACCATAGACTTCTTATAGATTTTTTTGTAATTTATAAGTATAGAACTATTTTATGTATTTTTTTCAAAATTTTAGGTTCAGTAGTTTCGGAGATAAGGGGGGGATGGTCAATTTTCGTCTATTTTCACTTATAACTTTAAAAAGATTTATTTTAAAATTATAAAAAAAAATATTTGAAACTCTCACAGTAAGAGCCCTTTCATTTGATATGTCACACGGTACAGTATTCAAAACTTTTATTTTTCTTTTTCTTTTTGCCCCCCAAAACTGACCGTAATATTCTAAATTCATTTATTTACGGTTCACGTCCGTGTTTGGGTCACTCAAATTGATATGTATACCAAATTTCAACTTAATTGGTCCATTACATTCGAAGCAAATTGGCTGTGACAGACGGACAGACAGACAGACACACGAGTAATCCTATAAGGGTTCCGTTTCTTTCCTTTTGAGGTACGGAACCCTAAAATCACTCAATTTACTATCTAGGCTTATGGTTGGAAGCTAACGCAACGGTCTTTTTAGAATTTCAACCCTTAAGGGGGTGAAAAGGGGGATGAAATTTTGTTTTTAATATTAGCTCTTTATTTTTTAAGTTAAAATCACTAATATTTCGGCTTATGGTTGGAAATTAATATAACGTAAATCGTTTTTTTTTTAAATTTTATTTCAACCCACATGGGGGTGAAAATGGGGATGAAGTTGCATCAACGCCTAGCCCAAACCCTTGGACATAGAAAGCTGAAATTTTGCAGATAGGTTCCCTTTATAATGTAGACAAGGAATAAGGAAGGATTTTTCGAAATTCAACACCTAAGGGAGTTAAATAGGGGATGAAAGTTTGTATGGAAAATCATCATTTTTGTAGGAAAATCGTTATTTTTGTAATTCAAACCATGAAAATTTGTATTTAGCCTTTTGTTTGTTAATTAATAATTACATCTACCAGCGTTTTTAAAAATCATCCCAGAAGAGGGTAAAATAGGGTGTGAAAATTTTGTATAGGAAACCCTTAAATTTTAAAGCTAACCCATAAAATTGGTATTAAAAGCCTTTTGGCGTTTTTGTTAAAGCATCCCCTAGGCGATTAAAAACCCTTACTAACTCATCATCGCTCAACCCAACTTTCTTCATCGACAAAGACACCTTAGTAAATCTGAGAACAATAACTTTACTCAGGGATCCAATGAGTGAATATTTAGAGAAGACATTTTTTTTGCCTGGATTAAAACATAGGGTACTTTTAATCCCGGTAGTACGTTCCCGAGGGATATTTTCCGATATCCACGCGGGCGAAGCCGCGGGCAAAAGCTAGTGTATTGTAATCTGTCAGTTATAGATTGTGATTTATTACTGAAAATCGTTCAATAATACGAGTGGGTCTAAGCATGACCCAGAGAGCAGTGGTGGCTTCGTAGTAACTTAGGAGTTTTAGACCGTGGGTTCGAACCCCATGCAGGCGCTTTACTTTGTATAAATATTTTCATCACCACTGCTCTCAAAACGGTGAAGGAAAACATCGTGAGGAAACCGGCATGTCCTAGAACCAAAACATCGAAGACATGCGACATCTAGCAACCCGCAATAGGCCCTCGTGGTAGATTACAGACAACTCCCTCTCGAAGAGGCCTGTGTCCCAGCAGTGGGAATATTATAGGCAATTACGTACTGTCATCCACTGCAAGGCAAACTCCTCTTCTCATACAAAGAAGAAACGCTAAAGACGCAAATACACGCAACATACAATTTCAAACAATTACCTTAGTCAAGATTTTTTCATTGTTTCAAAAGATACGATTTCAAACCATTAAGTCCATTAAACATGTATAAAAATGCTTACGATGCTCTTAATTTTTTGAAAACCAGAGACAGTTCAAATATATAATATTGTACTGTATAAAAAAATGTCTTGTAGGTATAAAAAAATTAATTAAATAATAATAATAATAAATTAATTAAATTGGTTTTATTACTGGATCCTTTTTCACATTTGTAATTTTTTTTATTATTGTACTGTAACATTGTTGATTTGACATTTTGTATTTTTATGACATTTTTAATGTAATTCAAACTACTTGTATTTTGTATTATGTATTTAATTTTCAAAATTGTTATTAAAAATTACAATATCTTTAATTTTGAGTGAATGGAATAATAATAAGATTTGCATGCCCATGTGACGTTAGAGCATGAAGGACTATTATGATAAATCAAATCAAATCAAATCAAAATATTTTATTTCACATAAACCTACATGGGCACTTATGAAACGTCAGAAGCTAGGTGCACGGTTGCAATTAGTCGTTTCCTATGGAGAAGAGCCGGCAAGAAACTCCACGGTTACTCTTTTAAAAATAATTGGCTTTACAATATTATTAAATAACAGTGATAATAGGTATGGGAGGACAGTGTAGGCCTTTCAACAATTACCAGGTATTTAACAAAATAGAAAAGTGCCAACAAATCTACACTCTACTAGACCTAAAACTAAAAGATAAAACATCTATGTACCTACTAATTACCCGTGTTTTTCAAATCAATAAATGATTTGATTTGATTTGAATCCAACCAAAGACAGTTCAAGAAGTTTGATAACAGCCCCTTTTCAACATGAAATCTTGTAGATTTCCACTCATTCCTATCATCCATCAAATAAGTCTATCTTTTAACTTTTACAAAGTAGATTAACATTCTTGTCATTTCTCGTTAATTCAACATCCAACTGTGGCCGCGACTTGTGAAAATTTACAAGTACTTGTCACAATGCCTCTGAGACGAAGACATTTTGAATCTCATTAATGTCACTGAAAACTAGAAACTAGGTACTATGTAGGCAGTTATTAAAATGTGAGGATGTATGGAGATGGCTAAGTTATGTGGCATTTCTATGTTGTTCAAGTAATCATGTGTGTGTGTGTTAATGTGTTTTGTTTTATGTTGTTTTAATTTATCATTGCTCTTAAAGCCAGCAATTTTCCAATTTGTATGTATGTGCTTATTGGTCTGTTACTCTGTTCTCTTCTGTGATAGTTGGATATACGATTATTGATTCTTTTAACCGCGATGGCCGCGTTTTTGTGTGTCAAATCCAAGTCAAATCAAACATCACCGAATTAACAGAGTATAATGACTACATTCAATCGGGCCCCAACAATGGTGTTGGGGCCCGATTGAATGTATTTTTTCCAACGAAGACTTTAAAATAAAAAAGTACGAGCACTTCACGCACACCTGCAGAAAATCACTGACCCATTTTCATTCACCTCCAATCAACGTCCAATTGCATTTCTGATCAAAATTAATTTAAATATTGGAAAAAGTCAATTTAAATCTGTTTGATAATACTCCCGCGCTGTCATTCGAATAATAAACGACCACAGATAACGAATCGCATATTAATCGGCATAACTATTTTTCTTGATAATATGTGGTGGTGCCACAGATAATTAAACACGCGTTACGGCTGAGCGAGAGATGCGAATATGGAAATCTGCGTTAGTGAGTGTAATAGTGCTTCTACAAGTTTGCCTAACGAGGTTGATATTGCGGTAGGCCCTGTGGGTCGAGTTAGTGAAAATAGATTTACTCTTTCCTGTCCACCATTCTTTCCAGAAAAAAAGTCCAGCTTAAATTATATCAGTCCCCTGTGAGTTTAATAAAACAATTTGTTGGGAAACTCATGTATTTTGAAATTAAAATTGATTCCTGAAACCAATTTAAGTAATTTCCTTTCCATCTTATTGGAGGGAATATTTCCTTTTTCCAGTTCTTCGTTTGCTGCCTTGTTGTCTTTACATGCAGCCAATGTGTAGAGGATGCGTTATAATTACGTATGCACAAGCAAATGCTTTTTAGAAAATGATAGAGAATGTTATCAGCTGAATATCATCATGTGGCGTGTGGCGGATTATTGCTATTTTGTTGCTAGTTTTACGTAGTAAAAATTATGCTAGTGAAAGTAGGTATTACTTACTTATAATAATGATACGAATAAAAACTCTTAGTTATTGAAAAGTTATTAATGTATGTCAATAAATAGATACAATAATTTTAAAAGTATAAAAACCACCCCACTTGCTGCTAACTTCATAAGTAGCTCTAGAATAATTAAAAAAATAGGTCGGTCATAATAATTATGTTAACCTTTTTGGTGACGCTGAAGCCTCGTCCCCACTAGGAACATTTGTCGAGCGACATGTGTCAAAGTCAAAGTCAAAGTATTTATTAGTGCGATTTTTGGTGATATATTACAGGTCTTACAGATATTTTATAGATACTCAAAAATCTACCCTTTATGGGTACATTATTAATTTAACAATATTAGAAATTACATAAGACATTATAAACGATACAATTCTAACAAAGTCAATACAATTCTAATAAATCTTTAGATAGGAATATTACATTAAAAATCATAAATACAGGATTAGTCACAGGAAATGTTGTTAACAAGAAATTCATCAATGGTATAGTAGCATTTGGCTATTAAAAAATTTTTTATTTTGTGTTTAAATTGAGTCAAGTTTAAATCTTTTATGTCATTTGGTAGCTTATTAAAAATTTTCGGAGCCATGCAAAGTATGCTCTTGTACATAAGGGCGGTTTTTGATCTTCTTAGGCATAATTCATGTCGGTATGTTGGTCTTATAGATCGATAACTTTGCTCTGAAGCTTTTTTAAATAAGTCACCGTTTTTTTTTTTTTTTTTTTTTTTCAGCCTGAATGTCCCCGGTGACATCGGGCGATGTCGGGCGACGTCGGACGACATCGCCGCGACATTGTTGAAACTGATCCTTGTCGCACAGTCGATGAAGAGTTGTGATAGACGTGCGTGCAACCTGCGACAATGTGGTCGAATGACGTAGTTCTGCGACTTATTGAACTATATCGCTCCTATGAGTATTTGTGGGATGCAAAGAATAATCATTATAAAAATTTAAATAAGAAGCATGACGCGTGGGAAGAAATGTCGAAAATATTAAATATTCCGCGAAAAGAAGTTGAGAAAAAAATTCATAATCTACGATCTCAATTCTTGAGAGAAAGAAAAAGTTAAAGGGTCAAAATCAACCGGTGTCGGTTCTGAAGAAATAAAGAAAAGTAGCTGGTTTGCTTGATGTTTGATGGTTTGTTTGTTTGTTTGATGCATTCATCATTATATAAGCCGCACTGTACAACACCTACCTCTTCCGGAGACATGATAGGTTCGACTGAACTGATGTGGACGAAGACAAGACATCGGGCGACGTGGGGCGATGTAGGGCGACTTCGCCCGATGTCTCCGGGGACACATGTCGCTCGACAAACGTTCCTAGTGGGGACGAGGCTTTATTGTAATGTACAATTAAAACAGTTACCTACTGGCCATTTTGGGTCAGAAAATTGTGTGACGCCATAAAAGTTTTTTCTTAATTAAAGTTTTTTTTTTTTCTTTGGAAAAGTAAATGACTTTCCAATTTGTTTTTTTTTTTTCACGCATTTTAGCCAGTTCAATGGGAATTTATTTAGTGGAAACTTTTTAGTATGCAAACTCTTTCATTGTTGGTATGTGTAATGAGGACTTTCGCGCTTGAATTCGCCGCTAGAAGCGCTAGTGTAGAATGAGGTCTACAATAGCGCCTCTAGCAGCGAAATATGTCAAATGTGAAACTGATCGTTCACTGTTTGCGAGATTTTCTATCGCAAATTGTTACTAATTATTGATAATTATAAAGATTGTGCCATTTCTGATTAATTATGGCTTAAGATTTTAATTTTTGATATTTTAAAATGTAATAAAATAAACATTTAATGAAGTAATGAGTACTTTAACATATCCAAAACATAAAAAATAAAAGTACTGACAGGACCTTACTCGCCAGTGGCGCCAACTGATGAGCACAAAAACAATTATTGTAACAAGAACATCATTAACACCACCAAGATACACATTCTGTTATAACCAATCAACAAGCTTGATCACACCAAATATGTGCCCAATTTCTAAATGATGTGGCCACTGGTTATCCAATACACATCCACACTCATCCGTAAACATCCAACAATCAAATTACTGTTTCCATTTGATTTCGCCTCATCATCCCCGGCTTTCGAGTTCAATTCGATATGTATTATATTATACCGGGTTACTCATTGGAAAATTCACGCCTCTCTGATTGGATATGAATCAATTATTATCGATTTGAACGCTTTATTGGGGTGAAGATATTTGTCACTGTATATTTTAATAGTGTTGTGTGTTTTGGATGTCTGGAGGGACTCGTGGCTACACTTGCCGAGGTCATTCCGTGGATGGGTAACCATCCATTACATATCGAGACCTCCGTGCCTCGGAAAGCACGTTAAACCGTTGGGCCCGGCTGTCGTTTGCAGATCTTTGAAAGTCGTAGCGGGTGTTTAGAAGCCTAAAAAGCCTGACAACCAGATTTACCAAGGAGTATCGTATTCAAACTCAAACTCAAATCATTTATTTCAATTAAATTCATCTTCCTAGCACGGCGGGCTGTGCTGGGTCGGCTGATGCATGTGCAGAAAACCTCAAACGGCGCAAATACAACAACCTTATTGGGAGCTATATGTTTGAGCCGTTTGGGGTTGAAACTCTAGGACCATGGGGTCCGGGTGCCCACTTGCTTTTTCGAGACATCGCCAAGCGGTTGGTTGATTCTTCTCGTGACCAGAAGGCTGGCCTATTTCTTGGCCAAAGAATCAGCATTGCCATACAACGTGGCAATGCTGCCAGCCTTTTGGGCACTTTTCCTGTTGACAGCGATGTGGACGAATTTTTTGATGCCCTTTGATTCTTTCCCCTCCTTTTTTTCTTTTAATATATTTGTACATATTATTATTACTTAAAAATTAGTCTTAAATATCGAATTAAAAAAAATTAAAAAAAAAAAATATCACTTAAACCATTTACAGGCACTTTTGAATTGTCAAGGACTCGGTCAGTAATAAAAATGAAGCTACATGCCCATTCCAAAGCGTAGGTACCTACGGAGAAGATCGGGCATGAAACTCCATAGACACTCTTTTAAGTTAAATTGTTACAAAAGTATTCGTTATATCTACAATGTTGAATTTATAACTAAATGTTAGAACGATGTAAAACTAAAAAATAAAAAAACTTACACGTTAAAAGCGTCCAGAGTAGGTACAACAAATAGAAACAAAATAAAAAGTTTAAAATAACCCGTGGCAGCTAAGAGATGACCAGTCCCAACTGACGGCGCCCGTTCACAAACATGACGGTATTACCTAGTAGCTAGGTTCTGGAGATCAGGTAGGCAGACGTTTTATGTAAAATACAGGTATTCAGCTGCAACTGGAAACTGACCCCTACATAGTTGGAAAAAGGCTCAGCAGATGATGATTTTGATAGTGTTGTTTTTGGATAGAGCTCTTTATCTTTCGATTCGTTTTATAGGACTATGAATACAAAAGTTGATGGGCTCATTCCTGTTGAAATGAAAGATGACTAAGTTTTTTCAGTCTTCTCAGAGTAGTCGGATAGGAAACACCGACCTCACCTATACTCCATTTGAAATAAGATTAGACATTAAAAAAAACCTTTTTTACAGTCCGTTCAATTAAAACAATTTCTATTATCTAAATGCTATTACAATATCAATGAATACTTTTTCTTACTTTTTCTGTGCCCGACAGGGTCCACAATGATCATATCTTTGTAAAACCTACCATCTAAGTTCACATGTGGAAGCAATAAATATATTGAGTATTGAGTAATGTTATTTCAAATGGAGTATAGTTTTAAAACATAATTTATTTTCGACGTGTTAAAGTGTTTTTATAAACCAATACAGTTTTTTTTTTTTTTGTTATCCTGCTCTGTCCCGCTACTGAGCAAAGGCCTCCCACAAATCCTTCCAGGCATTCTTTACTAGAGCCACTTCTGTTCAGCCCTTGCGGTACGCGTCTAGGTCGTCGCGCCACCTCTACCTGGGCTGGCCTCGGCAGCGCAGTCCACCCTCAGGCACCCACCGTGTGGAAACTGTTGCCCAGCGATCACTGTGCATGCGGCTGACGTGACCTGCCCAAACCCATTTCAGCTTGGCAGCCTTTTTGCCTACGTCTAGGATCCCCGTTTTGAAGCGCAGCCGAAACACCAGTTTCGTATTCTGTCTGTTCGTTTAACGCCCAACATGCTGCGCTCCATTGCTCTTTGGCAAACCCCATGACGGAACTTTTTCGATTCGGTGAGTGACCAGTTCTGAGCACCGTAGGTTAGGACCGCCGAAACTCATCCGAAAGCTCATCGCTATGTGTATCTTACACATAGCGATGAGCTTTCGGATGAGTTTTCGATGAGCTTTTGTTGTTTTTTACAGAAACAAATATCATTTATGGTAGGTTATTTTTAATGCATTTTATAAGTAACTTTAATCAAAATAAACCTGCAGGAATGTAGAAATACAAGTCTGACAGGTCTGCGCCATAAAAGTATTCAAGATTGCCTCCTTATGTGACAAAAATATTGACTTGGACACGAATAAAATCATCCCACTATACCACAGCCCCGATCAGCATCAATTCGAATCTACCTAAAATGCATCGCATCACTCCAAGTAGGTAATACAAATGCAGCATTTGAGTACCAGGGTTGCATAACCCTCTTGAAGCTAAACTAATTTTATAAATACAATACATTTTACTTTTTACATTTTCGGTACTTTTGTAGAGTTTATTTCCTCGGGGAGTGCATTCATTGCATAAAAACTATTTTGTTTTGTCAAGCGAAGGGTCATTGTGACATTTGCAGGTTAAAGGTCAAACATCTGTCAATCTTTTGTTTTAAGTTGTTTTAGAGTAACTTTATAGAGAAGCATGAAGAGAAGCATTCAAATTCAAAAACCTTAATAGGTACACTGCGTTAAAGGCTCTTTTGGCGCCGATATGATGTATGGTAAACATTATGCAATTGTTTTGAGAAATAAAAAACAATATGGCGTCGTTAGTTCAGATTTTGGCCACGCGCCATTAGAACCTTGAAGCGCTTATACTAACTTATCAACCGATCATTAAATTGAAGTTTCTTACAAAGCCATCGTTATGTCATTCACGGTTCAAGGTAGGACAACACCACAGACCGTAAAATTGCTGACAAAAAAGTGCAGTCGTAAATCAAATAGAAATCGTACCTTTTTGAGAAAGCATTTAATATGGGGTCCGACCTTTATTCTGGTGTTCCTTCATTATTACAGAAAGTAATCGAAATCATTTAAAAAAGATAATATCAAAAATAAAATAATTACAAAAAAAAACACCTTTTCCATGGTTTCGATCCGACAGACCGCAAGTAAATATATTGTCGCTTCAATATTAAAGTATCAGTAAGGACGTAAACGCCAACTTTACAGCAGGTAGGTATTATTATGATAGGTTAGGTAACCAATGACTGCTAAGTACAGTAACAAATCAAAAGCAAAATAAAAGACCACTAACACTAGTGTGGAATTAAGATTTTCTGAAATTACAGTACGGTCTACCGTACTGTAATTTCAGAAAATCTTAATTCCACTGACATAATAACTCCGACCTCTAACTACCCCTGAAACAACCCCAAAACCAAAAACAATAAGAGAAATATAAATTACTACCAAAAACAAACTAGGAACAATCGTTCCCATACAAAGAGCCCAATTAACTTCCACCGCGCCAAGTCGCCATTTCGAGCGCCTTCCAAATTTGAATTTGTATGAACCACAGATTATGAAATAAAACAGATATGACCGAAACCGGTTGTTTGGCTGTTTCATACAGGAAGAACTTCGGGTGACAACGAGAACCAGAAACGGCTCGAATATGTGAGTGTACGTACGAGGCATGGAAAACTGAAACTATTTTTTGTATTTTGCGTTAAAGAAATATTTTTGGGTATTTTTCCATAAAAGATTTTGGCACATTATTATGACACGAGCATGGGCTTTGCAATTCCATATTTATTAAGAGGTAAATGATTCTTCATATTAAAACCTCATTCATTCGGATAGAAAAACTGAAATAAATTATATTTATAAAAATTATGGAACAGTCGATAAATCGATACGTAATTAAGACAGGCGTGAGTTTATGTATGTAATGAAGACCAAAATCACAAAAATAAACATAACTTTCACAGATTTTGAGTTACTGCAATCAAAGCTTCATCAGATCTCTTCAGTTTCTTATCTAAGACACATAACCCGGCCGATTTACGGAGGTAGCCTTATTCCTCCGTCCGTAATGGGCAGTGCGTGCAAGTGGCCGCGGTCGCGATCGATCGCCCGTCGCAGTGCGGCAACACGCGATTTCCTCAACAGCTGATTTCCAAACACGCTCATTGGCCGGCTTATGGCCCACCGACATTATAATGCAATTTGTGGTCTATTCTTTTTTTTAAGTTGTTCACCGCGCGAAGAATCGACGTTTTCTATTTTTGAATACAACTTTTTTATTGATGTTTGATGTAGCAATGTCAATATTTGTTCAGTTATTTTTGACAAATACAGCCCATAGACAATTTAATACGTAATAGAGGGCTCTTCTTGTATTTATTGCTAAATATCTTGGCAAGCTCGGTGTCCCCAACTTAACACGCTAAGAAAAATTGATGTTTGCACTTAGTATCACAAAAAATATCTACAGCTTCAGATTAGAAAGTTTTCTTAAAACTACAACACGAATACCAAAGTAAGTAATACTCTTATTATAATTAAAATAAATAAACAAATATAAAATCACAGTTTCAGATAAGAAAGTTTTTTTTTTTTTAAACTAGGACACAAATCACAACACAACATAATAAAAATATCATATTAAAATATTATTCCATTTTTTAAATTTTTTTATATTATTTTTCTTTGGACTTAAATTGCATTTACCTGTGCGATAATTGAGTACAATATTTAAAATTTTGCATTCTGTGTCTCTCTTGATTGATTGTGGCTTTCGGTTTGGTTGACGATACTTTTGCTGATACAAAGCTTCTTCTTTAAGTTTAAATAGGAGCTCCAATAATCGCGGTTTCTTTGGTAACTCGTTACTCGACGTCATCGTCGTCGCCTACTAAGTTGTTTGTTCGGTCTTTCTCCCGAACAATAAAAAAATTCTGTATGTAAATTTCCATTGTCTAACCATTGATCAACAAAGTAATCATTAAACTTGGAAATATTTCCACTTTGTGGTGCTTCTGCCATGCGACACGAACGCCATAAAGTGCGATATAGCCTTGACCATTTTTGAATGCACACGAGATGAACCCACAATAAAAAAATACTTCTGATATTTCTATTTGTGTAACAAACAACTTATGGTTTCCCTTTTATGCTGACTCTACTTATTTTATTTTGGAGCGCTGTGGACTCATTTCGGGACGTATGTTTTTTTTTAAATAATATAGCACAGTGGAACTACCTACCCTAAAAAAATATAGATAGAATATAACTTTATTGTAGGGACACCAAAATTTAGGTACAGCACAAAATATTAAAACTATATATGCAATTATATTATAAAGGAAAGATACGCTACGTTCATACTGGGCGACATTCAGATATTGTTGCGTTGATATTACAATTGTTATTACAAATTATGGTATGAAATTCCTTCACTCTTATTTATCTTAGAACCATAGCTTTTACACTTTTTTAACACACAAATTGGCATTTTAGATATACTGTTATTTAAACGCCATGGACACGCTTTGTTTCGCTCGCTGCTATTAGACGACTAAATCAAATAGCAACAATTGTCTGAATTTGTCTGCAACTATTTGCGCGCGCTGGTGTCATATCTATCTCTTTACGAGTATTTACCTATTTATTCATCATTTCATCATTCATGAAATTCATATTTCATATATTATTGTATATACATATGTATAAAATTCCCACGGATATATTGCATTTGTAAAACCTCTCACACTGTTAAGTGCGATTTAAAAATAGATGAAAAGAGTGAAATGCGTTTTTCATCAAAACTCGCTCGCAACGGAATTCTAAAGAAATGAAATGTGTTTTTCAACGTGGTTTTATTTGAATGCGTCGCTCACAATTTTTCCTCTACAAACACTCATTCGTACACTGGGAATCTGTTTCACGTTTGTTTTTAGTCACATTAATCATAGATAGAACCATTCCTCATCATTTATAAGGTTTTGTTTACACACTACAATGCATGAGCCTCTTTGATCGCCATTCTGTCATGGTGAGTGCCAATGTTGTGATGCACCCTAATCGCGAACAACACTATCCATCACAATCTGAATGATTTTGAAGGATATTGCTAATCCATGCTCGAAAAATGTGTCTGCTCAATAACGTACATAACACAATGAACGTTAGTGAATTGTCAAATGAAAGCCATCGCTACTGTAAGTTTGCTACGCAATTTCCAGCCTGTCACACTCCATGGCTCAACTCTCAACAACCAAACCAGGGGTCAACCACCTGCAGCCACCACATTTAAAAAACTGATGTTCTGTCCATCGACAATGAGGACTATCATGCTTGAATTCGCCGCTAGAGGCGCTAGTATAGAGTGAGGTCTCTAGAAATGTCAAATGTGAAACTGAACTATCACAGTTTGCGGGATTTTCTATCACAAATTGTTACTAATTATTTATAATTGTAAAGATTGTGCCATTCCTGATTAATTATGGCTTAAGATTTTAAGTAACAACTTAGGATCTAATTTCGTAGCACTTGGAGGAAGAATAATATTTGTCTACTTAATGCTTGTCAATTTTAGGAACATTATAATGTTGATTTGATATTTTAAAATGTAACAAAATAAACATTTTATTGTAAGTAATGAGTACTTAAATATATCCAAAACATAAAATAAAAGTACTTACTCAACAGTGGCGCCAACTGGTAAGCACAAAAACGATAACAGCTGATGTCCTTAACTTTGGGTTTGAACAACGATGGAGGTTGAATTACAGCATAATAAAATCTAGGTAATAATAATAACCAAAAACTCTTTTACTAAAGTCAGATAATTTATGACTCATCGTTTTAAATATACTAATCCTAGATATCCGTCCAATCCTAAATTCCGTTATCTATATATATAAAAATGAATCCCTATTTCCCTTGGTCACGGCATCACGCGTGAACGGCTGGACCGATTTCGCTAATTATTTTTTTGTCGTGTTTGTTATTGTCAGGAGAAGGTTCTTATGTAAGAAAAATTTAAGAAAGTTAAAAAAAAAAATTGTAAGAAAACGACCATATTTACATTTTTATTGTAATAATAAGTAGGTAACTCTATCTTCTAATGTAACTTTATGGCGTTTGACATAACGTGTCAGTCATCATTTGGTAGGTCTGAGAATAGATTTTATCAAAAAAAAAAAAAAAAAAGGTTTTAGTTAGGTAGGGTAGGGTAGGTAGGTGGGTAGGGTAGGGTAGGGTAGGGTAGGGTAGAATAGGGTAGGGTAGGTAGGTAGGGTAGGGTAGGGTAGATAGGTAGGTAGGGTAGGGTAGGATAGGGTAAGGTAGGGTAGGGTAGGTAGGTAGTTTCCTTTGCGCGTAGACAAACTGCCACAGTCAAATAGCTTTTGACAGAACGAAGTCTGTCGGGTCAGCTAGTAATCTATACAAATAGATAACATTTAAGTGTCGGTAACGCTACTTATACCAAAAAAAAATTTTTTTTTTCTGTCTGTTTATTCCAGCTAATCTCCGAAACCGTTGGACCGATTTTACCATTTTACAAAAAAGGCACGCCTGCTAGTTAATAATAACTATATTTTCGTTTCCACATCTTTGTTTTCTTCGAACTAAATAAACTACTACTAAATAAACGACATTGGTTAAAAGCACATAGCTTGTGAAGAGAAAGGAAAAAAAACAATTTCGACCCAAAGGATACTTACTAGAGGCAAAAAGCCTCTAGTAAGTATACTTTCCAATTCATTTCCACAAGAAATAGGTTATGAAATCCAACAAAAAATTTTGGGATCCATTAACTTTTTCACGCCATTGGCTGATTAACTTTCGCGACATTACCTACTACGTACTACAACTGTGTTTGACTACCAAAGTTATAGCCCAGAAAGTTAAAGTTATTTAGGAGACAGGTAAGACCCCTTATTATGAAGGTAATCTACTGGCATCACTTCAAAATGTTGAGGCGGGTCGAGAAAGAATAATGAAGAGTAACAAGATTGGGAAAATTCATCTGCCTAGTCTTTTCGGTCGGCTTCCAGTCTAACCAGATATGGCTGAATATCTTACCGCCTATCTGACCTCCATAACCCACTTACTGGGTAACACGATCATGATAAGACTGGTTGTCAGACTTTCGGGCTTCTGACTACCCATAACGACTGTGAAATATCCACGAATGATAGCCGGGACCAAAGGCTTAACGTGCTTTCCAAGGCACGGAGGAGTCTCGGTATGTAAAGATGTTTTTTTAATTTTATTTACAACGCGGGCAAGCGGAAACGAGCTGCACCCGTAATCCTCAACCACAGAGGAATTGGCTATCTTACCTCTAACTGCCGAAACACAACAATGCTGTTAACATTTTTGTTATGACGGCAGACTTAGATAAGATGGTGGTAGCTAGCCAGGCCGGCTTACAACAAGCCTTACCACCAACCAAACTGAGCAGAAACTTTTCCCCCCGCTAGGAATCGAACCCGGGACCTCTGGTCTGAGAAAAGTGGTCACCCATTCACGGACCAACCCCGGCAAGCGTAGCTTAAGGCGAGGTTCTTCGAGCGTGCATTTTTGTTCTAGAGGTGGCAGCTGGGCGCGAGTAAATTGTGCCATGAATTTCGTTAATTTTAGGTTGAAAATTATATGTTTTACGATATTAACAATGTTAAACCCGACGGACATTACGTCATCATAGACGTTTATTTTGATGTGATTTTCAATACATAATGTGGTATAATATTGAAATAAAGTGATTTTAATCTACAAAATAAGGGTATGTTTGGATTTTTTTTCTATCGAGCGAACTTTATCCAATTATGTACAAAAAGGTCTCAAAAGCAACATATAATTTTTTCACGTGTTTAATCATTACCGTTTCTAAATAAAATTACATTTCCTAGAGGTTTCTTGAAGAACCTCGCCTACGGATCGACAGTACGGCTGGCTGTTTGTTTGATTATTCAACCTCGAGCCTCTTGGAAAGAAGTGGGTAAAATGTTGAAAATTATTTTAATACATTACCTACTATACCCGAGTCGTTTAGCGTGGCAATAGCGGTCACTGACCCACCTACATTTTCTAGCATTCTTTATTTAAAAAACTGAAATAATGTCCTGAATCAATATTTAGCGTGATCTTCAACATGTTCCAATAACGAAAACCCATACATAGTTTATTGTTTGGGTTCTTACGGAGAGATATTGGGGGAAGGGCAATGACCGCGATTGTCACGCTAAAGGCTCACGCAGACTGGCGCGATTTCGCAGGCAAGAAAGGCAGTGCGATCCTTATAACGCCCGCGATATCGCACCAGTGTGCCTTAAAGTGACTCGGGTATAACGCAAAAAGGTTAATCTGCAAGAATCTGGCATAAGCAAGTATAGGAACTAGCCCTGTTGATCTATAAAAATAAATAATACAATAAATAAAGTGTCTGTTTGTAATATCAAAATAACAGCTCTTTACTAAATGCATATCAAAGTATAATTATATGGTACTTAAAAGGTAAAAAATGTCTGCCTGTCTGTCTGTTTGTTAAGGCTAATCTCCGAAACGGCTGGACCGATTTTGACGGAACTTACACTGGTAGATAGCTGATGTTATAAGGAGTAATTTGGGCTACATTAGAAAAAGCCACTCGGATCAAGCCGCGGGAAGCAGCTAGTTACATTATAATATGTTATAATATACACAGGTCACACACCTCTATTATTATGGTTGAGCTGAATGGTGCTAATCCATGCGTCATGTTCGTGAACGGGCGCCGTCAGTTGGGACTGGTCATCTCTTAGCTGCCACGGGTTATTTTATTTTATTTTGTTTCTATTTGTTGTACCTACGCTTGACGCTTTTAACGTGTAAGTTTTTATTAATTTTTATTTTTACATCATTCTCACATTTAGTTATAAATTCAACATTATGATGTAACGAATACTTTTGTAACAATTTAATTTAAAAGAGTGTCCATGGAGTTTCTTGCCCGTTCTTCTCCATAGGTACCTACGCTTTGGAATGGGCATGTAGCTTCATTTTTCTTCCTGACCGACTCCTTGACAATTCAAAAGTGCCTGTAAATGGTTTAATTGAAATAAATGATTTGAGTTTGAGTTTGAGCAGCTAAGGGACCTAACTCTAAAACACTAATGACTTGAACTGCTCCTTCACACAGCCGCTCTACTTCTTATGCCTGGAGGCAGCATCCCTCAGAATAAATGATATCGTTTCCTATTCAACTTGACGACTACTGTAAGTAGGGAACATTAAGGATTATTTAGAGGACTTTGGCTTCACCCATTTTGATGTAAATCCAGAAGTAACGACTTTTGGAGTGTGAGGATGAGTTACCATTTGTCCTGTACAAGGCAACCGGTATACTGAGCTATGTCTATCATCTGTGTTCGACCTGTGTGTGAGGTGATGATGAAAGGTTTAAGTCATAAGTAGCTAAATAATATTTGACAGTAAAAAAACACAACCAGTTAGCTGGCTCTAGCAAAAATGAGCACATAAAAGTCCCTAGATCGAAAAATGGTTTTCACTGACCCGCAATATTTTTGAACGGCCTATCCAACAATACTAGGGTATTGTCATGTCGCCATGGGATAGACGGGGAAAAAAATGTCATCCCCACTTTAAAGTAACCGTACCGTCACCGTAAAGTGGGGATGACAATTTTTTTTTTCTGGATTTTATTTTCTTACGTATTCGTCGTTATTAATATGTATTCCCATGCTAAATTACAGCTTTCTAGTACAGAAGAGTCTCTGAGCTAAGCCGCGGACATCCAGACAGACGGACATGACGAAACTATATAAGGGTTCCTCGTTGACTACGGAACCCTAAAAAGCTTGTCACGTAGATTTTAACCTGGCTTCATTGATTTTAAAAAGCTTTCGACGCAACAACCTATTTCGAAGCTTACTTATTACGTCATCTAATATATTTTCTTAAGCCGTGTTTGGCAGTAGGTACACCTCCGCCAAAACGTTTGAAGCAAAATAAACGATTAGCTAAATGCTGCTAACTCGATTCTTACGCACCATTAGGCAGCCGTCTCCCTCTACTGGTCCTCGTAGCGTGAGGAACGGGCTTTCTTGTATTAATGGGCGTATATGATACTTAAAATATAATGAAAATATTGTATAATTATGGTGTTAGAAGTTGGCTACTGGAGTGTTTTCTGATAAAATTGACTTCCAACTAATTTGAAATAATTTTTCTCGTATAGTACGTTGTCCATCTTGAATTTAAACTTAGACATTATCGAAGTGACTAAAGTCGGAAAAAATTAGGCTGGTACGCCTAATTATAGATAC
This sequence comes from Dryobota labecula, assembly GCA_947523025.1. Taxonomy (NCBI): domain Eukaryota; kingdom Metazoa; phylum Arthropoda; class Insecta; order Lepidoptera; family Noctuidae; genus Dryobota; species Dryobota labecula. Next base: position 24,460,531 of record OX383295.1, on the reverse strand, counting down.
GAGTACATAGATTAGATCATTTCACAAATCATAATCAGCCCACATATGCCCGCGCCACTAAGCGACTAAGGGACTTACTAGAGAATGGGCAGCAGCGTTCTCTATGCATTTTTAACACCATACTGCGATCGCCAACCAGGGGGATTATGATTACGATTATGGCAAATCCCCCCCTTTTGGGGGAGGCCTATGTCCAGCAGTGGACGTCTTTCGGCTGAAACGACGATGACGAACGATGCCCACACCATATGCCCACTGCTGGGACAAGGGCCTCCTCTCGGTGAGAGGGAATGGGCCGTAATCTACCACACGGGCCGAGTGCGGGTTGGTAGATGTCACATGTCTTCGAATTTTGGTTCCAGGACATGCCGGTTTCCTCATGAAGTTTTCCTTCACCGTTTTGAGAGCAGTAGTAATGTAATAATTTACACAAAACAAAGCGCCTCGCTGGCTTCGAACCTACAACTCGTAAGTCGCGGTCGATAACACTGGGCCACCACTACTCTTTCACAAATAGTGTCTCTTACACACTGCACTGAAAAAAAAATTTTACTTATACATAACCAAACTTTCGTCAACATGTAACACAAAAAAGTGGCAACATGTAACCAAAACCAAAAGGCTGTTTTGTATTTTATAGACAAATCACTTTTATTAAATCAAGTTAACTTTTATAAAGTCTTGTCTAATTTTGATTATTCCTGAAATAGCCGAAGTAGTTTGGCTAAATATTTCTTTCAGTGTGATACTATAAAAATGCGAAAGTTACCCTGACTGACTGACTGACTCTCACTGTTACCTTTTCACGCCTAAACCACTGAATAAATGATAAAATCAATTTTATTTCTGTAAGTAGTCTTAGTTGCTTTGTACAAACACTTTTACACGTCAATCATATTTTTTAAACTAGATGCAGAGGTCGGCGTTTCCTATCTGACTACTCTAAGAAGAAAGGCCGAAACATACTCAGAGGTCAGTCTCTTTTAAAGTCCAGACATAATCTTTGTCAGACCATTGTAGACTGATGTCTGAAATGGGTCGAAATATCGATCGTTATAAAAGACAGACAGGGAGGTGGCTAGCCTGGAACCTGGAGAAAGAAATAGGCTACTTTCGAATATTTGTATTGAAAAGTGATGAAATTTAAAACACACAGACTAATTCGCGGACACGAGCTAGTACCTACTTTATAATGAGAACTCTTTGGATCAGTTGTTATCCCAAACACCATTCAGCTAGCCAACCCTAGACTAGATTGGTTTATCGATCCAATGAACCTGAAATAATACAATCAACTGGTCAACCTAAGGATTAAAATACCTAGGCATTGTAAATCAATAATTCACCGTGGTCACTGGTGTTTGCAGATTGCAGCTATCGAAAACCCCCAATCGGGTGGCTATTATTTAACACTAACTGTTGCCCTGTCTCCAGCTTTTTTCTAAAATAAAAGCCTAAGTTACTCCTTCTAACACCAGAATCGGTCGAGCCGTTTCGGAGATTACCCGGAACAATAAGACAAACAATTTTTTTGTATTGTTTATCGTTAAGTACCGTCTATAATTTCATATGCATTTAGTAAAATGCTGCTATTTTGACATTACAAACAGACACTTTATTTTATTTATTTTTATTTATTATTTGTAGATAGATTTCAAAACAAAATACAATTTTAGGTCAAAATTCATACCAGACTTGTACTGAATAAGCAGCGGTTCTCCACATATTCAATTAAAAAATTATCCTCAAATTCTGATAGCATGTCGCAGCTTTGAAGAAAGACAAAGCCCCTAAATATTTTCCCAAAATATGTACCTACTATTTTAGGATACCTATATTCAAGTAGGGTGCGAGCTAAAAAACAAGCTCCCTAAATCATAATTAACTGTACTATCCTGACTAACTGACGACATTTCCCTTTTGCGTATTACTTAGACGCGCCTATATCATAAGCGGAAAGCGTGTGATGATTGTTTTATATTTTTATTAAGGTTTAAGTTGACAATAAAGCTCCGTTACACGGTGCAAGTTTATTGCCTGTGGCATACCATAAAATTGAAGAAAAACCGACTGGTACCGTCTAAACAATACGCACAATAAAATTGTTGCATGATACCGTCAAAAATTGCACGTGTAATAAAATCGTATTCAACTCTTTAAAAAAAATCTTGAGAAGCCTTTCAATAATTTTTAAGAGAAAGTTCAAGTGTATATTTTTACAATTTCTATTATAAATAGCGCCATTCAGAATTCCTGTGTTCCGTACTGTGAAAATGTATGGACGCCCATGATATTGTAGGAACTAAGACTTTTCAACTTCCTTTCTAAGTGATTAAAGCACCAGCAAGCGTTGTTGATGTGCTAAGCCCCATTTACACGGTGCAAGTTTCTGGACCGTTCAAAACCAAATAATCGCATGCCATAAAGCACGTTCAGTTATTGCCATTCAAGAATTGCATGCAAGTGTTTACACGTGTGCGATTTCCATAAAATGGCATACAATAATTGATTGCAAGTTTTGCCATTCAATAAAATCGCATGCGACTTACACCAACGCAATTTTATTGTAAGGCGATTATCGCATGCACGTTTTGCCTCGTTTTAACACAGAGTTGCATGTCCTTGTACAATTACGTCAAGTATTGCCCGTATTTCTGCTGTCAAATATTTCATAAAAAAATATTGAACGGTTTCTCAAGATTTTTTTTAAGAGTAGAGTTGAATACGATTTTATTACACGTGCAATTTTTGACGGTATCATGCAACAATTTTATTGTGCGTTTTGTTTAGACAGGTAATAAACTTGCACCGTGTAAACGGAGCTTAGCACATCAACAACGCTTGCTGGTGCTTTAATCACTTAGAAAGGAAGTTGAAAAGTCTTAGTTCCTACAATATCATGGGCGTCCATACATTTTTACAGTACGGAACACAGGAATTCTGAATGGCGCTATGTATAATAGAAATTGTAAAAGTATAACACTTGAACTTTCTCTTAAAAAGTACATCGTGATTAGGATACTGTAAAATGCTTATTCTGTTACAGATTACCATTAAAATCATCATTTGCCTAGCCTTTTCTCAACTATATTGGGGTTGGCTTCCAGTCTAACCGGACTGCTCAAAACGATTCCGTTTGATCAGACTGTTTGTCAGACTTTCGGGATTCTCTGATTCTGATCACCAATCAAATGTTTGAACAAAAGCCTTGCCCTTCTAACTTACACCAACATACTTAGCCCGAGGAAAATTTAGCACTCAAGAAGACCAGAGCAATGTACGGTAGGCAAGCAGAACATTATCATATTATTAAATATTAATAGAACCATTTTCAGATACCTAGGCTTATACAGAGCCTAGCCTAGCCTAGATCGTTATGACTACATACGGTACTTCAATCTTGGATTTTAACCGGAAAAGTTCTCAAACATTTGCTTATTTTTCTTCGAGGAACGAGGCGGTTTTAAGTATGTTGGTATATTTGAAGAGATTATTTTAAGTTGTTTGGCAGTTAAGTACTAAAATTTTATTTGTTGTTCTCCCTATGCTGTCCTCACATTTTGTGTGGTTATGGGTAATAATATCGCATTGATATTTTGAAACTCTGCAATTTTGTAAGCATTATTACCACCATACTATTCTTACTAATGGGTTAGGCTTTAATCAATACAGTCAATATTTTACGATGTAAATTTTCTCCAGTTTTCTAATGGTTTAGACTGATTTAATCTACTTTCGAATCTCTAAGCTGTCCGTGAAGATTTATTGAACCTTTGTAGGTACTTTTTAGAGATCTTTGATTACGCACAAGTCAGAGTACTTCGACGAAATAACAAGTGGCAATTTAAAACTTCATACCTTTTTTCACAGCTTAAATATTCCTGCAGAAAACCTGTAAAACGCTGCCTAACGATGGAGCTAATTTACACTTCATTTTATTAGTTTACAGCGTAATATCAACAGCAATTTCTTATCCCTAGATACATCTTGTAAAACAGGCTGCCGAGGGTCTGCTAAACTTTAGCCCCGCTTGTTTTACGATCTCGTCCGAAATCGGGCGGATAAGTACTTACCATTATACTTGTCAATATTTACCTAAATATACAAACTAGGCTTGTTTTTTTTTGAACAGAAATCATGATAAGTTATTTCATGGTAGATGAACAAAGATAAATTGGAATATTTATGCTTATTTGGATTTTGAAAGAGGTCAGCTTTTTGGATCAGTAGATAAAATATAGAATCGGGATTACGAGGTCCAAAAAATTTATATGAAAATTCTTTTAGGGATTCCCAAGAAGAATTTTTAGGTATTTCATTATCTTTTAAGCTCGGTTAGAGAACCTTTTTTGTAACTTTAAAACATCAGCTTGGTTTTTGTTGAAGAGAAAACATGTAGAGTAGTTTCATGGTGGATGAACAAAGAGAAATTGGAATATTCATGCTTATTTGCATTTTGAAATGGGTCAGCTTGTGGGATCTTTACATAAAGGACCTCGCAATCCCAAGTAATTTAGTCTTAACAGATCAAACTAGACGTAAACAAACACCATCGTTTTTGAAACAGGTTTTTCCTTATATTGATTTAGCATTTTTTTTTTTATAGAATTGCTGCCACATAAATTTCTACATTTAAGCTTCGCCGCCTGTAACATCCTATACTAACTTCACAACATTGAATAAAAATCTAACAATTTACTTTTCACCCCCGAACTCACCCTCGTAACGACCTAACGATTTCAAACTTTATTTAAAATGTATGTCTATCTGTAAATGTATGTTTGTTTATCTAAATACATACATAATGTATTTATCACAACGACAATCGTAAGCCACAAAATAGTCCTTGAAACTTTTAAGTCTAGACCAAACTGTAACCTAGGCACGTCTAGATTGTAGGTCTTCAGATCGTATCGGTAGGATTAATTAACTTCATACCAAAATGGTGGCTGGTCCCACGACTTCGGAGTCATAATGTCACCTCAATATAGAGCCATAACTCGCCCAAATGGTAGAAACTTTACTAGCCTTGTTTAAGAAGCTTTGAAGTCATTTAGAAGGTATATAATTAAGCCATTTGTGTAAGTTGACTTACACAGCTGCACTGAAGGTTTTAAAGTTGGAATTTAAAGTTGGAATTGATTAGACGACATTAAAAGACAACTTGAGGCACAAATGAGAAAAAGGTAATTGATGGTAGCTATAATCAATTTGTGCCTGATCCGTAACACAAAGCTTGTCCCTGTGGCTTATCCCCTATTCCCTAGCCGGAAATAAGGGCCAAACGTTTTGCGATCAACTTATGTTTAAAACCCATGACTTAAACATACGTAACTCAGACTCACTTATGCTTCCAGTTCCTGAAATTTTTAATAGGTACCTAAATCTGCTGTTAACTTTCATAATAGTGGTTATAATTAGTTGACGGAAATAACAACTAATCAAACTGCCTTGCATGAGATTTTGAAAACAGATTAATATAAATAAGTTTTCTAAAATCCCAATTTCTGTTCCAAAAGTATCTGATAAAAATATAAACAAATGCATCCAAAAAATGTTGATTTTTATAACCTCAATTCGTCAATCATTTTTCAATAACAATTTCATAATTATGTATATTCAAACAATAAGTAACTGTTAGTAAAAGAGGCGAGATATGAAGTTAAAATATTCTACAGATGCATTGTGTTACTAATTCCAAAGAATATATGTGTGTCAGGTGAGAGGGGGCCGATTGGAGCTGGATTCTCTACCGTTGAACATTTTACTGGGCGTAGATGGATTTTGCGGGCGAGAAGAAAAAGCCTGAAGTTGATTATTGATTTTTAAGTTATATTTCAACTTGAGAAAATTTATTAAAACAAACGTGTGACAGTTTCTAGGTTTCAGACTTGTTGTCCGTGCGATGTCCAATGCTCAAGAGAGCTGTTCCACACCGCTGCGCACTGTAGCGCTCTCGTTGACTCGCATTTCGTTGTCAATGGACATCCTGTACTCATGACCCTTCCGATATATACTATACCTGAACAGGGACTACTACTAGGTACCTTTCATCATGATATACTTTTGGAACAGCCAATACACAGTTTTAATATATGCTAAAATACAGTTGTTTACATATTGATTCTCCAGTCTTAAGCTACAAGTGTAAGCAAAGTTCTCAGCTAAATACTAAGCAGGTTCATCTAAGTTAAGCGATGAATGGCGATGGCGCGCTTGCCTGCAAGATTGCATTAGGGACTTGTTCCTAGCTATGCAAATTTTTCTAGTTAATCAGTCCTTGTAAGTTGATTGGTCTTTGTGAAAGCAAATGCCAAGCGATGAATTCTTTGAAGGAAACTTACTTATTAGGAAGACTAAGCTATGTATATCTAGGTTCGTCAAGGATCATTCTGGGTTTAAAACATCTCCAACTTTATCATTGTAATTTTCAGATTATTTTAGTGGTTATTTTTTTACCTTAGTCTGCTACAGATACCTATGTCTTCACAACACAGTGGTATTTTTCTGAAAACATAGGTACTTAATCTATCATATAAAGATTGTATAGTAATAAGCTAAGAGGAGTTACTGGCTAAGTAATAACTGCCGCACGGGTCGATCCATCAGGTTAATGAGTGGGTCCGTGGATTGGTGACCATTTTTACATACCGAGATTGAGTGCGTTTAGAATTTTCTAATACCTTTTATAAAGTTTCATATTGAGACGAAGCAACGAAATACGATCTAGAGGAATGTGGCCGTTTTCCTTTAGATCAAATTTTGTTGCTTTGTGTCTCAATATGCAACTTTAAAAAAGGTATTAGAAAATTCTAGACACACTTACCGAGGTTTCTGATTGAGCCGTTTTTCATAATTCCTTCTCAGTTACGAGATAATAATAGGTCTTTACCTATGAAATTGCCGTTCTGCCGTACTGGCTATTTCAAGTCCATTTTTTTTTTTTTTCGCTAAGAATCTAAGTTCAAATTATTTTTATACCATTCCCCCTCTAAAAAGCTTATTTTATTCACTGAAAACAGTGAATAAAAAGCACTTTTAATCACTATTTTGGTGTTTGAATTTAGAACACACCAATATATTCGACCTCCATCTCAATACTATACAACCTCCTTGCGAAAAATAGGTACTCGATACAAACAATACTCGACGGCACGGTTGAAGCGATTGACTGCTGCGCTGCGTGTCACGGGTTCGATTCCCGCACGGAATCAATATTTGTATGACCTACAAGTAGTTGTTCTGGGTCTGGCTGTTTGTGTATGTAACTTTATATGTTTGCAAACGCACCCACAATGCAGGAGAAATTCCTAGTGAGGAGTAACGTTTAAAAAAAACCTCTTTGTGCACTCCACGCCCTTCAACGTCCAAAGATGCCCCAGAGTTTCCTCCAGCAGAAAGTTCTGACCATCGACGGGAAATAAATATCGGTTTACAGGTTGACCATCCTAATAATAATAATAAGAAAATTACTCCAAAATTGTTCCAATTTTAATGTGCATTTTAATTAATTTAACCTTCCTTTTTTGTTCATGAAATGTCTATTTTCACTTAAATCTTTGTTTTTCTCGTAGTCATGGTATAAAGTATAGTATGCAACACTTGAATAAAACGGATTTATATCGAGGGCCATGAAGCACTCGCGTCGCTCGGGATTCTAACACATGAACCACTCGCTGCGCTCGTGATTCAATCATCATGAATCACTCCCTACAGTCATGATTCAGTCGTTAGAATCCTTCACTTGCTCGTGATTCATCTATGACCCTCGCTTTAAATCCGTCCTTTATTCACTAATTGCATAATACGAGTATACTATTATTTTTATTTTTTTTAAAATATGGATTTTTAAAATATGGAATTCTTTTTTGAAAATTAGCCATTTGTTTAATGGTTAGCGTTCTGTTTTCATTGCATTTGTACGTTTTTCGTCATCATGGATACGTTAAAAATTCGAGTGATTTTGGAGTATGAGTACCGTCGTGGCAGCAAAGCGGCAGAAGCGGCACGCAACATCAACGATATACGGAAACAACACTAATAACGATCGCACCACCCGTTATTGGTTTGCCCGCTTCCGATTTGGAAATTTCGACCCAAGAAATGAACCCCGTGGTCGACCGACAACTTCAGTCGACAATGACGAATTAAAGGCGATTGTGGAAGCTGATGATTCTCAATCTACAGCTGAATTAGCAGCAGCTTTCGATGCTAGTATCAAAACAATATTGGTCCATTTGCGTCGAATTGGCAAGGTAAAAAGCTTGACAGATGGGTGCCCCACGAATTGAATGATCGCCAGCGCGAAGCACGCGTCGAGCTGAGCCTTGCACTACTCAACAGGCACACAAACGAAGGCACATTGAATCGCATTGTTACTTGCGACGAAAAATGGATTCTGTTCGACAATCGCAAGCGCTCAGCAAGTTGGTTAGATCCTGGTTCAGCAACTAAACAATGCCCCAAACGAAAACTGACCCCTAAAAAAGTGATGGTCACTGTTTGGTGGTCTAGCGCCGGTGTCATTCATCACAGCTTCTTACCAAACGAGATGAGCATTACTGCAGATGTGTACTGTGAAGAACTGAACATAATGATGCAGAAGCTCGCACATCTCCAACCAGCTTTGGTCAATCGTTCGGCTCCGCTGCTCCTGCACGCCAACACGCGACCTCATACTGCACAGCAGACGGTCTCCAAGTTACAAGAGCTGGGGTTGGAAGTTCTCCGTCATCCACCGTACTCACCGACCTTGGTCCCTACAGACTTCTACTTTTTCCAGAATTTTGATAAATTCTTGGCGGACATAAAATTTAATAACCGTGAGCCAGTTTAAGAATGTTAAAAAGATGAGGATGAGGATGTTAAGAAGGGTAGAATAAAACCTACTTCTGTTAATACTTCTTTATTTTTATAAACCTTTACTATTGTCTTTTATATCCATAGAAACTGTTGTTTACTTGTCAATATATTTTTTCTTGTCACTTAATCTACGTTAACGTTAACGTTAATTGTTAAATTAGTTTTAACACAAAATAGTTTGAAGAATTTGCTGCCTCCCGTCCAGCAGACTTTTTCAAAAAGGGCATCAATAAGCTACCACTACGTTGGCAAAAATGCATTGAGTGGTAATTACTTTGATTAATAAAAATTAAAAATATAGAGAAACAAGGGCGTTAACTTATTTCATGAAAAACGGCAATTTCATAGGTAAAGACCTACACCTTTTGTTAAAGGAGTAGCGCTAGTGGACCGGTGAGCGCCCCCTTAAGACAAAAATTTACCACATTTGGAAACATCTCATAGAAATTATACACCCCAAAAGTCACTGAAACACGAATAAAATGAGCAGTAATGACAGCCCACACCCAAATTACCTAAATGTAATACATATTATCTTGTAACTGTGTCACACTTCTAATTAGGCCCCGTCTGGACTTATGAGTTAGGGCGTCGAGACACGTGTTTTTAGATCTAGAAACAGATTTCTGGAAGTCTGAAAAGTAGAGTATAAATTAAAATTATTATTACATTATATTTTTGGTTCTAAATTTTTAATTTAAGTAAGACAAATAAAAATCTATGAGTTTGCCGTGGGCTTTATATTTAGATGAAAATAATATGCTTTACATAAGCATCTTTTGAGTTCACCATACATAGGTACTGCACTTACCAATCCGTTTACTTAACAGCAAACGATCTTGCTCAGGTGAATAATAACTTCATTCTAGAAGTAATTTTGAGCAAACAGTATTTTCAAATTTTTTATTAAGAGTTTCATATCTCAAAAAGAAAAAAACGGAACCCTAATAGGATCACTCGTGTGGCTGTCTGTCTGTCCGTCTGTCACAGCCAATTTGCTCCAAATCTACTGGACCGATTAAGCTGAAATTTGGTACATACACATATGAACATCTGTGACCCAAACACGGACGTGTATCGTAAATATACATATGAATATGGGGGTTAGTTTTGGGGGGCAAAATAGAAAACTCAAAAAATTATTGCGAACTGTGCCGTGTAACATATTAAAATAATGAAAGTAAGACTTATTGTAAGGATTTCAGATATAGTTTTTAATAGTTTTAAAATAAATACTTTTAAAGTTATTTAAGAAAATAGATGAAAATTGACAATTCCCCCCTTATCTCGGAAACTACTGATCTTAATTTTTTTTTTATAAATACAGAAAATAGTTATTTACTTATAGATTACAGGAAAAACCTATAAAAACTCTATGGTCTTAACATAATAATAATAAATAATACGTGGTAAATCACTCAATATTATACGTACAAACTTACATTTGCAGTTGGAATGTATGGAAGGACTTGTTTTTCAACTACAATGTTAAGTTTGTTCTTGTGCGTCACACTTTTTTTTTGATAACTGTCGCCTAATGGGACAAATTCCATACCTAAAAACTTCGTTATCACTTGAACCAATAACTCCACTTCAAGATCATCTCACCCTCAAATTCAACTTGAACATAATTGAGAACTCGTACCCTACATCCTAAATCAAGATAAGTCTAAGTTATATACCCGACATGTTAAGTTCAACAGTTTATGTCGTAATATTCTAGGTTTAGCGTCTAATGTGATTAATTTGCGCATCGACTGCGTACATCCCTTGATAAGTAGGTCACGGGTAGTTCAGGGCAAATTGATTTGCAATTTTAGTTATACACGTTAACACATACATACCATCAAGTCTGTAACGAAGGTTTAGCCAGAGGTGTACCTATAGTACCACATTTCACCAGTTATGATTCATCATTTTAGCCGAAAGACGTCGACTGCTGGACATAGGCCTCCCCCAAGCACCGCCACTTCGACCGGTTCTGTGCTTCCCGCATCCAGCGGATTCTTGCGGCTTTCACAAGGTCATCGGTCCACAAGGTTCTGCCACGGAACCTTCTGTGGTTCGCGTTCTGGAAGACGTAGCGTGGGAAGGGCTCCCGCCCTTCCCACGCTACGTCTTCCAGAACGCGGTAGCCACTCCAGAACCTTTCGGCCCCAACGGCCATATGTTCTGCGAGCAATGTGCCCTGCCCACAAGACTGTTATGAGACTGTTATGACTGTTGTGGGTTATGATTAAGTCCCATATAATAGGGGGCAAGCCTATTGCCATCAAAATCATCGTCTGCCTGGCCTTTTCCAATTAACAATGTTGGGGTCGGCTTCCAGTCTAACCGAATACAGCTGAATACCAGTAATACCCTTGGTAAGACTGGTTGTCAGACTTTCGGACTTCTGACGACCCGTAACAACTGTCAAAGATCCACGAATGCCAGCGGGGACCAACGGCTTAGCGTGCTTTCCGAGGCGCGGAGGGGTCTTGGTATGTAAAGATGGTCACCCATCCACGGACCAACCGTGGCAAGCGTAGCTTAACCTGATCGATCGGCCCGTGCATCTATTATTACTTAGCCACAAGCCCCTCCATCCTCCAAGCCTATTGCCATCAACCGGGCACAAATCCAGACTCCGGACAGCTACTGAGAAAAAAAAAAACCTGATGGATAAAACCCAATAACACTGCCCGACCTGGGAATCAAACCCAGGATTGGACCACTAGACCAATGAGGAGGAGGAGGATTTTAGCTTTAGTGTCCTTAATCGCTGGAGGTGTATTATAACATAGCATAAGCATAATCAGCCTATAATTTTCCCACTGCTGGGACACAGACCTCATTTTTATGAGAGGTAGTGGGCCATAATCCACCACGCGGACCCATTGCGGGTTGTTGGGTGTCCCATGTCTTCAAGTTTTTGGTTCTCGGACATACCAGTTTCCCCACGACGTTTTCCTTCACCATTATTTTAGGGCAGTGTTTTTTATATAGTTTTGATTTCGCTACGATTTTATTAATGTTTAAAGTGAAGTAAAAAGTGTATTGTCACAAATGAGAGCATTCACAAGAATTTGGTACACAGATACAGAATTTATTTATTTTTGCTTTAGGTACTGAAACTGATACCCAAAGTAAGCCAGGGCTTGTATTTTGGGAGTCAGTCCTCAAGTGGAGCATTACAGGAGATCGTATCAACGTGGAAGTCGTGCCAGCGGACGTTTACGTGTGTTTGTGTTTGGGTGAGTGTGTGTGTTGCGGTGAGGTGTCAGTGTGTGTGTTATATTATATTACACGATGTACGATTTAAGTGGTGATTAAATAACTTACACAAAGTAAAGAGCCTGCCTAGGTTCGAAATTACGACCTACAACTCGTAAGTTGCGACCGATGCCACTGGGTCAGCACTGCTCCCAGTCTCCAAGGATACTAAAGTATGTCAAGCGCACTCTGGGCAGTCAGACAAGATGTTACTGACTGGGTTTTTACAACGGTATGATATGTTTTGGTCATGTTTGCTTTCTCAACTCCAACACGAGAAAGAGCGGAATTAATTATAAGTTAAAAAAAAATCCTTCTCACAACCCATTGCTGAAAGTCTGATCCAGTCTCCGATCAGTAAATGACTGTCAAGTTAAAGTTCAATACAATCAAAATCACCCGACTTCGACAAAGCTGCTTTCAGAAACCAGTAGATAAGTAAAATAATAATAATATTCTTGAACAATGCATTTAAATCTCCGTTATTAAACGACTTCAAAAAAGGAGGAGGTTATGTTCGTCTGTATATATATATATATTTGTTGTTTATTTGTTCATCGATATTTTCGTCAATTGTGGACAAATTTTGAAAATTCTTTTTCATTTCATATGTCAGAAGAAGCTTGCGCAAGTGGTTCCATATAAATTTTATTAATTATGATAATACGTATTTAATCTACTTTGTGTACCTTGATGATATTATTTTACTTCCTGTCAATGTTGTTTATATAGCAAACAATGGTATACGAATTGGTTTTGTATAAATAATGGTTTATAATAATAGTTTCTTTTTTCTAGCCAGAGTTAAAGAGATGTTAAGTGTATCTTTGTTTTATTTAAATTCTGAATAAACCCTTGTAATCTTTTCATTCAAGACAATGTTTTTCTTTTATCCGTATTCTTTGTTATCATTAAATTTCTTCGCTGACGGTAGTAAACAGCAACACTTGTTATGTAAACCGTACCTTTTTGCCGTGCACTTTATAAAATTAATTTTTCTTTGTACTTTTTGTAGCGTTAATGAGACCTTATATAACATCGTCTTAAAACTATACTCTTACCTCCTTACTAATAAACGTTGTATAGCGTCTGTATAGTTACACACTGATTTCTCTCTTTCACTCGTCAGTAATTTGACTTTCGAAAGAAGAAGACAAAGCGTTGTGTAACTATACAGACGATATACAACGTTTATTAGTAAGGAGGTTACTGTATTCCTCAGAAACGTGTACTGTAATAATGAGCCAAAAAAAATGTGAGTACCGTCGCTCAAAATACTCAATTTGAGCGACGGTACTCACGTTTTTTTTTGCTCACTTCAGCCGAATTTTCTTTTGACTTTGTTCGCTCAGTATACCAAATAGTATTAGAAAAAAAAACGGCCAAGTGAGTGTCGGAGCACGCACAATGAAGGATTCCGTAGTTGGAATAAATTTATCCCAAAAACAAAATTAACATTGTAGTTAAAAAACATGTTCTCCCATACAGAATGTATGCAAAAGTTGTCTGTTTTCATGTTTTTCAACCGTAAATGTAAGTCGGTCGACTATTACTCGGTAAATTGTAAAACCTACTTAGTCGTGATAGTTTTCCTTTTATCTTCATTATAATATATATACTGCTGTGATTTTTTTCACATATCCAAATACAACTGTTTAGCTTGCAGGGGGCAAAGTGACAGTTGACTCTAACAAAAATTTGCACTTTAATGCTTAATATTACGCAAACGGATCCCTGAATCTAAAAATGATTTTCAAAAACCCACAATGTTATTGAATGGCCTATCCAACGATACCCCACACCATGGGATAGACAAGAAAAAAAATATCAACCACACTACGTGTAGGGGAGATACCCTAAAAAAATAATATTTCAAGATTTTATTTTACCGCTTTCGCGGCGTAATTAATTAGCTTTCTAAGAGCCTCCGAGCTAAGCCGCGGACGGACAGACAGATAGACAGACAGACTGACATGGCGATAAGGGTTCCTACAGAACCCTAAAAACAACATAATTTCAACTTACTTTCTCTGTCATCATCATCAATTCGCTACAAGACGTCCACGGCTGGACTAGTTGTCCTCAAACATAACAACAGCGACCGGTCATGCGTTTCCCACATCCAGTAAATTCCCGCGACCTTCACCAGGAGCAGATACAACCATACTCACTCTAAGCGGCTTATATTACGGCTTCTCTCATCCCCGCTGTAACTTCACCTGCTAAGTAAATACCCGGTACAGCCACAAACTCGGTCACTCCTGCGGTTACCCGCCTGCAACCATTACGGATTCCGTACGCGCCTCCTTATTGCATACCAACGAGTTCATTATCCAAAGACGTGCTTTAGTATTGTACAGGAGATGCTTATAAAATAAATAAAGCGAATTTAACCGCATTAGTGATTAAGCGATTCGAGGAATCTTTCGGTCAGGCAAAAGATAAGCCATTTAAATACTCCTTGTTTATAAATTACCTTATCTTTTGAAAATTACATTACAGTCACAGACATTTAGATTCTGACCGTTCTCTAGTGCTGTGCTTATAACTTCTTGCGTTTAAGGCCTGAAACTGCGATAAAAAGGGCGCGCATGGTTGCGCGCGTGAACACGCGGTTGAGCTCCGTGGGCAATTAATTACCCGTAGTTTAATTTTAGCGATGTGCATGTGTGTCGATGGAGAACGGGTCCACACGACGGTCACCCACGCGAGTCCACGCGACGGTCACCAGCGCGGGTTCACGCGATGGTCGCCTGCGCGCGGGTCTATGCGATGGACGCCCGCGTGGGTCCACGCTACGGACGTCCACGCGGGTCCACGCGACAGACGCCCACGTAGGTCCACGTGACGGTCGCCTGCGCGCGGGTCTGTGCGACGAACGCCCGTTCGGGTCCATGCAACGGACGCCCACGTGGGTCCACGCGACAGACGCCCGCGCGGGTCCACGCGACTGTACACTTGTATGGAACCGCGCGTGTGTCCGCTTCACGCAGTTTCAGGCCTTAGGAAGGAATGTAATGCCTTCTATCCGACACATAACATTGCTGCTAGGCAGCAGATCCTCCTGATAAGTTCCAGTCAAATTATTTCACAAAATCTAATAGATAGTACCACTGTAGTACTTTGTAAAAAAGTCGTTAAGTGGTACCATATATCTATCCTAGGGGTGTAATATATACAGCTCTATGAAACAAAGTATATTTTTATACTGATTGAAGTAGTTTGTCATAACTACTTCAATCAGTATAAAAATATACTTTGTATATCTTTAGTATTCTCCAGAAATCAATATTTCGACATTCCCCTTTACTTTTGTTCCTTTTTGATAAAATGTGTTGTTTGTGACTTGTAAATTGCAGTACCTGCCGTGGTTTCATTGTTCTCCTGGGAATATTATCCGACGTAACAGGTCCTAACCTATGTACATAATGGCTAATATTAAACCTGTAATATTCATAATATTATAGTCTCTGGACACATACAAAAAGTTCAAATTTGGAAAATGTTTTTCAACTTCGAACATTTTGAACGCTATACGCTGTGTTTACATAGTAAAAAATTAACAGAAAGTAAAATGGAAAACGTTGGCGTTGAAAACAGAATATGTCGTGTGTTCATCATCTTTGGCATTCTTAGTTACATAACTTCAGAATTTCTAAATAAAATCAGAACAATATTGAACCACTAGCCTGACATAACGATGCGTAGTAAGCACCTTCGTGTTACCTATCTCCGGCCACTTAGAAGGGTTGCCATAAATCTGCCGGCGCCATGGTAGACGCTCAATAACGGCACATTTCGGAATTTCCGCAACCCGTCAGTTTTGCATCGTGGCCACGCATATATCGGGGAATTATGGATTTGGGACTGATGACACAATGTGTTTTGTGGTCTTTGTTTAGTAGGTCGAAACCTCTTCGATTAATCTTTTAGGTCACTTAATCAGATATCAGACGCTTGACTTTTTGTCATTCATTCGGCATCTTTCACTCGAAGTAAAACGTCTGAAAACAAAATAAATCAAAAGTGAAAAATGAATTCATTAGTATACCGATCCATCGACGTTGGATTTCAGCAATCTTTAATTCGCCTACTGAATGATGATGAAGCCGCGGGCATCAGCTAGTCTACAATAAATGTAGATAGTCTTCTGATTTTTCCAAGCTCTGCTCAAAACATCTAAACGACATGAAATCCTAGCCGAAACATACTTCAAGCAAAAATCAAATCTTATATAATATTTCCCGAGAGAACGAAGTTTAGGCACCTCTCAGACGTGGGAACCGGCAGCCGGCGACACCCGACCACGGCAAACACATTAGAGACACTCCACACTGACGGAACAAGTATACCGGTGTACTGGTATACCGGTGTACACAATTGTGTTCAAAGTATGACATATCACGTTAAGTATTCAAGGATGAGATATTGATTTTCGTTATGGTATTACTTTTAGAACATCTTCCGGTAAGAAACACCGGTTCCTTCAAGTTATCAAAAAACGTTTCAAAATAAATATGCTGTGATAGCATCAGTTACTACTTTATATCAATAAAAAAATATATATATACATACAGGACAAGTTTTTAATCAGTGCGCAAATTTTGACAAATTATACTTAAACGTGTTTTATTATTCGCCAATTTTTTATTTTGATATGTCTTAGTACAAAAAAATTAAGTTATCGTTAACGAAAGATGCTAATTTTGAAACTGGTATAATGGATACTCGTCACGCAACGCACCGACGCGACGGCGCGGTCAGTGAAGCGGAACGCAGTAGTATGTACATATCAGCTGTGCGCTCGCCCATTGATATTATTACGAATAGATTATATCCATATTTTGCTGATTTCAAGTACACTGGTTAAAAACTTATCCTGTATGTGTATGTATTATGTATAATTTTCTCAAGCATGCATGGAAATATTGTCATCATTTTCGAAAAAAGAACACGCGAAGTATCGAATTTACGGACAAAGAAGAAAATCAAATCCATTGCAGGAGCGTTTTTTGAATTTGGAACATTACAACGCTCCAGCAATGTTGTATGAAATGGCGTGCTGCTTTGATTGGATCTGTTTTATCATTCTTGGTATACCAAAGTAAGTCTCTTTGGTTAGCATAAATTGCGTTCACGTGGCTGTATAGCCATAAATGCATTTGCCTTTCGGCACAGATGACAAATAGAAAATTGGCGGCAAAGCTGAAAATTCATCTTGATTTGGTAACACTTCCGCTGTACAGTCAAAACAAACCAAAACAAACTAAAATAAACGAAGTAGTTACTACACTAGACCCTTATAAATATAATATATACGTGTGCGACGGTGTGCGTGCGCAAATTTATAATGTGACTACAATTTTCTCCTACAATCAGTATAACTAATTTTATGCCAGGAGACTTATTTAGGTAATTAGTTTTGTTTGCATTTTTAGTTTTCTGCTTGAGTATAGTTTTCACTGTATTTGCATATTTCTTGTGCTAGCTGACTTATGGCAAATAAATTTAATTTACTGTTCTGTGTCTCGTAATGCTAATTACTTTGTGTACCTACTATTGTATAGAATCCAGTTTATCTAATTGAACAGACAGCTGTGCTGCTGGGGAGTTTGTTGTGCCACTTCTTCTTCCCCGCTAAAGCACTAGGAAGTGGTCAAGGGCGGGCGTTTTGGGGGACTGTCTTATGCATTGACATATATATTACAATGGTCTTATGTAATCTTGAAGTGCTGATTCTCAGCCTAAGTTAAGTAAATGACTTTTGATTTTGATTTTAATAAATAAATAATGTTTTTTTTTTATGTACACCTGAGATGAAGGCCAAGAGCTTCCCCGAGCGGGTGAAGCTCGCTTCCATCTTTGGCCTTATCATCACTTACTATCAGGTTGATAGTAAGTGATGATAAGGCCAAAGATGGAAGCGAGCTTCACCCGGAATCCTCAACCACAGAGGAACTGGCTATCTTACCTCTAACTGCCGAAACACAACAAATGCTGTTAACATTGTCGTTTTGGCGACAGACTTAGATAAGATAGTGTTGGTGGTGTTACATAACTAGCTTTTGCCCGCGGCTCCGCCTGCGTGGATGTCGGTTATCGCGTAAAAAAGTAGCCTATGTCCTTCTCCATATCCCAGGCTATATCTCTAACAAATTTCGTTAATAATAATAATAATTAACAAATTTTAATTTTTTTTCTCGGTTTAGGCGTGAAAACGTAACGTACAGAGAGACAGACAGACAAACAGACAGACAGACAGAGTTACTTTCACATTTATAATATTAGTATGGATGATAAAAAATCAATGTATTATTTATTTATTTAATTTTAATGAAAGCTTACTGTATTAGAGTGATGATGACTAATAACAATCTTGAATATCCTGAATAAGTTTTGACATTTGGTAATTACAAGCTTCCACATTTATATATATATCTACATAGTTACGCGTTATTTGCGTTGACCAGTTACGGCGAATTGACTAAGTAAACAGATTATACTGTAAACATATTAGTATGTCGAGACAATATAATTATTAAGTATGTCAAGTCATGCAATATAAAAATCGGAATTAAACGTTATATACGGTTGTCACCAAAATACTCCTTGATTAAAATCTTTCTAATTTTACGTGTGCTTTTATGTGTGTATTTATTATGATTGTAACATTTATTCTAAATTGGGGTGTTCGGTGGTGTGCTTTAATTCCGGGATATGTTATATACCTATGTCAGGAAGTACACTTTGCCATTTCGCACTTACCGGAATTCAATTAATATTAAGTGGTCTTATATTAAAGGAGGTTTATTCGATCAAGCATTACTTAAAGCAATCCATTGTCCAAATTATTTGGGCAAGGGATCTTATGCTTAAGTAAGAAGTTACCCAACTCAATGATTGATTATTTCAATTGGTGATTCCATTTACAGTTTTGAATCGTTCAAGAGAATGAAAATTATGCTGAAGCAGAATTCTAGGTAGGTACAGAAACATCTAGCTCAACTTGAAATTTAATGTTAAATTAGTAATAAAACCAGCCAAGTGCGTGTCGGACCACGCACAAGCTAGTTTAGCTGACACTTGACTCTAACAAAAATTTGCATTTTAAAGCCTAATATTTCAGAAAAGGATCCCTTAACCGAAAAATTGTTTTCAAAACCCGCAATATTTTTGAAAGACCCATCCAACAATACCCCACACCATAGGGTAGGTGAAAAAAAAAAAACATCCCCACTTTACATGTACAGGAGGTACCCTAAATAACATTTTTTTTTTCTTTTTTTTTTTTTACCACTTTTTTGGCGTGATTAATTTGTATATGCCAAATTATAGCTTTCTAGTACCAAGAGTCTCTGAGCTAAGCTGGGGACGGACAGACGGACAGACGGACGGACGGACGGACGGACATGGCGAAACTACATATAAGGGTTCCTTGTTGACTACGGAACCCTAAAAATGACTAACTTTTTCACCGACTTTCCAAAAAGGAGGAGGTTCTCAATTCGGTTGTATTTTTTTGTTGTTTTTTATCGAAAATACAGAACCAAGGAAATTCAAGAAATTCCGAAATTAAAGTAATTTATCACTTTTAAGTGTTTTTTTTTATTTTTGGATTATTGTGTTTTTCTTAGTAACTGTATCATAAATTGTTAATATTCTTTACCCTGCTTAAATAACTAACTGTACACATTAAGTAACAACAATAGAATATTATTAAAATATCCTGAACCAAACTAAAAAACAACAACAACTTAAAAATACGTCGGACAACTTTAAAAAAGCCTCACCATGAGCTTCTTCAACACTACTCCTAGAAGTTACTGTTATATGCAAATCATAATTCAATTAACGCATCCTTGACGACCTTCTACCAGCAAATAACCACTTATTTCATATTCTCACAAACCAACACATTTAAACTACATAAACGTTTCTCCTTCTTCGTCAAATACAAACATTTTCTACACAACCAAACACATAGACAAACTGGACAGTAGACATCAAAGGGAACATAGTCCACTGGCTGCAACCTCTCGCCAATACTCCGATTTGATTCTAAAAGCATTCGAGTTTGCAGACTTGAAAGCTGAACGCAGACGTAATAAAATTTGTACGATTATTTGAAGGAGGAAACAGTGTATTTTGTGTTTAATACAAACTTGTAGTAGTTGTGTTACTTTTTTCTTCTATGAAAGTTATTATTTCAAACGGCAGTTATCATTTAAACAGTCTGTATTTATGGTTGCAGTATTTTTTTTGAAGTCGGTGTCTTTGGTTCCGTATTTTCGTTTTTTGCCACCGACTTCCAAAATTTAAGTTATAATTACATTTTTTTTGATGTCACTTGTTTTTGTTTTTTTTTTTTTTTTTTTGTATATAGTTTTTTATTTTTCACATTTTAGTTGTGGTCCTACCCCACACGTTACACTAGTAAAATGTTATGCGTGGTCATACATTACAAACAGTGCGTGAACAATCAATCATCCCCTGTTTTCCTACCCTTAGGGTTAGATTTTTTTTCCAAAATTATATGGGACCAACCTCGGGGTATGTCCTTGCCAATAAAAAAAATATTGTCAAATACCTCCGTTTTTTTTCGTCGGTTAAAAACTAAATCTGATGAATTATTAAAAGTCATAGAACAAAAGTTGTTGTATAAGATGTTAGTAATATAGTCTTGAGAGGTTTTTAGTGTTTTACCAATAACCCTGTATAGCTTCATATTTAGTACAAAGGTGTTATTTTGACATTACAAACGGACACTTAAATTTTATTTATTTGTTTAAATTAAAAAGCCATAAACGCGATTATTGTTTTCACTAAGAAATTCTTACACTAAGTTTTATGTATAAACTTGCAACACTAGATAGAAATTCCAATTGTTAGTGTTGTGGCTATGCTGCGACCCTTCCTGTTAAAAAGATTGTAACGAGCGGCTGTGTGCTCTGACTGTAAAAAGTTTATTAAAAGTTTTACAAGCTCTCCACGCATTTTTAATCCAAACATGCGTGTGGTGGTCCTTCGAGCCGGATATGAACCAGCGACCTATGGATTACTTCTCTGTGATCAGTTTCTTTTAGTCTAATTCTTAAGAGAAAACAGCTAAAACGTATAATACCTCCTTAATATACCACAAGATCTTCAACTAAAATTAATCTCTTCATAACTATTTATATTGCATACCCCAGTAAAGCTTTCATAAAATCTCATAATAACGTAAAATGAGCGCTTGCAATGGCTCGCAATTATTCGTAGAGAGTGCTACGCCGTAGCGCGTAGCTCGTAGCTCGTAGCTTGTAGCGGGCTCAGGTTGCTACAGCCTTCATACGTCACATCTAGCAGGTAAGTACTAGAATAATATGAGGATTATGTACACAGTTTATGTGCAGGAACAGTGTTAGTTTCAGTATAATGGGTAGGATATACCTGGATGAGGGTCATCGTTTAGAATGCGATTATGGACTGGAGTTTAACTACATAAAACCATAGATGTTACATAAATTCTCAACTACTGAGTAAGTAAACTAATTAAAATTAGCAACAACTATACAGTTACATACATTCGTATAGATATCATGTAGTTACTTCAATTTAAGTTAAATTGTTGATAAGGTACAATGGGGTTGGCATATCCGTATGGATAAAACCATAGCATAACAAAGAATAAAAAATATAAAAAGTTGTATATAAAGGATCTTCTAGCACAAACAATCCATCTAAAACAAAATAACCATGTATTTAAACATCCCTTTATCGACGCAGAAATGTCTCACGAAGAAAATATTACCAAAATGATAATATATAGGCCATAAAGAAAATCTAGTTCCAAATTGAAAACTGTCTGAAGCTATGTTCCAATGCAAAAAAAACAAAAAAACATCGAGGCATAGAGTTTTAAAAGTAAACTTTTTTGTTGGTTTTTTGGTAGTTCGGCACAAACGTGTAAATCTCGTGTTGCCGTGCAATTAAAACTTTAGAGTTTTGTAAAAAATACTAGTAGATTACTTTTCAATACTGTGTTGCAACGGATTTGGCAGTTTTCCAGGCAACATAGTAGGGTTTTAGTAACTTAATCAATACGTGCGGAGCTTTTAACTGCTTTTTGATATAAGTGCTACATTATTTTGAATCTATATTTCGGCCGCCAAGAGAATCCGTTCCTGCCACCTGTCAGTTGGACACGTTTAGGAACTAATAAAGTTTAAATTCGTAAAACACGATTTCTTTTGTACTCGGCTGACAGGTGCATTCTCAGAAACGCAATCTCGCTCGCTCTAGAATAGCTATACTTAATTTATAACTTTTTGAACATGATGATAAAGCCCAATTTAAAAGGAAAATAATCCAAAAACCTCTGGTAGTACCTCGAAGCAGATTGAAGTTATGTAACAGGAACTGCTACACCATGGCGGTGAAAATTTATAACAAACTACCGGAAAAAATAAGAAAAATGAATAACTTAGAATTTAATAAAACTTTAAACAATTGGCTTTGTGACAGATGTTTTTATTCAATACATGATTATTTAAATTTTAAACAGACATGATGTATAACTTTATTTTACGATTACCTTATTTAAATTATAATTATTGACATTATTCATAAAACTAATCAATAAATTGATGATCTGTCTTGACTATGAGCTAAAATCTAATATACTAGTTTAATATTTTTTATAATGTTAATGTGCCGAATTAATTAATAACGCAAGACTGTAAATTTTATTATGATTATGATGTGTGTGACTAATGACTAATGATAATTATATTGATGTAATTTCAAAATACTGCATGCACCTATTAAAAACATTTGCACGACTGATAAGTCGAATATAGTGAGACTAAAATTATTCTACCATCGTTATTATGTATGTAACTATATTCTGGAAAATAAATAAATTTCATTTCATTACATTTCAATATAATTCATCATCATCCTTGTGTTCGTTGTCGAATCTATTCAGTTAATATTATAAAAAACCGACCAAGTGCGTGTCGGACTACGCACAATGAAGGGTTCCGTAGTTGGAATGAATTAATCCCAAGAACAAACTTAACATTGTAGTTGAAAAACATGTTCTCTCATACAGAATGTATGGAAGAGGTTGGTCAACTATTACTCAGTAACTTGTATAGCTTACTTACCAGTGATAGTTTACCTTTTAACTTCATTATATATACTACTACTGTGAATTTTTTCACGTATCCAAATACAACCATTTACCTGGTAAAGGGGGGGGGGGACACTTGACTCTAACAAAAATTTGCACTTTAAAGCTTAATTAATAAAAATAAAAAAAAGTTTTTAAACTGTCATGGTCACTAATATTATTATTAACATAAACGGGATATTTGCCACAAACACAATACAACAACAATTAATAAACATGATAAATATCCCGTTTATGTTAATAATAATAATAAAAAATTGTCTTTAAAAATTAGTAAAAAAAAATCAAGGTTTTATTTTACCACTTTGTCGGCGTGATTAATATGTATATCAGCTTCTATTTGAAAAATTCTTTCACCATTTGAAGGGTACATTATTCCAGATGGTCATAGGGTTTAAGTCAAAGTCAAATCATTTATTTCAAATAGGTACATCAAAGGCACTTTTGAACGTCAATTTGTTTCATCTTTTTGTTTATATTATGTAAATATTATACAAAAAGTAATGCTTAATAATACTAATGAAATATGTACTATCTTAAATTCATGCAAGCCTAGTACTTTTTGTGAGGTTACTACTCAGAACTTGTGCACAGCGTGTCGTGAACATAATACCGTCTTCACAGTCATTTCATCAAATTGCATCCGTGCGAAGCCGGGGCGATTCGATAGTATCTTATAAAAGGAGTTTCCAAATCCAGTTTTAATAATAGTTCAGTCAGGGACAACTCGCCGTCAGGGGTACCCAAAAATGATTAGGTCGGCTATAGCAGTCATTTGGAAAAAGACAAAAACATTAAAAAAAAAAAAAAAAAAAACTTAAATAAATAATAACAAACTTTTTTGTATCAGACTTTCAGAATTGCATTAATTTACTAGTCACATCCTACATTATCTTAAATTCCTCATCTCTCCACAACATCGGGGTGGAGTTGGCTGTCTGCCGCGCCACGATGTCTCGCCGTAACGACGTCTATGCGTCTCTTGTGCAACTCCTGCATGAAAATATTGACACTAAATGAGGGTGTGTAGGTTTGTATGTGTATTTGTGTGTCTGTGTTAGGGCAAAGGACGACGGGACTCGGTAAGTAGGCTGCGGTAGACGTGAATTTGGTGGTAACCGTAACAAATTTAACAAATTGTTGAGAAAAATACTTGTTCCAAAAGCAGGAACATATGTACAAATTAAAAAAAAAACCGGTCAAAAGCGAGTCGGACTCGCGCACCGAGGGTTCCGTACCATCAAAAATCATTAAAAAAATTATTTTAGTTCCGTTATCGGTCAAGAGATGGCGCTGACCTAAAACTGCAATATTAGAAAAAGTGTTCTATTTAGAGACATCGTTTTATTTTTCCTGTAATTTTTACTTAAACTTCTATCACATAGAATAATTTCAGATTTTTCTCTATGCAAACTTCGGAGATAAGCCCCCCCTTACCCCTACCCTTAATGGTATTTTTTTTTTCATTTTTATCAAAAGTCGAAAACTATGCGGCCTAAAAAAAAAAGTTTGATAATGTGCAAATAGCGCCCTTCTATATGATACATCACATGCCCTCATAGCCCCACTTCGCATTTTTAAAACCCCCGTTCAGTCAATGTTGAATATTTTTTTATTTTATTATTTCTTTCTTATTTGCAAAATAGTTGGGCAAACGTCATCTAAAACTATTCCAAATTTCAAGTTGATAGCATTAGTAGTTCTTGAGATATCCAGCTGTGACAGACGGACAAACAAAGTCGCACCATAAGGGTTCCTTTTTACCATTTTGGTACGGAACCCTAAAAAGCAATAACTGCATTTTTGTTTTTCTAAAGAATCATGACGGTCCATTCCTAAGCTTGGACCATCCAATAAATAGCACACACACACATTACAATATTACACGCACACATACATTACATAAGTACGTATTACGTTGTTGTGCAAAGTTGATTTTTCCAGACGGATTGTGTCACTGACCGACCCAGACGACCCCATAACTCTCCTCCAGGAGAGTAGGAGGGAAACGAGTACAGTTCGAAGAATACACAATACACGACCGTCATTCCGACCTCGCCGCCGAGGCCCATCGCGAAATCCCCGACTAAATAGTCCTCCCCGACCCTTGCTCGTAAGCGAAGCGCCAGCACGCGCTATAGCTGAGCCTGTAGCTTTAAATTCCCCCGATAATAATCATAACCCTGATTTTATCCAGCCACCGTCGGTTCCTTGCCATCCTCCCTCCGACTCTGCCCTAAACCGAGGTTCGTACCCCACAGGAGGTGCCCTTAGCGCGCAGTCGTTTAGATTATAAGTTTTTACGCCCTGGCTGGAGGCATTAAGTTTCGTTAGGAGCTTAAGGCAACCACAGGAAAGTCCAGCTAAAGAGTCTCAACCTCTCAAGGTTAACTCTGAGATGACCTAGTAAAAAAAAAAAAAATATTGCTATCGTCATAACGATAACGACGACTGAGAGATATCTATGACTGTTTTGACATGAAGGAAAAGATAGCTGATACTCCTTATACCAGCTATCTGCCAGTGAAAGTTCCGTCAAAATCGGTCAAGTCGTTTTGGATATTTAGCCGGAACAAACAGACAAAAATTTTAAACATTGTTTTTTTGTTACAATAAGTACCGTAAATACTTTCATATGCATTTAGAAAAAGCTGTAATTTTGCATTTCAAACAGACACTTCAGTTTTATTTATTGGTATGTTATTTACATGTATATACTCGTAGATGGATCGATTTGTTCAGTCTAACAAGTTTACAAAACCACGGTCCTTGAACCCCAAAGAGTAAAGAATGGTGTTTCTACTAAACTTATCACTTAAACTTATCAAACTACACATCTTGTAGCAATCTAGTTACTCTGAGAGTTACAGACACTAGCCAGGGGCTAGTTGGCATTCACTTGGGATTCCTATAAAAAGAACATTGGACAACACGAAATATTTACAGATACTTACACCAGTTGGCAGCAATTTCGGCTTAACATAAAATAGGACCAATAAAAGTTTGACATTATGTATGAGCAACTTATGCTTGTTTATAAAAACACAATACATTCCTTTTAAAACTAAAATAAACTTGTACGCACGCAGAATCGAGTTCATTATAAAGGGTGTTTATTTTAGAGGCAGAAAATGTTTATGATATCCATGAAATTGGGTTTATCTGATAGATAATTTTATGACATTAATGTTTGAATATGATTTTGGGCATGTGGCCGCCGCGGCTGACGCTTAAGGCTTATTTACTGAAAACTTAACTTTTTTATTGGCTTAATTCACTACAGGAAACATTTGACGAACGACTAATTTCACGAAATCTGACAACCTGGTTCGTGCGATTTATCGTCATTATATTATTTTTTCTGGGGATATGTAAAGTTGCATGTCTACACTTTGATGCCAACATTCGACACATAATTGCCGAAATACAGCCTGATTTACTGCGAAGAGTGTGTGAAAATTTGACCTACTACCAAAATTACGCCATGTACGCGCGAGCCGCGGCGGCCACGAAATTATATTCAAACATTAATGTCATAAAATCATCTCTCAAATAAAGCCAATTTCATGGATATTATAAACATTTTTCTGTTCTTTATTTAAATTAAAAGTTCTCCGCCTCTAAAAAAAACAACCTTTATATACAATACCAGCAGCAACTACTCTGCTCTACTGTCCAACCTACTGCCTATGTGTTGTGTATGTCATGTAAGATTAAGATCTATAAAATACTAGCTGACCCGACAGACTTCGTTCCGTCAAAAGCTATTTGACTGTGGCAGTTTGTCTACGCGCAAAGGAAACTACCTACCTACCCTACCCTACCTTCCTATCTACCCTACCCTACCCTACCTTCCTATCTACCCTACCCTACCCTACCTACCTACCCTACCCTATTCTACCCTACCCTACCCTACCCTACCCTACCCACCTACCTACCCTACCCTACCCTACCCTACCAACCCTACCTACCCTACCCTACCTAACTAAAACCTTCAATTTTTTTTTTTTTTTGATAAAATCTTTTCTCAGACCTACCAAATAATGACTGACACGTTATGTCAAACGCCATAAAGTTACATTAGAAGATAGAGTTACCTACTTATTATTACAATAAAAATGTAAATATGGTCGTTTTCTTACATTTTTTATTTTAACTTTCTTACATTTTTCTTACATAAGAACCTTCTCCTGACAATAACAAACACAACAAAAAAATAATTAGCGAAATCGGTCCAGCCGTTCACGCGTGATGCCGTGACCAAGGGAAATAGGGATTCATTTTTATATATATAGATTAATATGAGACTTAGGCCGAGATATATAAGCGTTACTTAGCACGCACGTTGGCTTCTATTTTTGGTTGGTTCAATTTTTTCTTCTGCTAAAAAGATAGAAACAGAAACATGTTAAAGTCAAACTACGAGCTAAGTATATATGTCTCTGATCTTGGCCTTGGTGCTTATGAAATAGCTCTTCTGAGAAATAACTACCACCATTTCTTTTTCCAACATCAAATCTTCATCATCATTTCAGCCGAAAGACATCCAAGGCTCGACACAGGCCTAGCACCACCACTTCAACCGGTTTTGTGCTTCCCGCATCCAGTGGATTCCTGCAGCCCTCACAAGGTCATCGGTCCAGCTTGTGGGAGGCCTTCCAACGTTACGTTGTTCGGTACGCGATCACCACTCCAGAACGTTTCGGCCCCATCGGCCATCTGTTCTGTGAGCTATGTGCCCTGCCCACTGCCGCTTAAGTTCGGCAATTCTTCGGGCTATGTTGGTTACCTTGGTTCACCTGCGGATCTCTTCATTTCTGATTCGAATACTATTTATTTATTTCAAAACCAAATATTTAGTATAAATTGCTGCGGTTATTTATCGTTTATCGGGCACTAACGATAACATGATAGGCACATAAGACTTTTCAACAGTTGTCTGTAACTTTGAAATAGCTTAGGTCATCCCCTTTGTGTTGCAGTATCAATCGTTTGACAATCAGGGAAATCAATTATTTATAATTTTTTGACGCAGTTCTGACAGTTAGTACTACTGTCAAATAATGACAGTATTGGTCAATTTAAGTTGTTAATCAATTTGCTAAACAATTCCTTTCATTCAACAATTCATTTGCCAGTTGTATGAACCTGTTGGTCTTTCTTGATCAAAGGCCGAATCAATAACATAAACACTCTTCTATTTGTAAAACCAGCTGTTACAACTGTAAGTAATGAATAAGTAAAGATAATCGTTCGGTTCAAGGCTCTATGTTCGCTGCAGTGAACCAAACACTACTAACATATTCCTAGTGTGGAAGTTCAAAGCACTGCCTTGCGGTTTGATTACGTCATAATGAAGGAACTTTTACCGTTTGACTTCGGTGAAGAAGTCGCTAGTTTGCATGCCATGTTCGATGGCCTAAGGGTATTTGTAGCTACAGGACTAGGAATATTCGCCAGTGCTCGAATGATGACATACAAAGAACAGTTGCAATATTTCAACTTAGAGCTGTTTTAGTTCGCTTGTTAAATTCATCTTGGTTAAAACCTGTATACAGGTCTCCACACTATCATAGCTAAATATATTTTTATTTTGTACAATAGGTTCCCGTTTGTGCGCTATCACATGTTAAGCAATGATTCGGTCGACATTGATACATGCTTGTCTAGACACCACCAATTCACCTGTAACATAAAGATAGCCATGTCGTGCCATATCCAAAACACAGGTAATGAGATACTATCCTTACATTACGTTTCCATACGTATGACAATTCCCAACCAAAACGCAGCAACAACATAACGGTATTAGAGTCACAGCACAATGCAAACAGTGCGGTAACATGTGACAGCGACTGCACCAAGTAAAGCAACAAATTGTTCGGTCAACTGTACCCTAGGAACGTTTACAAATTGTTGCTGCTTCGTTAAATTCAACTGTGAGAATATAACTGGGTCTAACGGTCCTGTGTCTTGCTTGCAGTGAAGTGATAACATTTTTCTCGAGTCATTTGTTTTGTTGGGTTACTAGATAGGAAAGGTTGGTATATCTGAAAATAATTATCAAGCTTTTATTGTATGACTAACTTCGTCCACATCGACGTCGACGACATTTCCCACAAGAACGTACTGCCGCGATTAAAAATACCCTGTTAATACAGGTTATAAACTATCCGTTTCATCGTACCAAATCCGGAACATACATCCAGACAAACGACAAACGTACAAAAATAATAAAAACTATATTTTCGGCATCAGACTCGTTCTCACACCTCATAGCAATTATTTTTATCCAAAAATATTCAATGTACCTACTGTTTTGACTTCGTTACTATTTTATTATAATTTATAGAAGTATACACTTAGGATAGAATTTCGTAACGAAAAACAGTGTTCATACAAATACGCATTTAAAAAAAACTGTACCGTAAACAAATGTCGAACAAAAGCTTCTTTGCGCGTAATAGTTTGGAATCAACCAGCGCCGATCTTTTAAATATAGGATTAGGATGTCCGATCCCAAAGTGTCTGATACCGTAAATTTCTCATCAGCATTTCTAATTTTGAGCGTAACTGCAGTGACAAAAATTGAGAAATAATTAAAACCAATATTGTAGGTATCCTGCGTTCGCAATTTAGTTTCCATACATATAAACCAACTAGCTTTTGCCCACGGCTCCGCCCGCGTGGATGTCGGTTATCGCGTAAAAAAGTAGCCTATGTCCTTCTCCATATCCCAGGCTGCCAAATTTCATGACGATCGGTTCAGCGGTTTAGGCGTGAAAACGTAACATACAGACAGACAGACAGACAGACAGAGTTACTTTCACATTTATAATATTAGTATGGATATGGATTAGTGTGTTTCGCAAAATTGCTTTAATACATAAATTTCAGTTTGTCCTACAACCTAAACATCTTATGTCTTTTCCTATAGAACCAACCAATTCTGAAAACAACCTAATTTACACTTACAATAAGTTGATATTTGATTAAAAGGAAATAAAATCAACTGGAAACAACAATTTGAATATGGAATAATCAAATCATTACACCACATCACCCACTTCTTCATTCAGCCGAAAGACGTCCACTACTGGACATAAGCCTTCTCCAAGCACCGCCACTTCAACCAGTTCTATGCTTCCCGCATCCAGCGGATTCTTGCGGCCTTCGCAAGGTCATCGATCCATCTTTTGGGAGACTTTCCAACGCTACATCTTCCGCTACGCGGTCGCCACTCCAGAACCTTTCGGCACTAACGGCCATCTGTTCTGCGAGCAATGTGCCCTGGCCACTGCCACTTAAGTTTGGCAATTTTCGGGCTATGTAGGTTACCTTGGTTCTCCTGCGGATCTCTTCATTCCTCATTCGATCAAAGAGAAAGAGAACATAGATAGAATACTGTTTAATGTTTAAACTATCCCAGTTCACCTAATACTATAAAACATAAGATGCTTATACAATAGGCGGTCATATAGGCGGCGGCTAAGAAATCATGACAAGAGAATGAGTAGTAATATTATTATAGATTTTTGTTCCCTAAACCTATAGAAATATTTGGCCCCATCGGCCACCTGTTCTACGAGCAATGTGCCCTGCCCACTGCCACTTAAGTTAGGCAATTCTTCATCGCCCACGTAGTACAAATCATATAAAACATAACTCTACTTACACCATTTAAAAACATCAACCCTTATCAATACTAATCCCACAGCCCAGCTATCCAAACCCAGGCCCATACAAATTCGCAACTTAGCTATAGATAATGCTGTCCATCGCGCGCTGGTCACGCGCCGTTCAACACCACCCCTAGCCGGCCCGTAATGAAATGTAAACAACTACAGATGGACTACTGTGTGTATTGTTAAATATATTGATACTAGCTTTTGCCCGCGGCTTCGCCCGCGTGGATGTCGGTTATCGCATAAAAAAGTACCCTACGTCCTTCTCCATATCCCAGGCTATATCTCAAATTTCTAGCTTAATATTAATTTTAATGTGATCTTAATGTGATTCACTATGTGAATAGAAACCGAAACAAATGATTTAATATAATAAAAGTACTTATGTTCTGAACGTCTAATGAGTCAAATAATTTAAGTCAGTAATTTGAGTGAAATTTCGTATTTTGATTTTGAACACAAAATCAAAATACGAAATTTCATTCAAATTCTTAAAGCAATCGAATGTACCAAATTACAAGACGAAATAAAAATGCGACACAAATAATAATTTTAAAATAATTCACGTAAGTACCAACAATGTGAAAACAAAACAAAATCCTCCGAAATATCGCACGATACACCGTTTGTGCTGAGAAAACACTCGAAATCTAATGAACACCATTGGTGCATAACTTTTCTCAGGGTCAGGTTCGCAATTGGACGAAATATTTGACATTTATTTTGTACTTGCAACACGATCTGGCTGTAAAATTCGATTAATCGACTAATACTTGTCCGGTATTAATACATTTTAGCGGGAACACCACTAAACGAACGAAAAAAAAAAGAAAACAAAATACGTCTGTACTCTGTGGTCGTGTGGCGGTGTGGTGCGATGTAAACATTCATCAAGGTTATATGTGAATTCAATGAGAAAACGGTTTAATCATAGAAGAATCTTATACAGAATTACTGGGAAATAAATGTAGATTTCGTATTGAGTGTTAGTTTATCGAAAAGTGATAAATATGTTAGTGAAAAAGTAACGAAAGTTTTGGAATGCACACATTTTGATCATAAGGCCGCCGTGTTTAGTAATGTTTTTATGATAAATATTCTTGTCATAAAGTCTACACATAAGCAGCTAGATTATTTATCTACGAACATAATTTGGCTAATAGCTACTGATATTATAGTGTATTGTTATCGTAATCGTATTTCCAAGAGTAAAATTCGGCAAACAAATACCTACAAAAAGACAATAAAATGGATATAGTATGTTATCCTTAAGAGATAGACATATGCCATTGCGGATTTTTTTGAAGACCTTTATAAGATACACAATTCCACCATACATTATTTTGTTATATCTCAAATGGTTTAGACAGCGTTTTCGTTGAAATATCCCAGAGGGCTTTTTTTTTCCGACACCTCCAACAAATATCGTTTATTTATACAAAAATGTATGCAAAAACTTAACAAATTATATACTAAAACCTTCCTCGAGAACCAAGCTATCTATTGGTGAAAACAGCATGAGAATCGGTGCAGTGCAGTTTTTGAGTTTAACGCGAACAGACAGACAGACGCAGCGGAGGACTTTGTTTTATAATATGTAGTGATAAATCGTAGCCGAGATTGGAATTAAGACAATTCTGCGAATAAATATTCTGCGATAATTCTTTTCGATCGCCTTTTGTCATTTCTGTTATCAATGTAATAAGAAGAGGCTGATTAGTATTTTTCACTTCTCATGCTCACGCCAATATAGCCCTACGGAGCGGGACTAAAGTGACCACTTTAGTCTCTAGGGAGTGAAAAGTAATTAGTTTTTTTAATTTCCTTCATGTGACATAGACAAAGTCAAACAGCCAGTAAATATACTATTATCTGTGGAGTGTGGACCATCTTCATTGTGAAAATGTTGAGAGTTTTAATTCCATGGTATTTCCGCAAAGGTGGCGCCATGTCTTTTAAATTGTTAATCTGTGACTGGTTTAGAAGAAAAAACTGACCGCGAAAATTTCAGAATATTTGTCGTGTTTAAATTTGTTCGGTTTTAAATAAATTTATTAAGAATGTCCAGTGACAGTGAAGAGTTTGACGACGAGCAAAGAGCGAAAGACATAATAGATGATCTTTTGCCGCCAAAATTGCGGAAGATTTACCTAAACACTTACGAAAGTTTTATGGACTGGAGGAATAATATTTATTAAATGTTTTTGACTATTTTTCTCGCACTCAAAGTGTAAAGTACAGTTTGCACCTCGAGACTAAACGCCAACTTAATATACCCTCGGTTTCATTGACTCACCTCTGGTATATTATGGCTTCGTTTAGTCCCTCGATGTAAATTATACTATTATTTATTCAAGCGGTACTCTACTTAGCATTACTTGACTTACTTGACGTATATCAGTGTCAATATTCCACTTTTGACACTTCACATTCCACTTTCCAATTATGACACTGATAGGTTTCAGTTTCATTGGTAAAATTCACCCTTAGTTATTGGCAGTGTTGAGGGTTAAAAATAAACCGGTGAATATTGTTACCGGTTTTTTTTTAATCCACCCATGTCTTTGGACTGATTTACTAACCACCCGTGTAGAATCTTGTTTTTATTTTTTATTATCAACGTGGAAACTCTTGGCTTTCATCTCACCTGGTGGTAAGTGATGATAAGGTCGAAGGTGGGAGGTGGAAGCGAGCTTCACCCGGACTCCTGAAACCATAGAGGAACTGGCTATCTTAGCTCTAAATGCCGAAATACAACAAATGCTGTTAACATTGTTATGATGGCGACAAACCTAGATAAGATGGTGGTAACTAGCCAGGCGGACTTAGAACACACTCTACCACCAATCAAATCATGCAGAAAATTTTGGAATTGAACCACCACTAAACCACAGAGGCGATCAATTATATAAGCAATTTATGAGTTAAATAGTCACGCTTCTATAACCTGACCGCATAACTATGCAAATATTCATGCAGGTTAACCTGAAAAGTTAAGAAGGCTACATTGTACAAAAGACACCACGCAAAAATCACTTACTCAACACTGTCGCATAAAGAAAATTCCCAGTAATAATAAAATAAGAAATTCTACGTCCAAAAATTAATCACAGCAAGAAACTTACGCTCGCTGTTAGATTACCTGACTACTACATTTTAACGTGCTGCAGGAAATACTGAAATAATCCGGGATTGTATATCACTGTCATACTCATAATAGAGGATTGTTCTAGAAAAAGCTGGCTGTTTTCTTAAAAGAGGTTTATGGAGTTTATTTTCGTCATTATTATTTTTTTACGCTACTGCGGCATAGCATAACTGCATATAATCAACCTATACACTGCTGAAACACAGGCCTCCTCTCTTCGAGACCACGCGGGCCCAGGACGGGTTGATAGACGTCACATGTCTTAGAATTTGTGGTTTGAACATTATGGTCTGAATATATATGATGTATGTATGTTTAACACGATCTATATTTGAAACGTATTTCCCCATAGCTTTCAGTGGTTTTTATCTTTAATTGCTGGTTTTCAAAGCCTAGCCGTAATATGTACCTTACCTAGCTACTTTGCATAACCCTGGACGGTAAATAAGATCAATAAAAACCGACCAAGTGCGTGTCGGACCAGGCACAATGAAGGGATCCGTAGTTGAGATGAATTTATCCTATGAACAATCATAACATTGTAGTTGAAAACATGTTAAACATGTAAGTTTGTACGCACAATATTGAATGATTTATCATGTTCTTTTAAGACCATAGACTTATAAAGGTTTTCCTGTAATATATAAGTATGGCATTATATTCTCTATATTTAAAACTAATTATTTTAAAATTATATTTGAAATCTATGTAATTTTATAATTCGAAAAAATGATCTCCATATTCGAAATTAATTTGTTTACGTTACACGTTCGTGTTTGTGTCATAGAAATTCATAATGTGTACCTTTCAACTTATTCGGTCTAGCAGATTCGGAGCAAATCGGCTGTGACAGACGGACGGAAAGACACACGAGTGATCCTTTAAGGGTTCAATTTTTTTCCTTTTGAAGTACGGAACCCTAAAAATAGCACACTATCTGATAAGCCTGCTGACGCCCACTGCTTAAGTTATACTGTGACTACTAGAAATCACTAGTTGAACTCTAGTGGCTACCCCCTTAACTTAATCTTTCTAAGCTAATTTAGGAAGCCCATGGGAAGAAAACGAATCAAATAATAGATTCGTCGCCAGGAACCATACGTTCCATATAAAACTTTTCCAATTTTTATTTTTTAAACAATCTCTTGTGGCTACTCCTTTAAAATAATCTTTCTGAGCTAATTTAGGAAGCCCATGGGAAGAAAACGAATCAAATAATAGTTTCGTCGCCAGGAACCATACATTCCATATAAAACTTTTCCAACTTTTTTTTTTTAAACAATCTCTTGTGGCTACCCCCTTAACATTATCTTTTGGAGGTAATTTAGGAAGCCCATGGGAAGAAAACGAATCAAATAACAGATTCGTCGCCAGGAACCATACATCTAAATATATAAAAGAAGAAACTGACTGACTGACTGACTGACTGACTGACATATCAACGCACAGCCCAAACCGCTGGGTCTATAGATTCCAAATTTGGCACGTGGGTTCCTTATGAGGTCTAGGGGTGCACTAAGAAAGGATTTTTGGAAATTCCACCCCTAAGGGGATAAAATAGGGGATGAAAGTTTGTATGAAAGTCCGTCAGTTTTGAAGTTAGGATCTTCAAATTTTGTGTTCAGGCTGATGATTGAAAATTAATTTATACGTGTCTCAGCGTTTTTGATAATTCCACCCCCAAAGGGTTAAAAAGGGGGATGAAGTTAAGTTCCTTAATTTTCGAAGAAAAATCACAAATTTTTACTATCTAGGCTTATGGTTGGAAGCCAAAGCGTGTTGTCGGATTTCCAACCCTTAAGGGGATGAAAAGGGGGATGTTTTTTTTTGTTTTTAATTAAAATTCTTTATTTATTAAGTTAAAATCACTAAAATTTCGGCTTATGTTTAGAAACTAACACAACTAACGTAAATAGTTGTTTTTTTGTAACCGACTTTTCAAAAAGGAGGAAGTTCTCAATTCGGTTGTATTTTATTTTATTTTATTTTTAATGTTTGTTACCTCAGAACTCCGTTGTTTGTGAACCGATTTGGCAAATTCTTTTTTATTTGAAAGGATATACTTCCAAATTGGTCCCAAAATCCAGTTCTGATGATGGGATCCATGAGGAATTGAGGGAACTCCTCAAATTTTATAGGCAAACATATAGCGATTTTTGTATTTTCATCAAAAACTCAAGCATTTGCATTCAGTGAGTATCATTTGATGAAGTGGAACTGATGAAGAAGACCACAAATGGCCTCTAATGTTCCTCAATGATAAGTATTTCACGGGTGGCGGGTGGTTCACTCGGGCTATAAATGATAATTAACCGATTTTTATTAACTTTGCTTGGGTAGTTTTTGAGTTAGCTTCGATAATACGTATTTAATCCACTTCGTACATCTTGTGTCACTGTTGTTTGTGCGGTGTAGCAAGTAGTGGTAATCGAATTGTTGTGGGGTAGGTACCATAACTAAAAAGTGAAAAATTAAAACTTTTAAACAAAAAAAACAACCGACTTCCAAAAAAAAAAAACGAAAATGCAGAACCAAGGTCACCGACATCCGAAATTAAAGTTATTTTTAAATTTTAGTTTTTTTTTTTTTGTAGTCGGTTGTTTTTTTGTTAAAAAGTTTTTTTTAATTTCATCCCACAAGGATCTGAAAAGGGTGATGAAGTTTTTGTATTGAAGTTGTTCAGTCGCAAAATTTTGTATTCAAGTAAAAATAATATAATCACACCTGTGATTATATTATTTTTACTTGAATACAAAATTTCAAGTTAATTTTAAGTTAAGTTTTCAAGTTAGAAACATTACACCTGTACTGTTTCTAACTTTACAATATTTTACATGGAGCGTCTGCCTATCTAACCTCCACAACGCAGTTACTGGGTTTAGTTCATAAACTTGAAACTCAACACAAATACGTTCTTAATACATAAAACACAAAGTTTGTCATAATTCGTTTTTCAAAACATCCCCTCCTCTTAAGGTGCTTATTCTTTTGAATGAAAAAAAAAGGATTACGGCTTGGATGTATCTATTATCATTCAATAAAACAATTGATTGTGAACATGGAGTTTTTATTTCCCTGTAAGCATGCAAACAAGCATACACTATGCATGCAGCAAGCATGCAGCATGCAAGCGAGCATGCAAGCGAGCATTCAAGCAAGCATGCAGCATACAAGGGAGCATGCAACATGCAGCAGGCATGGGTTCTGTCACGGCTCCGGCGCTGCGGGGCTCCGGCGGTCCCACGCGAGCTTATCGTCGCAGATGGTTTAACGCTCACCACCGCAGCTTCGTCTCGCCGCGGCGGCAAGCCTCAGCCGCGGCGGCAAGCGTTACAACCACCTGCTCCTCAACTCGCGGGCCGCCTCGCCCCTCCGCACCTACGCGATTCTAAATTACACTCTCGGGGTAGGGCACGTGGTGCACTCTATGTGGAGTCGGATTTACAGCGATTCGTTTCTGTTACTAAAACTTAATTTTTAGCAAATGCAGCAAAATATATATACAATTCAGTAGATAGTAAAGTTAGATTAGGTTAGATTAGATTAGGATATAGATTAGAACACGTCAGCTAAGAAAGTATTTTTGAAAATTCATCCTTTAAGGGGGTAAAAAGGGGAGATTTCGTTTGTTTGAAAAATCTTATTCCTTGAGTTTATAAACTTGAAACTTGGCACGAATGCGTATCTTATTAAATAAAAAAAGTTTGATTATTTCAATATTTTTTTTAAACTACCCCATAAAGGGGGTGTCAAAGTTTGTATGGAAAAACTGATGAAATTTCAGCGAAATCCGTTCAGTGGTTTGAGCTATATGTGTTGATCACATATAGCTCAACCACTGAACGGATTTCGCTGAAATTTGGCAAACAGATATTTATTGTGACGCAGGCATCCGCTAAGAACGGATTTTTGAAAATTCAACCCGTAAAGTGGTTAAACTTGGCAGAAGGGGGAATTGGGGGATGTCATAGATTGTATGAAAAAAAATAAACCTTAACGGACTGATCTATTTCAGAATAAATTTCCATTCCATACATTGTAGACTCTAAGAAGGGCTTTAAAGGGGTGAAATGGGGGAGATTTAGATTGTATGAAAAATCTTTTTTTTTTAATTCATAAACTTGAAACTCAACATAAATACGTTCTTAATACATAAAACACAAATTTGTCATAATTCGTTTTTCAAAACATGGTCATGTGTCTTAAGGTGCTTATTCTTTAAAAAAAAAAAAAAAAAGGATTACGAGTATATGGGGTTTTCGAGAATTGATCCTAAACAGGGGAATGAGGGGTAATTAAGTTTTTAGGGGAATATTTAACTGCGTGCCTTGAATAACTCAAAAGTTTTTATTTTTAAGTTTTTGAATTACTCAAAAGTATTTTTAATCCCGGTCATAGGGTACTTTCATTCGTGGTAGTACGTTCCCGTTGGATTTTTTCCGACATTCACGTGGGCGAAGCCGCGGGCAAAAGCTATCTCTATGTCTATATATATAAAATTCAAAGTCCTGACTGACTAACTGATATAACAACGCACAGCCCAAACCGCTGGGTCTAGAGATTCCAAATTTGGCACATAGGTTCTTATTCTTTTCAAAAAAAAAAAAAAGGATTACGAGTATATGGGGTTTTCGAGAATTGATCCCAAACAGGGGAATGAGGGGTAATTAAGTTTTTAGGGGATATTTAACTGCGTGCCTTGAATAACTCAAAAGTTTTTATTTTTAAGTTTTTGAATTACTCAAAAGTATTTTTAATCCCGGTCATAGGGTACTTTCATTCGTGGTAGTACGTTCCCGTTGGATTTTTTCCGACATTCACGTGGGCGAAGCCGCGGGCAAAAGCTATCTCTATGTCTATATATATAAAATTCAAAGTCCTGACTGACTAACTGATATAACAACGCACAGCCCAAACCGCTGGGTCTAGAGATTCCAAAGTTGGCACGTAGGTTCCTTATGAGGTCTAAAGGTACACTAAGAAAGGATTTTTAGAAATTCCACTCCTAAGGGGATAAAGTAGGGGATGAAAGTTTGTATGAAAGTCCGTCAGTTTTGAATTTAGGATCTTCAAATTTTGTGATTAGGCTGACAATTTAAAATTAATGTATAAGTGTTTCAGCGTTTTTGATAATTCCACCCTTGAAGGGTTAAAAAGGGGGATGAAGTTGAAAAGTCCTTAATTTTCGAAGAAAAATCACAGTATTTACTATCTAGGCTTATGGTTGGAAGCTAACGCAACGGTGTTGTTAGAATTTCAACCCTTAAGGGGGAAAAGGGGGATGAAATTTGGTTATTAATTCAAGTTCTTTATTTTTTAAGTAAAAATCACTAATATTTCGGCTTATGGTTGGAAACTAACACAACGTAAATCGTTGTTTTATTGTTTATTTTCAACCCACAAGGTTCTGAAAAGGGGGATGTAGTTTTGTATTGAAGCAGTTCATTCGCTAAATTTTGTATTCAAGTAAAAATAATATAAGTACCTACACGTGTACTGTTTCTAGCTTTACAGTATTTTACATGCAGCGACTGTCTATCTGACCTCCACAACGCAGTTACTGGGTAATACGATACCCCTTGGTAAAAATGGTTGTCAGAGTTTCGGGCTTCTGGTAACGATTGTCAAAAATCCATGAATGACAGCCGGGATCAACAACTTAACGTGCTTTCCGAGGCGCGGACGGGTCTCTGTACGTAAAGATGGTCACCCATCCACAGACCAACTGCGGCAAGTGTAGCTTAACCAGGTGGATACTGGTCCTTTACAGTAGGTATTTCTTTACAGTATTTCTCAAATATCACACGTAGTGGAGGACAATTAGCCATGAACAAAGCTCTATACTGTTATTGTTATAATAATTCATAATTATCTAGAAAAAATAATTTATACTGTACGCAGACGAAGTAAAATAAAATAGTAACGAAGTCAAACCTAACATTGAATATTCGAATCTGATGCCGAAAATATAGTTTTTAGAATTTTGGTCTGTTTGTTTGTATGTATGTTCCAGTTTGCACAAAAAACGGATGGACGAATTTATATGATATTTGGTACACAGATAGTTTATAACCTGGATTATCATATAGGTTATTTTTTAATCCCGGTAGTACGTTCGGCTTATTCCACAAATCCCCCCCGAAAATCCCCCTTAGGAGGAAAAATCTATAAAAAACAGTCTAGAATTCACCCCTGATAATCCCGCTTAGGGGGGAAAACTAGAATTGAAAAAAAAACCCCAAGATCCCCTGAAAGTGATTTTTTTTACATTAGGGTTCAGTTTTCCCCACTGAGGGGGATTCTCTGGGGGGATTAGTGAAATAAGCCGGATTATCAGTGGTGAATTCTAGACTGGTTTTTATATATTCCACTTTTCCTCCTAAGAGGGATTTATCAGGGGGGATTTCTGGAATAAGCCGTACGTTCCCGTCGGCTATTTTTCGACATCCACGCGGGCGAAGCCGCGGGCAGAAGCTAGTTCCATACAAAACTTTTGCAATTTTTATTTTTTAAACAATCTCTTGTTCTCAGGCTTATATTTACTTCAATTAGGCACATAAAAGGTACTTTTGAACGTCAAACATTACAAGAAAATTGAATTGATTCTAGCTGCCCCTTCTAAAAGGTAGTTTCGTCTGGAGAAGAATGGGCAAGAAACTTCAAAGTTCCAAAGTCCATAGTTAACTCGCAGTTACTCTTAACCCAAATGTCCTTTCTTTGGTATTATTCACCGAATCGTTGAGCTCCTTAAGTTGAGCTGCACGATTACTGACAAATGCGTGCACTGACTGGACAGGTCCACTCAATCTATGTAGTTCTTTCATCAAAAGACCATTTCAGACACCAATCTACATGGTCTTCACAAGATCTGACCAAGATTATGTCTGGACTTTAAAAGAGACTGTGACCTCTGAGTTTGTTTCGGCCTTTCTTCTCAGACTAGTCAGATAGGCAACGCATCTAGTTTAAAAATATGATTGATGTGTAAAAGTATTTGTACAAACCTGCTTACAGAAATGCAATAATTTATCATTTAAAGGTTCCCTCCTCCCAAAAGCTCTTCTTATCTCAAATCAGCAAAAACAAGTAAATAAGAATAACTCATGCCATACCAAAAATATGAACCAATCAGCAAGGAGACTGACCAGGTTGCGCTGAACGTACATACTCCCAAAGATGAGCCTAAATCCATTACCTAAATTCTTTAGCAAAATAAGCAGAAGTTTCAGTTGAACCTCGTCGTGGCATCGCTTGGCACTGTAGCATCCATGTCGCCGCTTCATTTAGCGCTAAGTAAACTCCGTCGGTGCCAAAAGGTAGAACTCAAACTATGCCGCAATGTTACTATGTGGAACGAAACTTTGTCTGTGGAGTAATGTACGTGTTTTTATTGTTTTAACTTAGTTGTGTCAATCAACTCATTGCGGATATTCTTTATTGCAACATTGCTTTAGAATATTGACTTTTTATGGCATTTTCATGATCGTTGTAGCTATTTTAATTTGTGCAAATTGCACCAAGGGTGAAGTTAACTTCACTTAAGCAGCGTTTTCCGCCCAAACTCAAAAGGTGACCATTAATTTATAAGTTTGTGGTACATTGAGGCACCTCGGCTTATCAGAGAGCACGTTAAACCTGAAGTTCTGATAGTTATAGGTAGTCAGAAGATATCAACTATTGTATAGAATCATGTTTTTCTATCTAAACAGACAGCTGTGCTGTTGGGGAGTTTGTTGCGCCACTTCTTCTTCGCAGCGAAAGCACTAGAAAGTGGTGAAGGGCGGGCGTTTTGGGGGACTGTCTTATGTCTGTTTTGACGTTCGAAAAGTGCTGATTCTCAGCCTATTTGGAATAAATGACCTTTTATTTGATTTGCTTAGAATATCAGAATAACTAGGCGTACTACGGTGACCCATGTTCGAAATCTAGCTTTTTAATCGTTTTTTTTTTTTTTACTATCTGATACCCGCGGCTTCGCGCGCGTGGCTTTTTCTAAAATAAAAGTAGCTTAAGTTACTCTTTATAACATCAACTATCTGTCAGTGAAAGTCCCGCCAAATTGTTTCAGCCGTTTCGAAGATTAGCCAGAACAAACAGATGGACAGACAGTTTTTTTTTTTTTTGTTACATATATAGTTTCATATGCATTTAGTAAAAAGCTTTTATTTTGACAAACAAAAAAAAAATTACAAACAGACACTTCAATTTTGTTTATTTGTATAGATAGATTTAACCTATTGTCCAGTACAGTTGTCCCACTGCTGGGCAAAGGTCTCCCCCATACTTTTTCAGTTCTCCTCATGTTGTGCCTTCTCTGGCCAATCGGTCAGGATCGAGTCCAGATCGTCACGCCAGCGTTTGTTAGGTCGTACTTAATTTAATTTACGACACAACCTATATATGTACATTAATATGTGACTACTCTCTGCCCTGGGAACAGCTGTCACCTCAATTATAATTTAAACACTAAGAAAACAAGCCTCAGACGTGAACCCAGGTGACAATTATTGTGAAATAGATCGTCAGTTCAAACAGCAAGCTTGTCTAACACCTAACAACCTAAATATTGCGTCCCAGGCGAGCGATGCGGCGGCGGTGGCTTTATACGACGCTCGCGTGTTACGTCGCCATTCCAAATCAAATATTGTTGTGGGGCTCGGAGAACTGGGAACAACTGGGCATTAGCTGAAGCGGGAAACCCGTGTTAAGCTCGCCTTTGCACAAGCCAGAGTAGATAGCTTCTCAACTTTTGTGCGGAAAAAGAATGATGAAAGTTATTGCTGATAGGCTTGACGAAGGTCCAAAGTGAGGCATTTTATAAACACCACCCCGTCTGTAGTGGAATTTAAGTACTAACATAGCATATAAGTTGAATTGTTTACTAACATTTAGAATTGTAAGTATTTCTAGGGTTCCATACGTCCAAATTAAAAAACGGAACCCTTATAGGATCACTCGTGTGTCTGTCTGTCTGTCCGTCTGTCACAGCCAATTTGCTCGGAATCTAATAGACCGATTAAGTGGAAATTTAGTACATATATGAATTTCTGTGACCCAAAATTGGACGTGTAACGTAAATAAATGCATTTTGAATAGGTAGGTATGGGGTCACTTTTGGGAGGAAAACAAAAAAAAAGTTTTTCTAACTGTAACGTGTGACATACCAAATGAAAAGCTTACTTTGTGGGTTTAAGATATTATTTTTTATAACTTTAAAATAAATAGTTTTAAATTGATTTATATAAATAAAATAGATGAATTGACCATTCCCCTTATCTCCGAAACTACTACAGAAAAGAGTAACGATGGAGTTCCTTGCCCATTTTTCTCCATGCGAAACTATCTTTTGGTTGGGGCAACTAGAATCAATTTTATTTCCGTGTAAATTTTAACGTTCAAAAGTGCCATTTATGTGCCTATTTGACTTTGACTATACTGGAAGGTAGTTAGTAGGTAAACATGAATGAATGAATGAATGTGTGGATCAAAATAGCTGGTTGCAAATCAACTATAATGCGCATACGATATAAAAAGATCTTTCGAAAATTGAATAAAATTTTACCTAATGATAACTTATTTATCGTTATCAGTTTTCATGGCTCCTCACGCTAGCGTCCACTCGCTATATGACCAGTAACGTCCGTTACCATGAACTGTGACCTTATGGCCTGAGACCTGCCATTTTCGCCACATCCACCCCAGTTATAATGAATTACGTAATCACATCGATTTGTTACGCAAAAGGTGTAATTTTACTCAATTTTTTGGGTCATTTTATGTAGGCCATACGATCAATTACTTCGCGTGTGAATCTTTTGTTGTTACGTGTAAAAGCCATTAGGGTGGAAGATCTACAGAAGGTCACAGGGAAGACCTGGAAACCTGAAACTAGGACCTGTTCAACCGGCTCCGTGGTCTAGTGGTAAGACCACCTGTCTCAGACCCAGAGGTCCCGGGTTCGATTCCATACGGGGGTATAATTTTTTGCTTGAGATGATTGGTGGTAGGGCTTGTTTTAAGTCCGCCTGGTTAGCTATCACCATCTTATCTAAGTCTGTTGCCACAACAATGTTGTTGTGCATCAACAACAGCATTGTTGTGTTTCGGCAGTTAGAGGTAAGATAGCCAGTACCTCTGTGGTTGAGGATTCCATGTGAAG
Source organism: Dryobota labecula (assembly GCA_947523025.1). NCBI lineage: Eukaryota > Metazoa > Arthropoda > Insecta > Lepidoptera > Noctuidae > Dryobota > Dryobota labecula. The sequence continues at coordinate 24,416,249 of OX383295.1, read as the reverse complement.
CTCGCTTCCACCTTCGGCCTTATCGTCACTTACCGTCAGGTGCAATGAGATGAAGGCCAAGAGCTTACCCCTCTAGTAGCATTTTTCAATTCTCTCTGATGTCTACCGCAAAACTCACTGCGACATTCTTTGCGTCCAAAAGACCCATAGAAATGAAACCCCTAGCCGGCCACACATCCCTGGACTTACGCTTATAGCCGAGATCTGTCACCCTAAGCATTCTACTATTAAGTATGGAAATTAATATCAGAAACATTAAATTAAATCGTTTATTCTGTAAATAGGATATCGAAATCACATTTACACGTCATATTTTTTTTATTTTTTTTAATAAATAAGCTAGATAGAGTTGAAATTTCCTATCTGACTACCTCTGAGAAGAAGTGGGGTCAAAGTCTCTTTTAAAGTCCAGACATAATCTTGGTCAGATCATGTGAGGACCATGTAGATCCGTGTCTGAAATGGTCTTTTAAGAAAAAAACCACACAAATTTGAGTGGACCTATTCAGTCAGTAAGCATTTGTCAGTAACCGTGTAGTTCAACTCAGGATTTAAAGAACTCGACTCGACAAACAAAACCAAAGAAAGGACATTTGGGTAGGCCGCATAAAGTACTCAAAATATGAGACGAAAACCTAAAAAAGACCCACATAGTGGTCATATTCACAATAATTAAAGTAATATAAGTAATACTTTTCAAATTTTATATATGTAATTTTGTATATAATATTCAGCAATATCAATATGTATATAAAACGGTATAATATCATCATTTGCAGGCAGCCTTTCCCCAACTATGTTAGGATTGGCTTCCAGTCTAACCGTACGCAGCTGAGTACCAGTATTTTACATGGAGCGACTGCCTATCTGACTTCCACAACACAGTTACTGGGTAATACGATACCCCTTGGTAAGACTGGTTGTCATACTTTCGGACTTCTGACGACCCGTAACGACTGCCAAAGATCCACGAATGACAGCCGGGACCAACAGCTTTACATGCTTTCCGAGGCACGGAGGAGTTTCGTTATGTAAAGACAAGTCACCCATCCACGGACCAACCCTGGCAAGCATAGCTTAACCTGATGGATCAACCCGTGCAGCTGTTATTACTTAGCCACAAGCCCCCGTATATCAAACGGTATATAATAATTAATAAAATAAACAAGCTAACTGAACCTTTTAATAAACAATACACCCTTTAACAGCACAAAACTCTACTATATTTAGTTTAATAACTCATTTAAAACTTGTATAAAGAGAAGTTAATCCATTAAAGTCGTTATGATTTCAATGAAACCAGTCCGGTGAAGTCTGCGGTAGCCAGAGGCTTTAAAAAGGCTATTTGTAAAACTTTTATTACCCACAATACGACAGGAAAGGCATTCAAAGTGAGCTAGAAGATATATTTGCTGGAGAAATGAGGCTTTCTTCACCTTGAGTGCATTTTATATTACTATGGTACCGACAGTATTAGAAATGATATTTGCCTCTACGTTTCTCACTGCAGATAATTTGCCTTACCTATACAAATAAATAAAATGGATGTGTCTGTTTGTTATGTCAAAATAACAGCTTTTCACTAAATGCATATGGAAGTAGGTATAAACGGTAACAATAACAAAAAAAACTTTTTTTTTAAATTTCTTCTCTCTGTCTGTCTGTTCTTTCTGGCTCATCTGTGAAATGGCTGGACTGATTTTGACGAGACTTCACTGGCAGATAGCTAATGTTATAAGTAGTGGACGAAACTACGGGCAGCAGGTAGTATATATAATATAAATATTAGGGTGTCCCTTATATGACATTTTTTTTTTTTTTTTTTTTTATCGATACGAATAGCCTCTAATTTTTTTATAAATGCTAAAATATACTCAAATATGAAATTTCAGCTTTCTAGCATGATCGCAACACGTGCCGACTGAGCTTCAAAGTTTATTTAAAATCGTGTTTTGTCCTATTATTCCGATCTGCTATAAAACTAATATAAATGCAACAAATTTGGTGAGTATGAGGTAAAATAAAATAAGGTAAACATTAATCTTTATTTTAAAACATAAAATTATAACAATCAGCCAGGGTAACTTCTCTATATTGTAGTTTTTTAACAGTCCAGATACAAATTTCTATGTTCCTGGGCACAGCGCAAAAAGCATTGTTTTTGCTCTTCTTCTGCCGTGTTAAGTAAGGTTTTGAGTTAGGAATGCATTAGACTGTTTTTAGGACGAATTTATAAACATGATGATGACAACCGAAAAAAATTCTCTCTCTAACGCCTGCTCCAAAACAGCACAAGCTCCGTTAAAATAACCAGTATTTTAAGCTTTTGTATCGCAGCACATTATTTGAACTTTATTATTAAGGTTCCAGTCAAAGAGAGCAGATGAGACGGCTTTAGCTTGATGTTATCCAGAAGAACTCTCTAGTTTTGGCACTGCAAGAAGCTGTTCTCTATCGTCAAATGAAGCAATAATGCACATCCAATCGTACATCCAATCCGGGTAATAGTATTCCATCCCAATGGACTGTGACTACGTCAGGTACCTTGTTTTGAAAGTCAGTTTTATTGCTTCTGCCCTTGTTATTCTCGTCTGAGTACAAATTCGCTGAATCGAGGATTTGTTAATAGCGAAATCGTCGCTGCTCAGACCAAGCGCTTCTACGAGACCGCATGCAGAAAGTAAATGGAGTCTCTATGCTTAACTGACATCGATCGACTGCGACAAGTTTAGGCGTTATAATAACCTTTCTACCTCTTTTTTAACTTTTTTAGGGCAGGGAACGTCTGGCAAGCTGAGTTCAGTATTCAAAATCTGTTCTTCGTCCGAATCTTCTGGACATTCAAGATATTTGAGCTAGAAGTAGATGCAACAGCCAAAAACTCTCTTTGTCTCACATTCCTTTCCTCCTCTTCTAATCGTCTTTGCATTAGTCTTTCTTCTTTCGCCGCCAATTTTTTGTCCACACCACCGAAGTATTCCGGTCGACCTGGCTCTCTCTGTTTCCTTAAAAATACTTTGTCTTCCTCTATTTTCATGCTTTCAAAAGCATCAGCATGTGCAATATCAAATAAGTTATCAAGGTTAATTTTAAAATTATTTTGTTTATCACTCCGTAATTCCATCGACATCTTTATGCAATTAACAATAGCGCATTAATAATTAAAAATTACGAATAAAATGACAAATTAAACACGTAGTTACAGTTCGCAGCGCATTACCCGCGCAACTTATATGGAGAAGTTTTAAATCGCAAGTCGGCACGGGTTATCGTGTATGAAACGGGCTAATATTTTTTCCTAGACAATATTGGGTTATTACGAAAGTTTTAAGAAGGTATGCGTAAAAATATATTGAACTTAAAATTTAAGGGACACCCTAATAAATATATTTATGTAATAATAATATGACTTTAATGAAAACGAGCATTCAGCATTATGCTTGCTCACTTTGTGATTTCAAATGGTTAAGAGCGTTGTCACCGGTCCACTAGCGCCTCTGCTTTGAAAACATATTATCTCGTGCCTGAGAAGGAATTATGAAAACGGCTCAATCAACTATATCGGTAAGTGTCTAGAATTTTCTAATACCTTTTTTAAAGTTTCTTATTGAGACACGAAGCAACAAAATACGATCTAGAGGAATGTGGCCGTTTTTATTTTGATCGAATTTTGTTGCTTCGTGTCTCAATAAGAAACGTTAAAAAAGGTATTAGAAAATTCTAGACACACTTACCGATATATTTGATTGAGCCGTTTTTCATAATTCCTTCTCAGTCACGAGATAATATGTTTTCAAAGCAGAGGCGCTAGTGGACCGGTGACAACCCTCTTAAGTCTAGTTTCTTTGTAATCAAAATCAAAATATTTTATTTTACATAAACCTACATGGACACTTATGAAACGTCAGAAGCTAGGTGCACGGTTCCAATTGGTCGTTTCCTATGGAGAAGAGCCGACAGGAAACTCCACGGTATCTTTAAAAAAAAAATTGGCTTTTACAATATTTTCAAATAACAGTAGGTATTTTTTTTTTGTATTTTAAAGCAGGTATACCTAAGTCAATAGCTAGCACATCACAGAAACTGAACGTTTATTTCCTGACTACCTCATTCTGGCTAACTTTTATTTTACCGAGTAAAAGGCATGAGACAGCCAGGCAGACATCGTTTGCTAAATTAAAGTGACCCATAATGGGCATTGTTGGAGTGTGGAATTCTAAAAACCGATACAAATTTCATAACAATCTTTAATTTATTCAGATAACGACGTAGCCAGCAACAACAAAATATCGGAAAGTCATTTTTGCCCCGATATCGATTCCCTCCCATTAGCAATCCACAAGCGTCTTAAAATGAGTTATAGCCGTTTGCCGATACACCATTTTTCTGCAAACCATACATTTTTAGCCGACTTCCGAAAAGGAGGAGGTTCTATATTCGTAGCGTATGTATTTTATTTATATTTTTTATTTATAATAATAATATATTTTATTTTATTTGACAACATTGGTCCATTGGTTAGTACAAAGAACCCACACCGCCTTATGTCCGCCGATTTCTCCGTCAATTGTGGACCGATTTGGAAAAAAAAAAATTCTTTGATTGGATATGTTTTCAGATTGGTCCCATTTTTATCAAAATCTAGTTTTGACCGTGGGATCCATGAGGAATTGAGGGAACTCCTCAAATTTTATAGGCATACATATAGCGATTTATTTATTTGCATTAAAAAGTATCATTTCAAGGTGAAGTGGAACTGGCCACCGGAACTACTGAATGATAAGTATTTCACGGGTGGCGATAAGATACCTCGATTAAGATAGTTAAGCGACTGTGACGAAGCAAAAATAAATGTTTCTGATCAAAATGGTACCATCTAACTGATCTGATGATGAAGCCGGAAGGTACGCACCGGAACTCCTTAATAAAACAATGTATCCTAGCCGTGTTTGGGCTTATTGGAATTGTCATGAGATGCACTTTGGCTATAAATGATATTTAACCGAGTTAAAAAAGGGGGAGGTTCTCAATTCGTCTATATATTTATATAATAATGTTCGGATATTACTTATTTGTTTATGAACCGATTTTTATATTTCTTTTATTTGGTAGTTGAAGTTTGCGCGGTGGTCCCGTTAAATTTTATTAACTTTTCTAGGGTAGTTATTGAGTTAGCTTCAATAATAAGTATTTAATCCACTCGGTGTATGTTGATTATGTCATAAAACTTCCTTTCACTGTTCTTTACATAGCAAGTAGTAGTAGGTATACGAATTGGTGTGGGGTAGGTAGCACAGCTAAAATGTGAAAAATAAAAACTTTTTTACAAATGTTTTTTCCTAATCACATTTTTAGGATTCCGAGTACAAGTTTTTTTTCGGCTATTAATTAATATTGAAGAGGTTTAGCTCGCGATGACGAAAGTTTGGTGGAAATGGGGGTTATTTTCAAAGATAATTAAGATAATCGTTTATTTCTCACCACAATATAGGTACATTATAGAGGTATCAATACAAAGTACGTAACAACAATAATTATACTGTGGGAGACTGGTGCCTAAACTAGACGTATGGTCTGTATTTCAGGACACCAGGTCTCCGCCCCTTGGGTAATGCTTACATTTTAATTTTTGTGTACAATAATTGGTGCGGTAAGAATTTATAAAAGCATAGACTTTTAAGTTTAAAAATAAATTAAAAAATGAAAAAGAAATTGGTAACAGTTATTGGTGCTTGGTGTTAGTAGGTATGTTTAGTAGATATGAATGTGTATCTGTGAGTGAGTAAGGTGTATGTGTGCGTGAATGCGTGGGTGTAGTGTGTAGGGGGGGAGATGAATGAAATTGGCTATTTTAGCTATTTTAGTAATTGATATAAAAAGGCGGTTTATCAGAGTCGCTCTCAGCAGTCCTTTCTTTGGTATTGTTCGTCGAGTCGTTAAACTCCTTTAGTCCTGAGTTGAACTACACGGTAACTGATTAGACAGGTCCACTCAAACTTATGTGGTTTTTACCTCAAAAGACCATTTCAGACAGGGATCTAAATGGTCCTCACATGATCTGACCAAGATTATGTCTGAACTTTAAAAGAGACTTTAATAAAGCCACGCGGGCGAAGCCATAAGTCTGCAATCTCCAACCCGCTTAAGTAAGGTGATCAACGCTCGTAGCTTCTCCGCATGAGAAGAAGGCTTTGCCCTGCAGTGGTATAATAAGCTAGTGTTTTTATTATTTATAATACGAGAGATACATTTTTGTAACTTTATTTTACGTATTGGAACAAAACGCTGGACAATCGCACTTGTAATCACTGAACCGATCAATCTCTTCTCTAGGTAAATCAATTATAAAGTTACAGATCAAACTCTTAACAGTATCAATTCTCTTCCTGAATGTAAAGTCCACAGTCAATTTGAGTGTCTTAACGAACCCGACCTACTTTCCACTTGTTCAATATTTAACGCCTTTAAATATCGCTAATGTTAACTCCTATGGAGTTTATGTTTTAAGAGATGAGATGGTTTAAAAGTTTGTGAGCAAACTTAAAGTTCATGGGGATGTTGTTATTAAAGTTTTCAGTAGGTACCTTACTGTCGATCAGTCTTGGAAAAAGGAGAATATTTTAAACAGGGACTGCAGAAGCACTTGTCTTTTAGGGTACCGTAGTCAACAAGGAACCCTTATAGTTTCCCCATGTCCGTTCGTCTTACCTTAGAGAATCTTAGTACTAGAAAGCTGCAATTTGGCATGAGTACATATATTATTAATCACACCAACAAAGAGGTAAAATAAAATGTTAAATAAAAAAAATTAGGGTTTCCTTGCACATAAAGTGGGACTGATATTTTTTCTCGTCTATTCCATGGTATGACGTATCGCTGGATAGGCCATTCAAAAATGTTCTGGGTGTGTGAAAACAGTTTCAGTTCAGGGATCCATTTGCGTAATATTAAGCTTTAAAATGCTATTTTTTGTTAGAAACAAGTCCCCCCCCTGCCAGCTAAATGGTTGTTTTTGGATATGTATAAAAATCACGGTAGTAGTTAGTATATATAAAGAAAAAAGGAAAACTATCACAGCTAAGTAGGCTTCACAAGTTAACGAGTAATAGTCGACCAACTTATATTAGAAACCAGCGTCAGGCACTAATTGTCTGGCATTTTTGCTGAACTGGGCCTTTTTGGCGCAGCCGTGAGGCACACTTGCCTGCTAATTTCTTACATCGCACTATACGCTTTTTATTTTATTTTTTTAATCTGCTGTATATATTGTGTCATGTGTACCTTTTAGTCTGTGCCAAATAAATGTATTTTATTTTTTTCTTTCTTATATTTACAGTTGAAATGTATAGGAGATCATGTTTTTCAACTATAATGCTAAGTTTTTTCACGGGAATTTATCCCAACTACGGAATCCTTCATTGTGCGTGGTTCAACACGCACATGGCCGGTTTTAATGCTTATATCCGTGACTAACTATACTGAAAGTAATTTAGAAGTATCTGACTCTAATCAAGATGATTAAACTGTGCTGAGATGACAGCCGGTAGAGATTATAATTGGAAGGGAAATAGACATGCTGTGCTCAACCCTAACAAATTGGGATTAGGGCAGAAAGATAATGGCTTCATTTTAAATACCCAATCACATTCAGCAAAAGCCACGCAAAAGGCATATTTGCATATTTACACGAAGCAAAATAAGATCCAGAGGAATGTGGCTGTTATTCTTTAGATCGATTTTTGTTGCTTCGTGTCTCAATATGAAATTTTATAAAGGGTATTTGAAAATTCTAAACACACTTACCGAGGTTCTTGATTGAGCCGTTTTTCATAATTCCTTCTCAGTCACGAGATAATATTTTTTTAAAGGAGTGGCGCTAGGGGACCGTTGAACGCCCTCTTAAGAAAGAAAGAAAGAAAGAAAAAGTATTTATTGGGACTCATACAGGAAGATCACATTTTAAACTAAACACTCATAATAACACTAATAAAAAATAAGATAAAAACAAAAGTAAAATGAAAACAAAATCCTGTCGGGGCCAAAAGGCTCCTATCTCAGCCAGATGCTGCGACATTTAAAAATAAGTGTCGCAGCGCTGGTATTCTGAGTGGGCCCGCTGTGATGTCACGGACAGATACAGAAATAAAAAGTAAAATAAAATAAACTAAAAAATAGATATGTGCGAAATAACGTAAAATAAAATAAATATTTAATAAAAATCATCACAATCCGCGTGTCAGTACCCGACGTAACAACAGTTACTTATCTATGCCTTTAGTGTCTGTGGCATGGCATCGCTTTGACAAGTAAAGAGACGCAAGCGCTGGTAATCCACGGGTCTCCGGCAAAAAAAAAAAAAAAAAAAAAACTTATTCGCTGTTTAATGCTATAGTATATCAGTGAATAATAGACATAGATAACACATAACGAACCATATTTTCATGTAGGTACATTGCTTGTACCTTCTGCATCATTGATAATTTAGACAATAAACTAAAAATTACACACACACTGTAAGTCGTGTCTTATTTCTATGATTTATGACCGAACACTAGTTTATTTCATTTTGTACGGGACCTTTCTCGCCCAAGTTGTAAAGAACATCTGTTGACACCAATTTTTGTTGTTGTTTAGAAAATCTGTCTAACTTTTGAATTGTTTTCTTGCTTGAATTGAAAAGACCTTGCTAAAGGTAATGAACAAATATAAAAACTTAAGTAATTAACATTAATTTGAAAAATAACTTTTTTAATTTGATCCATCTGTCTGAAGTTGGTCATAAAATCAAAATTTTATTTAATTATTTTTAGATTAAGTTTTAGTTATAAATTTTACGGTTTACGTTTAAGGCCCGCACAAAATAGGTCCGGGCGGTCCGGAATCGGACCGCGGTCCGCCATTTGATGACCTGGTCTATGCAATTGGCATACATAATCAACCCATGCACAATGTGCAATCGCAAATAGAATCTACGCCAAAGACCGCATTCATTCAGTCAAGATAGCCTATAAAAAAGAAGAATAACTAGGCTCAAATTCTTTCATCATATAATATTATACTGTTTAATGTACCTTTATTATATATACATACCTACCCTCCATGTACTTAAATGATGAATTATGAGCATACCGCATCGAACCCCGCCAGCACGTTATTAGCCAAATATCTGCAAATACAACACTGAAGAATGGCACACAAGTTTATTATGAGCTCAACTTTGACGTCAAAATACTTATAAAGTGACCTTTGTATAATATGTATATTGATGTAGAAGTTAAAAGGACAACATAATGTTTTAACTATGTCTGCCGCCAAGCCGCGTTACTGTGTTTCGTGTTAGAGCCGCGGGGTAATTGCATCAGGCTTGGTTCACACGGCATTGTACTGCACGTTTTTTGCGGGATAAATGTTACTGAAAAGTAGTATAGACCCGTCCATACGTCATTTATACTGCAAAAAACGTACATAGCTTAATACGTTTTTCGAATACCCACTGGACTTGTCAAGCAAACCGAATGAACTTGTATTCGGCCTGCATTAGCGCATAATATTACACCATCAAACTGTGGCTATTCGTTTTTACATGGAGAAAAATGTATCGTGTGAACAGGCTGCTGTTAATACAGTTTACATTTATTCAGCTCCATTCGCGTTTCGCTGAACGATTTTGGTCACCCTTATACAGTTCTGCTTCTATCAGCTGCGTACAGCATCGCAAGATTGTAAAAAGCCGTCATGTCATAGCGTGTTATCTACGCTGAAGCGCTTCTATCTACTGCGTACGGCGCTGGAGCGATTACATACTCTTTGATGCGAAAACGCTAAACTACTAATTTAGTATTGTGCCCTCAACATGGACAGTTCTATGTGCGATATTGTTATCGTTTCGCTTATTGCAGAAGTAATAGAAAAAATTAAACGTAATAAATTAAATTGGAAACGACAGTGGGTCGACCCACTTTGGAGAAATATTTTGGTTGGAGGATACACGACATTGGTACCCCAATTATAATAAAATAATATCAAACTTATTATGTCCGCCACGTTCGGCGCTGAACGTCGACTGTTCCCGACTCCTCGTCGATAAGTTGGGACCGCAAACAGCCCTGAACGTGGCGGAACAGAGCGCTTAATGCGGCGGAACAGTGCTGAACACGGCGGGACAGCGCTGATCGCGGCGGAACAGCGCTGAACTCTATCTGTAGCATTCGCATGATAAAAACACATTTATCCTCATTTTATACCTGTTTACAGCAAAAACTGAATAGACTCGGAAAGCTAAACGGATACGTATATACGCATCTCCATACAAAATCGATGTTTTCTATGGACAAAAGCTGAACAGAGCTGTATAAGTTTGGTTTGTCCCTTAAATCGAATATTGTTACAAACGTGCAGTATATTGCCGTGTGTAAACATAAACTGACAATTGATCGAAATGGGTTATGTTTTGACAGTTCACCCAAGTTCATTGTGTTATTTACGCTGTTGAGCAGACGATTTTTTCAAACAATGGATTAGCAATATCCTTGAAAACTCTCGGATTATGATTGAGAGACCGGCAGACGTAGCGTTGGGCGGCCTCCCACAAAGTGGACCAATGGCCTTGTGAATGCCACAAGAATCCGCTGGATACACGTCTCTTCCGATCCCAGATTATATTCATTATACTACAACACTCTTCATCCACTGCGGCATCGTAGCAATGGTGCGGCGCCGCCGCCCGCGCCGTAATTGTGTACGCCCAACGCCGCACCGCGAGTAATTAAATTTTTAATTATTTATTTATTTATTTGTACCTATAATGGTATTAATTTTATTCTAGTTACATCGTCTTCACATATAATTACTTATATAATTAACTAGCCTTTGCCCGCGGCTTCGCCCGCGTGAATGTCGGAAATTCTCCCAAGGAAATATACTACCGGGATAAAAAGGATAAGTATGTTCCGACTACCTAAAGACAACAAATAGGTAAGTATTGTATAGTACAAAAAGACAATAAAATGGATATAGTAGAGATAGACATATGCTATCGCGGACTTTTCTGTAGCCCTATATATGATACACAATTCCCTCATACATTATTTTGTCTCTTTTCTCAAAGGGTTTAGACAGCGTTTTCGTTGAAAGCTCCCAGACGGCTTCCTTAATGTATACAAAAACTTAACAAATTACATACTACGTAAAACCTTCCTCGAGAATCACGCTATCCATTGGTGAAAACAGCATGAAAATCGGTGCAGTAGTTTTTGAGTTTATAGCGAACAGACAGATAGATAGACGCGGCGGAGGATTTTGTTTTATAATATGTAGTGATGTATACAAAATGATGTAAAACATTCTAAAAGAGTAACAATGGAGTTTCTTGCCCATTCTTCTCCATACAAAACTACCTTTTAGAAGGAACAACTAGAGTCAATTCTATTTTCTTATAAATTTTGACGTTTAAAAGTGCCTATCTATCTATATAAATAAAATCAAATTTTTGTATGTTTGTCGTCTATGCGTTCCTAAACCATTGATCAGATTGTGACGAAACTTTGGTAGGGTGTTCTAAGGACGCCCGCGAGGGCTTCTGCCCCAAAAAATAATTTAAAAAAGTTCGACCAAACACTTTTTTACGTGGCATTGCAATGCATGCGTAGCAGGTGTAGCTAGTTTACAATAAATGATTTAACTGTACAGGCACCATGAGACAGTTCAGCTTCGTCTCAGAAATGGCAGCGCATCCGCGATAGCTTACGATTTGCAGATTTCCATAAGATTGCCATTAATTCATGCATGCACATTTAATAGCCAGTTTCCGCCTAGTTTACAAAAAATGCAGGTTTTATAAGTTAGAAAGTTTGAATTTTCTAAAGAATGACCTACACTACCCAATCTTAAATTATTTATGAATGCTTACAACTCCAAGATCTATAAAATAAAACTATGTAAGTGCACAAAGCGGGAGAGCGTAGAGAATCCTTCTGAATACTTGATGTGACGTCACAGGAGAGCTGGCGAGAGCACGGCTTACATTCCCAGAAATATTACTAAGTAAATGCAGGAAGATACATTAGAATATTATTTATTGAAGCTTCCGTACTGAAGAGAGTAAAAAATTTTTTTGGGTCTTGGGACCGTAGAACGTAAAGTTTGAAACATTCGGGTTCAAATGGTTCAAAAAGTCAACTAAAGTTAAGATTACCACTGAAAGAAAAAGAAAATAAAGAAAGAAAATACGTTTTTTTTTACGTTTTGGATATGTTAACAATAAAGGGTAAAGAGTTGAAACCCGAAGATACCACAGTGTTCTTAGACATAACTTTGGATGCCAAGCTTCAATGGGGCCCCCATATAGATAATTTGTCAAAAGAGCACACGCCGCACGTAGCTCTGTAGCATACGCCGTTAGAAAAATTGATTGATGATTGACGTGATTTAACTGATTTAGAGACAGGCTGTTTAGTATACTTACTTTAGTTATTTTCATAGTTTGATGTCGTACAGTATTCTGTTGTGTGTGTAATTCAGTCAATTTTTATTTTAAACAAAAAAAAAAAATTTGTAGTGTAAGTACCCTTGAAAGGAAATTGGGGATGACTTTTTTTTCTCGTCTATTCCATTTTTTTAATGGCCTATCCAGCGGTACCCCACGTACCGCTGGATAGGCCATTAAAAAAATACCACGGGTCTGTGCAAACCACTTTTCGATTCAGGGATCAGTTTATTGTGTATTATTAAGTTTTAAAGTGCAAATTTTTGTTAGAGTCAAGTTTCGTCCCCCCTGCCAGCTTGATAATTTTATATGAAAAAACTCACGGCAGTAGTATATTTAACGTAGTTAAAAGGAAAACTGTCACAGCTAAGTAGGCTTTACCAATAAACGAGTAATATTCGACCAACTTATATTTTCAGTTGAAATGTATGGGAGAACATGCTTTTCAAGTACAATGTTTATTTATTTATTTATTAAAACTTTATGCACAAGTAAAAAATACTGTACAAAGGCGGATTTAATGCCTGAGGCATTTTCTACCAGTCAACCTTAAGTCAATGTTAAGTTTGTTCTTGGGAAAAAAATATTCCAAGTACTTAACCCTTCATTGTGAATGGTCCTTCACGCACTTGGCCGGTTTTTTCAATAAAATTTCCTAAATGTTTACCAACAACGAATGCCAGGCCCCTGTCAATGTCATTGAAGCGCCGAAAGGTCCTTGTACTACAATAATGTCGTTGGCAACAAACAGGAAGACACGGTCAAGTCAGTAGGAAAATAATATTATTTGAATGCCAAGAACGGACTTCTAACAAAACTTTTGAAACCTGTCACTCATGTATCCGAAATATTTTATTAAAGTTATACGTCTAATGTTGTTTTAGTTTTTAATTTTAATTAAAACATTTCGATACAATGTAAAAATTGTTAATGAAATAAATAAACACTCAAAGTATTAAAACCTAAAACCATCAACAGTAACATTTCTGATCCCATACAGCTGAAAACCTCAATTGTGATAGTACCTTGTGCGATTCCAGACCATTACTTGCGAAGTAATGGAGTAGTGAGAGGAGGTACACTGTAGTAATGTGACTCAGCTCACTTCACGTATGTGTATTGTCGATATTTACTCGCTTTTATATCCTCCGCCGTTTCGACGTGATACAGAGTGTTTCTCGGAGTTCTTGAACATGCGAACATTGTGCTCGCAACCAGGTGTGCGTGTATGACCAAAGGCCCTAGTGTGAGTTTCTTTTAACCATCTCGATGTCACGCATCGAGCGCGTTCGGTGTTCCGATTGGCCTCCAATTGGCCCTTCACCAATAGGAGTGTTGAACGCGCTCGATGCGTTAATTCGAGATGGTTAAAATAAACTCACACTAGGGCCTCAGATGTATAATTGTATAAGCGTAAACGAAGCAAAAGGAGTATGTAAGGAGCGTAGCAGGTGGCGTTTACGTTCTATAGTTTCTTCCTACCCTTATGAGAAAAAGGCTTGAGTTTATGTATGTTTATGTAAAAGTAATAAGAAAATAAGGGTCGACTTTATAACTGAAAGATTGTCTAAAAACGCCGAAAGAATATTGACTACGCTATTTTAGTACAGCAAGGCCTACGCTGTAGTATAGCGAGCTGCCATTTCTACTTTTTTGTGAACTACGGGAACTTTGTGTAGGTATTCAATTTAACTTAAGTTCTACAAGTAATAGGGATGATGCCTGAGTAAAAAAAAAAGAAAAACTGTTTAGTCCGTCAATCAGATAATGAAAAAAATTAGACATGTATTTTTTGCCGTAGCATATTAATAAAAAATGACTTAGATAAAACACATTAACCTTGGGGAGTGGGGGCTGGTTACGTCACAGCTACGTATAAAATCTACTGAGAAGTGACGTCATGCCACATTTAAACTCAATGTATCGCCGTAATGTTTTGATTACGTAAAAAAAGAAAAATACGTGTCCAATATTTTTTTATAATCTACATGACGGACAAAAATTTTTTTTTTTTAATCATCGTCCCTATTAACTTAAGGGAGAAGCGCAGAGGTAGCCCGCGAAATTCAAATATTCTTACTTTTTTTTTTTTTGTAATTTGCAGGGCAGTGGCAGGTTGTATGTTGATCAAAATATGATTCAAGACCGTAACAAGTATGTTTTTACAGCATTATAATCAATAGAATCAGAAATACAACTCCTTAAGTTAGAATTGCACTCAAATGTTGTGATTTCATGAAATAGTCATTCTAAGGAGAACCAAGGTAACCGACATTGCTCGAAGAATATTACCAAATTTAATTGGCAATGGGCAGGGCGCATTGCTCACAGAACAGATGGCCGTTGGGGCCGAAAGGTTCTGGAGTGGCGACCGCGTACCGGAAGACGTAGCGTAGGAAGGCCTCCTACAAGGTGGATCGATGACCTTGTGAAGCCGCAGGAAAGCCGCTGGATGCGGGAAGCACAGAACCGATCAAAGTGGCGGACCTTGGGGGAGGCCTATGTGCAGCAGTGGACGTCTTTCGGCTGAAATGATGATGATGATGAGTCATCAAAACCGACATGCAAGCAGTGAAATTATAACTGTCTAAATAATTTTGTGTAATTATTATCGCGTACCGATGTTTACTGTGTGTTAAGTTTATATTATTAACAGTAATTAAAACTACTTACAATTAACCGTCTTAAGATCGTTGTCGCGCCCGCAATATCGCGCCAGTGTGTGTCGGACCACGCACAATGAAAGGTTCCGTAGGTGGGATGAATTTATCCCAAGAACAAACTTAACATTGTAATTGAAAAAATGTTCTTCAAGAGAGCATGTTTTTCAACTTTAAATGTAAGTTAGTCGACTATTAATCGGTAACTTGTAAAGCCTACTTAGCTGTGATAGTTTTTCCTTTTAACTTCCTTATAAATAATACTACTGATGTGAATTTTTTTACGTATCCAAATACAACTATTTAGCTGGCAGAGGGGGGACACTTGACTCGAACAAAAATTAGCTCTTTAAAGCTTAATATTACGCAAAAGGATCCCTGAATCGGAAAATGGATATCACAAAACCGCAATATTTTTAAACGGCCTATCCAATGATACCGCACAACATGGGATAGACGAAGAAAAAAAATATCATCCCCACTATACGTACCGGAGAGGAACCGTCATTTTTTTTTTTTTTTCAAGATTTTATTTTACCGCTGTTGGCGTGATTAATATGTATCCCCATACCAAATTACAGCCTTCTAGTACTAAGAGTTTCTGAGTTAAGCCGTGGACAGACAGACAGATGGACATGGAGAAACTGTAAGGGTTCCTTGTTGACTACGGAACCCTAAAAATTATGACACTTGTATTGATGATTTTAATGATTATAATTCTGAAAATACATATCGGTCGCCAATCATATTTTGACCAACATGGAAATTGCAAAAGCCGTAAAAAAATTGAATTTCTTGGGGTACCCTGACGCTTTCGCGTTAACGACAACTGAGACAGATTCAAGCCTCGTTCAAAGTCTAAGCAAATATTAAAAAGCATTATTTACCCCGAAAAATCCCGGCGCATGTCGTAAATGTCGAAATAAATCGCTAGTTTCGTAAACTTAACTGTACACAGAAGTTTACCTCCTTTTTGATCAAAGTCGGGATCTCATGCACAAGTAAGTTTTTCACATAAATCTCTCGAATAGTTCCTACCTATAGAACGAATGCGGAAGGTCTCATACGGTGCCTCCCAAGTTTTGACTTCGAAAACTCATTAAGAAATGTGAAGAGGTTCGCTATCGCGTTTTTCGGTATGTCTGTGTATGCAGATTTATCTTGAAAATAAAGATGAAGTGATAATGGTAACTCTACGAATCCCATAATAATATGTAGGTAGAAGATCGTCTATTTTAAAATTGCACGCCCCTCCACTGGTTGTTACATACATATTTCTAATCTATAGGTACTATGTTAAATATTAAATAATATTATAAAGCTGAAGAGTTTGTTTGTTGTTTTGTTTGGTTGAACGCGCTAATCTCAGGAACTGCTGATTAGAATAGAAAAATTATTTTAGTGTTGGATAGGCCGATTTTTAGGAAACTTATAGGCTATTTAACATCACGATACGGCCCTTAGGAGACAAGTAAAACGAAAAAAAAGTCGGAATGAACGCTAAACGAAAACAAAGTAATTGCGCGGGCGGGCGATGCGATGTGACGGGGTTAAAAGAAACATCTATAGGTGGTAAAAAAAGTACCTATCTAAGTGTTTTTATTTTTACATAATTATTATAATTTTAAAATTTCTTGAAACATTTTGCAAAAAAACCTTTACTTATACCCAAAGTCTCAAATTCAGATAATTTATGTAAACAAAGGGATCTTCGTAATGGTAATTCACATAAAATGGCGAAAAAGGAGGTTCCATTTCCTTTTAAGTACTGATTTTAAGAAATAATAATTAAAAAATAATCATACCGTAATTATTTTTATAAATTTTCGGTTTTAAACAAAGTTATTAAAAAAAGGAGATTTTCTGGTATAAAATATTTTATGATACTGGTAATAATGCAGGAGATACAAACATTTTCAAATTTTTTACATCTTCAACAACACTAATATTACAACTCTCATTCAAAGATTCTTAATGTAAGTAGCGTATCTACGAGTAGCCACATTTTGGATGAAAACGGCTGTAAACTGTTTCGAGTGGAAATCGATTTGGAAGGCCTACGTCTAGCACTGGACTTAAAAGGGCTGATTATGACGATCATAATTATGCCGTGTCTCCGACATACTACACAAATCATGGTTTGGCAACGGTATTTTGTTTGCATAGTTCACTTTAATTTTAGCGATAATTATTTACAAAAAAATATATGAGAAAATGTTTTGTACCCCTGTCCTGTCATTTTGACAGTGACATTTCTTGACATAACTTTGTTTACATAAATTATCTGAATTAGAGACTTTGGGTATAGGTAGGTACTCATTCTATGAATAACCCGCCCGGACGCGGTGACGGTGGCGGCACGAGCGCGGTGCCTTTTGATAATTAATTAATCATTATATCAAGTAATTATAAATTATTATTTTTTTAAAATAATATACACAGTTTTTTTTTTATCGTTTCGTTGGCTTCTTTACCACCTCTAGGTGTATCTCTTAAAATATTTCGTGTTTGAATAGATACACCCTATAAATTTTTGTGGACTGACGTGCATTTTTAAATTAGATGATTTCTACCTATGTATGCAATGTTTTTTTTTCTCACTTCTGCAGATATTTTTTCTAATTCAGTTACGTTTCTAGAAAGGAAATTAGCGGTATTCCGCGGGGTAATTGTGTAGTTAACACATAATTAGTAGCAATTGGTTTCATTTGGACAGTTCAACAACATTCATTGCGTTATTTACGTTGTTGAGCAGACAAATTTCTCGAACATATGAAGCAATGGATTAAGCAATATGCTTCAAAATCATTCAAATTGTGATTGATAGTGTGTTACTCAATTAGGGTGCAGCTACAGCTCCTGCAGGAATGTTGAGTTAGTTTAACTATTTAAATTTGAAGATTTATGGCCATCAAATAAAC
Organism: Dryobota labecula; assembly: GCA_947523025.1. Lineage (NCBI taxonomy): Eukaryota > Metazoa > Arthropoda > Insecta > Lepidoptera > Noctuidae > Dryobota > Dryobota labecula. Next base: position 24,398,184 of record OX383295.1, on the reverse strand, counting down.
GTCACAATTACTCAAAATTGTATTCTAAGACACAACACTTTAGCCCTCTAACTTAATTGAAAATAACAAGTATACAATAACTTTTTTTACAAAAAAAAAAAAAAAAAACACAAAAAAGTAATAATATTTTTTATTTTTTTATTTGACGTAAAAGTACACATACAGAGTGACACTTAATTTAAACATGGGAATAGCCTGACACAAAATATTGATCAATGACCCCTATGCTAGGAAAACTTGTGTTACAGGGGTCATCCATCCGTCCATTATGGATGTTAAAGTGAAAAATAACTTTCATTTCGGAAGTCGGTGTCTTTAGTTCTGTATTTTAGTTTTATGCCACCGACTTCCGAAATAATAATAATAATAGATTAATTTTTCTGACTATATGATCCATATGGTTAGTACAATAGTGCTTAAAAACTATGTTAGTTCACACATAAACGCATACAATGTTTGAAAAAAGGGCAGTCATACCTGTTACCTGTGAAGGTTACTTTTAACTTTTTTTTTTGAATGTTGGTTGTTATTTTTTTTTTGTTTTATAAATAAGTTAAAAAAAATACAACTAATTGAGAACCTCATCGTTAAAAATAGTATTAAGAAACTCTTCCTTAATATAATTTATTTCTCATCATAAAACTGTCAAGCGTAAATACATTAAGTCGACATCCCCTATCATTTTTCTCTCTAATGAAGCGAGGTCCGGTAAATCTGCAAGCCGACACCTTGACAAAGGGACACAGTTCCGCAGCACACGTGGTATCTATTATCCCTCAAAGGTCAGCCGTCATGGGGCGAAGGGAGGGGGGAGAAACAAAAGACATCGATTCATTGTACGGTTGGTGAAAGAAGTAACGTCAAGATAAAAATAAATAAATGGTAATACTTTGGAGCTATGTTGCGTATAAGTTACTCTTAAGTCAGGTACTTAGCAAAATATGGACTTCTAGGGTTTTTTTTGTTCGTACGAAAAACTTGTTAGTTCAATGTTGATTAAAATAAGTGCTTTTTCTACGTTATAGGTAATACAGTCATGTCATAATCATGGTTATCCCTGTTGCCAATGACCTATTTCTTTATTAACGCTATGCTCTCACGGCTAGCGACGGCGGTGTCGGTTGTGTCAATTACAATCAAAACTACAGATGTTACCTATACAGGGTGTCTCAAACGTCGTGGTCCAAAGGCAAATGGGGTAAAGCGGAGGTGGCGTCCTATCATTTAATTTTTTTAAAGTTGGAATATTCTCAACAGTTCAGAAAATTACGCTAATTGAATCATTTTCCAGAAATTTTACACTTTTACTTGGATTTTTCGACCCTGTAAACTTTGTAACTTTTTATTCAACTTTAGCTAAACCGTCTAGCGATATTTTCTGAACTGTGGAGAATATTCCAACATTTACATTTTTAAATAATAGGTGGGCACCTCAACTTTACCCTATTTGCCTTTTGACCACTACGATTGAGACACCCTGTATAACTAGGTTCTTATTTAAAGGTATGTTTCTGAAAAAATATTCAAATAACTTTGTATCAGGGACATCGACGTGCAACCTTTTACCATGGATTTGGTACATGTTTCTGAACCACCCTTTTTTTTTGGGTGGTAAATTTTCAAATAACTTCTCCCGCTCTGGGCGGAGTGGGTATCAGACTTTTACTGACTAAAACCCACCCGTGTTCCTTCAATTGCCTGTGTGCCAGAGCCACGGTATCCTTTACGGACAAACCTGCAACCCTAGCAGGTTCTGGACCACCCAGCGTTGCAGATTTTCCACGGTTATAAAAAAAATATGCATCATGTACTGAATCCATGTTAAAAGCGCGTCGACGCCCCTGCCACCCTATATACAAACGCTTTAAAATTACACAATTAAGTACCTTACTTTAGTAATTACCTAGCGACCCTCTCCGTCTTCGCCCGGGTGCAATTTACATGTGAAGACAGTATTCTATCCATGACACGTTGTGCACAAGTTCTGAGCAGTAACCTAACAAAAAGGCCTAGGATTGCATGAATGCAAGATTAGTAGATTAGTATTTCATTAGTATTATTAAGCACTTCCTTTTGTATATACATAATAAATATAGCCTATGTCCATGTACTTTTCAAATAGTGAAATAATTTTTGTAATAAGAGCTGTGGTTCCGAAGATAATTAAAAATCATGAAAAAAAAAATTGCTCGCTGTCTCTTTATAATATTATTATTGATATAATCAATAGTTAAGCCATTATATTGGCGACTGGACGTTATTATAAAACTTTTATTGAATGTCTAATAGGCCAACTTTACTTTTCAATATCGTGCATTGTTAGAAACTACAATAAACGGTTTAAAAGTTAAAGTGATTTATGTTAGTGACTGTACTTCGCCATGGCACGGGTGTGGCCATGGTGGTCTGTACTTTCAACCTTCAAGCTTGGGGTTGAATAACATTCGTGAGACTAATAGATATAAATAGAGGCAGCTAGGTTTTTCAATATGGTGCAATGATTTACAGAATTTATTATTATTATTATTTTTTTTTTTTGTGTATTGCCGACGGAATGGAATGTTGCCATTTTAAATATTTAAAATATTATTTTTATAAAAACTTTGAGTAATAAGTCTAGTACTGTGAATTTATTTTATTTTTTATCTCATTGTATGCTGCACCGGTCGACGCCATCACATCCACGCCGGCTGTCCCTGAAAACCAGCGCTGGGGCTCTGTCTCGCATAGGGTCGCAGCATTATGCTGAGCGATGGCCGTTTTGCGTGGATGTGGCGCATATTTTCCCCCAAATTTTTATTTTCGTGTTTGTGTTCTTTCTCTGCGTCATGTTTACCGCAAATAAACGTTTTTTCTTTATTTTTTTTTTCTTTTATTTACGTAACATAAAAATGGTGTCGAACGTATATGTTTTGGCGTTGCGGAATTCAGAGTGAGATAAGCTGAAGCCCAAAGTAATTATTGGCAGAACAATGAAAAAACAAATTAAGATTATTAATGGATTTTTAAGACTGAAATATTGGAATTGGATGAAGGGACAACCTCCCTTTATTTATCTTGCCTTCATTCTTCTCCCTTCATTCAGCTCCAACATTTATCTTGGAGCTCCATTGAATTTATTTGTTTGAGTAAAATTAGTGCAATTCAAATAGTTCCAATCCATACTAATATTATAAATGTGAAAGTAACTCTGTCTGTCTGTAACGTTTTCACGCCTAAACCGCTGAACCGATCATTATGAAATTTGACAGAGATTTAGCCTGGTATAAGGAGGACATAGGCTACTTTTTTACGCGATAACCGACATCCACGCGGGCGAAGCCGCGGGTAAAAGCTAGTTATTTCATAAATTACAAAAAAATAACAATGCTTCAGTCGGCCTCGCAAGGTCAAAAGTTATGATAATAAATCCTACCTATCTAAAATAAAAGTAGCAAGCATTAAACAACATATAATTCCCAAAATTGGAATTCTTCTGAAAAAAATCCATTAAAAAATAACATAAAAATCAAAAAACAAATGACCTTTCTAAGGTCAATTCAAAATAAAATCCCTGCACTTCCTTCACTAGCAAAAGGTTGTCTTTACGCCCCTGCCCTTTACCACCTACCCTACGACCTACTTCAGAGGCCGTTGAACCCGCAAGGTCGCCAGCTGATCGATGACGCCGTGCGCCACTCTTCATGCATGGTGTACCTACCTAGCTATTCTTACACCTTCTTCGTAGATTTAGAATGGCGATAAAAATGGTAGAATTATGGAGGTTATGTAATAAGTGGGCTAGTTTTAAAGGTGGTCTAATATTAGGTGCTGCGGAACTGAATGTTCTAGATCGAAATAATTTGTCATGAAAGTGGGGTGTGACCGTTTTTTAACGTGAATGGTACTGATGAGTTTATTTCCCATGGGCTGTAAAATTCGGTTAATGATGTGTAATTTTACAATTTTCTAGGTTGATCTCATTAATATTGTAACTTAAGGATATGATTTTAATAATGTAGGAACTGTAGATTGAATACCTACATTACACATGTAACCCTACATTATTATAACGGTTTACATACTTGCGTAGCTACTTGATCTTTCGTAATTCATGGACATGTGAAGAGCAGAAAATATATGGATAGGAAAAACAATAATCGGATAAGTGCGTGTTGGACCACGCACGAGGAAGGGTTCCGTAGTTGAAACGAAATTATCTCAAGAATAAACTTAACATCGTAGGTAGATACATGTTCTCCCATGCATCGATATACGTGACGGTCAATTCTCCAACTGCAAATTTAAGTTGGTTGACTATTACTCGTTATCTTGTAAAACCTCCGTTTCTGTCATAGTATTCCTTTTAACTTCGTTATACTGCCGTGAATTTTTTCACATATGCAAAATCAAGCATTTGGCTGGTGAGGGGGGGCACACTTGACTCGAACAAAAATTTGCACTTTGAAGCTTAATATTACGGAAATGGATCCCTAAATCGAAAAATAGTTCTTTTCTTTATATTTAATTTTAATTTTTTATGTACATTATTTATTGTTTATACTGTTACTCGCCAAACTTTCCAGTTTGATGGCGAGAAAACCCTCTTGCAAACCCACAGCACGCCTTTCAGCCATACAAGTCCGCAGTGCTGGATGGCATCTTCCCAGCCCTCCTACAGTGGGGGCAGATCATCAGAAACCATGATTAGTGGAGATCTATTGAACCTCTGCGGTACTCAGATACATACCCCTCGCATGGCGCGAAGTGAAAGTCATTTTTATACTATCCGACAAAAACCGACTCCGGAACCGGAGTCGGAGTTTTCTCACAAGACCTCACCATAAACATAAATCCAGCCCGCTTGGATTGTTCAAAACCGTCTACCAGGCGGAATGTGTAGGCATCATACAAGGGGCCTACGCCATAGAAGCCATGCAGCACACCTTACCGGACGCATAGAGTATGCGTCAGCGCCTTAGTCCTCCATTTTTGAATATTAATACTAGAATGTCACAATGCACTAGTAGCGGTATCTAAGCGTAACACTGTGACAATACAATGGATAAAAGGACATAGAGGATCGCTAGGTAACGACGCAGCTAACAAACTAGCAAGGAGAGCATCCAGCACGTCAGTCTGTGGACCCGAACCCATCGTACCCATCCCCTTCAACCAGCTACGCAGGTGGCTACAGGAGGGACAAGCTGGTGGTCCTCGACACCGTGCTGCAGGTAGTCCAGGGAGGCAATACTATCCTTAGATGGTAGGCTAACCAGGCGTCTTCTACGCCTGGACAGGAACGGCCTGCGTTTGGTGACGGGGACCTTCACGGGACACTGCTCGCTAAACAAGCGCATCCACACAATAGGCATAACGGACAGTCCTCTGTGCAGGGCTTGCATGGAGGCTGAGAAGACTGTTGCGCATGTGCTTTTCGAATGCACAGGCGTCACCCAGATCAGAGCAGAAACCCTCGGGGCACCCAGATTTTTTACAGATGTTCTAGACAGGCCAGAAGACATAATAAACTTCTGGAGGGAGGTGGACTGGTTGGATATAACCACTGATGGCCGCTATGGCCCACGCACAATGGTCCACTTGAAGGACTAAGTGCGGAAACCAAACCTTCTAACATAGAACATAGAACCCGTAATATTTTTGAACGGCCTATCCAATAATACCCCACACCACGAGACAGACGAGAAAAAAAATATCATCCCCACTTTACGGATAGGTGAGACCTTAAAAAAAATATATGCTTCAAGATTTTATTTTACCTCTGTGTCGACGTGATTATTATATAAGGTGTATCTATCTATTCATACACAAAATGTTTTAAGAGAAACATCTACGAGTATACCTAGGTGGTAAAAAAGCCACAGCAGTGAAAACAAATATTATGTGTTTTTAATATTACATAATTATTATAATTAAAAATTGCTTGAGACATTTTGCAAAAAAACCTTTACTTACGAGTACTTATTGTATGAATGACCCGTCCGGACGCGGTGACGGTGGCGGCACGAATGCGGTGCGTTTTGATAATTACCTAATTATCATATCAAGTAATTTTAAATTATTTAATTTTTTATTTATTATACTCAGAATTTAAAAAAAAAATCATTTCCATGGCTTCATTACATGATTTTTGATAAATATTTCGTGTTTGAATAGATACACCTTATATACCTATTACCCATGCCAAATTACAGCTTTCTAGTACTACGAGTTAACCTCTCGTATCCCGTTATTACAGACATAATTAAAAAACTATAACCCTAAATGAAGGGCTAATAATGACAGCGGACAGACAAACAGACAGCCGAACATGGCGAAACTATAAGACTTGCTTGTTGACTACGGAACCCTAAAAACCAACAATCCACTTAAACAAACATGGACGAAAATCCTCACTAATTTAAGCTTTATCCGCGAATCGTGACAATTCATTCAAACCCGGCCGAACGGCAAGCAAACAAGCAATAACGTTGCGATAACCGTAAAATTCCGATAAAAATCGTTTTTACTCTTTAGTGCGCATCAAAACCGTTTGTAAACCAGTGTTGCCAGTATTAACGAATTACATTTATCTAATGTTCGAGGTTTGGCGCTTTTGGTATTATATTATAATGATTCGCTTCCTTGGTTTGAGTGTTTAATACATCTAAGGGAGGGAAACGACATATTCAAAATGTTTATATGTGTAGTAATATTTTAGTAGAATCAATCATCAATCAAAGACATTTTCATACTGAATCGTGTATAAAATGTAAATAGAACTTTAGGTAAGTACTTAGAACTCCATCCCTACTTCAGGCAAAGCTAATATAAGTAATAGGTACCTAAGCACCTACTGAGTCGCTAGAGTAAATACAGAAACCAAGTTCAAAAAGAAAATACTTCATAAAATTATGTAAATCATACTCGTCTAAGTAACAGATTTCCTCTCGGTGCTAACTAAACGGAAATTGCATCTATCTTGTCGAAATTTTCGACAGACTTTATCAGTATACAATGAAATAACTCCCTCAAAGCCTGTTAAAACTTAACTGAAAATAAACCGTGAAATAATAAAAACTTTTCAAGGTTTAAAATGAAAGATAATGTAGATAATACAGCTCAACTCTTAAGTATTTTAATTGAAACTTGTAACTCTGTAGGTTGTTAAATGTAAAGAAAACGGTAACTTTCTAAATGGTTATCATTATCCTTCTCACTGTCGCGTTTGCTCTACAAACCGTTTGGAAGGAAAAGGAGAGATAATAAAACTTTTGTTGGAGTTTGTTTTTTTTTTTTTTTTTTTCTTTCCTTTTTTAACATTATTATAACATTAGAAACACTACTAGAACTTCGTTATTTCACGATAAATTCAAACCAATGTAATCTAAGGTCGGAAATGGAATTCGAGATCCAAAATGTAAACAAAGAAATGTCATTGTCAAAGTGACGTTTCAGGGGTAGTCAACATTTCCCTAGCCATTCCAATTATTTTATTATATTTCGTCCTTTTGAAAGCAAGCAGTCGGCGTGTCAAAATGAAACCAATTATAGCCTAAGGTCCCGTCGTAAACTAATGAAAATAAAAGATTTCTATTCTTTTGAACAAGTTGCTCATGTTTATTTATTTGGTATATATTAATTTACATTTCAATTATTAATGAAAATATTTAAAAATCTAATTGTTGTCACCAGATAACATTACAAGATTCTCTTGTTTAAAAGGAAATCCTTTTATTTATAGAAAATAATAAACGGAAGTTAAAATGTTTAGAGCTTCTGCTTTATTGCCAATATAATAAAAATAATTTCCACGATTTTATTTCAAACAGTTATATTTTATTCTTGAATCGTAGTGTACGTCACTTTAAAGCTGAAAACTGTGTGAAATATTATATTTTTCAACACATTTGCTAAAAAAATGCATTTACGAAACGATACATTGTTCGAAAGTTAAAAATTACGCACCATACAACGGAACGTGCGGTAAAATATAATAGGTACTCTCACCTCAGTACCTATTTTACCGCATATTCCGTTGTATAGCACCGTGCGTATTCTTTACGGTTTTTTTTTTTTAATTTCCATAGAAAAGATTATAAGAATTCCACCAAGGAGTTTCACATTACGAGAATAAATAAGCTGACTGATCGAACCTCCTTGGAAGCGCTTTTGCTCAATACGTTGGTCTCACTTATACTAAAGAGTAAATGAGGCGAAAGATGTAGTTCTAATTTTCACCACGTGCATGTGGCGCCATTTGCAAATTCGCGCCATTTTCATATTAGAAACGTCAAAGATTGTTGCGACTTTCCGACTGATATTTATAAACAAAATATTATTATGAGTTCAAGCGAGGAATCTGATATTAATATGGAATCTACTCCACCTGATATTTTGTATGAGTCTCTTGACTGAAAAAAACATAAATATATAATGTTATAATTTATCTTCTTTTTTTTTCATTTTGTTTCATTACATATTGGTGCCGATTCCCTTGTTCACAAACTAAACTAAATTTAAGTTCAGTGCATCTTTTTCTTTCTATTTCATTAAGAAAAGGACAGAAGATAAATTTTAGTTTAGTCCTGTCAAATTAATCAGCGCCTTTCACTACTCCATACAAGTTTAGACGTGATTAAAAACTTGCCGACTAAAATTAAGTCAAGCTCTGATTAATTTGACAGGACTAAACTAAAATTTATCTTCTGTACTTTTCTCAATGAAATAGAAAGAAAAAGATGCAATGAACTTAAATTGAGTTTAATTGGTGAACAAGGGAATCGGCACCATTGTAGTGTTTTCTCGCAAATGTGTTGAAAAACATTATATGACACACGTGCAGAAATTGGTATTTACAAACTCGTGACTATGGTAAGCCCTCGCCTTCGTCTCGGGCTTACATTCGTCTACTCGTTTGTAAAAACCAACTTACCGCACTAGTATCATAAATAACTATTACCTGTTTAAGATATACCAACAATTTTGACACTATATTATAGTACTTTTGACAAACTACACAATTGTGGTTATTATTTTTAATTGGCAAAACCTTTGTTTTCATTTTTGATCTCGAATTCCATTTGTATGCGTTACAATTTACATTTTTTTTTTTTTAACTGAAATGCAGTAATTTCAACAATATTACACAATACCTGTCGTTATTTTGCCGTTTTTTTTCTAATTCATCTAATATAATAAATGGGATATAGTGCCTGGTTAAGTTGAATCGGGATAGCATCAAGGAGTAAACATTTATAATTATACAGGATGGAAACTTTCAGCGGGGCAGTAAGGGGAAGTACCTTATCCGTTGCAGCTACACGAAAATGGTCTTGGGAGACTATCCATAATTTGTTATAGAATTTTTATTTTTTTTATTAAATCCATTCACACATTTTCAAAAAATGTACAGTTAGCAAGAAAATAGCCATTTTACACTTCGATTCGATTTTTTTTATTAAAGCCTTGCCCCGCTTTAAAAAAAAATCGAATGTGACTGGGAACGTTACTGCGAAAATACTCGACTGGAGTAAATTACTGGTAACGGCACATCACTAAGCAGTACAGTCCTAAAAGGGTCCTCTTGGCGGGAAGATGGCTAACTTAGGCACAAAAACACTTTACCACACTAATATTTTACGACAAAACCGCTTACAAAACTGTACTAGCCCTCCAATACTGAAGTTTATGTTGTTTTCTTACAGCATCTCAGGTGGGACGCCTCTTTAATATTCCTGAAAACGCACATAAAACTTTATGATTAAGTTCGAGACATAAAGAATACTTATTCTGTGAATATGTATTGCTTCGGTAGTACCTAAGTTTGTACATTTTGTCAACAAATACTTTCTTCAATGTTTAATACGAACCTGCATTTTAGTGTAGTTTATTTTTAAGTGTGGCTATACTGTCAGAACGCGTTTCCGGTATTTAAGGACACCTGCAACTCGTTAGATATAGCCTATACGTTGCTGACCTTAGAGGCAAAGTTGGGAAGCATGTGTCAGTAATTTCCTATACAACCATGTTTCAAATTGGAACAAAAAGGTCAAATGACGTTAGATAGTAGGTATATAATTCATCTAGTAAATTGCCTCCAAATAATAAAATTATTGTAAAATTGCAAGCAACAAAACATGCAACAGCATTGTTTTGTTGCTTGCAATTTTACTCACATCATTTGACATTTTTACAACGAACGACACTAAAGTAACTTTGACGAACTTCCTATTTAAAATAACTTGACTCTATAGCATAATCAGAGTTTTAGTGAATATGAATATCTTATTTTGTAGATTGTAATTAGTTTTGAAATGTAGGTAAATATATCATTTAACTTTTTATTTTCGAACATAATGTGAATTGTTTTATGAATAAATAAATTAAATGAAAGAATTGTGTAGTGAAAATGCTACCCTATCAGATAAGCTCTTTTAAAATAAGCATAGTGCAAAGAAAGGGTAGAAAATATCTCCGAGATCCTAAACCACACAGCAGGTAAACACCGTAAGTCTATTTATAAAAAACGTCACAATCCGCAGCGGTTCACGCTACAATACAAGGTAGGTTGATATTTGAACTTTGCCAGGCTTGAACGAGTTTATTTTATATCTGATTCTGAACGAAAAGCTTGGGACTTGGGGGCACGTAAGTATTCTTTTATATTGTTTTAAACAGAATACAAATACCACGACGGAGCTTTTTCGGGACTAACTTTTATCTTGTACTAGAGTACATAAATATTATTGTTTTGTTCCTTCCAAGACCGAGTTTGCTTACTTGATCAGTAGCCATGCCGAATTTGGATATGAAGTTAGGCCTTAGAGCTAACTGTGGAGCCCTCTCCGTGACTGCCCGAACTAAAGGCACGCCATCACGATCAATTATAAAGATACAGTGGAGCCTATTCACTCCAAAAACCAATGAAATACAATATACTATGCATATTTTATCATAAAAAAAAATGCAATTAAAAATTCAATTCAACAGTTACACATAGGTAGTGCTCCAGTAAATGGTTTAGATATTTCTTTAGGTCGTTGACCATTTTACTGAGATTAATTAATTATAAATGATCACCAAAACAATCCGAAATAGTGACTTTATTTATAACGGATACCCGATTTTCAGAATCCATGTTCTTTCTGATTTTTTTTCTTTTTGCGAGGCTCCTAGGGGTCGTAGCGTGATATTAAATAGTAGGCTATAAACCTTCCTTGAATTGGGACACCAGAAACTGCATACATTGAATTATTCAACTTTCAGACAAAAAAAAAACTTTCAGTCAACAAATTATCATATTGATGGTAATTTTAATTAATAAAAAAAAGTTTAGGTAAATAATTGCATCTGATTTTGTCATAAAATTTCACTTGAATTTGAAGGACACCCATATTTCAGATGGATACACTTTTGTTGAGAATTGCTCTTTTAAGACCGAAAGTCATGTGGGCGTAAGTAGGATCACTTTGTAGATTATAGTGACCGCAGGGCATCGTACTGTTAATATTTAATGTACAATAGCTACGAGTATCTAAAATGTAATGTTACTATCCATTAGGTTAGTTTAGTGACCTCTTCAGCAGTCTGTAGTTTACCGTTTGTGGCAGATGGAAAACGGCATATTTACGATGTAGGTATCATCAACTGCCGAGCGTTTTTCCAACTATGTTAGAGTCAGCTTCCAGTCTAACCGGATACAGCTGCCTATCTGGCCTCCCCAACCCAGTAACTAGGTAAGACATTTTAATTTCCAGTAATGACAAAATCAGATCGCTGCCGTAATTTTTTTCAAGTATTCGTGACATACCTACGTATCTGAAGAGGCAGACGTAAGCTAAGATGGATGAGTATCGTTTGCGAACACTTGAAACGTTGCCAACTGACTGGAGAAGGTGTGTCGTGTCAGGTGCCAGAGTAGACCAAATTGGAAGCAATAAAGTCGGGAAGAGAACCTCTTTGCAAGCTGAATGTTTAAAAAAGAAGTTCCACAGTATGCTAATCATCCAGTATCATCGATGCTTTTACAGCAGGTACGTACCTACTCTGCAAAATTGAACAGGTACTGGGATTCGGAGTTAACCTTTGTAGACAATACTACTGTTTGCCTGAATCCAGCACTGAACTCTTCCAAGTTTTGCAAAAAAGTTGCGCAAGAAATTGGTGATTTTAAAATGTTAACCACCGGCGACCAGTGACGTACAATCTCTATGAAATATTCTTCAAGAAATGTTCTAATTGTATGTATAGGCGCAGGGCTCTGGAAATAATTTGAATAATTCTTCCATTATGCGAATTTAGGCAGGTCCACTTATCATAAAACCTACATCAATACCTAACTTAAACATAATTAATGTCATTTTCTTTGTCCAATTACACAAAAGGTCAAACTTTACTGCTCAACTATATTCCCTATTATAACTTTCATACGTTTTCATTTAGCATCCAAAACGAATGTCCTTTTTGGCGCATCGCCAAAGTACTGACGCCGCTGTGTCCCGAACCCGATTATAATACAAAATACACACAAAACGGCCAGAATTAAGTTATAATCACGGCGCTAAACAAAATGTTTAAGTATGAAAGAAAGGATGGTTAAGCTTCTGACAGCTGCAGCTTATATAGTTGTTCAACCTGTTTCTTTAAGGTCCTATTTATGGTGTATTCCCGCTGTCCCCATCGCCCGTGTCCCCATTAACACACACTCACATTCCATTTTCTTTTAAGTACTGCTTTTATAAATAATAATTAAAAATCAGTACAAAAGTAAAATGTAAGTAAAATGGAACCTTTTTTTTTCGCCATATTATTTGAATTACCATTAACGGTGGCAATTATGGCAGACCCCCAAATTGTGGGAGGGCTATGTCCAAAAGTGATCGTCTTTAAGCTGAGATGATGACCATTATAATGGGGACAGCGGGAATAGGTACACCCTATTTATAAATTTCATCGAATTAATATTAACGAAATCTTTTTATTAAGAATTTTCCGTAAAATCACACCCACATATAACTTCACTGAAACTGTAATAAACGTGGTACAGAATTGCAGTTTATTCAAATAATTAACGCTTTGAAACATAATAGTATCTAATAATAACCTTTAACTTTACAATTGAATTGTCGTTCGATTTTTATTTACCGTTGCATTGAAGAAAAACAGTACCCTGCTACAGAAAAAGTCGAGTAAAAATAAATGGCAATGCTGGCAGAACTGGCAAAGTCGTGTGCAAAAAAACTTTAATTAATGTTGCCAACATTACAAAACTTATGATAGAAAATAAAAATAAAAGCAACAGATAAAAATTCGTTATTTACCGATAAAATAATACTTGTCGAACAAAATGTAGGCAAGCTAAAACCTTAGGTTGAGTCAGCAAATTATATACTTTTCGCGATCGTCTGGCTAGCTTCCAATGACAAGAGCTGGCGGCTAGAGGGATGTAGCCAATATTTTGAGCGCCTACGAGATGTACTTTAAAATTAAAGTCGAAGAGGTCAACGCGAAGTTGAATTACATTTTTGCCAACGAAAAGATTTCTTGGCCAGATTTTATTAAAGGTATTAAGGTCAGAGATTGATTGATCACAATCAGGTCTTATCTAAGTAGGTATAAAATATTATTTATTTACTTTTACGCCCACTGCGACTTTAGCTCCCAAATGTTTCCAAAATCACACATAAGTTGCGTGACCACTTTAAGGTCAGATTATCAAACCTTATTGTTAGAAAGCAATCACCTATTTTATTTTTTTGGGGAGGTACAAAGATGTGTAACTGCTCTAACCTAACCAGACAAAACAGGCCTGGCGGAAAATGGATGGCGGAAGAATTATACAATTTGCTATTCATAATATTATAGGCAGGAGTTATACTGTGAATAAATCCCTTTCTAGATATCATAAGCATACGTTCAGCCGGTTCACCACTAGGTAGGTACAATATGACAGTCTTGATCATATTATCTACCTTCTTCGTAGACTTCAGTATTTCATCAATCCTAGAAATAATCTAAATAACACCTAATGATGTGCCATATTCAGCTAAATTAAAGCAGTCGTCCCATTAGCGCCAAACAATCAGTATTAACGAAGATTCCAACTTTCGCTGCAATTAAAAACTAATCAGTCAATTTCCAAGAACTTGGAATGCCGACACCAATTCATATCAGTAGCGCCATCTATGAATCAACGCTGGAGTTAAGCTATTTACTTTGATATGTGGGGCAAATTACTGTTTTGTAAAAGTTGGGGGCAATTTAGAGCAACGGTTACATTACTCTAAATAATTTTAGAGCCTGAGTAAAGCACAACATTTTGACTACGTTTAAGTATGAAGTAAAAACGGCTCCACCGACAAATTTCGATCTAAAGAAAAACGGCAACATTCCTCTAGAATTCTAGATCGTATTTTGTTGCTTCGTGTCTCAATATGAAACTTTGTAAAAGGTATTAGAAAATTCTAGACACACTTACCGACGAGGTGGCTGATTGAGCCGTTTTTCATAATTCCTTCTGTCTCGAGATAATATTTTGTTAAAGGAGTGGCGCTAGTGGACCTGTGAGCGCACTCTTAAGCTTATTTTAGGTTTTTTCTGTAAGTCTATTTTTTTGTTCTTTTTTAGACTTTATAAGTCAAAGCTGTTTTGTTTATATTTTAGTTATAATTAATATTATTTACGAAAGTTGCTGTTTTATGATTTTAAATGTGAATGCCGTTTACATTTATATACTTACATAAGTAGCTACCAATTACAGGTGTACCTGTATGTGTATTTAAATAAGAACCCATACATGTTAACTTTTCCGCAAAGTTCACATGCTTCGTGTCCCTAGACGAAATAATTAACTATTTGCTAACAGTGTATTCTGTATGGCGACCAAAGTTTATAATAAACTACCAGATTGTTTTAAAACTCTTGACATTAGGACATTTAAATGTAAATTATTCAATTATCTCTTAACTAAATGCTACTACTCGACTGATGATTTTATGAATGAAAAGTTGACTTAAATACTTATTATCTCTATGATTTAATTTAATATATTTGACATTTCCATACCTAATATTTGACTAATTTGCAATTTTGAATTTTATCCTATTTTATTTTATTGAATGTTATATCTAATAATCTAACCAAAATCCTGAAAATGTATTTGTACGCCGGAAACGGCAGAATATTATGAACTTTTAAAAATGTATGTAACAATTCTGTAACAATATTCTGACAAATAAATGGACTATTACTATTACTATTAACTTATATGCTGATAGCATACCTATTTTATTTTATTATATATATAAAGGCTTTGAAAGCATAATACCTACTCAGCAGAAATTCAAGTAATTGTTTGAACGAAACAGAAGTACTTAGCTAGGTATGTACAGTTTTCCAAGAACCTTTTCCATTATAATTTCCGGGAAAATCATTTGTTATATAGGTAATATTGTTTTACCAACATATATCTATCTTTCTTAAAAGAGGTAACCGAGTAGGTAACTGACCTAAGTAGGTACCTAAATACGACGCGCAACGTTTCCTTTTCGAATAAAAATTAAAGAGGATTCTACGAAAAGTCGGATGTCATGGGACAACCGAAACCTAATTTTAGAAAAAATTGCGTAACACTATCAATCGCAGTCTGAATGATTTTGAAACATATTGCTAATCCATTGCTTCATATGTTCGGAAAATTTGTCTGCAGAACAACGTAAATAACGCAATGAATGTTGTTGAACTGTCCCCATTACTACTGTAAGTGTATTACGCTTCAGGGGCCTACCGCGGTATCACCCGCACCAATGATACGGGGTCCCAAAGCATCACACGGAAATTCTAACTTATCGAAATTAGAGTGTTCCATTTCAAGCTCATTTCGGATATGCTCATTTCATTTTCTTAGTACAATCGCAATGAAAATTGCCTACACTGCATTGGTGCTTCGCCGCAGTCGGGTAAAGAGGCCCCCCAACAAAGTTTTGATACAGGGCCGCTTTAAAGGACTAGCTACGCCACTGTTACGCTTATTCATAGAATTTTGGAATCCTATAATTCAAATTTCATTGATATTGATATATTTGCATGCTCGAAAAATAAATTTAAATCTAATACCTATTATAGAAAAAAAAATCTTAATTGTAATCTTATTATTATTACTTATTTATTGCATAATTTAACTAAATAAAATTATTTCTGATTTGGTTTTGAAGCTATACCTAGCTCTATAGTTACTTACTTATCTATTTATTTCAAAATATTTATTAATTTTGGTAATGCTCGTCTAATAGTGGCAACCACTGATCTTTAAACATGTCTTATCTGCGGATAATGCAGTGGACTGCACCATTAATACTTAGAATTTGTTAACATTGTGTATTATTTATGTTGTAGATAGTTGTTTATTATCCCTTAGTAAACAAAATAAAATTATGAATTATCCCACTGTTTAGAACGAAGTTCCTTTCGCTGTATAATATTATGTATGAATACAGTGTTACACTGAGTGTATTAAAAACAAAAACTTTTTTGAAACTGATTTTTCGGGCAGCTTTTTTATTACGTGACGATTTCTGCCAGTTTAGACCAACCGCAAGCTGCGTAAAGAACTTTGTTCCAAAAATATTACTAGGAACTAAAGCACTCTCGTAGTAGGTAGTCGTAAGATTTATTTATTTACTAGCTTCTGCCCGCGACTTCGTCCGCGTGAAATTTCCGCTCACCCATCGCGTCGCATCCCATCGCTCGCCCGCGCTATAACTTCGTTATTGCTTAGCGTTCTTTTGACTTTTGTTCTTTTCGCTTGGCTACTAAGGATCATAGCGTGATGTTATATAGCCTATAGCCTTCCTCGATAAATGGGCTATCCAACACTAAAATATTTTTTCTATTCGAACCAGTATCTAGTTCCTGAGATTAGCGCGTTCAACCAAACAAACAAACGCGCAACTTCGTCTGCGTCACCTAAGAGAGAGAGGTGGTATAAGTAATGAATTTTCTACTTATTTTGTTACGGAGTTATTTTAAAATTATGATACCTATCTCCTAAGATGTTGATTGAAATCAAGTGATGACAAGGACAATTTTGTTATTTATTTGGATAAGGATTAATATTTTGTTAATAAAACTCCTTTGCTAATAATGCATTAATTTCGAACTTTGATTACCATAAAAAAGGTTATAGTGAGTCAATTCCATTATACATGATATTTGCGTAACTTAAACCGTTTACGCAACGCACGCAACGGAAGCTCTCGAAAAGGAATAATTTTACCCGTTTTTGCAACATTTTTCATTTTTGCTCCGCTCTTATTGGTCGTAGTGTGATGTTATATAGCTTTTAATATTCCTCGATAAATGGACTATCCAACACAAAAAGAATTTTTCAATTCCAACCAGTAGTTCCTGAGATTAGCGCGTTCAAACAAACAAACTCTTCAGCTTTATAATATTAGTATAGAAGTATAGATTATTACACATTTAGTACAGCAAATTAGTCATTAACACAAAATTAAGCTAATCCTATCCGCTCCGAATCAGAAGGTCTATAAGGGAAAATCTCATTGTTTGCAAAACATCCATATGTTAAAACGACTTGCAGAATAAATCATAAAATGTCTGCTGCTTTGCAGTGATGTTTTATTATCTCGTAAAAGTTGATTGAACGAAAAGATTGCAGTTAAAGTTCTGGCAACCTGTCTTGGCATAGTGCAGTATGTCAAACATAAAAACTAATAGAGACTAATAATAAAATTATGCATTCTCTTTTTAGAGTTATGCATAGAAACTAGAAACGGCAATATAACAAAGTAGGCACACTTTAATATTGAACAAAAAGAGTAAGCTACGAGAACAGCTAACCTCTTTTTACCTAATGAGTAGTTTTTCCCTGCTGCAAATTCAAATATTTTTCTCCCTCCATGCTCTATGCATAGGCGGCATAGATACCTACATATTTAGCGGTAAAACATTTTTTATTCGCGGAAATCGTCGGTATTGTTGGCCACAGGCGGTTTCCAACCGCATAGCAGTATGCCAATGACCTCATGAAAATACCTACGACGTGTGGCGGCATGCAGTTGCAGTAAAATTTATTGTTCCACCGCATTACCGACAAATAATACCTACCAATTACCGAACATCACTATCAATAATGCAATAACACCACGCTTGTAATCCTTGAAGAGTTAAGCAGAGGTGGTACCTAATAGTACCACTGCCTCAAAAATCAACCTGATATCCTATGTTTCAACCTAGTGACGCAATCATAATCGTGTAAGTGCTTACAATTTTTATTTCCGTAGATAATGTAGAATTTATCTACATGATTAAGACCTTAATTATGAATGTTTAAGTATATTATAACATAATAAATTAACTATAATTAAAAATTATGTTAAATATTATTAAGAAATCATTTGTCCTAATAGTAATTGTAAGAACTTATTCCGCCTGTGATACAGGTTTATCCTAGTACTGGCATCATACTTTGTAATACCTAGGTACACTATTTCTAAGATTTATATTATATTAAAAAAAAAAACCATCATCGGGGCGGGTGCCGAAATCAACCGAAACGCTACCACCTTCTTATTTCCTAGTAAATTGATTGTCAAACCTGTGTTAGCACATGGCAACCACGCTAGCGACCAAGAAGTGTGTCACAAACGGTAGCGACGGAATATTGTCCGAAGAAAACAACAAAGCTACATATAGGTTTTCAAACAAAATTATTAACTGTTACCATTTCTCATCTGTACAACTTGTTGCCTCGGCAGGACAGACATCACTGTGCTTGCCCCGCAGATACACCTGTATATTTGGTAGGTCCAATATTATACTATATAAAATCACGGATAAGCAACTGCATACTGCATAGTATAGAAAAACTAAGGTTTTGTATTTCGAGGGGCGCCACTTTGAGATCTCGCACCACCTAAATATTTTGCAAGGCCGGCACTGTATAGATATATTATACTTAGTACCTATCTTAATGTCAGCAAACAATCAAAATGATAGTTTTCGATCGGTAAGTCCTTGTTTCAGGGTACGTACAAACTCCGAACTTAGATCTATGGGGTCGTCGGCCTGAGTTTCCACGCTGCAATACTCTTTTCCTACTTATTCAATCACCTCAGCCTATCGCAGTCCACTGTTGAATATAAGCCTCTCCCATGCCGGCCACAACACCCTGTCCTCGGCCTTCCGCATCCAGTCTGTTCCAGCAACCTTTTTAAAGTCGTTGGTCCATCTAGCTGGGGTGCCGCTTGGGCGACATCGCAACTGAGGCGGGCCGCGATGTGGTATGGGAGGCATCGCGGCTGAGGGTTGGAAGCTGCGGCGGGAGAGGACGCGGCGGCGTTGCGCCGTTCTCCCTACCTTCCGCGGCCTTGACGGGGTCGCCACCGTTTGATGGCGGACGTGGTGGAGCCGCAGAGGAAGAGGAGTGTCGGTATTGCGTTGGCCGCTCTCCCTATCCTCTGCGGCCGAAAAGTGGTAGGCGGTGGGGCCACTGATCTGACCCGTCGCAGGGGGACCAAGGGCGCCTAGACACGGGGTCATCTGGCGCCCCTGTGCTGGTTTGGTCCCTGGGGTGGTCACGGCGCGCAGTGTGTTCTGGTGCGCCGGTGATGGGGATCACTCCCCAGAGGAGGGTCCGGTGACGGACGGCCGCGGTGGGTTCGCGGATGACTTCTAGTTCCCGTGTTCCCGCCACAAGCGGCAGAGGAGGACACCGTGGAGTTTTAGTGGGTTGGAGTCCCGCATAACTGCACTGCTTCCCCGTGGTAGCGTAGTATGCGTGCGAATTTCTCCATAAAGAAAAAAAAAAGGTAAACATACATCATCATAGTCCTTCACAACTTCGAAAAGTGACCCTTCGATGTGGATTGGAATCGGCAGGACGTGGGAATTGTACATGATTTTCGTCTTGTCCAAATTCATGCCGAGGCCAACTCGCCGAGAGACTCCATTTAGGCTCTGCAGCGTCTAGTCTAACTGTTCCAGTGTCTCTGCCATTATGACGATGTCATCGGCAAAGCGAAGGTGTGAGATGTACTCGCCGTTTATGTTGATTCCCTGTCCAGTCCAGTCCAGCGTCTTAAAGACGTCCTCCAACGCATTGATGAAAAGTTTTTGGGATATTACATCCCCCTGTCTCACCCCATTTCCTTGTCCTGGATCTGGACAGTCATCGTGGCAGCGTCATACAAATATCATCATCGTTGCATCTCTGCAACGATGATGATGTGTTTGTATGACGCTGTCCATATTTCGATGGAGTCGAAGGCTTTTTCGTAATCCACAAATGCCATACACAGCGGCTGGTTGTACTCCTCAGTCTTCTGTACAATTTGTGACAGTATGTGACATCCACATACTGTTCGGCTGTTTGTGGATTACGAAAAAGCTTTGGGTCTACGATACTGAAACCTTTTCGAAAACTGGCTCGTTCTGGTGGCTGGAACTCGTCAAGTCTCCTGGCGAGACGGTTCGTGACAACCCTCGAGAACAGCTTGTATACATGGCTCAGAAGTGAGATGGGGATATAGTTCTTCAACAAGGTTTTGTCACCTTTCTTGAAGAATAGAACCACCGCACCTCTGCTCCACGCCTCGAGCGTTGTTCCCTCTTGGATGACGGAATTGAAGAGACTCGCTAGCTCTCTCAGGACTGGGGCCCCGCCCGGTTTAAGGAGCTCTGTCGTTATTCCGTCATCACCCGGTGCCTTGTTGTTCTTTAGTTGCTCGAGAGCCGCCCCAATCTCGCACTTATTACCTACAACCAATCAATTAACCAGTGTTCTCCCGATTAACAATACAAAACTTGCTTATACATTTTCAATTTGGTAGGGATTTGAGGCCACCGTTGTCTAACAAAAATTAGACAACATTTACTAAGTGATATCGACAACCTACCTACCTACCTAGACTTTGATATTTCCTTCATTCGAACCGCAAAAGGTATTCACAGAATGTATTTCTCGCATCACGATAACGTATAAAAGATTCTTGCACAGTTGCACCTGAGCCGGTGTCACAGTGCCGGCTTACACTTAGAGCTTCGAGACTAAAGTTCTTACTGAACAATTGGTTTAAAGATTTCTCCCGATACTCGTTCCAGCATGACAACAGTTTAAGTGGTCATTACATTAAGTGCGCTGTGCTTCGAGAATCGGAGCTGCGATTAGCGCAATGTTGATACTTAGCTAGACTGAGAAACTACGTGAATAAGATCGTCTGTAAGGGGCTGTAAGGAATTAAATGTTCTTTAGGTTCCTACGCTTTTCTACTGTACCTATAGGTACCTTATCATAATCATATATTTTTTGTTTATCTCTATATCATAGTACCAGGTACTGGTAAAAAAATGTACAATCATATAAATATTATCTCTACAAAATATAGAACATAACAATTTTAAAAGCTTAAAGTCAAAGAAGGTACCTACTCAATTGACAGCACAATGTAGATACCTACTCTGAAACTGAGTTTCTACTTGTGCCCCTATCCTTTTCAGCGAACAGGTGATAGGTAAGAATGTATGGAATTATTATTCCGTTGATAATTATTGCAAATATTTATGGTAACGTTGAATTCCCGAAAAAACACTCGTGCATCTAACAACCGGCTTCTGAAAAGCTTTATATATTTTTTCTCATTCATTTCAGCCGAAAGACGTCCACTGTTAGATATAGTCCCACAATTGGAGGGGTTTGCCATAATCGCCACGCTTGGCAGGCGGATTGGCGATCGCAGTATGGTGTTAATAAAAAAAATATGCATAGAGAACGCTGCTGCCCATTCTCTAGTAAGTCCCTTAGTCGTCTTTTAGGACACCCACGGGGGGAAATGGGGTGGTGCTATTCTTTACGTGCGGCACCACACGAAAAATAAATATATATAACGGAGTGATCTGTCCGTCTCTGACCAATCTCCGATGCAATTCGTCGTTGGTAGTAGGTAGGTGTTGAATTTCAATAACACACACTGTCAACACTTAACTCAAAGCATTTATTGTCACTAAAACAGTTACAGACACTTCTGAATTATCATCTATCAAGCAGTCAGTTAGTTTGAGTTAAGTGAATCCCATTCCGAGTGTAGGTTCCTTATGGAGAAGAACGGGCAAGAAACTCCATGGACACTCTTTTAAATCTTAACTTTATGTTTATTGTCTCGCCTTCTACTTTTTGATCCATCCAAAGGTTGTCTGTAAAAGATCGCTTTTAGCGATAAGACCGCCCATTGTGACACCCTATGTAACAGTTCTACATTTATATCTGTAATTTTTATGGTGTACATAATAAAGAGTATTCTATATATCTATCTATCTACACAGGTTTTGTTTTTGACTATTACAATTTAAATACTTTTTAACATTTAACACAATTTTTCTTATATCGCGATAGGACGCGATCATCGCATTCCGCTCTAAGTGGGCGGAAACTCTACTTTTATCATATTAAGTTTTATTAGCTAATTAGCTAATAAGACTTTTCATCCATTTTTCCCCCATAGTTCTCATATTATTTTTTTGTGTTTATGTTCTTTATTGCGTCATGTTTACCGCAAATAAACGTTTTTTCTTTCTTTCTTCTTTCTGAGTAAAGCTTACAAATAATACTAAGATGCTTATCATTTAATTCTTTTGTAATTAAACAATGCCAATTCACAAATACAAAAGCGTTTTCAGAAGTAACGTTAAATTAGAAGCTTTATTCTTTAACTTCATTATTACTATTTTGATAACACTAATTTAAGGGCCTATACTACCTCAAATGGCTTAGCATGATCCTCCGTTATTTCGAAAATACTGCAGCATTAATTTTGAAATAAATATATGGTAAATTTTAGGATTAATGTTAAGTACTATGTTAGCCGAAAACACGATTCCATAAAATTTTCTCGATAGAAAAAAAATCCAAAGTTACCTCCAAACCGAACAATAAACCGCTGGTATTCAAAAAATACTTCAAATTAGATAATGAAACTTTGCATATTAACTGAACTAACTATAAAGCAGGGGCCTAATGCCCAAATACTCAAACGTTACTTAACTTTAAGACGTTCTTAAAAGTGTTTCTGTCGCTACAAAACAGTTTAAAGTGACAGAGACAGCATTAGACTTAACGGCGACTTAAAATTGAGTTGCGTTTGAGTATTCGGCAGTAAGTCTACTAATTTACAAACGTTGCAATGGTCTCGCCACTGTAAGTATTTGACAGTGTTTGTATGGCAAATCTGTCAAAAACTCACAATGAAGAGACCATTGCAACGTTTGTACATTAGTAGACTTGGCCCCCAGGTCTTATGATATTTACTTTTTTTAAATGACCATTATTTTCACTGTAAAACGAAATTACCTAAACTATCAGCGCCTTGGAGTCTTTTCCCTGCCGCCCTGTCTCGCTTGCTCGCGTGACCGGTAGCAATAGCGGGCGAGCGAGATACAGAGTGAGGTGGCGCTGAGGTAGTATAGACTCTTAAGGAATTTAATCAAACAAAGGGTATTCATTAATAAATTGCTGTGTAAAATAATCTTATTGCAAATATGACTAGAAACCCAGACTATAATAGTACATTATGATATAAGTGCGGTAAGTTGAAAATTACAGCCGAGGCGATATTGCTAGCCCGAGCCGTAGGTGAGGGCTACAAGAAAGCAGAGGCTGTAATTATCAAAGCGCACGTATGTCATACGACGTTTTATAACATATTTGCGAGGAAATAAATAAAACTCGGACTTTCTTAAACGAATAAATCTTTAATCACTTGTTAAAGCAGTTACAAAAATTTGTAAAATTGATTATTACGTTGCCAGTTGGCATTTTTAATGTTGTCTAGTTATTATTATTAGTTACAATTTCACCAGTCTCTCACTCTCGTGAGTGAAAGTAGGAGAAACGAGACCACAGAGTTCTGCAGTCAGTGGCGCTGCCTCTGAGACTTGTGGCGGTTTCGAATTAATAAATTCATCATTACTTGACGAAATTTTCAAATAAAAACAATACAGCGAAAAGAAAAAGCGCGCGGAATAATTTGTACTCGTTCACAAATTAGCGATGCGCGCGCATCAGCGTTTTTTTTTTTTTTTAGGAAAAGGCACGAAAATAGCCAGTATACTAATAAAGTAAATTAATATATATTTTTTTGTTTTTGTTATAGATAAATGGTTGTAATTTATTGTGAAAATTAATTAAATTAAAGAATTAAATGTTTATTTTTTATATTTTATCTAAGAAAGTTAATTTTATTCATAAAATGTTGACCACTTTTCTGTCATAAAAACTATTTGCTAAGATTTAAAAAAGTACCGTTCGTTTTAGATGGAGCATCTTGATCAACCGTACCTTTTACCTTATTCTAGAGAAACTCGTGCGTTTTACATTACAATAACGCACAAGTCCATAATGGCATACATTACGTTATTGAAATTGGTGAAATAAGAGACCCTTTACGAGCAAATGTGTTATAAAACAAATATTCCCTTTTAATTTTAGCTAGTTTTAAAGAGAACATCAGAATTAATGTAATATTTAATCTTAAAACAAAACTAGGTGTTTCTAGTTCATAAAGAAGCCAATAGATGGCGCCGATCTCTTAGATGCAGGCACACGTTGTATTGATTGTAATAAACTCCTACAGAGGGTGTAATATCAAGATTATGATAAATTGGAATAATTCGTTTATTACGAATAAGATTATGTAATAATCTTATCAGGCAGACGTTCTTGCGGCGACATATATATTTATATATATTTTTTCTCATTAATAATCTTTATTTATAGTTAACTACCTTTTGCCCAAAGCTCCGCCCGCGTGGATGTCGGTTATCGCGTAAGTAGGCTATGTCCTTCTCCATATCCCAGGCTTTAACTATCTCTGCCAAATTTCATGACGATCGGTTCAGCGGTTTAGGCGTGAAACCGTAACAAACAGACAGACAGACAGTTACTTTCACATTTATAGTATTAGTATGGATTGAGACTAGAGCGCCGATTGAAGGTTCAACCGAATATGAATGTTCTGCCTAATATTCAGTCCAAAATGTACCAAACCGAATATTCGGTCGAATCTTTCAGTCCAATTCTGCACGGTAAACATAAAAAAAGCTGACGTTTATTTGATTAAAATTTTATTTAAATTGATGGTTAAAGTTAATCTTTTTTATTTTGACAATAAATAATTGGTACAAAAAGTGGTGTTTCTTTCATTTACAAAAAACTATGTACAACTTTCTTAATAAACCACACTTATTTAGTAATTAGTTAACGTTACTGTTTAATAAAATGTTTTTTTTTTTAATATTAACAATAGTTTAAATATTCGGTAATTATTCGGCAAATCAACCGAATATTCGGCCGAATACGAACAAGCTAGCAAAAATATGCCGAATGTACCGAATACGAATATTCAGCGCATCTCTAATTGAAACCTTTATCCCTTAAATGCAAACTCATCGTCATGTGTGTTGTGCTTCCTGCTCATCAAAATCAAAATCAAAATATTTTATTTCACATAAACCTACATGGGCACTTATGAAACGTCAGAAGCTAGGTGCACGGTTCGAGTTAGTCGTTTCCTATGGAGAAGAGCCGGCAAGAAACTCCACGGTTACTCTTTTAAAAATAATTGGCTTTACAATATTATTAAATAACAGTGATCATAGGTATGGGAGGACAGTGTAGGCCTTTCAACAATTACCAGGTACTTAACAAAATAGAAAACCGCCAACAAATCTACACTCTACTAGGCCTATCCCCCATCCTAACATACGGTACACAAACTCGTCGGTACGTTAGTCCAAACTCAACGTTTGCCAAAAGACGATGGAGCTTATCGTGATGGGTCTTAAACTCAGCGACCGTACACGTAATACCCGATACCAAAGAGTATAATAATACCCGATACGCTCCAAAACAGGAATCGCCAATTTGGGCAATAAGTCGTTGGGCGGACCATGTATATAGGATGCATCGATACAGATAGGCTACAGTCGTCACGCAGTGGGTGCCAGAAGACGGGCGTCGTTGCTGAGGTAGGCCAAGGAAACGCTAGCGTGATGTGATGACTTAGATGCATTTTCCAGACATTGGTGCCGATTCTCTTGTACACCGAACTAAACTAACTAAACTATCACTAAAATTCCTTACTTTTGGCTATGAGAATCTTAAAGCTATTCTGCAAACAAAATTCTCTAAATTTAAAAATAAGTTTGACACAACTAAATCGAATTTGACAATCGTGACTCCACGTGGTATTTTTTTTTTTTGGCTTCGCAACGTTGTACTTGTTTGCCTATGATTTATTTTAGAGCCGGAGGCGCACATGGGGGGCAGCCGTGACGTGTTTTTTTATGGAATTTTTCACTTTTTGTGTGGAAAATAAAAAAAAAGATTACCTACATGTAGCGTAATAGTGGTTTATGGGGTTCTAAAAGGGGGTCGAAATTTTCATTATTTTTGCGATAGGACGCACCATTTTGGAGATATAAGCAAAAGAAAAGAAAAAAATATATAGGGATAAACACGAAATATTTTAAGTGATACACCTATAAGTGGTAAAGAAGCCATGGAAATGATTTTCTTTTTTATTCCGAGGATATTATTAAAAAAATTAAATAATTTAAAATTACTTGATATGATGATTAATTATCAAAATTCACCGCGCTCGTGCCGCCACCCCACCGCACCGTTCGGCGTCACCGCGTCGAGGCGGGTCATTCATAGAATATGTAAATAAAGGAATTTTCGCTTTTTTACAACATAAAGATGTTTCTCTTAAAATATTTCGTGTATGAATAGATACACCTTATATACAGTACTGGTTTTGCACCAGAAGTCGAGGTGATTGGTGTGAATTTTAGTTCATGAAAACTAATTTTATTCCACACCTTTTTAATCGCGATTAAAAATAGTCACATTTAGTTAGAAAATCTAAATTTTAGTTTAAAAACGTCAAATTCAGAATAGCAAAATTGCCATTTTCACTAAATTTAAAAACTCAGTACTATCTTAGAGCTGTCAAACTAAAATATAGTTAAGTTGTGTCATTTTAGTCAATTTTAGAATAGGAAATGGTCGTTTGACAGGAATAAACTAAATTTTGGTGATTTTTAGTCTAGTTTAGAGAATTTTGTGACAAGAGAATCGGCACCATTGGCTCGAGAAGGCAACACAAAAGAAGCATTGGAAAATTATGACGGGAAACCTTTGACGAGCAGTGGGCCAAAAAGTAGAAAAAAAAAAATAACGCCTAGGTAGGAACCTCATGCACTAGACATGAGGTTCCTACCTAGGCTTACTTTTATTTTCTTTTTTTTAAGATTGCCCATTGCTATTTTAGACAGCCAATCACAGCAGTTTAAACGTTTGACTCTGAAAAACCCATTTCGTTATAATCACCTCATATCAGAATACTGTAACATTGCATCCTGAATTTTATTGATAGCAGTCACAATAGCGGAAACCGGTGTCCGATACAAACCCACCACTTATGCTAAGAAGCCTTCCTTGGAACGTCAAGATTGCGCGTTCACTTCTCGAATGTCAGATTATGTAAATGGAGACATAGCGAAATGCATTCTCATGATAACGTTATATTCTGATTTTGTGAGCATTTCCACTATAATACTGTTGAATATTTATCTACTACAGTATTTTATTTAAATAAGTATTCAACTAAACTGAACTGATTTAAATAGGGATATTTTATTTTTATTTGTGGTGCTGTGTGGTCTTTGGTCACGAATACAAATAACTTTTCAACACACTTGCTCGTAAAGTGGCTCTTATTGAACCGCTTTTAGGTCCATAATGCAGTGTATTAAAAACGCGTGCTTTTAACTTTACGTTACCATACGAGTGCTGTAACCAGTGTTGCAAAAGTCAAAAATAAAAAAACGGTAGATTTTCCAGCCAAAAATCGGGAGAAATCGGGAGGTTTAAAAAAAATAAAATAAATGTATTTTGCGCTCTAATTACTTTATTAAAAATAAACATACATAGGTACATTTTAAGATTTTTAGGTTCAGTGATCCTCATACCATTTCTTGGTAGAAATTTTTTCGAAAATTTTATTTTCTATATTAAAATTATAACAAGCTTGGTTGTTTTCTGTTATAACTCGTTTGGTGTGTAGGAGACCTATTATCGATTCCGTGGATAGTTTGTTGCGTTGTTTAGTTTTCATTAAATTTATTGAAGAGAAAATTCTTTCCACGTTGGCAGATGAGTGTGGCAAACATAGTATTTTAAAAACAAAAGAACAAATCTGTGCGTCCTGTGAAAACTGATACATCTCGAAAATGTCAACTTTACAATATAGGGTAAACTGAGGAATAACTGGCCGCTTTCAATAATTGGCCACTGTCCACTTCAACTGCATAAATTAAGAGTTAACCTCACAGCACGCCATCTATTATTTATTTTTGGTATTACCTACTCTAGTAGCTTTCATTATAGTAACATTTTTTTCCACTACGGACACTAGCGCCAAAAATATCCACCATTTTGTGATAGTCGACGTGCATGCTTTGACATGAACGGTAAGTTTTTACAAAAATCTTAACGTAACGCTTGATGTAAAATTTGAATTTTGTGGTATTTTGTGTAGTAAACGTGAGTCGATTGTATTTGGTGTGTTGTACGAATGATAAATGATTCTTTTTTAAAGATTTATTCTGTCAGTATCTATTGTAAACCGACATTAGGCGGGTGGCTAGTAATTGATCGACATTTTTGCATATTTTCAATTATTGGCCACCCATGCCAGTTACTGGATTATAACCCAATATTCGAATTTTATGAAAAATGAAACGTATTTAGTAGGTGCATAAGGTATACTATCTCCTGAAAAAATTTCAAATAAAAATATACACATTTATCAGTAACTGGCATGGGTGGCCAATTGTATTATAATTGTATGGCCAGTTACTGACGGAATAATTTTTGTGGCACAGATTTTCCAAAATGTCTTTAAAAAAACGCCAATACCCCAAAGAGGCAATAGAAAAGGCTGTTAAATTTATTGAAAACGATGAAGGTTCCATTCGTCAAGCAGCTAAAAAATTTGGCGTGCCCAGAAGTAGTATCCAATTTAAAATACGAAACCCTAACACAAAGTTTAAGTCTGGACCTGATCCAGTGCTTACCGAAGCTGAAGAAAATGAGTTGTGTAACTTCATTATACAACAAGCTAAACGAGGATTTCCCAGAAAAAAAGAGGACATACAGATTTGTGTTCAAGAATTTTTGAAGAAAAATCCAAGACCTAATCCATTCCGGAATGACAAACCTGGAGATGTATGGTTCAAGGCATTCTTGAAACGTCATCCTATCATTTCGATTCGGACATCAGAAGGAGTTAGTAACGCAAGTGCACGTGTTTCGGAATCGGACATTAGGAAATGGTTCCAAGAAATAAAACAGTACATTGACGATGAAGGTTTATCCCCTGTCATTCAAGACTCTGCACGAGTGTTTAATGCTGATGAGACTGGCTTTAATATTTGTCCAAAAACCGGCAAAGTTTTAGCAGAAAAAGGATGCAGAAATGTTTATGAAATTGAAAAAGCATCAGCTAAGGAAAACATAACAGTGCTGTTTACATTTTCTGCTGCCGGTCAAGTATGCAATCCCATGATCATCTATCCCTACAAAAGAATACCCGACCGAGTCACGTTGAGTGTGCCATCTGGATGGGGAATTGGCCGCAGCGACTCGGGCTGGATGACGGCTGCGGTCTTTTATGACTATATAGCTAACTGCTTCCACCGAGAACTAACGGAAAACAATATTGCTTTTCCAGTCATTTTGTTTGTCGATGGCCACAAAACGCATATAACATTAGAAGTATCTGAACTCTGCCGAACCTTACAAATCCATTTGATCGCACTCTATCCGAATGCAACGCGCATATTACAACAAGCAGATGTTGCAGCTTTTCGTCCGATAAAAGTTGGGTGGAAAAAGATGTTGCGGAATTGGTATGCTGCATGTAATTATCAAGAAAGTCTCACTAAAGAATCTTTTGCTCCTTTACTAAAAAAAGTTGTAGATTCTATGATTCAACCAAAATAAATGAAAGCGGTTCTAAGTTCCTCGTTCATATAAACTTTACAAACAAACTGTGGTATACTGATCTCTTTTAAGCTAAGATGTTGATTTTTTTGTACGAATTAGTACAATATTGTTAGAATTTGCCTTATTAAGTTTTTGAAGTTTTTTGTATTTCTAATATAGGTACTTTATCTATTATTTTAATTGTTTTTGATGATTATTTTTACATGGCCAATTATTAGTGTTATGGTGGCTAATTTCTGAATTTTATGGCCAGTTATTACTACAAATAACTACTTTTTAATTAGATTAAATTATTTATAAATAATTCTGTTTTGTTTGATTTTTTACCCATCAATATCGATAAACGGATACACTCTTTAACCATATATAATTTAAGAATATTAATTTCTTTACACATTTTGTCATAACACTGACATGAACTGGGCAATGTGCTAAAGTGGCCAGTTACTGATGAGTTTACCCTAGTAGTTTTTGTGTGTAAAAAATTATAAAATTTTGTTAGGATAATAATTTTACAAAAATAGTGACATAATTTGTATTTAGTGTCGTATTGTTTACAACCTATTATGTTCCAGCTCAAAAGGCGTTACTGCAGGAAGAGATATTTAAAAAAAGCTATATGTTGTATCAAAACACACCAAATGAATGATCGTGTATGATTCTAAATGAGTTGTATCGCTTTACACTTTGTGTGAAGCTTTGGTGAAAGGTGATATTGTTGCATTGTCAGGTAGTTTTATACGAAACTAAATCAACTCCTGTTCAAAGCTGTCAAACAAACGAGTAATATTTTTCAGTCGGCAGAAGCACTGTAAACACAAAACTCGTATTCTTCAAAACTTAATGTTGTCTTCATTATATTTTTTCATTATAAAGTTTTGTTTAAAAAAAAAACGTGTAACGTAATAAATATATGTGAATAATGATATGACTTGAGATACATCTTAAAACACAATTATTTATTTCATAACTTGAATATTGTGAACGATACATGTCAATATGTATTTATTTACACAAAAATATTTATCAAAACACGCCATTTCGTCTTAGATGTACCATACGATCTTGAAAACTAATAGACGTATCAAAATGTTAATTAGACAGAATAATAGAGCATTTTTTTCTGATGAAGGTGCAACAATAATATCACATTCGATATAAGTTGACTTATATCACTTTTCACAGGACGCACAGAAATGTTTTCAAATATGAGTGTACCATCACCATACTTCATGCTGCCAATGCTCGCCCAAAATTCTTCAGTTTTTTCACTAAACGACGCAATTTCTTTCGTGTTCCGAAGCAATCGCCATTCTGTGTCAATACTTTGATAATTATTGTTGTCTATTAAATTTGGGAATTGTCTACATATTGGTACTATTGATGACAGATCACCTTTTTTTACATTTTCCGGAGAGAAAGCTCCCAAATCTTTTAAAGGGTTATTGCTAATTGGGAACCTTTGTATGATTTGATCACAAGCTTCAATGAAGAATTGAATGCATCTCGTTTGGAATAAGTGGATTTGTTCAGAAGTCAATCTTTTATCTGTAAGCAAAGTATTAATGGCATTTGCTCCGTAATATACATCTTCTATAAGTAGAAAATTACGTGGGTTTTTATAATCAATGCTTTCGAGATTGTTTTTTTCTAAATATTCTTTTTTCAGAAAACAATCAAACAAAGTTCTTAAACTAACACAAACTTGGGAATACAAAACGTGTACTCTTGCTGATTCAGATTGCATTTCTCGATTTAATTTAT
Organism: Dryobota labecula; assembly: GCA_947523025.1. Taxonomy (NCBI): domain Eukaryota; kingdom Metazoa; phylum Arthropoda; class Insecta; order Lepidoptera; family Noctuidae; genus Dryobota; species Dryobota labecula. The sequence continues at coordinate 24,366,356 of OX383295.1, read as the reverse complement.
TGAAAATAGGTAAAACAAAGTCTAAAAATTGAAGAAAGAGTAACGTTAATGGATCGTTTAATTTGTGTAATATATTTGTAGCTGTTGCAATATCGTCATTTAGCGACGCATCAATGAAATATAATTTCAAAGCTTGATATTGCTCCAAAATTCTTGATATAGCTGCGTGTACTGACAGCCACCTCGTCTGACAAGGATGTAATAATTTATGTATTTTTAAATTACAAAATAATTGAAATTCTTTAAATTCAGCTGATCTTTTGGGACTAGAAGAAAAATAATTGTATATTTCCCTTACAACTTCTTCAATAAACCGAGGTATTTTGTTGCAAGCGTAGGACGCACACAAATGGAATGAATGACATATACATTTCATTATAAATAAATGTTGTACATCAGCTTTTAGTAACGTCATTACTGAATGATTACGTCCCATCATAACACTTGCACCATCAGAAGCAAAACCTATGAGATTTTGTCGAAATGGAACGCCATGTTGTTCAAAAAAGTCTACAATGCTTTTATGTAACGTAGTTGCGTCTGCAGTCACAACAGGGATAAGCCCAAAAAAATAATCTCCTACATGATTTTTTTTGACATATCTAACGACGAGACAAAGATGTTTGGTGGTACTCCTATCGGTGGACTCGTCAATTATAAGTGAGAACTTAACCTGTCGTAGATCTTCGCAGAGAGTATGAAAGCTTTCTTGTCCGATTACGTTATTTACGACAGCTTGAATCCTGGGGCGAGAACACTTCATATTTTCAGCTACTTTTGAATCTGGACAAATCTTCTGTATTAACTTGCCTAGATGGTCAGTTGTCGCATATGGCAAGTTGTGTTCAGCGACAAAGCCGGCAATCCGAATTTCACCTGAAACAATTAAATAATGCAATGAGATGAAATAGTTTAAATGTTTTTGTTTAAAAACAACTTGCAAATCTATACCAAGTATATATGTAGTCAAAAACACTTCTATCCATTAAACATAGACCTGATAAAAATTGACAGAGTTGAACAATTTTTTTTAAATTAAGTATGTACATTGTCATAATAATATATTTTGTTATTTACCTTCCCTCACTTGATGTTTAAATTGGATCACTTCTCGATTCACAAAATTGGTCATCTTAGGTTGATCCGCAATGCATTTTATACTTTTGATGTGAAGTTGGGAAGCGGCATGTCTTTTAACAGCGTCGAAGCCAGAAGAAATATTAATATCTTTATTACAACTTTTGCAATGTGCGTAGTTTTTTTCTTTCAAACTTCTTTTAAGCCAATTAGAGCATTCTGGTCGTGATTCCCATTCCACTTTATAATTTTGGGCATATTTTTTACGTTTAGCTCCAGTACTAGTGCTTGGGGTATTCGTATTTCCATCCGAATCATCGCTATCGGACATTGTAAATAAATGGAAGGTAAAGCACAACAAAACCAGTACACTTGCGAACGGACGAAACGATAATAAAGTGTAAAAAAACATCTCAGTACATTCACCAAACAACTCGAACTTAAACATTTATTTTTAGGGAATTTCCCCCATACACTCACCAAACAATAATGAACCTTATTTCAAAGGCATTTCGATCTTATATATTTTATGTATACTGCGGTATTGAAAGGACGTGCGAGAAGTTTTGGGGAATCCCATTGAATTGTTTTAGTGTTACCAGGTAAATTTTAGTGTTGTCGGCTTAATAATATTTTTGCCAACATAATAATAAAAAAAAAAAAACAAAAAAAGCAAAACTGAAATTCGGGAGATTTGGTCGTGAAATCGGGATATCGGGAGGGAAGAGCCGAAATCAGTAGATCTCCCGAAAAATCAGGAACTTTTGCAACACTGGCTGTAACGCCACAGATAACTGTTTACTAGTCGAAAACTTGCGCTTTTTTTTTTTTAAATCTCTTCAAAGAAACTTCATGTCAAAAGGAATCCGCGCGTTCACTTTTTTTTAAATAGTCTGAATTGTCTTTGGTCCCAAAATTAACTAAAATTTATTTATCATAAATCAGGAGTGGGTTGTAACAGGTAAAATCCACGAGCATTATTGGCTCGTACAGTAACTGTCATAAGCATGAATAGACAAAAGCTTGTGACTGGATGGATTCTTTTATCTCGTCGTGGAACAGAAGCTTTTTTTTTTGTTTCATTTTATTTGTCACCGTTACAGTCTGGTATCTTGTGATACCTGTTGTATTTAGCTGTTACGATATATACGCCTCACTCCTACCTTAAATTGTCTGTGGTTCCTCCCGGAACCAAACGGAAAAGATCCTGACTGACGTTCTATTATTGCGGATTCTCACTGAACTAATGTATATTTCTCTATGCCGATAGTACTTTCTAATTCCATACTATTAGTTAGTACGATCAGTCTAAACATTTTTTTTTTTTTTAATAAAGTCTGTTTAGCGGTTTTGCCAGTGCCTCTATTTACAACTGCGCGCGCAGCGCAAGCGGGGTGCGCGGAAAAAAAATACAAAACCAGCGCGCCATTTTCCATAAATATTTGTTTTGTTAACGTTTTCGTTGTGTTGTTAAAAGTTACTATCAAAAATACGAAATCTAAAGTATTGTCACCAGCCGACGTTGAACAGTTTTTAAAAAAACGTCCGGATAGTTAGTACCTGGCAACAAAGGTCAGTTGAACTTTATAAATCTAAATGTATCATCTCTATAATTACGTTATTGTAGCATAAGTTTTTACAACAAGTCTGTTTTTTTCCTCGCAAGTGTGTTGAAAAATGTCGTATGAAACGCGTGTGCACTGATCATTACACAGCACACTTGTATCATAATGTACTATTGTGTACATCTTAATGAAAATCCAAAAGTATTATTTGGATATTTAAGACAGGAATACATATCTATTTACCGCCGTATCAGCCGTATCAACACACACATATACACGGGGCCTCCAAGCTACAGGGGCCAGCAAGCAAGCAGGAGGAAGCAAAAAAACGTAAAATATTTTCCAAAACCTCAAATAATTTTTGGAAAGAGATCCCTAGTATGTAAAAACCCAATGAAAATTAACAGAAACAAATTACGTTAAATATATAACCTCATTGCGTTAAATCAACAGTCACGGTCCAATTCTTAGGCCTGTGTTCAGGAAATTTGACTTATACCAACCGTTTAAATACCTAACCGGTGGTTTGAATGTTGGTGAACACAGGCCTTAATCTCTTTAAAGTAGAGGAAGAATGCTTTACAAGTAATGAAATGGAAGAAAGATGTTATGATCAACGATAATCTAAACATAGTTAGCCTTGAATCTGCTAAGCCCGATTATAGTAGTCTCGGGTCTAGATTAGAACCCACCCATTGTGCATGTATAATCAGGATCTTTTGATCTTATGAAAAATAGTAAAATAATACCATTGTTTAAATCAGGTAGTACATCAGACCCCACAAATTATAGACCTATTTCAGTACTACCTACCTTTAGTAAAATTTTTGAGAAATTAATGTTAGACCAATTGCAAAGATTTTTTAATAAAAATAAATTATTACACAGTAAACAGTTCGGTTTTACAAGGGGTCGTTCAACTACTGATGCTGGTGTTGAACTTTTAGGACATATTTATAATGCATGGGAAGATAAATGTGATGCCTTGGGCATCTTTTGTGATTTGTCCAAGGCATTCGATTGTGTTCTTCATGAAACGTTAATCAGGAAACTCCGCCACTACGGGATCCGGAACACCGCTCTGGATCTTCTTGCTTCATACTTGAGTAATAGGTTTCAGAGCGTTGACGTTAATGGGAAAAGATCTCCCGGATCTTTAGTAACAATGGGAGTCCCACAGGGCTCAATTCTTGGTCCTTTCTTGTTTCTGATTTATATTAATGACTTGCCTTACCTCATAAAGGATAATCATGAAATAGTGTTGTTTGCGGATGACACTTCACTTTTGTTTAAACTTAAACGTCAGGAGCTGGTTACTGACGATGTAAATAGCGCGATCTCAAAAGTAGTTCATTGGTTCAATGTTAATAATTTACTACTTAATGAAAAAAAAACCAAGTGTATTAAGTTTACGCTGCCTCACGTGAGGCAGGTGAAAAATAATGTGTTGATAAAGGGCGAAGAATTGAATCCTGAAGATAGCACTGTATTCTTGGGCTTAACTTTGGATGCTAAGCTTCAGTGGGGCCCACATATAGATAAATTGTCTAAGAAGCTGAGCTCCGCAGCATACGCTGTTAGAAAAATTCGTAATTTAACTGACCTAGAGACAGCCCGTTTAGTGTACTTTAGTTATTTTCATAGTGTAATGTCGTACGGTATTCTGTTGTGGGGAAATGCCGCCGACATTCAGTCTATCTTTGTTTTGCAGAAAAGAGCTGTTCGATCAATTTATAAATTAAGTTCGAGACACTCTCTCAGAGAGAAATTTAAGGAAATTAATGTTATGACTGTGCCTTCTCAGTATATTTTCGAAAATCTTTTATATGCCCATAAAAACATAAAATTGTTTAAACAATACAGTGATATCCATAATATAAATACTAGGAACAAACACATGTATGTTGTACCTAAAACTCGGCTCAAGAAAATAGGTGGTTCGTTCAGATGTCAATGTATACGCTTTTATAATAAACTTCCAAGCCACGTTCAAGATCTAAGCATAAATAAATTCAAATCATTCATTAAACGTAAGTTGAACCAGAAAGCCTTTTATACCATTAAAGATTATATTGAGGACAAAAAGGCTTGGGATTGAGCTGCTCCAAATTTTACATATTGAAACTTTTTTTATTGTGATTGCTTTATACACATTGACATGAATATTTACTTGTGAAGTATAATATTATTATTTTAATTATTGTGAATGTGAAGACTATGTGGGTCTTTATTTTTATTTTTTTCTTCTCAGTATTTTTTTTTTTTTTTTCTGATCATGGTATGGCAGTTTGAGTAATTTATGCGGCCTGCCCAAATGTCCTTTCTTTGGTATTGTTCGTCGAATCGTTGAGCTCCTTATGTTCTGAGTTGAGCTGCACGATTACTGACAAATGCGTGCACTGAATGGATAGGTCCACTCAATCTGTGTGGTTCTTTCTTCAAAAGACCATTTCAGACACCAATCTACATGGTCTTCACATGATTTGACCAAGATTATGTCTGGACTTTAAAAGAGACTGTGATCTCTGAGTTTGTTTCGGTCTTTCTTCTCAGAGTAGTCAGATACGAAACGCCGACCTCATCTAGTTTTAAAATATGATTGACGTGTAAAAGTGTTTGTAAAAACCTACTTACAGAAATAAAATCATTTATCATTTATCATTTATCATTTAATCTATTACTTTTCCCCAAAAAATATTCTGTGGCACACAATACCCAATCTTAATAGATTCGATCTTATTTGCTATACATATTTTGGTATGAGAAAGAGGGTGTAAAATGTATCTACTAATCTTCTATTGAAAAGAGAGGATCCTCCGACCAGACGGGTGTTGTATTTGGTGGGTTGATTTGATGTCGAGATCACTACATAGGTTCCCATGGGTTGCGGGAACGGGATCAAAATTTCATGATTACTTTTGGTCGCCATAACCGACATCCACGTGAGCGAAGCCGCAGGCATCAGCTAGTGTTGTATATGTATATGCTAGTCGCGCGGTAAGCTCTGATTGCGCGATGCAGGATTTGTGTGGCGTCAGGTCTTTGATGCGTAGTTCACATGTGGCTTTGTAGATACCGCCACATAGGTAGATGTGAACACAGGAATGCCAATACAGTGTGCACAAAAGTAATAGGTAAGTGACAGTATTTTTTCAGGTTTTTGAGTATTCCTCAGAATACATAGTTGATAGATATATTTATTTTCTACTCATGATCACACAGTTATGTACTCTACATAATGGTCAAATAATAAACACACTATCACGGCACATTTTTATGTAATAGTGTGATAAACTTTCAACTTTCTTTAAACTGCTCTCCTGAAAATCCGGTCAAGTGCGTGTCGGACCACATACAATGAAGAGTTCCGTAGTTGGAACGAATTTATCCCAAGAACAAACTTAACATTGTAGTTGAAATAATGTTCTCCCATATATCGTTATACGTGATGTGTCAATTCTCAAACTGCAAATGTAAGTTGGTTGACTAATTATACCTAATAGTTATTTAGAGGTATGAGGAACAGGGTGTAAAGTTCACTCATACTCTATAGTAAAGGGAGGATCCTCCGACCAGACGGGTATTGTGTCTGGTGGGCAACTGCCCAACGGTTGATGTCGGGATGTTGTATATATGCTAGTCGCGCGGTAAACTCTGATAGCGCGATGCAGGATTTGTGACGTCAGGTTTTTGATGCGTAGTTCGCATGTGGCGTTGTAAAACCGCCACATTACTCCCCTCCGGAGACCGGAGGTCGATAGTGGGCTGAGTCAGTGCATATGATGCTTGCCAGGGCCAGTTGTGATTCCAGTGAGTTGGAACCGGGTGCCGCATAGTTCACGGTGAGTCGGAACTGTCTGCGGTGATTCCCCAGTGAGTCGGGGTGGCGCTGCGTTTGTTGATCCAGTGAGTCGGACGTCGTACAGCGCCGGGTTGAGGCTGACTGCTGGCGTCGACCAGGAGAGCGTTGAAGGGCTCTGCTTGTGGACCGGCCGAAAGTGCAGTGTGCTGTGCCAAGGTTGCTGATGAGGCTGAGGGTGATGACCAGGTATGCGCGTTCGCTGCATGCTGGTGGTCAGGATACCCGTTGAAGCCGTGGGTGCTGGCTGGCTGTGACTCGCCGCTCGAAAGCTTGAGGAAGTGATGGATAACGTCACGCTGAAGTAATTGCACGAAGGCTGCGCTAATGTCCATGTTCGGGGTCACCAATTTAGAGGTATGAGGAACAGGGTGTAAAGTTCACTCATACTCTATAGTAAAGGGAGGATCCTCCGACCAGACGGGTATTGTGTCTGGTGGGTAACTGCCCAAAGGTTAATGTCGGGATGTTGTATATATGCTAGTCGCGCGGTAAACTCTGATAGCGCGATGCAGGATTTGTGACGTCAGGTTTTTGATGCGTAGTTCGCATGTGGCGTTGTTGATACCGCCACAGTTATTTCGAAAGAAAGAAAGACAATACGTTTATTTGCGGTAAAATGGCGCAAAGAAAGAACACAAACACGAAAAGAACAAGTTGGGGGAAATTGCGGCACATCCACGCAAAACGGCCATCGCTCAGCATAATGCTGCGACCCGATGCGAGACAGAGCCCCAGCGCTGTAAAACCTACTTTTCTGAGATAGTTTTCCTTTTAATAGCAGTGACACTTGACTCTACCAAAAATTAGCAATTTAAAGCTTAATATTTCGCAAACAGATCCATGAATCGAGAAATGGCTTCCACAAACTCGCAATATTTTTAAACGGCCTATCCAACTACACCCCACACCATGGGAAACACGAGAAAAAAAATCCCCCACTATAGGTACTTACAGGGAAACAAAAGGACCTTAAAAAAATTTCAAGATTTTATTTTAACACTTTGTCGGCGTGATTAATGTAAAATCAAATGGCCTAAGGCAAAAACTTAAAATATTGTTTTTTTGTAAAACCGATACAATCATCAAACATTATTTTTAATTAATAATCTGTGGTAAAACATGGCAACACAAATGACAGCCAGCTTTCCGTCAGCGTACTATAGTATTTTCTAAAAAATATCGAAAATATAGTTATTACATGTATTTCTAGAGTTTATACATAGTGTATTTTTATATTCAAACTTTATCTAATATGCTTAGTTAGTGTACAAAACGTTAACGTGTGAATAAAAGTGGATGTGAATGTTTGGACTCCATTCTACAATGAAAGATGTCTTATTATTGGTATGTGTACAGCCGAACAAAACGAAAGTGACTAGTTGACCGTGTGATAAACGGTGGATATTGAAACACTCGACTGGCATTAAAATGGCGCAGACGGTGAGACGAGCGATTGAGGGCAGATACCCGTCCTGTTACATACCCAGTAGGATAAAAGAGAGGAGAGCCAAAGCTAGGGCATTGAGGTAAATATTGCTATTCTCAGGGCATTGGCACCTCGCAGCCACGCCAGGTGCCTTGTTTTTTTTTTTTTTTCTTCGTGTTATTTTATTATCGATTTTCGCGACTACTGTAATGTAAACACACCTTCAAGATCACAGTTGGGGAAATAATTAATTAGTGTGTGACATTGCAATATGAAACTTGATGTTTGTGTTATTGATCATTATTTCTTCATTGTTTTTCAGGATGTAATCAAGTGTGTGAATTGAGCATTGCCTTTGAATTGCCAGCTAACTGCATTATTATGTTTCAATTCTGATCATTAAGAAATATATTGACATCAACAAAAATGAATGTGTCGCAAAATTTTTGCAGATACTGCCTAATTTTATCACAAAAGCCAATATTAACTGCATTCCTTGACCTACTTTGCTATTGTTTTTTCAGGTTAGAACAGCAAAGGAAACCAGACAAGCCAGAAGATTTTGTATGCTACTCAGACAGTGACAGCGAAGAAGAAACACCAACACAACAACATAGGATATTATCAACGTCTTATAACTTTGTTGATTATGTTCGGTCAAGAGAAATGCAGACCGCTGAGGTATTAATTAAATTTTTGAATATTAATTACATATAACTTGAATTTCTTAGTAAAGATACATTTTACATACTTTTTTTAAATTACTATGTAGGGGTTCAGCCTAAAAATGCATGTTGTATCTACTGTATTAAACTGATAATCATATCAACAATTATTCAGCAAAAGATAAATAAATAAATCGATTTTACTGTCTCATCTAATGATAAAATATGAATTCCTTTGCCTCACACTGGGGTTCTGTGTTTTGTGGCTTTTTGATAGATATCTATCAAAGAGTCGCAACACAAGATAGATTAGGGTTAAAATAATTAAGGTCATATGACCTTACTATACCTACTCCAAAATGCAATATATACTCGCATCATTCATTTGATTTTACTTAATACATAAAGCGTTTTTAATGCCACAAGGCATTTTCTGACAGTCAACTTTTCTTAACCCCAATTTTTATAAAAAAAAATCCATGAACAATGGGTCATTTGGCAATCTGTATAAGTGCCCTGATAACACACATTACTGAATGGATTTTTGTATGGTTTTCACCAATGGACGGAGTTATTTATGAGAAAGGTTTAGGTGTATAATTCATTAATATTAAACTAACATATAATTAAGAAATTTCGATGTTTTGTCATGTTATAAATACCATGTGAAGCAGGGGTGGGTTGCTAGTTTCGTTATAATCTTATCTTGTTGCATTTGGCTCAGATGCCCTTGTGAGTGTGAGGTACCTACCAGGTATTTTTTATTGTTAATATTTCGAGATTACATTGGATTTTAGGGTTTATGTACATACTTATGAAATAATGTTAATCTTGGGACCTATGATAACATTTTAAGTGAATATACAAAACAATCATTAAAATTCCTTTTAGGATAAACAATTACACACAGTCATCATGACTCATGAGTTTTAGGCATTGGTTCTTGTTCAGTGTGTTATATAAAAATATGACTATCTGAATACTGAAACATGTTTTTAATCCCTTTAATGTTATTCTGGTTTTATAACTCTGATTTACACTATAATATAATATATATTGCCATCCTTGAGGGGTGAACTTTACAACATGAACACAATATTTTTAAGCAGTTCTTATCATGTTTCCCTAGTATGGCCTAAATCCTAGATATTAAAACAGCTAAGCTGCCTAAACTGCAATGACCAAGGATTGTAACAAACCTTTGAAAAACCTTTCTAGACAATCTGCTACAAAATATTTATAAATACACTTTATTCAATTAGATCTTCAGTTGTTTTGTTAAGTGCTAATTATTTACATAAACAGATATTTGTATAAAATGAGTTCATCAGATTCAGATATATTATGTTTTTGTGTAACTAATCAGGTTTTTATTTACTTTCCTCATATTCGAAATGAAAAGCAGAGTGTTTCCCTCGGTTGAAAGAACCTCTTTAGGCACTTGAACTGACTAACTATGTCCCTTTCATCCCTTGTATAACAATCTACTATTTTGCATATCACATGTGTTTTACAAGATCTTAATAATATTTGTTTTCCTTCCAGCCTCGCTCAGTGGAGCCGTCGTACGCCACGAGACACATGCTCACCCACGATATGTTCCGGGAGACCCCCATCAACCTGGGCAACATGAACAAAGTGTTCTGTTCGCAATGGCTCTCTGACAGACAGGTCGTTTTCGGCACGAAATGTAACAAGGTATACTTAGAACTTAGTTAATTTAATGATACACATCTTCACACCCTTGGGTATCGTAAATAGCATCTAAAAGTTAAAAATTAAGCATGAAGATCGACAGCATCTTACCCTTGTCTACCTCGACCTAGGTACTCAACTTTTTGTACAAGAAATAAAATATATTATAAAAGTGTGAATATAAACAACATTTCGGAAAAATAAACAGTATCTCGTAAAAAATAAACAGTATCACGTAAAAATAAACAGTATCTCGGAAAATTTTACAGTGTTTTAAGTATTTTTTTAATGTTTTAAATAGATACTGTATTGATTAGTGCTACTTGCGCAAGTTATAAATTTAGCACCAATTTTGAATGCTTCGTAAGCCTCACTGAATAGGAATAACTTCTTAAATTAAATGTATCCAAAATCTATTTCTATCGTCCCACCACTTAGCATTCATCACTGAAAATATTCAGGTGGCAGAAATAACTATAATAATAGTATTTAAATGGTGTTCTGAGAACAATTATCTATTAACTATGTCCCGAAAATTAGAGATATTATTCGTGAATTTTTTCATGTTTTAGTAGTTATTCTGCTATTCGGGGCAGAGAAAAATCTAACAAATCCAAGATCATAAAAATCGGTCCACGCGTTCTTGAGATATAAATGGTGTCAATAACCCGACTTTGTTTTATATATTAAGATTAAGGGGGAAGCGCTAAGGTAGCCCGCGAAATTCAACTATTCTTACGTTTTTTGCAATTTGCAGAAGGTCAGACATTAGAAAGCATTTTCCCCACAACAGATCTTCGCCTTGTCTTTTGTGAATGGATAATTCTTCTGTAATTTAAAATCTAAATTTCTTTGCACAACTTTACAACCAGTTTTTGTCACAGTTCAGCTGTTTTACCACTGTTTAGATAATTTCATGCCAATTTTGTTCCATTCTTCAAGTCACCTGGTAGACATATAGTGTCTGCTCGGACACTGAAAACGGCCCGTAACAAAAATGGCTCATATAAGATGTGTTTGTGGCAGCTGATGGTGTACGACGTGCGGCGCCGCACGCTGGACGCGATCCCGACGCTGCGGCCGCGCACGCCCTGGCCCGGGGCCGACAACCAGACCGGCATCCACGCGCTGCAGATCAACCCTTCGCGGTAAGTGGGATGTGTTGTGGCAGCTCATGGTGTACGACGTGCGGCCGCGCACGCCCTGGCCCGGGGCCGACAACCAGACCGGCATCCACGCGCTGCAGATCAACCCTTCGCGGTAAGTGGGATGTGTTGTGGCAGCTCATGGTGTACGACGTGCGGCCGCGCACGCCCTGGCCCGGGGCCGACAACCAGACCGGCATCCACGCGCTGCAGATCAACCCTTCGCGGTAAGTGGGATGTGTTGTGGCAGCTCATGGTGTACGACGTGCGGCCGCGCACGCCCTGGCCCGGGGCCGACAACCAGACCGGCATCCACGCGCTGCAGATCAACCCTTCGCGGTAAGTGGGATGTGTTGTGGCAGCTCATGGTGTACGACGTGCGGCCGCGCACGCCCTGGCCCGGGGCCGACAACCAGACCGGCATCCACGCGCTGCAGATCAACCCTTCGCGGTAAGTGGGATGTGTTGTGGCAGCTCATGGTGTACGACGTGCGGCCGCGCACGCCCTGGCCCGGGGCCGACAACCAGACCGGCATCCACGCGCTGCAGATCAACCCTTCGCGGTAAGTGGGATGTGTTGTGGCAGCTCATGGTGTACGACGTGCGGCCGCGCACGCCCTGGCCCGGGGCCGACAACCAGACCGGCATCCACGCGCTGCAGATCAACCCTTCGCGGTAAGTGGGATGTGTTGTGGCAGCTCATGGTGTACGACGTGCGGCCGCGCACGCCCTGGCCCGGGGCCGACAACCAGACCGGCATCCACGCGCTGCAGATCAACCCTTCGCGGTAAGTGGGATGTGTTGTGGCAGCTCATGGTGTACGACGTGCGGCCGCGCACGCCCTGGCCCGGGGCCGACAACCAGACCGGCATCCACGCGCTGCAGATCAACCCTTCGCGGTAAGTGGGATGTGTTGTGGCAGCTCATGGTGTACGACGTGCGGCCGCGCACGCCCTGGCCCGGGGCCGACAACCAGACCGGCATCCACGCGCTGCAGATCAACCCTTCGCGGTAAGTGGGATGTGTTGTGGCAGCTCATGGTGTACGACGTGCGGCCGCGCACGCCCTGGCCCGGGGCCGACAACCAGACCGGCATCCACGCGCTGCAGATCAACCCTTCGCGGTAAGTGGGATGTGTTGTGGCAGCTCATGGTGTACGACGTGCGGCCGCGCACGCCCTGGCCCGGGGCCGACAACCAGACCGGCATCCACGCGCTGCAGATCAACCCTTCGCGGTAAGTGGGATGTGTTGTGGCAGCTCATGGTGTACGACGTGCGGCCGCGCACGCCCTGGCCCGGGGCCGACAACCAGACCGGCATCCACGCGCTGCAGATCAACCCTTCGCGGTAAGTGGGATGTGTTGTGGCAGCTCATGGTGTACGACGTGCGGCCGCGCACGCCCTGGCCCGGGGCCGACAACCAGACCGGCATCCACGCGCTGCAGATCAACCCTTCGCGGTAAGTGGGATGTGTTGTGGCAGCTCATGGTGTACGACGTGCGGCCGCGCACGCCCTGGCCCGGGGCCGACAACCAGACCGGCATCCACGCGCTGCAGATCAACCCTTCGCGGTAAGTGGGATGTGTTGTGGCAGCTCATGGTGTACGACGTGGTTCTCTTATCAATTTCTGTAACACCAACACGAAAGTGTTACGTAAATTAATTAATTTTGAATATAGCATTCACTTTTGGGGGGAAAATCTGAATATAAAAAAAAAGTGTCTCCAACTGTAGGTACTATATGGAAGTCTATGGTCTTAAAATAACATGGTAAATATTGTGCATACAAACTTACATTTGCAGTGGGGACCGATGACAGTGCTTGGGGGAGGCCTATGTCCAGCAGTGGACGTCTTTCGGCTGACATGACCATGGCCTTTTACAGTTTTATTTAAATAATAAGAACATTTAACATTACTTACAAGTTAATATTTGCCTTACAGAACGTTACTTGCGACTGGCGCGCGCAACTCGTGTGAGCTAGCGATATACAGTCTCCCTACCCTAGACCCCGTTTGTGTGGGCGAGTCGCATAAAGACTGGGTAAGAACTCTTTTACTTTTCACTATCTAAAAAGTGGAATTTTCGTTGTAAACTATGAGTTTTTAACGAAAATCACTGACATTAAGACACCAAAACTACTGAGTTTTGGAGTAAAAATCAAAATTACAAAAACAAATCAAACGTCGTTATGAGTTATATTATTTTCTTGACATTTGTGTAGGTGTTAATGAACCTAAATTTAATTGAATTTGCAATTTTGAAACCTGTCGCTCATGTATCCATTTTTTTTTATTATCAATATGTCTCTATGTTGTTTTAGTTTTTAATGAATACATTTCGATACAATATAAAAATTGTTACCTAATGAAATAAATAAATAAATTTAGCAGTAGCTAACCCACTTTTTTTAACGATTGATAACAAGGTCGACCAATTTAAACAGTATTCTTTGCGTTTGGTATTATGAAGTGCTAAAACTTGTAAAGGGGGAACACCCAAATACTCCGAAATATTTTATTCCGAATTTCGGTGTTCCGATGTTCAAAAGTCCGATTTTCATAATACCTAAGAATTATAATGTATATTATTAAAAATCACGAAATTTATTTTACCGAAAGCCGTAAATGCGATTTGTTTGTTTTCCGATTTTCATACGTTCGAAGAATCAAATGCTCGATGGGTCCTCGTTCCGAAAAACGACATTCCGATTTTCAATACTCCGAATAAACTGCTAAAATGTTGCAAATCCCCTCTATTGTTGGTGAATCATTTGGGTTAGGTCAATTATGTGTTTGTTTGTCTTGCTATTCAGTTTTCCAAGGTGTTTTTATTTCGGAATTCTAATTAATCGGTACTTTAATAATCGGAATTCGTATTTTTGATGTTTCGAATTATCATTAAGTCGGGACTTTTTGTTATTCGATCTATTAAAACTCGGTATTTTGAGAACAGTAATTATAAACATTAGGAATCTTGAAATTTTGGAATTATAAAAATAGGATTAATGATAAATCGGAGTTGTTATATTAGGAATTTTGAACCATTTGAAATTATGAAAATCGGTATTTTGAAATACGCTCAGCTTTAAACCGAATTTTGTTTAAAAACTCCACATTCGGTCAGAAAAAGTACTACTACATTCAGTTTAATCATTTTTATTTATGAAATTTTTATAATTTTGCATGCCTTTATTGGTAGAACATAGTGAACGCAGAACGCAGTCACTCAACATCTTGCAAAGTATTTATACGTACTGTGTTTAGCAAGAATGATTTTATTTAGTAATACATGTCTTCGGTTTAGATCCTGGACATGTGTTGGCTGGACGACGAGTTCGTAGTGACAGGATCTCGAGACTCCAAGCTCGCTCTGTGGAGGGCCCCGGCCGCGCCCACCACGCAGACCATGCACCACTACGTGAAGCCGGTGTGCGTCAAGGAGTGTCGCTCAGGTATGTCATATTGAACAGATAACACCACGCCTGCACTCCCTGAAGGGTTAGGCTGAAGTGTTCTACCTATAGTACACCTCACAGTCGCCAGTATAAAGCTGAAAGAAAGAAGTGTACTACCTATAGTACACCTCACAGTCACCGGTATAACGCTGATAGACAGAAGTGTACCACCTATAGTACACCTCGCAGTCACCAGTATAACGCTGATAGGCAAGTGTCCTACCTATAGTACACCTCACAGTATACAGTATAACGCTGATAGACAAGTGTACTACCTATAGTTCACCTCACAGTCGCCAGTATAACATAACGCTACAAGGTTCTATTGGCGCGTGACTAAAATCGGAACTAACGACGCCATCTTGGTTTTTCAATTCATTTCACAAAACAATTACTTAAATGTTTACCAACAGCGCCCCCTGTCAACGTCATTCGAAGCCAAAATATCTATGTAGCAGTGTAGTGAGATTGGTACAGTTGCTATTTTATTGTGTTTAATCTTCTGTAATTTTTTAAATGGAATAACATTTTTCGCAAAAAAAAAAAGTATTTCTTTATGTCTGAGTAGGCAGTTGTTTTGCTGTATTGGCACGCTGCATTTTTTTGATGACGTTGATAACGAGCGCCAAAACCAGGGCTTGTTAACGTTACCAAATAACAAAATAATAACCGTTACGTAACATTAAATTTCAATGTTATACCTACTAACGTTACAAAAATTTAACGTTACTTGATAACATTACCAGTAATATAACGTTAATTAATATTAACAAAAATACGATAACTAACGTTAATTTAGCTACGTTGCCGTACTGTGGGTAAGAATCAGGCAACGTTTTGATCGTCACGGCATCAGAGAGGCGCGAGGGCGAACTCCCGCCGCGCCGCACGCCTCAGGCTTCCCTACTTACGTCTCACCCGTTTAAAATAACGATAACATTAATAGTCGCATAAATAACGTTAAATCGATTACCGTTATTTGAATAATAACGTTAATTTTGTCAATACAAGATAACGTTATAAAATTTACCGGTATTTAAAGCCCTGGCCAAAACATCCTTGTAGTAGTGTATATTGAACATTATAATTCAAAATTCCAGACAAGAATGGTGCCCACTAATGTTTGTCTGTCCGACTTATTTGTTTGTATTCATTACCTTGAAAGCAACATGTGCCCCAGCTATAACTACTGCTCTTGTCAATATTATTTCGGTCCATAATGATAGATTCTTTTCTGAAACAGCGTATTTTTGAAGAAATTTGATACACAGCAGCACTCAATGGCCAGGGAACTACTTCAATCATACAATACATCGTGTCAATCTGTCTGAAACTCAAACACAAAAGCATTTATTCAAATTGTCAAGTTGCCCATTCCAAAGCGTAGTAGGTTCCTATGGAAAAGGAACGGGCAAGAAACTCCATGGACACTGTTTTAAATCACAATATTGTTACAAAATACTGGTTACATCACAACATGTTCATTTTTTCATGTTGAAATTATACATGTGAGAATGCTGTAAAAAAAACATTGTTGGTATTAAGAATTACAATAAAACATAAAAATGTAAAAGTACTGTTTATAATAATAATAACGTATAGTCCTGTGAAGCACTACGTAACGTGCTTATTTTCTGCATTTTCATTCTAATATAAAAGAAATCACCAAATAAACAAATAGGGCGCCACTGCGCGCTCGGCTTAACAGTGGAATGTTGCCGTATGATCCCAACTTTTTACCGCAAGACAGAGTAAATTGTTACTTTATCTCATCTTCCGTGATGTTCGTTTATCTGCAAAAACCTATGCAGTAACAAAGTGAGCCGGCTCCGCAGGTCAGAAGGTCCGCGCGCTGACGTTCAACCAACGCTGGCGCGAGATCGCGGCGCTGACGCTGAACGGGTACATCCACGTGTTCAGCGCCGAGACCTTCCGCCAGACGCTCTCCCGCAAGCTGCCCTCGTGCCAAGACCTCGTGTGCTTGGCCACGCAGGTATGTACCACTTACGTCGAAATAAACTACCTAGTCACTAAATGCATTTAACGCTGAACGGGTACATCCACGTGTTCAGCGCCGAGACCTTCCGCCAGACGCTCTCCCGCAAGCTGCCCTCGTGCCAAGACCTCGTGTGCTTGGCCACGCAGGTATGTACCACTTACGTCGAAATAAACTACCTAGTCACTAAATGCATTTAACGCTGAACGGGTACATCCACGTGTTCAGCGCCGAGACCTTCCGCCAGACGCTCTCCCGCAAGCTGCCCTCGTGCCAAGACCTCGTGTGCTTGGCCACGCAGGTATGTACCACTTACGTCGAAATAAACTACCTAGTCACTAAATGCATTTAACGCTGAACGGGTACATCCACGTGTTCAGCGCCGAGACCTTCCGCCAGACGCTCTCCCGCAAGCTGCCCTCGTGCCAAGACCTCGTGTGCTTGGCCACGCAGGTATGTACCACTTACGTCGAAATAAACTACCTAGTCACTAAATGCATTTAACGCTGAACGGGTACATCCACGTGTTCAGCGCCGAGACCTTCCGCCAGACGCTCTCCCGCAAGCTGCCCTCGTGCCAAGACCTCGTGTGCTTGGCCACGCAGGTATGTACCACTTACGTCGAAATAAACTACCTAGTCACTAAATGCATTTAACGCTGAACGGGTACATCCACGTGTTCAGCGCCGAGACCTTCCGCCAGACGCTCTCCCGCAAGCTGCCCTCGTGCCAAGACCTCGTGTGCTTGGCCACGCAGGTATGTACCACTTACGTCGAAATAAACTACCTAGTCACTAAATGCATTTAACGCTGAACGGGTACATCCACGTGTTCAGCGCCGAGACCTTCCGCCAGACGCTCTCCCGCAAGCTGCCCTCGTGCCAAGACCTCGTGTGCTTGGCCACGCAGGTATGTACCACTTACGTCGAAATAAACTACCTAGTCACTAAATGCATTTAACGCTGAACGGGTACATCCACGTGTTCAGCGCCGAGACCTTCCGCCAGACGCTCTCCCGCAAGCTGCCCTCGTGCCAAGACCTCGTGTGCTTGGCCACGCAGGTATGTACCACTTACGTCGAAATAAACTACCTAGTCACTAAATGCATTTAACGCTGAACGGGTACATCCACGTGTTCAGCGCCGAGACCTTCCGCCAGACGCTCTCCCGCAAGCTGCCCTCGTGCCAAGACCTCGTGTGCTTGGCCACGCAGGTATGTACCACTTACGTCGAAATAAACTACCTAGTCACTAAATGCATTTAACGCTGAACGGGTACATCCACGTGTTCAGCGCCGAGACCTTCCGCCAGACGCTCTCCCGCAAGCTGCCCTCGTGCCAAGACCTCGTGTGCTTGGCCACGCAGGTATGTACCACTTACGTCGAAATAAACTACCTAGTCACTAAATGCATTTAACGCTGAACGGGTACATACACGTGTTCAGCGCCTAGACTTTTTATTTGTATAGAAAAAGCAACGCGGGCTAATCCACGGGCCGTTTGAAGTAAATGCTTTGACTTTGAACCATGTTTTAAATTCGTTTAGCGCTAATGCATTTAGTGATTTTTGCTGTAAGTTGACCTTAGTCTCTCATTAGAAATAGGTAGTCTAAAGGTACTAGTTTATAGTTCACTGTTGGACTTAACATCGGTTATTTTGAAGTGCACGTATAGTTGTAAAAATATTTAGCAAGATTTATCTCCCAGTTTCTGAAATCCGGTCAAATTTTGCCGGCACCATTACTTCTGAGTCTGTGTAATCGGGCAAGACGAGCTTAAAACAAAAAGCACTACCTACCTTTTCTCGAAGCGTTTCGTCGTATTTTTTCAAACACTCAGACCTTCGGCCTGAATAATGCTAGAGAGCTCAAATTCTCATGATAAGATTCTATGTAGTTAGCAGACTTATTATACACATAAAGTTTCATTTGTTTTTCAATGCATAAAATAGTATAATCAATGATCTTATAGAGGACTAGATCAGCAGTGTACGGCACCGACGCGTTACTATGTCGTATATGTCCACAGGCATATCTGACTTTAGTTTTCAACTTGACGTCAAATGAGTGATAGCTTATGGATAAAAAATATCAAAATGGTGAAATGTGTGGTTAGAATTTGCATGTCACGGTCTGGAAAGATTAATAAAGCAAGTGGTGTTACATTTCGCAAGAAAGTTTGCTAAATTTTCTTCAGATAATCCAAAATAACATTAAAAGACGAATTAAATTTATCAAAAAAAAAAAAAAACCATCAGGGTTACCAGTAAAAACGATTTTGATTTTGCCAGACTGTTGGGAGTTTAGTGAATGACGAATGTATGTTCCTGTAAGTCTAAATAATATTAGGTATTATAGTCTGTTTGGTTTAAACATACTGTGCAGTACCCAAACACTTACTTAATAGAAAAGTTACACATTCACGTGTATTTCGAAAGTTTTAACTTATTAAATCACCACTTCTTACACCAAAATTAATTTTATTAGCAATAAATAATCTTAGACGTAAAGTGAGGTTATATTTTTAAATGAAAAATTCTAGTTTGTTTATGATCACATTGTGTTAAATAGTGTTGTGCACTGACTGGACAGGTCCACTCAATATGTGTGGTTCTTTCATCCAAAGCCCATTTCAGACACCAATCTACATGGTCTTCACATGATCTGAAAAAGATTATGTCTGGACTTTAAAAGAGACTGTGACCTCTGAGTTTGTTTCGGCCTTTCTTCTCAGAGTAGTCAGATAGGAAACGCCGACCTCATCTAGTTTTAAAAATATGATTGACGTGTAAGTGTTTTTACAAACCTACTTACAGAAATAAAATCATTTATCATTTACAATCACCTTAATTAATTTACGATTGAAATTTATTTTGTATGAATGACTGTCATAAACATTGAAATAATATCATTCCATTTGAAACAATTGTTATTTGACACAATTTTAATAGTTTTGAAATATAATATTTACGTTCATGCACATTTTTTTTTTTCTTCCTATAAGTACCAAATCCTTCAATTTCTTTCAATCTTTAATCTATTGAAAGTTCCATAGTACAATCTTTGATAGTAGGTAGGTAATTGATTCAATAAATACCTTTATTCACTCTGGGGTAATTACGTTGGTCATTGGCAACTCTGGCCATTTATCCGATGACAATGTCTTGTCAACTTCCATCGTAATTAGTTTGACGGAAGAAGAAATGAGACAAACAGATTATTTTGACGGATTAACATAATTTATGTATCCGTTTCAAAGCTACGACGTCTAACTCGGTAAGTGGTTACGTTTTTCTAAAAAAATTGTAGGGCGCTTCTCCTCTAGTATAATATAACCTCATTGAGTATAATATTTAAATAAAATGAGTTTTTAATCTACAAAATAAGGGTATGTTTGGATTTTTTTTTCTATCGAGCGAACTTTGTCTAATTATGTTACGACTACCCGACGTACTGTAGGTACGTCGGGTAGTAAGTAGTAAGGTTTCAAAAGCAACATATAATTTTTCACGTGTTTAATCATTAGCGTTTCTAAATAAAATGGCATTAAAATTACATTTGAGGTTAGCCCGCCTTAAATAATTAACGCCACGAGTCTCACGAAGATTTTTGTTAAATATTATTTCTTAATCAGGAAAGCGGCGTGTACGCAATCGGCTGCAAGTCATACACGCTACTGCTGGACTGTCGCACGCTCCAGTCCGTCAAGAAGATCACGTCGCGGTACAACGGGTGCGGAATCCGCTCCGCCAGCTTCAGAGGCAACATGCTCACCATTGGCACTGGCCTGGGTAAGTAAGCTTGCAAAAATATATTTATGTCTTTGTTAAGCAGTGTCTGGTCACCGGTGTCCGACCCGTTAAAGCAATATGATCAATTTTATCGACAAATTCACCATTATAAGGCATTTTGCCCATACTGTTTTCATACCTGTGGTTTCATTTATTTTGCTATATCTACCGATGTAGAAGTCCTACAGGCATAAAAGTGGTTTGGTGGCTACAAAAATAAGCAACAAGTTGACACTAAAAGATTTATCAAAAACTCCCATTGAAACCTTAAAAAAATACTTGAAACGTAAAAAGTGAAAAAATGTGGTAATTTTTTTTTTATTTTAATTTTTAGATGTACTATGCTATTACCTAAAAAAAACTAAATGCCTTAAATGGTATTAATAAATGATTTTTACACGTCAATCATATTTTCAAACTAGATGTCGGCATTTCGTATCTGACTGAGAAGGAAAGCCGAAACAAACTCACAGGTCACAGTCTCTTTTAAAGTCCAGACATAATCTTGGTCAAATTATGTGAAGACCATGTAGATTGGTGTCTTAAATAGTGTTTTGGGGATGAGGAGATGTCACATGTCTTCGAATTTTTGGTTCAAGGACATGCAGGTTTCGACACGATGTTTTCCCTTACCGTTCTAAATCGATTTATTATAAACCATTTTAATTATAACAATGTGCTTTTTTTTTCCAGGTCTTCTTATGTTCTACGACCTGCGCGCGGGCAAATACTTAGAAAGTAATATTCATTCAACCAAAACTGTTACACTCAAGGCTTCCAGAGGCTATGTGGTAAGTTCAACAGGTTTTTGTGGTTTTTAAACTTATTTATTAATGACGAAATTTTTTAATCAATGTGAAGACTTTTATTATTAAAAAACACTTTTTTTTATGTTAGAATTTTTACCGTGTACTGTACAGTACGTACGTGTACAGGGAAATGAACTGTTTAGCAGATTGACACATCACAGCAATTTGCCGTGTTACGACTGTCAAAGAATGAAAATTGACTAATATACTGATCATTATATTCCGTCCACCGAGAGAATGCTTTTCTGACACCTGTCAGTTGTACAAGATTTGGAAATAATAAAGTTTAAATTCGTAAAACACTTAGTCGTTTGTATGAAACCGACAGGTATCAGAAAAGCATTCTCTCAGTAGACGGAACATAAGGTTGATAGTCAAATGGCTAAACAATCCGTTTCCTTTACAGCCACACAATATACATTCAGAGCTACTATTTGACTAAACCCTCTTCCGCAGTTCCCCGACGAAGAAGCGGACGGCTTCAACCAAGTGAAGCACGTGCCGGCCATCTACACGCACTGCTACGACGACAGCGGGACGCGCATCTTCACGGCGGGCGGCCCGCTGCCCGCTCCGCTCATCGGCAACTACGCGGGCCTGTGGCAGTAGCCTTACACCAGGCAATTGCTCGGACAACACTCGTCTGTTCCGGGATAGAATCCGCTAACCGCACCGCTCATAGTCTACCCTGTGGCAGTAGCTGTATTTCATCAGTAGTTACTTGTATAATGGAGAATACTCGTCAGTTATGGTGTGGCGGCATTTACAGCGCCACGTGCGACGTGACGCAAACTCCTATATCTCGCAAGCAATATTTGCGTTACGCATATGTACAGAACACAACAACCTTCGGGCAGTAGCCCACCAGACACAACTCCCGTCTGGTCGAAGGATCCTCCCTTTCATATGGAGGATGAGGAACATTCCACACACCGCACTGTTCCTCATACCTCTATAATGGATTATAGACGTAGAACAACCGTCGTTTGAAGGCATCATCAGCAGTTACATGGAGAATAATCGTCAGTTATGGGTTATAGACATAGAACATACATATATTATGGTACAAGCAGTGGAAGTATTTAATTTTTAAGTTTACTACAATATCGCAATGGATATTTGAAGTGATAAATAAATAAACAATCGTCATTATGGTATCATCGTCGGATAAATAAGGTAGAAAATACTTTTCTACCTTATTCATCTTACGATGATACTTAGTTATGGGCTAAAAAGAAAAAAGTTAGCTGTGTCAACCCAATCCTACTGCAAGCTGGACAACGCTCAACCCAGAAAAGTAAACCATTACTTTTTTTCAGAATATCAACACTAGGTATGGGCATCGTTGCCTATATTTCTACTGGGATTTTTTTTTTATTAAAAAAACAGCTACATTTTAAATAATTTCAATTAGCATATAATCCATTCAAAAATGACAGAATTGAAATAGCAATTGTACCCATCACACTACACTGCTACAAAGATCTTTTCAAAATCAAAAGTCATTTATTTAAATTTGGCTGAGAATCAGCACTTTTCGAACGTCAAAATTACTTAGGACAGTCCCCCAAAACGCCCTTCACTTTGACGTTCGAATGACATTGACAGGGGGCGCTGTTGGTAAACCTTTTTGAAATGTGTTCAAAAAACAAGTTGGCGGCGTTCATTCCAATTTTGGCCATGCGCCCTACGATCCTTGTACAGCTATATCTTGCCGCAAATATGGGACATCGGGCTTTGTAGACCATCGTATTAGCTTTTTCTAATGCGGGCGCCAGCCACAGATACATATTGAACAGAGACTTTGCTCACACATTTTAACTCATATTTGCTTTACCTGTCAGACATGCTTTGCAGTACTTCATAGTACTCAAATACATAACAAACAGGATGGACGATGATTTTGTGGACGCGTTATACCTGTATTATTTAAATTATGCAATTATTTATTACATGTGCAAACGGATTTACTAAAACTTAATTTTCTATTTTTAAGATGTTTACTTTTAGGGTTCCATATACGTGGTTCTCTTTCAAGCAATTCAATATATTCCTGGATACTTTCGTTGCTCCAGTCCATCTTGCGACTGAACAAAACGACCGTTCCGCTCAGTGGTTTACGAGCAACTGAACTTAGTACAAGTGTAGCAGGCTATGCACACATTTGAACTTTGAACGCTTTGATGTGCGCGATACGTCTTACAAGTGTTCAAATAATGTTACTGTGTCTGGCGCCGGCATTAAGCTCAATGTATCACATTTGCGCCTGATTACTGTATGTTGTGTTCATAACTTCGTTCCAATAATTTTTATGGTTGTAAAATACCTGAATGTAGAATGTTTAATTGTTATGACATGTGTGATACTAGACAAATTATTTTGACATCAGCTACATAATTATTCGTAATGAATTGTATCGATGAAGATACTTCGTAAATTTTTCTACTTGAGTCTACAATATTTTCGGGTTATATCGTGTATGAAGACAAACAAATATCTGGCGAAATCTGATTAGACCTCTGCCTATCCCTTTGAGAAATGAAGGTGTGATATTATGATTATGTAAACACGAACAGAGAACGATTACCAATCGACAGCCGGATATACAACGCGTGTGTAAAAATTGACGCGTGATTTTTTTTATTTTATTTGTACGTGTTATGCAAATTGAAAAAAGTTTGGTAATATTAATAAATAAAACTTCCTCAAGACAGTTGATTCTAGTGTTCTTCGAGGAAAAACCCGTGTTCTATAGTGGACGTTTTGGGGTGATGTAAATTAAACGTTTTACGCCTAAGGACCTCATTCACCACCCCCAAGTAAAGTGTCGAGTAGGGTAATCGCTAGTAACTCCCCCGTAACTTGACGTACGAATTTTACGACATTCGAGTAGATTAATTGACCTATAACTTACTTGCCACGCCAATTAGCGTGTTTACTTGACGGTTAAATATTTAAAATATGTCTGTAGTCAATTTGTGCATATTTTTACCAACGGTTATCTTAAAATAAATTAATAAAATGGACTTATTTGATTTAATTGATCATCAATTGGATGAATTAGAACATTCGACGTCAACGAATACCGAGGATTCGTGTATTTCTTTCTTTTTTTTTTCACATGTAAGCATCGCTTTGTTTCTTTAGAAAACACTCCACACACACTACACAACACGTGCACAACTTGTACTGTTGTACAAGGTATTCCAAAATGTGTCTCTCATGTAAAGAAAAGTTTGCACTTCTATCTCTTCTTATGATAATAAGTAGTTATGAAGAAATCATAAAATAAATAAATGAATTCATTTATTTCAGGTAATTACACTCACTGCCAAACATAATTAACAGAAATCAAATTAAAAAAAAATTAAATCTAAATACCTAAATGAAATCAAAATAAATCAAATCAGAATTAACAAAAAAAAAACAGTCACAAAAAAACACTACAAAGTGAAAAATACCTTTAATTTCGGAAGTCGGTGTCTTTGGATCTGTATTTTAGTTTTTTGCCACCGACTTCCGGCTTCATCTTCAGATCAGTTCGATGGTACCATTTTCATCAGAATTATTTATTTAAATTTGCTTCACAGTCGCTTAACTATCTTAATCGAGATATCTTATCGCCACTCGTGAATGCTTATCATTAAGGAGTTCCGGTGGCCATTTGTGGTCTTCTTCATCAGTTCCACTTCATCAAATGATACTTTCTGAATGCAAATACTTGAGTTGTTAATGAAAATACAAAAATCGCTATATGTATGCCTATAATATATGAGAAGTTCCCTCAATTCCTCATGGATCCCATCATCAGATCCTGGTTTCCTTATCATGGTACCACCCTTGGGATATCTCCTTTCCAACAAAAACAGAATCATCAAAATCGGTTCATAAACGACGAAGTTATCCGCGAACACATAAAAATATATTTATACGGTCGAATTGAGAAACCTCCTGTTTTGTAGTCGGTTAATAAGTTATATTAAATGGAAAGTATAAAAAAAAAAAACATTTTAAAAGAAATATTTAAAATTATAACAAATCCAAACAAATAAATCAACAAAATAATATAATAAATACTTCCTCTCCGACACTGGTTTACAGCACAATTTAAGTACTAAATAACAAATCAAAATCGCACGCGATTATATTCCAAACCATTCAGCAAGACACAAAAACACACACATGACAACTGCAATGACGTTTGACGATTGATATTGACGTAATATTGAACAAATGTAACGTTTGATTTGATACATCATTCACTTAACCAGTATTGTTACTTGAAGCTTTGTTTTCGCTTGTGAAATTGACAAGATACTCGTTACTTTCACTTGCCAATTAACGTTAATAGGAAAGTAACTAATCAACGCTTTACTGAGAGATGGTGAACGAGGCCCTAAGCCTACCGAGATAATGAGACAACTGCGTGGAATAGGGCCTCTCCGCCTGCTTACCCTCGGATCCGAATGACGTCACGTTAGTTTTCTAATTATCTTGTTCGGCTAGTAACTATTAGTAAAAAAATGTTAGTAATTATAGTAAAATGCTTTATCGAATAAAAGTGTACGGAATTGTGTAATTGACATAGCAATATTAAGAGGAAAGAAAGTGCAAAATTATCAGATCTGTTTATATTGATGTGTAAAAGAGTGCAATAGAAAATTCGTCTCAAAAGATTACAGAGGAGTTTAAAAAGATAGATAATCCTGGTCAGAATGATCATACTTCACAAGTACACTAATAAAAGGAATATTAAGGAATCTTGTATCTTTTTAAACGTTTGGTATATATAATGTAAAAGATCTATTAAAAATTATCACTGCTACAACACTAACTGATAAAGAATTGGTGCGGTAAAACGTCTGAAAAACTAAAGTTGTTGTATGAAATGGTCACAAAATTGAAGCGTTTGAAAGGAATTTGCCGCAGTAAATCTAATTGCTGGATATTGATGTAAAAACAGTGAACGGTTATTAATTTTTTAGCCAAGAATGTAAATGATGAACATTATTCCTGAAAAAAAAAAAACTGTCGTGTAAAACATCTACACTATTGTATTGCAAATTGTGCCTAACTATATGAATGCTGAAAACTTTAATTTAAGGCGAAAGCGTCAGGGTAGCCCGCGAAATTCCAATGTTCCTAAGATTTTTTTTGCAGTATTAGATTGTATGTTGATTAAAATATGAAAATCCGAGATAGTGACAAATATGTCTTTACAGAATCAGAATCACTAAATTCATCAATATCACTATCTATATTCCGTCCACCGAGGGATTTATTTTCTGCTACCTGTCAATTGTACAAGATTTGAAACTAGTATAGTTTAAATTCGTAAAACACATTCGTTTGTATGAAACTGTCAGGTGTTTGCTGCATTCTCTCATTGGACGGAATATAAGTTCAAGTTACCCTTTTTTATATCTACCATTAGTGTCCCAATCGGTAGTGTAGTTAATTAACGATTCATGAAATTAAAAACATAACACGTGTTACGTTACCCTTGCGAACTCGCTCAGTGAATATGAGAAAAGATCTATTCTGTGAAAGATCTATTCTAATAATGAATGACTATTTCGTGAAATCATAACATTTGAAGTCAATTCTAACTTGGAGCATTGTATTGATGATTCTAATGATTATATTATTCTGTAAATACATATTTGTTCCGGTCGTGGATAATATTTTCACCAACATACAACATGACACTGACCTACAAATTGCAAACAAAGTAAATATGAATTTCGCGGGCTACCTTAACGCAATGTTAACTTATTCCACGTAGGGCTGATTATTCAATCTATTTTTTCAACATATCTGAGGAATAAATATGACATTTTTCTATATAAAATGTGTCAAATCACAAATTTCATTCGCTATAAGGTGATTGAAGAAAGCAATGATTTTTTATGTTCTTGGCTGCAAAACAAAATCGTGTGTAGATTGGTTTTGGGTCGACTCGGTCTTGGTAATGCCTTGTAAACTGTTTAAACAACACGAGACTATTATTATAATTGTCACTTCGCGATTCAATACCGCATTTACCTCAGTAATGTTGTAGACGAAACGGGACGCTTATGTCTGAAACTGTTTATAATTTAGATATACATTATTATTGTACTATTACTTCATTCATTTATAAATAATTTTCATATAAATTGTAAATTAGTTTTAATTCCGATCAAACTGAAGTTGTTTTGACGTTACTTTTTTAACTAAATGTTTCAGTATGCTTTAGGGGTTTTATTTAAATTTGTAAGTCGTCCCGTTTTCACGGATACATAGTTACAAACTATTCATAGTAAATATGTCTTAATATGGGACCCACACAGCCGCAATTGAACGTATTTCTGCAAAATGGATGAGCCACAAAAACTTACATTGTTTAATGTGAATAAACTTTTTTTTTTTTTTTTTTGAGAAATCTGTTGTGTCTTTTTTACAATATTAAAAAAAACCGGCCAAGTTACCGCACGCTACGCGTACAGTAAAACTCGCATTGTGGCCAGGTGAAGACGTTAAATTGTGTAATCACCACGGGCAGTAAAAAAGAAAGCCCTCTATCGCATATTTACAACCCTCGCCTACGGCTCGGGTCACAAATACCTGCGATTTAGAGCTTTATTTCTTTTACAGCCCTTGGTAAGTAATATACTATAACATACAGATCCAATGTTGTTTGGATCTTTTAAAACCCGATTTCTAGATTACCACACATGGATCTATTTTAACTCTGAGAAAATGCTTAATATTCTCTTGGTATCATTACCGTCTGTGATTTTCATTAAAAAAAGGCACTTTTCGACTTGGATATTTTTTGCATATACTAGTTGATGTGTAACAATTTATGACAGTATCTCAAAAAACTGTTTTTGTGGGTTGAATCCATTTTGCATAATTACGTCCACCATGAAAAAATTTGACAAAAATGCGGCATCAGCGCAATTTTAACGTGAGGTCAAAAGACATAAGTGTTATGGAGTAATTAGTTAATACTAATTTGATAGTTACACAATATCCATAATATTAGTGTTTAATTAATGGACTGTGTGTCCGTGTGTTTTTACATATAATTTCTTACTAAATAATCCATAAAAGTGGACAATGTGACGAGTAAAAGACTTGAGTATGCTGATTGTTGTGTTTTATTGAAAATTTGACACCATGTCTATAAAGGTTCGTGAATATGGCCGTGTCTATAATCTATGCGATCGTCAATACGCAATGGTCGCGATCATTTGTTCCTCAAATGAGGGACAAATGATCGCGACCATGCACCCTCCATGCGCTTTCCGGTTCTCCGAACAAATGTTCGGAGAACCGGAATGCGCATTCTTTTGGGATGTCAACACGCTTGGATTCATCGAAGTTCGTGATTTTGACAAAGGTCAAGGTCAAAACCCTTGTTTGTCTAGACTACCGCTAGGTAGTCTCATCAAACTTGAATCAACATTCAAAGTCGAGGTCCTGCTGATCGAGCGCGCGAAAGTTATCATCGTTGATTTCTCTGTAAATACAAATGTTTCAGTTGTTTTTTTTACAAATTGAATCACATTTACATACTACATACACATACATTATTTGCATACTTAGAGTAGCTGTAGAATACCTTTTTCCTCGCTCATGGTGGTCCTGCTGAAGGGAGCGTGACTACCGCCGGACCGTCTTCGAAGTCATTTTTCTCGAAAACTACTAAGGTAAGTACCAATTTGTTGTTCTAGTACTAATTAGTACCAATTGAGTACTAATTATTTACCAGAAATGAAAGCGATTAATATGTACCTAGGTACATAATTTGTATAAAAATTATAGATATTGAACTGCTGTTATTACTATTCCGATGTGAACGAGTGTACCTATATCTCCTAAACAGCTCAATACCATTGACAACTTAATTTGGTCGGTTATACGCGGAGATTTTATAGAAAAGTAATGAAAGCTAATTCCTCTTAAAATAAAACACTTATGAATCTGAATTTTTGGTCACTATAACCAGTGGCGCAGCGTCCCTCCCCCCCCCCCCCCCCTTAATGATTAGTTATTAGTTTAAATATTTTATTCAATGGAACTAAAATGTACACCGTACAACTTATTGAAAATCGAGCTAGACTACCACTGCTGGCCTGCTGCGGAAGGAATGGCGCAAAAAACCCACAGGAAGTTTATCTTTTTTAAATGTCAGAATATTTAAAAGGCATAACTTTATTAACTTAACACTAGGCACATACAACAATAAATAATAATAATAGAAAAGTATTTATTTTTACATTGCATAAAAACTATAACCAGAAAAATAACATATATGTACATAACCATAGAAATTAAAATAACAGGGCAGACAGAGCCCATCATTTTATTTCTTTCACTTCTAAATCAGATCAAATTCATGAAATCTAAAACTACTATCTACAGTACCTACTAAATCTCTAATTCAAATAATTTATGTAAACAAAGGGGATAGCATATCAAAAAAATATCTTCGTAATGGTAATTCACATAAAATGGCGAAAAAAGAGGTTTCATTTACTTTTAAGTACCTACTGATTTTAAGAAATAATAATTAAAAAATAATCATACCGTAATTATTTTTATAAAGTTTCGGTTTTGAACAGTTATTAAAAAAAGGAGATTTTCTGGTATAAAATATTTTATGATACTGGTAACAATGCAGGAGATCCAAACATTTTCAATTTTTTTACATCTTCAACAAAACTAATATTACAACTCTCATTCATAGATTCATATTGTAATTAGCATATCTAGCCACATTTTGGATGAAAACGGCTGTAAATTGTTTCGAGTGGAAATCGATTTTGGGAGGCCTACGTCTAGCACTGGACTTAAAAGGGCTGATTATGACGATCTTAAGCCGTATCTCCGACATACTACACAAAACATTGTTTGGCAACGGTATTTTGTTTGCATAGTTCTTATAATCATCTCACTTTAATTTTAGCGTTGACTTAAAAAAAAAAATATGATGAAATGTTTTGTACCAATGTCCTGTCATTTTGACAGTGACATTACTTGACATTACTTTGTTTACATAAATTATCTGAATTAGAGACTTTGGGTATAGTATGTTTCGATTTATGAATTGCGAGCGTGTGCGCGACTTCGTATCTATTGCTTTTACTGAACTACATGTGTAGTTGTGGCGAGTGGAAGGGATAGATTGCAGACATCGGCTTTCCATACAGTTTTAGCTGCCAGGCATATCTCCTTATTTCTTATATCTATATTATGCTATAAACTGTTCCAAGTGGAAATCGATTTTGGGAGGCCTACGTCTACTTAAATGTCTGTCTCCGACACACTGCACAAGACATTGTTTGGCTACGGTATATTTTTTGCATAGTTCTTACAATTTAACTTTTAGATGATTATTTACACAAAAAAAACCGGTCAAGGTCGAGTCGGACTCGCGCACCGAGGGTTCCGCACCATCATATATAGCTTCATAAGCTTCATTCGTATAAGTGGGACCTAAATAGTTATATGCCCAGAAAAAACTACAACTGCGCTTCACCCAAAGCAACCTGCGAGTAGGTAGGAAGGAGGATATTTTGGTTGTGAACCGCGAAATATTTTTAAATTTTCATCGGCGAGGCCTTTATTCGTCAGTTAATTTTAACACTGCGGTGTAGAATATTACAGTTTTAGGTCAGCGCCATCTATTGACAGATAAAGGAACATTAAATTTTTGTTGATTTCTGAAAAAGTGTACTATTTAGAGACATAGTTTTATTTTTCCTGTAATCTTTACATAAACTTCTATCACAGAATAATTTCAGATTTTTCTCTATGCAAACTTCGGAGATAAGGGGGGGAACGGGACTTTTTTTTACATTTTTCATCAAAAGTCGAAAACTATGCGGCCTAAAGAAAAAATGTTTGAGAATGTGCAAACAGCGCTCTTTCATAATAATATAATACCCCACATGCCCTAGTAGCGGCATTTCGAATTTTTAAGACCACCTTTCAGTCCCTGTTGCAAAAAAAATAAAAACTTTTTTGTTTCTTTCTTATTTGCAAAATAGTTGGGCAAACGTAATCTAAAACTATTCTAAATTTCAAGTTGATAGCATCAGTAGTTCTTGAGATATTCAGCTGTGAGAGACAGACAGACAGACAGTCACACCATAAGGGTTCCTTTTTACCATTTTGGTACCGAACCCTAAAAATATAATAAAATGTATTTTTTTCTTGACGTTTCTTTGTTTACATAAATTTTCTAAATTTGAGACTTGAGGATAGTAAATTACCCAAATGAAATTATTATTATTATTTATTAATAATTAAAATATATTATATTAATAATTAAAATATATTATATTAATAATATTTATAGTATTTTCATTATTTTGCATTTGATAAATTAAGAGAATCGTTGCCACTTTTAGCGGTTATCAACGATTCTCTTAATCAACAGCACTTGAGATCAACTTGGATGGAATAAAATATGTTACCGAGTGCCTAGTTTTATGAATTATTTCTGGCACTCGACATCATCTTGCTTCCTCTCTTTCGCACCCTTACGGTTTCGCTTGGCACCAGTGGCAGATTTATCAGTAGACTTGAGCCTAGGGCGGCAGATTTTTAAGGGCGGAAAAGGTGACCGATTTTTTAATTTATTTTTTTGCCTTCTTACATATATTAAAAAATGTTTTTGTTTCTATAAAGTTACTCCTATAAGCACTATGATAGGCGTGCGGCTTGTTAGATTTTCGTTCTTATTCTCTTAACTTTTCTGCATAAGTCAACAAAGCAAGTTCTCCTATTTCTGTATGAATGTTCAAAAGAAACCTAACTACGAGACAGGCTGTAAAAAATTCTCTCGCTCTTGCATCCCACATTCTTGCTTTTCGATGAAATTGTCCGGGAATTGCATTTATTTTTTATTATTTAATTTCTGAAAAATGTTACCTGCAGCTAGACACATAAATAAATGTAAGTACTCTGTGGCTACAGTCCGATTTAGAATATCACGATTATGACCGCTGAGAGCTGTTTGACAGCGCTCACGGTGATATTAATAAATGGTCGGCGTTATCGCAAGATGGGCGCGTGTCATAACGTCATCTATATTCGTATATTCACGGGAAATACTTACCGCGCTCACTCACGGCAATTAATACGCGTTTATGCACGCTCAAATCGATTACAGTGCAAGTCGAATGCAACCTTAGAAGACCGGGGGCGGCCTCATTTTGTTTTGCCGTATTATGTACGACTATACATGATTGAGCTTTGATTAGCTCAGAAATATACCCAAAATCTATTTCTTGTGCAATTTCAACCAAATTGTTGGATTATAAAAATAATCTATAAACTGACTAGCTGACCCGACAGACTTCGTTCTGTCAAAAGCTACGTATTTTATAGTATAAACTCCACTACTCTACCCTACCCTACCCTACCTACCTACCTACCCTACCTACCTACCTACCTACCTACCTACCTACCTACCTACCTACCTAACTACCTAACTACCTACCCTACCCTACCCTACCCTACCTACCTACCTACCTACCTACCTACCTACCTACCTACCCTACCCTACCTACCTACCCTACGCTACCCTACCCTACCTACCTACCTACCCTACCCTACCCTACCCTACCCTACCTACCTACCTACCCTACCCTACCTACCTACCTACCCTACCCTACCTACCCTAATCTACCCTACCCTACTTTTTTGTAAAAACCATAAAAAAAAAAAAAAAAAAACTGAATTTTCTTTGCTATAAACCTCACGGAGCCCGAGACCTTCCCAACGAATGCAAAACCGTGGAAATCGGTTCGTGCGTTCTGGAGTTATAGCGTCAGGAAGGAAAACCAGACTTATTTTTATATAGTAGATAATTGTAGAGGTAAGGGCGAAAAAAACTTGACAGCCTATACTTGTAAAATGTGTACCTAAATCAGCCACTGCTTGGCACGTCACATTGCGGGCGCGATTTGGATTTTTTTTCCACCGCCTCCCCCTTTCTTACGCTGGCCGGGGCCATGGCCCGCCCTAGAAGTACTAATTTTTGTATAATTTTGGGAATCAACATTCAGTCGTTCTGCTGAACGAGCGCGCGAAAATTATCATCGTTGATTTCTCGATAAATACAAATGTTTCATTTCTATTTTTTTTACGAAAACTATTTGTATTCTTAGAATAGCTGTAGTATGCCCCCTTTTTCGGCGCTCATGGAGGTCCTGCTGAAAGGAGCGTGACTACCGTGTCCACCTTCAAAGTCGATTTTCTCTAAAACTACTAAGGTACCAATTTTGTTGTTCGGGTACGGATTAGTACTAATTGAGTAATAATTATTTACCAAATATGAAAGCAATTAGCTTTGGTAGTCCGGAGGTAGTCACGGACACGTTCAAGCAGGCAATATTGTCGAACATAAGAAACAATGGATTAGTAATATCCTTCAAAATCATTCAGCGATTGATAGTGTGTTACACAATTAGGGAGCGGGTATCGAATTAAACACAAAAATCTGGTCGCACATCTGACGGAAAATGAACTTCGTTATTATGGTCGACGCACTCGATTGAGTGTGTAAGATATGTTTTATCTCTGTCCGTTCCGCGACGCCTCTTCCCCTCAGATGTGTGACCACCCAATAGGGTAAGGAAATACATGGGTATAGCCCCGCACGGTGTTATACCCATGTATTTTCTTTCAGTAGTAACCTCTTACCATTTAGATTTCAAAATATGCGTGGACACGAACACTAAAACAAAGTTTATAGTAAATGCATACTTTATTCATTAAAAAAGCCATGCAAATAATGCCACATACATAAAATGCAAATAAATATTAGATTACGTTTCTATTCCAAATACTGGTTTTTTAAAAAGCACATTCATTCAAGCAGGTTTGTCTTCAGGCCTTGGGGCTGGAGGGACCCAACCTATGGGTAGGGCAGTTCCTTCACTGCTTATGTAGCGGTCCCACTGTGATCTAGAAATAACGAAAAAGTCATTTTATTGACACATGTGTGAATAATATTTTTTATGATTTTATTTGTAAGTAGTTTTTGTCCAGACATAATCAGATCATTATTATTATTATTATTCAGATCTTGTGAGGACCATGTAGATTAGTGTCTGAAATGGTATTTTGAGGAAAGAACCACACAGATTCGAGTGGACTTGTCCAGTCCGTAAGTCATGTTTAAGTTTTAACTTGTTCATCTTTTCAAACTGCTTGGTTTTCCGTTCATTATAGTTACCTCTGGGTTCATAATTTAGTAAATAAGAATATTGATCAGAAGTTCCTAATCAAGCTGGTTGGCAAGTTTTCAGTGAATATAAGTGAACTACAAATAAAAACTATGAGATTGGGAGACCTTTGAGAAAGTCTTATCCTTACGTAATTTTACCATAAATAAATAAAGTATCGTTCTTGCTTTCTAGTTTCTAAATGTTGAGCTGGTCATTTACCTGACTCCAACAAATCTAGCGACATCGCCTCCAAAGTCAACCTGTGGCAATTGTCCACCAAACAGCGTTTCCCGCCACTTGGCCAAATTGGATGCTATGTGTTGCTCCGTCTCAGCTTGCAATAAGGTCATCTGTGAGTCCGCCTTTAGTTGGGCACGCATTTGCCCTTCTTCCATTTCGTAGAGAATGAGCTTTCGTGCCCATAGGGATTTTAGTTTATCTGTAAATTAAATTGGTAAGGTAAGATATAGTAAAAGACGAACTAATAAATTAACACAATTCAAGTTTTAAACCGCTATGTAACTCACATGCTATCTATCACTTTATGGAGTAATGTAGCATAGCAACCAAAAGCTTTTCAAACTAGTTTTAAAGTTCAGAGCGTGTACAACGGTCCACTAGCGCCACTCCTTTAAAAAAATATTATCTCATGACTGAGAAGGGATTATGAAAAACGCCTCAATAAAGAACCTCAGTAAGTGTGTCTAGAATTTTGTAATTCCTTTTATAAAGTTTCATATTGAGACACGGAGCAACAAAATACGATATAGAGGAATGTGGCCGTTTTTCTTTAGATCGAATTTTGTCGAACCCTGACAGGGGGTTTTACTTTGTGTAAATTATTTCATCACCACTGCTCTAAAGGTTCTTGAGTGGGCCGAAAGGTTCTGGAGTGGCGACTGCGTACCGGAAGACGTAGCGTTGGAAGGCCTCCCACAAGGTGGACCGATGACCTTATGAAAGCCGCAGGAATCCGCTGGATGCGGGAAGCACAAAACCGGTCAGGGTGGCGGTGCTTGGGGAAGGCCTATGTCCAGCAGTAGACGTCTTTCGGCAAATTCAAAAACATGTGACATCTACCAACCTGCACTGGGGCCGTGTGTTGGATTAGTGTAAATTAAGTTGATTATTAGTATTTTATTTTTCCAAAACCACATATTCATTTCCATTTTTTTTTAAACTAGATAGCAAAAGTAGGATAGGTATCTTGCTTACCAATATGAGTGTTAAAAGCAGCAGCTTCAATATCAGAAACACTCTCCCCTCGACCTGTGGCTGTGTTCTGTCTAGCTTTGCGCAATTTCTGTACTGCATCTAGTTTGGTCAGACATTTCTTTGCATCACTTTTCTTGCGAAGAACTTCTTTCAGTACCACGTCTGCCTGGAGTTTTTCTTCTGCTTCCTGTTATATTAAAAGATCAGTTAAAAATAGATGATTTAATATTAAAACTCAAACTCAAACTTATCTATACTAATATTATAAAGAGAAAGAACAAATTTTATAAGTTTGCATATATGTGGACAGTAATCCCCAGAACCATAGCTCCTATTTAAAAAATTCTTTCCACCATTTGAAAGGTACATTATTTCAATGGACATTGGCTACATATTACGTATAAAAAAAAATGCAAAACCGGGACGACTCGCTAGTAATTAATATAGAACAGTGAACAAAGAAGGGACCATAATCTAAAGTATGAAGGTTCTAATTAAAGTAAAAGTTAAGTATTCAAGTTACCTGTTTAGTTTTATTAATATCATCTTTAATTTTCTGCAAGTTCTCATCAATTTTTCTAGATTTCTCCTTCAACTCTTTCATTCTTTCCTCCTTTTCTCTTTTCTTCTCCAAGTGAAGTCTTTTTAAGCGCAACCTCTTTGCTGATCTTTTTGCTAGAAGCTTTTGTAGCATTTCCAAGTAAGGACCAGTGACAAGAGTAAGGATTTTCCCTATTTGAGCTTTTTTATCTTCCACTTGCTTCATGTGAGAACTCCATTCTTCTTCAGTTAGTGCACTCATGTTCTCTGTTAGATGCTTCTGTTTAGCTTTCAAGTCAATCACAGCAAAAAACATTTTACGTATTTCTTCACGGATATCCGATATTTTCGGGCAATTGACTTTGATCTGTGCAAGTTTTCTCACAGGTATTCCATTGTCAAAACTTGATAGAAAGTCTTGATCTGCCTGTTCTCTCTTAGCTGCAGGGGTAGCGGAGGGAATGAAGAATGGGGGAGGCTGTGGTGGGGGTGGTACATAGTGTTGAGGATGCTGTGATAAAAAATGTGGGGGAGGTTGTTCTAGGGGTGGTACAAAATGTGGTGGTGGTGGTATATAATGTTGGGGAGGCAGTGCTGGGGGTGGCACAAAATATGGTGACAAACCTTGGAATGTAGAATTATTTTCGCTAAAATTACTATACAAATTAGGGTTATAAGACATGATTGTTGTAATTTTAAATTAGTAGAAAAATTATGTGTTCAATTATAAAGCCACAGTCTCAGGGAGCTGACTCTCAGCGTCTTTAAGTACACGTTCTGCAGCAATGTAGTCCTCGTTTTGTTTGAGATCCTGTTCACTTTCTAAAGTAGTCTTGAGATCACTGAATGCTTTCACCAGTCTGTGAAAGGATACAATATAAAGTGTGGAAAAAAGACAACAGTTGGCTCATTGGTAAAGGAAAAAAGTAAGTTCCCTAAGATGACCCTTTCACTGATTTAAATTCAAACAAGTTTTATGTGAGAGTAACAAACAACTATGACTCACACCAACTACCTTAATCACAGTACCTACCTATCTGTAATGATTACTACTCGCAATTTTTTGGAAGAAATTGGCAGTATTTTGTTTATTATCATTCATTATCCTAAGGACTAATCATAGGTAAGGCAAACAGTTCTAGAAAATGACATACTTGAAGGTAAAAAATTACAAGGATGTAGTAACTAGTGATGCATACAAAAGATCATAAATATGAATCATCACGCTTCAGTTACTATGGACGCCAACAGAGAACAGATGTCGCGCAACGGATCCTAACCTCCACCTGTGATTTTACAAGAAAAATGCGATGAAACTACGTTGACAAAGTCTTCGGAACATCAATTTATGATGATTTCTAGGTCTTATTAGCAGTTTTAGGGCTAAACTCACCGTCTTTGACAATCTGGGATCATCATCAGCGACTCCTGCAAAACTTCCTCCTGCTTTCGGATATCGTGCTCGTCCTGGCCCTCGTCTTTTATCCTCTGTACTCTATTTTTCTGCAGTTCTGCCTCTTTTTCGTACACGACTTTCTCTTTGGCTATGCGTTTCACAACGCCAGTCTTTATTTTTATTTGACGAATTCTGGGATCTGCCATTGTTCAAAAGCTCGCCTATTGTTTTTTAATGTCAAACTCAAAATGACAACTGCGCTGCGGTACGCAAACCGCGCAAACCACAGGTATCTACAGCAGTGTTGCCAACTCCAAAAGTTCAAAATATCGAGTTCCGACATCGAAATTTTAGTTTTGTGGCCAAAATTATCGCACAGACGCCAGCAGGTCAAGCTACCCGAAACTGTCAAAATTTCGCAATCAACCTTGAACCTTTTACTGTAGTGATAAAGTTGAAAATCTAATAAAGAAATTTGACAGATTGTAGTAGCTTGATGTGCTGGCGTCTGTACAAAAGACAAAACCCAAAAAAAAATGGGTTGAATTTTCCAACGCCAGATAATTTTATCGGAGGAATTTTTTACAGTTCTTCATTATAAAAACTGTCAGACTGGCAGAATTTTAAAATATGTAGACTAAAAGAAATCGAAGTTTATGCCAAGTTTCACCACTAGTGGCGCTAGCAGCACAAACCGTAAACACGTTTTGTCAGTCTAGTTGTTTTTTTTTTGTTTTCTAGATAGAAGCAAATAGAAGGGCATTTCATATAACCACAGGAATACAGGATAAAACGTGGAGTTTCGGACGAAACGCAAGTTAAAGAAATGTGAGGGAAAAAGAAAGAGAAACACTTACTGTGACATAAACTTACTTGTTGACATACGTGACATTGACATTTTGTTGATTTTTTATTAGCGTTTTTAATTTGTCTGACAAATACATTTTCTTAATGGAACTTTTTTTTGTCTTCAATACTCAAAATTATCGTACGTTAGACATTCACTATCGTACATCGTACCATTGCCCAAATTATCATACACCCCCATAATTATCGTACGGGTTGGCAACACTGATCTACAGGCTGATATGAGTGATTGCGCAGTGTGTTACCAACCCTACTAAACTAAAAAACAGCAAATCAACCATTAAAAAAAAAACAGTAGAATAGGATAATTAGCATACAGAATAATAGAGACACATGAAAAGCGTGTAGCAGAGAGAAAAAAAATACGTTTATATTTAGGGTTACCGTGTAAGGAAAAAATCACCACACAATTTGTGTGATTCTTAATAAAAAAGGAATGGATAAAATTAGAAATTAGTACATACTGATTTCTAATTTTATTCTTTCTTTTCAGGCTTTCTCTTATGTGATACTGATAAATCGATTATCATCGTTATAGGCATGTGATGCTGAGGCATAACAAAGTTGTATTAAAGAAGACATGCTGCCAAATTCAAATAAATTGCGATGAGGGCTGAACGGTGAACCCTAACACCTAAATACCTAAAGAGTTTGAAAATTTTAAATGCATAAGTTAGCAATTACTTACTCTTTTTATTGCATTTAAAAAAATTATAAATGATTATACCTAACTAGTTGAATAACTAAAAAATATTATTCTATCTAAGTACAGAAATTTACTGAAAATTATTTCAAAATTTACTTTGGAGATTTATTTTTTATTTTGGGTTAAACACCAGAACCAGTAGACGGTAGAACTTGTTTGTACCCACACGAAAAGTAAGAATCGAGCATTTTGTATTTTTTGCTTTAGATGGCGCCTTAAGCACAAAAAACAGAAAACATATGTACAAAATAGAACACAGGGATGCCATTGAACAGGGGATGCTGTGGCCCGAGGTGGGGTCGTCTTGGCGGTGTCTCTTGACATCGCCAATGCTTTCAATACCCTGCCCTGGAGTTGCATCAGGGAGGCACTTCGGTATCATCGGATGCCGACCTACGTCTGTCAAGTGGTCGAGGCCTATTTGACGGATAGGGCTGTCATATACCCCGGTCACCAGGGGGATGGAACCGGCGAGAGATGTCGTGCGGTGTTCCACAAGGATCGGTCCTGGGGCCGCATCTGTGGGACATCGGGTACGACTGGGTGCTGCGCGCCGACCTACCTAGCGGCGTCAGCGTAGTTTGCTATGCTGACGATACGTTGGTCCTGGCGCAGGGTGAATCGCACCAGGCGGCGGCCGAATTAGCGACACGTTGGGTTGCGACAATCATTGAGAGGATCCGGCAACTGGGACTCGAAGGGGCCTTGCACAAGTCCAAGGCCATGTTTTGTCATGGTCCTCGGAACGCGCCACTGACGGGTTCCGAAGTGACGGTAGGAGGGGTTCACATCGGAGTCGAGTCGACGATGAAGTACCTGGGACTCGTCCTCGACGGCCGGTGGAACTTCGTGGAGCATTTCCGACGTTTGGCTACCAGACTTGAACGGGCCGGGCTGCCTTGACGCGGCTTCTGTCCAATCTAGGGGGTCCAAACGCCTCCTGCCGGAGGCTTTATGCGGGGGTCGTGCGGTCCATGGCCCTTTATGGGGCACCGGTGTGGGCGCGTTCCTTGAAGCGGCGACCTGCCCGCCGGTTGAACGCGTCCCAAAGGGTCATGGCCATAAGGCTGGTACGGGGATACCGCACGGTCTCCGGTGAGGCAGCAAGCCTCCTTGCCGGATTGCCGCCATGGGATCTGGAGGCAAACATCCTCGCGCATATATGGGAGTGGCGCGGTAGAACTCCGCTGTCGCGAGAAATCACGGCACAGCGGACTGAGTTCCGGCGGGTTCTCATGACGACATGGAGGGTGCGATTGTCGCAACCCAGCGCTGGGCACGCCACAATTGTGGCGATAAGTCCCCTCTTTGAGGAGTGGCTAGAGAGGCGCCACGGCGTCCTCACTTTCCGTCTGACACAGGTCCTCACCGGACACGGGTGTTTCGGGAGGTTCCTATTCAGGATAAGGCGGGAGGAAACGCCCGTTAGTTACCACTGTGTGGATCGCCCGGAGGACACGGTGGAGCATACGGTGGAGGTCTGGTCGGCTTGGGCAGAGCACCGCCGTGTCCTCATGGAAGCGATCGGCGGCGGCGATCTTTCGCTTCCGGCCCTGGTCCAGGCCATGGTCCGGAGCGAGAGGGCATGGGAGGCAGTCACCTCCATCTGCGAAGCAGTAATGCTCGCGAAGGAGGAGGCGGAACGCGTGAGGAAGCGGCAGTCTGTGCGCCCTCACGCCCCTAGTCGCCGCAGGAGACGCCCAGGGCGGCAGGAATCGGTAGCCGATTCCCGGCCACCGTAGGCACGGGCTTGCGGACGGTGAGCTGTGGGCAGCTCGCCGTCCGATAAGGACCAGGGGGTCTACTCCCTAAGCACGAAGTCCGTCGTTTCGGGCTTCGTTTCGGGCGTTTCCTACTCCCTATCACCAACGAACGGACGATTCGTTCGGGGCCCGACGAAGAATGAATGACAACACGATTTGACAACTGTCCCTACTCCCGATGCGTTTTGCCCGTCCGAAAAGTTGAACTTGACGCTTGTTTTGACGGAACCTTGTGTCAGTTGATACGACATCAAAATAGTTATCGTTCTGTCGACGAACGATTATAATTGTTTACACTATTTAGAGATTTGTCTCTAAATAGTGTAAACAATTATAATCGCCATACAATACATAAAACATAAAAAAACAGCCATACTTTGGAATTCCTTACCAAAGTAAGGAATTCCAAAGTATGGCTGTTTTTTTATTGCTTGACGAAGCTATATAG
Source organism: Dryobota labecula (assembly GCA_947523025.1). NCBI lineage: Eukaryota > Metazoa > Arthropoda > Insecta > Lepidoptera > Noctuidae > Dryobota > Dryobota labecula. The sequence continues at coordinate 24,324,706 of OX383295.1, read as the reverse complement.
GAAGAGCGGAAGCAACGTCGACAATATTTCCGCCAAGAATTTAGGTTGGCGAGTATTCCCGACGTTACTGACTTATCTTAAAGCTATTTGCCAATTTTGCTATTCTGAATTTGACGTTTTTAAACTAAAATCGCGATTAAAAAGATGTAGAATAAAATCAATTAGTTGTCATGAACTAAACTTCACACCAACATCTCGACTACTTGTACAAAATTACCTACTGTTACTGTATATTTTTTTTTTCTTTTCTTTTGCGAAAATCTCGAAAATGGTGCGTCCTATCGCAAAAATAATGAAAATTTCGACCCCCTTTTAGGAACCCCAAACCCCTAAAATTCAACATGTTAGTAATGTTTTTTTTTTTTTTCCACACCAAAAGTGAAAAATTCTATATAAAGCACGTTGAGGCTGCCCAGCTCCTGCGCGCCTCCGGCCAGAGTCCGTGTCCGTGAGTTTCTGCAGCGGTTGGGGCCATTTTACGAAATTAATAAGAAAATAAAATAAAATAATTTTAAAACTTCCCGGCTAGTATCGTTGAATTAATTTGAAAATTTCCGTTAAATGTCAAAAAGGAAAAAGGCAATGGTATCAACAGGATAATGCCGGTTTCCGGACAAAAATAATTCTAATCTTTATAATAAAAAGTATATTGTTAAAAATGTAGTCATTTTCTAAGGAAAAAATATTGATTTTTGTTTATTTAGCTTGAAAACCACAAAATAATTAACCCGGTAATCGACCGGTAAAATAGCACAACTCTATTGTCATCAATCGCCATGCGTTTTTCGTTCACGAATATTGTCTACGATTCCGTTGGAAACTGATGAATCCGAAATTACTAGGGAGTAGGGTTCAGTCCGACGTGTCGGACTACTAACGGACGGGCCCGTTACTTCGTTGACGGACTTAGGGAGTAGACCCCCTGGCCCGGGTCGACGGCGCGTTGTGTTCGACGCGCGCCTCAAAGAGATGTCAGCGCGCACTGACGGGGTCCGGCAGGACCGGTGCCTGCTATTATAGAATTGCGGGTTTTTCCGAAAGGGATACCGCGGCCCTGGCACACAGGCAACTGAAGGAGCACGGGTGGGTTTTAGTCAGTAAAAGTCTGACACGCCCTCCCGCTCTGCCCACAGCGGGAGAAGTTATTTAATAATTTCCCACCCAAAAAAAAAGGGATGCCATTGAAGAAACAGTACATCTACTGTTTAAACAGTACGATTAGGAACATTGTGCATAAACTTGGCAATGAATGAAAGGGTGCGTTCCAACAATATAATATTTACAACCTTGAACGTCATAAAATGTCTACTTACCCGCGCAGGAAATCTGTAGATGTTTATGTATCATTTACATAATGTGTGGGTAAATATATGGGGCAGGCGAATGCCCAATTTTCAGACAGCCGACAGGAGCTGAATATAATGATGGCATTGCGTTATTGTATTTAGTTACAAAACGAAGGATACCATTATCAATTGACCTATCATTGGGACCTTGAATAATATGGAGTAAAATGCGTTACATAAAATATTACCTACAAACAAGACACTTCAATGATGGGTGATACTTATACTTTGTATCTTCTTACCACAAATATCGGAGATAAGATTTTGTGGATGAGTAAATAAGACTTGCGTCACTGATATCAAACTCTAGGGGAAAACAAAATCTATATCAGTTTGAATAAAAGAAAACAAATACAGGTTGAACTAAAAAAAAAAACCTATCTAAAATGAAAAAGGTTTTTATGTAGAGAAGAAAAATGAAGCACACTGTGCCAGTGGTTAGTAAACACACACCAATACCTACCAACGCCGGCCCAAGCCTTTAATCAGGGTAGAGCGAGATTGTATTTTGGCACCCTTTGGTCGACCCTTTCACTTCACGTTAATTCTAGTTCGGTTTTATATTAAACTAGCTTTTGCCCGCGGCTCCGCCCGCATATATGGATGTCGGTTATATCGCGTAAAAAAGTAGCCTATATCCTTCTCTGTATCCCAGGCTATATCTCTGCCAAATTTCATGACGATCGGCTCAGCGGTTTAAGAGTGAAAATGTAACATACAGACAGACAGACAGACAGAGTTACTTTCACATTTATAATATTAGTATGGATAAATACCCATCACCCAGTTTAAACCAAGTCAGTCAACGTAGTACACAACGAGCTAGCTTGCTAGTTTTATTTAATTTATTTAAACTTCATGTACAATAGTGGTACATGATTTTTTCGTTAATTTTGTGAGCTAGTATAGCTATTTCGATACTTCAAAATATTTCAAATTTCAAAATCCGCAATTTTTTATTATAATATAAAATAAAATAGTAATTTGATTGATTATGAGTTTATGAGTGTTGTTTTTTTTATCTTCTTTTTTCATTCTTTTCAAGATTCTTAAATTTCAGTAAAAAGTTTTTATTTATAAAATAGCCTCCAAGGCTATGATTAGTAATAAGCGGTGATAAAATAAGATTATTATTGTAGGGTTAAATGGTTCGGTAAAGAATATCCGTCTGCTAGATCTGATATTATTCATTATTTGTCTTGTAAGTCAGAGACATGCCACGTACATTTTGTAAAAACATTTAACAACATCCTATATAACAACAGTATGCCGCGTAAACCATAGGGGGATTTGATCTCATCGTTTATCTGACAAGCGTCTCTTCATCCGTACAGATATGCCCCTAGTATGGGTCGATGAGAGAAATAAATATATTCAACTTTGCGAGATTATCGTCAGTACCACTTAATAAGATGAAGGTGATACTCCTGTTGGCAGGTAGGATATTTTTGTTGCTATGTCCTAATAATCAGCCTATAATGTTCCTAATTCAAGCTAGGATTCATTGCGTAATACACTTATTACAATGGCAATGCCTTTTATTCTGACAATTCAACATCATTCATTGCGGTATTAATGTTGTTAAGCAGACGAATTTTTCAAACATATGGAGCAATGGATTAGCAATTTCCTTCAAAATCTTTCGGATTGTGATTGAAGATGTGTGATATTATATTTTATTATACACAATCAGGCCTCTTCTCCGCGAACGGACCTGACGAAATGTGAGTGATGGAGGTACAAACTTTGATAGATATTCCCCATAGATATTCCATTAGAATCAGTAATACAACTCCTTATGTTAGTATAATCCTAAAAGTCCTGATTTCATGAAATAGTCATTCAATCAGATTATACGAACTTAAGGAGTATTATTGTTAGGAGGAGAATCAGCATTGCCATACAACGTGGCAATGCTGCCAGCCTTTTGGGCACTTTTCCTGTTTACAGCGATGAGGACAAATTTTTTGATGCCCTTTGATTCTTTCCCCTCCCTTTTTTTTAATATATTTGTACATATTATTATTACTTAAAAATTAATTAACTATAATCATTAAATAAAATTTTAAATAAGTCAGGTTAGTTACACCATTTATAATTAACTCAAGAATCACTGGACCGATTTTTACTTAAGGAGTTGTATTACTGATTCTAATTATTATAATTCTGTAAATACCTATACTCCATTTACTATAGCATTAGAAAAATAACGGCTAAATAACGACAGTTATTGTGTAATATTGTTGAAATTACTGCACTTGAGTTATTTTTTTAATGTAAATGGTAAATAGATTACAGTGCTTTGTATTTATCGTGAAATAACGGAATTTATTAAACGTTTACATCGAAATAACGAAAGGGTGAACACAGTTATTTTTGTCTAATGTTATAACAAATGGAGTATACATACACTTCATATTTTGTAACGGTCGCGAATCTTATATAGATAATAACATACACAACCTGAGGTGCCGATTCCCTTGTTCACAAACTAAACTAAAAAGTTCAGTGCATCTTTTTCTTTCTATTTCATTAAGAATAGGACAGAAGATACATTTTAGTTTAGTCCTGTCAAATTTGACAAAATATAAAACAATTTAGTCTTACATTTTTTTTATAAGGTTTAAAAAACGTACCTATTGATATTTTTTTTTTTTTCTGAACAATAAATGTCTGTAAAAAAAAATGTCTAATGACACAGAAGCCTAAAACAGGTTTTGCTGGATTGCTTATACATTACTTTAATTAAATAATTTATTATTTAAATCAATTTGGCCATAATTATGCAGTTTACATAAAATTTTGGGAATTTCCGAAAAAAAAAACATTTAAAAATTAGGTTAAAAAAATTGGTAAGACTTCGTCTATGACAACCATAGCGTAAATGGTTCTAAATTGTCTGTACTGTCTTCGCCTCAAAACTTTGCACCCATCTTCCAATCACCCTGTATAATATATAATATTATATACCTAATATGTTATATATCGCACATCCTCTAAAAAACTGTCGTTACACGACGAAAACAAGTTTTGAGAAAAAGCCGATTTTAATTATTTTCCAATAAACTAATGTTAATGTGACTTTCAGGTTACAGATTTTTAGCTTTTTATTATTTTAATCAACAAAGTATTTATCAAACTATTTGCAGAATGTAAAATGTAAATGAAATGAATGAAAATAATGAATGTAATATTTTTTTTTGTGTTACGACAGTTTTTTAGAGGATGTGCGATATGATATTATAGTCTAGTATAATATTTATGTCTAAATGCTTTAAATGGGGAATTATTTTCATTTGAAGAAGGCACCACCTCTGAACTAGTAGTCGTCGTCCACCCAATTAATAACATTCGTTCGTTTACAGGAGTGACAGTGGCGCTTTGCGCAGTGCCCAACAGCCAACAGGCTCGCAGGCTGCACGCCCACAAGAATGCCGACGGCAGCTTCTTCTTGACGAATGAAAGTCGTAAGTTATACTAAAAAGCGTAATTTTTTTTTCTATAGAATAGGTACTAAACGAAGAACGTTTTTGATTTGAAACGACGTTGCCTATTTTTTCGTTTCTTCGTTGTAGGGAAATCCCATGGCTGTTTGTAACTTTGTACCTATATATCAGCGTGATATACAAACTGTCTTATTTCAGTTAGTAGTGTAAACCATTACGACGACGATATTTAGGTGAGGTCCTAAATATATGTTTTACACGAAAAAAAATATTAAAATAAAAGACTGCCCACTTCAGCGTATCATACCATGACTCTGCTAGTGTAGTGGGCAGATCCTTAACAGTGAAATCGTCTCATTGCTGCGGAGCTTCCAGAGCTTTATTAACATAGCTTATTTTTACCTGACTACGGCGAAACCAAAAGGAATAAGTCTATCTTCTATCATATCCCAGATTTCGAATTCTACTTAACATCAAGCTCTGGTCAAAGATGTTTTTTTTTATTTTTATTTTTTCATTATTTTTACGGGCATGTCGCATATAACCCCCTCTTTGTATGCCAACAGCTGCCGGCCCCCACTACGTGGGTCACATCGGCCGTAATGCGGCCGTCAAAGACAGTCGGGTAAATTTCAACATGGAAGCCACCGGAGAGACCTGGAGAAGCGGCTTTAAGGTCAGCATCACTTGGACTGGCCCCAGCGACGTGGTGTTCCAAGACTGCATCGATTTTGGTAAGCAGCCTCAACTTTACAGGTTGTTTGAAGGAGAACTTGTGATAAAATTATGAATTCAGTGGTTTTTCAACGTCTTTATTAATACCAACCTACAATGGTATTTACAAAATGATCTTATTCTTTAAACAAATCGTGTTTTTTTTACATAGTAAAGACTATGTAAAAAAACCTTTTACAACCACTTATCTACCTAAACATCTTTTTATTACATATCTTTTTTGCGTTGACATGCATTACTTATTAATGTACAAATAAATAGACAAAGTTATGGTGAGTATGGTGTTTCAAAATTACCTAAAACTGCAAAGTAATACTGTGCAAGAATATTTTTTTGCAGTCTCCAAGAACATTTTTTCGCAACAATTGAGTTGGTATCTTGCACGAGCTACATACCTAAACTTTTGTGCTTATCTAAAAATATTGTGCATAGAATCAGCCATCATAATAAGCTTATCAGAGTTGATAAAAGTGCTCGAAAGCGAAGCAACTGTCAATTTATGTTATCAATAGAATCTCGTCGAAATGAATTGGTAGCTCAACAAGAGATTAATGGAATAAAATGCCCAGTATATCTAAGGAAACTTTTAAACTGCAGCTACGGGTATGTCTAAGTTTATACCATAGTAAGTTACTAACAATAGCACTCTTTGTCAGGTGCTAGTCAATGGTTCGCCGGCCCCGAACAGAAACAGCAGTACTGGCCCATCCAGAACTCCAAACTTGAGAAGTACTCCATCGTATCCAAAGAGGAAGACAACGCGGCTGTCAGCGAGCGCTACTGGCTCAACTCCGACGGCATGTATATCTACGTGGCTCCCGAAGTACCACTCTTCGTCGACTACCACAACGTCTTAGAGAACCATCTCTGTCTGATCGCTGAAGTCGCAGACCCGTACAGTACACAGCGTACAGAAAACATCCTTAAATACGAGTTATGGTTCTTTGACAACCCTAAAGTCGCTCATCAACATGCCGTCGACACGTATCTCGGCAAGCCCTCTGGCATCCCTGACTACAGAATGATCCAATACCCGATCTGGTCGACCTGGGCGCGGTACTCGAGGGAAATCGACCAGGACTCGCTTTGGGCTTTCGCCAATGAGATCAAGGACAGTGGCTTCCCCAACGCTCAGTTTGAAATCGACGATCTTTGGGAAGTCTGCTACGGTTCGCTGTTTGTGGATGTGAGGAAGCTCCCTGACTTAAAACAGCTGGTTCAAGACATCAAAAATCTTGGCTTCAGGGTTGCTATTTGGGTACATCCCTTCATCAACAAGGACTGCGAGCCCTGGTACTCTGAGGCTCTAGGAAAGGGGTGAGTTGAAAAACATACTAACGCTTCCTTTATTGTACTTACATCCATCAGCTAGCCCCAAGAACTAAAACAAATAAAAGAACTTTGACTGTCGTCTTTTTAAGGGGAAAGCGTTCAGGGTAGTATTTTTATTATGCTTATAATTCTATAAATAAATATTCGGTACGGCCGCGAATCATATTTAGATCAACATACAACCTGAAATTAACCTGCAAATAGCAAAAAACGTAAAAAAAATATATATTTTGCGGACTACCCTGATGCTTCCCCCGTAAACAATCACCCCTTCTTTCCTCAGCTACCTGGTCCTCAATGAGCAGGGCAGTCCCGACACGACCTGGTGGAACAACAACGGCTCCGTGCCCGGCTACATTGACTTCACCAACCCTGACGCCGCCAACTGGTTCTCCGAGAGAGTTCAAAACGTTATTGATACTTATGACATTGACACCGTCAAGTTTGATGCTGGAGAGTCCAGCTGGTCTCCTCAAGTAAGTCTTTGTGATGAAGTTATTTTATATTGCCGGAAGTACAATAGACTTACCTTATACTTGTAATTACGATTGATGAGCTTGTGATGAAAAAAATTTCGCGAGCCAGAAATGATGCAGAAACTTAGAACGTCCTCACTTGATGCGACAATTTTATAAACAGTCTCCTCTCGTAATCATATTAATTGCACTGCAAGAACAGCTTGTAAGATTAGTCCCCACTAAATATATCTAGTACTTTCTACAGAAATTATAACCATTCCTTCTTCTGCAGATCCCAGTGCAGAAGGGCCTGGACATCAACCTGCACCCCGGCCACATCGTGCAAGCTTACGTGCGCACTGTTGCCAAGTTCGGACCCGCCATTGAAGTTAGATCCGGAATGAGGTCAGCTTCTGCCTTTTTCAGAATCGCACCGTGGTCGCATCTTAAACGTAAAAAACCAGTCAAGTGCGTGTCGGACTGGCACAATGAAGGGTTCCGTAGTTGCGATGAATTTATCCCAACAACAAACTTAACATTGTAGTTGAGAAAAAAGTTCTCCCATACATTGCAACTACAAATGTAAGTTTGTACGCAAAATATTGCGAGATTTACCATGTTATTTTCAGACCATACTTATTATAGGTTAAATATTTTCAACCTTTTAGGCTCAGTAGTTTCGGAGATAAGGGGGGAATGGTCAATTATTATATATTTTCTTAAGTAACGTTAAAATTATAAGAAAATATATCTGAAATCCAATAAGCCCTTTTATTTGATAGGCCACACGGTACAGTTTGAAAAACTTTTTTTTAATTTTATAGTTTGCCCCACAAAAGTAACCCCCATATTTAAAATTCATTTATTTACGTTACACGTCCGTGTTTAGGACAGAGAAGTTCATATGTGTACCAAATTTCAACTTTATCGCGCCAGTAAATTCGGAGCAAATTGGCTGTGACAGACGGACAGAAAGACAGACACACGAGTGACCATATGAGGGTTCCGTTTTTTCCTTTTGAGGTACGGAACCCTAAAAACGGTAGTCAACTTGCCTATTATGTCCAGTTTTTAAAGCCCAAAGTGGCTTAAGTGGTTAATAGTATACTATGAAAACAAATTAGGCACGCTTTGATACTAACGAAGTTTTAAAAGACTAAAAGAGGATTTGTTGATAGATTTTAAAATATTGGTCGATGTTATAGAAAACCGTGCAACGGCGCGGCGTAAGTATGTTTTATTCACTCATTCAAAAACCATCTACACTTTTCCAGGACCCAAGACCTGCCGGTATTCATCCGCATGGTAGACAAGGACACTCTCTGGGACTTCAACAACGGCCTAGAGTCTTTGATCACCACCCTTTTGTCCATGAACCTCAACGGCTACACCCTGGTCCTGCCTGACATGATTGGAGGCAATGGGTACAATGAGAGTCCAAGCAAGGAGCTGTTCATCAGATGGCTCCAGGCTAACGTGTTCATGCCCACGCTACAGTACTCTTTTGTGCCTTGGGATCATGATGATGAGGTAGGTGTTTTAATCGGTATACTTTACTAGGTACTGCCATCACTAATCACTACTCAAATTGCCAATACCATGAGGTATGAGGAATAGGGTGTAAAGTTCATTCATACTCCATAGAAAAGGGAGGATCCTCCGACCAGACGGGTGTTGTGTCTGGTGGGCAACTGCCCGACGATTGATATCGGGATGTTATATACAAGTATATATGCTAGTCGCGCGGTAAAGTCGTATTGCGCGATGCAGGATTTGTGACGTCAGGTCTTTGATGCGTAGTTCGCATGTGCCGTTGTGGATACCGCCATAATGGCAAGAGAATATTTGGATAGAAACTACATACATTGTTAAGTCGAATTTGAGTGTAATGAGCACCCTTAATCTGCCAATTTTAGAATAAACTAGTTGCTGTCCGCGCCTTCGGTCGCGTGGCTTTTTTCTAAAATTAAAATAGCCCTAATTACTTCTTATAACATCAGCTATCTGCCAGCGAAAGTCCCGTCAAAGTCGGTCCAGCCGTTTTGGAGAGAACCAGACAAAATATTTAAATATTTATTTTTCGTTATCGCACCGTACCTACCTATAAACTTTCATATGAATGTATTTAGTAAAAAGCTGTTATTTTGAGATTACAGACAGACACTTCAATTTGACTTATTTGTATACAGATGCTTGAATAACACAGACTTTGTGATCTTATGTGCAGTGAGAAACAGAGAAAACAAAGTACCTAGCTTCAATCCGTTTTAGATTAATTTATATTACTTGTACATTTCTATATACCTCCTTGAAAAGCCTTGTCTGTGGCTGTAGAGGTTTTTAGTATGTAACGAATGTGTTTGTGAGCTTTTTGAACCCTCCTTCATCGTCGCCAGGCGGTAGAAATCAGCCGTAAATACACGCTCCTGCACGCGGACTACGCCGACGCCATCGTGGCCGCCATGCAGCAGTCGGTGGAGCGCGGCACGCCCGTCAATCCGCCCATCTGGTGGATCGACCCTCTAGACCAGGACGCGCTCGCTGTTGCTGACGGTAAGAAAAGAAAAAATTGGTTTATTTTTCACAGAAACACGTACACCAAAGATAAGTTAACTCGAATTGAAAAACAAACTAACAATAATCACGAGCACAGAACAGAAATAAAAAAGATAAAGGATTTATGCTTCTCCAAAGCCTAACACCCTTAAATATTTGTTTTATTTTAATTAAATTATTTATTTTTAAAGTGAATTATATAACTAAATATTCTGTGAATATTTCAAGCGTCTACTTGTTGCCGTTATCAATATCGAGCAAAAACGAGCAAAAAAATCACGTTTGTTGTATGGGAGCCCCCTTAAATATTTATTTTATTCTGTTTTTTAGTATTTGTTGTTATAGCGGTAACAGAAATACATCATCTGTGAAAATTTCAACTGTGTAACTATTACGGTTCATGAGATACTGCATGGTGACAAACGGACAGCGGAGTCTTAATAATATAGGTCCCGTTTTACCCTTTGCGTACGGAACCCTAAACATGAAACGAATGCTTGTTCATTGTTATTTGCTGGGGACCTTCTAAACTACGCTTAAACGTCAGCTGGATTAATGGTCGTCTCTTCTTCCAGAATTCCTTCTGGGCGAGCACATCCTCGCCGCGCCGGTGGTGAAGCCGGGCGCCGTGTCGCGCGACGTGTACTTGCCGCGCGGCAACTGGCGGGACGGCAACAGCGGAGACCTCGTCCAGGGGCCCGTGTGGCTGAGGGACTACCCCGCGCCTCTCGATGTGTTGCCATACTTCACGCTTGAGGAATGAATTCTCTTTATGTAATACTCGAATGTTGCGTTAATAAATTATTATTGTCATGTTTTATCGAATTTTAAAGGATTGTTTTATTTTATTATTTACCTTTGTTAGGATGTCAGGATTGATGATAATGAGATTTAACATTTTGACTGTCGTTTCCTCAAGTCTGCGGAATCAGTGATTACGACGAAATAAAGTAAAGACACGGGCAAGCATCTGTTCTATTCCCATCGACACTTAAATTGACAACCTACTACCTACGCTTCTGAATAGGCAACTAACTTCTGACTGATCGACCCCTTGAAAATTCAAAAGTGCCTATCATAGGTTTATTTGAAACAAATGCTTTGAGTTTGAGTTTGAGTTTCAAGCAGTCAGTGTAACAAGCATGTCAATATCCTTTGGATAGTCATTCAGATACCTTGTTACCCACATGGTTATACTTAGACTAACTTAAAAACTGATATCATAATCACAGCCTATTCTTATATTTTTAAGGATGCCAAACTTGTACTGTGTGTACAAATAATGGTACAAAAACCGAGGAGGTTTCTTTTTTTTTTTTTGTATATCCAATGGATCTTGTCAAGTAATTATCTATATCTACCTATACCTTATTACGAGTACACACATTACAACATCATTACACATTTATAATACTTATTTATTACAGAAGTATTTAGTTTAGTTTGTTTAACTATTTATTTATTGAATCAAAAATGCATACCTACTATTATTAATTAATGATTGCTAAGATACAGAGTTACAGTGCTATTTTCATTTCGTGTTTTTTTTTTTATAACCGAACGCCACAAAGTTTAAAATATTCCTAAATAATATTTTATAGCTATCACTAGCTTTTGCCCGCGGCTTCGCCCGCGTGGATGTCGGTTATCGCATAAAAAGTACCCTATGTCCTTCTCCATATCCCAGGCTATATCTCAAAATTCTAACATAATATTAATTTTAATGTGACTCACTATGTGAATAGAAACCGAAACAAATGATTTAATATAAGTACTTATGTTCTGAATGTGAATGAGTCTTTACCTAAAGATAACAAACACAAAATCAAAATACGAAATTTCACTCAAATTCTTAAAGCAATCAATTGTACCAAATTACAACACGAAATAAAAGTGCGACACAAATGATAATTTTAAAATAATTCACGTAAGTACCAACAATGTGAAAACAAAACGAAATCCTCCGAAATGTCGCATGATACACCATTTGTGCTGATATAACGCTCGAAATATATAATGAACACCATTGGTGCATAACTTTTCTCATGGTCACGTTCCCAATTGGACGAAATATTTGACGTTTATTTTGTACTTGCAACACGATCTGGCTGTAGAATTCAATTAATCGACTAATACTTGACCGGTTGACATTTTTGCGGGAACACCACTAAACGAACGAAAAAAAAAAGAAAACAAAATCCGTCTGTACTCTGTGGTCGTGTGGCGGTGTGGTGCGGTGCTTAATGTAAACATTCATCAAGGTTATACGTGCGTAAAGATTCAATGAGAAAACGGTTTAATCTTTGAAGAATCTTATACAGAATTACTGAGAAATAAGTGTAGATTTCGTATTGAGTGTTAGTTTATCGAAAAGTGATAAATATGTCAGTGAAAAAGTAACGCAAGTTTTGGAATGCACAAATTTTGATCATAAGGCCGCCGTGTTTAGTAATGTTTTTATGATAAATATTCTTGTATACTGTTTGAAATACACATAAGTAGCTAGCTTATTTATCTACGAACATAATTTGGCTAATAGCTACCAATATTATAGCGTATTGTTATCGTAATCGTATTTCCAAGAGTAAAATTCGGCAAACAAATACCTACAAAAAGTCAATAAAATGGATATAGTATGTTATCCTTAAGAGATAGACATATGTCATCGCGGACTTTTTTGAAGACCTTTATAAGATACATAATTCCACCATACATTATTTTGTTATATCTCAAAGGGTTTAGACAGCGTTTTCGTTGAAAGCTCCCAGACGGCTCATTTTTTTCCGACACCTCCTACAAATATCGTTAATTCATACAAAAATGCATACAAAAACATAACAAATTATATACTAAAACCTTCCTCGAGAACCAAACTATCCATTGGTGAAAACAGCATGAGAATCGATGCAGTAGTATTTGAGTTTATCGCGAACAGACAGACAGACAGACAGACAGACGCGGCGGAGGACTTTGTTTTATAATATGTAGTGATAGTGATAGTGATAGTGATGATAGTGATTTAAACGATTGGCTTTGAATAGTCGTTAATCGTCGTTAAATATCTTTAATTAGCCGTCTATCTGTCCGCCTGTCAGTCAGTCCGTAAGTCCGTCCGTCCGTCCATCCGTCCGTGCTCAAGTTGCCATATCGCGACTCGCACTAGCCCGGTTTTTATTTTCGATAACCGAGTGACAGCTGTATGAAAGTAGGTAAGAATTTTGAACTCTGTTAGGAAGTAAAAAAAAGTTTTTTTTATTGTTTTTTTAGTTTTCCTTCTGCTCGGTTTTTTATTCTTGTGCCTTGAGACCCAGTGATCAGTGATCAAATGTCAATGAAACGACCTACGAGTTCGCTTTGGTCTTTTTCTAGTATGTTGACTTCTAAAAGCGGCCCGGCTGCAGTGCAGTGGCTGCTGGTATCGCTCCTGCGCTACGTAGGTATAGCGAATTCGATTTCGGCAGACAACAAATAAATATAACATAACATCACACCTATATTCCCTAAGGGTTAGGCAGAGGTGTACTATAGTACACCCACATTTCACCAGTTATGTTTAATTCCCATGTAGTAGGGGGCGAGCCTATTGCCATCAACCGGGAACTAATCCAGACTCCGGGCTGCTACTGAGAAATTCCAGATAGATCACTTTGCCCGAGCCGGGAATCGAACCCAAGACCTCATGCTCAGCTGTAGTAGCGCTTGCGACCACTAGACCAACGAAGCAGTCCGCGGCAGGCAACAAATGTATAATAGGTAAGTGGACAAACACAAGGAGCCAGAACAAATCAGTAGGTATCAGATTAGCTCTGGGTCTGGCTTTGTGTGCGAGTAGGTACTTTTGTGACATTTGTGATTGTAAAAATATAAACGCACCCAGAATATCTCAGTTTAAGAGATTTTCTAGAGGAGAGATATTAAAACTACAAATAAAAGGGAATTTAAAAATATGCTTTCAGAAGTAAAAATCTCATCGTTACCTTCTTTATGGCGGACATAGACTGACAAGTGCTAAGTATTTATTAAGTACCTATTTAAATTTTTATTTTTCTACAATTACTCGCACGTTACGCGGTGACCGAGTCCGATCTTCAAAAAACCCAGTTACAGTTAATAAGATTACTTAGGACAGGGACTACTTGAAATAAAATAAAATTGATAAGAAACACGGCTAAATAAGAAGAGGTGACGACATTGATGATATCTAAAACAAACAAATAAAATATGTTATCTCAATAAAAGATTGCCAGAAATCAGGATACTGATACAAATAACTACGTCCATCCGTTCATTCGAACTCAGTCAATTTCGACTCCTAATCTATCAACTTAGCCTATCACAGTCCACGTTGAACATAAAGCTCTTCCACGCTGCGCCACAACACCCTGTCCTCCGCCTCCCGCATCTGGATGCGGGAGGCGGAGGACAGGGTGTTGTGGCGCACCTTAAAAAGGTGGCTGGGACAGACTGGTCTGTCCCAGCCACCTTTTTAAGGTCGTCGGTCCATCTAGCTGGGGGCCGTCCCACACTACACTTGCCGATACGCGGTCTCCACTCCAGAACTCGTTTGCTTCACCAGCCATCAGTTCTTCGACAAACATGGCCAGCCCTCTGTCACTTCAGCTTGCTTACTCTGAAAATGTCGGCAACTCCGGTTCTTATCCGGATAATTTCATTCCTAATTTTATCCTACAAAGAAACTCCGAGCATAGCCCGCACCATAGCGCGTTGAGCGACCTTAAATTTGGGGACCAGCCCGACTGTCAGTGTCAACGTTTCGGCACCGTATGTCACAACGGGCAGGGCGCACAGGTTGAAGACCTTATCCTTCAAACATTGCGGGATAGACGACGAAAAGACTTGACGGAGTTTTCCAAATGCTGCCCAACACAACTGGATCCTCCCGTCGGCTTCATTCTCAAAGTTGTGTCTAAGTATCGAGCTGGATGACTTGCCCTAGGTGGACACACTCCTTCACAACTTCGAGAAGCGACCCTTCGATGTGGATTGGACTCGGCAAGACGTGAGAATTGTACATGACTTTCGTCTTGTCGAAATTCATGGCGAGGCCAACCCGCCGAGACGCTCCATTTAGGCTGTGGAACTGATCTGGCCTAGCTGTTCCAGCGTCTCTGTCATTAATAACGATGTCATCGGTAAAGTGAAGGTATGAGATGTACTCGCCGTTTATGTTGATACCCTGTCCAGTCTAGTTCAGCGTCTCGAAGACATCCTCCCAGGATAACATAATTTTATGAAAAATTGGAGTACCTAGTTAGCACCTGTAGTGTGGTTTTATACAGCCAGCGTCAAAAATCTATTACAATTTTTACAAGCAAACAAGTTATATCAGTGCGTTCCTGACATCTTTCAGTTGGACACATAGAGTATAGTAACTATTGAAAAGTTGGACACGATTAGGAACTAAAAAAGTTTAAATTCGTAAAACACGTTTTTTTTTTATACTCAGCTGACAGATGTAGGGAACGTTTGTCTAGGTGTTAACCTACTTGTGCTTCTGACTGTATCTACTAGATAATCTCCACTATGCACATTTGTATACACGCTGATTTGATTTACCGACTAGAGTCACACCCAGATTACAATCTGATTGGTTTATAGGTAAAAAAAAAAAAAACAAAACAATTTTTTTTTTCAAATGAATTTTATAAATAACTAGATTTTTGTAAAATCATCTAGAATTATCTTGCAGAAGATTTCAGCTCAAGACCAAGCGACAGTGTTGTAAGATGATACAGATATCAAGATATCGATAAAGATAATAACGTCAAGGATAGCGACAGTCGATAGTAATTGGTGGGACGCGATGGCGGCTCTGAAGACGTTTTTGTGTAAGTTTTAATAACTATACTAGTTATGTAAGACCGCTAGTAAAATGATCAAACCACCGACTGTGTTGTACGAAAGTACTACCAACACAAAAACGTGGCTATGCAAACTGAAAAACCGGCCAAGTGCGTGTCGGACCACGCACAATGAAGGGTTCCGTACTTGGAAAGAAGGAAAGAATTCATCCATTGTAGTTGGTAAACATAATCTCCCATACATTTCAACTGCAAATGTAAGTTTGTACCTACGCACAATATCGAGAGATTTACCATGTTTTTTTAACACTATAGACTTCTTATACATTTTCCTGTAATCTATAAGTATAGAACTATTTTCTGTATGTTTTTCAAAATTTTAGGTTCAGTAGTTTCGGAGATAAGGGGGGAATGGTCAATTTTCGTCTATTTACACTTATAACTTTAAAACAGTTTATTTTAAAATTATTAAAAATATATTTGAGACCCTCACAGTAAGCCCTTTCATTTGATTTATCACACGGTACAGTCTGCAAAACTTTTTTTTTTAATTTTCTTGTTTGCACCCCAAAACTGACCCCAATATTCTAAATTCATTTATTTACGGTTCACATACGTGTTTGGGTCACTCAAATTGATATGTGTACCAAATTTTAACTTAATCGGTCCATTACATAGGTAAGCGGGGGAATGGTAAATTTTCGTCTATTTTCACTTATAACTTTAAAACAATTTATTTAAAAAATATTAAAAAAATATATTTGAGGCCCTCATAGTAAACACTTTTATATGATATGTCACACGGTACATTTAGCAAAACTTTTTTTTTAAATTTTCTTGTTTGCCCCCCAAAACTGACCCCAATATTCTAAATTCATTTATTTACGGTTCACATACGTGTTTGGGTCACTCAAATTGATATGTGTACCAAATTTTAACTTAATCGGTCCATTACATAGGTAAGCGGGGGAATGGTAAATTTTCGTCTATTTTCACTTATAACTTTAAAACAATTTATTTAAAAAATATTAAAAAAATATATTTGAGGCCCTCATAGTAAACACTTTTATATGATATGTCACACGGTACATTTAGCAAAACTTTTTTTTTAAATTTTCTTGTTTGCCCCCCAAAACTGACCCCAATATTCTAAATTCATTTATTTACGGTTCACATCCGTATTTGGGTCACTCAAATTGATATGTACACCAAATTTCAACTTAATCGGTTCATTACATGCGGAGCAAATCGGCTTTGAATGAGGGACAGACAGACAGACACACGAGTGATCCTATAAGGGTTCCGTTTTTTTCCTTTTGAGGTACGGAACCCTAAAAAGCTGAAAACTGAGAAAGCTGTGCAAACTTGATAAGTAATTAAACCAATGCATGATTTTTCACTTTTCCCCTTCGACCTTGAAGAATATTATATTTTGCATTTATTCAATAACGGACTCCAGAAATAAATGTTATGTAACATCCTCAGTCTACGATAAACAACACGTTGATGAGCGAAAAGATATCCTTCAAGTATGTTCTTAAAATCATAATTATGTAGGAGAGGGTAAAAGATAATACTTACTGATGTGATAAGTGTCGGTACCTACTTTCATACAAATTTATGAAAAAACATAAGCAATTAACTGACTTGTTGGTTCTACGCTCAGCATTTGCACTAAAGACCATTAGGGTCATAACCATAAGTGCGAATGCTGAGCGTAAAAACATAAGCAATTAACTGGCTTGTTGGCTCTACGCTCAGCATTTGCACTAAAGACCACTAGGGTCATAACCATAAGTGCAAATGCTGAGCGTAAAAACATAAGCAATTATCTAATAATAATAATTCCTCCGCCGTATCGTTGACGTCGTGGTGGGGCTTGCGCGCTCCGAACTCTAGGTCTGTGCCGGTAGAGTTTACTTTGCTGGAACGGGTATAGGGTGAGGAGCCAGACCAAGAGAGATAGAGAAACCCGCAGGGCAGCATGTGGCGAGCTGATGGGCAGTAGCGACCCCACGGACCCTATATCCCGGGAGAAGTCATGTTCCTCATCTCTGGCTTGCCTTTATTGGCCGGCTGGAGTGAATACTGACGGGGAACTGAGTTCCCACCTCATTCTTGCCTTTATTAGTCGGCTTGAGTGGAGATTCGCAAGAGCAATCGTGCTCGGAGGTAGGAAGTATTCCAGTAAGTGCTGGTAGGGATCTTGACCATCTTCTGGGCTCTGGGATTGTTCTGATAGTCGTGGAATACCTTTCCACTCCTCGAGCACCTCAGGACATGTTGCCTCCTTGTCGCTACGTCACTATGTGTTAGCGACCGTTTTCGGGGGCCCATTATTGAGTATGCAAGTCACCCCCTGTCATTTTATCCGTGTATAATAAAACATTGATCAGGCAGGGGCCATAGTCCTTCCATAGTTTTAGGTAACCAGTCCATTTTAACCACCCAAACCCATTGTCCAACATCTTTGTTTCCATATCCTGCAATAGTCCTACACCAACCGGGGGTTGTCCTTGAGTGCACTTGTATAGTGCGTACAGGGATAATCGTCGGTTGGTGCCACATTTAACTAAAAAGCGTCTAACGGGCCTCTGCGAGTTGGCTTCGGCCACTCGTACGCCTTCCAAAGGTCCGGGACCCCAGGGTCCCGAGATATGTAAACATATAAAAATATAATAATAATAACTTTATTTCCAAAAAGAAAAGTACAGTACAATTAGTATGCGCAGCATTTACAACGTGGAACTTACAAGTGCACAGAGATTTGATCAATGACCCCCATGCTAGGTGGGACCTGTGTTACAGGGGCTGTGAACTAACTTGTTGGTTCTACGTTCATTATTTGCAAATGCTGAGAGTAGTTCTGGGTTCGAACCCCTGGTTCGGCCAGTGCAAGTATTTGGTTTTTTCAATAGGAGTAAATCAGAAGGCGCCCTGATTCTTGATTCGTGACCGGATGATGGAAATTTAATAGTATCTCCACATATTACATAATTAGTGTCTGGGATACCGAAAGTGATTGATTTTTATGATAACCGTCTGTATATTCCTCGAAGACATATATAGGCGTTGGTATACAGTCAACCCCACATCAGTAGTACACTTGCATTACGAAAATTGCTCTTACTGTCACGACATTAAGGCGCTGTCAATGTTAAATTATTACCACTGATGTTTGGTTAACTGTACCTCGTGAATACAAAAGTGACATAATGTTCCCCAAAACATTTCTATTTACTTAAGTATTTGTCCATGTACAAAGGACGTAAATAAAAGGAAAATTAAATATTCCGCAGTGTTACTATCACTCGGTGCGCGTGCGCACACAGCAACAGTGACAGAAACGCCAAGCGTACGCGCTGATGACGTCACCCTCACTTTGGTACCCATCCTGACTGGAGGGTTCCAACTTGTTCTTATTGAAGGTAAGTACCTAACGAGCACTTTCGTCCTACATGGCGTATAAAACGTAAATTCTGAAACGTTGTTTTCCAAGACACGTATATTTGTAAGTAGTATCTACCTAGGTACCATTTTAATCTACCAAGGCTATAAACAACAAAATGTATTCTAATTTACGCAAATTACAGGACTGTACCGGGAGATGGATAAGACATGGTGCTAAATAGAATTTATTGCTCTCATCCTCACAATAACGACACATTGTCTTCGACAATCATGATAGCGATTCATTTGCTTACTACCCCGCAATAAGTACAAGTTTAAGAACAAAAAGTTAAATAAACAAATAAAATAATTTTATTTCGGACAACTAAAAAGATCCATAAATTGATAGTAACAGATTTGAGGTTTGCACTTAAATAACAACACTAGAACACTATTGTTACCTACTAACTTGAACTAAAGACGAATTAATGAGAAGACCACCTAACAACTAGACACAATGAGAAATGGAAACTATGTTTTATATAAGTCTTCGCACAAATTGCCTTATTATGGCGTAGGAAGTATCTGCCGCCACAGCTTTCAGGATGCTAATGTAACTGCCTCTTATTCTGCTCGCAAGCAGCAGGATTTTTCCAGTATGAAGTTCTCACTAACAGTCAGGAGTCTGCATTCGTTCAGTTAAAACTGCAATAGGTTTTCTTACACGGGGCTGGGAAAAATGAGAAACACAAAAAAAATAGGTATTTTGACTACATACCTCTGACTACCCCTACGGTAAATCAGACTTCCTTCCTCATCACTTTAATTCCTCTTTCAGAAAATGAGCGTGAGGTCGTCGGCCAGATAGGCCGTACGCTGGTCTCCCCCTTTACAACTGAGGATATAGAAGGAGGGTTACTTGTGAGGGTCGGGAGCGTGAACCTGACCATCCACACCCTGTATGATACGAGCTCTAATGCCAGAGGCATCAAGTTCAGCTGGGAGGCTGACCAGAACACCAGGCTGGAAGACTGCATTGATTTTGGTAAGTTCTAGATTTGAGTTAGTGATTTTAATATACTTCTTAGGATTGTAAAATCTTGACATAGTGACACAACTTATCTTGACTTCAACTCCTGATTAGTGGTTTTGCTGACAATTTTATATCTCAATATTATACTAAACAAATACTATGAATCATCCTACTGCTCAGAAAGAGCCTACGCATGCTTGCAATCTTATTATATGTAATGTAATTGCTATTATCATTCAAGGTTCCAAACACTGGTACGCAGGCCCAATGCAAGTAGACCAAGTGTACCCAATAGAAACAGCCACACAAGTCTATAGACCGAGCTACATCCAAGAAACAGACAATGGCGCGATAATGGAACGATACTGGCTCAACTCTGCAGGAGGATACGTCATCGTACACGACAAAGTCCCACTCTTCGTGGACTACAAGAACATTCTGAGCAACCATCTGTGCTTTGGAGCACAATTAGCAGATCCTTATACGGTCTTAAGACCTCGCACACTATTAGCATACGATCTCTGGTTCCTGCCAAACGTGAAAGAAGCACATAAGCATGCCGTAGCCAATTATTTGGGCAAGCCATCAGCGACTCCAGACTTTGAAATGGTTAAACACCCAATTTGGTCGACATGGGCGCAATACTCCAGAGAAATAAACACGACAAAGCTTCTCGATTTCGCAGAGCAAATCAGAGATAATGGCTTCAATAATTCTCAATTTGAGATTGATGATCAGTGGGAGATATGCTATGGTTCTCTGGAAGTGAACGAGGAGAAGTTTCCTGATTTCAAACAAACTGTGCGAGACCTGAAGGCGCTGGGGTACCGGGTCACGATATGGGCGCATCCGTTTATTAATAGGAACTGTGATCCTTGGTACTCAGAGGCATTAGAAAAGGGGTAGGTAAACATAATATCTACGTAAAAGTTAAAACACACACGTACCTATTCGTAAAACCAAATGCTATGCTATGCTATGCTATTTGCATCATAATAGATGCGCTAAACAGCTTTATAGATGGATCATTTGTAGATAAGTAAAAATACCTTTAACTTTAATCCATCAATGATATTTGCGAGATGGAGCCTGAAATTATCTCACTTATAATATTAAAAATAAAAGTTAATTAAAACTCAAACTTCAACTAAAAAACCGGGCAAGTGCGTGTCCGACCACGCACAATGAACGGTTCCGTAGTTGGGATGAATTTATCCCAAGCACATTGTTGTTGCAAATGTAAGTTGGTCGACTATTACTCGGTAACTTGTAAAGCCTCCTTAGCTGTGATAGTTTTCCTTTCAACTTTCTTTTTATATACGACTGCTGTGATTTTTTTCACATAATTCTAAATACAATAATTTAGCTGGCACTTGACTCTAACAAAAATTTGCACTTTAAAGCTTAATATTACGACAACGGGTCCCTTAATCGAAAAATGGTTTCGGAAAACTGGCAATATTTTTAACCGGCCTATCCAATGATACCCTACACCATGGGATAGACGAGAAAAAGAAATCATCCCCACTTTACATACACTACCAAAGTACGTGCGGAGGTACCCAAAAATAAAATTAAAAAAGTCATGTTATAAATGGGTGTATTCCTGAAATAAAAATGATTTGATTTGATTTGATAAAGGTCATAAATGGAACAGATTACGTGTGGCTCCGGATTTTTTAAATAACAACTTGACGCCTCCAACGATACCTCGTTTGTCAAAACACGACGAGTAGTTTAGGTGGTAAGAGGAAACAGACACATACAAACATCATAGCCTGTTAAAATCACGGTTGGCGCAGTGGTTAAGCGATTGACTGCTGCGCTGCGTGTCGCGGGTTCGATTCCCGCACGGAACAAATATTTGTATGATCTACAAGTAGTTGTTCCGGGTCTGGCTGTTTGTGTATGTGAGTTTAAATGTTTGTAAACGCACCCACGATACAGGAGAAATACCTAGTGTGGGACAACGTTTAAAAAAAAAAAAAAAAATCATTACCCTCCTTTGGCTTTGCCGTAGTCGGGTTAAAAGCTCTCTTCAGGGGGACTAAAGCTGTTTTTGAAAATCGAGCCTTAAAAAATTATATTATCATCAAACATACCTACATATTTAACGATTTTTACGTAGGTATATAAACCACAACTATCCGATCTGTTACCAGGTACTTCGTATTAGACCAGGATTCCAACACCACTACGTCTTGGTGGAACAACAACGGAACCGTAGCTGGCTACATCGACTTCACCAACCCTAAGGCAGCCGACTGGTACTCCGATCGACTGAGGGCTATGCTCGACACCTATGATATTGATAGCGTGAAGTTTGATGCCGGAGAGGCTAGCTTTGCACCTGAGGTGAGGGTTAAAGGTTTTCGCATGATAAAATAATATTGTTGTCATCGGCATTGCTTGCATTTAATAGATACCTTTTTAGGGTTCCGTACCAAAATGGTAAAAAGGAACCCTAATGGCGCGACTCAGTTTAATGCTATCAACCTAAATTTGGAATAGTTTTAGATGACGTTTGCCCAACTATTTTGCAAATAAGAAAGAAAAAAAAAAATTGCTACATAGGCTGAACGGGGGTCTATAAAATGCGAAGTGAGGCTACTAAGGGCATGTGGGGTATCATATGAAAGAGCGCTGTTTGCACTTCTCAAACATTTGTCGCATAGTTTTCGACTTTTGACGGAAAAAAAAAAATTATACCGTTTCTTATATCTCCGAAGTTTGCATAGAGGAAAATCTGAAATTATTCCATGTGGTAGAAGTTTACGTAAAGATTACAGGAAAAATAAAACGATGACTCCAAATAGCACACTTTCTAATATTGCAGTTTTAGGTCAGCGCCATTTCTTCACCGATAGTGGAACTAATGTAATTTTTGATGATTTTTGATGGTACGGAACCCTCGGTGCGCGAGTCCGACTCGCTCTTGACCGGTTTTTTTAAGGCTTCCGTTTGATCACATACCTAACATCACAGCACTTAAAGAAAATTCATTATCATGCCTTTAATCGAATTGTAAAAGCTACTGAAATCGAAAATAACAATAAACAACTCGAATCGACGATTTATACGTGTTTGATAAGTGCCTAGGTATCACGAGTACTTAGCTACTCATAAATTCATAATCACGGTTATACGTCAAAGAGCCTACATACTTAAATGAGTGACGATACTTAAATGTACATGTATTTTTTATACCCGAACTTTCAAACTCACTAAACAACTGGCTAATATTTTCACTATACTCAAAATCTCAAATTCAGATAATTTATGTAAACAACGGGGATAACACAACAAAAAAATATCTTCGTAATGGTAATTCACATAAAATTGCAAAAAAAAGAGGTTCTATTTTCTTTTAAGTACTGATTTTAAGAAATAATAATAAAAAAATAATCATACCATAATTATTTTTATTAATTTTCGGTTTTAAACAAAGTTATTAATAAAAGGAGATTTTCTGGTATAAAATATTTTATGATACTGGTAACAATGCAGGAGATCCAAACATTTTCACATTTTTTAATCTTCAACAACACTAATATTACAACTCTCATAAATAGATTCATATTGTAAGTAGCATATCTAGCCACATTTTGGACGAAAACGGCTGTAAACTGTTTCGATTGGAAATCGATTTTGGGAGGCCTACGTCTAGCACTGGGCTTAAAAGGGCTGATTATAACGATCATATACCGTGTCTCCGACACACTACACAAAACATTGTTTGGCAACGGTATTTTGTTTGCATAGTTCTTATAATTAATTCACTTTAATTTTATCGATGATTATTTACAAAAACATTTAATGATAAAATGTTTTGCACCACTGTCCTGTCATTTTGACAGTGACATTTCTTGACATTACTTTGTTTACATAAATTATGTGAATTAGAGACTTCAGGTATAGAACACGAACTATTGCAAAAAGCTATTTAAAATTATAGACGAAGAATGCACGAAGATATTGAACCAACTGTTCTATTCCTTCATCTCCTCAACTTTGACATTCAACTTTGGTCAAGACCTCTAAGGATTTAATCTAACTCGGTGTGGCCAGTTCCATCATCTATTTAGAAGCTTGATAACTGTATTCGATATTACTTTTCAGATTTCCATCCAAACTGGTGACATTGAGTTTCAGCCCCACCATCTTGTTCAACAGTATGCCAGAGTTTGTGCCGCATTTGGAGATATGGTTGAAGTTCGGGCTGGTTTCAGGTAATGTGAGAGTTACTTAGATTGAAGTCCCTTATATACACAATTTTATGTGAGAATCTTTAATTGGCTTTCTGTTTCCATACAACAACTAACTAAGTATACATAGGTACAACCGCTATTTTATCTTCATCTGCAATTTTCCATTCAATAAATGAACGTCTTTATGTGCTGCCGTATACACCAGGTCACGTCTTCTGCAACTTAGGGCGACGATAACCGACTTTTAATGATTTTATACTGAAGATCACGTCTAAACCGGTAGTGTTAATGATTTGGAAAAAATATAGGTTAAAATAGAGCATTATCTTAGGAATGCAGTGAACTCGCTTCCAATAAAAAAAAAAAAAAAAAAAAAAAATTGTAGGTGATCATACTTTTATTTCTTGTTTTGTTTTCTTCTACCCGCACTGATCTAATATAATTATTAATAAGATTTATTGTTCTCATGTCGAGGTGATCCGACAGAGACCGCGATTACTAGTTTTTAGAATCCTTGGGAAACCTAAAAAACAGTGGTATAAAATTCTGAAAAAATATATGTGTTATTTAAGGATCTGGCGGAGATGCAATCGCTTTTAATAACACGATTAGATAAATTTTTCTCGATAGAAAAAAATCACAAAGTTACCCCTTTTCGTAACGCTAAATCAATCTCATGGCTACAAAACAGACCCTTTTTTTTATAATTTTTATATCATTGAAAAGGTATTAAAATTTTCTAGTGCCAGCGCTGAGTTTATCTTGATAAAATGATTAAAATCATTACTATGATCAAATACCTACCAAATGCGCAAGGCAACCACTCGCAACTTCACGGCGAGTTCACTTCAGTCAGTCGTAGAGATGGGTAGCACGCTCTTTTAAAATGAGGATCGTGCGAGGCACTCTTTGTACCAAGTGTGCTAGCACACTGTGCTACCACGAAAGAGGCGAGGCCGCGAGGCTGCGGTGGCCTGTGAGCACGTACGTGCTGTGAGTCGCCGTGAGTCGCGTGACTCACCATGCGAGTCGCGAGTGTGGTGTGTATGATGCCACACATACTCATGCGCAATAGAGTAGGCACACGCGGTGACTAGTTGGTTAAACGCGTCACACAGCTCGCACGAGTGATCATACTCTTTGCGAGTGATGATGAGGGAAAGAGAAATGAGAATGTTTACGTGACGTCGTCAACGAAAGCAAAAGACGACAATTAAACTTAGACCTTAACTCCTTTGCTTAGAATTGTAAATAGACTTGCAAACTTGCAACGACTAGAAGTTTTAGGTTGTTTGTTATTATTATTTTCTTATAGCGAAATTTGTTAGTTAACCTTGAGTCCTTGACTTACATTTTCTAATGTCTTGTTGTATCTTGATTGCGATCGTCGCTTGCGCGACGTAATTTTCGTGCCTATTTTAAAGTTTTTTTGGGAGTTTTAATTAAATATCTTATAATTATGGTGAAGGACTAATTTCAAATAATATCGTATTTTTTATTGTTTTTTGTTTAATTTTATTGTTCCTACTGATGACCATCCTTCTATTAGCCTACATTTTCTTTAAAATAAAAAATAAAATTTAAGTAACACGTTGTTTTATTAAATTAATAATTAAAAGAGAGATTTTTTATAATGATGTAACTTTTATATTCCTTTTTCATAGAGAAAGATTACGCTTTCTAAAATAATAATAACATTCTGTCTATACTCTACTCATTAATCATGGGCACTAATGGACAGAGTAAGTACTAAAGAATAGCATTGGCTCAAATAACTCGTATTCAAAACTCACAATACGTGCGGTATGAGTCCGGCTGTCGACACTACTTCAGCCCGCGCGTGTTCATTGGCCAAATAAAAAAGCGTAGCTTCACGAGTTGAATTTTGGCCAATGACATCATAATAATAAGAGTGAGTGTCGAGAGTCGAGCGACTCGTTTCGTTCATAACTCACACACAACACGCACTTGATCGTACAAATGTTCGGTGTAGCTAACTGTGGTGTGTGCTAGCACATCAAAATAAAAAGAGTGAGTGACTCTTTTTATCCAAGTGAGTAGCTACAACTGTGCTAGCACACGTGCTGAGTCACCCAACACTAGTCAGTCGCGCGTTGGCGCTCTTAGACGACGGACTTATGTCAGTGCTTTATGCGCGATCACGTGACCGTACGTGAAAATATTATTGAGCAACAATGACTGATAAACGAAAAAAACAGAAAAGAAATCATAAACAAAGAATATTCTCTCCAAAGAAACCTAAAAAAGTATGTAAATGTTGAATTGATGTCTATCAGATTTTACGACAGATTTTCTAGAAGCACAGTATAATCAAGTAACAGTATTTCGTCTCGGCGGTGATTTGATAATCTATACTAATATATAAAGCTGAAGAGTTTGTTTGTTTGTTTGTTTGTTTGTTTGAACGCGCTAATCTCAGGAACTGCTGGTTGGAATTGAAAAATTCTTTTTGTGTTGGATAGTCCATTTATTGAGGAATGTTATAGGCTATATAACATCACGCTACGACCAATAGGAGCGGAGCATAAATGAAAAATGTTGCAAAAACGGGAAAAAATATTCCTTTTTGAGAGCTTCCGTTGCGTGCGCTGCGTAAACGGTTTAAGTTACGCAAATATCATGTATGATGGAATTGTTCGTCTTTAAATGTTCTAAAAAAAGTCCGCGACAGCATATGTCTATCTTTTAAGATTAACTCGCTATAACCTTTTTTATGGTAATCAAATTTGTTCGAAATTAATGCATTATTTGCGAAGGAGTTTTCATAAACATGGTATTAATCCTTATCCAAATAAATACGTTATTCATCACAAGTATTTAATTTTGAACAAAGTTGCCCTTACATCATTTAATTTCAATGAATATCTTAGGAGATATAACTGTTTTATAATAACTCCGCAGCAAAATAATGATCAACTCTGCGAGGTAGTCTATTCTAAAGTTGAAGAGTTAGTTTTTAGGGTTCCGTACCCAAAGGGTAAAATGGGACCCTATTACTAAAACTCCGCTGTCCGTCTGTCTGTCTGTCTGTCCGTCTGTCACCAGGCTGTATCTCATGAACCGTGATAGTTAGACAGTTGAAATTTTCACAGATGATGTATTTATGTTGCCGCTATAACAACAAATACTAAAAAACAGAAAAAAAAATATATTTAAGGGGGGCTCCCATACAACGGACATGATTTTTTTTGCCGTTTTTTTTGCCCCGCCCGCGTGGATGTCGGTTATGGCGTAAAAAAGTAGCCTATGTCCTTCTCTATATCCCAGGCGGTCTATCGGCGGTATCTCAGCGGTTTAGGCGTGAAAACGTGACAGACAGACAGACAGAGTTACTTTCACATTTATAATATTAGTAAGGATTTGTATGGATGGTACGAAACCCTTCGTGCGCGAGTCCGACTCGCACTTGGCCGGTTTTTTGTTTTTTGAACGCGCTAATCTCTGGAACTGCGAGTTGGATTTGAAAAAATCTTTTTGCATTTTACAGCCCAATTCTTGAGGAAGAATAACATTCCTATTAACTAGGACACAATTTTTTTTAAATGAAAGTTTATGCGAAAATGAAGTAAAATCACGGGCAGGCAATGTGTTGCGACGGGGTGGGTCGGGGGAACAAGAAATTTAACGCGGACGAAGTCGCGGGCAGAAGCTAGTGCTATATAAAACGCTCTTTTTAACCGACTTCAAAAAAGGAGGTTTCTCAATTCGACCGTATATAATTATATATTATATATATATATATTTTTTTTTTAAATGTGTTTTCGCGGATAACTTCGTCGTTTATGAACCGATTTTGATGTTTTTTTTTTTTTTTGTTGGATTGGAGATATCCCAAGGGTGGTAATATGATAAGTAAACCAGGATCTGATTATGGAATCCATGAGAAATTGAGGGAACTCCTCAAATATTATAGGCATACATATAGCGATTTTTGTATTTTCATCAACAACTCAAGTATTTGCATTTAGAAAGTATCATTTGATAAAGTAGAACTGATGAAGAAGACCATAAATGGCCACCGGAACTCCTCAATGATAATTATTTTACGGGTGGCGATAAGATATCTCGATTAAGATAGTTAAGCGACTGTGAAGCAAATTATAATAAATAATTCGTAGCGGGAAAGTATGCACCGGAACTCCGTAATAAAACAATGTATCCTAGCCGTGTTTGGGCTTATTGGAATTGTCATGAGGTGCACTCGGGCTATAAATGGTTATTAACCGATTTTTATTATTCCAAAATCCATGGGGGTGAAACCGCGAGCAGAATCTAGTATTGGTATAATATACCAATACTAGATTCTGCTCGCGGTTTCGACCCCGTGGATTATCTTGTTTCTTCACTCGCACCGATCGCATGGAAAAAGTGAGATAATCATCTACTAAGTACCTGTCAAGGACGTTATGCCACTACGCTTCAATAAATATAACGTCCTACATAACACAGATATAAATAAAAACAAAAATTATTTTTATAGATTTGCCGAATCAGTTGGTAATTAAAAACTTTTCGATATTGATGAATTCAAACATCCATATTTCACGTAAATAAATCTAACACCTACCGCGTCCATGCGTAACGGCAGAGCACTCGAGACTGTTGCGTACTGGTATTCACCGAGATTTCGAAGCGCGTCGTTTCGGCCGTTCTCTATGAAGACGTAATACTCTCCGTCGACACAGCTGGCGCAGTGGTTAAGCGATTGACTGCTGCGCTGCGTGTCGCGGGTTCGATTCCCGCACGGAACAAATACTCGTATTTGTATGATCTACAAGTAGTTGTTCCGGGTCTGGCTGTTTGTGTATGTGAGTTTAAATGTTTGTAAACGCACCCACGATACAGGAGAAATTCCTAGTGTGGCGAAACGTTTAAAAAAAAAACTCTTTATTATACTATGCTAGAAGCAAAAGAAATTGATAGAATTGAGGTATCAGGATCAGCTGTGTCTAACCATACGAAATGTGGTATACGAGTAAATTATTTTGGTAGGTAAACAACCAGTGTGGATACTCGTATAATGCAGGTCAATAATTATAATATTTTATTTTGACTGTTTGCATAACAACACAAACACTCAATACAGTAGGCAAGTATGATATATTTGTATATCTTTACATTATTTTACACATATTCGTCAAACCCGCAGATTTTTTAACATCGTACTGAGCTTTCTTCAACAAGCTTTTTCACTGCTTTGCCCTCAGTTGATATGAATATAGATAATCCAAGGAAGGTAGTACACCTTTCTAGCAAAAGATACAGCCCTGTGATAGACGCACGGACGGATGAACGGACAGATAGCGGAGCCTTAGTAATAGGGCCCGCTACCTTTTTTTTTGTTATTGGTGTAAAATCCTCATGGATGTCCCTCACCCTGCGTTTACTGAATAAAAACCACCCCGGTGTTCCATCTCACACCTACGCAGGTCGCAGGAACATACGACCCGCTGGCCTCCTCAGGTTGGGGGGAGGAGTGAGGTGTTTGACTCCCCCGCAACGTCTAAGAGGGGCGCGCGTGGAACACTACGCGCTGCTACCTCAGATCCTGATGTATGGGGGGTGATGGACGTCTTCGGATCCGTCGTTCTTGGACCCATTTTTGGGCCGGAAGAGGGCATTGTCCGCCTTCCGCCGATGCCCGGTGCGCCTGCTACGGGCCGGGTGAGAGGATGAGATCTATCTCTCCCTTTCCGCCACTTCTTTCTGCGAGATTACTATTTCGCAGAAGGATACCACCGCGTCCCTGGTCGCTGCTGACCATCATATTCACTAGGGCCGCCTAAGACAGGTCACTGCCTACTCCTGAGATGAGGGCACGGCGCTTGTCTTCCTAAGCGGCTCACTCTGCCAGCGTATGCCGCGCCGTGTTCTCCTGGCAGTTGACAAAGTGGTGACACCGGATCCAGATCGGGGCCCCGTCGGGGGGCATCGATCGCACGATCCAGCCGCCTACAAGCGGCGCTCAGGCCCCCCAAATTGGTAAGCAGCGTTGACTGCACTCCAGCCGCGCTCAGCAACTTGGACTCCAGCCACCGGAAGTGGGGGCCGCGGCGCGGCTCACCACCGCCACCAGCGCCAACCGACGAACCAACCAACTTCGCCAGCAACGCTGCCTCCCTACGAACTCCCCCGGACCGTGACCAGAGTGTCGTCCGCGTAGCACGTTAGGTCTACGCCCGGTTGGAGTTCGCCGCTCAGTACCCAGTCGTACCCGATGTTCCACAGGAGCGGGCCTACGACCGAGACCTATGGAAGGGTTCGCTACCTTTTTTTTTTGTCGGTGTGGAAATCCTCATGGATGTCCTCCGCCCTGGGCCGGGCAGAGGGGTCTGTCCGACTCTTACTGACTAAATTCATAAAAGTCCCCATCCCATAGGGGGAGTGTTGAACTCCCCCTGTTATCTCTTAGAGAGGCGCGCGTGGAACACTACGCGCTACCATCTCGGGTCCTGGTTTGGGGTCCGCTTCCTAACCTCACCCTACAAATGAAGTCTAAATCTATTTATACTACAACTAAATTCAACTACCAATATTGCCAGCTCCGTTGGCACCCTTTGAGTAAGGAATCCTTAAAAGTTGTCATATTGGCAATATTTCTGGCAAATAAGAAATTCGCCGGCAATATTGATGCTGGGAATATTGCCAGCAGTGGCAATATTGCCACCGGCACGGCACTAGGTACAGATTACAATTTTTTTGTCTATTTTCAACCAACTAAAAACGTACACAATGGGTGTACGGATGATATAAGTCACAAGTATGTAAGTTCAGTCAAATATTTATATTTTATTTTCGAATCCATTAACCAACACCTTTTCTCTTTTTAGGTTTTTGAATAAAATATCAGTAACGAAGTCATATCATCTTTAAACTTATTTTCAAACTATTAACAGTATAGACTACATGAATCAGACATTTATTTTCAATTTTATTTCAGGAATGCTGCTTTTGACTCGAATGAACCATTCGTGGTAGTAATAATAAAAAAAAGACGTGTGGCACTCGGGGACTGCCGCGGTAAAGCTATTGCATAGCATTTTGTATCAACTTATGCAATTATAATTATTTATTTATTTTATTTATGCAGTATTTCTTTTTCTTTGATATTAATTCAAATTACACTTTTTGAGCGTGGTGACCGATAAGAAAGTAAAGTCAATCCATAATCGGCCCAGAACTTTGGAGAACCGTTTAAAAGTGGTTTTTATAAGCTATGAAGAACTAATGTTTAATGTTAATTCTAGCTAGGAGAATCATAAACACGAGTAAAATTATTGATTTATAAATAAATTGCTCACATACCTCAACAACCTTTCAAAAACTTTTGAATTACGATGCCTGCCATCTAGTGGATAAAACCGACAACAAAACACAACTAAGACCACCAACAGAGCAACGCTTGTCTCGATTACGAATCACAAGCCACGCCAATGTCACCTCTATTTAGTTAGTTCTACCTGCGATTACTAGATGGCGTTGCGTTGCGCGGTAAATCCACCACAGAGTTTCGTAGAGTCGTACAATACGTCTAATCGCACGCACACAACGCCGTGTCGAAGACTGCCGAACTGAAACGACGCTAGACGATGCACGGCCTTCAAGCCACACCTCCGTGCCCGTCGGAGTGGGGAGCGTGAGGTTTTTTCGCTACGGAATTTCTGGATTCGGTCCTCGCGCTCAAGGCCCGCGATAGAAGCTATGCAATAGCTTAAAACTAGGCGTGATGATTTTCAACCGGTTCAAGGACGAAAGGATAATTAATTTAAATTATCTACTTACCCAGCTTCAAGAAAAAACACAATATAATGGATTATTTAACTGTAAACTAGCTGATATTGAATTAGTAGGAGAGAGAAGAATTGGTAATCATTTGTTAGTTTAAATAATTGTACCAATTAAATTAAAAATAGGATCCAATCACCAACTGTGCAAAAACACTTTTCTATAGAAATAAAAAATTTTGTATTTGTATTAACTTTCTTTCTGTTCAAATACTACAGTCTTACTGATATCGCTGTACTATGACCCTGTGTTATTGTAGCCGCCCGAACTTTTAATGGCGCGCTAACGTACTCGACGAGCAGGACGTGCGGGCGGCGCCCCGCGGATTGCTCCGCACCTCACCCCCTCAAATCTGCTCGAGCGTGGAATCATAGTTCTTTAAACCGATTTTCCTAATAACTTAATACTTGAATATTTTAGATTATGTTTATATTACAAAGTTAAATTAATTTGTAAAGTTATGTCTAATGCGGATAAAAAACGGAGAAAATCTATCAAGCATATTTTCTACAACCTTCACCTTTTTAAAGATAATTTAACTATTGATCTTTTAGTAAACGTATTTTTTTTTAAATACCTTTTGTTTTATGTATTTATACTTATTATTATTATTTATAGTATTTATACCTTTTGTTTTATGTAGCTTTTGCCCGCGGCTCCGCCCGCGTGGATGTCGGTTATCGCGTAAAAAAGTAGCCTATATCCCAGGCTATATCTCTGCCAAATTTCATGACGATCGGTTCAGCGGTTTAGGCGTGAAAACGTAACATACAGAAAGACAGACAGATAGACAGACAGACAGAGTTACTTTCACATTTATAATATTAGTATGGATAAATTAATAATGCGTCTTATTTGGACAGCGCTCTTAGATGGGCGAATCCTATTATTGGCTGGAAGTACGACACGTTGCGTGATCTCAGTTCAGAACACGCAAGCTAACCACTCAAGGTCACTGGCATATATCTGGGCTTTAATAGCAGCGTCACAAGGAATGTACAGAAGTTACTTTTTCTCACACTTTCAGCTAGAACAATACACACTTACTATAACATATACTGACGTCAGTTGTCAACGATAACGTGTACTGAGATCTACTCACCCCTTCTAGAACACATAGGTATAAAATGTATGTATTATCATATCATCATAATAAATTTTTCAGGACTCAAGACCTCCCCATGTACGTGCGTATGGTAGACCGTGACTCTATCTGGGGCCTCAATAACGGCCTCGCCACCATCATCACGACCACCTTCCAGATGAACCTAAACGGGTACCTGTTTGTCCTGCCGGACATGATAGGCGGCAACGGCTACAACCTGGACCATGAGCAGGCTGATCTGCCGACCAAAGAGCTGTTCATCAGATGGGTGCAAGCCAACACATTCTTGCCGGTCATGCAGTATTCCTTCGCGCCTTGGAATTTTGATGAAGAGGTTGGTGATTTTAATTGTATTGGAGCTATCTGTGAGAATTAGGTTTATTTTAATTAATTTTTAAATACATGGAATATTGATAAACTAGGTTAAATGACGATGAGAAATTAAGGATAAGATGAATTGAAACCAAAATTTACGAGTCATTCATCACTTAAGTAATTTCAGTGTAGTTCAGTAGCAATGCTTGTTGCACTTGCAACGTATACTCCAGTCTTGCAAGAATCATTGTTACTGAACTACTACTGAACATAGGTACCTACCAACCTATATCCTATCAAGAATTGAACAAGTACATAATATTTCGTAAATTAAATCATTTCCAATTTACATACGATGATTAACAATAGAATTGGACCTGCGATGTTATCATTGTGATATAACTGATTGTTTGTGTCGCAGCCAATCATAATACATTATCGACACGATGATACCGCCAGGATCAAGTTTCACAATTAATCTGTTATAAACTGTTACGTGATTAAAACTGTCTGTTTTATGTGATTAATAGTTATTTTTGTCATTAATACAGAACAACTTAATCACCAACAGTTCAAACAATGTAACAAGGTACAGACAGCAACATAATAATTATAACACTATCAGATTTTTTTTTTAAATTATAGCTTGTTAAAATATATTTGAAAGTATAAAGTACTTTGAAGACGATACTTTTATGAGATTTCAACAAATATTTTGGTTGAACTATGAATAAAATATTCAGAATTCCGAAACCGACAATTTTGGGCTGGCAAGCAGGAAGTCCACTAGGTCCACATCATATTGAGGCGTTTAGTTATAGGGAATGCAAGACATACCTATAGATGTGCCAAAAGATATACTTTTTTACGTAACATAATAATTATTAAAAAAAAACTGTTAATTTGCATCCCATCTGTTCTGTCTGATCCAGCAAAGAATGCTTCTATAGAAACGCTTTTAAACTTAACCTAAGAAATAAGAACTAAGAAATAAACAGAAAAGTTTAATTTTTTCCCAGACCGTGACCATTAGCAAGAAGTACACAGACATTCACGCCGAATATGCAGACGTGATCTTCCAGGCGATGGAGAAAGCAGTCGCCGACGGAACCCCAGTCAACACCCCGCTCTGGTGGATAGACCCTACGGATGAAGAGGCTCTTGTGATTTGGGATGGTAAGACTTAACCTAGTAGAATTGTATGTTGTCTAATGTGTTGATGACATTGACATATTCACAGTTAATTTTGAAATTCTGAATAACTCCCAAAAATGCTATTCTCGTGTAGGCTGTACGGATTGCAGCCACAACTAAAACCAATAGTAAAACGATTTTAATTAGCAGATTGGAAACTTGAGTATAAAAGAACTAAGAACAAAATAGAATTCGACTTAAAAAAGTAGGAGTGCCACAAGGTTTGATCCTAGGTCCGCTCCAATTTTCATATATTTTTTTAAAGTATTGAAAAGTTTATTTACTAGGTACCACCTATATTGTTATAATCAATCACCAAGACATACACCCACCACCACATTTCAATGATGCTATAAGATATGAATTTTCCTTTTCTTTTCAGAATATCTTCTCGCTGAAACCGTATTAGTAGCTCCCGTGCTCACAGAAGGTGCTAGGTCCCGTGACATCTACATTCCCGCCGGTACCTGGTACGAGGAAGGTGACAAAGACAGGGTCATCGAGGGTCCCATCTGGCTGAGGAACTATCCGGCGCCCATAGACGTGCTGCCGTACTTTTTCCGAGACAAGACGTCCACCGATTCAAGTGTATCCCTTTACACTTCTGCCATCCTAGTACTTCTAGGCTTGATCGCTAATATTGTTAGAGTGTTATAAGTCTGTAAATAAATAATGTTTTGATTGTATTTTGGGTGTTTTTAACCGACTTCACAAAAAGGTTCTCAATTCTATATTATTATTATTTTTTTGTGTTTGTTGAGAATCAGAATCAGAACTTTATTTGCTATGATTGTAGGTACAGGTACATGGTGTTGTACATAAATTAAAGAGATCGGCTACAGTCTACCTTACGGCGTGCAAACTATTACATAATTTAAAAAAAAATACATAAACAAAGGAATGTCAACAAACAAAACAGAAATTATAGTGAACTCAATTAATAATATTATAGTCAGATAAGTCTTACAGGGTCAATTTTGGAATTAATTATAATCATCATAATCTGGATAAATTCATATCATTTAGAAAGTCTTTCATTGAGTAATAACATTTGCCTAAAAGTAGTGCAGTTACCTTAGATTTAAAAATGTTTACAGAATAATTCTTATAACCATGATGTATTTTATTATAAATGACAGGTCCCACTGTCATAATACTTTTCCTTAACAGTGCTGTTTTGTAATGACCCGAATGTAGCATGTTCTTGTATTGGGATCTCAAGGGGCCATTACGTGGTCTTATACTGGCCAGTGATAGAAATAAACTTAGATTGGTTTTTACAAAAATTGCCACCTCCAATATGTACAAACATGGAAGGGTCAGTATCCCCAGAGACCGAAACACAGGTTCACAGCTGTTAGTGCTTTTTAGGTTTGACATAGATCTAATACACCGTTTCTGGACCCTAAAAATCTCTTCCCTCTTACTACAATTACCCCAAAATATGATTGTATAGTAGTAAAAATAGTAAAAAGTAGCCTTATGTCCTCCGCCATATCCCAGGATATATCTCTGCCAAATTTCATGACGATCGATTCAGCGGTTTAGGCGTGAAAACTTAACATACAGACAGACAGACAGACAGAGTTACTTTCACATTTATAATATTAGTATGGATAAGCTTTTTTTTTGTAAAAAGTGTTCTTTTCTTATTTTATCATGACTGGGTGTGAAAAAATGTGTCCAATTATACAGGTATTAAAAACTGTCAGTGTTAACCAACTTTTTTTGCTGATCGTAATATTTACTGAGGGTTGTTGTTTACCTTTGAAAGTTTACCGCAATCATACATCATCATCAGCCGATTCAGCCAAATCTGAAATCCGGGCGGCTACTGATATATCCTGATATAGCCCTGTTGGAAAACCCCAATAACAATTTAACCTGGGGATTGAACCTCAGCAGTCACGCGCGACTACTAGAACGCGCGGCCACGACGAGACTGCTCACCCTACGTTATTCTATCCGCTATAGAATACAAGTGGCTTTCCATCTATCATCTGTGCATGACGCCCATACATATTTTTCTTACCGCTACTTATCTTTTGTATGATATCTCCGCACTCTTGATTACACATTTAACAATAATGTATGACTAATGACTACTAAATACTTGACTTTGTTCTTTACAAGTGGTGTTATACCTAATGAATGTACCTATGTGATATTATTTTGACAGATTAATGATTCAGCTACCAAGTACCTCATATATGTTAATTACACCACGGCAGGAGTGCGCAGTCTGACGTTTTTAACGGGAAAACTTTAAAATAATTCCAGCTTTGTTTCCTTATACCTTCACATACAAAAGTTATCATGAGCTTCGATGGTTCGCATCAGTATAACTGGATGCGATCCTAAGAAGTAAATCTTGCGGGAGGCTGATGATTCTTCCAAACCCGAGACTTAAATAAATAGCACAGTCAAACCGTGACGTTCAGCATTTGATTTCGGGTAGGGTAAATACCCGTATTTTTTTAAAGATATAAATTTCCGCGATTTTTTTTTCTTGACTCATTATTCATGTTAGCAACCGACTCGCCAATATCCAAATCACAAAGTATAATTAACTATTGTTCGAAACAAACCTTTCCGTTCGTTTTTTCTTTCCTTTTATATGGGTTAAAAGAGATGAGCCGTGGTATTGATGGTTTTGCCGCCATTATTAGAAAAAGATGTGCATCCCTGATGTCGCGGGTTCGCGGCAGCACCAACAATATTCTCAGTGTGTTCGCAGATCGCTAGGATTCCCCGACTTAGCGGAGGTGGACACAGCTCCACGCTGAATTTTAATTATAATTGTATGTTTCATTGTTTGTTTGTTTGTTTGTGTGTCTGTACTAACACTAGATGTTAAGTAAAATTGTTACCTACTAACCATATAGACTAAATTGTCTGAAATAAAAATATTCTAATATATTCTATTCTATTAAAAATTGTATTACTTAAACAAAAACAAAGCATATGGAAAGCTTCTAAATAATCATCTACATGCCTGTTGGCGACCAGCAACCAACCTTTTTTAATATTTCTTTTTATTTCTTTTACTCAATTTATGTTTTGTTTTTATACGTCACTTCTGGTAAAAAATATATCTTCGAAATCAATGAATTTTATTTCATCCTCATCTTCAACAATGCCTGTCAACTGGAAACGTGCCCTAAAAGCTACTGAGCAGGGTGGCCCAGTGGTAACGACCGTGACTTACGAGTTGTAGGTCGTAGGTTTGAACCCAGACAGGCCCATTACTTTGTGAAAAATTGTTTCATCACCACTACTCTCAAAAGTGTGAAGGAAAACTTCGTGAGGAAACCGGCATGTCCTGGAACCAAAAATTGGAAGACATGGTGACATCTACCAACCCGCAGTGGCTCCGCGTGGTGGATTATACCATGCTTTATCGGTTTATCCAAAAAATATGCCCGCCAAAGAGCGGCTTTTCACGAATCACGTGATCCAAGTCACGTGAAGAGCTGCTCTTTAAAGGACTGTTCATTTTAAAAGCATGCATTAACTAATGGAAATATCGACTACCTTTATTAATGTTGTTTTTGTTAGATAAATTTATACGAGTGGCCTGTGAAGGGCCTGCTTCACTCCCTGGAGTGGAGCCGATACGTTTCTCCTATTGTGATATTGGTGGTCTGATTGTTGCACATTCGAGATTGAGCTTCTGCCATGATGAGCACGCTGTTGTGTAAGTAGCTTTTTATTTAATTTGTTAATTATTAATAAGGTACAGTGTAAGGTACCCTAAAGTTTTACTGCTCCAAGAACTGCGCTATTTGAGAAGCTATCTGTGTGAACGATGTGTTTTAAAACGTGTTATTTCTTTAGATTTTACAAAATATTTTATTTATTTATTTATTAAAACTTTATGCACAAGTAAAAAAATACTGTACAAAGGTGGACTTAATGCCAGAGGCATTTTCTACCAGTCAACCTTAGGGTGATGCAGAGACAAAACATGGCAGGTGCAACATAAGGGATAGATAATTCGAAAACGGAAAAATAAATATATACTAACACATAGATACATACATACATAAATATAAGCAAAATAAACAGTGTCAGGTGAAATAACGATTGGTAGGGGAGAAAACGAATCAGCGCTGGGATGATTCAGCCAACTTCTTACGAATATGTTCACGTGCATTCACTTTAAATGATAACCGACTGGTTGCTATCCTGATATTCAGAGGGAGCGCATTCCAAAGAAAGACGGCTTGGACAAAGAAAGAGGAGTGAATAAAACCAGAGCGGTGAGACGGACATCGTAGAAGACGATTGTTGGTGGAACGAAGATTTTTACTATGGGCAGAGCATAAGTATTGAACATGGGAAGTCAGGCAAGAAGGAGAAGTGGGTTTGTTGAGTATTGAAAACAACATAGACAGAGCCCTCAACTCTCTGCGCTGACGAATGGGCAACCATTTTAAAACCAATCGGTGCGCGGACACATGATCATACTTACGAAGGTTGAAAACGAATCGAATGCAGTTATTTAGAAGGCGGTCGAGTTTGTTGAGGAGATCTGCATTCAGGTCATAGTAACACACATCACCATAGTCAATTATGGGAAAGATTAGGGACTGTACAAGCATTGCCTTTATGTGTGATGGGAGCAAGTTTTTCAACCGATAGAGCGACCGCAACGTTCCGGTTACTTTTTTACTGACAGTCGTGACCTGCTTTCGTCAGTCAAGACAAGTGTCGACATGCAAACCAAGATTCTTAACATCGGAGCTAAACGGGATAACTAAATTGTCGAACATCACAGGTCGCACAGTTAAGCCATTCAGCTTCCTCACACTGTGGGGGCTCCCTATAATGATAGCCTGACACTTGGTAGGGTTAACCAACACCCCAAATCGATCAGACCAGTTTTTAACCACACCTAAATTTTAATTGTTCAGCTCCTCAATCGCATCGGATATGTTGTCAACACTTGCCTGGCAGTAAAGCTGCAAATCATCAGCATACAGATGATACGCAGTCCGAAGCTCGATGGTTATGAGATTAATAAAAATAGAGAACAAAAAAGGAGATAATATACCGCCTTGAGGAACGCCAGCTACAAGATCACACCAACTCGATGAAGAATCTGCAGAACGAACAAACTGCTGATGCCCCTGAAGATAAAAGGAAAACCATTCCAGTACCTCCCGAGAGACCATAAGATAGGAAAGGATGGATAAAAGGACTTCGTGACTGACGGTATTAAAAGCATTGGAGAATTCAATTAACACTAAGACTGTTACTTTAGTGTCTTCCATTCCCCGCCATATACCGTCAGTCACTTTAAGGAGAGCTGAAACGGTACTGTGTCTGGGTCTGAAACCGAATTGAAATTGACTGATAAGAGAGTTGCTGTGAATGAAGTGGGAGAATTGTTTATGCACACTGGCCTCGAGCACTTTAGATAGAAAGGGATGGATGGTAATTGGACGATAGTGACCAGGAAGAGAAGGATTGGGTACAGTGTTGCCACCTTGGTTTTTGAAAAGGAGCAGTCCGACAAGCTAGAAAGAGCTAGATTTAGCAAATTTTGTCATTAAAAGAAGTGCTAGAAAGGGCTAAAAACATACATACAAATGCAAAATGTAAAAAATTGTTTATTTGAAACGTTTTAATTTCAGAAAATGCAAAATCTAATTGTAATCAAGTTATTGAATTGTTAAAATTAGAGTCTTCATCGGAATCTTCCAAAATCATATCTGCCGAAGCAGAAGAAGTCGATGGTTGATTGGCATCTGTGTTCTTAGCCAATTTGAACGAGTATTTCAAATTACTCCCAAACTTTTTTATTATTTCAGTTGGCACCTTGTGGGAACAGCAAGACTGTTTCAATCATTTCAAACCTCATCGTATATGTAGTATGGATGTCATTGTCTTTAATCCCATTTTACTCCTATTTTTCGTATCGCTTGAAAAGGGCTAAATTGCTCTTTTCGGGCTAAATCATGAAAAATCGAGTTTACCTACAGTAAAAAGTGCTAGATCTAGCCCGAAAAGGGCTAAGGTGGCAACACTGATTGGGTATCTTAGGTAGAGGCCGAACAAGGGCTTTTCGCCAAATGGAAGGGAAAACACCGGTGTAAAGGGAGAAGTTTATGATGTGGGAGATTGCAGGGAGGAGTTGATCAAGAGTCGCTACGATCATATGGCGGCTGATATTATCGCAGCCCACAGCTTTGGATTTAATGGAAAGGATAATCTTTTTGATCTCTCCAGGGTCGACTGGGGTGAAGACAAAAGGGTTAATATTGAGACGCGTCAGACCGGCAAGGAAGTCAAGGGTTTGAAATTTGGTTAGACTATCTAGAGCGGGAACAGTGGAGAAATGGCGATTTAGATCGTCCAAACCAATTGTGTTAGGAAGGTCTGAATGTCGCGTTTTGCCAATGCCCAAAGTTCCGAGGAACTTCCAAATATCAGCAGGAGAAGAAGAAGTGATATTATTTAGAATGTGGCGGCGTTTAGCATTGCGTATCATCTGATTGCACCGATTCCTAGCAGCCTTAAAGATTGTCCCAATTGTCCTCCGAGCGATCCTTTTTAAATTTCCGAAACGCGCGGTCCCTCCGCCGCATTGCCATTCGAACCCCCCTGTTCATCCAAGGCGCAGGCGGACGCTTCAACTTGATCTTCTTGATAAGAGCATGGGCGTCATATAGCTTGACCACGACATCGTTGAACACATTACCTTTTCGTCAACTGAAGCAGCTGCTTCCAAGGGTGACCAGTCAATGTTGGACGCATCTTGATTAAGCCTCTCGCTATTCATACGCGCAAAGGCACGCCTGTACTGGAACGTTGGTTTAAGTTTAGGGGATTTAAGGACATAGGAGAGGAAAATAAGGTCATGATGGGAAAAGCCAGGAGGAATATTTTCGTGCTTGAAGAAAAATCTATGTTTTAGTGAGATTTCTTCGTTAGGAACGTTCAAAGATAAAGTCAAATAATTTACATAACGTACTTATGTAAAATAAATTATTAAAGAACATTGTAAATGTTGTGGCCTACGAGTACCTAGGCCACAACATTCTTCTTTTATAATGTTTTACAATACTTTGTATACAGTAATTATATGATTGTGTCCGGTTGTAATAATTAATTAATGATTGTTAATTATATTGTATAATTATTATAATGTAAAAAAGATGTACCTGGAACAAAATTACTGTAATAAAATAGGTACAAGTATTTCAAATTAAGCAATGACAGATAAATTGGTTGTGTTGATAGATACATGGTGTTCACATATTAAAAAAAAAAACTGGCCAAGTGCGTGTCGGAACACGCACAATGAAGGGTTCCGTACTTGGAAATAATTTATCCTAAGAACAAACTTAACATTGTAGTTGGTAAACATAATCTCCCATACATTCCAACTGAAATTGTAAGTTTGTACGCACAATATCGAGAGATTTAACATGTTATTTTAAGACCATAGACTTCTTATAGATTTCCTGTAATTTGTAAGTATAGAACTATTTCCTGTATTTTCATAATTTTAGGGTCAGTAGTTTCGGATATAAGGGGGGAATGGTCAAATTTCGTCTATTTTCAATTATAACTTTAAAACAGTTTATTTTAAAATCACAAAAAATATATATTTGAGACCCTTACAAAAAGCCCTTTCAACTGACCCCAATATTCTAAATTCATATATTTACGGCTCACGTCCGTGTTTGGGTCACTCAAATTGATATGTGTACCAAATTTCAACTTAATCGGTCCATTACATTCGGAGCAAATTGGCTGTGACAGACGGACAGACAGACAGACAGACACACGAGTGATCCTATAAGGGTTCCGTTTTTTCCTTTTGAGGTACGGAACCCTAATAACGTAACTCTAGACGATTTTTCCGTCCATTGCCACTTCTTAGCGGTAATGAACGGAAAAATCGTCCTCCTGGTGCGTCCTGTTGGTGGTCCTGGATGGCGTAGACCAGAAGGTCTTATGATGTTAAAAACCATGTTTCTTTCATGAAAGCTTCTTTCCCAAGGTCTATGTTAATCCTTTTATTTAATCAGTGGTGCTTGCTGCTCTGGCGGCATGCACGCAAGCCATCAACGTGACCATCCTTGACATTGGGGTTACGAAGGCGTGGTTGGTGGACAACGCCAATTTAGGATTTAATATCGTATTGGAAAGAGGCAAGTATAAAAATGAACTTTTCAATTCCATAATTATTATCAATGTTTTATTTATAAAAATATACCATCATGCCTAAAAGGGTCCGTGTGGTGCCGGACTTAAAGAATAGCACCACCCCATTTCCTTCCGTGGGTGTCGTAAAAGGCGACTGAGGGACTTACTAGAAAATGGACAGCAGCGTTCTCTATGCATTTTTAACACCATACTGCGATCGCCAACCCGTCTGCCAAGCGTGGTGATTATCGCAACACCCAACCCTTATTACCCTATTATCTACTTTTGGGTTGAAGATTGCGCGCCGGATTGCAACCATTCGCGGTCCGGAGATGGCCCGCGGACCGTAGTTTGCCCATCCCTGTTCTAGAGTGATAAAACTCCTGACTAATTTGACTCATGGCTGATTAGAAGATCTAACTAGATTGATGTGTTCAGGAACCAATGCACCAGAGGTGATCGCCTGGATTGGTCGTACGTTGCCAGCTCTGTCGTCTTCTTTAACTACGGGGGGCACCACGGTTATCCAGTTCTCCAGCGCAAATACCACACTTACAATCAGCAGCGCGGCCGCCCTCGGTAACAGAACCGGACAAGTTATCAGCTTAGCCTGGGCTGCACCGAGGG
This sequence comes from Dryobota labecula, assembly GCA_947523025.1. Lineage (NCBI taxonomy): Eukaryota > Metazoa > Arthropoda > Insecta > Lepidoptera > Noctuidae > Dryobota > Dryobota labecula. Next base: position 24,281,173 of record OX383295.1, on the reverse strand, counting down.
ACATCCAGCTTGTGGACTGTGTTCACTATGGTGAGACAATAAATACTCGTAGATGTCTATTTAAATAGAACTGAATAAACATCTTTCGGTGAGGTTTTAACCTACTCTTAAGCCGGATTTACATTACGAAACCAGTTGCGCAAACTTAGTTTTTCATGAAAAACTAAATTTGCGCAACTAGTTTCGTATTGTAAATCCGGTTTTATTGAGGAAATTCATGAAAGTTAACAAATGACAGGCTATAGCCAATATCTACTATATGAATTTCCTTGTTTACTGTTTGTTCTGTTATCCGAAACGAATTTGTATGAGCCTACCCTTCCACAGGCTCGCACCACTGGTACGGTGGTCCTCAGCAGAAACGACAGTACTGGCCGATCGAAAAGTTGAATATAAGTGAATATTCGTACGTCACTAAGGAAGCAGACAACTGCGGCGTCGCTGAGCGTTACTGGCTAAACTCTGCCGGAGTTTTCTACTTTTTCGGCAAAAGGGTCCCCCTCTTTGTTGACTCAGGACACGTCGTGAGTAATGCTGCTTGCTTCATCGCTAAAGTCGCAGCACCGTATTCAAGCGAGAGATCTGTAAATAGTCTCTCTTACGATATTGCTATTTTTGAGGACGTCAGAAAGGCTCACGAGTATGCCATAGAAAAGTACTTGAATAAACCGTCAGGATACCCTGATGAACTCATGATTAAATCTCCAATTTGGTCAACTTGGGCTAGGTATAAAAGAGATGTGAGTCATACATTGGTATTAGAGTTTGCTGACGAAATCACTCAACACGGTTTCCCGAACAGTCAATTTGAGCTAGATGATTTATGGGAGATATGTTACGGCTCTCTGACGGTGAACACAACAAGGTTCCCAAGTATGAAGAACACGATTGCCGTTTTGAAAGAGAAGGGCTTCCGGACGACGATGTGGGCGCATCCGTTCTTAAATAAAGGATGCGAGCCTTGGTATTCAAACGCTAAGGCACTAGGGTAAGTCTAAAAATGTTTATTTTAATTCAGAACAAATTCATCATCATCTGCTCAGCCTTTTCCCAACTATGTTGGGGTCGGCGTCCAGTCCAATCGGATGCAGCTGAATATCAGTATTTTACATGGAGCGACTGCCGACCTGACCTCCACAACCCAGTTACTGGCTAATACGATACCCTGGCTTCTGACGCCCCGTAACGACTGTCAAAGATCCACGAATGACAGCCGGGACTAACGGCTTAACGTGCTTTCTGAAGCACGGAGGAGTCTCGGTATGTAAAGATGGTCACCCATCCACGAATCAACCGCGGCAAGCGTAGCTTAACCTGATCAATCGACCCATGCGGCTGTTATTACTTGGCCACAAGCAATCACAGCCGCTTAAATTCATAAGCAAAGTGCGATATGGAAATTCTTGATTCACACTACTACGCAATAATAATTCAATTCATTCTGCCACCAGCTACATAGTTTCTGCAGAGGACGGCAACGTTGAGTCCCATTGGTGGAACGACAACGGCACTACCACCGCATACATCGACTTTACGAAGGAAGCTGTTCGGAAGTGGTACATGACTCGGCTGATTAGGTTGCAGAACGAAATTGGCGTTGATGCTTATAAATTTGACGGTGGAGAAACTAGCTGGTCGCCTTCAGTAAGTACTTGAAAAACCGCAACAATGCATTTTCAAACAATTCCTGATAACAAGTCTTCAGAAATTTAATCCTGCATTTTTTTTTTCAGATCCCAGTTCTACAAGGTGACATATACGAGAAGCCGAACGTCATAACGTCAGACTATGTCAGAACTGTTGCAGCGTTTGGAAACCTCGTGGAAGTGAGGGTGGGATTCGGGTAGGTCAGACACTGGCAAAATATGTATATCTTTAGTAATATTCTTTTCTAGCTTCCACCAGCGGCTTCGCCCGCGTGATATCTTTATAAATTATAACCACTTACACAGTGATAATATAGCATTCTACTGGTAGAAGAATGTTTAAAATCAGTCCAGTAGTTTTTGAGTTTATTCATTACAAACAAAACTACAAACGTACATAAATATATATATTTTTTATCTCTCTATTATTAGTGTAGATCTAGACAATCCTATCAGCCATACACCATCCGGTGCTCGATAAAGATTGCTTCACATTCACAACTAGTTAAACTGCTTAGGTGCAAAAGACATTCCAGGAATGACTTAAGGTACTTCAGTACGTCCGGCGCATCTGGGTCTGTCAGCCCCACCGCCTTAACTAATTGACTTATCTTTTAGCTACGACATGATCCATTCATGCTATCACGATAAATGATTACAATGCTTTTAAGTTCCTGATCCTGATAAGAGCAGCGGTAGCTCAGTAAGAGCAGTGGTGGCTCAGTGGTAACGGCCCCGATTTATGAGTTGTAGATGAGAGAGATGCTTGTAAATAATTTCATCACCACTCTCTCAAAACGGTGAAGGAAAACATCGTGAGGAAACCGGCATGTCCTATAGCCAAAAATTCGAAGGCACAGGTGACATGTACCACCCCGCACTGGGCCCGCGTAGTGGATTACTGCCCAATTCCTCACGAAGAGAGCAGGCCTGAGACCCAGAAATGGGAACATTATAGGCTGATATGCTTATGCTAAGTTCCTGATCATGCTACGTTATCCATAAGCAATAAAGCAAGAATGTATCAGATTAATTGACCAAAAACCTCTTACATAAAGAATCATTTACGTACTCTACAGAACCCAAGATCTCCCGATCTTCGTCCGCATGATTGACAAGGACTCTTTCTGGACCTTCGAGAATGGTCTCCCGACCGTCATCACGACTATATTCCAAATGAACATCAACGGATACCCGCTGGTGCTTCCCGACATGATTGGTGGGAACGGTTACGATGGGGCTCCGAGTTCAGAGCTGTTCATCAGGTGGCTGCAAGCTAACGTCTTCATGCCCAGCCTGCAGTTCTCTTATGTACCCTGGGATTATGACAATGAGGTCAGTTTGGTTTTTCATTATTACCTACCAACCTACCGTACTACCTGCGTCCATGAAGCAACTAAAGATCACGAGCTTTAAGAAGATATTATCATTTTTTCTGATGCACTGTAGATGAATTTCATAAAGACATTAAATATTAATTGACTAAGTAATTCATGTGTATGTTTTTGTTGTATAATGTCAGTGTAATCAGTTTATTAAATTTAATCTAAACTATCTAACTTAATTTGTAATAACTTATTAATTTCACTGTTTCTGAATTTAATTTTAATTGTATACACCTACTGCAACTATAAAATTTGTATGCTGCTGGCAAATCGTAGAGCGTCAACCATTGATGTACATATAAAAAAGGAAGTTATGGCACCGCTCTAATGTCACATAAACATTATTGGACTTGAAACAATTACATGTAAACACACCCACACAACTACATTCACGATATCGTGGAACAACCGAAATAGAGAGACATGACGCAGGCTGTACGGGAACGAGATAGCAATAATTGTCACTGTTACGTACACATATCAACTCAGAAACAAATGGCGACCTAGAAAGCAATATTATTATTCAGGAGAATTTTCAAGAAAATTAGTTTTGATGTAGGTACTTACGAGTGATAAGTAATCCCGTGGAACTTGTTTTTGGTTTGTGAATTATTTGTGCACATTTTGAAAACACAGGAAGGCATTGTTGCTTATTTAGACGATTACGGTAATTTTACTCAACCTGCTGCACATGTTGTGCCGGTCGGCGTATGTTATGCGGTCCACGTCTAGGAGCGCGTACCTAATCTTCCTTTTTTTATACATCAATAACGTCAATTGAATTGTTACTGAAGACTAAATGTCCAATAAAAATGTGTCAATAATGTGTAGTGTGTGTGACCTGTGTTAACAAATAAATGTTTTCATGCATTCATTTGTGCAAGGTCATCGTTTTGGACGCAGGGACAATTTGAATAAAAATCTTTTCTTATCAAAACCCCACTTGCCAAAATTAACAATCATATAGCAAAAGCAAAATCTGACTAGCTTATTTCAGTCAAATTACTCTTTGTAAAGGGAACTGATTGATAAGTTGAAACTTGAAAGAGTGAACATCTAGTGACCTAGTGGATTAATATTATTGATTTATGGTTCTTCTATTTCGTAGACAATCACCATAAGCAAGACGTTCGTGAGTCTTCACGAGAAATATACTCCAGAGATCATTGCAGCCTGCAAGAAGGCTGTAGCCGATGGATCGCCAGTGAACATGCCCATCTGGTGGATATCACCCAACGACACCACGGCCCATGCCATTTGGGATGGTAAGTCATATATTGTTTACTAGCTTTTGCCCGCGGCTTCGCCCGCTTGGATGTCGGTTATCGCATAAAAAAGTACCCTATGTCCTTCTCCATATCCCAGGCTATATCTCAAAATTCTAACTTAATATTAATTTTAATGTGATTCACTATGTGAATAGAAACCGAAACAAATGATTTAATATAATAAAAGTACTTATGTTCTGAACGTGAATGAGTCTTTACCTAAAGATAACAAACACAAAATCAAAATACGAAATTTCACTCAAATCTTTAAAGCAATCAATTGTACCTACCAAATTACAACACGAAATAAAAGTGCGACACAAATAATAATTTTAAAATAATTCACGTAAGTACCAACAATGTGAAAACAAAACGAAATCCTCCGAAATGTCGCATGATACACCGTTTGTGCTGATAAAACGCTCGAAATATCTAATGAACACCATTGGTGCATAACTTTTCTCAGGGCCATGTTTGCAATTGGAGTCCAATTGCGAACGTGACCCTACAAAACGTACGTGTACAAAATAAATGTCAAATATTTCGTCCAATTATTGGACGAAATATTTGACATTTATTTTGTACTTGCAACACGATCTGGCTGTAGAATTCGATTAATCGACTAATACTTGACCGGTTGACATTTTAGCGGGAATACCACTAAACGAACGAAAAAACAAAGAAAACAAAATACGTTTGTACTCTGTGGTCGTGCGTGTGGCGGTGTGGCGCGGTGCTTATTGTAAACATTCATCAAGGTTATACGTGCGTAAAGTAATGGATTCAATGAGAAAACGGTTTGATCTTTAAAGAATCTTATACAGAATTACTGAGAAATAAGTGTAGATTTCGTATTGAGTGTTAGTTTATCGAAAAGTGATAAATATGTCAGTGAAAAAATAACGAAAGTTTTGGAATGCACAAATTTTGATCATAAGGCCGCCGTGTTTAGTAATGTTTTTATGATAAATATTCTTGTATACTGTTTGAAATACACATATGTGGCTAGCTTATTTATCTACGAACATAATTTGGCTAATAGCTACTGATATCATAGCGTATTGTTATCGTAATCGTATTTCCAAGAGTAAAATTCGGCAAACAAATACCTACAAAAAGACAATAAAATGGATATAGTATGTTATCATTGAGAGATAGACATATGCCATCGCGGACTTTTTTGAAGACCTTTATAAGATACATAATTCCACCATACATTATTTTGTTATATCTCAAAGGGTTTAGACAGCGTTTTCGTTGAAAGCTCCCAGACGGCTTATTTTTTTCCGACACCTCCAACAAATATCGTTAATTCATACAAAAATGCATACAAAAACATAACAAATTATATACTAAAACCTTCCTCGAGAACCAAGCTATCCATTGGTGAAAACAGCATGAGAATCGGTGCAGTAGTTTTTGAGTTTATCGCGAACAGACAGACAGACGCGGCGGAGGATTTGTTTTATAATATGTAGTGAAGTGATACTTTAATATAACTGTTTGCCTACATAATCCCACTGGTGGGCAAAGACCTCTCCCCATGACTTCCATCCAGGGCTAATGACCACTGGTCGTTTGTTTTGACCTCTATTATTTGTAAAACCAATTGAAAGAAAGAAATAAAAATAGGATTTTTTGTCACAGAAACACGTGCATACAATTATTAACTTAAACATATACCAATCACGAACACAAAACATTGGACTTCATTAATTGCGTTTATGTAAGATTTGCACGCAGAAACCGTCCCACGACTTTAATCCTGGTCATCTAATATTTTCAAATTAAAACATGAACTTCATAAATATTCCCTTCTTCCAGAATACCTCCTCGGCGAGACCATCCTAGTTGCTCCGGTGGTGACACCGAACGCCAGAAGTCGCAATATTTACCTTCCGAATGGCACCTGGTTTGAACAGGGTGACTCCAGCAAGTCCATCGAAGGTCCCATCATGCTCACAAACTATTCTGCACCACTTAACGTGCTGCCATTCTTTGTTCTGAAAAGCAGTTCTGTAGCTCCTGTAGTTTCTGCAATGCTGGTAGTTGTGGCAGCTATTGTTAATATTCTTCATTAGTAGTCCTATACGTTACAGGAACTAATGTACGCTGCTGATAATGCTAAACTCGTAGTTAAGCATCTGGGTTGACCCAATTCAGATTGCTAATGGGCACGGTAAGAAAAGAAATGATGTAAATAATTTACTATAAAAAAATAATAAAAAGTCTGTCGTTTATTATGTTAGATAGGGCTATTAATACATTTTTACTATCTATGTTATTAATTTCATTTTTTATTTACCAACTCGCGTGGGTACTTTGGCCCACTTCCTCTAACAGAGAGGAGGCATGAGTCCCAGCTGTGAGACCATTACCTATACAATACAGGGTGGATTTTTTAGACGGGGCAGTAAAGGCAAGGGAAGACTTTTAATCCTTATACGAAACTGCATCGAATAATCATCTGCCTAGCCTTTTTCCAACTATGTTGGGGTCGCCTTCTAGTCTAACCGATGCAGCTGAATACCAGTATTTTACATGAGGGACTGCCTATCTGACCCTTATACGAAACTGCATGATTGGCATCATAAAAAGAAAACGTGAGAATAGACGTTTTTCTAGCTGAATGTACAAATTTTTCACAATCTACATATAGGTACTCCATTTACTAGCATTAGACAAATAACGACAGTTATTGTGTAATATTGTTGAAATTACTGCAGAGTTATTTTTTTAATGTTAATGGTAAATAGATTACAGTGCTTTGTATTTATCGTGAAATAACGGAGTTTATTAAACGTTTACATCGAAATAACGAAAGGGTGAGAACAGTTATTTGTCTAATGTTATAATAAATGGAGTATAGGTATGGATAAGCAATAACTTAAAAAGTTAAGGATAAAAGATCATTAGACTCCTAAGATCATTTTCTTGTGCTACAACAGTTATGACAGGTACCTTTTTGCTACGGTTCCAAAATGTACTCTGTATAAGCTGATGCCGATATGAGAGAAAAAGTAATAATAATAGTCTTCCAGACCGAATTTCGGCCATGGCGCCTAATCCCAGCAGAGACCAACCTTCGACGCGGGAGATGATATAGTGCACAATTGTGTGCGCTGACACAGGGGCACTCTCTCTTACCTCACTCTCATTGGCGTATCTAGCCCAATTTTCCAGGGGCCTGGCCCCTGAGATGCAATGGCCGATGAAGCCGAGTCGGCGACCAAATATAATTTCGAAAAACATGTAACCCATGTTACATATTTTTCGTTAAATGTTTGGAAAATGTTTAATCGTATTTAGCGAACAGTTCATCTTTCTAAAAAGTAACCTTTATTTTTTCATTCAGCATTTGCACAGTGGACTCATTACAATATGATGTCTATAATTTTCTACTACAACTAGTTTATTTATCGGTTAAAGATTATTGATTGATTGAACTTGTTTTTGATGTGAAGTTATTTAAGTGTTCAGCCTAGAATTTCGAATCAGTTACCAAATATCCTGTGGCACCAGACCATTCTGGGCTGGGCACGACCCATCCGGCCCCCCCTATATACGCCTGTACTCATAGTTCGATGGAACGGCAATCCGACACGACTGGAAATATCAGGCGCAGCCCGTTTGGAAGTTTGCGGTATGATACACCCGTGCCTCGGAAAGTACGTTAAGCCGTTGGCCCTGCGCCTGAGAGAAGAAGTAGACACTTAAGAGAGATGTGAATCTCATCATTCTCATATCAGATGCTAAGTTTTTGCTCGTTAAACGTTCTGAATGTGTCAAAGAACAACGGTTTCCGTCGAGATACATCTATATGCATTTTATGATAATTCCACAGCGTTTAACTGTTAATTTATCGTTCATCACGCATTTATAGAGGGAGGTAATTGTTGTATCTACTTAGGAGACGGATGGTGTTTTATCTTAAATAGATTTATATGTTCCTATATTGTATTTAAGCCCCGTATTCATGGTTTACAAAAGTTACGCAATATGTTTTGTGTTGCTGGCAACACTATATGTGCAGCAGAGGACAGTTAAGGGAGAAGCGTCAGGGTATCCCGCGAAATTTTCTTACGCTTTTTGCAATTTGCAGATCAGTCAGAAAAATCGTAAGAATATTTGAATGTCGCAGACTACCTTAGCGTATCCCCCTTAGTATAGGCCAAGACTGCTTTGGTCTAGTTTTTTATTTTGTTTTAATTAGGGACTTTTATAACCGCAATATGACACGCATGACTTTCCCATCATACCCTAAACATATAATAATAACATATATGTTGCTATTGCATTACATTTGGGCCATGAACCCGAACAGACTCTTCGCATCATCACAATTTAGTTGAGAAAGAATTCTATGAAATGTACCTAAGTCGGTTCAACTTCAAGGCCCCAAACACATCATTTCTATCAGACTCATATCGAACACAGTCCATCAATAATAAGTGATGTAGGTCTTCCACAACTCCACACTCCACACAATTAGGAGAGTTCGTTTTTCTCATCATGAACGTCTAGTTGTCGCGATAGCGACTGCTGAGGATGGGGTCCTGGGTTCGATGCCTAAGTCAGGCAGTCTGATTGGGTTTTTCAATAAAGTAATTCTCAGTGCCAGGCCGTAGTCTGGATGTGTGCCCGGTAAATGGCTATTGATTTGCACCCATGGGCGACTTTTTGATAAAATATTTAACTAAAGAAATTGCGGTCTGAGGAACCTCAGGGTAAGGTATTTATGCTCGTGCTTGTACACCTCTGCTTAACCTTTCGGAAGAAACAAGCGTGACGATAAGTTACCTACTATTCTGGCGGAGCACCAGGATCTAAACCACAAGTTCTCTTGTCTCAAGATGATCTGAAACGGATCTCCCGAGCTATCAGATTGAGAAAACTTAGAAACATGCAAATGCGATGGAAATGAGCGAAGATTACTGATTGTTATTGTTGAGCGATAATGGCGTACTGGACAATGCGACAGTGATAATGATGTGTGTGCCTTAATAACCGGCCAGCTTGACTCACTGGGCCAGTCGACCTGTGTCCTGCCGACGAGATGGGTGTCTACATGTGCCGTAAGTACCTACCTACATTATTTTTGATCTAAAACAGGACAAGCTTTTATATTTTTTAGGGTTCCGTACGTCCGAATGAAAAAACGGAACCCTTATGTGTCTGTCAGTCTGGCTGTCTGTCACAGCCAATTTACTCCGAATCTAATGGACCGACCAAGTTGAAATTTGGTACACATATTATTTTCTGTTACTTTTACGTTTTTTTGCAATTTGCAGGTTGTAGGTATGTTGATCTAAATATAATTCGCGGCTGTATCAAATATTTATTTAAGTACAGAATTATAATCATAAAAATCATCAATACAACTCTCTAAGTTCATATAATCTGATTGGATGATTATTTTTGAAATAATCATTTAGTCCTTTCCCCTTTTTCCTTCAATGTGGCACGCGAAATGCTAAAGTACTTAGAGTTTGACAAGTCCTCAACTTCAAATTATCAATTTAGAAACCGGGTGTTAGAAAATTATTTTACATTTTTGTAGGCTCGTTGGAAACAGACAAAAATTTTAAAAATAAACTTATTCCCCTAGGGGAAAATATGCTATTTTATCCCCCGCTCTGGTACGCTACAATGACGGACTTTTTGAGCAAGAGGAGTGAAAACAAAATTATTTAGTTCCAAGAGGCAAACGTACTATTTAATGGCATAAAGCTTAATCGCTCTGTTATATTAACCACAAAGAAAAACATAATTATATTGTCACAACAATTACAAGTTGACAATGGGACAAAAAATGGACTAATTATAGGATCGTCACACGCAACTATAGTTGAATACTGCAAACATATGATTAAAATCGATGGACAAACATTTTTTTTTTAATTATTTATTTTAACACTACCTACTTTTTCTTAAGAAATTGTTAAGTAAATCGATTATTTTAATGACTAAGCGCTTTCACCCACATGGAACTGAGGTTGTTTTTTTCCGGCACTTAAGGTTTCGTTAGTATAATTACAACTACAAGCTACTCTTTCGTATAAGTGTGCGGACGGGATGGCCGGACCGCCTCGCCTGGCGGGAGCGTCAGTTGCTCGCCCGCGTGATCATTCGCCCTATAATTTTATGTCACTTCATCTCATTAATTTAAATTTCAAATTTTGGCTTAAGTGATCATGGAACAGGGAAAGGGTTAAATTATGTAAGGAAGCTCTAGCATGAGGTGAAAACACGTTGTTTTGATACACTTTCATAACTACCTACAGTTGTGTTCGTCGCGTTGGCTGCGTGTGCGCATGCCATCGACATCTGCATCCTGAGCGCTGCTAACGTTAAGGCGAAACTGGAAAACAACCCCTTGGGAGGATTCAACATCTTATTGGAAAGAAGTGAGTGCAACTAATTATTTCTGTTGAGTAAATGAAACAATTCTATTGGATTTTGTCCACCCCTAGTTCATTCACAGCCCGCTCATTGTCCATTTTTACAAGTTATGCCCAAAAGTTGCTTTGGACACTACCCGTACCATATTTATTTATATTTTTTATAAAAGACATGTCTCCCTAACTTACAAAAAAAAAACTCCGAATCGCCAAATTACAGCAACTCAGCGAGTAGATTACCAACTGTGGGGTCAAACCACGTTGTTAATAGCATTTGATCTTATAGCACAACAAAATGCTCAATATAATATAGCGTATTCTGATTATTTACCCAGGTTTTAAGAGATAGTTTTTTAAGATTATTTTTCTAAAGAGCATCTTCATACTCAAATGATGCCGCATAGCAGAAGGTGCAGCATTCAATGTTTAATGTGAAACCACATTTCCTTTCTCCAGAGGGCCTATCAGAAGTAATAGCCGTGGTTGGTCGCCGCACCGGGGCTATCAAAGATGTGGTACAAGACGGCGACGTGGTCATCCAGTTCGCCAACGACACCACTGTCAGGATCAGCAGCGAGGAGATTGTGGGAGACCGGCACGGGTACATCATCACCTTCACATGGGAGGCGCCTAAGGGAGTCGGGCTGGAGGACTGTGTCAATCTTGGTAAGATTACTATAAAAGTGCATGATAATTTTCTAGGTTTCCAAAACGTTTTGTTTCAGGGTACAAGAGGCCTGATTGCGTAACTCACTATCAGTAGGAATCGGTTTCATTTTGACAGTTCAACAACATTCATTTAACGAATGAATTAATGATATATTTATTTGCAAGAATATAGTTAGTTAACATAAGTTCTTAAGATCTATTGGTTTCACTATATTCGGCATTTCAGCCGTGCAAATATTTAGACTTTACATCTTGGTTATACTTATAGCATGCATTACACATTTAGTAAGTACACACAGTAGTAATTAGCAATAACATACATTGCGTTATTTACGTTGTTGAGCAGAAGAATTTCTCGAGCATATGAAGCAATGGATTACAAATCTGCTTCAAAATCATTCAGAATCCACTAACGAATTAATCGCAAGGTCCAAACGGTTTGAGATCTGACAAATCCATACTTAATATTATAAATGTGAAAGTAACTCTGTCTGTCCGTTTGTTACGTTTTCACGCCTAAACCGCTGAACCGATCGATTCAATCGTGAATTCGATCGTGATGAAATTTGGCAGAGATATAGCCTGGGATATGGAGAAGGACCTAATAGGCTACTTTTTACGTGATAACCGACATCCACCGCGGTTGGAGCCGTGGGCAAAAGCTAGTTCTGTAATAAATATAATAACAGACTTTGTTCGAGTTACGAATAAAACTGTTCAGATAGGTAATAATATGGAAGTTATAATTACCTATGTCATCAAATCTACTTTGATTTTCCATAATATTTATTAACTTTACTACAACTATGATCGAACTAATTTTGAACGGTGCCAGCTAGTCTATTTTTATACTAAAGACCTTGTTTATAGGTTCAAACCACTGGTACGGCGGGCCGCAACAGAAACGTCAATACTGGCCAATAGAGCGTCTCGTCTTACCGAACTATTCCTACATCACAAAGGAGGCCGACAACTGCGGCGTGGCTGAGCCCTACTGGCTCAACTCCGAAGGCATCTTCTACTACTTCGACAAAAAGGTTCCCTTATTCGTAGACCAGAACGACTTGGAGAAGAACGCTGCATGCTTCATAGCACAAATAAAATCTCCATACTCAAACAAAAGAGACAAAACTGACCTGATTTACGCGATAGGGATCTTCGAAGATGTACGACAAGCCCACGAGTATGCGGTCGAAAAGTATTTGGAGAAGCCCACAGGGATTCCTGATGAGAGGATGATCACTTACCCAGTTTGGTCGACCTGGGCAAGGTATAAGCGAGATGTGAACCACAACACAGTGCTGGAATTCGCTGATGAAATCACCAGTAATGGGTTCCCGAACAGCCAGCTAGAGATCGATGATTTATGGGAGACTTGCTACGGATCACAGACGGTGGATCTTCGTAGGTTCCCGAACATGAGAAATACGGTGGATATTTTGAGGACGAAAGGGTATAGAGTGACGTTGTGGACGCATCCGTTTATTAATAAAGGATGCGAGCCGTGGTATTCGGAAGCTAAAGCTAACGGGTAAGTTTGAACCAATATATTAAAAGTAAAAAATATTAAAAATTCAAGACCAAAGGCTCATTTTAAGATTGCTAATATCATGAAGCACCCAATATCATAACGTTAAGACGTAAAAACTTTTCAAAATGTGACCAAATATTTTTGCCGCTCAGCTTCCTGGTATCCTCTGAATACGGTTCAGTGGAAACAAGCTGGTGGAACGACAACGAGACGACTACGTCATACATCGACTTCACAAATCCGGCTGCGAGGCAGTGGTACCTGGACAGACTGCATTTCCTCCAGAACACCTCTGGAGTGGACAGTTTTAAGTTCGATGGTGGAGAATCCAGCTGGTCGCCACAAGTAAGTTAAACCACAGAATACATAATAGTACTGACGTATCCACTTAGTTACAGATTTTTTGAGTTGATAAAGGAAACAGTAGCCTTATTCCAAAGATGACCGATTTAAACCGCTATCAAACTTAGTACATACGTACTACTGCGGACAGCCGAATCGGCTCACTTTCAAAACAAAATCCCGTGCTCACGGTGCCCCCATCTATTTACCTCCCCATTTTTGCATCGACCGATAAAACAAAAATACATAGGAATCACTTGTTTAAATAAATTTCACAGCCTCTGTTACATAGATCATAGATGTCTGACCATAATTTTTCGACCAATAAGAATAGAACAATAAAAGACCCAAGGACGAGAAACCGACCGAGGGCCTAGCGCGGAAAGCAGATATAGTTCTCACGGTGGTCCGATTCGGCTGTCCGCGATAATAAATAAACTCACGCCTTCTTCCCATGGGGGAGGCAGAAACTATAGAACGCCACTGGCCACGCTCCTTACATACTCCTTATGCTTCGTTTACATTCATACATCTGGTCATACACGTATTGCGAATGCTACGCAACTGACCTTTCTGAAGAACATCACCAATTCGGTCACTATATTATAATTATGTACTCCTAGGGCATCCCTTCCAAAAGTTAGTATTTCTCAAATAAATCCACCTGAAAACATACTGCTTAAATAAGGAATATCACAGGTGGGGCAGACTTTATGAGGCGAAGCCGGAAAAAAACATAAATAACTTTAGTTTTACATTTACGCTTTTCAATGTCTCAGATCCCAGTTCTAAAAGGTGATATCAGAGACCAGCCAGGAGTGATATCAGCTGACTACGTGAGGACTGTCGCTCAGTTTGGACCACTTGTAGAAGTCAGAGTTGGATACAGGTACGTTCTCGTATCGGTGCAACCTCTATTATCCACTGAAAATCAGCGCTATGCTGTGGGTCGCCCATAGCACAGCATCATGTTGAGTGGAAGCCTTCTTGTCACAGTCATGACGTGCAGCTGCCGAATATTTCGGTTTTGTGTTTCAATACATATTTTAAAACATGCTTAAAGCCAATGACTTCCACATTATTATTCTCTCTCTTAATGAAACATATTCTTCTCATGTTCAATCCAAACACCAGTTAATCACACCAACACATTGTCTTCAGAACTCAAGACCTGCCAGTCTTCATCCGCATGATAGACAAGGACACCTACTGGACCTACGAGAACGGTCTCCCGACCCTCATCACCACGTTACTCCAGATGAACATGAACGGGTACCCATTAGTGCTTCCCGACATGATTGGAGGGAACGGGTACAACGAGCCGCCAACCAAGGAGCTGTTCATTCGCTGGCTGCAGGCTAACACCTTCATGCCTAGTATGCAGTTCTCTTATGTACCCTGGGAGTTTGATAATGAGGTTAGTTTTTGACGGATTGTTTTTCTAGAGGTGACACTTGTGCTATTAATCCGAAACATTTTCCTACTTCACTTGTTTTTTTCTATCAGTCGAAATTTTGAGCTCTATTTTCTTCTTATTTTCTCTTATATAAGTTTGCTTGAGGCTCATCCAACCGTAAAAACACATTATTGTTTAGTTTCCAGTTAGATCAAATTTAATTTTATCCTCCTATTTGAAGAAGTCTAGATTCTTTAAAACAAAACCAACTTACACTTACCTACAGTTGACTGTACATCGAGCTTTAGACTTGTAGAGTATTATCTCTATACATATTTGACAGTCTCTTTCTAAGCTCGAAGGGTTTATCGCCATCTCCCCATGAACAGACGGTGGCCATAAGCAAGAGGTACGTCGAGCTGCACGCGCAGTACGCGCCGGCTATCATCGCGGCGTGCCGACGCGCGGTCGCGGTCGGCGCGCCGGTCAACCCGCCCGTCTGGTGGATAGCGCCCAATGATACTGAAGCACATGATATTTCTGATGGTAAGTGAAACTTGTCACACCAATTTTTCTAAAGTAAGATAGAAAAGGACATAGCTTTGCCTGTGCTATCCGACCAAATAGACAACTGGGTTAAATGCATGCAGCCCACCCGGCAAGTTCGACCTGGTTGGCTGGACCCATGGTCGCAGGTTCAAAACTATCCAATATGTCTGCATGAAGTCACAATTGACAGTTGACAAATTCCTCTGGTAGACCTGCGTTAGTGTATACCCCACTATCTAATCTGCCCCAGAGCGGGCAAAATTTGCGATGGAATTCCAACGAAAAAAAATTGGTTGTCTGTAAAGTCGGTTTACGGGCGATAATTTTACGTAATGTACGTAACACGTAACATTACGTGCCTAAGCGTTCGGCTTGCGAACGCTTAGGCCGATCGTGCCCAGGGCTTGTTAACGTTACCAAATAACAAAATAATAACCGTTACGTAACGTTAAATTTCAATGTTATACCTACTAACGTTACAAAAATTTTACGTTACTTGATAACATTACCAATAATATAACGTTAATTAACATTAACAAAAATACGATAGCTAACGTTAGTTTAGCTACGTTGCCGTTCTGTGGATAAGAATCAGGCAGATTCAGGCAACGTTTTGATCGGCACGGCATCAGAGAAGCGCGAGGGCGGGCTTCCGCCGCGCCGCACGCCTCAGGCCCCACTACTTACATCTCACCCGTTTAAAATAACGATAAAATTAATAGTCGCATAAATAACGTTAAATCGATTACCGTTATTTTAATAATAACGTTAACTCTGTCAATACAAGGTAACGTTATGAAAATTTACCGGTATTTAAAGCCCTGATCGTGCCTCTCTATCGCTTGTTCCGCGCTCTTGCTTGCACACTCGGCTCAGGCGGAACGTGACAATGAGTCATACTTTTTCGTGCGTGCAGCCGGCGTTCATCAATTTTATAAGACGTTATCACGTCAAAAACACAGTTCCAGTGCATCCTGATTTAACTTACATGTAAATGGTCGCGTGACGCCTGTGTTTACCAGTACAATGAACTGTCGCGACATTGTGCAGAAATAATTATCCTTCATCTCAACACTCGAGTAACTATGTAGTAGTAGATGATAAGTAATTGCTGTCGATGATTTTTAATTGAGCTGAAATACATACTTACTACAAAAAATATCTACATAATTAAAACGACAAATTATAATTTGACGTCACGCTTACGTAGTAACTAACAATTGACTTGACTGGCTTAACAAATAGGCTTAGCATACAAATTATTGTTATAATATTAGTGTCTATTTATGCACCGATAATACTGGAACAAATTTAACATAATAAGTCTTTAAATTTGTAACTATAGTGGGAGGCAATTCAGAAAACTGATGATAACAAAATCGGCGGATACTGTTTGGTGTTGCAGCTACACATCAACATCCAAAACTTTATTACACCACTCGATAACTAAAGGATCAAAGAATTTGTGATGACTGTGATGCTTCACGCGCGGCGGAGGGGGTAGCGCCGTCATTTTGAGGTCGTTACGCTTCGTCACAAAAATTCCGTGTAGTATAAATTTTGTCTCGGAGAAGCTACGACGTTCGATTGAAGTTCAATCGTCAGCTGACGTCAAGATCTATTCATTGCGTATATAAAACATTAGTGTGAAATAGTTATAGTGAATATACATAATTATACATGGACTCAAATATTAAAAAAAAATATATCGATTTAATACCATGTCGGCCTATACTCGTCAAAAAGCCGAATCAAAATAATAGAGATCGTATACGGTTGGAAAGGGCTTATCAAGAGCAATCCAGTGTCATATGACAGAGTGAAGCGGCGCAGGGAACGTAAAAGAATGAAGGCGTCCGAGCGTATCAACGACAGCGCTAGTACATCTCCAGACGTACACGTATTCACATAAAACACACGGCCGTGTCCACGACACAGCCATACCCTGATTTTTTTTTGGAAGGGTTATGGTGAATTTCATCAATTAAACTGAAGGGTGAAATTGAAACTTCATTGGTGATAGTCACCCTTAGTGTGCGTGTGTTATAATAGTAGTTTCCCTTCTCCAGAATACCTTCTTGGCGAAAATATCCTAGTAGCCCCGGTGATTGAACGCGGTGCTCGCGAGCGCGACGTGTACCTGCCGGCCGGCAGCTGGCTGCAGCAGGGCGACCCGACCAGACCCGTGCAGGGCGGCAACTGGCTGCGGAACTACCCAGCCCCGTTGGACACCTTGCCTTACTTTATTAAAGTTCAATAATAAACCACAAACAGCATAACTGGCGAAATATGGGTGAACTATAGGAACAACTCTGCCTAACCCATCGGTGAATATAGGAGTAATGTTTTGTTATGTATTCTATACTTGAAATCAGAATCTCAAATAATTATACATTTTTGAACAGTGAACTCAATGTCATACGTGATAAAGTTCAAATTACATTGCAACAAAAAAAATTGGACCTTTTTTTACTACAAATTGAATAGTCACCCAAAAATCATTTCGAGCACATAGCACTAAAGTAGATAGTTGAGCAAGTGGCGATAATATATAAGCTATCTCAGTTCATGTATTGAAGTATAGGTACCTACGTAATAATTAATGCCTACCTGCGTTACGCACAAGCAACTGCACAATAAACACTGTATTTCAATTGTTTTGCGTTGTATATATCATAAATCCATCGAAACATAAAACAAAGCAGAATATAATAATTACTAATATTATGCATAAACGATTTTTTTGTAAATAGTTTTTAAGCCTGAATACAAATATAGTGATATTTATTTTGACGTGTTATTGTTTAACCATATTTTCTACAATCTCCCGATATTTCGACGCTCAAGAACACCTGAAGAGCAATTCGATATCTGTGTCATTGTTTGTACATATTTGCACTCTATGCCACTAATAATAAAAAACAATACTCAATGTCATCAGAAAAGACCGGTTTGTTAATAAAAGCTAGCTTTATACTTAAAATTAATCTTTATTTCTTTTAAAACATTATTTTAATTAACAGTAATATCTTTAACAAGTCCGTCGCCTAATATTCTGAAGTCTTCTGCCAAAGCTTCAATGTTCACTTTGTATTTCGTTTCACCCTTTGAAGTGTATGGCTTGAGCGCGTTCGCGTTTATTAACTGAAAAGAAAAGAAAAAATACAAATAATAAATAAATATATTCACTTTTGATTACGGTTTCATTCGAATCTTTGGAGAACTCTTTCGCGGGTGTATTCCCGCTGTCCCCACCGCCCGTGTGTCCCCATTAATGATAATTCACATAAAATGCGGGAAAAAAAGGTTAAAATTTACTTCCTTTTTACTTTAGTACTGATTTTTTAATTGTTATTTCTAAAATCAGTACTTAAAAGAAAATGGAAACTTTTTTTTTGCCTTTTTATGTGAATTACCATAAATAGGGACACGGGCGATGGGGACAGCGGTAATACACCCTTTCGTGTACCCGATTGAGGAGCAAATCTATACAAATAAATACAATTGAAGTGTCTATTTGTAATGTCAAAATAACAGCTTTTTAGTATATGAAAGTTTATACGGTACTTATAACAAAAAAACTGGTTTTTTTTTGTGTCTGTCTGTCTGTTTGTTCCGGATAATCTCCGAAACAGCTGGACCGATTTTAACGGGACTTTCACTGGCAGATAGTTGATGTTATAAGGAGTAATTTAGGCTTACTAATTTTATTTTGCGCGTGGCTTTTTTCTAAAATAAAAGACAAGCCACGCGGGCATAGCCGCGGGCAGCAGCTGATATCTTCACATTTATAATATTGGTAAGGATGATAATAGCCTGCAACTAACCCACTGGAAGACAAAGGTTTCTGTTACATTCATTGCTTTTTACGAGTAGCCCATCGGTCTACGAGTGCAACTGTGTCTGCGCACACGCTTGTGCACTATAATATCTCTCGCGCCGAAGGCTGGTCACCGCTGAGATTGGCCGCCATGAACGAAATACGGTCTGGAGGACTGTTATTACTACGAGTCAGGCCTTAGATTTTATGAATGAAAAATTTACCTAAATATTTGACATTATTATCCTTGACCTTATTGAGTTTTGAATTATATAATTAATCTCTTTTACAACTATTGTTCAGTTTATTTAAATTATTTGTAATTCTAATTCTAATAATGAATTACTTAATTTTGATGTAATGATGACCCATAATTTTACAAACCATATTTGTACGCCGGAAACGGCAGAATATTATGATCGTATTACATAATGAACCTAACAACTTTGTACAATATTCTGACAAATAAATGCATTCTATTCTATTCTATTCTTAACTTCAGGTTCTTTAACATGAACAAAAATAAAATCAGAAAAACTTATTTCATTATTACGAAATTGAAAAAAATAAAATATACACAATTATGTATGGTACCCAGCACATCAGGTTATACGAAACTTACAAATTACTCTAAACGATTTTAAACCTTAAAATATTGATGGTTAAGTTCAAAACTGAATGCGAAAATTTGACTGTGGTAACTTGATGTGCTGGCGACTGTACTTGCCAGGTTTTAAACCCGCAACTTGGTATTAAACTTCCACGCGACGAAAATGATGTTATTATTTAAAACTATACTCGTAAACATGTTTTGGGCTAAGGTACCTTAGATAGATTAAACAAAGTTCAGTTTCAATTGGTAGTAAAATAGCTTTACGACAATAAGACAATCTAAAATCAACTTTGTGTTCATGTTCTTAAAATTGAAATTCGTCTGTTAGTTTCTTGAAAATTGATAAAAATTACCATTTGCTATAAAAATACATCTTTTCAAACCTTGAGACAATTCATTTAACTACCCATCTACTTACTATAACTTTTTATTATTAGTGGACTAGCTGATGCCCGCGGCTTCGCCCGCGTGGATGTCGGTTATCGCGACCAAAAGTAATCATGAAATTTTGATCCCGTTCCCGCAACCCATGGGACAGGTTCCCATGGGTTGCGGGAACGGGATCAAAATTTCCAGGGATAAAAAGTATCCTATGTCTTATTCCAGGCTATAATCTATGCCTGTACCAAATTTCAGCCAGATCCGTTCCAGACGGCTTATTTTTTTCCGACACCTCCAACAAATATTATTATATTTTAGCCAATGTACACAAAAACTTAAGAAATTATATACTAAAACCTTCCTCGAGAACCACGCTATCTATTAGTGAAAATAGTATGAAAATCGGTGCAGCAGTTTTTAAGTTTATCGCGAACAGACAAATGCGGCGGAGGACTTTGTTGTATAATATGTAGTGATAGATCTCATAAATCCTTATCACGATAACATACCTGAAACTCCCTGTCGTCTTTGATGTCAGGTTTCCACAGCACAGCGATTACCTCTCCTCCGTACAGATCGTGGAAGAACAGGGCGAAGTCACCGTAAGCACTCTGAAATGAAAATCAGAATGCCAATTCTCGTACTTAAAAAAAGGTTTTAGTTACAACCTCATTTCAGCGGTATTCAATGTCACAAAAAATTTGAAAAATGTAGGTAAATTAGAGGTTCTTTTGACAGCTTGAGAATGAGAATAAATAAAACGCGAACGTTCTTAAAAATACAGCTCTCTTTTTATCTTTGTTAACCCATAATACAGTCAGCATCGAAAGTGTTTTTTTTTTTTTTAACATAACTAAACACAAATATATAAAAGTGTATCGGCATCCACAACACCACATGCGAACTACGCATCAAAGACCTGACGTCACAAATACTGCATCGCGCAATCAGAGTTTTTTATTATTATTAAACTAGGGCATCTCAGAGTGTAACCACGACGGGTTTCTACCTTTAATAGGACTTTCCTGTGGTTGCCTTAAGCTCCTAACGATGCTTAATGCCTCCAGCCAGGGCGTAAAAACTATAAACTAAACGACAGCTGCTCGCTAAGGGCACCCCCTGTGGGGTACGAACCTCGGCTTAGGGCAAAGTCGGAGAGAGGATGGCAAGGGACCGTCGGTGGCTGGATAAAATCAGGGTTATGATTATTATCAGGGGAATCTAAAGCTACAGGCTCAGCTATAGCGCGTGCTGGCGCTTCACTTACAAGCAAGGGTCGGGGAGGAAGATGATTATGATGAGTGAAATAGCTAAATAACAAATTTCCCTGACTTTACTAAAAAACCATTTTAAAAGGACATCTTTCACTTTAAAAACTGTCTACTCACCCTCAGCTCTTCCAAGTACTTCGCCACCGGATGGAACTCAACGACAGGTATCATTTCTTCCGTGGGCTTGTCTGGCAGGCGCTGCAGCTTGGGCACACTGTCCACTCGCTCAGACGAGTGCGGGACTAGCGCGGCATGTAAGTGAATGAGCACGTTGAAGCCCGCGTAGGACGGGATGAACATGCCCTGGAAATAAGGAATTTAATGTCAGACCCTCAGTGATAAATAAAAAAGAACCTGAGAGGTTACATAGCGGTGTAACAGAATTACAATTCCGCCATGTCAACATCTCGCACTAAATTGGATTATACGAGTACATGTCAAAAGGTTAAGCAGGTTAAGTGATTTGCTTTTTTTAGTTCATTTTCTCATTGTAGTTTTTTAAGTTCAAGTATTTACAGTTAATAAATTGAGCATAATATTAACATACATATATTATATTTTATTATTAATAATACAATTTTTAGTAATGATTTTTATTTATATGCTTGGTTGACGCTTTTACGCAGATTTTTCATTTCTATCCTATACTAATATAAATTTAAATTTAACATAGGTAAAATTAAAGTTTGTATGTCGGGGGTAATCTTCAGAACCACTGTTCCGATTCCGAAAATTCTTTAATTGATAGAAAGCTACGCTATTGCTGAGTGTCATAGGCAAACACGCGGACGAAGTCGCGGGCAGAAGCTAGTATTAAATAAGTGGAAACTTGCAATTGGCCATCTTTTACATAATGTTACTGCATACTCAAATTTACTAGCTGTTAAAATCGCGACAATCTAAGAAGTCGGATTTGACGTTTCTCATTCTACATGCCGCGATAACTTTGTATGAACGTCTACGTAAGAAATCGAAAAATCAAATTCACAATCCTCATTAATTACTATGTTACCCATACACTATAACAATGAGTATAATTCGTAAGCACCAAGTTTCATTTTATGTTGGTAAAATTTAATTTACTCAAAAACACGAATGAATCGTTGATTAATATTCGGACTTGACGTCAGTACAATGTCATGTCTTTGGGTTCGTTGCGGTAGAGTTGTGGCCGTTGCCGTTTTTTTGACCGAATAAAATAGATGTTCTGAAAAATCGATTCTTTTACAAACATTATTACATTTACAAATTTAGTGAATTTATTTATTTACCCGACCCAACCACACTTATTTATTGTTATTTTTATTCTTGACTAGTGACTCGCCCCGGCTTTGCAGTGGCGTGCCTGGCTTGCCTCTAGGTACGCCACTGGTGCATAATATACAATGTATGTATAAATAAACCTTGCGGAAGAATTCAGTATATCGCGTATTAGTTTGTCTTGGTTTGGCTTTGAAACTCACCCAAATAAACTTAATTGGGATTTATGTAATAACTGTTAAATATTACAAATTCGTATGTGCAATGAAACAATATGACTCGAGAATCAGTTTTAAATAATGTAGATAAATTGTCGATTACAAAGTCTAAGTATGATAAATCGATATGACTCGAGAATCGGTTTTAAAGCAACCGATTTTTTTTCCCATCACACAACGTATTTTAATTTTTATAGCTATCAAATCCGACTTCTAAGATTGTCACGAATATACATAGTTCTCTTAAAATTAATTAAAATAAAATTTCATGTGTATGGATGATTAATAAAATGGGAACATGAGATATTGCAAGTTTGTAGACATCGGCGATGCTGTAAGCGTTTGCAGGTTCATAGGTTCACATTAGGGGGTTCCCATTAAAAGGGGGGCTTTCGTTCTGATGTCTTGTGAATACTTTTTTCCCCATTCAGATTACACTCACATTCATTCACAGGGGCATATTTTACCCCTTTTAAGAAGGGTGTAGCCCTCCCTTAACTACTACACTTACCAATATATTATCCTTATGTCCCACCATGACGGCTTCATCCAGGTACTTGAGCGCACTAGCCGCCAGTACTCGCGCCCTAGCTAGCACGTGCGTGGACGGGGCAGCACTGCTCCAAACTGAAGGCATGGGACCGTCGTATGCAGTCACTATGCGCATGCAAGGCGCCGACTCTGGGTCAGCACTGAACTTTTGTTCCAGTTGAGTTATTTCTTCGTCTGAAATGAAAGTAAACAAGTTTTTAATTCTTGGGCGTTTCAATATAGACTAGTTTTGGACTAGACAAAATCAAACCGGTTCCTAATTCAAGTATATAATTTATTATTTTATGACATTAATACTACATTCCGCTTAAACTCACACAATGAATCATTATTTGTTAAAATGTCTATTATAATTTTTTATATAATAACTATTTAATATCTATACAATTTCATAATTCTTAATTTTTATTTAAATACCTATACGAAATCTACCCAAAACTAAAAAAATATGAAAATCATACGATTTGTTAGTAATAAAAACCTCAACCATTTAAGCAAAGGGGGGTCACCTAATAGCAGTTACTGACTGTAACATCGTCTTCACATACATACAAATTCAATTATACAAAAATTTTGTACAACATTATAACAAAGCAATTAAAGAGTTTCTTGTCCATTCTTCTCCATATGAAACTACCTTTTGGAAGAGGCAACTAGAATCAGTTCGATTTTCTTGTGTATTTTGGCATTCAAAAGTGCCTTTAATGTACATAATTGAAAAAAAAAAAATTGACTTCACGATTAACTGCAGAGACACATGCACGAAACAGAGCGGAAGTATGCTGGAAGCCTACTTCTAATTAGCCTTTTTGGAACCTAGTATCCATTTAAACCAGCTGTATTGTATGATGGCCCCTATGACAGCTTACAAATTTATTTATTTATTTCTTTGATCACCTACAGAGGCTACACAATTACAAATACAAGTGTGCGCCTCCAATTATAGGAGACCACATCATTTACTTAATATCTATGTAGGTACAACAGGTTTGACAAGAATGAAAACATTAAAATAAATCTATACTCCATTTATGTTGGCGACCAGCAACTAACCTTTTTTAATATTTCTTTTTATTTCTTTTACTCAATTTATGTTTTGTTTTAATACGTCACTTCTGGTAAAAAATATCTTCGAAATCAATGAATTTTATTTCATCCTCATCTTCAACATTGGTGTCAGAAGCAAACGGCAACTTTGAAAATGCCCATCACAAGATCACAGACGCAGGCCGCCATGGCGGAGACGGGTACACCAGGTATCGTTCCAACAGGCGCTCCTCAGGAGGGCGGAGCCTCCACAGACGGCGCCATCGCGCCGGCCCCGCCCTGCGCCAACCCTAACGAGACCTTACCACCCACCAGCAGGACCTCGTCAAGCATCGTGCCACAGAGCGCTCGGTCAGGTCGCTCTAGCAGCACGTTAAAAGCACAAATCCTGACCGCAAAAGCGGAACACGCTCGTCGGCTTGCAAATGTCCAAGTCGAGCGCGACCGCGCCCAAGCGGAGCGCGACCGCGCCCAAGCGGAGCGCGACCGCGCCCAAGCGGAGCGTGAAAACGCCGTTGCAGAGTTAGAACTGCAGGCGAAGCTGGCCGCAATTCAAGCAAATTCATTACATGGAGGATCTCGCCACTCAGGCAACTCCCACGGCTCCCAATCTCAGCACAGAGTCGAAAATTGGTTAGCTCAATCATTTAATACATTTCCTAAGCAAGATAATAAAGCACATTCATTTGTCGACAGGCGGGCGAACGAGCCAAGGTTTTCTAGCGTTGTTCCGCAGGCCCTGCCACTTTCGTCGCCTGCCACGGCCTATGGTGATGGTCCAGCGATAGTGTCGCATCCTGTCTTTGACGTTCTGGACCATACTCCGACGTACTCAGTTCCGGCCTGTGCCGTGACGCGCCCTGTCCACACCTGTGCTCCTCCACATCAGGCTCCTGCTCACCCGCCTACGCATCCGGTCCTCGCCACTACATCGAAGAACCCAGTCCCCTGTGTCTGTACGCTCCCTGTGGGCGCGTACTCATCAGTTGAGCCGGCTGAACACACACCACACGCACTAGGTTTAGGCACACTTGCTAAAGATAACAATTGTTGTTGCTACAAAAATAAAAATCATAGCCCCGATCTAGGTACATCATTTAATCAGCTGGTCAACGCAATTACAGGCACAGGGAAGAAGACAACAAAGGTTTGTGATATCATTAAGTTTGATGGTCACGTCGCGGATTGGTTCCACTTCAAGAAATCCTACGAACAATCCAAGGTACACTTTTCTCCTAGCGACAATATCACACGACTTAGCGCGGCGCTGCACGGAGCTGCTAAAGAAGCAGTCTCTATCAGACTGATATCAGCTGACGACCCGGAGCAGATTGTCCAAGCGCTAGAGAGCAGGTTCGCTCAGCCAGAAGTTATCGTACTACACCAGATCTCTTTGGTAAGAGCCCTTCCTAAAATTAGTATACACGAGTCTGCGCAAGAGCTGAACATCTTTGCCTGTCGCATCCGCAACTGCGTCGAAAGCATCCGCTTGTTGGATCTGCGCGAGCATCTCGCTTCACCAGACCTCCTCAACATCATCATAGGTAAATTGACTCCACTCCTCAGATCTAAATGGAGAGACTTTGCATCACCAAGGGTTGGCTCTGGTAAATTTAAATTAGAAATTTTGGCAGATTTTCTCGAAATTGAGGCCAAATTACAAATTAAATTTGATATTGTAATTCCAGAGCCGACACTTAACAAAAGTCAAAGTCAACCCGTCAAAACATTAAGAGACAAAATTTACGCAATTGCGACAACGTCAAACACGTCAAAGCCAAAAAGTATTTGTTTATGCCAGTACTGTCATGACGGTAAACACGAGGTTTGCGATTGTGAAGGTTTTAAATCTCTGTCTCTGGACGATCGGTGGCAATGGGTGATGGAGAACAAGGTTTGCCGTAGATGTCTAAAAAAAGGTTCGCACCAATATCGTCACTGCAAGAAGAAGTGCGGGTTCAATGGTTGTCCGGTTGAGAAGCGACACCACACTCTCTTGCATAGAGCCCAACCTGTGTCGACAGCCCATGTTGAGGTACACTCAGCCGCGGAAATCGCCGACCCCAAGGTGCAGAAGCCAAGCGCGTCGAAGGACGAACAACGGTCTGTAACCGTAGCCCACAACTCTGCTCCACTAAACTCATCTTGCTTTAAGCCACTCCTAAAGGTTATAGCAGTCACTATTTCTGGACCCCTGGGGAGCGTTAACACGTATGCCCTTCTTGACGATGGGAGTTCCGTGACTTTGTTAGACCAATCCGTGGCAGACTCGGTGGGAGCTGAGGGCCCTAGGTTTAAGTTGAATATTGACTGCATTGGCGGATTGAGTACGCAGGCCGACGTCAGTTACGTTAACATTAAAGTAAAGGGTCTTCATGGTGCGGACAATTTTGACATCAAAGCGCGATCCATTCCCAACTTGGGCATCAATAGGCAGTCTGCACGTTTAGAAGACGTCACCAGGTACGATTATTTATCTGATTTATTGACCGTTTTGTGTTATGATGATGCGAAGCCCATGTTGTTGATAGGTGCGGACAATTGGCACGTGTCACTTCCTTCTGTGATCCGCCACGGCACCCGTGAACAACCCGCGGCCGCTCACACTGCGCTAGGGTGGGTTCTATATGGACATATCTCTGGCAGGTCGAACGCTATCTCATCCATTAACCATATCTCTGAAGCTGTCGACAACGATTCTTCGTTGGATAATTTCATCAAGGAATACTTTCGACTAGACTCTATAGGGATAACGAAGGTAAGCCATCGTAGTGCTAGCGAACAACGTGCTTTAAAAATTCTAGAGGAGACCACCAAGCGCCTAGATTCTAACAGGTACGAAACGGGCCTATTATGGCGCGATAATATCACTACCGTCCCTAAATCACGTGACCTGGCCTTATCTAGATTTGCTAACCTCGAGCGCAAGATGGCTAAGGATGTTGCGTATGCCGATGCCTACAAGCAAAATATACAAGGTATGATTAACAAAGGGTACGCTGAATTATGTTCGGGTCCACCGTCAGGTAACATCCCGTGGTATCTTCCACACTTTGGAGTTATCCACCCACACAAAAAGAAGCTGCGAGTTGTCCATGACGCGGCGGCGAAGTACGCAGGTGTCAGCCTCAATTCGCTTCTACTAGCTGGACCCGATTTACTCCAACCGCTTCTTAGCATAGCTATGAGGTTTAGGGAAGGCCCGGTCGCCTTAACAGGAGATATCAGGGAGATGTTCCCGCAAATTAAAATAAGACCCGAGGATAGGGATTCCCAACGTTTTTTGTGGAGAGATAGTCCCGATTTACCGATTCAGGAATTCCGTATGTCCTCAATGATATTCGGCGCAGCGTCCAGCCCGTGTACCGCGCTATGGGTAAAAAACAAAAATGCTAGCCGATTTCAATCACAACACCCGGACGCTGTGCGGTCTATCGTCGAAGATCATTACATGGACGACTTCTTAGGGAGTTTTGACAGCGTCAGTGAGGCGGCACAGCGAGCCTTCGAAATATGGTCCATACATAAAGCGGCTTGCTTCGAGATGCGTTCTTGGGTTTCGAATTGCAAAGAAGCACTAGCGTTAATCCCTGCCGACTTACATGCGACAGACGCTATTACTGAGGTAAACTTAGGTCCGACGTCTCCCTCACAAATTCGCATATTAGGTCTTACATGGAATGTTAGTGAAGACAAACTTCATTTCGTTAAAACTCTTCCAAAGGTCCCTACTAAGTTTACTAAACGTTCAGTCTTATCTCTGCTGATGTCCATTTATGATCCTTCAGGTTTTTTGATTCCCGTTATTATGAAAGGCCGCGCACTTTTCCAGAAAACCTGGAAATTGGGCACCGATTGGGATCAGACTCTGCCGGCTAATTTGATCGAAGATTGGAAAAGTTGGTTGCTCGAAATTAAAAATTTAAACAAAAGTTCAATTCCTCGATGCTACTTTCGTGGTACCGGATGCATTAAAAATGCCCAACTTCATGTCTTTGCCGACGCCAGTGAACGCGCGTACGCCTGCGTGGCCTACTGGCGCTTCACAGGTGACGACGACAACGTAACTTTATCCCTGATAGGGGGAAAGGGTAGGCTGGCCCCTCTGAAACCCGTTTCAATCCCAAGATTGGAGCTCCAAGCCGCTCTGATCGCTTCGCGTTTCAGCGCCTATGTGATTGAAGCGCACAGACGAAAACCCGATCAAGTATATTTTTGGACAGATTCTCTAACCGTTCTGAAGTGGCTCCGTAGCGACGTTTGCACATTTAAAGCCTTTGTCGCGTTCCGGGTGGGAGAGATAACTGAGACAACGAAAATCCAAAGTTGGAAATACGTCCCCACTGCTTTAAATGTCGCAGACGACGCAACGCGAGACATTCACAATTTTACAACCTCATCGCGTTGGTTCACAGGACCAACATTTCTCTTGTCTCCACCCTCTGACTGGCCATGTGAACCAATGTGTCCCGTCCCTCCGGTGACCGAAGAACTGAAACGAGAATCGGAATCGGTGGGACTGATAGTGGCTTCACCGCGACAGCTACCTTTACCGGTAGTTGCGGATCACGAACGTTTTAGCAATTGGACCCGGTTGCTTCGTGCCACAGCACGAACCCATCAGTGTTTAGACAAGTTTCGATCAGTTTTGCGCCCAAATTCCAAATTTTCTCTAGACGCTCTTCGAGATACTCGCAACCTTTTTACCCTTACCGTTGAAGACCTCAACGTTGCCGAGGTTCACTTGTTTCGAAAAGTTCAACTAGATTCCTTCCCCGAGGATTTGATGCGCGTTCTAACAGCACGTTCCGTTTCGAGTGATAGTAGGCTTCGGAACCTTTCGCTTTTGCTCGGTGAAGACGGGCTCCTTCGTCTTTCTGGTCGCACTGCCGTCGCAGCTGAGCATGTAGAATCACGCCCGATTATCCTAGATGGCCGACATCCTATTGTCAAGCTACTGATAAGCTCCTATCACGCCAGGTACGCCCACGGACATAACGAGCTAGTGGTCAATGAAATGCGTCAGAGGTTCTACGTGCTAAGCCTCAGACCAGCCGTCAGAGGAACTTCGCAGAGATGTCAGTTTTGTCGCAATCGAAAGGCTAAGCCAGAATCACCACCTGAGGGAGACTTGCCAGATGCCAGATTAGCACATCACCAGCGCCCTTTCACCCACGTAGGGATTATTTTGGTCCTCTGAGCGTCTCTATTGGCAGACGCACCGCCAAGAGATGGATTGCACTTTTTACTTGCATGACGGTGCGAGCCGTGCATTTAGAGATCGTGGAGAGCTTATCGTCGGACTCCGCCCTGATGGCTCTGAGACGGTTCATCGCTAGAAGGGGATGCCCGACAAGGATTTATTCCGATAATGGGACTTCATTCGTCGGAGCAGCTAAGATGCTACCAGAGCTTTTCAATTTCTGCACAAATAGAAGAATAGAATGGCGATTCATCCCCCCTTCCGCACCATTTATGGGGGGTTGTTGGGAGCGGCTAGTCCGCTCGGTGAAGAGTGCTATCACGGTGACCTTAAAGGAAAGGACGCCCAAGGAGGAGGTATTAAACACCCTGCTCCTAGAGGCTGAGTCCATAATTAATTCAAGACCCCTGACACACGTCTCAGTGGATGCGGACGCGGAGTACGCCTTGACTCCCTTCACTTTTTTGATTGGAAACCCAAGCAACGAGCCACAGATTAATGAGTTTAACGACGCTGACTTGATCCGACGCGTAAGTTGGAGGAAGGCGCAGAGGCTGGCAGACCATTTTTGGCAGCGTTTTGTACGTGAGTACCTGCCCACGCTCACACCCAGGAGGCGGTTACAGGAGGCTCGTCAGTTAAAGGTGGGCGATCTAGTTTTTATCGCGGACGGCACGCTGCCAAGAAACCAATGGCCTCGAGGGCGAATCGCGGCAGTGCACCCTGGCAGGGACGGGGTAGTTAGAGTAGTGGACGTCGCAACGAAGGGGGGCGTGCTGCGTCGACCCACACGCAAGGTGGTTTTGCTGATCGCCGGCCAGTAAATTGGTGTTTTCACACCGTCGGGGGCCATGTTGGCGACCAGCAACTAACCTTTTTTAATATTTCTTTTTATTTCTTTTACTCAATTTATGTTTTGTTTTAATACGTCACTTCTGGTAAAAAATATCTTCGAAATCAATGAATTTTATTTCATCCTCATCTTCAACAATTTATTATAACATTAGACAAATAACTGTTCTCACCCTTTGGTTACTTCGATGTAAACGTTTAATAAACTCCGTTATTTCACGATAAATACAAAGCACTATAATCTATTTACCATTTACATTAAAAAAATTACTCTAAAGTGCAGTAATTTCAACAATATTACACAATAACTGTCGTTATTTATCCGTTATTTGTCTAATGCTATAGTAAATGGAGTATAAATACTAGAATAAAAAAATCATACAAAAAAAATCCATTGCTTATCCATATGATAATATTTGTTCTGTTTCCTTACATTTAGCAGTCAATATTAATGGAATTTGCGAGTGTGAGTGAGTTTTTGAGCGTGAAAACAATCGAAAATCAATAATAGTGCATTCTGATAAAAAGGACTATGTACCAAAAAGCTAACTATTCATCTTAAAAAAAAGACGTGACTTAAGGCCTAAATAGCCAGATCAATAAATAAAAATAAAAAACACTCAGTGCCGCCATTGTAGATTTTGAAAAAAGAAAAAGACGTGTGGCACTCGGGGACTGCTGCGGTAAAGCTATTGCATAGCATTTTGTATCAACTTATGCAATTATAATTATTTATTTATTTTATTTATGCAGTATTTCTTTTTTTTTATATTAATTCAAGTTTGGTGCAACACAGTGGACTGCGCATTCACTTGACATCTAGAAATGTATGATTATGTACTGTGTTGAGCAATAAACATTTGAATTTGAATTTGTTACACTTTTTGAGCGTGGTGACCGATAAGAAAGTAAAGTCAATCCATAATCGGCCCAGAACTTTGGAGAACCGTTTAAAAGTGGTTTTTAAACGGTTATATAAGCTATGAAGAACGTTAATGTTTAATGTTAATTCTAGCTAGGAGAATCATAAACACGAGTAAAATTATTGATTTATAAATAAATTGCTCACATACCTCAACAACCTTTCAAAAACTTTTGAATTACGATGCCTGCCATCTAGTGGATAAAACCGACAACAAAACACAACTGAAACCACCAACAGAGCAACGCTTGTCTCGATTACGAATCACAAGCCACGCCAATGTCACCTCTATTTAGTTAGTTCTACCTGCGATTACTAGATGGCGTTGCGTTGCGCGGTAAATCCACCACAGAGTCTCGTAGAGTCGTACAATACGACTAATCGCACGCACACAACGCCGTGTCGAAGACTGCCGAACTGAAACGACGTTAGACGATGCACGGCCTTCAAGCCACACCTCCGTGCCCGTCGGAGTGGGGAGCGTGAGGTTTTTTTGTTACGGAATGTCTGAATTCGGTCCCCGCGCTCAAGGCCCGCGATAGAAGCTATGCAATAGCTTAAAAACAAAATAAATAAGTGCTGAACGTCGTAAAAGTGTATAACTACGTAAACAAAGTCAAATACTATTCAAATATAAGCATAATAACAACTTTAAAATAGACGAAAGTGTTGAACCTAAAGTAATTTTAAATAAAAAAAGAGTGACAAACTGTTTTGACAGCGAAAAATTCCATGTACATGAGTCATTTCCAACCGTCTAGTCAAGTTTAAAAATTGTTCAACTGGAATGGTATCAACTATTTGGCAAGATTTAATTAAGTCATTGTAGCCTTGCGGTGCAACAGGGGAACTGAATGTATACTCGTAATCGACTCTGGTCGTGAGTTCAAACCCCACTATCAACAATTACTTTTTGTGACGATCATAATTTTATAAACTAATATTTATAAGAATAAAATACGCAGTACACAGAAAAAGGAACTGCCAGAAATTATTAGATCACTAGAGGGTACTGGGGCCCTATTATGAACTCTTATTTCCAGGCAGTTTACAGCGTAAACAGAACTGCCTTGCAATTTCGTATTATGACCTCGTTAAACAAGCCAGTCAGTGGTCACGTGACACCCTGGCCGACTTCTGCCCGAATATTGCCTGGCAATACCGTATTACGAACGTTCGTTTGACATTTCTTTTCATAAAACAACTTGTCAAAAAGTAACCTCACAATCCATTCAGTTTACGCTACTTCAGAGGAGCTTTTATTGAATTGTTTTGGGTTTATTTGCCGAAGTTACTAGAGTAATAAATAAATAACAAAAGAAAATATTATGTGCGACGAATATGAACTGTTTGAGTTCCTGGAAAGTGACTTTTCTGATCAAAATAACGAATCAATGAACCAAAGGAGACGACTTCGTGATCAAATTAAAGGCTCCTACAAAACAGGCGCGACACGCGACGCGACACAAAGGCACCGCTCGTCGCACGACACGCGGTTCCTTTGTGTCGCGTCGCGTGTCGCGCCTGTACTGAAGAGCCTTAATGCGTTCGACATGGATGATGTGCAATTCATTGAACAATATCAACTTAATCAAGTGAGGAGTTGGAGACGACTTCGTGATCAAATTAAAGGCTCCTTCAAACAGGCGCGACACGCGACGCGACACAAAGGCACCGCTCGTCGCACGACACGCGGTTTCTTTGCGTCGCGTCGCGTGTCGCGCCTGTATATAAGAGCCTTAATGCGGTCGACATGGATGATGTGCAATTCATTCAACAATATCAACTTAATCAAGTGAGGACTTGGAGACGACTTCGTGATCAAATTAAAGGCTCCGACAAACAGGGCGCGACACGCGACGCGACACAAAGGCACCGCTCGTCGCGCGACACGCGGTTCCTTTGTGTCGCGTCGCGTGTCGTCTGTATATAAGAGCCTTAATGCGTTCGACATGGATGATGTGCCATTCATTGAACGATATCAACTTAAACAAGTGAGGAGTTGAGACATGTCAAGGACTGTCATACAAAATTCACGGATTTACCGTATACAACTTTAAAATATCATATCTAAGAACTTTCTTACACTGAATAGGAAAATACTCAAAAACTGAATAGGAAAATACTCAATAACGAGCTTACGTCATATTTTGTTTATACCCCGAAAATTCTTACGAATGGAAGTATAAAACAAACAATAAGATAGTGTTCATATTAGTTTGTGAAACAATGAAACAATACTCTTCCATGTGGTCGAATTCCCCGCTGACCTTCAAGTGGAGTTCGTTCGGAAACCTAATCTCGCGTGACAATTAACAAACTCAAAAAATTATAATATGAATGAATTATATAGGTAGCATAATATACAGTGCGTTCGTATTTTCACCTAATTTTATACTAAAGTAACTAGATTAATATAAATTGCTTATTTTTACCACAAAATATGTGATTAAATAAAACCGTAACTTACCGATAAATATTTTATTGTGTTTCTGAACGTTACGGCAGAGAATTACAAGCCAGCCATAGACAAACTACCCAGCGTGAAGTCGGTTAGAATTAGGAATGTCGTAATACGAAATTTAACCAGCCAGTGAAATGAATTGCCTGTAACTTGCCTGGTTTTTTTAAAGTTCGTAATAGGCCCCCTGGTGTAGTAAAATAACCGTCGGAGTGGGGAGCGTGAGGTTTTTTCGTTACGGAATTTCTGGATTCGGTCCCCGCGCTCAAGGCCCGCGATAGAAGCTATGCAATAGCTTAATAACAAAACACTTACGTGACATATCCTCATTAAAATCCAGCACGATCATTTCTCTCTGCCAATCGAAGTCCACCAACAACTTCAACACCCTCACAAGGCCGATAGTGGGCGACGCTGGCGGCTGCGTTGGCGCGGCGTGCATGTACACAGTGGCCACCAGCAGCTCCGCCACGGTGTCGGGCACGTGCGGGGGAGGCAACAGGTGCGACGACAGCCAGCGCTTGAACAGGCACACTGTTGGGCCGAAGGAGGGATGCTTTTGGTGTAAGCTGTGAAATGAGGTGATCAATTCAAAACGTGTGCTTACACAAATATTTTTTTTTAAATCTATAATAATCTATTTCAAAAATCATAGCTCTCATTTGAAGTTTCTCCTGAAACTTGTGCGTGCACACTGTACAGTCTTAAACTGTACATGTTTTGCTGACGCGGTGGCTTGCACCAGACGTGCGTCACTTTATTACTATAAATATACATCATTTACAATAAATCAGCAAGTGCGATTACTGCTACGCGGTGACTAACATTAGAGAAAGGAATCGTCAACAATATTACTTGTGAAACCTACTTATACGTTAAATCTAATGGAAACTAAGTGATCTTTTATCTACGCGCTTAAACCTTAACTACAACAACTCTGCAAGTGTACAAACCGTACACACTCAATAGGGATGTGTTCTGGGTAAAAAAAAGAAAAACTGCTTAGTCCGTCAATCAGATAAAAAAAAAGAAAACTGTTTAGTCCGTCAATCAGATAATAAAGTTTTTCTATACTAACATTCCATGGATTTGAAAGTCAGTTTTTTTAAATTATTTTTTTAATATAAAAATATTAGACTCGTATTTTTTGCTTTACCATATTAATAAAAACTGACTTAGATAAAACACATTAAACTTGGGGAATTTCTTCTCAGGGGTAGTCAGATAAGAAATGTCGACTTCATCTAGCTTATTTTATTTTTTTTATATGACGTGTAAAAGTGATTCCGATAGCCTATTTACAGAATCAACGATTTCTTTTCATTTAATTTCTTTCACGTTATGTCGTAACGATAAGATCTGTAATTAAATTGAAAACTTCTTTAGCCGCGTTGAGCGATTTTTGGTAGGTGGAAAACTTATGGGTTCGCGTCACCGAAATGCGTGACATGCTCATGTCGAGTCGCACTTTTGTCGGCTTTATGACTGCCAATTTTTTTTTAAATCCATTTCAATGTAATAAAGGGTAAGGCCGATCGCTCAACGTTGGTCTACAAACACCCCAGGTTAAATGCAGCCCAAGGTACCTTGTACTGTACTGTGTGGTGCCGGACGTAAAGAATAGCATCATCCCATTTCCTCCCGTGGGTGTTTTAAAAGGCGACTAAGGAACTTACTAGAGAATGGGCAGCAGCGTTCTCTATGCATTTTAAACACCATACTGCGATCGCCAACCCGCCTGCCAAGCGTGGCGATTATGGCAAACCCCCCCAATTGGGGGAGGCTTATGTCCAGCAGTGGACGTCTTTCGGCTGAAATGATGAAGGTACCTTGTGCTCACGAAAACTATTTACAAACTAACATCATCGACTCACCCATGCAGCGCCCCCCTCAACCGTGGCATCAGCACAGTATCACACTGCAAACTAACACTTTCTTCACTCTCCTTATATTTCACCACGCCTTTCTCCATCTCCCTCTTTAGTAACGTTATCTCTTTGGGATGCGCGATCTCTAGGCGGAACACTAGACCATTTTTGAGTACGTCGATGTGTGTGGCGTACGCCTGGGTTGGTATGGAGTATTGTTTGGTAAGACGTTCTGCTATTTGAAGGTGGAAGGCGGCTTTGAGGCATCTGAAGGCGTGGATGTCGCCTGGCCATTTGCCGCTGTGACCTGAAAGTGGAGGTTTTATTAGGATACTTTTTTGTTCATTAGACGACACAGTTTGACCTCAACATAGTTTACCAAAGGATATACCTTTGGTAAACTATGTTAGGGTCGAATTTCAGCCTAACCAGCTGCGGCTAAATACAAATAAATTTATACAATTAAATAAAATTGAAGTGTATGTTCGTAATGTCAAAATAACAGCTTTTTACTGAATGCATACAGTTACAACAAAAAAACCTACTTTAAATTTTTTTCGCACTGTTTGTTTGTTCCGTTTAATTTCTGAAACGGCTGGACTGATTTTGACGGATCTTTCACTGGTGTATGTAGGCTACTTTTATTTGAGAAAAAGCCGGGCAGGAACTAGCTGATCAATAAGAAATAAATATAGACACATTTTATTTATTTTTAAGCTAATTCATTATTGGTAAAATGATCAAAACATACATCAGTAATTTAATCACAAGTATTCAAAAGTCAGTATTCAGCCTGGCCTGATTTGGTAGAAAAGCCCTATTTTTAGCCATAAACTGCAGTAGAGCCAAAAATACAAAAGCCGACTTGCCGAGGCTAGGATCACGACTTCATGAGGCGTATAGTATTTTTAATACAAATTAAAAAAAAAACATGGTCCAAACGGTGAAGAAAAACTTCGTGAGAAAACCGCCATGTTCTAGATCAAAAAAAAAAAATCGAAGACGTATGACATCTACCAACTCGGACAGGGCCCGCGTGGTAGATTACGGCCTACTCCCTCTCGAAGAGAGGAGGCCGTTGCCCAGCAGTGGGAACATTATAAGCTGATTATTATGCATGGTCTGCAAATATCAAGATGAAATAATCATAGACTCACCCAGTTCCAGTATAGCTTTACACACAGGAGTATACTCCGGCAGAGAAGCTAGCCCGTTCGGCTGCATGTGTTTGACGAGGCACGTGCTGGCGCGCTGCCAGGGGTCGCGCAGCGGGGCGCGCGGCAGCGCGGGCAGGGGCGCGCCGTAGCTGAAGATGGGAGACACGCCTGGCGGGGATGGCTTTTATTTAAACGGACACACAGCTTCTGCATATAAAATATCTTGAGTACTATATGAAACAAAAGCTGCGAGCACAGTCGCCAATATCAGGTTATCCAGAATTCTCAAAAATAAGTGATACGTTGATAACACATAAAAATAATAAAAGTATTGGCTCTAGTATTCAAAAATGCCTTGTATTATGTACGGCTACTCCTACTCACCATACACTGCACTAATGTCGAGCGGCAGTTGCACAAGCTGCCTCAGGTCGCGCCGCAGTGCGTCGAACGCTTGTAGCGCGCTCAGTGAGCTGTCATCCACGTACAGCACTCGATCACTCGCCCACTGCTTGCGTGCTAGTACGCTGTCCAGTTGGTCCGATATGTGGAATAGATCTGATGGGTTTATGTCTGTGGAAGATAGGTTTCTGAGTTTTTGTCGTGTGTTGGATCATTAAGTTTCCTTCAAAATGGTTGAGCTGTATCCCTAGTAGCATTTTTGTTGGCGTTTGGTTGGGCCACATACCTCTGAAGTTGGCCCAACTAAATGGTATTGATCCATGCATTTTTTTATTTTATGTGTGACAACGTAACAGACAGACAGAGTTACTTTCACATTTATAATATTAGTATGGATTATTATTTTTTTATTTTTTTATAAAAAATATATATCTAAAATCCTTACAATAAGCCCTTTTATTTGATATGTCACACGGTACAGTTTGCAAAACTTTTTTAATGTCTATTTTTTATTTTTGTTACGTGCCTCGTTAGTCGGTCCAGTAGAATCGGAGCAAATTGGCTGTGACAGACGGACGGACAGACAGACGGACGGACAGACAGACGAACGGACAGACAGACAGACACAGGACTGATCCTATAAGGATTCCGTGTTTCATTTGGACGTACGGAACCGTAAAAAAGCAAGTTTTATGAAAGCTGTGAATTTTATTAAATTCAGTGCTGCAATGACCTTTCGGCGCTTGAATGACATTAACAGGGGAGCGCTGTTGGCAAACATTTGAGAATTGTATAGAAAAAACAAGACGGCGACGTTAGATCCGATTTTAGCCTCGCGCTCAAAGATCCTTGTACCGCTGTAACTTGTTCTCGCTTGTTCTCTTACCAAACTTCAACTTCATGAGGTAGTCGACTATCTGCTTGGTGACAGTACGTCTCTCCGTCATGCTCTCTCCCTCCCACACACACGTCTCTGTTATAGACCCGTCCTGGAACCGACGCAGCTCGGACTTGTCACCCCAGAAAGCTCTGCAATTGATTATGTGATATATAATGCACGCAGCTGGTTTGAAATGGCACAGGAAAAGACTACTGAGAGGTATCAGAGGCAGTTGCAATAGGGCATTATAGTGTGATAAAAAAAAGATGTGAAGGTGATGGAAGAAGTGATGTGTAAGTTAATTAAATTACTAATTCAATGGGAAATCTTTTTTTTTACGAAGAAGTATTAGTGTGTATGTAAGGATCGTAGGAGGTGGTGTTCTGCCTACCCCCATGGGAAAAAAGCATGAGTTTATGTATGTGTGAGATCTGGAACACAGTGTTAGGAATTATCTTGCTCACTCGCACTTATATCTCGCTCTCTTTCTAATAACACTCACTCATGTCATGTGTGGCTCTATACTGAATAAATACATATTAGGTAATTAATTCATGCGTTTATTTGAGATACAACAAATTGGCGACAAGGATGGGATACAACAGTATATATGTATGTAACAAATGAAAACATACCTAAACTCTTCCGCTTCAGGTAAATTCGCGGGCGGTCCTTTCTCCACTACATTTATTGAATTCTCTGGGTTCAATACAAATCCAAAGGATAATTTTTCTTCAAACCTGCAATAATATTACAATGCTTTCATAGAACACTTAGAAACAATCCAGGCGGTTGCCACAGAAATAATACTAAATAAGTTTTGATACTAAAACGGACGTATGATACGCCACAAAACAGTAGCTTAAATATTTCACATTTTGATCTCGTTCTGTTTGACTTCTATTGCTTGACAAAACGAGTGACGAACTCACACAAACTTTAACACCTCTATGGGGATGAACTATCAAAAACCCTTCTTAGTGTGCTGCTCACTTTCGGTATATAAGGAACTCTTGTGCAGAATTTCAAGCTAGAGCCAACGGTTGAGGCCAGGGATGGCTAACCTCTTTAAATCCACATGCTAATTAAAAAAAAATATATAAGTGGCCATAACGTGCCAATCTTGAATTTGACTACTGAAAAAAAAACTAAGTAAATAGTTTCAGAATAATACTCTTTATACGCAACAGA
Organism: Dryobota labecula; assembly: GCA_947523025.1. Taxonomy (NCBI): domain Eukaryota; kingdom Metazoa; phylum Arthropoda; class Insecta; order Lepidoptera; family Noctuidae; genus Dryobota; species Dryobota labecula. The sequence continues at coordinate 24,241,888 of OX383295.1, read as the reverse complement.
ATTAGACCTTTGCTATTATTCAGTCATTTTAACATTTTATATTAATTTAAATGAAAGAACAAAATTAGTGGGACTTCTGCTGATAGTAACCGGAATGAGTCGTGAGCACAAACTGACACCTGCGCAGTAGTAGATTTTTTGGTCTCTTTGGCGGAATGAAGAAGCCGGGGGGCGCCGAGCTGCATGCGATTGGTTCGTCAGCCGATACTCGTCGTCGATTGGACTCTCGCGTGTCATTTTGATTTCGCCGAAAGTGTACATGCGCTAGCTTGCCCCCACTACTGCCCATCTGTGCTCACGACTCGTGCCGGTTATTATACAAGCAAGATGCTAAATCATTTATATCAGGTTCACATATTCCCTTGTATTTACGCAAAATTATAGTCGAAATCGAAGCGCCTGTCGTAACCGGGCGCGCTCAGATTTCTGTGTTTTTCACTGTGACTAAAGTATCAAAATTCTTCAATTGATACCGTGCCCAAATTATTTTGTCGCGTGCCATTGGTTCACCATCCCTGGTTTAGCCCTTTAGGCTGTGCATTATCTTTAAGCAAATGAATTTAAGATGTGAATGAATTTATTGAGTAGATATCCTAGAAATTCTTTCACTCACCCATTCCTAGCCTTATCCAAACTCTTCTTGACTGGCCAAGAGAAGTCAGCCTCAACTAACTGCTGGATCAGATCCACTCGATTGCCCAGCCCTTGGGTCAGGAGGGAATAAATGACATCAGTGACGAGAAACAGCTGTTCTATGCCGTAGTTGACTTGTGACTCCTTTGGCGTTTTAGATAGCACTGACTCTTTGATCTGTTTGAGGTTTTTCAATCTGTAAATAAAGAATAATTTAAATTTATTTTGTTTAAATTCAGATAAAATTATTGTTACTATGACTAATATAGAAAATACTTTACATGCTATTTCGTAAATAATCGGTCTTTAAAACTGGGAATAATAAATCAAATTTCAAAAGACGCCAATTTTTTATTAGACGACAGATTTCTATGATTTTTTTGGCAGAATATTGCAAAGGATGCATTTTCAGGATTTTTATTCCTATGGAAAAACATTAGAAGCTCGGGATAATATCTATAAGGGATAGTTAAGCGCGATGCTTGAACCTGCTACATTTAAGCAGCTGGCAAAATATATTCTCTAGTTACAGTATTTACAAAAAACAAAACAGCACTATAAATGTTAAAAATAATTATTTATTATAAGCTTTTAAAATCAAGTCTTCCCATACCCAAAGTTTATTTACCTCAATATATGATCAAACTGCATCAAAGGCTTCACTGGAACCATAAACAGTGGTAGAAAGCTATTTATCTTTCCGTTATCCAACATATCAATGGCCAATGCACACTCCCTCTTCAACGCATTATAAGTGCCTCTACACATCTGCCAACAAATGTTGTAGTACCCGGTCCGGTCTATAAACACTACAGGAAAGTGCTTGTGGAAGACTTCAAGAGATGGTGAGGTGTCTGTGCCTTTATGTAGCGATATGCCTTTTGTGTCTAGGTCTGATGTTTCTGGGAAAGGATTGGTTCAATTATTTATTTGTTTACACATCATCATTCATCATTTCAGTCAAAAGACGTCCACTGCTGGACATAAACGTCCCTTAATTAGGGGAGTTTGCCATAATCGCCACGCTTGGCAAGCGGATTGGCGATCGCAGTAAAGTGTTAAAAATGCATAGAGAACGCTGCTGCCCATTCTCTAGTAAGTGCTTTAGTCGCCTTTTATGACACCCACGGTAGGAAATGGGGTGGTGCTATTCTTTACGTCCGGCACCACACAGTACCACACGGTTTACACATACCTACACATATGAATTGAAAAAGTCACATTTGCAAAAGACTGGAATTCGTTGAAATAGGGTCTTCCCTACAAGCCTATGTTATACTTATAGGGCTCATAGGGTCCTGCAGGGTAAGGAGCAAGAGGTCCTTGCCCTGCAGTGGAACAACATAATAATTATAATATAAGACAACAGCTTATAATAATAACTAGCTGCTGCCCGCGGCTTCGCTTGCGTGTGTTTTTCAAAAACAAAAGCCTAAGGTACTCCATATAACATCAGCTATCTGACAGTTAAAGTCCCGTAAAAATCGGTCCAGTCGTTTCGGAGATTAGCCAGAATAAACAGACAGACAGACAGATAGACAAAATTATTAAAAAAAAAAAAATTGGTCTATGTACCATATATACGCATTAAGTAAAAAGCTGTTATTTTGACATTACCAACTGAAACTTCATTTTATTTATTCGTATTGATATAGATAACACACACCAAATGACTACTGGCCAGATCTTTAACAATAGGCTCGCCTCCTATTATATGGGGCTTAAACATAACTGGCAAAATAATGTAATTGTAATAAATATGTAAATTAATGTAGGTACACCCTGCCTTACCCTTCGGGGAATACAGGCATGACGTTATGTTATACAGTGTGTGATCCACACGATTGCAGATATAGTACTAATTTTGTAAAACTGTATTATTAACATGTACTACAATCTTTTGTTTAGTAAATAAATAAATTATATATTATAAATAAATATATTATAAATACAATATTATAAACACTGCAGTTTCTGTTGTATACAATGTTCTGGAGCATATTAAAACTCAGGAAAATACAAAAAACCCGAAATGAAGAGATAAGGAAAAGAACCAAACTAACAGATGGTCATATTTCGAGATATAGAGATCAAAGGTGGACATTGGAGTCAACGAAGTGGTCTGGACCGGGAGGCAAGAGGAGCAGGGGCAGACCACTCAAGAGATGGGCGGATGACATTATTGAAGTAGCTGGTCCGAGTTGGATGGAGTCGGCCCAAAACAGGGAAAATTGGCACGGGATGGAGGAGGCTTTTACCCAAATGGGGTCCATATCGAAATAAAATATATACGTAACTACGAATTTGTTAAAACAGAATACTGAAGAAAAATATGGAATAATGTGAGCTTTATTATTATTATTATTTTATATACGTTCATATATCTCGGGACCCTGGGGTCCCGGACCTTTGGAAGGCGTACGAGGGGCCGAAGCCAACTCGCAAAAGCCCCTTAGACAATTTTAAATGGAATGAGGCACCAACCGACGATTATCCCCGTATGCACTATGCAAGTGCACCCAAGGACAACCCCCGGTTGGTGTAGGACTATTGTAGGATATGGAAACAAAGATATTGGACTATGGGTTTGGGTGGTTAAAATGGACTGGTTACCTAAAACTATGGAAGCACTATGGGCCCCTGCCTGATCAATGTTTTATTGTACACGGATAAAATGGCAGGGGGTGACTTGCACACTCATTAATGGGCCCCCGGAAACGGTCGCTAGCACATAGTGACGTAGCGACAAGGGGGCAACATATCCTGAGGTGCTCGAGGAGTGGAGAGGTATTCCACGGCTCTCAGAACAATCCCAGAGCCCGGAAGATGGTCAAGATCCCTACAAGCACTTACTGGAATACTTCCTTCCTCCGAGCACGTTTGCTCTTGCGAATCTCTACTCAAGCCGGCCAATAAAGACAAGAATGAGGTGGGAGCTCAGTTCCTTGTCAGTGTTCACTCAAGCCAGCCAATAAAGGCAAGCCAGAGATGAGGAACATGACTTCTCCCGGGAGATAGGGTCCGTGGGGTCGCAACTGCCCAACAGCTCGCCACATGCTGCCCTGCGGGTTTCTGTATCTCTCTTGGTCTGGCTCCTCACCCTAGACATGTTCAGGTAAAGTAAACTCTACCGGCACAAACCTAGAGTTCGGAGCGCGCAAGCCCCACCACGACGCCAACGTAGAGATACGGCGGTGGGGTTATTATTACAACGTTTATAACTGAGAGTTGATTTATTATAGACCAGCTGCTGTCCGCGGCTTCGCCAGCGTGGTTTTTTTTTTCTATAATAAAAGTAGCCTTAGTTATTCCTTGTAACATCGGCTATCTGCCAGTGAAAGTCCCGTCAATATCAAGGCAGCCGTTTTGTAGATTAGCAGGATCAAACAGACAGAAAGACAGACAAAAAAAAATTTAAAGCTCCATCTAACATACAGTAGCAAGGAACATGATTTTTAAATATCTCTGACTTATTTTTAACTTACTCAGTGCTATCCAAATATTCCGTACAATTTGATAACTGCTCATAATATTGTTTACTCTCTTTGAATGCACGAAGTATGCAACCAATAGAGCGACAATGTGTCCAGAAACATTCAGATTTCTTTGCCGTAGCCAGATCTTTAGTAACGTAACTGCTTGCTTCAAATTTTCACTTTTTTGCAACATTTCATTTAGGAATTCTTGGTTTGCAGATGCAGTTAAGTCTGATAATACACTGCTATTGTAATAAGGTGATGGAGGACCAACTTCAATATTATTTTCTGAGTTTTCGTTAAACAACCATGCCTCTCGCAAATTGTTACGTTCCGGACTAAAGCGGTGTAGCTTGTACGCATCACTATCGCATACCAAGTAAATACGGACTGATAAGTTGTTGCCAAGCTTGCCTGTAGGCTTGAAGTCTAGTACAGGCTTAGTTTCAGAGCCATTAATGTACGAATAATGTAATTCTTCAACTGACTCATATTTAGATAAATGTGCCGCAATATAAGCTAAATATGCTGCTCTTTTCTTATGGTATCTGTAGTTAACTGAGTCATTTTTTGTGTATGTTTCACTTGGCACTATTACTTGTAAGTCGATTCTCAGTTTCGAGTTGATTGCACACTCTAATGCATAAGAACCAATAATTTCAACATTGGAGAATTTGTGGAACTTAAAAACACACTTTGTTTTACTCAACTGCTCACTCATTGGTAATTTTACTTTAAGTTTCTTGGAAAGAGTTTTTTCAGACAAATCGTATTCCGTACCATCTTGAGGTATAGACAGTAAGTGAGTTTTTAATTCTTTGAAAAACTGAAGGAACCTTTTCTCAGTTTTCTCGTTGACTTTTACTTCTTCGATTATTTCATCCACTTGTAAGCGGAATAGATTAGAGTTAAACAAGTTTTCTGTCTCCTGTAGTCTGTTTAATTCGTTTACTGTTGGCTGACGGTATAAACTTTTGGTTCTTACGCGTTTTGGTCCATCTTTATTTTCGTCTTCAGCAGACCGTTTTCCGTTCTCATTGATAACATGAACCTCTCCATTGTCTTCAGAAACAGATGCTTTTGCGTCCTAAAACGTATAATCACAATTATAAACGCATTTTTTGTAAAAAATTGCCTGAACTTACCGACATGAAATAACACATCGAAATATAATAAAAATACTAGTTTGTACAGTTATTTATATAATATATAATATATATAAATAACTGTACAAACTGAAGAATATGTTTGTGAAACTTACCCGCTTCACCATTTTTAATAATTCACCACGAATACATTAAAAAAATCGAAATTATTGTTAAGAAATAGGTTAGAAAAGTATAAACAACGTGTGCAATACACTTCACTGTTGTGGATTCTGTCACTTTTGACATTGACATAATTTGACAGCGACTATTTTTGACAACCACGGTCCATGGCCGCCTTCCGACCCTGCGTTCCGAGTTGCGATAATATCGATATTCGCGTGCTAAAACCCGTACCGAATTAGCGTGAGCGTAATAGATTATTGTGATTATAGGTATATTGTTGTTATGTTATGAGTATTCTTTTCACTGTTAAAACTTGATGAAATTGTAATGATTTGCATAACCTAAACTTGTAACAACTGTGAATACCTAATTTACTTTATTCCAATAATTCTTTAATTATTTATTTCAGTATGTCTGTAAAAGTAGATTAGTTAAAATATTAAGGAATAATGTAGCAAAACATAGGAAATAATCTAAACCGAAATCCACCTTTTATGTCGTTGATATTTGATATTTTGGATGACGGTAGATTGAAACGTCAAAGTTGTTTGTTCTCGACTATAAGAGGGGGAGCTCCGGGTGTCAGAGCCGATTCTGGATCCAGACATCGACCAAAACGGAGCTCCGGCCTACAGGTAAAAGTTTAAGTACTTAATTCGATATTATACCTTAATTATTGCCTATTATGATTATTATGATTATGTTGTTGTGTAAAACATATTATTGCTAATATTGCTAATGTGTTAAATTGTTTAATGGAATACTTATGTTCTTTCTTTTGCCATTATTATAATGTTGCTACTAATCTGAGTAAAGGTCTAATAGATAGAACTATCTGTTTTAACGGTAATTTATGGAAATGTAAGATTTAAGTTAATTGATATTATATCTTGATTATTGCTAATGACTATGTTGCTCTGTATGTGTTAAAATATGGCTAATTGGCTATATTGTATTGTGTTTAATCAAAGGAATATTCATGTTCTGTTTCTTTCCACTGGTAAAGTTTCTATCTTTGAGAAATGATCCTAGAGATTTATGTTGTAACAAATTATATTATGCTAATGTAAAAATGTGTAGATAAAATACTTTAAACCAAGTTTCCGTGGAGTTTCTCGCCGTTCTTCTCCACGAAGACCTAGTTTTGGAACGGACAACTAGCTTTCTCAAATAACGTTACTTTGACAAGCCTAATTGAAATAAATGCCTAGTCTTGTCTTTCTGTGCTTTTCTTTATAAAATCCTTTCCCTAACACCATATTCATAGGGACTTTCATATATAGTAAACTACTAGTTACCATTCTGACACACAGCTTGCTAATAAAGTGGCTATCAATATATATATATAAATGTAGTTTACATCCACTTTCTAACAAGCGCGATAACGATGTCCCGTGAAACGTCATAGATGACGTCATGACATTCGCCATCTTGCGATAACGCCGACCATGCCTTTTACTAATATCGCCGTGAGCGCTGTCAAAAATGACAGTGTGCTGTTTTGTTTTGAGTCGCATCTTATCGTATCGTAGCATTTTCAAAATTGTTCTTCTAGCTACAGTTGCTACCTAACCTAAGAAGAACAAATTTTTGGTGTATACACAGAGAAATACTCTAATATCGTTTTGACATTGCGTGAGCACCGTGAGCGCGTTCACGAGCGTTCCGAGTTGTTGACAGCCATCGGCTGTCACAATCGTAATATCTAAATCGGAACGCATGTGAGACAATGTGAGCGCTGTGAGCGATTTTAGCCAATTCGGAAGGCGGCCATCGTCTCACATGCGTTCCGATTTAGATATTACGATTATGACAGCCGAGGGCTGTCAACAACTCGGAACGCTCGTCGGCGTTATCGCAAGATGGCGAATGTCATGACGTCATCTATGACGTTTCACGGGACATCGCTATCGCGCTCACGCTAATTCGGAACGGGTTTTAGCACGCGAATATCGATATTATCGCAACTCGGAACGCAGGGCATGTTCATCATCAAAAACTTAAAACTCCAAGCCTCTTCCATAGTTGATAAGATTGGTAGGTAATGATGTTTCTCTGAGCTCTAGCATTCAAGATTAAAACAATATTTGGTGGTCAAAATCATAGTGCTGAGAATTGCTGTTAACTTTTGTAGCAGTGCATTTCAGACCCAGATTGCGTTTAACGTAGATCCTCTCCATATAGGATAACTATAGGCCAGGTTCTATTACTTCTAGATTGTAGATTATAGTTCCCTTTGTAGATTTTGTATATAAACGATTTAGTGCTTTCAACGCAATCATCAGGGTCGGATTTAAAGGCACCCAAAAAGTGAAGGCTCTGTTTTTTTTTTTTTTGAAAAAACGAAATAAAGATAATTCAATGTAAAAAGGTACGGTGGCCACATCAAGTTACCACAAACTGTCAAATTTTCTCGTTCGATTTTGAACTTAATTAAGATTATGTTAAAGTTTAAAATCGTGTAAAGAAATTTGACAGTTTCGTGTAGCTTGATACGCTGGCCACTGTACCTATTTTTTTTTTTGTAGTGAATCCTTTTAATTACGAAGATCGAAGGTTAAAACTTTTTTTGACGTTTTTTTTTTACAAAAACAATATACTCTACAATGTACTCCTACGATCACTGTACCGTTGTATAACATAGCACAATGTTTTGTGTGCGTTAGAGTGCGCACTAATGTCTACAGCGAATTTTCACACTTTAGAATTAATTTCCCAGCAATTTTTTTTGCAGTTACTTAGTTTGTATAGAATGCGTAGACGACGGCTTCGTGAAGGGTCTTTTTACACTCTATTATCCAAAGCATGGGGACAAAGGCAAAGGTACTTATTTAAATTAACTCTGGTGCTCAAGTGTAAGTTGAAACTGTTGAAGAGGTAGGTAAGTAAAAATCTCTAAGATATTATAGGTACTACCTGCCATAAATGCTTACGGTTGTCACCGCGATCATTCGCTTCGCTTTTTGTACATATTCGATCGCGAGCACAATTATTATAGAGGAGAGTACCAACGTTTCAATAATACTTACACCATAGTTCCTACATTCAGTTTGGATCCATACTAGCTCGGACAAGACGTGAAGAACAGCATCAGTGTTAAGGCTCGTGCAGACTGGCGCGATATCGCGGGCGCTACAGGCAGCGCGACCCTTGTCGCGCCAGTATGTGGGAGCCTTTAGGGTTACATTTGTTTGTTGATGAATAAAACCAAAGTAAAAAAATTCAAAGATTTAATTTTTTAACGTGGTTTTCGGTGTTTTTTACCTTTTAATGAGATTAAAGATGGTAGACGAAATAAATCGTCAAAATAAATATGTTAATGTTGTGCTGGCATCTACTCTAAGGTATCCCCGAGTTGAATTGAACGGATACTTCATAACAATAAAAAATATATTTACAATACCTATAAGTTTGGTAACATTGCTCTCAATTATAACGAAATAAATACTATGATTGCATAGCAATACTGTATGTAAAACTATTTGTTGAAATCGACTACTTATCTAAGGATACAGTAAGCTTTGGTGGCGCTCCTGTTATTTTACAAAATACAATTAGATTGTATTTAATATTTTAGGCCCTAGGTATATTAACGTCAATGCTTATGGCAATTTTTTTTGAAGCATTCCTATTTAAGGGCATAGGAACTATGTTCGTACAGCTTAAAATTTAGAGATGATGGCGTTGGTGTACTCGCTGCACTTGCCGGTGCCGCCGAGGTCGCCGGTGAGGTGCTTGCCCTCCTTGAGGACGGCGTAGCAGGCGCTCTCGATGCGGTCCGCGTGGTCGTGCATCTTCAGATGCCGCAGCATCATGATGGACGACAGCAGCAGGGCGGTGGGGTTGGCCAAGTCCTTGCCGGCGAGGTCAGGAGCTGTGCCGTGCACCTGCAGCCAGCCAAGGAATAGTATTAGAACAGAGAAGTAATTATTTCTCGAGTTGTAAAGTCTGACTCAAAAAAGGTTATTATACTTACAACTATGTTAGTAAGGTAATCCTAATCACTGTTTTGAAATAAAATTATAAAAATTAGAGTAACATGCATCAGTATCACCGTGAGACATCCCATGAGATGGCACATTAACAAATGTAAAGGTACAGCCGCCAGCACATCAAATTACCACAATCTGTAAAATTTTCTCATTCGATTTTGAACTTAACCATAAACATTTTAAGGTTTAAAATCGTTTGGAGAAATTTGAGTTTCGTATAACCTGATGTCCTGGCGACCGTACATAAGCCAGTCAGCAGTATCCAGGAAATATTTCTTTGGGAATTTTTACATTAAATAACTTTGTTGAATTAATCCTTTTCGACCTCGACGATTTTTCAACTATGTAAAGTTAGGGAAATTAATTCTTAAATTGACTCATCATCTTCCTTGCCTTTTTTTACCAACTATTTTGGGGTCGGCTTCCAGTCTAACCGGAGGCAGCTGAATACCAGTATTTTACACGGAGCGACTGCCTATCTGACCTCCACAACCCAGTCACTGGGTAATACGATACCCGACATGGTAAGACTTTCGGGTAACGACTTAACGTGCTTGCCGAGGCAAGGAGGGTTCTTGGTATGTAAAGATGATCTCTTATACACGGACCAACCGCGGCAAGCGTAGCTTAAACAAATCGATCGACCCATGCGGTTGTTATTACTTAGCCTCAAGTTTATAAAATTAACTACAAACTTAAATAGTCCGTATATTCGAATTACGAAGTGGCTATAACACGGAAAATTGACGTAGTGTATTGATAAACAATTAATTTCCCTGATTGTACTTACTAAAGTAAAGCTAAAGTAATAAATGACATTGTTTATTTATTTTAATGCATTTATTCGGCTACTTATTTACATAAATTAACGATGCTTAAATTAATAAAATAAAATCATGGTTTCACAGCATTTATTGTACTTGGTCATAAAATAAATTACTAGCAAAGTATTGGTAAAATACGGTAGAAATTCTACTTTTAATAATATAATCCATTTTATATTCCATGGGAAAGTTATGAACCTACACATTTTTAAAGCTAAGGCATTGTATATTATGTGATTAAGGTTTAAGGCTGGTTTACACATAAGAATTTCGTGTTACGTTCAAGTAACTTATTAAATCCTAGTGTAAACGACCCATAATAATATGTTGATTGTAAAGTGCTTTCAAAAAACACAGTGAGGCGAAGTGTTGAAAATGTACTACATACATATATAGTTTCCCATGGACATAAAGTTTTAGATTTATTTTAAGTAATTTACTTAAGAATTAAATGAAATTAAACATGAATATATATTAATATATTCATGTTTAATTTCATTTAATTCTTAAGTACTTTATTAAAGTCGCTAGCAATGTTGTACGTTTTATTGCCAGATATGATCCGACCTAGTAGTAAGATAAATTACAATATGGCCGATGAATCAGGGCCGCTTTACATAATGGCTCTCCAAACTTTCGCGTAAGTTCTCTCACTCACACTCGGATTACGTCACCATTTAGTTCCCAAAAATGTTATTGCGCAGCATTCTGCGCAAAGTTTGTACCAGCCATGTGTCATCGACCGTATTGTATTTAAAATCGCGACACACAAAATAAATATTAAATATATCTAGCCTACTAAATTCAAAGATGATTATGGCAAAGCATGGAGCTGCATTGGTTCATTTTAATTGGGATTTTACATAACATGAGGAATGAAGGAATAAATAGCTTTAAAACTAGCAATACTTTGATTAACTTAAAACAAAAGATGTATATGTCGTAGGATGATTCGATAATTCGAATTTTCGCGAAAACTCTAGGGTTATTGCAAAAACACGGATAATTAGACAATGGTGAAAACATTTCTCAATCTTACTAGAAAAAGATAGGGTTTTTGCAAAAACACGAGTCACTCTAGTAATATTGCGAATCGAAACGTTAGCTATTAAGAAATAAGAACGCTGATTGGCCGGTCGGAGTGCCTGAAACGAGACCTCCTCTGATTGGTGTACGTTATAAATGTCAATCATTCATCTTTTGTTTATGTTTGTTTTTGAGAGCGACTCAGCAATCTTTTTTTTTTAAATGTGGTTAAAAGTGTGGTTCGTCTTGAAAAATAGTGAGAATAGTTCTACAGAGGTGTGATCTTTAAGTACAAAATGACAGATACAAGAAAAGTTCATGTTGAACATTTCACAGAATCTGAATCCAATTTCGACGTTATGTCCGATAGACAAGATTTGACTAAAAGTCTGTGTTTGTGATCTTAGGTACTATAAAATAGATATTTCTTACTAAAGGCCCTATTTTTGTAGCTTAGGTAACTAAAATGTTCAATAAAAAGTAAAGTTCCTATAAATCGATATTGTAACCCTTCATAACTCTATGATATAATAGCTCCCAGGTTTCAAAGCTCTCAGGGGTAAAACTAGGAACCAATCAGGATAAGATTTGGTCAGTAAGCAAAAATCGAATCAAGCCAATTTTTGCTTTGATTTTTTTAGCTTTTTGCAAAAATAGAAGAAGTATAAAAAGACGTCGTGAAAAAGAAGAAGAAGAAAAGAAGTATTTTTGCAAAAAGCCTATCTTTTTCCAGTGAGATTGAGAAATGTTTTCACCATTGTCTAATTATCCGTGTTTTTGCAATATCCCTAGGGTTTTCGCGAAAATTCGAATTATCAAATCATCCTACGACATATACACAACCGCATCAACGTAGACGATAACTCGTCGAGTTGTATAGCTGTACAAGGTTTTATTGGCACGTGGCCAAAATGAGAACTATCGCCATCTTGTTTTTGATCTGAAACATCTATTGGCGCGCCTTGGCAGTAAAATCGACAAGTTTGCGTGACGGCAAACGGCATGACGCCGTCATTCCGTGATGCTCCCTCTACGCTACCTCTCGATTCCCTTGCGTGTGCGGGTGAACTATACACTTCTTTATTTTACTCTTTAATTCGTTATAGGTTTTTATTAGTTATGCATTGTATAATAAACATAGATATTTCACATCTGCCGGGCGTCACGCGACGCCGTAATTCTCATCCTCATCGTATCACATCGTAAATTTAATTAAAATACTGAAAATAATACAGCCGATTATATCACTTCATATGTTCCTGTTGCTCTAACAATCTCACTACAATACCTAGAGATATTGTCTTCACATTATTTTGAATCAAATGCTAAGAACTAAAATTCAACATTGATTGAGACGCAGTGTAAACGATGCGATCTTTGCGCAGTTATTACAGTGTACCAAGAAATCGAATCACTGAAATCTGCAATAATACTTATTTGTCAGTAGCCATATTTTATAACATGGTACTTAAAAATGGCGTAATGTGCACACCACCTCTGTTTACCCCTTGGGCGAATACAGACGTGATTTTTTTTTTTTGTAAGTATTCATACATAACACATTATGTGTAAAAAAACTGCAATGGTAACTTATAGTTCATAAAAATAACGAATACAATCTAAGCGGTTGTTATGGCCTAAATGTTTATAAAAATGATAACATTTTTGTAGATATTCATAGCACGCGCACAAGTGCGAAATTCACTCTTTCGTAACTTAATAAAAACAAAATATCTTTCCCGGAAAGATCTCATCTTGAGGGAATAATTTGTATCAATAATGTCCACAAAAATCATCATCATATTAGGTATATGAATATAATATAAATGAGCAGATCTATGTTCTACAAAAGGGAATGTTCATAAATAGTGAAATAAATTACAATGTTTATCTATGGTCTGTTCCAAAAGTATATGATAATAATGTAAACAAATGATTCAGAAAACGGATGCCAATTTGTAGTGCCACTTACAAATCCCGTGCTTTGATCTGATTATTAGAACACTTTAAACACAAAATTCTAACTTTAATTCTTCCTAAAGACGTTCTTCATTTGACAATTGACGTTAATTACAAGCTTTTATTTGCCTTGCCTTGTTAGTTTTTATGTATTGGTCAAATCTTGCAAGCTAAATTAAAACCAGTTTTTCTTATCCAAATACCCTCTGTCCTCCCTCTTATCAAAGTTGAAATTCTACATGTTGATTCTATTTCGAAGACAATGCATTTTTATGATGCATGCCCTGATTCTACACCCAGAATTGTCTCCAGACGAAGGAAGTGCTTAACGGTCAACGGTACAAACAAAACGTTTATTTTATAACCTGAATTTTTGTCAATGATAATGTTATTTGAACAATAAAGTTGGAAAAACGGGTGAGATATAATAAAGTTGAAACCTTCTACATACAAATGTTAACCTGAACAGGGTTTGTTTACAATTTCATCTGATACTTTTGGAATACACCATACTTCTTTGGCAGCGTTACACCGGTATGTAAGTTGGCTGACTGAGATAATAAATAAAATTAAGCTTGAGCAGCCGTAAAAGATCATTAATTGTAACCCAAGAATTGCTTCCCATCACAAGTTTGCTTGTGCAGAAAAAGCTTATGTGTACTATCTGCCTAGGGCAAGGTGTAAATAGTTTTCAACTGAAACTCCTCGTAAAGGTACAGTCAGAGAATTTAATTGTTAAGCAAATTGAAACCCCTACATGAATTTTACCGTGTTATGTTGAAGAATGATAGCTGTGATTTGAATATACGGTCAATTTAAGTTGTTAGTCAATTTGCTTAACAGTTAATTTATCATAGTTTACGTCCACACCATCAGCATTCAAAAGCAAGTGTTAATCGAGGAAATGCCATTGCGAGCCAATCATTCCTTTGCGAAAGTTGTGGTGAGGACGCGGCTTTAAATGTTTGTCTACCATTTTCGAGTGCTACATAACACTACATACAGAATAGTTTGCCAGTATCTCAGTCAATCAACTCTACGCTTACTACTAAGTAGGTCAACAATTTGATCTAATAATTGAACTAACTCCTACCACACAACGGTGGTTTTGATCATCATTTTGATACGGGACTAGTGTGCAATACATGTCGATGAAAAAATTCATACACAGATTACAATACATGTATTTTTTTTTTTTTAATCGCAATAAAAAAGTGCATAATAAAATGTAAGTTATGGAAATCAATGACACTAAAATATAACATTAAAATAATATATCTATAAAAATAAATAAAATTGAAGTGTCTTTTTGTCATGTCAAAATAACAGCTTCTTACTAAATACATAATTATGAAAGTATATACGGTACATTTAACAAAAAAACAATATTTCACTTGCAAATTGCTGATGTTTTAAAGAGTAACTAAGGCTACTTTTATTTTAGAAGAACCCACGCGGGCGAATCCGCGGACAGCAGTTAGTAGTAAAATAAAACGTATAAAGACAAAAACCATATTGCACCTAGTCCTTAACAAAACATGATTAATTCAACCCCTTCATTTCTGATCAGGCTGGTCTAAATAATTAATAATTTCCGCTGTGTATTCGGAACATTTTGATTGCCCTCCTAAGTCCTGAGTGAGGACCTTGCTCTCCCGCAGGACCCTGAAGCAAGCACGTTCTATTTTATCGGCATGTTCGAGAAGCTTCATATGGCGGAGCATCATGACGGCTGAAAGGAGAAGTGCTGTCGGGTTGGCGAGGTCTTGGCCAGCGATTGTGGGCGCTGTACCATGGACCTAGAAAACATGAAGAGGATATTATGGTGTGTAAATACAAATAGAGGTGCAACTCGATTGCGGGCGATAAATATCCACCAAGGTTGATCTCTTTTGGACTTTGTTACATTACACTTGTCAATTGATGTTAAACGTCCGTAGATAGAGTATTGTATAGAATAGCCGTCGGCGTACATCATAAGAGATAGCAAAGTATAACCCGGGCTACAAGACTGTCTGTTTGACAGTAACTTGTAATTTGGTACTATCTTACGTAGTCGGGTAATACTTTCCAAATAAATTGTACCGTGACGGTAATTTGTTGGGTCCCAGGTATAGGCTAAAAAACACTAAGGAGATAGAAAAAATATATTTGTCTCGTTTACTCTTACTATTGGATCTAATAAGTGTGTCCTTGTCTCATAATTATTATTATGTTCTGGCTTGTCTATTGCTATACTCTGTCTAAGAAAACGTCACGTTTTTGACGTCACCATTTGAATCGTATAATATGACAAGGTTCTAAATATTGTTAAGATTTTTGTAAGTCGACCATAGTACATAGAATCGATCTGAAAAGGAGTCATCGATCGACCGGAATCAAGTTGCACCATAATCGGGATTAGTTTCCACAGAGATGCGTTAGTAGAAAACATTGCAGTTGTTATAATGTTAACAATTTCGCTGTCCGCAAAGCAGACACAATAGTTAAACGATTGCCCTGAACTTATGTGGTGCATCGGACAGCGAGTGTAAATATGGGATGGTTTTCAATGGGAGAAGAAAGGCGTTTTTAGAAGCCTAGCGCCTAGCCAGAAATTAAAAAGCAATAAGCTTCGTTTACATTTACCCGATAAGGGTTTCTCGACTCGAGAAAAAAAAGTTGGACTCGTGTAACGGTACTCGCGTCTCGGAAACCGAATTTACAGCGTCTGTGTAAATAAAAATAAAAAACAGTGCTTCAAAATCGCCCGGCAAGTACGGACATTATCGTATTCAATTGTGTCTCGGCTAGTGTAAGCACGTTGCAGATGCACCTGAATACCAGTATTTCACATGTAGCGACTGCCTGACTTCCACAACCCAGTTACTGGGTAATGCGATACCCCTTGGTAAGACTGGTTGTCAAACTTTCGGGCTTCTGACGACCTGTAACGACTGTCAAAGGTCGACGAATGACAGCCGGGCTAACGGCTTAGCGTGGTTCCCGAGGCACGGAGGAGTCTCGATAGTAAAGATGCATCCTTGGACTAGTGTAAGCGTGAATGGGATAAATTGCCCGGCTATTCCCGTCTATGTCTCGTATGGACATTCTCGTCTCTCCAACGGTCGAGAAACTCTCCAAGTGCAAACGAATTGTATAGCTTTATTTGCTTTTAAACAGTACATGTGAAAATTTGAACATAGATTTCCAGTCTCTCTCCATAATTCAAGTTTTTATTAATAGTTATCAAACACGAATAACATAATAAGGGTCTATCCAGACATTTCATTGTCAGAGTTTTAAGAACTCTGGGCCGTCAGAAATGTGTGGATAGAATTTTAGTAATTTTGCAAACATGTCACCACTAGCCTTACCATGCATCAATCGTGTTCATGAATTAACTAAACATAGAAAACTAAATTAATATTGAATACTGAGAAAATAAATAATGATTACATAGTATACACTGTAGTGGCATTCTCTGCGTACATATAGGCGTTTTTAAGAAATATTTCGACACCTCCCGCGCATAAGGTCGTATGTTTAAATGTTTATATATGATTTTCAGGAGAGATTTTTAACGTCATCTTTGTGTTGATCAGCCGCAAAACATAATATGATAAGACTATTAGCGGGTTACGGTTTTTAGTGAAAATATGAAAATATCGTTTTTAAGAATGTGTAGTATTTATATAATATTACATTATAGTACAAAAAAATTATTTTACTAAAAAAAAACATGTACGACTTTTTGCGTGGGAGGTATCGATTTGAAAGATCTTTGTGATTAGCAGTTTCTCTCATTCTTTTATGAAAAAACAAGCCCATACATTCGTTAAACTACGAACTTTCATCTCCTTTTTAACTCCTTAAGGAGTTGAATTTACTAAAATCAGTCCTCAGTGCTCACTTTCGTGAGTTGTCTGTCAGTGAATGGGGGCTATCGTTTTTGTGTTCACCAGTAGGCGCCACTGTTGAGTAAAGTCCTGTCAGTACTTTTATTTTATATGTTTTGGATATGTTTAAGTACCTACTCATTACTTCATTAAATGTTTATTTTATTACATTTTAAAATATCAAATTATTATTTACATTATAATGTTCTTAAAATTGTCAAACATTAAGAGCGCTGTCACCGGTCCACTAGCGCTACTCCTTTAAAAACATATTATCTCGTGACTGAAAAGGAATTATTATGAAAAACGGCTCAATCTGCTACCTCGGTAAGTGTGTCTAGAGATTTCTAATACCTTTTATCTACGACCATGCTATAAATCCTCTATAAAAGTTTCTGAAACAGTTAGCTTATTGCCAACATTAAAACACCCAGTGTCATAGTAACCATAATAGCATCCAAACGGGAGTTATAATGTTGTACTGAATTTCATAATGCAACTCCTTTGCTTTTACGAGGATGATGATCCCTTCCTTACTCATCTGTTTGATGAGTAAGGAAGGGATCATCATCCTCCCTTCCATTCTCACTACTCAATTCGTGGTATCGTTATGAATTTCAAAAAAAGAACATTGTCACGCACGCGCGTTTCACTATACTATACCATAGCGTCGTATCCCGCCATTTTTGTTCGATATTAGTATTGCAAATACTGTTTCAGAACCTTTTATAGAGGATTCATGTCATGGGTGTAGATAAAGTCTTGTATGCAACTGTAATAATTAGGTATTAAAACATGAATGTGATACTATTATCACACTCGGCTTCGCCTCGTGTGATAAACCCACATTCGTGTTTTAATACCCCTTATTATAAAACAGTTGCATAAATAACTATTATAAAGTTTCATATTGGGACACGAAGCAACAAAATTAGATCTAAATAAAAACGGCCACATTCCTCTAGATCGTATTTTGTTGATTCGTGTCTCAATATTAAACTTTATAAAAGGTATTAGAAAATTCTAGACGCACCGAGGTAGCTGATTGAGCCGTTTTTCATAATTCCTTCTCAGTCACGAGATAATATTTTTAAAGGCGCTAGCGGACCGGTGACAGCTCTCTTAAGCAGACGAATCTTATTCTTCCATCAAGTGCTACGAGATCATAAGCCATCACTAATCAGGAATGGCACAATCTTTACAATTATGAATAATTAGTAACCATTTGCGATAAGAAATCCCGCAGACAGTGATCATTCAGTTTCACATTTGACATTTCTAGAGACCTCACTCTATACTAGCGCCTCTAGTGGCGAATTCAAGCGCGATAGTCGTCACCAATTTAAGATTTTTTAAAGTAGCTATTTTGATAAAACTGAAATCTGTAAAAGAGCTTTCATTTTCTTATAATTTTCATACACATATTAATAGATATCAGGCGCACATGCAGTAATGCCAGATTCAAGTAAACATTTACATGTAGTGAGAACAAAACATTATGCATTTTAGAGTTTAGACATTCACATTTATAGATATGTATTAGTTCACATAATCATAATTTATAATTATCAGGTTATGAAAAAACATTCATAAGTAACGGTTTAATTTTTAAATCGTCATGCGGTTATTGCTCACAAAAATATGTTTTTAGAACATGGAACCCACACCTGTTAGTTCAAACTCAATAATTTGAAACAACTTATCTTTCCAAGTTTATTTTTGTGTATAACTGGAAACACTTGAACTTTGATAACTTTAATTTAACATGTAATAAAAACCCTGTCCGACGCATTTAGACTATATCGAGAAGGTATCGGAGAAAAAAATCAAAAGAGAATTTATAAATTCAATGGAACATGCTATTTTTGCTTTACTCTTACCGCCGCCAGTACAAAGACTTCGTCAGGGTATCACTTGTCATCGGAATGTTGCCAAATTGAAGTGTTGCGGTCATCGTAAGACCGCATACGGTTACTTCGCTCCTTTTGTGTATCGGTTATTGATATTATGCTTTTAACACTATACTGTAGATTCCACATGATTGTGCTCACTTAAAACCCGCGAAATAATAAAAACTTTTATGCACGGGGGCACTTCCCCAATCCTTGTCAATTATAATTTGACATATCTATACTAATAATGAATCTGAAGTTTATTTTTTTGTTTGTTTCCTTTTGCCTACCAGTCGGATTTGTAAAAATCTTTTTGCATTTGATAGCGCAATTTTTGAGGAACGTTACATGCTATTTAACATCATGCTACGACCCTCAGGAGCCCAGCAAGAAGACGAGAGAAAAAGAAAAAGTTAGAAAGAATGCTCCGCGAAAACGAAGTAATAGCGCGGGCGGGCGGGCGATGCAATGCGATGCGACGCGGTAGGACGGGGGAACAAGTAATTTCACGCGGACGAAGTCGCGGGCAGAAGCGAGTAATATACAAAGTATATTCATATATTACTATCATATAATAATGTAATATATAGTATTTAAAATATTCCATAATTTGGGTATGCTCTATTTGTGTCGGACAGAGATTTTATTACAGATACTATAGACTCAGATATTTGTGTTTCACTTCACTATAAAACACGGCAATAATAAAAACAATTCAACTGATTGTATGAACAGCTACAATTGTTTGCTTTGCCAACATAAAGACAGACCTCGAAAATTTAATGGTGACATTATTATTTGTTTTATGTAAAATTTCGTATGAACTCAATATTGACATGATTAAAAAAAAAAAATCCGCTATTATTAGACACGACACTCGATTTTGAGGGTTTTCATCCCGGCACAACAAGGCGTCAAATGTA
The DNA here is from genome assembly GCA_947523025.1 of Dryobota labecula. NCBI lineage: Eukaryota > Metazoa > Arthropoda > Insecta > Lepidoptera > Noctuidae > Dryobota > Dryobota labecula. Next base: position 24,222,014 of record OX383295.1, on the reverse strand, counting down.
ATCCTGTTCTTGCTGAGACTGCCAATTCCATACCTCCATCTTTTTTGTATGGTTCGCTGAAGTCATAATGAATAAGACTTAGTAGACTAGACTTTGGGTTCCTTTCTGCCATTTATATTTGTTTCGGCTTCTTTATCCAGTACTTTATGTGATGTAGAAAAAGACTAAGTAACAAAAAACTTCCTATCAATCCAATACACGAAATATGCGTTCTTTTACAAAAATAGACTTCTTTAATGCTTTTTCCGTCTTTTACTAACACTGGACGATTCCAAAATGAAAGCCTCAATAATAGCGCTGTCGTTGGATTTTCAACGCTAGGCTTAGCAACAGGAGTTGAAAATTCAACAATGCAATAATATTTTGGCGTTCCTTTAGTTGTTTTTAGTGAAAAAGGTAATATAATCCTTCTCATTCAATCTTCCTCCGTTCACAAGACCGTATCTTTTCTCCACTCGTCAACATTCCACATAATACTTACGGACTCGAATAGCGCGCCGTTCTTGCCGATGTTGCCCGAAGGCGTGAGGCCCAGGCCTCCGACCAGACCCGAACACAAGTCAGACATGATGTCACCGTACAAGTTGGGCATCACCTGCAACATTTCAAAGTACGATGATGTGAGAAAGTTGGAAGGAAGCTTAAATACAAAATGGAGTACAGATACATAAGGGGCCATCCACAAATTACAGCACACGTTAAGGGTAGGGAGGGGGTTAATAAAGTATGGCATCGTGTAACAAGGGGGGTACGAGTCATAAGCTTCGTGACGTAAAAACTGCGAAATATTAGCGACTCTATCAATATTATAATAAGGTTTAATTTGGAATTAGTACGTGATGGTGAAAACTGCTTCAAAATCTGTTGCTTAGTTCAGAAGAACAAAGTGAGCACACAGACAGACACGAAAAGCGTCTTTAATTTATGATACCTATAGACATAGATAATGAACTGACCAGCACGTCGAACAAGGCCGGGTCCTGCACCATGTTGAGGCACACGGTGTCGAGGTAGCGCTCCTCGAACTTGATATCCTTGTACTTGTTGGCCACGTCGCGGCAGCACCGCAGGAACAGACCGTCTGACATACGCCTGCAAATAACATACGACATATTATTAAACACGTCGCTTAACATCTGAAGGCTATCTCCTGCTTTACTATTTCAGAAAACATTCAATGTTTACCAACAGCGCCCCCTGTCAATGTCATTCAAGCGCCAAAAGATTCTTGTACAATCAACCCCAAGAAGATGTATACACGGACAAGGAACCATTTTGTCGTCTACATCTACAACCATTGTTCCATAACATTGTATCCACGGTACAGGTACAAAACATAGTATACAATTTATTTTACCAAAACAAAGTAAACATTTTCTCCCAAAATATCCAAACACCCTATGACCAAAACAATGTTCACAGTGATAGTTCCAGAACAAAGTCAAGGTATGGTGGATACAATGCTATGGAATAAAGGTTGTTGATAATAAAATGGTTCCTTGCCCATATATACATCTTTTTAGACTGACTGTACAGTCCTTTCACTGTACCTCTGACAGCAGCAACCCGCAAGCAACCTTGGCTGCTGCTATTATAAATAATTACTTATGATAATATCCATGACCAGTCGTGGATATTTACGGGTCAAGCAAAAATGCATACACTGTTGTATGTAAAGCCTGCTTCGTTGCGAGATATTATGGTACTATCTATATGGCATTCTCGCAATGAAGGAACATCCAAGGGAGCTACATTAAAACAATTAAATACGATGTGTGATAAGTAAATTGACACCGTTTCGTTACTAGCCAATACGTCACATGACATTCCACTAAGTGTAATATTATGTCGCACTTAAACAATATTTTATGGAGTGCTAGATTGCAACGTGACATAACTTTTGCTACCTAACTTATAATGGAAAAATGTTATTGCTCTTTATGTAAAAATCGTTCGGTGATTTAGGCGTGAAAAGGTAACAGACAGACACAGATACTTTTGCCAACGTTGCCACGTCACCAACGACAGCTCCATCATTGATCCTTAACTGGCATTTAAATCACTGCCCATTCCAAGGTTGCCTGGAAGAGATCGCAGAAAGCGATAAAGCCGGCTATTGTATATTTTGTAGTGTTTGATTAATCACTACATATTATAAAACAAAGTCCTCCGCCGCGTCTGTCTGTTCGCGATAAACTCAAAAACGACTGCACCGATTTTCATGCTGTTTTCACCAATGCATAGCGTGGTTTTAGAGGAAGGTTTTAGTATATAGTTTGTTAAGTTTTTGTATACATTAACGATATTTGTTGGAGTTGTCGGAAAAAAATTAAAATGTGGCTGGTATTTTAGTATATTGTGATTTCTTATGACTTTCAGGCGAACGAAGTCGCGGGCAGAAGCTAGTAAAGTATATAATGAAATTGAAGTTGAACTTGGGTCATACACCCGGTTTCTGATTTGATAATTTGAAGTTGGGAACTTGTCAAACTCTACTTAGCATTACTTAATTATTTTGCAAAACGTAAGAAATTTAGAATTTTGCGGGCTATCACCTTAATTAATGCTAAAGTGGAGTTTTACAAGTTATCAACTTCAAATACCTACTGAAATCAGAAACCGGGTGTCTGATTTAGCTTCAATACTCACATAATGTTAGCCTTATGCACAGCTGTGACCTTCTTCCTGTTGTTTTCCTTTGCGTAAACGAAGGCGAACTCTGCGACCCTCATGGAAGCCTCCTCGGTGATCAGCTTGATGGACTGCACCACTCCGTCGACGATCTCGTGCTCGATGCCGGAGTATTCACCCTCTGTGTTTTCTCTCACTGTCACAACGTCTACGTTATCGTACAGGGTTTTGATGCTGCAACAAAATGGGGGTCGGGTTTACGATTTGGAGTAGGGTGTGGGCTCATTTTGGGAGATGTTGTTCTAAAAAGTTAGCAAAAGATATTAATGGAGAACATGAAGAGTTCTGTCGAGTGTGTTTCGTTTATATAAAATAGTTATTCAAATAAGCCTGTGAATGAACACTTCTTAAACGTGAAAGGTTTTAAAAGACAAACCCTAAATCGCCCACCGTTCACCATTTGTGTAAGAGGGTTATCCAGCAGAGGATTGCAACGAATGTCCTTAGAATCTCCAAAAGATTCTAGGAATTCTTTCGCAAGAGGCGTTTTGTCAAAACAACAAAATACATTCAGAGTATATACTACATAGTAGTGGAGCAAGAATAGTTCGATCCGATACGCAAGACGAGCTTCTCCGAGTTATGCGCACCTTGGCAGAAGTCCAGACGTTTAAACGCACCGATGGAGATGACAAATAAATTAAACTTTATAAAGTGCACGTGTACGCTACGCTAAATAATGTAAGAGCTTAAAAATGTAGACACAATGTAACGCGCATTAATAGTACTCGTACTTCAGGGTTTATGCACTACGCGCGTATACGCGTTGCAAACGCAACTAACGCTGTTTTTTAAGGCAGAAAACGCACCGTCGATGCACATAATATGTGTTAGTTACCTAAAAAAAATCTATTTGAACGAATTTTTTCCTTGCTTAAATTGATGAATAGTTATGTAGTTGTCTTTGTAAATTATTATCATTAACAATGAGAATACCTACTATACATAAGATAATGCAATTAAGTAGCAAAGAAAATGACTGTAATTTTGTTAATGCGAATTATATGACTGTGTGGTAGACAACATTGACTTTTAAAGGCTCCTACAAACAGGAGCGACACGCGACGCGACACAAAGTCACCGCGTATCGCGCGACTAGCGGTGCCTTTGTGTCGCGTCGCGAGTCGCGGCTGTTTGTAGGAGCCTGTATAAGTAAAGCTAATCACAAAACAATGAGGAAAATACTCAGAAACTTATACCTGTTTTCGAATACAGAGGAAAAATCACCAAAAACTAACTATTCTAGACAAAAGTTTGTACACTTACTAAAATCTCAGTACTTATCAGTATCACCATTTAGTTGCATTAATTGTTTGTTACGTTGCAATTTGAAGCTACACAATCAGTGTTTTGAACTGACGCTACCACGAGATCGCCTTCTTGTCACACAGCCTTGTAATTCGAAGCTACTGGCGCTATGACTCAACAGAACATCATTTGCAATCCATATTATCCATACCGAACAATTAAAATACCTGCTGGCTGTGCTAGCTAACAAGAACAATTTTTACTTCATGTAATTTATTTCATCACCAATGCTCTTAAAACTGTGAAGAAAAACATCCTGAGGAAACCAGCATGTCTTTGAACCAAAAATTCGAAGACATGTTACATCCACCAACGCGCACTGGGCCCACGTGGGTTATATCCTTATTGCCCACTCCCTCTCACAAAAAGAAGGCCTGTGTGCAAGCAGTGGAAACGTTATAGGCCGATTATGCATTATACCAAGTTCCAGGCTCTTTATTCGAGGAATTAGCAACTCTCGGTACAAAATAAGATATCGCTTTTTCATTCGTTTACACATTTCAATAAGCCATTGACCGAATCAAACAATCTCAGTCTCGGTAAAAACATCTTCGACAATCTGTCTCACCTTGAACACGAATTCCGGAATAAAAGCCATTGACATTGGCCGATAGTGTTGAGATACCCTTATCGGTACGTGCTAAGTGGAACGTTCTTTATCTTTATGATATTCGGCGAAACTGATATCACACCTCTACGATTGATCAGCAGGTCTAAATAAGGAAGTCAGAAGAAGTCAGTGGATTAAACGGGAACTGGATGCGGAATCCGAATGCTCTAGACGTTATAATTTGGCTGGTTTGATGGCTTGATTGAAGAACTCAAACAAGTAAGTTGTTTTAGGGTTCCGAGCTTAAAAAGAAAACGGAACCTTTATAAGATTACTTTCTTATTCTGGTAGAGTTGTGATAGGTGAAGTTGACAGCCCCCCCGGTGGGTTCCCGCATTGTCGAGGCGGGGGGCTCAGTAGCCGTGGCTTGGAGGGTCACGGTGAAGCAAAGAGGAACCCAAGGAGGGGGCCGCTCGTCAGGGCTTTTGCGGATAAGCCGACGAAGTAGCGGCCGTAGGTTGCGGTGCCGCTTCGGCGACATCGCAACTGAGGCGGGCCGTGATGTTGAATGGGCGGCATCGCGGCTGAGGGCGGGAGGCCGCGGCGGGAGAGGAGTGCCGGTATTGAGGTGCGCCGTTCTCCCTACCTTCCGCGGCCTTGACGGGGTCGCCACCGTATGATGGCGGACGCGGTGGGGCCGCAGAGGAAGAGGAGTGTCGGTATTGCGTTGGCCGCTCTCCCTATCTTCTGCGGCCGAAAAGTGGTAGGCGGCGGGGCCAATCATCTGACCCGTCGCGAAGGGACCAGGGGCGCCTGGACGCGAGGTCGTCTGGTGCCCCTGTGCTGGTCTGGTCCCTGGGGTGATGGGGGGTTACTCCCAGGTGGAGGCCAGCAGGCAACGGGTGCGGGGGCACCCTTGCCTGTATTGCACAGGCCTCCACCAGTGTCGGACGGGAATGGCCAGGTGTTCCCGGCCATTCCCGTATCCCCCCCAGCCGGGGGGGCATGCGGGGCCCGCCAGCTAGGCGGGCATGCGCCGGGAGGGTTGTGGATGTAAAGGCTGAGCCGGTTTCCCATGACCCTCCCATCAAGGCGATGAGGGAACTCCGCTGAGTTTTAGTGGGTATACTGCCATTTTGGCAGGGAGTCTCACATACCAAGACTCGTCCCCCGACGAGCGGGCATGCGTAATGCATTTCTCAGCGTCAAAAAAAAAAAAAAAAAAGGTGAAGTTGACAGGGTTCTGGCAAAATTGTTCTAAATTTTCTGCCCCCACATGGGAATAGAGCGTTAGATTGACAGTAATTTTTTTTTTTTACAGAAGCACAATTTTTATGCACACTTGGGAAAAAATGAAACAGTATGTCATGTTACAAAGTTTCATAAATCAGTTCATTCACAACGGTAATTTCGGACACATACAATGACTCACTTTTTAAGGCGAGGTTCTTCGAGCGTGCATTTTTGTTATAGAGGTGGCAGCTGGGAACGAGAAAATTGTGCCATGAATTTCGTTAATTTTAGGTTGAAAATTATATGTTTTACGATATTAACAATGTTAAACCCGACGGACATTACGTCATCATAGACGTTTATTTTGATGTGATTTTCAATACATAATGTGGTAAATATTGAAATAAAATGATTTTAATCTACAAAATAAGGGTATGTATGGATTTTTTTTCTATAGAGCGAACTTTATCCAATTAAGTAACGAGTACCCGACGTACCCACAAAAAGGTATCAAAAGCAACATAATTTTTTCACGTGTTTAATCATTACCGTTTCTAAATAAAATGACATTAAAATTACATTTCCTAGAGCTTAACTTGAAGAACCTCGCCTTAAGCTCTTCCTGGGTTCAACATTAGTTCAAAGGCTAATGACTGGTGCATGTTACGAGTGTTTAACTGCTTTAAAATACAATGAGAGATGATTGATACTTTTTGCCACTTTTACCATCTTGGAACCTAATTCATTGTGAATTAATTATTATATGAAGGGCAACACAGTAGACTTTCACGCCATATTATTATAAAGAGGTACCTATGAGGAGCAGGGTGTAAAGAATTCTCCAACCAAACGGGTGTTGTGTCTGAGAGACGTTGTATGAGTCACGCATCAAATTTGCTTGCGCGATGCAGGATTGAGATTTTGCGTGACGTCAGTATTATGCGTATGTCGTTGCACGTGGAGTTGTGGAGGCCGCCACACACATTTTATTCTGATCATCTTTACATATCAATCACTTAATAGAATCTTATCTACAAAAAATGCAACACACAATCTAGATGTACGTAATCCTGACACGCAGATTGCAATAAAAACTAATTGGATTATAAATCCGTATCACAACAATTACATTCCAAATATATTATAACCAGAACATTCCGGTTTCTTTGTTATCAACACGTGCTAAATGTTTTATCAATAAGCTATTAACCTTTTAATTTAAATGACTGAATTATAACCTCTTGTATTTTTGCAGTGAGTCACACTAGCCCACCAGCATGTTCATCGTATTTACGGCCGGCGGCGGCGGCCTGTTTTACCACCGCAGAATACGTTCCGCAGGGTAATTGTGAATCACACATCAAATGGCAATCGATCGCCTTTTATATACGATACTTATAACAAAATATCAATTTTAATTAAAAAAATTGTCTGTCTGTTTATTCCGGCTTATCTCCGAAACAGCCGGACCGATTTTGACGGGACTATCACTGGCAGATAGCTGATGTTATAAGGAGTAACTTAGGCTTTTATTTTAGACTAGCTGCTGCCCGCGGCTACGCCTGAGTGGATTTAAAAAAAATTGTTGCATTACAAAAATACACTTCAATTTAGTTATTTGTATAGAAAAAGCCACGCGGGCTATCCATACTAATATTATAAATGTGAAAGTAACTCTGTCTGTCTGTCTGTTTGTCTGTATGTTACATTTTCACGCGTAAACAGCTGAACCGATCGTCATAAAATTTGGCAGAGATATATCCTGGGATATGGAGGACATAGGCTTCTTTTTTATGCGATAACCGACATCGACGCGGGCGGAGCCGCAGGCAAAAGCTAGTTATCTATATCTTTACAATTCGTTTACCTATACATTAACTAGTTATATTTTATTCTTGTGGTTTTAATAGGTATTGCTTGAGTGAATAAGCAAACATTGTCATTTAGCGCCTTATTATGTTGTCACAGAGTTTATGTTAAACAAACATTTTGGCGCCTCTTCAGTAGTTACAGAACATATTATCAAATTGTAGCTAATAGTTACGTAGGAAACTATAACAGCTTTGAGTTATTGGAATTAAAAGTTTGTTTTATTTTGTTTTAGTGGAAATCCTGGCTTATTTCTAAGTAAGTTTTGTCTGTTAGTCAAATTGAGGCCGAGATTAAGGCGAGGTTCTTCGAGGGTGCATTTTTGTTCTAGAGGTGGCAGGCGTGGCAGCTGGGCGCGAGTAAATTGTGCCGTGAATTTCGTTAATTTAAGGTTGAAAATTATATGTTTTACGATATTAACAATGTTAAACCCGACGACGGACATTACGTCATCATAGACGTTTATTTTGATGTGATTTTGAATAAATACATAATGTAGTATAATATTGAAATAAAATGATTTTAATCTACAAAATAAGGGTATCTTTGGTTTTTTTTTTCTATCGAGCGAACTTTATCCAATTATGTAACGAGTACCCGACGTACCTACAAAAAGGTCTCAAAAGCAACATATATTTTTTTCACGTGTTTAATCATTACCGTTTCTAAATAAAATGACACTAAAATTACATTTCCTAGAGGTTAACTTGAAGAACCTCGCCTTAATGCACTGGCTAAAAATTAATTCCTGTTGCTTCGCGCAACCGTCAAACTACAATTGCAAGACACAGACGGGAGAACATTTATTTACTTATTTATAGAAGATACATAAAAAGGCTATCTATTGTATTTCAATAAAGAAATATAGCCAAAAAGTGTAAAACACGGCCCCACATAGTTCTGTTTTTTTAATATTGAGCCGCATAGGAAGTTTTCCCATCCCTGATCTAGATACTTAAGATATCAGTAACCGACCGACGGTAATTTATTTAATGATAATAATAATAATGGAGTGGCCACGTGAGACGTGACCTCCGTGAGATTGCAGTTACTGATATCTATAATGTCAACTACGTGCTGTGTTAACTGTTTATTATTGCAATCTATAGCTCAATGGAATTGAAAAGCATTAACATAAGCATTATTAGCCTATAATGTTCCCGCTGCTCGAGACACAGGCCTCCTCTCTGTGAAAGGGAGTGGGGCGAAATCCACTATGCGAGCCCAGTGCTGGTTGGTGGATGCCACATCGTCTAATTTATGGTTCTAGCCGTTCTAGGACATGTTTTCTCACTATATTTTCCATCCCCGTTTTGAGAGCAGTGGTGATGATATTAAATCTGTATACCGGAGGTATATTATCCTAAGTCCATTTTTTTCGACATTTACTTTGTAATGTCATTGAAACAAACATCTATAGATCTACTTATAGGTATAAATATAAAACAACAAATAAAATTTTACTTAGAATTCCACACAATTGTGTGACATACATTAATAATGTTCAAATTGAGACTTAAAACATGTGCACTGAATAATTATACTCAAAGTCTCTAATTCAGATAATTTATGTAAACAAAGTAATGTCAAGAAATGTCACTGTCGAAATGACAGGACAGTGGTGCAAAACATTTTATTATGAAACTAGCTTTTGCCCGCGGCTTCGCCCGCGTGGATGTCGGTTAGCGCATAAAAAAGTATCCCATGTCCTTCTCCATATCCCAGACTATATCTAAAGTGATTCACTATGTGAATAGAAACCGAAACAAATGACAATGATTTAATTTAATAAAAGTACTTATATAAAACCAAAATAAGAAATTTCACTCAAATTCTTAAAGCAATCAATTGTACCAAATTACAACACGAAATAAAAATGCGACACCAATAATTTATTTTTAAAATAATTCACGGAAGTACCAACAATGTGAAAACAAAACGAATTAACCTCCGAAATGTCGCATGATACTCTGTTTGTGCTGAGATGATGTGACGCTCGAAATGTCTAATGAACACCATTGGTGCATAACTTTTCTAAGGGTCACGTTCGCAATTGGACGAAATATTTGACATTTATTTTGTACTTGCAACACAATCTGGCTGTAGAATTCGATGAATCGACTAATAATAATACTTAACCGGTATTAATACATTTTAGCGGGAACACCACTAAAGGAACGAAAAAAAAGTAAATAAAATACGTCTATGGTCGTGTGGCGGTTTGGCGCGACGCATAATGTAAACAAACATTCATCAAGGTTATACGTGCGTAAAGTAATGGATTCAATGAGAAAACTGTTTAATCATAGAAGAATCCTATACAGAATTAGTGAGAAATAAGTGTAGATTTCATATTGAGTGTTAGTTTATCGAAAAGTGATAAATATGTCAGTGAAAAAGTAACGAAAGTTTTGGAATGCACAAATTTTGATCATATGGCCGCCGTGTTTAGTAATTGTTTTTATGATAAATATTCTTGTTTATTGTTTAAAATACACATAAGTAGCTAGCTTATTTATCTACGAACATAATTTGGCTAATAGCTTCTGATATTATAGCGTATTGTTATCGTAATCGTATTTCTAAGAGTAAATTCGGCATACAAATACCTACAAAAAGACAATAAAATGGATATAGTATGTTATCCTTAAGAGATAGACATATGCCATCGCGGACTTTTCTGAAGATCTATATAAGATACACAATTCCACCATACATTATTTTGTTATATCTCAAAGGGTTTAGCCAGCGTTTTCGTTGAAAGCTCCCAGACGGCTTATTTTTTTCCGACACCTCCAACAAATATCGTTAATTTATACAAAAATGTATACAAAACCTTAACAAATTATATACTAAAACCTTCCTCGAGAACCACGCTATCCATTGGAGAAAACACCATGAGAATCGGTGCAGTAGTTTTTCAGTTTATCGCGAACAGACAGACAGACAGACAGACAGACAGACGCGGCGTAGGACTTTGTTTTATTGTTTTACTAGCTTTTGCCCGCGGCTTCGCCCGCGTGGATGTCGGTTATCGCATAAAAAAGTACCCTATGTACTACCCTCTCCATATCCCAGGCTATATCTCAAAATTCTAACTTAATATTAATTTTAATGTGACTCACTATGTGTTTATTACCGAGCTGGTAATGAGTTGAACTATCTAACTAATGTGCACACTAATAGGGTTGAAAATAAAACCACAATAGTGTACTGATCTAAGCTGGTATACTTAATTAAAATTGCGAGACCCCAACCAAATCGCGGTAACGAAACCATAGCGAGATCTATTTCGACGTCAACGCCATCTATCGAGCTTGACATCAAACTTTTAACATTTCACAATAATAACTATGGTTTTATGGTTTCTTCATGAACACTATGTGAATAGAAACCGAAACAAATGATTTAATATAGTAAAAGTACTTATGTTCTGAACGTGAATGAGTCTTTACCTAAAGATAACAAACACAAAATCAAAATACGAAATTTCACTCAAATTCTTAAAGCAATCAATTGTACCAAATACAACACGAAATAAAATTGCGACACAAATAATAATTTTAGAATAATTCACGTAAGTACTAACTTTTCTCAGGGTCACGTTCGCAATTGGACGAAATATTAGACATTTATTTTGTACTTGCAAACACGATCTGGATGTAGAATTCGATTAATCGACTAATAATTGACCGGTTGACATTTTAGCGGGAACACCACTAAACGAACGAAAAAAGAAAACAAAATACGTCTATACTCTGTGGTCGTGTGGCGGTGTGACGCGATGCTTAATGTAAACATTCATCAAGGTTTATACGTGCGTAAATTAATGGATTCAATGAGAAAACGGTTTAATCTTAGAAGAATCTTATACAGAATTACTGAGAAATAAGTGTAGATTTCGTATTGAGTGTTAGTTTATCGAAAAGTGATAAATATGTCAGTGAAAAAGTAACGAAAGTTTTGGAATGCACAAATTTTGATCATAAGGCCGCCGTGTTTAGTAATGTTTTTATGATAAATATTCTTGTATACTGTTTGAAATACACGTAAGTAGCTAGCTTATTTATCTACGAACATAATTTGGCTTATAGCTACTGATATTATAGCGTATTGTTATCGTAATCGTATTTCCAAGAGTAAAATTCGGCAAACAAATACCTACAAAAAGTCAATAAAATGGATATAGTATGTTATCCTTAAGAGATAGACATATGCCATCGCGGACTTTTTAGAAGACCTTTTTATGATACACAATTCCACCATACATTATTTTGTTATATCTCAAAGGGTTTAGACAGCGTTTTCGTTGAAAGCTCCCAGACGGCTTATTTTTTTCCGACACCTCCAACAAATATCGTTAATTCATACAAAAATGCATACAAAAACATAACAAATTATATACTAAAACCTTCCTAGAGAACCAAGCTATCCATTGGTGAAAACAGCATGAGAATCGGTGCAGCAGTATTTGAGTTTATCGCGAACAGACAGACAGACAGACAGACAGACAGACAGACAGACGCGGCGGAGGACTTTGTTTTATAATATGTAGTGATGTTTTTGTAAATAATCATCGATAAAATTAAAGTGAATTAATTATAAGAACTATGCAAACAAAATACCGTTGACAAACAATGTCTTGTATAGTGTGTCGGAGACACGGTATATGATCGTCATAATCAGCCCTTTTAAGCCCAGTGCTAGACGTAGGCCTCCCAAAATCGATTTCCACTCGAAACAGTTTACTGCCGTTTTCATCCAAAATGTGGCTAGATATGCTACTTTACAATATGAATCTATGAATGAGAGTTGTAATATTAGTGTTGTTGAAGATGTAAAACATTTGAAAATGTTTGGATCTCCTGCATTGTTACCAGTATCATAAAATATTTTACACCAGAAAATCTTTTTTTAATAACTTTGTTTAAAACCGGAATTTTATAAAAATTATTACGGTATGATTATTTGTTAATTATTATTTCTTACAATCAGTACTTAAAAGAAAATAGAACCTATTTTTTCGCAATTTTATGTGAATTACCATTACGATGATATTTTTTTGTTGTGTTATCCCCTTTGTTTACATAAATTATCTGAATTTGAGACTTTGGGTATAGCTTGATGTGACTTATGATTGTTTGCCTCCGGTGTACAGAAATAACATTAAGTATTAACATATGTACGTAATCTTATTTTTAGGGATCCGTACCTCAAAAGAAAAATAAACCGAACCCATACAGATCACTCGTGTGTCGTCTGTCTGTCCGTCTGTCACAGCCAATTTGCTCTGAATATACTGGGCCGTAAGTTGAAATTTGGTACACATATATGAACTTCTGTGACCCAAACACGGACGTGTAACGTAAATAAATGAATTTTGAATATGGGGGTCAGTTAAGGGGGAAAACTAGAAAATTAAAGTTAAATAAAAGTTTTGCAAACTGTACCATGTAACATATCAAATGAAATGGGCTTATTGTAAGGAATTCTGTTTTTTTTTTCTGTAATTTTATAATATATACTTTTAAAGATTTTAAGAAAATATATGAAAGCTACGTTGGGGTAGGCTTCCAGTCTAACCGGATTCAGCTGAATACCAATATTTCAGTAGTTTCGGAGATATAGGGTGAAAAAGACTGGCAAACATGCTGGATTTGGCACATTGTCTTGTCACCATTTGCCTTATCAACCACCTCCCTTGAGCTACGTATTTAAATTGGCACGCCATAAATCAATTCAAACCACCTATAAACCACAATAATAAATGGAGGACATTTTATCGTAAAACAACTCATGTGATTGAAATCAATTTGTAACGCCGAGATAAGATTTAAACGCAGACTGAATATTTATGCTATGGTAATCAATTCTCTTGGATTACACAAAAACCAGGCGTTTTATTCAGATTATCTTGCACTTATTGGCTTATCTATGGATGGATCATAATGTTACAAAATAGGGAGTAACGTTTGATAGTGGCATGGGCTGATAAGTGGTAACCTCGTTTTTCTGGAGTTTATGACGTACCTACGTGCCCATCATAATCATTTTTTTTTTTTTTTTTTTTTCTCTTCTGATGTTCGATTTGGTTAGATACCGTAGTCTACACTAATATTATAAAGAGGAAAGATTTGTACCTATTTTTGTATGTTTGTAATGAATAGGCTCAAAAAGTACTGGGCCGATTTAAAAAATTCTTTCACCAATAGAATGCTACATTCTTCCAATTTGACATAGGCTACATTTCATTTTGAAAAAAATTAGGGATCCTTGGTAAAATTCGAACAATGTAACCGAAGGTGTAGAAAAATGAGCCTTAAAATGATAATTGTCTACCCCGTGCGAAGCCGGGACGGGCTGCTAGTTTATAATATTAATGTTACATTAATTTGTCATTCCCGTTGGCCTAATGGTTCCAAGTGTTTGAAGTTAAGTCCTGAGTTTGATAATGGAATAATGTTATTGAGGTTTTAGTCAGAAGGTCGTCTTAGAGACATGTTCCTTTTTTTTTTTTTCTAAGTATAACTTGTCGCAAATTTACTAACGGCGATTTGAAACTGATGTCGATACTCTACACACAAGAATTACCAGTCTGAATCATTACAAATCGTTTTTTTATCGATTAGATTCTATAATCGTTAACGAAAAGCTTTAAATCGTGAAACTAGAATCCGATTGCAATACCCTTATGGAAAAGACAAAAGACTGGGTTAAGAATGTAGTATGCATTGATAAGACATGGCGCCGCCGCCGGTCCATCGAGGTGATCGTCCTAGGGCTTGTCTTGGCAGTAGGCCAGTTAAAGTAATTATGTTAGCATTTACAATATAAATACGAATAAAGGGACACTGATGATCCTGCACTTGTGACTTTCATTTTATTTCTGATTTCTTAAGGATTGCTTCATGGTCAAGCTTGTGTACTTGTGTTCCCACAGGCGCGAAGCGCACGCGACTTGACCTGAGATGTTTGATCATCAGCACAATATATCTCAAAATCGCAATGTGACATGCCGCGGGTGAAGCCGCGCCTGTGTGGGGGTATTTAGACAACGGAATTTATATATCTACTAAGCACTACTGTACAGCACAGAACAATTCGAGATGAGAACCTCTTAGAAAATATAGTTAGTCGTAAGAAATACAATGTTTTTTTTATTGAATTTTTTTGTAGCCAAATTGCCTGCTCTTGACTTCAATCTCGCCTGATAGAAAGTAATGGATGAGGTATACGATGGAATGAGCATGCCCAGAAGATGACAGATCAAGTGTTATGCTCAAAATTAAAAGGACTATAGCTTTATAAAACTGGTATTCAGCTACATCTAGTTTGACTGGAAGCTGACCCCAATATAGTAGAGAAGAGAAGACTGATGATGAGCTTGTAAATTTACATGAAATATAAATTTATATTCATTGTGAATTCACTGCACATGTAAACTAATTCCCTCTATCATAGACCTTGAAACAGTCTAGACTCGTTATCAGAGGTGATTATCATTGACCCAGTGTCAGGGTTATCACAAGTCGGCCATTACTTATATTTTGGTTTACTGCACTTACAGATACTGTGAACCAGGAAATTAGAATTAACAGATAAAATCCAAAACAAAAATAATTAGCTTTGTTCTTAAATAATGTACTTAATTTAAATTAACTTTGTTATCAATTGAGGAATGTTGTTTATTTAATTTACATTATGTGCTGTGCATGACTAATGCTAGTTACATGATTAGAACATAATTTTCTTTTAAGTTAAATGGTTCTTGAATGTAGGCTAGGTTCCTTGACAGCAGAACAAGAATATTATCTTCATTTAAATACTTTTAAGTTTTCCTCACAAATTATCCTGTCTGAGTCATTCTATGTGCTAAACAAACACTCGGTCAATTCCATGAATATCTTTTCCTTGAAATGTTAAATAAAAAGTAATACATACCCTTCCATACTCCTGCAAGGCCTGATGTTAGCGTACAAGTCGAACTCCTTACGCAGAGCCAAGTTAAGGGACCTGTAGCCCTTTCCGATCGGGGTCATCAGGGGACCCTTAAGACCGATCTTGTTAGCATTAACTGAGTCGATGGCCTTCTGTGGGATACCCATCTTGCCATCTGGACCCTAGAATATAATTGTTCGGTTAGTTACAAGAATCCATACTTTTAGTTGCTACGATACGCGAAAAACGTAGAGGAAACCGCTTACACGGCTGCACGGGTAGCGAACAACACAACTAAAGAGACAATACACAACGGTACGGTGTGGCGCAGAAGTACTAGGAGAGTTGACCACAAATAAATTGGGATAATAGCACGGAGAAAGAAGCAGGTTAGTTACAAGAATAATAGGCTCAGCTTTCGAGTTACCGGAATCAATATTTGAATTTAGAGCTTAATTTGCTTCGGCATGGCAATGTTAATATCACAGGCAAATTATGTTTAGGATTAGAAAAATTGCAGAGGAATTCCTAACTTCTGTCACACAGTGGTATCATCATACTGTGGTTTATTATGACTGCTGAAAACTAAAAATATATATCTCAACCAGGATATTTGATATGCTTATGTAACCCAAAACCTAGACTTTATTAGTGTCAATATGACCAGCAATATGAGCCTAATTCTTTCAATTAAGAGTTAGTTGCACTTGTCAACATCCAATACTGAAACTAGGCCACTACATTATTTGCATTGCAGATACAATAGAATATAGAATAATGGAATAAAACCTGAGTGAAATTTATCACTAAGTTAAATATTTAATGTGTAAGTTTGCATTGAAATATGTGTAGGTATAACTTTAAAATTAAATAGAAATGTGAAGCATTCAGAAGATAACAGAGAAATAATAAATTTCTGTTTACTTATTTTAAAAACTTGTTATTATTTTCCTATTACCGCTAAATGTTTCTGCCAAAAGAATACCTACATTGTTTACAATGTTATTTACAAAGTTATAAATGATAAAACATTGTTTATATTCTTTTAGAATAATTTTCTTGCAGAATGTAATACTTTTTAGCAGAATAGCAACATGCCAAAGCAGTTAAATCTAGTAAGATTCTAATAAAAATACGGGGCTTACCCGAACAGCTGTGACGTCGACTTCATCCCACTCGATGGGGACTTTCGCGGCATCGAAGATCTTCTGCACAGCGACCGTGATCTCAGGCCCGATGCCGTGGCCGGGAATCAGCGTCACCTTGCGCACGCCCGAGCTGTACTGCGCGGCGCCGCTCCGGCTCGCAGGTACCTACAGAGCATCAGCAAATACCAGTCACATAACCTCAAATACATCACCAATTAATCACAAAAAAATATATGTAACCTCGTCTTTCCCTCCCTTATTCACCCCAGAACCATTGCTCGCACCCGGCTCCAACCATTTCAGCAGTGAACCCACTACTTTACTCTCACGAAAAGGTTCCAAAAGCACTTTTATGTAATTCCTCGACATAACTATAATACTACGTCTATTTTTGGATGAAGAGAATTTGTAACACAGTAAACCACTAAAGCTATTAGTTATGAAGGTCCATGCAAAAGGACTCTACGATAGTTATTATGTAACACCTTTACAAACTTACAATTTTCCTGATAATTCTTGCAGCCATTTCTCTAATTTTTGCTAATTCGACGAGCGATAACTCCGCGGTGAAGGGCGGAGGGAGGGGGAGGAAGTTGCAGCGCGGTAACTACGCATGACCGGAAACCGCTATCAAGGACATTTCAAACGTTTCATGAAAATAAAATTTAATAAAAATTAAACGCCATTTTTGTTTAATGTAATATAGATAAAGAGTAAGCCAACAAATGCCATTTATTTAATTGATCAGATTTTAAAATACAAGAAAAAACTAGATGGTTTGACAAAAGAATGGCAACATTGATACCTAATCTTGGTTAATGGTCATTATTTTGAAGTTTACTGAAATCAAAGTGTGCTCCGAACGCTGCTCTTAATGCTCGAAAAACTCTTAATTGGGCAGCCCATAATACTCGTCATTTCTGTAATAGTAGTAATGTTTACAAAGGAACTCTCTAATAATGGCAGCACTCAATTCCAAATGTCACATTTAAAAGGCACTGTATCAAAACTGGTAATAACTGTCAGTGTCATGCTGGAAAGCAAGGTTTCTAGGGATGTTGAAAGCTTTTATTTTTTATCGACTTTGGAATCATGTTTGACAGAAACGAAAAAAATCCTCTGTATAAAAAATTCAAAGAAGATCATTTTGTATTAAGGTGCTGATAGACTTGAACATCTCACGATCATTCTAACGAACGCTGTGCTGTAGAAAAGACGTGCGAGAGGTCCCTCCATCCCTCTCCGCCTCTCACCGGAACCAGAGACCGGAACAATGACAAAATTGCTAGGCTCGGCAAAAAGCTCGAAGCGTTTTCCCCTCGCTAGAATGGTCGCTAAAACGTTCCTATTTATTTTAACACTAGCTTCTGCCCGCGACTTAGTCCACGTGAAATTTCTTATACCCCCGGCCCCCACCCTGTCGGCGTCGCAACGTATCGCCTGCCCGCGCTTTTACTTCGTTTTTGCTTAGTGTTCTTTCTTACTTTTTGCCCCGCTCCTAAGAGTTTTAGCGCCATGTTAAACAGTCTTTCTCGAGAATTGGACAATCAAATGCAAAAATAATTTTTCAAATCCGACTGGTAGTTCCTGAGATTAGCGCGTTCATACAAACAAATAAAAAAACAAACTTCAGTATAATTACATTATTATTATTTGGATAAGGATTAATATTATGTTGATAAAACTCTTTCGCAAATAATGCATTAATGTCGAACAAAGATTACCATAAAAAAAGGTTATAGTGAGTCAATCTTAAAAGATAGACATATGCTGTCGCGGACTTTTTTTTAGAAAATTTAAAGAGGAATAATTCCATCATACATGATATTTGCGTAACTTAAACCGTTTACGCAGCGCACGCAACGGAAGCTCTCAAAATGGAATATTTTTTCCCGTTTTTGCCACATTTTTCATTTATGCTCCGCTCCTATTGGACGTAGCGTGATGTTATATAGCCTATATTCTTCCTCGATAAATGGACTATCCAACACAAAAATAATTTTTCAATTCCACCAGCAGTTCCTGAGATAAGCGCGTTCTATCTTTTAAGATTGACTCACTATAGCCTTTTTTTATTGTAATCATTTTTTTTCGAAATTAATGCATTATTTTCGAAGGAGTTTTATCAACATAATATTAATCCTTATCCAAATAAATATGTTATTAATCACAAGTATTTAAATGTAAACAAAATTGTCCTTGACATCACTTGATTTCAATCAACATCTTAGGAAATATCATAATTTTAATATAACTCCGTAACAAAATAAGTAGTAAATTCATTACTTAAACCACTCTATCTCTTATGTGACGCAGACGAAGTTGCGCGGGTCAGCTATATTATAAAGCTATACAGTACAGTATAAAGAAGAGTTTGTTTGTTCGAATCCCCCCAATTGGGGGAGGCCTATTTCCAGCAGTGGACGTCTTTCGGCTGAAATTATGATGATGATGATGAGCTCATTAGGAGCCAAGCGAAAATAACAAAAGTCAGAAAGAACGCTAAGCGATAACGAAGTTATAGCGCGGGCGAGCGACGGGATGCGACGCGATACGTGGCCCGAAATTTCACGCGGACGAAGTCGCGGGCAGAAGCTAGTTATTTTATAATAATGTACAGTGGCCAGCACATCAAGCTACACGAAGCTGTCAAATTTCTCCAAACGATTTTAAACATTAAAATATTAAGGATTAAGTTGAAAATCAAACGAGAAAAGACAGTTTGTGGTAACTTGGTGTGCTGGCCACCGTACCCAAAATACCAAATAGACATTGACATTGGGTAGTTTCTGTCTACCCCCATGGCAAGAATACGTTCAGCGTGTCAAAAATACAATGTGATACCTGTTATTAATTTTTTAATTAACATACATCGTATTTGGTGTCTTTGCTTGCTATATATTAAAAATAGAATAATATTTGATGTAGGCTACTTAATTATATAACGGACTTCTTGTGTTGTTGGACACTAAAAACCTTTTATTGAACTCTAAAATCAGTCAGAGTGAAACACACAAGATTTACTTTTATTTGGGGTTTATGTTATGTATATGACGTATAGGATTATCAATAAATATTTTCAGAAAGTACGACCTATCATGAATGATGCCAAACACGATTTATAAATCAATTTTTTTTCCCGTTAATTCTTTACATAACATATCGTTTTTCCACATTGGGCAGATCTATTTTCGTGTTAATCGATTTTCAAACAAATAAACTTGATTGGGCATCCCTAGTGCTGTCGTCTCTTCTTTATGTGCACAGAATACTATATGGTCTGTGGTGCACAGATTATAATAGTATATTGTCTAAGTGTCTCCGTTTATTAATAGTAGGTACTCCTCTTTGTTTATTAAACTATCAAATACGTTTGTTTGACGTTTCAATAAATTCAGTTGACTTGTCAGTATTGTTGTGATTTTAATTTTTATCAAATCAAACGAAAAGCTTATTTGTATGCAGATAAAGTGGTTTTCTTTTTGATACATCTAATATAAAATGTTATAATATTTCGTTGTGAGAAAGTAGGTCGCCTCAAAATGGATCAACCCCTTTCATTGAAATTGGCTTCAATGGGCCTTATTTCCCAATGCAAATTGAAAGAAATTCTATTATTGTGCGGTGATAAAAAGGATCTCATTATAGATCCTACACTTATTAAACCATTAGAGAGGATTTGTGGTGTAAACTGGCTGCGGTATGTTCAAGATATATTATTAACTAGTTGCTGCCCGCGGCTTCGCCCGCGTTGCTTTTTCTATAATAAAAGTAGCGTAAGTTACTCCTTATAACATCAGCTATCTGCCTGTGAAAGTCCTGTTAAAATCGGTCCAGCCGTTTCGGAAATTAGCTGGAACAAACAGACAGACAAAAATTTTAAAAATCGTTTTTTTTGCTATAAATACCGTATATACTTTCGCAGAATATTTATCCTAAACTAACGAGTCCCTTTACATTTTCACTAACTAGTTTCCAATCAGTTAAATCTGCTACAGTACCATTTACCGAAACTCAATTTTTTATTACTGATTATTTTCTGTTACAAAATAAACGATTATTTTTTGTTTGTATTGAATAAGCTCTGAAACGACTGGACTGATTTTAACGATCTTTTCACCAATAGAAAGCTAAATTATCAGGATGTAACATAGGTTATAATATATAAAAAAAAAAAATTTGAGCCTTAAGAAAATTGTAATAATGTAACCCAAAATAGCAAAATTTTGCCTATATACCACAGAATCAAAACTTACATGGGTGAAACCGCGGGGTGCAGCAAGTATTGTATAATACGGTAACAATAATATTATATTCATCTAGTTTATTTTTGCAGACAACATGGCATTGACAAAATATACAAAATGGACCCTCAACTTGGCAGCACAGCTAACACAAATCGAGTATACTTCATACCAGCCTGCATTTTAAAATACAAATGTGTCCTGGACCAGATCGCATCAGTACTCAGCCAGAATCCAGCCCTAGCTGACCTGAAATGCTTCCACATCATTATAGTACCAAAAGTCCTTACAACATATGACTCTGTGCTCGAAAGTAAAGGATTGTATGGCATAGTGAGACTCCATACATTTTCATGGGAGCTCATGGCTTTGGATGAGCAGCTCCTCAGTTTGGAACTACCATTTCTCTTCAAGCAACTGTTTGTTGAACAAAATCATTCATTACTCTCAAGTATATCCATGTCACTGTGGAGCTTATTCCATGTTACTGGAAAACCTAGGACCATTTTCTCTGTTGGTAGATTATCAGCCAGTGTACTAGACATGTTAGAGATTTACAATGAAACTTATGCCAGAGACTTCCTTGACACACATAGTTCAAAAGAAATCGGAGCATTAATTGTTATTGATAGGAACCAAGACTATGCATCAAGTTTGCTTACACCAGCAACTTACAGTGGGTTACTAAGTGAACTGTTCAACATAAACTGTGGACATCTAGACTTGAATGTTAAAGAGACAAAAGTGAAGAAAGGTAAACTGAATTTTGGTGTTGAGGAGGAAGGTGCACCTTCGAAAAACACAGTTATGACATTAGATAGCTCAATAGACACTTTATATGGAGAAATAAAACACAGGCATTTCTCTGAAGTCTTAAGTGTATTAAGCTCTAAAGCAAAGCTTTTGAAGAATGAGGATATAAAAGCATTAGGTATTCAAGAAATAAAGCACTTTGTAGCAACTAAGTTGCAACAAGTGTCGCTGTTCAAACAGAATCTAGTCAACCATGTGCTTGCCTGTGAGACTATCATATCAGAAATGAGCAACAAGTTTGAAAACTTGAAATTAGCAGAAACTGAGATGTTGAACAACAGGAATAAGAAGTCAAACTTCACTTTTGTTGATGAAAACTTTGGAACAGACATCCATATTTATAACAGTTTACGTCTCATGTGTTTGTTAAGCTTAACGCAGTCACTAACTTATGATGAATACAATGCTTTAGTCAGCAAATACTTACTTGCTTTTGGTTACAAATATCTGTATGTTTTCAACAACCTCATCAATGCTGGGTTGCTTGTCCAACCATCAAGTCCAAAACTATCTCTTAACATTTCAAATCTTGGGAATCTAAGTGACAGACTACCAAAATGGCAAAATGAATTCCAGAGTACAGCCAATAAGTTAAAGCAGCTTCCGTCCCAACCTGATAAGGTTGGTAAGACATCACCCAGTTATGTGTTCCATGGAGGCTATGTACCATTAATTGCAGTCATTTGCAATGCAATACTTGCATCAGACACATTTGCTGATGCTTTATCCAAACTATCTGCTATAACAGATTTGAGAGTAGGCAGTACAATCCTGGACAAATTCAAAGATGGAATGGAGACTTTGAATGAGAAGCTATCTAATTTAAAGGTACAGAGTGACTTAGAATTTGGATGTAAAGATGTTAGGAGTTTAGCTAAAGTTTTGAAGAGTGAGCCCAATAAAGGAGGTTGCTTCCCCTTGAAACCTAAAACTGTGTTAGTGTATGTGGTTGGAGGTGTGAACTATGCAGAGGTAGCAGCTTGTGATGTGGTACAGACTAATACAGGAAGTAAAATATTTGTGGCAAGTGACTGCATATCTAGTGGTGCTGATTTGTTGGCTGCTAATACTTGAAATAAGGAAAGTTTGTCAGAGTTTTGACTAACTCAAAAAAAAAAAAAAACAAAGGAATCTTGGGTTATTACATTATAAGCAAGCTATCTTTCTTTTAGAATTTTTGTCTGTACTGCTTACTAATGTTTTCATAACAGTTGGTTTGTTTTTGCTGCTAAGGAAAAATTGTATATTTATAATCCCATTTAAAATGTAAAGTAATATTATGTCCACTTTCTGCCCATTGAGTTACTGTAGGTAGCTTTAAATATTGTTGATAATTATTATTATTTGTATATTGTAACTTTTTCTTCAAAGGAGATTAAGATGATATCTAAGGCAGGCCTGGATTTGTTCAAGCGAATTTATTTACATTTTTATTTCTAAGCTTACAAATGTGTCATAATATTGTATAGGATTCAAAAATCTCTAATATATGTAAAAAATTGAAAATCTCATTTATATTAAAATAGTTTATTTTATTTTATTATAATTCATGAACACTTATAATACCTATTTTATCACAGAATATTGTTCGTCCATTTCCACTGAGCGAACCAATTTTATGTAAAAAATTTGAAAATGGTACTTATTTAATATGATTAAGTAGTCCAATCATAATATTTTGTCAATAAATTTATGATAAAGACGAGGGCTTTTTTTATATCATTTTTTATCTTGGCAACAAAAGTTCTTTAAATTTTTTATACAAAACGTGGCTTTTCCAATACAAAGAATGATTACATATTTTTAAATATTAATACAAAATTGAATAATTTCTCGTAAAAAGGCTAAACAGCAAATTAGTCTATAGGAACCAGAGACACGCTTTGACTATAGGGACTAACTCCTTTTTATGTGAAGAAATCGTCAGCTGCATCTGGCTGCATAGACTGGAAGCTGACCCCAACTAAATTAGGAAAAGTCTAGGCAGAATTAAATCGTCATGAATACATTCAGTGGACGACTTAAATTATGTCCGACTTTGACCGATATAAACAACGCGGTATTTCTCTAACTACCGCATTAAAAAAAAAAACGATTTTAAGTCTTGGAAAAAATATCATCTCGCTGCATTGCGAATATAATAGTGATTGCAAAAATACAATTTAAACTCATTGCCGGCCATTTCCTACGAGTTTAGTCCCTAAACCCGTCATAGCGGCGTCGAATGACTGTGGCCTATTTCCTCCAATACTGCGCGAACTTATGGAACTGTTCGACTAGTACTGCCATTACGGCTGTGACCGACATGTCCAGGAGGTTCTGAAGGTAGTGCACTGCTTCCTCGTCGCCTAGGTCCAGTCTGAAAGTAATTACAGTACGGTATTAGTTATATCATACATGGATACTAATTTCATGTTTCAACTCCTTTCAAGGGGGAGGGGAGGGAGGCGAAAAGTTTAATTGTTATGAACTTATAGCTTTCGGAAAAAATTGTACTCAGTTGTGGAGGTCAGATAGGTAATCGCTCCTTGTACCTAATGGTACTGGCCAGTACCATTACAAGGAGCGATTTTACCTATCCAAAATAAGCCCAAAATAGTTAAGAAAAGGCAGGGCAAATTATATAAGAACTCGAATTAATTAAGCCCTGATAAAAACTGTAATAAGAATAATTATGTAGGGTTTGCTTACCTCAACTTATCTTGTACTTTCTTGACAGCCTTGTCGGGTTCTAGCGCGATGTCGGGCACTGAAGCGTCCACCATCAGCGAGAATAGATTCAGCATCAAGTTGGCGTGTCTGTAACGTAAAGAAAAACCTTTATACAGTATATAATAATTTTAAGTTGAGTTTATGTGATGTGACTATGACATTTTATTATAATTTTCAGACCCGTAAGACTACATTCAAACAAATAACGTACACGTAGGGAGCAACGAGATTTTTATTTTAAATTTTATTTCTGCGCGCATACTTTCCTATTTTTTCGGCATCTAAATTCGCGTTGCGTTGCTTACTTGCGTTTTATAGGACCACTCGTTAAGTGCGATGGTTGGGCGAGGCCTAGTTTCAGCAGTGACTGATGATAGTGGATACTGAGTATTGTAAGATAAGAAGTGCTCTACCTGCGCAAGTGCAAGAAGGCCGTGTAGCACTGCTTGCGGAACTCGTGGTACAGCTCGGAGTGCACGCCGCCCATGGCCTCCACCATCTCCTTGCTGAGCTTCATGGGCGGCGGCAGCGGCTTGGGGTCGCGGCCCAGGATGTAGCCGAAGTCGATGTGGAACAAGGCGCCCGCCGTCGTGAGCAGCAGGTTGTCCAGGTGACGGTCGCCTACGCCTGGGACAAGGGATTTGGGATTTAGTGAGTTTCCTAACCAAAAATGACACCCATGATGAAAATTTGCAGATTTTCGGAGCCGTCATCTTGGATCTCGGTCGAAATTTTCATGGTTGGAGATAACTATTTACTGAATATTTTTTACACCAAATTCAAATTCAAAAACGTAATCGTTCCGCGGTAATCAGGTAAGAATTGGAGAACGAAATCCTCACCAAGACACCTTTTTATCTCTAGAATCCCTTGATGGCTATTTTCGAGATTTAGCATATCGTTACAACTATTTATTGTAAATTTTTTGGAATTGAAACCAAGTTTTTATTTCTAGCCGTTTGCTTGCACTACAGGTGAGGATTGTGTGGAGACGTTCACTCCACAATCCTCACCAACTTATAGCTATAACTTCGGAATCATAATGCGACAATTTTTTTGACCCTGTTGACTATTTATGACCATTTCTTGTCAATTTTTTGGCATTCTCAAAATTGATTTTCATGAAGTTTTCAAAGATGAGGATTGTGTGGTGAATAAAGGACACCGAATGCTGAATATTTTACTCGAAATACCTATTAGATACATCAATCCTACTACAGACAAATCAAAGAGACCTAATTATTTTGTCTATTGTTGCGAGGCTCCTAGTCATGGGGCAAGTGTCACAGAACAAATTTGAACATTATTCATATGCTATGAATGCACATATTCGTATGAAACGCATGCTCACAGTCACTTATATGAAAATGAACATCATACACATTGCAATAAAGTACAAATCCGTATTGACGCTTATTTAGCAAAGCAAAGTCAAAGTGCGGTCTGTGAATCTTGTCCTTATTTCGCTTTGTAATCACCAAAAAACTCAAAACTATGGAATAACTGTGTTCTTTTTTGAATTATTAAATCTTTACGCGTTACGCGTTTTCACGCGCGCAACACGTCAGGAGTGTGTCGAGCATTTCGGTGACGCGAACCCATACTTTTCCCCCCTATGAAAAATCGTTTAACGCGGGTAAATAATTTTTCATTTCAAAAAGTGTTTCATTCGTCTAATGCCTACACGCCAAATAGTAAAACTTATAAAAATAACTGACGACTTACCAAGCAAATAAGTAATAACACAATACCCAGCACAGCTTCTTATATAAGTATCCATAGTTTCCGGCTTAATTCCATAGGGGGCGCCTTCACAAGGATTATGCTTCCGGAAGAAATTCTGTATACTACCCTCCGTTGCCAAGGCTTCAGCTACTGTCACAGATTCGATAAACTGTAGGAATCCATGTTTAGAACTTGTTGCTAGGACTTTGTAAGGAGTTAGCTTTAAATCTAGATTTTCTCTTCTTAATAATTTGTCCATTAAAGTTATCATTTGTAGTATAAGCTGGTCTTGGCGTAAGTCGTCTCCGTGTTTGAATATGGCTTCGTATTCCATGCCCTCTGTTGTTAGGAAGGTTAATTTTGAAGGCATTAGTGCCGACTTGAATAGACTTGCTTTTTTGGCGACGATTCCTGGAAGACAAAGGAAGTAAGATAAACGTTTATTTTACGGAATTTAAACTGTAATAAAATAGACATAGTTTCAGACAGAGGAAAATAGTAAATCGGAGAAGTTATTGTCAAAGATAGTTATTGTTTCGTTGTTTTTGTTTTGTTAAGCATGTGCCAGGTTTCGGGCTGGACTATATAATTTTATTTATTTGTGATCTTAGTTCTAGTCTGGTTTAACAAATACTCTGTAATTTGTTTAACGCGTAATTTTAAAACTTTAATATTTAACTACTTCTTTATTTTGATAAGAATTTAAAAAATCGACTATCTCGTTAAACACAAACCTTTAATAGTAACATTAGGATCCAACGGGAAAGGCATGGGCTCAAAATTCGTAAAGTTAAACTTGAACGCGTCGGGATCAGCCAGCAACTGTTGTAGTCGCTCGGCCTTCTTGTTTCTGTTGCCGCTCTCGCGAGTGACCGTCTTCACGAGCTTCACCAGCTTGTCGATGAACACCTGCTGCCGGGCGAGGAAGGAGCGCGTGCGTTGGTGGTCTGTGTTGCCTGGAAGTGGATCAAAATGGTTCAGTTTTTTTAAATATGTGTAAAGCCCGCTATTCATGGGAAACAAAAGTTGGACTATATTGTTTCAGCAATATGTTTTCCAGTAAAACGTGATACTACGGGAAACAATGTTAAGTAGCAACTTATGAGTTAAAAATGAGGGCTCCTAAAATGGTTTATAAAAAAAAAAATCGTCGATAAAAAATATCCCTTATAAAATGCCAATGGATACTAAATAGGAGATTGTTTGCCTAGGGAGCAAACAACAGTATTAAAGGCAGGAGTGTTTCTTTGAATCCAGAGCTGAGCTAAGGATCCTAGAGTAAAGTATAATCCTGAGCGCAGCGAGGGATTCAAAGTACGTCACTCGAGCTTAAAATAGTGTTGCTCCCGAGGTGGACACTCTACTTTTTATCACCCTCTATGAGAAAATAAGTAAGTGCAACTTATGAATACGTTTAGGTATTTATAAACATACAATTAGGAACCATAGCACAGATTATATTTATTTGAACAATATTATGGAAGTGCATCGTAACAATTTTACGAAGGCGGAATGCATTTCGTGCGCTTATTTTGCACAAACGTTTTTTTTTTATTTGGCTCACGCGCTGTTTACTTTATCATACAGCCTGTTACTTGTTTGTACAATGTTCGTGATTGATCTCTTTCGTGATTAGAACTTTTACTTACAATATCCACATTCCAAATTCAAATCACTTTTAGTCCCTAGGGATTAAAGAACTATTTTATCCCTGTTTACGGAGAATAAACTAGCTCTTTTTGAATAGATGTGATAAACAGATTCTTTATGAACTCGTATACCTTGTTTGCGTAACAATGCCTTCTAGCCCACTGCTTTGTAATGAGTTGCTTGTGCAGCAATATATCGAAATTCACTACTTTACACAGCACGTGTCGCAGCATTATGCTGAGCGATGGCCGTTTTGCGTAGAAGTGATTTTTCCGTATTTTTTTTCCTGTTAGTTTTTTTTGTTTAGTCCAAATGAATGAATTTTCATTCTTCTTACATACCCTTGGCCAGGCGATGGCTGAAGCTCCTCATGACGGCGAGGTACATGCCACGCGCGGCGTGGTCGCGGCCGGCGTCCTGGTCCTCGCACTCGATGAGCAGGTACCAGTACAGGTAGTTCGCGACCACGCTGTTGTTGCACGCGCGGGAGATTAGGAACGAGGCTAGGGAGAGACGCTCTTCTGTAGGGTCTGTGGCTTCGCTGAAAATAATACAACATTTTTAGTATGAGGGTACAGTTCCAAGTTTCCAACGGTTTCAATGCATAGTCAAGCTATAGCTCAATCTAATGTTCAATTGTTTTAACACCAACAAAATCTAACACGATCTGCAATATGGTTTCACCAAAGGAGGTTGTACGACTGACGCCGGTGTCACCTTATTAAAACACATATTTACAGCGTGAAAGGAGGCCATATGAATCTTTTGTGAACTCTCCAAGGCATTTGACTGCGTAAATCACAAAACTTTACCTTTAAAATTTGAGCATTACGGACTAGTTAAACTCGCGCTCAGTAAAGTGAAATCTAATTTAAATGATGGCAACAGCCAGTTCAAATAAATGGTGTCAATTCACTCGGTTTAAAAGTAAAAATGGGTGTTCCACAAGGCTTGATATTGGGTCCTTTGCTCTTTTTAGAATAAATTAATGATCTACCCCATTCCGAAAATCCAACCACAAATGATAGTATTTGTTGACGATACTTCCAAAATTTTTAAGATATATTATTTTTTAACTTTGCCCCAAACTAAGAATTTCTCCTGTAGTATGGGTGCGTTTTCAAATATTTAATCTCACATAGACAAACAGCCAATAAATAGACGTGCATCAAATCTTGACGTCGTAAATAACGCCCTACCGCAGGTCCAAAATTGTTATATTTAGTATTAAACTAGCTGCTGCCCGCGGTATTGCCCGCGTGGTATGACTTTTATTTTAGAAAAAGACGCGGGTGAAGGCGCGGGAAGCAGCTAGTCTAAAGTAAAAGCCTAAGTTACTCCTTATAACATCAGCTATCGGCCAGTGAAAGTCCTGCCAAAATCGGTCCAGCCATTTCGGAGATTAGACGGAACAGACACACAGGAGTACCGTACTTCTATACTTTTATATGCATTTGGTAAAAAGCTGTTATTTTCACATTGCAAAATTTTATTTATTTGTATATGTATATAAGTGGGGAAAAAAAAATATGGTTGAAAAAATTATTTGCTTTACTGAATGTTAAAAGGAGTGATTGTGACATAGTATTGAATATAGAGAAACGAGAATTCGTGGATAAAACTTTTTTCCTAGGGATCACGCTCGGCCAGTGGGGTCCTTATTTAACATCTCTTGCAGGACGGCTAAGTTGAGCAGCTTAAGCTGTGAGTAAAATCCGTCAATTTACTGATGTAGATACCGCTCGGTCTATTTTTGTTACTTAGTGTCCTGGCTGCTGAGAGTATGTCATGATCACTCAGATGTTTCGCTGATGGTGGCGCGTGTATTGAATCATTTAGCTCCCTACAAAATGGTTGAGCTGAATGATGCTGA
Source organism: Dryobota labecula (assembly GCA_947523025.1). Taxonomy (NCBI): domain Eukaryota; kingdom Metazoa; phylum Arthropoda; class Insecta; order Lepidoptera; family Noctuidae; genus Dryobota; species Dryobota labecula. Next base: position 24,192,260 of record OX383295.1, on the reverse strand, counting down.
TCCACGCGTCATGTTTGTGAACGGGCGCCTTCAGTTGGGGCTTGATTCGATTAAGATTCAATATCAATGGAAGACAACTGAAAAAAAATATCAAATCGAGGCCTGTTTCGAGCTCTAGCGTCTAACGCTTCTTGTTCTTTTTGTATGGTTACCGACTAACCTAGTGTCAGAGTTTTTATGCCGCCCATGATGGGCCTCTGACTTGGCTTCACATGCCGTCGAGAAATCAGATGACACGATGTTTTCCTTCACAGTTTTTTAAGCAAGTGATAATATTATACAATAACAAATACAAAATGAAAAATACAAAATGTATTGGACTTACCTGAAGGGATTGTTGTTGTCGGCATTACTGTTGTTGTTGTTGACACTGCCGCTGTTGTCTAGTGCGGCGGGCGCCTCTTCTATAGTTGCATCGGTGGAGCGACGACTTGTGATTGATGATGTCATCTCACTTGCAGTTAGAACTGGAAAAAATAATGGTTAGGTTACTGTTGAGGCGGTATCAACAACGCCACATGCGAACTACGCATCAAAGACCTGACGTCACAAATCCTGCATCGCGCTATCAGAGTTTACCGCGCGACTAGCATGTATACAACATCCCGACATCAACCGTTGGGTAGTTGCCCACTCCCTTTACTATAGAGTATGAGTGAACTTTACACCCTGTTCCTCACACCTCTTAAACTGTCATTTGGATGTTTTACCTGTAAGTTTACGCATATTTTATTAAACGCCTCGATGTTATGAAATGAAATCGTTTGAATCCTAGATGGAGTCGACATTTAGTATTTGACACCCCTGAGAAGATATGGCGAAACAAACTCAGGGGTCCAGACATAATCTTGTAAGGACCATGTAGATCCGTGTCTGAAATGGTTATTTGAGGAAAGAACCACACAAATGTCCAGTCAGTGCAAGCACTTGTCAGTAATCGTGTAGCTCAACTCAGGACTTAAGGAGGTCAACGACTCGACGAACAATATCAAAGAAAGGACATTTGGGTAGGCCGCATAAAGTACAAAAAATGCCAGACCATCATTACCACTGAGAAAAAAAAAAATACCCATAATAATTAAAGTAATATACTTTTTAAAGTAATAACTACTACGCCCAATTTTTTTTCAAGAGTCTTGAAAAGCCGTCGAACAAAAGTGGATCCTCTTGCGGAATTATTTCCGTTTTTTGTGACATCTTCTTGTTATCATAATTTAGGGTACTTCATACAGATATTATACATGGTTAAAAATATAAATTAGCATAGTTGTAATTAGCCCTTTACCTGACGCTGACAACAAGCTAGCTTGGCTGCCTCTGTGTCCACTCTGCATGAGGCGACTCTCACGAGACTCCAGTTCAGCTGTACTCGGGTCCTTACCGCACACTCGAGCATACTCTGAAAACATTTAAAACACTTGTTATAATGTCTGACTCGAGTTAGATAAACTTTCTTGAGGCTTTTCATTCGCTAGCATACGTTTCAAGCCAATCTTATTTTAAAACGCAGTGACTAAATTCTCACCATCATGTATTTCCATGAAGTCTTCGTACTTGAGAGCTTGTACTAGTTGCAGAAGGTACAGTAACAAGTCATCATCAGGTGCCTGCTTTAGACGGGAGATCGCGTACCTGAAATATATTTTATTTTAAATTAAATATCTGCAACTTTGGTTATCAAAGAGGTACTTTTGAAGAAGCTTTCAAAATACTGGTTGGTATGTCAGTCGGTTCGATCATCTCAATAGAAATGTTCGTCATACTGCGACCATTTTATTACAAGTATCTTCATTCAACACCATTATAGTCAAGCTACTCCTGAGTTATCTAGGCATATTATAAAAGTCGGTTTTCGTGTCTGTCTGTGTGGAAACTAGAATAATTTATTTATTTTTGTAATTTTTGACGTCCAAAAGTGCCTTTAAAGTGCCTATTTGAAATCTATACTAATATTATAAAGCTGAAGAGTTTGTTTGTTTGGTTGAGCGCGCTAATATCAGGTTTGAATTGAAAAAAAATTTAGTGTTGGATAGTCCATTTATCGAGGAAGGCTATATGCTATATAACATCACGCTACGACCCTTAGGAACCGAGCATAAAGATACAAAGTCAGAAAGATTGCTAAGCAAAAACGAAATAATAGCGCGGGCGAGCGACAGGATGCCACGCGGTGGGTCGGGCTCCGAAGTAACACGCAGACGAAATCGCGGGCAGAAGCTAGTTTGAAATAAATGATTTGACTTTGATCGCTTAGTTCTTCTACACACTACAGTCGGATTTTGTTGCAGTTTCCAGCATAAATTAGAGAATTAATTTCGGAAAGTTCACGTGTATACTGTATAGTACAGTCGCCAGCACACCAGATTGCACGAAACTGTCAAATTTCTCCAAACAATTTTAAACCTTAAAATGTAGCTGCTTAAGTTCAAAATCGAATGAGAAAATTTTACACTTTGTGGTAACTCGATGAGCTGGCGACTGTACGTTAATATTGAAATATTATTTAACTTAGATATAGCATCTTTGCGAAGCAAGAGCGGGGTCACTAGTGAATATAATTATAATCAATACAAACATACTTTCTGACAGCAGGATGTGTGAACTTGGGCGTCAACAGCTCGAGCGCATCTTCAACGTCCATCGGCGCCCATTGCTTCATCATAGACAGGGCTTGTCGCACCTCGCCTGTAAAGGAAACAACACAATCATTATATGGGCAACTAAGATCTTGAGAAGCTATAAGTGGACTGCTATGTCATAGGGTTGATAAAAATAATAGAAATATTCTTATTGTTTTTTTCTTGTAGTCTGTTGTGATGACGTTTTTTTTTTAGATTTTGAATTACAGGTAGCGGCGGTAGTTGCAGGCCAAAATGTTTTTTTTTGCAATTTGCACGTTCAGGGACACTAAGCGCCCATAGGCGTCATAATAATAAAACTTCTATTGTCTTTCGTTCAGTGTCCTTGAAAGCGTTAAAAGGATAGTCCCTAAAGAACGTTTTTTTTGTAGCTACAACAACTAAGGTACCTGCCCTTACTGCCCTGGCTCAAAAATCCACCCTGTATTCAACTCCTTGTCTTAATAAAAAATGATTAAAATATTAATTATCAACGCACAGAGAAAGGCTGACATGATACAAACCAATGAACTAATAAGTCGATATGCGTTCATTGGTTTGTTTCGGCTGTATGAACAGTTTAAATTTGTCAATGAATGGTGCCACCTAAGTAAAGAAAGCTGACAAATATATAAATGAATTCATATGTGCGTTTTAATAATGTAGATAAGTCAGAGTAATATAATCGAACATATTAATACTTTGCCAAACAGTATAAGAAATATATGTAGATGTACCGTTGAAACGAAACAGAAAAAGAAGACATTAATAAGGCCTTAATTTATACTAGCTGTTGCCCGCGACTTCGTCTGCGATCCATGATGATACGTTGCTTATGTCCTTCTCCAGGTCATGGTCTATCAATGTGCTAAATTTCATCCAAATCCGTTTAGCCGTTTTAGCGTAAAAAAGTAACAAACAAATAAACAAACTCACTTTCGGATTTATATTAATATTAGTTAGGATTAGGATGCAGAGATTCCCTGCAGATTGACCACTTCATCTCTAGCCTAGAGATTCATAGCATTACGTAAAGGGATGAACCGCATTGTCCCTGGTCCGTTAATTATATCATATATACCGACTGCGATAGCACAAATGTATGCCAAACATCAATATTTTTATGCTTGCATCCATTAGAATGGATAGTACTTACTTTCGCATTATAGAAGTATATTATAACTCATGCGAAACTAACTCTGTCTGTCTGTTACTAATCTCTCAATATTGTGCGTACAAACTTATATTTACAGTTAGAATGTATGGGAGAAGTTGTTTTTCAATTACAATGTTAAGTTTGTTCTTGAGATTTTATCCCAACTACGGAACCATTCATTGTATGTGGTCCGAGACGTACTTAGCCGGTTTTTAGAAGTCGGTTAAAAAACACGTAAGACATACCTGTACACCCTTTACACCGCATCATTCTTGTGTGTTTACTGATAGCAATGGTACACATTTTTATATCACTTGATTACTTATTATTTATTATTAACAAACGTCTACTGTTAATCAATCGCGTCTTAACTCCTAACTGATATAGTTTAGTTAATATTTATATCAAAATGACCCTGAGTTTAAAATACTACAGCGATATCTTAAGTGACCGTTACAGTAACGAATTTAGAGTAAATTTTAAACATAATTAGAAATAATAAAATAGGTACGCCAACAGTATACATGGTGATTTTTAATTCGCTGTTAACCTTTCAGGAGGTTAGGTTAGGTTTCAGGATGTTTATAAACAACTTTCACTATGGGAACAAGTAGGAAATAAATAGTAAAAAAAAAAATCTGTTTGATACATTTCATCGGGTAAACATTGCATTATTGTATGAAACAGCTGATATTTTTTTCAATATTTCAGAGTTGGTCTCTTAGTAATAGTTGCTCATAAACATGAGTACTTTCACGCCTTGAAAGGTTAACAGTGAATCAAAAATCACCGTGTATACATTTTACATTAGTGATTAAAATTTATAGGTATAAGTTCTGATGTATAGACCAATTATAGGAATACACGACATTCACATACCTAAATTATAACAACATCATAAAATAATATTAAATAAAAATAAAAAAAACATTACAAAACAGGTTTGGCTACGGTAAGTCTCCAAGGTCTAAAGAGAAAATAAATATATTGACTGACACAAATATCAATTATACTATAGAGGTATGAGGAACAGGGTGTAAAGTTTACTCATCCTCTATAGAAAAGGGAGGCTCCTCCGACCAGATGGGTGTTGTGTCTGGTGGGCAACTGCCCGACGGTTGATGTCGGGATGTTGTATATATGCAGGTCGTGCGGTAAACTCTGCTTGCGCGATGCAGGATTTGTGTGACGTCAGGTCTGTGATGCGTAGTTCGCATGTGGCGTTGTAGATGCCGCCACAATACAAAATACGCTTAACTTTGACCATTTAAATGTCTGTTTAAATGACTGTGCACGAGTGTAAGGAAAGTTTCTAGTTCTTTCTTCAAGAACCTTTTGGCTTTCTATCCGACTGTTTTCTGAGAGTTAATTTATATTATTTGAATGGGTACAAGAAGTAGTTTTTATTTATGAACGAGACATTGATGATAATATTCCGCTGTTAAGTGGGTGACCCGGAATAAATAAATATCTGTTGCCCATACATAATTATGTTTACGACACTAACAAAACCTACTGTATTTTGCACCGAAAACTGGCGCTTAAAATGCGGTATTTTGGTCAACAAAACATATAGGAATCTGTATATTTCGTTGCCTTAAGTTTTGATTTAAAATAACCACATGTTTTTCTCCGATGACACTAACTTCTTATAAATTAAAGTAAATGTCATATAGCCGATGGCGAAAGGGATAAGAAACAAAAACGGAAAAAAACGATAAAAAACATAAACAAGATCATGTAGGAAGGTCACTCACAATCATATTTCGGTAGGTAACATCCACACATAATTCAGTCTCAATTTGTTCCTTCATTTCGAACAAACACAATATAACACAAAGGTATTTTTGAAACTAGAAAGTACGTGTGTCTTTGATGCCATTTCACCACAACTGACTTAGCGAGTTCAACGAAACTCGTTGCGTAAAAACCATGTGTAGTTAAGGTATTTTGAAGGTAAACAAGTTAAAAGTTAATATATCGAAAAAATATGTTCATTAATTCTGGCAGTAAATCACTTTGAACTCAAAGTTCGTTGACTGTTCCAAGGTGATTTCAACTTTATTGACCGGTAGTTAAAGTGTGTTTTGTATTGTGTCGAGTTAGGAGTAATGACTTTTCGATTGTTAAAAGAAAACAGCATGTGCCACAAAGAGTTTTTGAAAAATTACAGTACGGCCTTGAGTTTTTATATTAATGCATTTATTCATCAAGGCTCTTTTAATTTATTAAAAAACCGGCCAAGTGCGTATCAGACCAATGCAGGGTCCCGTAGTTGTGACGAATTTATCCCTACAGCAGTGAATTTTTCACATACCTATCCAAAAAGAACCATATAGTTGACAGGGCAGACAGTTATAGACAGTCTAGAAAGAAAAGAAAAATTGTTTGTTCAATAAAAAATACACACATGCAAAGTAGCCAAAAGCCTCGTATTCACCCAAAAAGTTTGAAAATTTAGTTCATTGCTTGATTTCAGGACCTGGGATCAAAGACAATTTTATTTACACTGCGTAATTACATTGTGTTGCGACACTGGCAAATGACAACAAACAAAAATCGAAACAAAAACAAAATGGCGTTTGCAGAGTGGAAAATAACTACTTTTGTAACAAACAAACAACAATAACAAGAACAATTAAGCCGTGCGTCGCATCTGTGCATGAACAGGTCATTGCTCAGCAAAATGCTGTTACTTCAGAACTACCTCTCGAATCGATCTACTTTTGCCCCTCGGCCTCACGCCAAACAATAGGTACTAAAGAAAACACGTACCGATTGCCAAAAATTGAGCATATCCGTAGGCGCCTTTAGATAGCGTACCTCGTCTATTTTGTAATACGTACCGGGAAAGACAAGTACAGCTCAACTACACAAATATATGAAAAATATTTTGTTAAGGAAGATTTGCGCGATATATAAAAGGGGAAATCCTTCGATAAGGAAAAACTGTTCAATATTAGTAGACTGCATAACTAATAGCACAATATGATGCATATCAGCTACCTGTATATTATATGTATGCAGGTAGCTGATCCTAGACCTAGATCCATTAAATTGTTGCTACGTCCTATTTTGGAACTACTTACTACAGACAAAATTCGTACGTTGTGCGTGTAAGTAGGTATTTTAATAAGGTGTGCAAACAGTTCGACTTTGATCTTTTTAAAAGGGTGTGACCTCGGCAAAAAAGAGTTTAGTAATGAATTTCTTTTTTTTTTATTGTATTTTTAACATATTGGTTCTCAAGGGAAATAACCTACGTCACAATTATATTAGTCTTTACTTAGTTTAGGTGATGGATGATCTATCTGCAAATATTATTATTAAAAAAAAAAAGTCATTTTTTTGGCAGTGTATATTTTGTTCTACAGTACTTTTATACAAGACAAGCTCTAGACGTGAAGACCTGTAATTGGCTGTCAGATTATCATACTGTTATTTATCACCATTGTATTTAGCTGTAAGTCTTCCAGTCTTTAAATAAATAAATTAGCTTTATTTATTTTTAAGGCTTTTTATGATAATCTTTAAATATAAAAGGAGAAACTGACTGACGGACTTAGCAACGCACAGCCGAAACTACTGGGACTAGGAACGTGAAATTTTTCCTACGGCTTCCTTTTATAATGTAGGGGTTCACGAAAAAGGGGTTTTTGGAAATTCGACCTTCAAGGGGATTTTATTAACAACTACAAAGCAAGGTTAATAAAATTTATATGGGATGACATCGCGAGCTTCCTCCAAAAAATGAAAAAAAAAAAAAAAAAAAAAACATTTTCAAATTTGGTCCACAATTGAAGAAAATGTCGATGAGCAAAAATAAAAAAATACATACAGACGAACATAGGACCTCCTCCTCTTTTGAGGTCGGTTAAAAATGAAATTCCATACAAACCTTCACCCCTTATTTAGACTGTCACCTCATACATCATACATTTTCAAAAATCCTTCCTTAGTGCTCACCTTCATTATAAAAGAAAATTCTGTGTATTTCATGATTCGTCACTTGTCAGTGAATGAATGAATTTAAGTAGTTTTTTGTTAAGTAGATATCAAATGTACCTGGTCTGTTCCAGTTGACGCATTCCAAAAACTTCGTTAGCGCCCTGCGATGCGACGATAAGTAGAATCTGAAAACCAAAAGTGATTTTAATATTTTTGTACCTCAACTAGCCGAGGGACAATTTTTTTTTAAACAGACTCAATGCGGAAATGATAAACAGCGAAGCTTCATTAATATTCCGAAATTAATAATTTTTAATTGAATTATTATGCTGGCTAAATCACCAATAACCTGATATCATATTTTGGATATCAATTAAATTACAAATCGGAACTTACTTTTGGGTCATAAAGAAGGCTATGGTAGACTGATGTTAGATGATGGGTGACTACACTGTACTGATGACGTCTGAGTAGTCAGACCAGTTCAGCCACTGCCTCTTTGCTTCATGCTGGCACTCCGTGTTTACCTGAACTTCCACAGTAAGTCCTGGTCCGTGGCAGTGAGCGGTCGCGCAGGCGGCGCGGCCACGAGCGCAGACAGCTGGTCGCGTTCGGCCGCCGTCGGTTTCGCGTCGCGACCCGACACTCCCGAGCGGAGCGAGCGAGCGAGACGGTGTTGTTTGCTTTCTACTAGGTTTTCCTGGTCAAAGATAAGATACAAATTATTGGGTTCTTTTTTTGTATGTAAAGGTCGATGGTGGAAATTCTATGCATTAGCAGTACCTACTGTAGCTATCGTGATGATAAATAATGTAGGGCTCAGATTTTGCGTGTATTATTCCTAAATAAAAATCAAGTCATTTATTTAAATCAGTTTGAGAATTATCACTTTTCGACCGTCAAAATTACACAAGACAGTCCCCCAAAGCGCCCACCCTTCACGACTTTCTAGTGCTTTAGCTCAACAAACTCCCCAGCAGCACAGCTGTCTGAATTTAAGCGCTGCAACTCCTGTAAGCCAGTGACTACAGTGCCGACCTATCCGAGACAACGTAGAGAGAATGAATCAGCCACTACCAGTGATATTGATTAAACAGCCCCGGAATCCCCAATAAAATTCATCAGTGAATGAGATGAGGAGAAATGTAGTGACGTTTCGCAAAATTCTTAAATTTTTTGTTTTCCGTATTTATAACTCTACTCACATGCAAGTCTCGTATATGTCAGACAAGATTCGTTATTAAAAGCTCTTCGCACGGCGAAGTCGCAAGCAGAACTAGTCGTGGCATGCTCGAAATAATCCAAAAACATTTATTTATTGTATTCGAACAAATCGATTGATTAACCTTTGAATCTATGCAGACGCAAATGGAAAAACGTGTTAAACTCGCATTGATACCGGTTAAAAAGCAAAATATTTTTTGTATCAACAATAATAATATGATAAAATCGTAGAAAGTCAAACATGAATATTTTTTGAATAAAAGTAATTGCTACGAGGATGTGGGATCGATTCTATTGGCGAAAATATACTTTTTATAATTTTTGTCTGTTTGTCTGAATGTATGTTCCAGAATCACACAAATTCTACCGCATGGATTCTGTTAAAATTTTATTTTATTTTTTATTTTAATTTTATTTGAAAGGTACACCAACGACCTATTCACTAAAAACATTAACATAAAAAATAACATAAGCATAAGTTATGGTGAATTAGTCACTTACAGGCGTACACAGCACTTACATAAAAAATAGCTCCTTAAATATTATGTTTAAAAAAAAGTGTTTACTCGTAATGAGGATAGACAAATTATTTAGAAACAATGAAAAAAAAAAACATCAAACAACACATTAAGTAAAAAAAAAAAAACAAAATCATAAATAAAATTAGAATAAAAAAAATATCAAACCTAATATACAAATTATCATTAGAATAAAATTTATAATTAACACATTAAGATAAAAATTTAAAAAAAGATATGAGTAAATAGTAAAAATTGACATTCAAAATTCAAAACGGTAGAACGTGATAACGAGTGTAATACAAGAACATTCCAAAATTGTTGAAGTGGGCACATGTGGCAAAAAACCAAAAAATTAAATAGTAAAAACTTTTTTGCACATATATTCCCTATAGGTCTGGTCAGTTTATAAATTATAACGCTATTTGCTATGGGGGATGAGCAATATTGCAATTGGTTCGTATTATTCTACCGCCTTACTTATAAACGCGGAATAAAGTTATACTAGGTATAAACGTCAAAAATTTATGGTTAAACGGAAGTTATTAGTAGTATAATTTTATTCCGCGTTTGTAAGTAAGGCGGCAATAGTTTCACATACCTGTAAGATCTCATAATCAGGCACGGTGACGATCTCAGCTTGAGCTCTGAACTGGTACATCTCATCACCATCTTGTTCGTAGTATACTACTGCATGCTGCATAAAAACAATATTATAACCTTCTCATAAAATGTTTCGAGGACATAAAATGTTTATTAAGACCCCGGGATCTTTCTTAAAACCTTGTTTTTACGATACACGCTCTGTTTGTGCGTCTACTAACCTTCGACTAACAAATATTTCGAACACTGACAGATAATATAATTATATTATTATATTTTGTAGTAATTTCAAAAGGTCAATGCATACAGAGTACGTCACAGAGACAACTATTTGTCCACATCGGTCACCTTTGAAGTGAACTCTTTACTTGATTATGTCTTAAATATTTTTGGGTTGTAAAATGTAAAGAGTTTAACTTTTTAAGCTGATCGCTGAACATAGGATTCCCAACAAAAGCTTTGAATGCTCAATGCAATATAATTATTGCTGATTTGCCGTTATCCAGAATTGGCGCGAAATATTGTAGTGTGCTTAAGGGGCCGTGCACGAAATCAAAATTTAAAAACAAAAACAGTCAAAAACGGAATCCTTATGGATTCGTAATGTGTGTCTGTCTGTCCGTCCGTATGTCACAGCCACTTTTTTCCGAAACTATAAGAACTATACTGTTGAAACTTGGTAAGTAGATGTATTCTGTGAATCACATTAAGATTTTCACACAAAAATAGAAAAAAAAAAACAATAAATTTTGGAGGTTCCCCATACTTAGAACTGAAACTCAATTTTTTTTTTCATCAAACCCATTCGTGTGGGGTATCTATGGATAGGTCTTCAAAAATGATATTGAGCTTTCTAATATAATTTTTTTCTAAACTGAATAGTTTGCGCGATAGACACTTCCAAAGTGGCCAAGCGCCCATTGTATATTTTATAGTGTTTATGTTTTCCTTTTTTTTTGTAATGTGTTATCTGATGTACAATAAAGCATATATAAATAAATAAATAAAATGTGTGCCCTGTAACTTCTAAAATAAGAGAATGATAAAAGGAAAAAAAAAAAATATGATGTACCTACATTACCCTGTAAACTTCCACCGAACATTGGTTTGAACGAAATCTAGTAAGTAGTTTTTTTTTAATTATAGACTAGCTTCTGCCCGCGACTTCGTCCGCGTTAAATTTCTTGTTCCCCCGACCCACCCCGTCGCAACACATTGCCTGCCCGTGATTTTACTTCATTTTCGCATAAACTTTCATTTAAAAAAAATTGTGTCCTAGTTAATAGGAATGTTATTCTTCCTCGAGAATTGGGCTGTAAAATGCAAAAAGATTTTTTCAAATCCAACTCGCAGTTCCAGAGATTAGCGCGTTCAAAAAACAAAAAAACCGGCAAAGTGCGAGTCGGACTCGCACACGAAGGGTTCCGTACCATCCATACAAATCCTTACTAATATTATAAATGTGAAAGTAACTCTGTCTGTCTGTCTGTCTATCTGTCTGTCTGTCTGTCTGTCTGTATGTTACGTTATATAATAGCCTGGGATATAGAGAAGGACATAGGCTACTTTTTGACGCGATAACTGACATCCACGCGGGTGGAGCAAAAAAAACGGCAAAAAAATCATGTATGTTGTATGGGAGCCCCTTAAATATTATTTTTTTCTGTTTTTTAGTATTTGTTGTTATAGCGGCAACAGAAATACATCATCTGTGAAAATTTCAACTGTCTAACTATCACGGTTCATGAGATACAGCCTGGTGACAGACGGACAGACAGACGGACAGCGGAGTTTTAGTAATCGGGTCCCATTTTACCCTTTGGGTACGGAACCCAAAAACTAACTCTTCAGCTTTAGAATAGACTACCTCGCAGAGTTGATCATTATTTTGCTGCGGAGTTATTATAAAACAGTTATATCTCCTAAGATATTCATTGAAATTAAATGATGTAAGGGCAACTTTGTTCAAAATTAAATACTTGTGATGAATAACGTATTTATTTGGATAAGGATTAATACCATGTTTATGAAAACTCTTTCGCAAATAATGCATTAATTTCGAACAAATTTGATTACCATAAAAAAGGTTATAGTGAGTCAATGTTAAAAGATAGATATATGCTGTCGCGGACTTGTTTTTAGAAAATTTAAAGAGGAATAATTCCATCATACATGATATTTGCGTAACTTAAACCGTTTACGCAGCGCACGCAACGGAAGCTCTCAAAATGGAATATTTTTTCCCGTTTTTGCAACATTTTTCATTTATGCTCCGCTCCTATTGGTCGTAGCGTGATGTTATATAGCCTATAATATTCCTCAATAAATGGACTATCCAACACAAAAAGAACTTTTCAATTCCGACCAGTAGTTCCTGAGATTAGCGCGTTCAAACAAACAAACTCTTCAGCTTTATATATTAGTATATAGATATAGATAATGGTACGGAACCCTTCGTGCGCGAGTCCGACTCGCACTTGGCCGGCTTTTTATTAATTATGATCATTGTTTGTGAGAAAGGCAAATTAAAAGAGTTTAAACAAAATTATTTGTGGTTTGAAAAGTTGAGTTCTTTGTTTTGCTTGTCGCTGGAAGTGATTTTTTCAAATAAATTAAGTATTCTTGGAAAATCACTAATATTCGCAACAAGTTTTCAGAAAAATGACGCGAGTGTGACGTTTGATAATCTTTTTACAAGAGAAATTCCTTTTCATTTTGAACATAAAAAATGTCATCAACAACATTTTAATTATTTTCTACGCACGTGGCTTGACCACTAGTTTCAACTTTTAAACAACATTAGCTGAAAAAATTACGTTAAAAATACCTTTTTTTTAAACCCAGTCAGTAGGTAATGTATGTTTGCCTAATATTTAGCAAAAAAAAAAAAATACAAGAAATTTCAAAATCACATATTAGTCTTTAGCTATCCTTGAAATATTTTATTTTATGGTAATACAATATCCTCATTAAGTAAATCAAAGGCACACTAATATTATAAAGGCGAAAGTTTGTGTGTGTATGTTTGTCTTTTCTTCATGCTCAAACGGCTGGAACAATTTTAATAAAATGTTGTATGGAGGTAGCCGACACCCTGGATTAACATTATAGGCTACTTTGTATCCCGATATTCCTACGGGATCGACACTTACGCGGGTGAAACCGTTGGGCGCAGCTAGTAAACGATATTTTCGAGAACGCAAAAGTGATGAGACTATTAACTGGTGCTGTGACTGACACGAATGGTTTAGCGCCACGAAAACTGTACTTTTATTGTCATACAGACTTAATGATAATTTTTTTTTCACAATTAGATAAGAAATTGACAAAAGAGCGGTTTTTTTTTCGTAAACTCATCCTGTACACAAGAGCCTCTGTAAGTAATTTAAATGGACGTCTGGAGTAACTGGCTAACATTTTTACCACATCATGACTATTCTCATACACTTCGGGCCGATACGAGAAGACAAGAATCCAATGAGATGCTCCTCATACATTAACAAAATCCATTATTAATACTTACAGTAATCCCATCAATCTGCACCGTAGGAAACTCCACCATCAGGTACATGTAGTCTGAACTCCGCTTTTCTTTTTCGTTGATCATCTCAATCTCCCTAAATGTCAGCCTGTCTAGCCAGTCCACCTGACAAGGAAAATAGCACTTTATAACAACACAATATAGTCTACATTTGAGCACTCAAACAAAGTCTTGTGACTTTGTGAGTATATGTTTTGACTTCATTATTTTATTGTGTATCTTTTTAATACAATTTTGTTTTTGTGTGCACGAGGAGCTCGTGGCTAAGTAATAACAGCCGCACGGGTCGATCTGTCAGGTTAAGCTACGCTTGCCGGGGTTGGTCCGAGGATGGGTGACCATCTTTACATACCGAGACTCCTCCATGCCTCGGAAAGCACGATCTTTGACAGTCGTTACGGGTCGTCAGAAGCCCAAAAGTCTGACAGCCAGTCTTACCAAGGGGTATCGTGTTACCCAGTTACTGGGTTATGGAGATCAGATAGGCAGTCGCTCCATGTAAAATACTGGTATTCAGCTGCATCCGGGTAGACTGGAAGCCGACCCTAACATAGTTGGGAAAAGGCTAGGCAGATTGTTTTTGTGTGCACGTAATCTAGGCACTAATACAGTCTCGTATACTGAAGTTGTGTGAACATGTCTCAAGGTAGAATAATGACTCTATAGAGCGTCTAGAGGTGCAGGGCAGAGTAGAAGATAATGCCACTCGGGAGGTCACCGATTAGGTGGACCGATGAAATTAAATCCGCGGTTGGAGGCCCTGTTAATGAATGCGCCAGACTGTCATCTACCAGAACCAGATGGAGAAAGATCGGGAGGCGGGCCACGACTACACCTGTGATTGGGTACAGTGACATTGGGCTTTAACTCTTTAAAGGTGAGAAGAGGCCTTTATCAGCTCACGGTAGCCTGTAAGACTTTACGGGGACGTATCGACTGCCCAGAGCGTCGCTGCCTTTTCTGCTGATTATTTGTGCCCGACAAATACATCGGACACCGTCAGAGCCAACAGCACAATCTGTTTGCGCAACTGCCATCCAAAACTGTAACCAGAGCCGAATTCCCAGTCTGTCGTACTCTAAAGATGCTGAATGCCCTTCTGACTGCCAACTCTGAATGTGATGTGTTTGCGGATGAATGGAGAAAAATTATGCGTATAAGTATGGTGTTCTGTGAAAGTATGCTAGGGAGTCCACTGTTCCATGTTAGTTTTAAGAGGGCGTACAACGGTCCACCACCGCCACTCCTTAAAAAAAATATTATCTCGTGACTGAGAGGAATTATGAAAAAAAAAACGACTCAAAAAGGGACTCAATGTGGGTCCCCCATAGCACGGCATTATGCTGAGTGGAAGCCTTCTTGTCACAGTCACGGCGCGGCGTACAGCTGCCGACTATTTATATTGTGTTCAAAAGTACACATTTGTTTTGTTTTTATGTTTTATATTCAAGTTATCATTTTGTATGCAATTGTTTCTGTGACAAATAAATCTATTTTACTTTTTTCTTACTAACAAATACGTATTTACAGAATTAAATTATTTCTTTCTGCTAAAATCTTAAACTTATAATACTTAAATGTATATTTGCTTACACCCTATTTGATTACGTATAACTTTTGAGCGCAAAAGTTGCGATTAAAACGGCGGCTTGAACTCTGTGAGCACTCAGAGCTCAAACAATTTAAGCGCAACTTTTCATTTTGTGTAGATTTATTATAATTCTACTGAAGGATGACATCTTTTAAAATTTTTATTTATGTATCATACATGCAAAACACATTAGGTACACGCGCCTGTAAAGTTCTAAATAATTAAGTGTGCGCTATCTTATTTACTTGTAAATACACAATAATTAAGTCGTTCCCTTCAATTGGACGTCACTTGAGCGCATCATCGATAAACACTTAGGTACAAACTTTAACTTATCAATGCAGAGAAAGCATTTTGTTTGAAAACGTCAACAAAAATATTATGATGCAGCATTGAATCATATAGGGGATATCTGTGTTGATGCTGCAGGAAAATATGGGGCTAGGGCTCTCTGATTTCTAATTTTACAGTGGTTGAACTATTTCAGATATAGCATTCACCACCGATGGTCAATGTACAATGGATGGAATAAAAAATGAGTATATAAGAGGAAGTCTGAAAGTGACACGAAGTGAGCGGTGACTGAAAAGGTGTGTGGAAATAGGTTGTCATGGTATGGGCATGTGATGCGGAGGAGTGAGGGAAATGTCGTCAGGAAAGTTTTGAGTATGAATGTGGATGGCGATAGGAGTTGGGGAAGACCCCAAAGAAACGATGGATGGACTATGTGAAAGATGATATGGCTAGAAAGGGAGATGGCGACTAATAGAGAAGTATGGAAGAAAAAGACATGTCGCGCGAACCCAAAATAAATCGGGATAAGGGCAGGAGAAAGATGATGGTTAATGTCATACGTCACCGTCACCGACGCCCATAAATGCAATTTTTAAATAAGATCACAGTACCTAACAGAACTAACTTCAGTGCCAAAAAGTGTCAATGGGCAGGGCACATTGCTCGCAGAACAGATGGCCGTTGGGGCCGAAAGGATTTGGAGTGGCGAGCGCGTACCGGAAGACGTAGCGTGGGAAGGCCTGCCACAAGGTGGACCGATGACCTTGTGAAAGCCGCAGGAATCCGCTGGATGCGAGAAGCACAGAACCGGTCGAAGTGGCGGTGCTTGGGGGAGGCCTATGTCCAGCAGTGAACGTCTTTGGGCTGAAATGATGATGACCTAACAGAAATGCATTAGATTTACAAAAAGTTCTACCATGGCTAAAAATATGCTCAAAAGACTTGTGGGAATTGTATAAAAGTAGGTAAACATCGTTCACCGGACTAATATAGTTAGTTACATATCATAATGTTTTATGTTCTTCTATACACTTTACTGCATACATAGGAACGCATCGGGCATGCCGACAGAGTCGCAGGGGGTCACAAGTAGAAGATAACTGTATCGTGCTCCCTTTTACGTCATTTGAACTAACTTCGTCATTGTTATAACTTTATGCAATGTGCAGCATTTTGCGTAGGTTACTGCAAAAATCAAGAGATCTAAATAAAAATGTCATTCATTCAAATAAGGCTGAGAATGAGCACTTTTTGAACGTAAAAATTTCATAAAACAGTCCCCCAAATCTCTTCAGTACTACTAAAACGTTATAGAATTAAGATATTACAAATTTGTATTCGATATTGTTAGGTTAATAGGAGGGACTTATGAGAAAAAAAAAACTGAATTTGATTTTTAAGATCCAGTTTAGATCACTTAAGAGTTGTCGAGTTGATAGAGTTATTTTGATGACCTAAGATATCAAATAACATCTACGTATCGTACCTGGATCTTAGAGATCTGCAGAAAAGATAAAGGCGCCTTGTGGTATGTGTAGTGCTGATTATAAGTATTTTTCATATTATATTGAAATTATCTTTTAAAAAAATAACAATAATTATTGGACGTTAAAAAAAGTTAAATAAAAAGGATCCAATCCACACAAAGTCACTTTAGAGATATTGATGTTTGTACTTTAGAAGAAATACCTATCATATCTTATATTTCCGTGCACGTGGGTTGGTTCTGAGATTTATCAAAATGATATACTGTTGTTTTTTTTTTTTATCTTTTTTTCTACAGTTTGGTAAACTTAACACATTTTTGACCATGTAGAGGATTGTATCCTTTTCGTTTAACTACGTCCATTACGTCGTATTGCAGACAGCATGACCTCGATTGTATTGAAAACTACTTTATAAGTAATTTAGACGAGTTAAAGGAGATAATTATGAAAGATGCTCTTGTCAAAATGTAGGTATGCTAATGTGAGCAAAAAAACTTAAAATTGTAGTTGCAAAACATGTTCTCCCATACATCGATATACGTCACGGTCAATTCTCCAACTGCAAATGTAAGTTTCTAATCACAAAAAAATATTATTTTGTGATAAAACTACAAATTAACGATTTTCGGACTTTTTCCTTTACTTGTGCTGGCTGTGAGACCTTGCTTCTTGCCAAATTTCATGATTCTAGGTCGACGGGAAGTACTCTATTGGGTTTGATTTATTTGCGAGTGTTAAAATATGTCGCATAAATGGCTGTATTTTTTTATTGCGTTGACATGGAAGCTTGATTTTAGAGCTCCAAGGGACCGTAGACTTGCGTACTTGATATTATTTCAACTTGATACCTTCACGCGGTCCTGAGAAATAGGGTCTTGACGGACTGACTGACAGACAGACATACGGACAGCCTACGAAGTGATCCTCTATGGGTTCCGTTTTATCCTTTTGAGGTACGGAACCCTACAAGAATATGAATCGTTAGTCAAAATCAAAATATTTTATGTCACATAAACCTACACGGGCACTTATGAAACGTCAGAAGCTAGGTGCACAGTTCAAATTGGTGTTTTCCTATGGAGAAGAGCCGACAAGAAACTCCACGGTTACTCTTTTAAAAATAATTAGCTTTTACAATATTTTCAAATAACAGTGTTCATAAGGAAGGACAGTGTAGGCCTTTCAACAATTACCAAGTACTTAACAAAATAGAAAAGTGCCAACAAATTTACACTCTACTAGGCCTACAACGTTCTCACATTCACAAAATAGAAAAGAATCTATATAAAATATTTATTTTAATTTTATTAAAATGATGAAAACTTATTTAGGCCAAATTACTTGATTGCCATTACAACTACAGTAACAAATCTGAATAAATATCATGTCCACAAAAGCCACTAATAAAGAATTGGAATTAGATTTGTAGGTACATAATGTTAAATAATGAAAAGATTATGTCAAGGAAGATTGTAAAAAGAACGAAAAATAAAATAAACAGTGTTATTTTGGAACAGTTAATATTTTTACATAGATATGGATAGGAAAGCCACAGGTGCAGAAGGAATTATTGCCAAACTTCCTTGTCTTCAATGTAGTCTTTAATCTTATAATATGCATTTTTGATGAGGACACGTTTGATGTGGGTTTTGAACTTTCCATCGCTAAGTTCTGTAACCGACTTTGGCAACTTATTAGACAAGCGGATACTGTTTATAAGAAATGACTTGCTAGTTTTAGTTAATCTTTTGGGTATCACAATTTCATGTTTACTACGTGTATTTATATTATGGAAATCGCTTCTTATTTTGAAAAGTCCTAAGTTTTTGCGAACATACACAATACTTTCTAAGATGTAAAGAGAAGGCAGAATTTGTATATCAATTTATTTCTAAGGGACTCACGAGCAGCCATTTTATAGATCCCGCGGAATGCTCTCTTCTGTAGAATGAAAATGGAATCTACGTCAGCTGCCGATCCCCACAGCAGAACGCCAAAAGACACAATAATGTGGAAATAAGCAAAGTATACTAACCTAGCTGTGGCTATATCAGTTAAGTGCCTTATTTTTCTTACTGCATATGCAGCTGAACTTAATCTACCTGAAAGAGCTCTAATGTGGGCACATTCGAATCTAAAGTAATTCCTGGAAATACATTTTCCGTAATAGCATCTAGTTTCTTGCCATCAAGTTTTTTTAGACCCACTTGGGGTACATTTGGTAATGAGAACTGAAGACATTTAGTTTTGTGCGCATTAAGTGAAACATTATAAGCTGTGAACCATTTCGAAAGGACAGTCCAGACTACCGTTGACATGTAAGACATCCGTATCTTTTCTATTTTAAAAATTAGAGAAGTGTCACCAGCAAATAGAAATATCCGATAAGTTAGCCAATAATAGTGCAATAATAGTCCCATATAACGCTGGACATTCGCGATTCTATCGCATTGTCACATTCGCTCAAAGTACAAGTAACCACACCCTTTGCATTACCCCCTCGTTAAGATAATCAGACCAGCATGGAAGCAGCCCTTTCAACAACAGTTTCCTGCGTATATCGGTGTATCTATATCTATACAGGCGATATAGTCTCTGCCGCTGTGGTTAGCAAAAACGCTAGCCGCGAAAGGTCAAAGAAACATCAATCTGCGTGGTATTTTTCAGTACCCACTCCAGTGGCAGTGAATGTCACCTATATCTGGATAAATATTGATTGGTTCTCCCTGTAACATAGACATGTACCGCAAGGGCTGGTTCGAGGTGGCTGAAAGAATTTGGGGGAGTCCTTTGCCCAGCAGTGGGATAGTGTCGGCTAAATAAAAATAAAAGTGACAAAAAAATTAAAACGGTACCTTCGGTATATGTCCATTCCGATGTTTCTTGGCCAGTTTCGCCAGTCTCTGCATCTGTTCCTTGCCCCTGTCAGGAGCTTTGCCCGGGGTCTTCTCACTGCCCTCCACGCCCGGCCAGACTCGAAGATCGAACATTCCCTTTTTGAATTCGAAAAACTTTTTTAATCGTTCTAATATGGTGAGGTAACATTCTTTGCATAGTTGCAAGGTGCTGTGGGACTTGCCCATTTTTTTTTTTAAATACTTTTTTATTTTTATTAAAAGATGTATTATTAAAGAGAATTATTGCATTTTATTTTAAATGAAATTGCACTTTTCATACAAGGGTAATTAGATTTTTTATTTGATTTTAAGAAGTTCAAGAAAAATTCGCACAGTAAACTTCATTTTGAAATATAAAAAACCGCACTTTTTATTAACACCAATTATTTTAAGCATATAAATTATTGAATAACATTTTGATTAAATTTTAGATTTTTGTGTAATTTTAATAAAGTGAATATTTTTAGAGTAATTTTTTTAACGCGCGTCTCTCCGCCTCAGTGGTGCAAGCACACTTAACCGACTGTGACATTTTCAGCCGATCGATGTTTGTGCCAGCCAATGTTCGTTTATATCAGGTCATAAACATAAATAAATATCCTATTACATATTCTTGAGATAACGTTAAAAAAACAACTCTGTATAGCTTGGCGCCGATTGAACTTCTGCATTCTTGCAATCAAAACTTGTTAAATCTTGTTTGGATACGTGGAAACAATAACATATAATATAAATATAGGCAAAAATTATAAAATTTAGACAAAATAAACATGTTTTGAGAAACTTAGGTGAAAGGAGTATGGATCGTAACTTCGTAGCAGGTGGCCTTCTATAGTTTCTGCCTACCCCCTGGGAAGGAGGCGTGAGTTTATGTATGTATGTTGCTATGATGAGTATGATGTTTATTAGATTAAGACGCTGATATATGCCAGTGACCTTAAGTGGTTAGCTTGCGTGTTATGTACTGAGCTCACGCAACGCGTCTTACGTCCAGCCAGTAATAGCCAAATAAGACGCATTATTTTCTTTCTTAATTCATCAAACAAAAGATCAATAATTAATTTATCTTTAAAAAGGTGAAGGTTTCAGAAAAATACGCTTGATAGATTTTGCGTGATTCTCAGTTTTTTATTGGCGTTAGACATAATCTAAAATATTCATATATATTAAGTTATTAAGAAAATGCTCTAATTTAGCATAATATTTTTTCCAATTCATTAACACTACTCTTTTAGACGTGATCTGTAGTATAAAATCATTAAAAGGCGGTTATCGTCGCCTTAAAAACCAGATTTTAAATTAAAAAGAGAAAATATTGAAATTGATTTGTTAATAAAATATTTTTAACAAATTCATTTCAATATTTTATCTTTTTTGTTCTGCTTCGAAATCAGCTATCTTTTTATCACAACAATTACTTGACAAGGAATTAGGTATAGTCGACCTCCATATTGTTTTTTCGCTTTTAACAATAATCCCCAGCAACTTCAAACTTCACTTAGATTGAAACTATCTCACTGTCCTTCAACATACAGGATTTTCCTAGCTTGAAGGGCAGGGGTCTTACTCATCTATAATAGCAGAACATATCGCACCTTTAGAATGATAGAGACCTAATTTGAAATCATCAATTAATGACATCATTAATTAGGTCTCTTTATTATAGTGACCTAATTGGTGATGTTCTTCAGAAAGGTTGAAATCTTAAAACAAATATAGGTCACTATAATATTATTATAGTGAACTAATTGGTGGTGTT
Organism: Dryobota labecula; assembly: GCA_947523025.1. Taxonomy (NCBI): domain Eukaryota; kingdom Metazoa; phylum Arthropoda; class Insecta; order Lepidoptera; family Noctuidae; genus Dryobota; species Dryobota labecula. The sequence goes on along the minus strand of OX383295.1, from coordinate 24,170,624 downwards.
CTTCAACTTTCAAAGAAATTAGGTCTCTATAGTTCTAAAGGTGCGATATGGGTATGTTCTGCTATTATAGATCCCTTATTGAAACAACACTGATGTTACCTAGGCAACATTTTTGTAAATAAATGATTAATGATTACAATATCTAAGTGCCATTTCACCAACGAAACTGAACGCGATCAGCACATCTAAGCCGCGTTCAAGAGCTGTCACAGACGATATTCCACAAAAATAGTGACATTGACAGCTCTTATACGTGGGTAGTTAAGCTGATCGCGTCAAGTTTCATAGGTGATATCCGCCCTTAGGGCTGATGATTTGATGATGATTAGGGCGCATTAACTAGCTGCTGTCCGCGGCTTCGCCTGCGTGGCTTTTTCTAAAATAAAAGTAGCATAAGTTACTCGTAGTAGTACTAGTTATCTACTTTTTAATGACACACAACTAATTACTAATACTGAATGTATTTTTTATTGCAATATAAGCTGCTTGCTGACCGGCCCGCGTGCTTTTTACCTAAAATAAAAGTAATCTAAGTTAATCCTTATACTCGTAATATCAGCTATCTGCCAGTGAAAGTCCCGTCAAAATCGGTCCAGCCGTCTCGGAAATTAGCCGGAACAAACAGACAGATAGACAGACAGAGACACAAAAAGTTTTTATTTTTTATTTGTGTTAAGCTGTTATTTTGAAATTACAAATAGACACAATTTTATTTATTACTATAGATGTTTTTATTTATTTCGCATGTTTTTTGATATAGTATAATTATATCATAATTGTCGATAGCAGCAGCAACATTGCCATAGAGAAAAATAGAGTAGAACAGAACCTTAGAGTGATAAAGCATCGCGCACATTAATGGGAGTGGTGCGAGGAGGTGAAACGCCGGGGCGTATTTCCACTGCCGCGAGAAATCACGGCAAAGCGGACAGAGCTCCGGCGGGATCTCATTCTTCTGCGAAGCAGTAATGCTCGCGAAGGAGGAGGCGGAACGAGTGAGGGAGAGGCAGTCTGTGCGCCCTCAGCACGCCTCTAGTCGCCGCATGAGACGCCCTAGGCGGCGGGAATCTATTGCCGATTCCCGGCCACCGTAGGCGCGGGCTTGCGGACGGCGAGCTATGGGCAGCTCGCCGTTCGGTAAGGACCCGGCCCGGGTCGACGGCACGTTGTGGTCCACGCACGCTTCAAAGAGATGTCAGCAGGCACTGACGGGGTCCATTAGGACCGATGCCTGCCAGGGTTGCGGGTTTGTCCGAAAGGGATACCGTGGCCTTGGCACACAGGCAACTGAAGGAACACGTTTTAAAGTCAGTAAAAGTCTGACACGCCCTCCCGTTACGCCCAGAGCGGGAGAAGTTATTTGACAATCACCCACCCAAAAAAAAAGGTGGTAAAGCAATTACGAGGTCGACTATATAGCCTGGAAACACATTCTATTAAAAAGTATGCTTGCTTGTTGGCTAGTAAGTAGCATGCTTATTTATAGCTTTCCATGTGTGTAAAATGATCATACTCTCTTCGTATACATCACCTCAGCATGATGTATACGAAGAGAGTATGATCTTTTTTTTCTTTAGTTAGTAATTAGTTTTAATGTTCCTTCTTTTATTGTTGTATATCCTGTGCGTGTCCAAATAAAATAAATACTTTTTTCTTTCTTAACACACGCTAATTGTGGCATTATCTGCTCAAAATTAGCTTGCTTTTGTGCTACTACATAGCATGTGTATTCCAGGCTTACTTTTTGGGCAATTTGACTTTAAATAGGTATTTCTCTTACCATGGTGTTTTAAAAATGAACATACCGGAAATCCGCGGTAAACGTCATAGGCGAGCCAAGATAACCGGCTAAGTCGCCCATAACTCAATATTAGCAATGTTAGTGGGTTAATTATATTCAAAGGTATAAAAAAAAACATATTTATTATGTAACTTCCATCATTAATATTCATGTTTGTAGGTTTCGGTACTAGTTTGGAATTAGAGCCCAAGTAACAAAAAAATCCTACTTTTTGACAAAGAACTCTTCACATTCAGAAATGGAACAAGCACTGATAACCATGCTTGATAACTGCATTTTTGGAATTTAAGATTATAAGTTCAACTTTTATTAATGCACTAGACACTATCAACTTTGCTATCAGAGTAATCTATACATCTTTACCTATTCAAATAAATAAAATTGAAGTGTCTGTTTGTAATGTCAAAATAACAGTTTTTACTAAATGCATATAAAAGTATATACGGAAAAAACAAAATAACAATTTAAAATGTTGTCCGTTTGTTCCGGCGAATCTCCGAAGCGGCTGGACCGATTTTGACGGGACTTTCACTGGTACATAGCTGATATTATAAGGATTAACTTAGATTACTTTTATTATAGGTAAAAAGCACGCGGACCGGTCAGCAAGTAGCTTATATTGCAATAAAAAATACATTCAGAGTTGTGTGTCATTAAAAAGTATATACCTATATGTCAGAGATGAATACCCCTGCCCTCTCTCCATATTTGATATAAAAGTTTATTGTTTTAATAATAACTTACATAATTAAGGTGGAGCAAAGCTTTTTAGCTAGTGGTTATATCCAATTTCTTTTTTTTATTGAACGTTTTTGTAGGTCATTATAATGTCACTTTATTGATCGTAGGCGGGAATATGACAGAATATGATTAATAAATTATTTAAAACCGGTCGTATGCTTGTCGGGCATCCGTTAATTAAGGCCTTTGAGTTTGCAGAACAATATAGAATATTGTTTGAATTTCGGCAGTAAATTGGTCAATTACCATTAAGTTTGTACTTAGTAACTCTTTAAAGACTATTTTCGGTGGCTAAAAATAGTCTGTTTGACGTGAAAGGGAGGGGATAATGTATCTCAATCTCAGTCTTGATCCCGATCTTTGTCGGTAACCAATCAACGGAATTAATTTCGCAATTAATGAAAAAAAAAAAAATGTCTAAGAATTTAAAGTCCATATTTTGCTGTGGAACTCACTCGTCCCTGTACTTTCAAGTTTTAACAATAGGAGTTATTTTTTTTATACGCAAGTGATTTTGCTTATTTTGTAAAAAAAAACATCGATTTAGAATACCCCAGATACACCGTCAACGCTTGAAATGTGTCTCGACACAACTGTGTTTAAATTACTTCTAAGCACAGTTGCGCTCTCAGTAACGCGCGCTTCGTTATCGGGTGAACATGCCAAAGTGCTCCGTAAAAAAGTGCAAAAATAATACTTTAACCACGTTGAAAAGGGATGACATATCGTATTTTCGGTAAGTACTAGATAATAGTTTTATAATGTAGTGAATTTGTGGCAAAATACGCCTTCAAACTCATTAAAAACATAATTTTTTTAAATTAATTTCAATACGTCTCTTCATTTGACGCTACGCAGTTGGGTTTTTCCCTCGCGCAGCACTTGTATTAAGTGGAAAGGGGATGGAAGATGTATGAAGTGGAACATAGTCAAATATTAAATGAATAGAGTCGCTTATTGTTTTTTTTTTCTTTCTGCGGTATGTTAATAATATGGAATTAATATTGAATAACTATAGCCGGTCCGGAGATGGGCAAAATTTATTTGAATGGTGATTGGTGTTTTTTTATATTATAGTTAAATAATATTATGTTTTTATTTATTATTCCAGATTTCCTAAAAATGAAATTGAAAGGGAAAAATGGCGAAAAATTATAGCTAAGTTGTAGGTAAGATAATTTTAAAGGATACTATTCCTTAAGCAAATGCTTATTAAGTCAAATTCAGTTTACGCCGCGTGACAATCGTAAGAAATGTTTGCTTTGGAACAGAAGGATAATGGAGTGGTCTTGAAATTTTACTCAGTACTAACTATACCCAAAGTCTCTAATTCAGATAACTAATTTATATAAACAAAGTAATGGTGCCGATTCCCTTGTTCACAAACTAAACTAAATTTAAGTTCAGTGCATCTTTTTCTTTCTATTTCATTAAGAAAACAACAGAAGATAAATTTTAGTTTAGTCCTGTCAAATTAATCAGCGCCTGTCACTACTCTATACAAGTTTTGACGCGATTAAAAACTTGCCGACTAAAATTACGTCAATTTACGTCAAGCGCTGATTAATTTGACAAGACTAAACAAAAATTTTTCTTCTGTCTGAGTCTGTCATCATTGATTCTGAATCATTTTTTGAATTTGAACTACTGGGCAATGACGGATAAGGAACTCCATCAGAGTGAAGCACAGGTTTTGTGACTGATGGAACATCAGGATACTGGACATGTTTCTTGTTTTTTTATTAAAACCAAATGTTTTTATTAGGCAAAAGTAGCAGTCAGTTGCGTGATTTGTTGGAACTCTCCATTGCATTGGTATTCCAAATGTTAAGTATTTATTTTTTCCTGCAGCCCAGTTCGTAAGCACAGTTCTGCAATTGTCACACACTACTCCAGGTCCCCCTTTTTTTTTCAAGATTTGATACAGGAATTTGAAAGTATTAGAAGTAGGCTCGTTTTACCGCTTCTGTAATATTTCTCTTCTTTTTTGTTATGATAAATTTACCGCAAACAAAAAACTATTCGAGCTTAATTTACACTGTCTTGAAGACATATTTAAAAGGAAATCACTTTCAACAATTACTTTAATCTTACAATATTATAGTAACAAACTAGACACGAAGTATAAATCCGTATAAAACAACTTTAGGATATATTTAAAAAACGTGACGTGATAAAAATATATGGCTTATGTTATAATGATAATATGAGGGTCGACACAAATTAAATTTACTACAAATTGTCTATGGGTATTCAAAAAAATAATAATTTGTAATCTAGTGTAATTAATTACATAACTAATAATAAACATGGTAAATATCCCGATTATGTTAATAATAATTAATTCACTTTAATTTCATAGATGATTTTTTTTTTGATTATTTTTATTATAAGAACTATGCAAACAAAATAACGCTGCCAAACAATGTTTTATGTAGTGTGTCGGAGACACGGCCTATGATCGTCATAATCAGTCCTTTTAAGTCCACTGCTAGACATAGGCCTCCCAAAATCGATTTTCACTCGGAACAGTTTACAGCCGTTTGCATCTAAAATGTGGCTAAATATGCTACATACAATATGAATCTATGAATGAGAGTTGTAATATTAGTGTTGAAGATGTAAAAAATGTGAAAATGTTTGGATCTCCTGCATTGTTACCAGTATCATAAAATATTTTATACCAGAAAGTCTCCTTTTTTAATAACTTTATAAAATATGGCTTTACAGAATTATAATAATTAGAATCAGAAATACAACTCCTAAGTTAGAATTGTCCTCAAATGTTATGGATTCGGACATTCAACATGATTATAAATGAGAGATTTGTATTGATGATTTTTATGATTATAATTCTATAAATAAATATTTGATACGGCCGCGAAGCATATTTAGATCAACAGACAACCTGACACTGACCAGTAAATTGCAAAAAACGTAAGAAAATTTTAATTTCACGGGCTACCCCTTACGCTTTCGCCTTAATAAGGAGCGCATGGCAGAATTAAAAAACCTGATTTTGATTTGATGCAAAAGTAACTGTCATTTTAAATGTGTGTCTGTTGTTTCGACACAACTAACTTTATGATTATTTGTATGCTCTCGAGTAAAATGTAGAGAACTAACCACCTTATTCTACCACCCTATTGTATTGAAAACCTACAACTACATTTACGAATTTGATCTGTTACCCTTTCACGCCTAAACCACTGATCCGATCGATTTATAAAAACAGATAGGTAGCCTGGGACCTGGACATAGGTTAACTTGAATCCTGGATTTCATAAAAAAAAAAAATAAAAACTAATCAAAGTAAACGCAGATGAAGTCGCGGGCAACAGCTAGTAAAGAATATGTGCTACTAACCTGTCTCAACATGCCATGTTTCCCGAACAGCGAGATAGTGGTCCCGCCGACGACCATGACCTTGCCGGGGCCAGCGCAGTCGTAGATCGTCATCGCGAGCGTGGCGTTGCGAGGTAGGTCGCTGAAGTACACCGGCAGGGTCACCCATTCGTTCCAACTGAGGATTTGCAGAAAAGAGAGAGAGAGTAAGAGAAAATTGCTTTAAAACCTTCAATACCCATGCTTTATTGCATTCCACAATGTAGTATATGCTTAGGTGGTAAACATTAAATTAGGAGACAATCGTGGACCCTGTCAGGCAGAGCACAAGAAACATAGTAAGCAGAGAAGACGACTTATGGTTTATATTATAATCTAACTTATTCTAACTTTAAATAATAAGGCTCAATTAGCAACCTTGATAAGTCTAGAATTTTCTAATACCTTTTATAAAGTTTTATGTTGAGACACGAAGCAACAAAATACGGTCTAGAGGAATATGGCCACTACTCTTTAGATTGAAATTAGCTGCTTCGTGTGAGATATTATCAATATTAGTAAAAAAAAACTTTTCATTTTCATGCATAGCCCAAATAGCATAATAGGTAGTTTAATAATTTTCAGAGCATTGAACAGTGTGGTATTTAATAAGTAGATTTAGCCATGCATTTGCATTCGTCAGGCAGAATTACTCCATGTAAAATACTGGCATTCAGCTACATTTGGTAAGACTGGAAGTCGACCCCAACATGTTGGTCTTGCATTTTCTACACAAATAATACTGCTTATGAGTTGCAGTCATGGTTCTGACAAAAATATGATTATGACAAATAAGAAACTGCGACATGGCAACTCTTTTACAGGAAACATTAAATTGAATAGGTGTTGGACCATTAGGCCAGGAAATGGTAAATATAATAATACCTGTATCCTTTTCAGTCAGATGATCTTTAGTGCTTGCAACATTGCTATATACATATATATGTGTGTAACTAATAGCAATGTAGGGATATGTAAGCGCTGCCTTGAACAAATATATTGTTTCAGTAAGATGATATTTATATGCCCATTCAGTTTGTAATAATAATATTCTTATAATGTATACTTGCTGTGCTCAGTGTGCTCTTTGTATCAGAGGGAACATGAGAAAATATTTTTAACATTAATGAGCAGAAGAATGGAGTTAAATCTGACTTCACCACTTGGTTGAAGTCAGTTAACTCCACTGATCGCAATAACCGTTCAAACAATGTCTGCTTAACATATGAAGGGCACGGGAAAAGAAGGGGCATATCAACAAAAAAATTAAGAGATAATGGCTAAATAAATATTCAACATGTAATTATTCTGCCAAAAATTAGCATTTATATTTATTTACTGTAAATTTTATATATCACATATCTACTGTCTGTAATTATCGGTATATTATCTAGATTATCTATTATTATTATTTGAGCTGCAATGGGATCCTTTTAGTCGTTTGTTTTTTTTTTTGTGGAGTATCTTTACAATAATAGGCTCTTTTTATACTGTTCTGAATAAACCAATGAAAGGCCCGCTTATAACGAATCGAATGGCATAGTTAGTTAGATTTTACGGAACATGTCGATGAGCCCCTTCTTTTCCTGTACCCTTAATATGATCCACGGGGTAATTGGGTAAAATACTTACAGTAGCAATGGTTTTCATTTTGACAGTTCAACAACATTCATTGCATTGTTTACGTTGTGCGTTGTTGAGCAGACTTATTTTTCGAACATAATATCGACAGTTAAAAGGGCATAAGCGATTTTTTTTTCGAAAATGAGTCATGAATTCCATCCTATTTAAAATAAGACTTTAAGTAGCATGGTATTTATGACTCATTTTATTATATATTACCTTATAACTGTCGATATGAAGCGATGGATTAGCAATATCCTTCAAAATCATTCAGATAATGTTTTTTTTTTTTTTAACATTGCCACACACTAGGAACTCCCCTGTATTGTGGGTGCGTTTACAAACAATTAAACTCACATACACAAACAGCCAGACCCGGAACAACTACTTGTAGGTCATACAAATATTTGTTCCGTGCGGGAATCCAACCCGCGACCCGCAACGCAGTAGTCAATCGCTTAACCACTGCGCCAATCGTGCCGTCAAAATAAAATAAGTAAATAAGTCGATTAACAGTGTGTTATGCAATTTATTAGGGTGCAGGTTTTGTAATCAAAGATGTCCTATATGAGGTATGTTTTGGTTACAACAATAACTAAGAACTTACTTCCATCTATTACTAAAAGATTTATAGGATGTTGTGACTGGCAGAGCCAGCGGTTGTCCATCGCTCAGTATCTGGCACGTCACATACAAGTCTGAGCATCCTTCCTGGTAGAGCCCGGAGAACTTGAGCATGGGGTCTGATAGCAGCTTGTCATATTCTGGCTTAGCACGCTTTCCTTCCAAGGTGCCACTGAAACGATGATGGATTAGTGTTATGTGAATTTAATGAAAAAAAGAATGCAGTTAGTTTCTGATTTTCTGCAACATATTTCTCTGTAGTATTTGCTCCTAATCAGCATTCTCTATTGCTCAGTTCCATGCAGGGTGCATATGGTGGTATGATATTTTTAAAAGATCAGGTTTAATTCCTGACTACACCAAGCTTTTAAACAAAAACTGCATAACAAAATAATGCAGTTTTAGATTTTTTTTTAAGCAAAACAGATTATTTATCTGAAGGTTTATTATTTGCTTCTAGCAATTACTAGTTTACAAAGGAAGCTAATGAAGTTAAACTTTCTAAAGCCTTGTGAAGTAATATATTGATGCAGTTATTGGTACCTAAATCAACAGGAAAATTATGAGAGGCTTCAACCAAACATTTAATTATATGTATCAGATTACAGTTCAAATCACTGTTACTATTGCATATATCACATGATAATCTATAATTACTAGTATCAGTAGGTCAGGTCAGTATTATACGACAATGCTTTAAAAAGTACATACTCTGGTTAGACTGACTGATAATCTATTTCGTAAATAGTAAATACAATAGATACATGCAAAACATAAGACACAATGGAATCTTACTTACATCTTTATCTCCACTTTGTGATCCAATGAGGAACTATACACATAGTAGAATTTATCATCAATCTCGTTCATATCGATTTTATTAGAAAATAAATCAAAGATCTAACAAAAACACAGCTGTTTTAGTTTTTTGCCTTCTGTCTTTTCAATGCGAATGCATTTCAACGTTTTGTGTTTTTATTTTTACTAACGTCATTACGTACGTCAATAGCTACGTTGACACCAAGGTATTTAAGTTGTACAGTACGGGTAGATTAGCGACTTTCGGCTCGGTTTTATGTTTCCGAACGTGTTTTAAAATTCTGGCAATACTGTTATAATAACGTCACTGTCACTGCACTGCCTTTACCGTCAAATGACAATCAAACTCAGCTGTCAAATATAGAGTGGTGATGTGTTTTAGATTTGCCGATTCAATTTCTTTATCAACTATAAACCTCGTGCTATACGACAATTCCTAAAATAATCAAGAAACGAAATAAATCGTTGGAAGCTGCTGATAAATACACAGGTACGTCATTCTTTAAAAATATAGCCACACAAAAATACAGCCAAGTTCTATTTTGTTTACTTTGAATTCGTTTCACACTATTATTTTAATTTCAGCGAGATGACGAAGTTACTGGAGTGGGTTTCAGTGCTCTCAGCATTCTTCGCAGTATGGTATTCTTTAATCGGCGGTTACGTGAAGCACCCATTGATTGAGAAAAACATGACTTTGGTACTTGTGTCTCCTATAGTCTTTGTGCTGCTTTTTGGCTTATATGCGGTAACTGTGATACTGTACCGAGTCTTTACGTTCAACAACTGCGAGGAAGCTGCCAAGGAGTTACAGGAAGAAATAAAAGAGGCTAGACGAGACTTGCAAGACAGGGGACTAAAATGGTGAAATACTTCATTCCAAAGTAATAATATCTAGGTATATAATTTTTTATAAGTAATTATATTTTGTTTATTTTAATGTGCCTTCTCATTGAAATTTCCTTATGGTTTACTAAGGATGCTCTCACACAGTTACACCCACAATCAATTTCAATTTGATGGTATAATCATGCACTTTTAACAAGACATGGGAACATTATTTATTTATTTATTTATTTAAACTTCATGTACAACAGTGGTACATCATCATCATCATTTCAGCCAAAAGACGTCCACTGCTGGACATAGGCCTCCCGCAAGCACCCCCACCACGACCGGTTTTGTGCTTACCGCATCCAGCGCATTCCTGTGGCTAAGGTCATCGGTCCACCTTGTGGGAGGCCTTCCAACGCTATGTCTTCCGGTATGCGGTCGCAACTCCAGAACCTTTCGGCTCCAGTGGCCATCTGTTCTGCGCGCAATGTGCCCTGCCCATTGCAGTGGTACATAGGCGGACTTAATGCCACAAGGCATTCTCACACAACAACATTTGACATTCGATTATTTGTGTTTGTAGATGAGCAGAGGAGTAAGAAGTGGACATTTCTATTTGTTATTTCTATTATCATTATCATGCCCCCCCTGCCCCTGTCCCCTTTTTAGTTGTCCATCCATGTTACTTGTGGTCGGCATAACACATTTTCTTCTTCCGTTCTCCCCTGTTAACCATCACACTGTCATTCACTCCCTTCTCTTTCATATTAACACAAACTTAGCAGTGGATGTGCATTCACATAAATTCAATATTCTTGCCTTCTTCAGGAAACTATGTTTTATGTAGGTGTTCTAAGACAGCTTGCAGGAAATGAAAACACAATTAAATACTTTATTGGGTATCTTTATTAAGCTAATTAATTAAAATTATTTGCATACAATATTTACAATTGATATTTATTTCTACAGTAATATCTGACTGAAAAAGTTAACAAAGAAGGATAACTTATAATTTATTTTTAGGTCAACATAGACTGAAAATAAATAATATGCATTCTTGTTTTTTTATTAGTTAATTCAAATAATTAAATTAATATTTGATAAATTGCTGATGTAACAATAAAAAAAAAACAATCATATTTGGTAAACAATTGGGTCTTATTATCTATATTTTAAAGCTGTCATTCTTAATAATTATGTATGCAAAATATACAACCAGCAAAATATCACATACCATTTTTATTTTCATAATTTAACATTTAGTTTATTGTAGACGGTGCAAAGAAGAGAAAAATCTTGCTCCTTTTAAGAAATCATTATGAATATCTTTGAATTACTCTTGTTTTATAATTTGGCTTAATATTTTGAGTTTCTTATTAAAAAGACAGCCAAAATCACAGCACTTACATTTTATTGTGTAAAATTTTAAATGGTGCAGAAATATTCATGCAATATTTAATACATTATGGCACACTTCTATTTTATAATAATTGTAAGCAAGATGTGACTCAAATATTTTAATTGTAGGTATGGACATGGCTCAATATTCTAAAAATATTAATGGTTCTTAAATAATTTTCAGAGAAACAGATAGGAATAGGAATAGTTTTATAATTACAGAAGTAAAAGTCTTGTATTTTGGCCGAAGCTTTTATAAATAAGTAATCATATTGGAGGTATTATTAATAATTGTGAAGGATTTTGGGAATTTTTATGATGTTTTCTAATTTATATTCTAAAATATGTTCCCCTAACTTCATAGCCGTTTTATTAATTAATTATTATAATTAAACATTTCATTTTTAATGATTTTCTACCTAAATAAGAAGTACACTTAAAGTGACTAACAGATTAGCAACGTTAGAAATCATAATTTAAGCATGTTATTTAATGCACAATTTATTAATAATAATTATAATTATTACATTTTGTTGGACAAAATATCAATCTCCATAATAGACAAGATAATAAATTATGAGTGTGGATGATTCAAGAACAGTTGCCCATTTTAATGAGCTAAATTAATTATTATTCTACAATAGTTCCCTAATTCTGATCCCGCACTTACGTGGCCTACCCCATACTTATAATAATTCTAACTATAATAGTTACCTACCTACTGAATGTGTGACTATAATGATAATGAAATAATCTCAATTCCTTTTTATATTTTACAATGGATGTCGGTCTCATTACGGCTGTCGCTAATAATAAGTTTCCAGCGTTAAAAAAAAAAGTGGCCAATTGCGAGTCGTACTCGCACACGAAGGGTTCCGTACAGTATTTAACACTACATATTATTTTTAAATACTAAAGTTAAAAAAAACACGTTTCTTGTAAGGGGTGCGTATCTAAAAAAAAATATTTTTTTTACTTTTATTTTATTTACTACCTACACACTTTGTGAAAATTTCAAGCGTAATTTTAACTGTAATAGGTATACTATTACAGTTAAAAAGATACAGCCCTGTGACAGACGTACAGACAGCGAAACCTTAGGTCCCGTTGGCACCCTTTGGGTACCTACGGAACCTTAAAAACGACGGTGAAATTGTATCTCTGTTTCGGAGCTACGATGTCAGAGACAGACAACCAAACACTTTTTTGAAAAGGCGGTTAAAAAAACTTAGATTCTCAAATTATTAATTTGCTCGGTTAGCTCAGTTACGTATTTCGTAAAGTACAGAATAATATTATCTAATGTAGGAGGAGTAATTATTAAATAAACCGGGGTACATTACATTTCATCTACAAAATGTATGGTGAAAGAAACAAATCGAGCGTAACCAAAAGGACTCGATTAGCTTAGTTAAATGAAATCGACTTGAGGACATTATTAAATTATACGGCTATCTTTAAGGATCATTTCGCGTTCATTTGAGTACCTGAAGTATAGTCGACCTCGTAATCTAGTTATACCAACAAATAAATAAAATTGAAAATAATGTAACTTTATAATTTTTTCGTTGGGTAGGTAATAATTTAATAAATCAAAGAGTCACTCGCTATTTTGTTAATTGAACTTGGCGCTGCACTACCGTGGTACCGTGCTTCAAGCAATAAATAATAAACTGCAAGTTTTAAACTCTCATTCATTGTCCACGCCATGTGCAAGAGGCTTTGGAGGCGGCAACATATTCGATCTCTTTTTCATTAGATCCTCCGTCAATATTTAAAAATGTTTTCTTCTTTTTCGAACTGCCAACAGTCAAGCGAATATATATATTAAACGAAAAGAACTATATAAAAAATATACACCGTTAAACTACAAATCGTTTCATTTTGGACGAACAAACCTGATCCTGCACATTCATAAAATCTCTTTGATAGATCTAGGGTTAAGCTAACGCAGGGTAAAGTTGAGCTCAATATTAGGTATAATAAAACGATTGTAATACCCTATAAATAAAGTCCACTTCATGGAAATTGTATTCGTAATTAGTTGCGGGCATTTATATTCTTATTGTCAAGGTTATAATAAGTTATAAAGCTTTTTAATTAAAAGCAAAGCAATCGGGGTTTAACTTTCTCGTGTATGTAAGTCGGACACGCAAAGGACAAAAGCTCTCAGCCATGCATGCAGGTTTTATTTCACGAAATTCTACTCTTTGGGCGCCAGGAATTGTTCTTTTTTCAAATTTATTTATTTAAATATGGTGGGTGTTACCAGCTAACTAACTATAGTGTAGTGTGACGTATGCATAATACCTAATGGCGCGAACTAATCGGCTCCATCGATGCCCCTAATATCGTAGTGTGAATATGACGTGCCGTATTCTTTTTCTAATATTTTAGAGTGCATTTTAGATTTTACTGTGGGCACTCCCCTATGCTACTGCAGCAGATTTATAATTTTACAAATGGAAAGTTTTTTAAATCCAAGCATGAAAGCCTACCTATGTACCAAAATGTCAAGTAGGTATCTCAATTTATTTCTACGTATGAATAGATAAAATGTTTGATCGTAGGTAGGTTTAGGTAAGTAAGTAATCTCTTATGACCTTTGTTTCCGTTAGGATGAGCACGGGAACAATTAAAGTGACAATGTAGGCTGTAGTCAATACACAACATTGCTACATTGTTCTTAATAGGTATAGACAATAAAGTCTTGCAACGGCACTGACAGTCTACATTATAAACACACAGGTTAAAACAATGCCGAAACTGTTTGGTTTGGAAATGAAACATTCAAGAGGAGCTGTTATCAAGACTTGAACATCAGTGTAAGTGTTATAGTAATATCATCAATTATAGAAATCGTATATCGCCATTCTGTGATATATTTTTATGTTGACAAAGTTTTTCGATATAAATCGTCCACTCCATACATTAATCATGATAACTATTTTTCATCCCTTGACAGGCCTTTTTATCTGTCAGCCAGATAAAAACTGAGACGCGTTTTTATTCCCTCGTCACTTTATGTAAAACGCTCGATAAAAGATCTGTTTGAACAAGATGAGGAAGTTCTTATTCGAGACGTGCTGCTTCCTTCTTTTAACAGCCTACAAGGACTACAAGCTAAACCCTTAAAAAGTTTATAATAAAACCGTAATAAATTGTCTTTGGGCGGTTTATTTTTTAACGTTTAGAGGTCATCAGTAGGATGGTAGGGCTAGGTACGCATTGTCAACTTTGCCTAGTTGTCCGCTCTATTTTTGCCCGACTGCGCGATAGCAAAGACAGAGTTATGTTTTCACACGTATCTGTGTATCACAAAGATACATAGATACCCGTGAAAACATAACTCTCGTCTTTAATATGGAATTCTGTTTTACCATCTTTCCGCCACTCAAGGCATTTCGGCCTTGTGGTGCGACATTTTAAGGGTTTTCCTAAGTGGAGTCACTTTAGTCACTTTGCGTGACGTGCGCCAGACATGTCAATGTTACCCAACTAAGCTTTCTTATTGTATAGCGTGAGGCGAAATAAGTAAAGTGAATAAATTTAAAGCACTAGTTAGCATGCTAGTCTGCATTAAATAGGGCACAGTTTGCCCTCGTACAACTTGCTTGGAGTACAGCACTAATTCAATTCCTAAGTCGGAGAACGCCTCAACTATTTACGAATACAAAGTAATGTTACACCTCATCATTTTACTAGTTATATCATTGCACTATGTTATTTATACTAAATAGCTGGCGATTCTGTATATATTCTACATAGCAGCGAAACTCGCGGGATTGTGCACCTCATAATTTTAATAAGAAATCAAATTTAAACGCATTTGACTTCCGAAATAAGCCAGAAATGGGAAAAATTCAAAAGTCTTAGTGTAAAAATGTCATTTTAATTCATAATAAACTCTAAGCGTGTTATAAGACTTGCCTCGAGTCTCTCAAGGCACTTTGCTTTTTACCTGAAGTTTGCTTGAAAGCATTTCTTATTAAAATTACTGAAACTAGTTTCATCAAAGAGGTTTCCGCTATTTCATCCAGCCAGTTATTCCTCGAATAGTTTATTTGAGAAATTATTTGAATACCTACTTCATGGATTTGCTGGTGGCAAATCCTTGAAGAATTCAAATCATTTACAGAATCGGACGCCCGATGATATGAGATTTAAAGCTACAATTTCGAAATGTGTCTAGCTAAGTGAAACATTTTAAGAAGTGAAGAAATACGCATGCGTATAGTATGCGTGAGTCGACTAGAACGTACCGAGATTTTTTTTAATTAAAATATGCCTATTATTACTGATTAATGGACTTACAATTTACCTACATATGGACCGGGGGAAATAAGTATATTTTATCTGTAATGTGACACGACCTAGTTTTTTTCCTATATGAATCGACTACAGTGGCACCATTATTGTAAGTTGTTCATGTTCTAAAGATGAGTAGAATACAAATGAGGTTTTAACAAGGTTTTTCGTTAGTTTGAACTTTCTTTTCTACCAAAACAAAGTGACTTTTTGTCTAATTGTCTATGACGTAAGGTTCCTACTTTTACATTTCACATTCAACATCGAAATTAAGAAAAACAAAAGACAACACGACGCTACTCGGTTACATAAAATTGGTCCGAATTTATTCATTTTGTTGTAAACGGAAACAATATAACAATAATACGAAGAGTGTAGGTACTCTGAATATGAAAAATCATAGTTCTAGAGAAATAAGGTCCCGCAAGTATTAGAACAGGACATTCTTAAGATATAGGCAGATCGAAGTACATCGAATGTGAGTTTTGGCTTTCAATACAAACTAAAACCCTCCAACGGTAGTGTTGCCAGGTAAAAAAATCCCTCAATTTCAAATTATTCTCAATTGGTTATGGTCTACGCGGTCCGTGTTTCATACGAATCGTGCGACGGCGACTGCTAGGAGGGATATTCCGGCTTTGAGTTCGATGGAGGGGCCCTGGTGGGGCGCTGACGAATTGCCTGCGAGGATGAGGGCCCGGAGACGCTGCCTCTCCCGGTACCTGATGTCCTCGCCAGGGGGGTCGAGGCACTCGAACTCGCAGCATCGCGAGCCCACGCGGAAGTTTTTGCAGAACTGTGGAAGTATAATAAAATAATGTAAATGTGTCATACTTATTTACACATGGTGGCAATTTAATCACCCGTTAAGGGGGTGACTCTACCCGTCATACTAAACAACTTTCGCTATGAAACTTATATCCGACTCGGGGTAAAAAGAACAAATCCTATATAACAGTAGACAGACTATTTCGATGCATTTATGTTATTTTTTTTTTTTATTACGAATCTGCAGGTATGAGTTTCATAGCGAAAGTTCAGTGTGGCAGGTAGAATCCCTTTGACGGATGCAGGTGACTTAATCGCCACCCTCAATATCAAGCCATTTTTTTTATCGAACCCGTGACCAGAGGCCCACTTGCCTATCAAATCTATGATATATATTATGTAAAAACTAGGTGTTCCTATGTCGTGACAGTTGCGAATTAAAACTTGCCCACATAACTGAAGCTTGTTCCACATAATGACTCATAGGTAGTTGTTATTCGAGCTAACAAGTGCGGATTGGTATGAGCACGATAGTCCATATTTTTGCACAGCTAGTGATAGAGGAGTGATTTAGGTGATGACCTGCACGTCAGCACTTTGGTCAAGCTCCCTGTCTCACTTATTCTGATCATTCGATTAGATTTTACGTGTTCCATGTGTCGCGTAACGCCATGAATTGCTGGTTGCTCTGACTTACTGTGCCCGAAAGACGGTCCACAATGATCATGTCTTAATAAATATATCGAGTATTGAGTACCCACTACCATCACAGCCAAGTCTCTTAACTGAAACCTGCCGTACTCGAAAATCCACGTGGTACAAATGTCAGCAACAACAATTTTTTTTAAACATAATTTATCAGCACAATACTTAAAAAGTCAGTAGATTTAAGTTGCGTCGAAAAGAAACAGTTTGAATCGTCTTTCATTGCTGACCTCTGCACAGCTTCGCATCAGGTGATCAGGTAATTTTATTCATATACTAACATAAGGCGGATCACAGTAAATAGCCTTGCACCACATGGGCTCAGAGTGGTAGCAGACGCACAGCGAGCAGACTCCTGGGCCGGGCACGTACAGCAGGCCGTGGGGGACTGACTTCCCTTCCCAGTCGATACATTCTTCTTCTACGCATGCTGGGGACAAATAACTAGAGTTAGGCAGGTATAAGATATATGACAGAAAGTTCATCAACGATATCGATGATGACGCATGTCTGCAGTTATACGTGTGTAGACATAAGAATCCTCTAATAGTGTTCATCAATTTCATGATAAAAAAAAAAGAAAGAAAGAAAATACGTTTATTTGCGGCAAACATGACGCAGAGAACGAACACAAACACGAAAATAACAAGTTGGGGGAAAATATGCGGCACATCCACGCAAAACGGCCATCGCTTAGCATAATGCTGCGACCCTATGCGAGACAGAGCCCCAGCTCTGGTTTTCAGCGACAGCCGGCGCTGACGTGATGACGTCAACCGGTGCTGCACCGGTTGACGTCGTCGTCATAAATAATGAGACAAAAATAACAAAATAAGAAATATAATAAATACAGTACTTCTAAAAGTTTAAATAAATATAATATTTAAGATGGCAACATTCCATGTCGTCGGTAACGACTGACTGAACAACTCTTGCGACGCTGGCTTAATACAATCTGTGTGACTTTATGAACACTATAATATTGTATTTGGAGGATTCTTTTATTGAATGGGTGGCGGCATCTACAACGCCACATGCGAACTACGCATCAAAGACCTGACGTCACACAAATCTTGCATCGCGCAAGCAGAGTTTACCGCACGACTAGCATATCTACAACATCTCGACGTCAACTGTCGGGCAGTAGCCCACCAGACAACATCCGTCTGGGCGGAGGATGCTCCCTTTTCTATGGAGGATGCGTGAACTTTACACCCTGTTCCTCATACCACTATAAATGTAAATGAGGCCATGAGCGCCAGAGTGGCCTGTTTTTTTTTTAAAATACTGATTTTATTTTGAATAACTGCTTCCGAGGTCATTTTAGAGCAGTTTTTAGGCCACTCTGGCTCTCATGGCCTTAGAGATCCAGAGTGGCCTAACTGTATTTTTTTCAATACTGATTTTATTTAAAAAAAACGGCGTCCGAAGTAAGTTTAGAGCAGTTTTTTAGGCCACTCTGGCTCTCATGGCCTCAAATCCTCTTGGATATCCGCCTTGAGAAAGTGAATGGCCGAACTACAAGTAAAACCACAAGTTGCTTGTCTTCAATACTTGACGTGCAACCATGTTGCTTAGTCTCGGGGGAATCAAAGTTGGAACCCCGACAAGCTCTCGTTACACGGCAGCACGTGACCACTATGTGCACCATTCCTTATTTTCCTGGTCTTCTTCTTTTCGTGTGGTTAGTGATCAACCTGGTGTCAGAGTTTTTATGCCGTCTCTGGGCCGTTAACTTGCCCTAGTAGCATTTTTTGTTGGCATTTAGTTGGGCCACTTACCTCTGTAAGTGGCCCAACTAAATGCCAACAAAGAATGCTACTAGGGTGGCTTACATGCCGTCGAGAAATATCTCTCAGGCTTTCCTGGTAGGTGGCATTTTATAAGACAAGTGAGTATAGTGACGCATCAAAGTTTATAGCTTTTTGTAAGTGAGTTGTAGGTAGGTGTAGGTACGTTTGGTTGGTTCTGATGTAGGTACGGTAATAAAATATTTTGATTAAAGAAGTACTGCTTTAAGAATGATCATCTATTAGAACCTAGCCTAATAAAAACCGGCCAAGTGCGTGTCGGATCATACACAATGAAGGGTTCCGTAGTTGGGATGAGTTTACTAAAAGAACAAACTTAAAATTTTAGTTAAAAAATAAGTTCTCCCATACATTCATAAATGATAAATGATTTTATTTCTGTAAGTAGGTTTTTACAAACACTATTACACGTCAATCATATTTTAAAACTAGATGAGGTCGGCGTTTCGTATCTGACTACTCTGAGAAGAAAGGCCAAAACAAACTCAGAGGTCACAGCCTCTTTTAAAGTCCAGATATAATATTGGTCAAATCATGTGAAGACCATGTAGATTGGTGTCTGAAATGGTCTTTTGAAGAAAGAATCACACAGATTGAGTGGACCTGTCTATTCAGTGCACGCATTTGTCAGTAATCGCGTTGTCAGTATTCCAACTGCAAATGTAATTTTGTACGCACCATTACCACCATTTTTAGATAGATTTACCATGTTATATTAAGACTATAGACTTCTTATAGATTTTCCAGTAATCTATAAGTAAAGAACTATTTTTTGCGTTTTTTCAAACTCTTGGCTCAGTAGTTTCAGAGATAAGGAGGAGGGGGGGGGGTGGAATGCTCAATTTTCATCTATTTTCTTAAATAACTTAAAAGTTTTATTATATATTATTTAAAAAAATACCTTTTGGGGTACGGAACCCTAAAAATCGTTACTTATGGCATAATAAAAACAAACACGGACTGGTTATAGATAATGGTAGTAAACTTAAACTGCTGGTTAAAAAAGCTAAGTAGATCCAGACTTCCCAACTACCCAATGCTAAGAGCATTGGAGAGCATTAGCGTCTGGAAAATGAATCCGACTGCAAATCGGATTGATCAAACCATTAGAGTAAATACTCCAATCGAGGGAAAGTGGTAAACGCTAGCAGTCTTCAGTGGAAATGGTTTTCTTTGAGCTTCGTACTTGTTTTATTTTCTCTATTAGCAGTAAAGTAAATTTTATGTCCTAGTACTTATTCTACTGCAGGAGTATTAGAAATAGCACAGGAACTCCCCTAGTAAAATAATCCCATAAATAATAAATTTATGTGTGCTACGACGCGTAGCTAACGTGTAGAGGTCATTGCTACGCCGCTACGCTGACGTAACCGATTAATTATCTGAAAACATGCGTCGGTCGAACGCACAAAATACAATCCTTTGTAGAGCATTATTTTAATAATATTTTGAGCAAAATAGGAAAGCAGCACATAGGTAATTGAATTTTACATTATATTGTTTTTTAAAGAAACATCATTTATTAATGAAACTACATAATACCTACCCAGATATTGCGCTACAAGGTTTTTTTGTTGCGTGGCTGAGATCGGAACTAATGCCGTCATCTTGGTAGGGTTCCGTAGTCAATAAGGAACCCTTATAATTTCGCCATGTCCGTCTATATGTCTGTGTGTCTGTCCGTCTGTCCGCAGCTTAGCTCAGGGACTATTAGTACTAGAAAGCTGTAATTTGGCATGGGTATACATATTAATCACGCCGAAAAAGTGGTAAAATAAAAACTTGATTTTTTTTTGGGTATTTTCCCTTAGCTTTGTAGCAATGTAAATAATACTGATACTATACCTATGAAAACAAAAGCAGTTTAACCAACATGACCAATCGGCGTGTCGGTTTGATGATCCCAACATTAATCGTTAATCGTTTTAAGAAGTCTAACCATAATATTTTCTATTTCCACACCCTGTATAGTCGCGTGCACGAGACGAATCAAAGCCTGCATATTTCATTGATATCGATCAAACAGCACAGTCGTAAACAAGTTATGGAACAAGTCACGATTTTAATGCATTTTACATTGACATTGATTCGATACAAACATTGTGTAGATTAACCTTCACGTGCTGAAACTGAAACTAGGTTATTGCTAATGTGTGTTTGATTTCAAAACAATAAAAGGGCAAGTTTTTATCGACCGTGATACAACCTCACATATTATATTAGGTTGTGTTTATGCGACATTGACATAAAATACGCTGCAAAGGTGCTACACGATTCGCATAGAAGACACTTGCAAAAACAAAGGGGTTGGCTGATCTGTTGCTCACTTGAAGACAAGACTGATCCATCTGTCTACGGGGTGAAATTGAATTCATGGGCATCCTCTTAAGGCGAGGTTCTTCAAGTTAACCTCTAGGAAATGTAATTTTATTTAGAAACGGTAATGATTAAACACGTGAAAAAATTATATGTTGCTTTTGAGACCTTTCTGTAGGTACGTCGGGTACTCGTTACATAATTGGATAAAGTTCGCTCGTTAGAAAAAAAATCCAAACGTACCCTTATTTTGTAGATTAAAATCATTTTATTTCAATATTTACCACATTATGTATTGAAAATCACATCAAAATAAACGTCTATGATGACGTAATGTCCGTCGGGTTTAACATTGTTAATATCGTAAAACATATAATTTTCAACCTAAAATTAACGAAATACATGGCAAAATTTACTCGCGCCCAGCTGCCACCTCTAGAACAAAAATGCACGCCTTAAGGGGTCATTATGAACAACTTTCACTATGGGACCAAACCTGAAATCGCGAAAAAAGAATCAGCTGTCCCCTACATTTATGTTCGCTTAGCTCGTTAAAATGGGATAATATTTTTGTGTTCACCAAAAATCTTAAGGTACATCTATGTATGCATTTCTAAAATTTTATTCTTCCCCGAAAAATACTAATCGTGCACCAAATATTAAAGGTTAGGTTAGGTTAGGTTATATTTTGGTGCACATTCAGTATATTTGGTGGAACACAGGCAAAATTAGGTAAATGAAATGGGAGTACTTTTAAATAAAATTGAAGTACTTTTAAATACCATCCGTTAAAATTTAGGGAACAGCAGATTTTTATTTCGAGATTACAGTGTTCGTCCCATAGTGAAAGTTGTTCATAATGAGTACAATATTATGACTCCGTAAGAGGATGCCCATGAATTCAATTTCACCCTGTATAATTTCAGCTCCACTGAGTCTTCAGATCGGAATGTATATCAACGTTGCTTGGTAACAGAAATAGGTGAAGTGTTACTGGTCGATCAATTCGTGAAAAGCTCGCCTCCAAAATTGCGTAGGCGTATTCATTATATAAAATAAGAAATACCCAAACAGGGGGTGTAGTGTTCCCAGTAAATGGATTAAGGAGGTCAGATACGAAGTCACTCAATGTAAAATACTGGTATTCAGCTTCATAAAAGAAAAGAAAGAAAGAAAGAAAGAAAGAAAAAGTATTTATTGATCACATTTTGAACTAAACACACTCATTAACAAAAATAATAAAAACAAAAGTAAAATGAAAACAGAAAGTCCTGTACGGGACTACGGGCCAAAAGGCTCCTATCTCAGCATGATGCTGCGACATTTAAAAATAAATTTAATAATATAGGTATATTGAATATATTATATACTAGCTTTTGCCCACGGCTCCGCCCGCGTGGATGTCGGTTATCGCGTAAAATAAGTAGCCTATGTCCTTCTCCATATCCCAGGCTATATCTCTGCCAAATTTAATGACGATCGGTTTAGCGGTTTAGGCTTGAAAACGTAACAGACAGACAGAGTTACTTTCACATTTATAGTTAGTTATTTATTTTTTTGTTTCTTTTTTTGTGTAGGTACCCATCTGGACGCTTTTATCTTTTTAACATGTACGTTTTTATTTTTACATCGTTATCACATTTAGTTATCAACATTATCATCATCATCATTTCAGCCGAAAGACGTCCACTGCTGGACATAGGCCTCCCCAGGAAGGGCGGGCTGGCGATCGCAGTTGTGTGTTAAAAATGCACAGAGAACGCTGCTGTCCATTCTCTAGTAAGTCCCTTAGTCGCCTTTTACGACACCCACGGGAGGAAATGATCAACATTATAGATGTAACTAATATTTTAGTAACAATTTAATTTAAAAGAGTGTCCATAGAGTTTCTTGCCCGTTCTTCTCCATAGGTATCTGCTACGCTTTGGAATGGGCAAATAGCTTCATCTTTCTGACTGACCGACTCCTTGACAGTTCAAAAGTGCCTGTAAATGGTTTAATTTAAATAAATTATTTGAGTTTGAGTTATAATATTAGTATGCATCATTCGGGTAGACTGGAAGACGAGACGACTCCAGCATAGTTGGGAAAAAGCTAGGCAGATGATGATGAGGAACTACTCAAACATTCCTTCATAACACAGATTCTATCAACTTACCCTAATAGATTTGACATAATAATTACGGTAAATGAATGGAAGTGGCGTAAATAGTAAATTAGCTGTGAGACTTGGCCAAGCAGCTAGATGAAACGCTACCTACAGGATAATGAATGAATGTATTTTGCCAAAGACGAGTACCTAAATTATTGCGGAAGGCTATTTCTGTATATTCGCGACGTCATTTGAGTACTTATTACGTTGATATTGTTTGTGCCAAATATTGTGTATAAATAAATTATTTTATATCGCAAATTTCTGTTGCGCATCAAGTACAATAGTATCTACCTTATGCGTCTTTATTTAGGTATCATAAAATTATTATTAGAAGAATATTATGATGTGCCATACAGAAACGGAGGTCAGACAAAACTATATACAAAAGTTGTTTGTTTAACCACAGATACAGAATGAAAGAAACACTAGAACAGAGTTTTAAGAATAGAAGAAACGCACTCAGTATTTTTTAAAACGTTGACAGTTTGTCGTCCACTTTATTTTCTTTTTCATAAGGAAAATTAAAGCTCTGTAGGCACGTTATTAAAATTAAATGCTTCACTGGTCCCCTCGAAGGTCTTTCCTAACCCGTTATAATAAGCGAGAAAGGACCTAAGATAAACAAAATATGTAGATCCGAGGTCTAATATAAACAACAGACCCTAATTTCATTATGGTCAGAACTCGCTCGTCAGACCTCAACAAATAAAACCTGATTATCAAATAATTCCTACGTAAAAGTCGATGATAGTTACGTAACCTATGAGTTAAGTTACAGTTTGGGGCAAAGGGCAACACTTTAATAAAATAATTAAAAACTTTTTACTTTGGCGTACCTAATAAGTTTTTGAACTGTCTGATGGAACGAAAGAAAAAATCTGCTGTCATTTTTCCCGCGCAAACTTTTTGGATTCTTTTTGTTTCTCATTGGCAACAGTCCGCTTTTAGTGCAACCTCTCTTGAAGCTAAATACTAAGTACTATCAATAAATACTAATACCTAAAACGATGCCCGTATAGCTTTTAAGTTCAGAAATACCTACCACTCAAGCTCAAAGCAGATATTATAAAATAATAGATACAATAAAATATTAAATCCATCACATCGGCTATTTCTGTTCACGTATAACAGAAGCTAGCCGCAAACCCACAAACTATTACTGGAACGTCTGGAGCTTGCCACTGCCACACGTTTTTTTTCTATTTCTGAGATAAACAGATGACGAGCGAATTTTTATTTGTGCTCCAGCTTTCTTAAACTTGGCTTTTTCACAATACCGAAACGACCTTCACCTTGAGTAGGATTCGTCTGCAACTCATTGGTCTGCAAAATAAAGAAAAAACAAAAACTAATGTCTGATTTCGCTGCGGTAAAAGAAAACAGGGAAATCGTTAAAACACTAAACGTTTGCTGTACTGTGTTGAACATAACTATAAAGTCTCTTTTTATAGTGGGAATTACGGCCCGAAATAAAGTTAGCAACACCGAAGCAAAAGCACACAGCTATACATAAATACGTCCCAGCATACCATTTAAATGAAATGACTTGTTCTGCAGATAAACATTGCTTACATCACATTCTCATTTGGTGTTACTAGCTTGAAAATACTAGATAATTACCTAGTTTTTCTCAAATAATTTGTAATAACACTTGAGTTTGTTGGAAAGCGAAATAAGCTATTCCTATTTATTTCAAAAATTTGAATTATAAATTCTGTTCGCCGTTGAACAAAATTGTATTTTAAATCTCCCGCGGGATGTTGTTGGAAGTTCTCGGAAGCGTGTGTGCCAGAAAAGAAATATGACTAAAAAGGAACTTGGGAAATGAGAAGGAGTACGTTGGGTATTGTTGACTGACTGTATCAAAGAAGGTTCCATTAAAAATGTTTGTGTAATAACTAGACTGTGACAAAGAGCGCACTCACCGTCAGAATAGACGTTTCCTTTGCCTGTGTGTGAACATCGCGTTTGTTTTTCGCGCTCTAATTTACCGCGCTTTTTCCATCATGGCTGCTCGGAAAAAATAAAAATAATGTAATTTATATGTTTGCGGTGGGAGGTTATTATTGTCTGTCGCCCGCGTAATATTCAATTCATATTAGTTATTACGACAGCCAGTGCGGCTACGATCTAGAGTACCTATACAATATTGCGTGCGTAATTTTGTAAAATATTTATGTGTTTACCCAAACACCTGTTTTCTTTCGTTCGATAGAGTTTTTGTATGAATTATGATAGATAAGCTTTTGCCCTCGGCTTCGCCTGTGTGGATGTTGGAAAATATCCCACAGGAACGAAATTTGCAGCAATTACGAGAATAAAATAATGTCATAATAAATAATCTGTAACGTCGAGTTTTCATAACTTTTATGCATTTAGACATAGTAAGACGTCCGACGGTTGAATCGTGCCACCATCTTCTAGCCTATGAATAAGTCATTTGCATGTGAGTGTCATTTATGTTTGTATCCTTATTAAACGCTCGCTATACAAACCTTTTGCTACAGCCATGATTATAGTGTTTATCGTGTTTCTCAGTAGAAGCCCGGAGTCCGGATTTGTGCCCAGTTATGACATTACATACTAGCGAAATGGGGTGTAATGTACGCTTCTGGCTAACCTTTTTTGGAATACAGGCGTGATTTTATAGCATATAATGTTCCCACTGCTGAGACAGAGGCCTCTCTGTGAGAGGGAGTGGACCGTAATCCACTCCCTCTCACAGA
The DNA here is from genome assembly GCA_947523025.1 of Dryobota labecula. Lineage (NCBI taxonomy): Eukaryota > Metazoa > Arthropoda > Insecta > Lepidoptera > Noctuidae > Dryobota > Dryobota labecula. The sequence goes on along the minus strand of OX383295.1, from coordinate 24,144,611 downwards.
GAGGCCTCTATCCACCAATTGTGATAAAATTATTTACACAAATTAAAGCGCCTGCTGCCTGGGTTCGAACCCACGACCTACAACACGTAAATCGGGGCCATTATCACTAGGCCACCACTGTTCTTGTGATTTTATTAATAATACTTGTTAAACTAGTAACTTATAACTGCTCCAAATCAAACTCAAAGCATTTATTTTCAAATAAACCAATTATTTTTAAATTTAATGTTCCACAGACCCACCCTGTCTCATCGCATCGCCTCCCCGCGCTACTACTTCGTTTTCGCTTAGCAATCTTTCTTATTTTTTCTTTTTGCTGGTCTCCTAAGGGTCCTAGCGTGAGGTTTAAAAACCTACCTCAACAACTAAACCTTCCTCAAGAATTGGGCTAACAAAATAATTTTTCAAATCTGACTGGAAGTTCCAGAGATTAGCACGTTCAAACAAACGAACTCTTCAGCTTTATTATTAATATTAAGGATCCAGTTATTACACCATTTTACAAATATTCCAGGCCTGAGGACGGACATGATAAAACGGACGATAAACCTGAGAAGTGAGGATACTGTTAGGATACTCGACTATATAGTTAACATAATCTCTTTAAGAATATCGCTCATTCCAGTATATTTTGGAGACCCCGCATTGCAGTGGCAAAGCTCAAGAAATATGTTCACTCTTCGTATTAGGATTTAGAAATTATATTATAAACTATTGTGTACATTTCCAGATTTAGGAGCTCTTTTAGGCAATTACGCTATCTGCTGCAATTAGGGTCAAGTTGCACTGCGACAAACAGTCTAGTGTCACATGTTTTCGAGCATTTGTTTATGACACCAAGAGTCCACATTCACAACGTACGAGTATGTACATAAGTATAGAAAAAAATTGACGAGTCGCTTTATGCCTTGATTTTAAAACTGTCAAGTACTTTTCTTGCCAAAATAAATGTTTCAAAAACATATGTGCTGTAACGTATGTGCTATATGCTGGAGTTCGTATCTCAAAGCAAGGAAACAACAAACAAACAACGAACGCAGACTCAAGTTTGCGCAAATCATAGCATGCAAAATACTTCCTGAAAACTGGAATAATCATGATGACTACACTCTTAGAATGTACGAAAACCGTAGATACATTGTTATAATAAATGTGCCACAGTCTGCACTGTGGCACATTTATAAAACTTTTATGCATTTTGGATTCCCTGTGTATGACTGCTCATACACAGGGAATCCAAAATGCATAAAAGTTTTATTTTATGTTCATAATAATTTTATGACTATTAAAGGTCAATATTGTCTGCAAGCAATGAAGACGCCGGAAACAGAGGCCACTTGAGGAAAGGAGATGATCGTTCCGTTAATTGCGAGTTGAAAGTTATTGATGGCGAATTTGCCAACAATGTTTGGCTCCAAATATTCTAATATCTTTGGTAGTAGATTAGGTGACGTGTGACTTCCTTTAACTGTCCCTTAATTGTAGTGATAAATATCAGGGGGGTAAAGTTACCTTCACGTTCACAGCTATTATTTTAGGTACGCCATCTATGAATCGTGTTCTTTATTTTAGGCAAATAATTTATCTAGGGCGTACTAGATGTCTCTACAAAACGACTTGGACTTTATTTACTAATTGTTGAAAATGTAGTTTTAATTTCTTATTTATTGTCATTATTTATTTTAATTTTAAAGAGATAAAATAGGAACAAATATTTTTTTTGGTTTATTAATTTATTATATCGACTGCTAAAGAGAATCACAAATGTCAAAATTCGAAATTGTCAATAGAAAATGGCCGATATGCTTTGCAATTTGCGTGTGCGCAAAATTGTTTACGTGTTGTTTATGCTGTTTTCTTTGCTGCTAATATGTTGAGTTGAGCCTCTGTCTGCTGCTCCGTAAAGGCTTGAATAGTAGGCACATCATCAGATTCGTCAGTACGTGCTTGCGTTAAGTGTTTCCGTGTGGCGAAGGCTGAATAAATTCTGTCTGTTTGCGATATTTGGACGCTGTTAGTTAAGTTTTGCGGTATTGGACGTTATTAGTTATGTGTTGTTGTGTGTTCACACTACCAAACATGGTTTTAAATCAATCAATCTTTAACTATGGGAAATATCAAAAGCAACCAAATGAAAATGAAGGGTAGGGTAGGTATGTATAGTATGGTTAGTTACGGAACATGAAATCCAGATGGCGCTACTCGTGACAGGTTGGCATAAAAATCCCGTGAGATAAAACTCTATACCAGTATTATAAGGTGCTCTGTGATAAATACTGATGTGTAGTCAAACATACTTTCAAGAAAGAGCAATAAACTGCTTGAAGATCAGCATTTAACTTTAAATAACTATAATGTTCTATTTTCAGGTGAGAATTACGAAGTCGTACCTATAGTTAAATTCTTCTGCCTTATGAATTTCAATGAATCTTACAAGAATTATGTTATTATCTCTCAAGATAGCCACAGATAATATGATATCCGAACTATTTAAACACAGCTGGTCATTAAAGAAACACTTTTGCAAATCAACACTCCCAAGAAATCTATTCATCTTCCCGCCAAAACAAACCTCCATTTTTATTTCGACGATCAAAGCTAATGTTGCCGTTTTCCGGCGTGTGGGCTAACAGCTACTAAAACCAGCCTGTTCAGACGGTCTCTCCGTCTGTCATATCTTTCGATATTTTTGATACGGCGCGGCGTTTACGACAAACGTTTTTATTGTACGACTAGTTTTCGGACTTTACGGCAACATAAAGGCAGAACGGAGTATGAAGTTCGGCCATGTTGCTTTATCATTTAAAAATGTTAATTTGGTTGTCTATGGAATGAAATTATGGAACGAGTTCTTTTCATTAACAAGTTTTTGCCTATTGGAGGTATTTCTTGGTATATGAAAATGGATTATCGGAGGGTTAAGTTACTTCAAAAGCTTTAAAATAATAATTGTTTTAATTAGCTCTTTGACATAGATAATAGGTACAGTTTCAGGAAAATGTCCTGCTCAGCTCTTTGAATTTTTTGCACCGAGGATTTTTTTAGAACATTTTAATTCTGTTGGAAAAAATATAAGCATTTTAGAATTTTTACAGTAAATATGAGGTAGTCTGACTTTAGGTAATCTGGGTGTCACAAAACTTGATTAGTTAAAATATTAGTAGTTAGCAAAATATTATAGAAACATAACGAAAACATCTGGACAACAAATACCAAATCACTCTGCGACATTAGTTGTAGAACTTGGAGATAATTTCCGTACTGCGTCACAAAAATAATATACTCGTAGGTATCTATTCAATAAATGCTTTTTATTTTTAATATGTAGGTATTATAAATAATGTTTCCATACGTGCCAAGAGCTATTAAAATGATATACTGTTGTGGACCTACCGAAGAACGTAGACGTATATTGTGTAAATAATGTTTTGTTGCACGGTGCCTTGTTAAAATTTTCAACAATGAAATCGGTTTGACGCAGGTTCCATTTTGCGGTTGACATGTGATATTTTAAAGAGGAATTCCAATATTCCATGTTAATGTTAGCAGGCAGCGTGTTTTGCGTGAAGTTAGAAAGCGTTGCGTGAGTGTTTCCTTGACCTAGCAAAGGTTTTTTAATCAATTTCTTTATTTTGGTCAGAACTTTAATGCCCGTTTTGTCTAATACTAGATGACACCTAAATGAAAACCTAAATAAAAGCTCGCTGTTGGATTTTTAACTTTCGGTGCTGCACCGAGCGTTAAAAATCAAACAGCGTGATTTTATTTAGGCGTAGGTACTTACATCTAGGTGCTGCCTAGTGCTAGTGAAAACGGGTATTAGTCTCTAGGGACATACAGTCTAGAGGTTGGACTCCATGTTTGCGTCGAAAATAGCACAGAGGGGTTGGGGTTGCATCATTGCATGACACATCCCTCTTATCAGTTTTATCACTTGTGTTGTGACCTTGTGTAGCACTTGTTGATGTGATGATACTCATAATAAAAATATTTTTACCGAAAGATCGATCTAGAGTCTGTAGGTCCATATTATCCATAGTAATGGTAGGTATTTTAATGAAGTTCTTTAATAGGTACAGAGCCATCATAGTCAGAGAGGCTCTGTATTAAAAAACAGAAACAAAAACATTTGACACTTGAAACTTAAGAACTCGAACGCAGTAGAAGTCAAAATCGGTTGAACGAAGTGTAAAAACGGTTTACTTTACTTATACTTATTACTTTAATGTCTCATCTTATTTCAGGTATGTAACTTTAGAAATATGAAGGTATGGCATACCTAACGTTCTAGATTCTAATAGCTGAGCCATTATTAAATATGGGTCAATACAGGTCAATACGTACCCCGTATTAATTTTACAAGTGCTCCATTCTAGTTCAATTTATTAAAAGTCTTTCACCCGCATTGTTTTGCCGGTTTTGGGGTCATTTTCTAAATCGATAGAAAATTGTACGACACAGACCGCGCTCACTAGTTTTTTGAATCCATGGGAAATATAAAAATGTTATAAAATTCTGAAAAAAAAAAAAAATACATACTTATATCTTATTTAAGGATCTGGCGGACAAGCAATCGCTTTTAATAACACGATTAGATTAACTTTGCTGCATAGAAAAAAATCCCCAAAGTTTTTTTGCTTATTTTTTATATAAATGAAAAGGTAGTAAGATTATTTAGCACAATTCGCTGAGTATGTCTTGATAAAATAATTACTATGTTTAAATACCTACCAAATGCGCGAGGTAACCACTCGCGACTACGCGAGCCTTCTTCAGTTGACTCGAGCGCCTTAAACAGTATAGTGTATCGTAACGTCTAATTCTTACATCGTTGGTATTTTTCTATAACAAGATAGTGGTTAATGATAATTAATAAACCATCATACACTCCCGGACTCTTAAATCGAGGCACCATGCATTTTTTTGTATCGGAATAATGTTGTGTTGGCAAATAACGGCTACTATGTCAGCTTCAAAACAAGGGGTATGGTATTACCCAGTAACTGGGTTATGGAGGTCAGATAAGCAGTCGCTCCAAGTGAAATACTGGTGTTCAGCTGCTTCCGGATAGACTGGAAGCCACCATTGACTGATATTTAAGTGATTAAAGAGTGTTCATATAGCGAATGTGAGTACCAATACAAACCATTTCTGGTTTAATGGTACAAAACAAACGAACCTGTATTAAGACTGTATGCATAAACAATAAAAAAACTTAAAAAAAAAAAACTACAAACCTTACGTTTATGTAATCAGAAAGTAACTACTTAGACCTGCTGTTATTAAAATCCCGCATCGATGATAGGTGAACCGTGTGAACAGTCTTTAACTCAGGTAAGGTAGTTCGGGAGAGCCTGAATAAAACAATGGATACGACTATAATACTGCTCGTACACTTGTGCTCGAACATTGAATGTTCCTCTACCCTCTGTAATGGCTGCTAGGTATTGTACTTAGTTATTGATGATACGAGGAAAGTATGGGTTTGGGTATTACATAGCCCGATGAATTGCCAAACTTAAGTGGCAGAGAGCACTTTGTTCGCAGAAAAGATGGCCGATGGGGCCGAAAGGTTCTGGACTGGCGGGCGTTCGCGTACTGGAAGACGTAGCGTTGGAAGGCCTTCCACAAGGTGGACTATGACCTGGTGAAGCCGCAGGAATCAGCTGGATATGAGAAGCATAGAGCTGGTCGAAGTGCGATGCTTCAGATGGTTGGGGGACTTACTTGCACTGTTAGCTTGTATCATCCCACTGCTGGTCAAAGGCGTCTCCCCATGAATTCTAGCGTTTCCGATCCAGCGCTAATGTGGACCATTGGTCGTTTGTTTTGTCCAGCTTGTCAGGCCATCTTCTACGGGGACTGAAAGTCAGTGGAGGTATCAATATGAAAGTTTTCTTAGTTCTGGACCTAACAAACACGTTGAATTAAGAGTAATAACGTAATAGGTATGCAGACTACTGTGTTGATGATCAGTTTAGTAAAGGGGTTCAGTTTGGAGGTAACTCACTAGTTTTTTTAGGTACCTACCTACTTTAGAATCCATGCCTCGTTGGTCTAGTGGTCTTACTGCTGAGCATAAGTCCTGGGTCCAATTCTCAGGTCGGGAAAAGTGTTATCGGGTTTTACCATCAGGAAGTTCTCAGTAGCAGACCGGAGTCTGGATTTGTGTCCGGTTGATGGCAAAAGGCTCGCCCCCATAACATGGGACTTAAAAATAACTGGTGAAATGTGGAGGAAGTGTAGGTACACATCTGCAGAACCCTTCGAGGATTACAGGCGTGAATCTTTAAATACTTATCCTTAGAAGCTAGTACTTAACGCAAAACTTATAAAAGTGTAGGTTGAATCAGAAAGTATTTTCATGAAAGTATCGTATCTACTGAAATTGAAAGACTCAACAGCACTACAAATCCTAACATTTCCTGTTATGCAAAATGGATTTTCAGCTCAAAAGTGTTTCAAAATAAATATTATATTGTGCATTTTGTAGTGGAGAGTCTAAAACTAAACGCGTGCTCAGGAAGGCGAAGAGCGGATGAGCGGCGTCTAGTATAATCGAACTATTCGAACGGAAAACTAAACAGTGGCACTACATTGGTACAGTGGGCTGAATAGATAAGTAGACACACAAAAGTTCAACAATATTTTAAAAAGTGCTTGATTTTAAGCATGTGTTGTGTAGTCTACCTGTCCCATGAAGCACGTAGGCGTGAGTTTTGGAAAGAGCTTTTAATGCTATTGAATGTGACGAGAAATTAGTCGTATGGGAAACACAAATAAACGCGATTTAGTTTTGACATTAGTGCTTATATGTGGTCTTGAGCATATTTTTTGGCAACTGACACCGATTTAAGCCCAGACCCCGCTAGGGCGTTTTTTTTGTCGCGTTCTAGATTTTCAACGCTATGTTTAGCGCGCAGAGTTTATCATCCAACAGTGTGTTTTTGACGCGCTGTGCTGCGCTCTGTTGGATTCTCAATGCTCTGCTCAATACCTCAGATTACGGACAGAGGCAAAGCTTCGTACAACCGCACTATGATAAGTACACTACTACAAGCGAGAGGCGCGTGTGTGCGTACCACTGGCGGCTTGGTCGCGTACGAAGAGAAACCGGTTTATACCGGCTCGGCCAGTTGAATCGCTCAGGGCTGCGCGTACGCATCGCGCGTCGTTTGTTTACGTTTCACGTTTTCATTTGATAATAGCACATGAACGATGAATACTCGTAATAGTGTTTTAATATAAAAATAAAAAGTGTAAATATGGTTTACTGTAGGTACTGTGTGAACAATAGTTGAAGGAATAAAAACATATAATTTTTTAACGACTAAACTTTATTATTTATTATTTTTAATTTGTAGTAGATGGATAGGTACTTACCTCATACCTCAATATCAAAAGAAAACCCAACCCGGAGGTGCAAAAATGTTTTGATATTGATCGTAAATGACAGTGGTTTTTTAGTAAGTGGCACAGAATAGGTACCTCCTGTCTCGTAAACGGTACGTTCAAGAACAAAAATAACGACTATTTGAGAACTTATTTTTTTACAATTCGTGCCAGATGATTGGAGTTTATGATTTGAAACACGTAGGTAATACCTACCGACCCATTAGTGATTGAATAATTATGTTTATAAATTGAAACACGTAAGCTGATTAACGTTCTGTTTATTTAGTTTTATGTCCTGTGCCAACCCTACCAAAAAGGTATAAATTTAGCACGCTCTTTAGAAACTGTGCCTCTGTTCTGTTTCTGTACTCATACGTCAATACTGAGAGTTGAAAATGCAGTGCGCTATAAAAAATCGTCGCGTTAAAAAATCGCCAGTGCGTACCTGGGCTAACTCTTTGATTGAGACTATGAATGTTGACCAGTCTGCTAACTTGATCTTCAGACTGTTATCAAGGTGAGAAGAACCTCAAGCAGCATACACTTGTTAATTAAAATGAGGCAAGAAAAAGTAATTATTCCGCCAGACGGCTTATGTAACAATTACGCACACATTTTACTGACCCTTATCCCCTCTGTTCAACTAATTGGATGATCATTACTTACCTGCTTAGCTAACAATTTTATCGTGTGTACTCAGCTCATAATCCGACGCATAGGTAGGATTAAGTGTTGGATATAATGGACTCATCCAACCAGTAGCTTAGGCTATTGTGAAGCGGTCTGGGGCCTAAGTCTACTAATTTACAAACGTTGCAATGGTCTCGCGATTGTGAGTATTTGACAGTATTTGTATGGCAAATCTGTCAAAAACTCACAATGAAGAGACCATTGCAACGTTTGTACATTAGTAGACTTGGCCCCCTGGTATGCCGAGGACAATATTGTGTCATAAATATATCTATTATGTAAGTAAACTTGCTAGTTTATCTGGGATCATTTAATTAAACACCGACCGAACTCCAAGGCGTAAAAAAGTACTTTATTTTCTCTATGGTTGTGCTGTCTGTCTAACAGCTTCTGTTAGATGACTTTTACAGACTCGTCATGTCAAATTGTCAATACGAACACCGCGCTTCGAAGTTTTATGGAAATTATTGTTTTTTTTTTTAATCTGTTCAAAACATGATACTTACATTTTTTTTTTAAATAAAAATAACTCCATGAAATAAAAAAATGCATGTTTAATATGTTTTTCCCGGCTTATTCCACAAATCCCCCTGAAAAATCCCCCTTAGGAGGAAAAGTGGAATATATAAAAACCAGTCTAGAATTCACCCCTGCTTATTTCACTAATCCCGTCAGTGGGGAAAACTGAACCCTAATGTAAAAAAAATCACTTTCAATAATGTGTCTTGAATAAGTTTTTTTTTTCTTTCAATTCTAGTTGTCCCCCCTAAGCGGGATTATCAGGGGTGAATTCGTTATTAATTAATTAGCCGTTTTTCGGCTTATTCCACTAATCCCCTAAAGAATCCCCCTCAGTGGGGAAAACTGAACCCTAATGTAAAAAAAAATCACTTTCAGGGGGGTCTTGGAATAAGTTTTTTTTTTCAATTCTAGTTGTCCCCCCTAAGCGGGATGTTTATGATTTATTATTTATTATTTGTTGATGTTTTTGTCTACATAATCAGGGGTGAATTCTAGACTGTTTTTTATAGTTTCCACTTTTCCTCCTAAGGGGGATTTTCAGGGGGGATTTGTGGAATAAGCCGTTTTTCCCATCGTTATTTGTTAGCACTCGTTTTTTTTTAATTTTACAAAGGCATATTAAGTTAGTGTTTTGAGCTTTTGTGAAAAGTTGAACTTGAGTTGGACATTATGATTTCATTTTAACTTTGTGTTTTTTCATTTCTCTATCAGTCTTTGCATAACGGGGTTAAGATTACGAGCATAATTTATGTATCATGTGTTTTAACGAACGATAGTGTCTCTTTTCGCTACCTATGGAAAACATAATTATGGACAAAAAAGATATATCTAAAGCTTTACTTGTGGTAACCTAATGTACAAACACGCTGTGAATGTGTGCGTGAAAACGAATAGCGTCGGCACATAACACACACACACACACACACACACACACGTCCGACTTCACCAGTGTTTCGGACGGCACTGAGAGGCCTGAGAGCTCCTGCGCTTACACACACATTCACAGCGTGTTTGTACCTACATTTGGTAACCACAAGTAAAGCGCGCGATGCTTTGCGACATAAAAAAACTATAAAAATAAACTTTTCTCAACAACTTTAATTATAAGTAGCTCATTAAAGCTTGATTAAACAATCTTGATTGCAACCATTCAGTCAATTACCTTTAACCATTTATATTTGTAAGTGGCCCAACTAAATGCCAACAAAAATGCTACTAGGGATGGCATGCCTTCGTAACAGCTGAGTAGTATATTCAGTAGGTATATTCAAGTGCATATCATTAGGAAATGCACGCGTATTTTGTGCCAGCTGCTAAAGATTTTCTGCTTTATTTATGTATAGGTAAAGTGACCATTATTTTTGTTTTATCAAAACGGGACATCAGTTTTTCTATCTCAATTAGTAGGGCCGATTCATAAAGGAAACTCAATTTTCAGAATACCAGCCTAGGTTCTCAATAGAAAAAAAAAGAAACATTTATTTTTATTTAATATTTATTAAAAAATATGTTACAAAAAGCAAGATAAATTTTCAGTAATTTTTATAGTTGTCAGCAGACCAAATTTGTTTTAATACAGCTGGTGATCATTTTAAGTAAGAATAAATCTTAACACGTTTTTTAATATATTTTTTTTATATACCGCTCGGTTTCTAAAACGCAACAATTTTGCGTCCCCATGTTTTTTTCGGGGACATCGGGACGAAGAACAGAAAAAAAGGACGGTCCCGTTCAAAACAGGACGTATGGTTACTTTATGTATAGGCAGTCTGGTCTAAGTAGCGAAACTATGAAATTAAACCATTAGGTAGGTACTCTACTCTACTTCCGCGAATATTATAAAACAAAAACCGGCCAAGTGCGTGTCGGACCACGCACAATGAAGGGTTCCGTAGTATAAGTTGCAAATACAAGTTAGTCGAGTCGACTAACTTGTAAAGCTTACTTAGCTGTGATAATTTTCCTTTCAACTTTGATATCATTACAAAAATTTAGCTGGCAGGATACTTGGCTTTATCAAAAATTTGGAATTTAAAGCTTTTTATTACGTAAATCGATCGCTGAATTAATAATGGTTTTTACATACCCACAATATATTAAAAAAATATTTTTTTTGTTTAATTTTGTCGATTTTATTTAGTACAATCAGCTGCAGATAAATTTCACCCCCTAGCGAATGTATTTATTCATTGCTAGGGGGTGAGATTTCTCTGCAACTGACTTTTTTTTATTTGCTAGTGCATCTCATAGTTAACCTTGAGAGGTTGAGACTCTTTAACCGGACTTTCCTGTGGTTGCCTTATGCTCCTATCGAAACTTAATGCCTCCAGCCAGGGCGTAAAAACTTATAAACTAAACGACTGCGCGCTAAGGGCACCCCCTGTGGAGTACGAACCTTGGCTTAGGGCAGAGTCGGAGGGCGGATGGCAAGGGACCGACGGTGGCTGGATAAAATCAGGGTTATGATTATTATCTGGGGAATTTAAAGCTACAGGCTCAGCTATAGCGCGGGCTGGCGCTTCGCTTACGGGCAAGGGTCGGGGAGGGCAGCTGACTCTACATAAATAACAACTTAACCTAATTCATTAACATTATAATCAGTCTATAATGTTCCCACTGCTGGGACACAGGCCTTCTCTCTGTGAGAGAGAGTGGGCCGTAATCTACCACGGTTGGTACATTTTGGTTCTAGGACATGCCGGTTTCCTCACGATGTTTCCCTTCACCGTTTAGAGAGCAATGGTGATGAAATAATTTATACAAAGTAAAGCGCCTGTCTGGGTTCAAACCTACGACCTACGACTCGTAGGTAAGTCGCGGCCGCTACCGCTGCTCTAACTAATTAATAATATCTAATTAATTAGTAAAAATAACAAATTATATCCTGACTTAACTAAAACTAATCATAAAAAAATTGGCAGTCATAAGGCCGATAGAAGTGAAAACACAAAACTTTGGATATGGAAACGTTCGGTGACGATGACACAAGTTCCATGATTTTTGTTTACCCAAAAAGTACACATACATATATACACAGTATACATAAATAGCTCATGGAAAGCGTTCGGTGACGATCGTGAACCCATAAGTTTATCCCCTACCAAAAAGTGCTCAACGCGCCTAAAGAAGTTTTCACTTCAATAAATATGGCCTCGAAAAGTTCATCCGCACTGCTGTCGACGGGTAATGTACCCAAGAGACTGGCGGCATTGCCACGTTGTATGGGAATGCTTAGCCTTCCTTTGTCAATAAAACTCTGTTTCTTAAAAATACATATATCAACCAACTCAAAAGTTTTTCTTCATTTCAAATAGTTACAACGAGACCTACAAACAGCCTAGGTTCATAACCTACAAACAGTTCAATAACGTTATACAATTGAATAAATGACAATCTTCAATTGAATAAATGGTAAACTCAGAAAGTATATTCAGACCAAGACTATTTGAGACCTCACGCTTGCTCTGTGTATTTTTAACGTAAGTGTCGTGACCTCGACCCCCGAACGTCTGAAGGTTTCCTTAGTTTTCTTCGTATTTTACATATTTTAACAATCCGTAAATAGGTGGAATACTTGCACGTATGCGCGTACTATTCGAGCAGTGAAAAGGTCGCATGTAGTTGAAGGTAAACGGAGTGGATTAGGTCATTTAAAGAAGTGTTCTTATAACGTATGCTAATAATTTGAGTTTGAGTTTGTAGAAGGATCAATAGTTATTTTTAGATTTTAAGAGCTTTTGTAGCGACTTTTCCGTACCTACCACCAACTTACATTTAGATTTTAAACTGTAAAAATGTTATATTCCGGCCGATGAGAGAATGCGTCCCTGACACCTGTCAGCTGAGTACAAAAGAATACGTGTTTTACGAATTTAAACTTTATTTAGTTCCTAATCTTGAACAACTAGACTCTAACAACTAGAGAAACGCATTCCCTGGGTGGCTGGAATATAGTTTTTCGAACTCCATGTCATTCAAGTATTGCGTAAGCACCAAAGGGGGGTCTTTGCTTTGATTATTTTTAATGACATGGTGAATGATATTGCTTACTCACTCGCACGCGGTATTTTATGGTTAAAAAGAACTGAAGTAGGGAAATTACTTAAATGGGCATTCAATTATTTTAAGGTCTATAAATTCCTTATGTCTAAATGCCTGAATAACAATAAAGAAACCTGAACAAATAAAAAAATATCAATGTTTACGTAAGCATAGGAGGGGGGAATATGAGCTTTGCTTACTTTTGCTAACAAGGGGGAGACAGGGGTTCAAAATTATTAAAGTTCTGCTTACGTAATACTTGAATGGCCCCATTGAAGTGAAATGGATGTTTTAAAGGATTTATCCATTTAGGGCATACTTACCTAGTTTCTTAAAAGTCATCCCTGTGGCATTATTTATTACCCACCCAAATTATTAAGTTTAAAAAAAGCGGTCAAGTGCAATTCGGACTCGCGTACGAAGGGTTTCGTACCACTGTACAATATTTAACACAATTTTTTTTTATAAATACTAAAATTAAAATTAAAAAAAAAAACACGATTCTTGCAGATCTTTAATTTGTAACTTTATTCTATATTTTCAAGTGTCTTCCATTTATGGTTCAAAAGATACAGCCCTGTGACAGACGGACGGACAGCGGAGCCACAGTACCAACTATGGTCCCGTTAGCATCCCTGGATACTGAACCCTAGAAACTGAAAATCATTCGAACCCGGTTGCGTTTAATCATCCGTGGCATAATTCGATGAGAACTGGCATCTGCACATTAACTATGTTCTATGGCGTTTCCCCACGTAGTATATACTTAAAACTCACATAGATTATAAGCTGAAACCATAATAACCCCACATTTCATGAGCAGGCTTTTTGCATGTTTTTAATACAAATGAGTGCGGGAAAAGAGAGGTCGTTTTGAGTTCATGCAGCCAATGATAAAGTTATATTTATGTAGTTTGATACTTGTATAGGTACTGACTGTAGACGTACTAGTAATGTATCTACGTGTGAATTTATTTGTTAAGCCCTCACTCACGCAAATACCTACTTAATAAACCGGCCAAGGCATGTCAGACGCACAATAAAGGTTTCTGTATTTGTGATGAATTTATCCCAAGAACAAACTTAACATTGTAGTTGAAAAACATGATGGAGAACATGTTTACAACTGCAAATTTAAGTTGGCCGACTATTACTCGGTAACATTTTATGCCTACTTAGCTGTGAAGCTGTGATAGTTTTCTTTTAACTTCGTTTTATATTCTACTGCTGTGATTTTTTTCACATATAGCACTTAACATCTTAATATTACGCAAACGGATTTTCCACAAACCCGTCATATTTTTGAACTGCTTTCAACGATACCCCCCACCATGGGATAGACGAGAAAAAATATCATCCCACTTTACGTGTAGGGGAGGTACCCTTAAAAAAAAAAAAAAAACAAGATTTTATGTTACCACTTTTTCGGCGTGATTAATATGTATAACCTAACTATACTAAAATACAGCTTTCTAGAACCCACTAAGAATCTCTGAGCTAAGCCGCGGACAGACGGACATGGGGAAACTACTCGTATAAGGGTTCCTTGTTGCCTACGGAACCCTAAAAAGAGAGAAACGGTAATTAATTAATGCACCAAACCGACACAACAATTTCACATCACATCACGTCCATGTGGACATCACAATCCACACACTTTCCATCACAATCCGAAGGATTTTGAAAGAAATTCGTAATCCATTACTACATAAGCATGTTTGAAAAATTCGTCAGTTCGTCAACGTAAATTATAACCCAATGAAAAGTGTTGAATTGTCAAAATGAATAGTATTATGGTGTGTAACGCAAATACCCCGTCGACCGAATTATTAATAATCCTAGTACTATTAGGTTTAAAGAACTTTATTTCTCATATGAACTTAAAAAAACAGTTCGCTTATAATGAGATACATAAGTGATTATAACTAGTGCTATTATCATTAGTTACCTGAGTGTTGGAAACATTATACGAGTATTAGCATAATATGATAATATTCTGTTTTATGTTATTTCTCACATTTTTTTATATCCTCCGGTAAACTACTTATTGAACAGCCGTGCTCCTTCAGCCAATTTTTCTTTTCCATAATTAGTGCGAGCGGGCGCTGGTTTTAACTGGATTTTGTTTTTATTCCTTACGTTGTATGTTATATTTTTCATAGGTGTTTGTGTGATGTTTGACTGAACAGATTGTTGTTGTTGTTGTTGATTGTTGACTGTTTACAATTGGTGTCTTATTAAAAACTCACATCGCAATCGCAAAAAATTGCAAGTAAAGGACTAGATCAGATTTATTACCTGTTTCAACAGTTAATGACCCACAGTTAAATCCACAGAGCCTGCAGTAACTCTTCATTAACAAGTCACAGTAAATAGCAACTCAGCAATTAAGTTCATTTAATGAAAACAGCTTAGATAAACTTTCGCGATACCAAAAGAAAACTTCGTTCGAAGGACGCACTCTTGAAACTCAATATTGCAAGCAGTCCCAGGAAAATTGTGTTTACAATGTTGTTGAAAATGTCGGAAGGAAGTGCAGATAAAATGATTTTATGCTAAGCTTTAAAGAAGTTGCATCTTTGACTTTCTTGCAATATTCTGAAGACGAAATAAATAGGATTCTCAGAACTCAGAAGTCTCTTGGTCACGGGGGTTGGTAAAGATCTGGGATTTGAACTTTGTACGGTCTCACTGACATACATTTTTGGGATACCGTACCCAAAGGGTAAAAGGGACCTTATTAATAAGACTCCGCTGTCCGTCTGTCTATCTGTCTGTCCGTCCGTCTGTCACCAGGCTGTATCTCATGAACCGTGATAAATAGACAGTTGAAATTTTCACAGATGATGTATTTCTGTTGCTGCAATAACAGCAAATATTAAAAAACAGAAAAAAATAATATTTAAGGGGGGTTCCCATACAAAAATCGTGATTTTTTTGCGCGTTTTTCAGATAATGATACGGAAACCTTCGTGCGTGAGTCCGACTCGCACTTGGCCGGTTTTTTCTGCTTACTCTGTAACCTAATTTAAAACATAACATTACTAACGAATTTAAATATTATAGTGAACTTATAACTGTGTAGCTATCAACAACTGAGAGAAATAATCACCTTCCTCTCTGGTACTGTTACTTACTCTTAACTTAAATAAACTTTACTAATTAGTGCATCTTAGTGAAACGTGTTTTTCTATGATGACTGAACTTCATAATCACGACATATTGGAGTATGGAGTTAAATACTATAACACGTAAAAACTAAATGTTTAATAAAGTACTAGCTTTTTCTCGCGGTTTCACTCGTATTCTAGGGGATAAAAACCGGCCAAGTTCGTGTCGGACCACACACAGTGAAGGGTTCCATAGTTGGGATGAATTTATCCTAAGAACAAACTTAACATTGTAGTTGAAAAACATGTTCTCCCATACATTCCAACTGAAAATGTAAGTTTGTACGCATAATATTGAAAGACTAACCATGTTATTTTAAGACCATAGACTTATCATAGGTTTTCCTGTAATCTATAAGTAATTTTTTTCTAAATTTAAGGCTAAGTAGTTTCGGAGAACAGGCCTGAATGGTCAATTTTAATCAATTCTCAAATTCTCAAATAACTTTAAAACTGTTCAAAAAAAAAAAAAAATTGTAATCCTTACAATAAGTCATTTTATTTGATATGTCACACGGTACGGTTTGGAATACTTCTTTTTTTAATTTTCTAGTTTGCCCCCAAAAGTGACCCCCGTATTCACAACTCATTTATTTACGTTACACGTCCGTGTTTGGGTCACAGAAGTTCATAAGTGTACCAAATTTCAACTTAACCGGCCCAGAAGATTCGGAGTAAATTAGCTGTGACAGACAGACAGACAGACACACGAGTGATCCTATAAGGGTTCCGTTTTTCCTTTTGAGGTACGGAACCCTTAAAAGTATTCCGTGTCAATCTAGGATAAGGACTATCCTGTATGCCTAACGTCCAAATTGTTCAGCTATTAAATCGTGGTTGAGAAGGTAACAAACATCACAATATTATTTATTTATTTTATTATTTATGTACACACACACTTAAATAGGTACATAGAGATACGACATCATTATAATTTCAGTACAAAGCTACTTTAAGAAATTTCTTCCAGCAGACCTGCGAAAGGAGAAATGAAAAAGAAATGTAGACAATAGTGTGTGAGAACATGAAGAGAATAATATGAATATGCGAAGTCTTAAACTAAAATATTAAATATAACATATACTTAAATAAATCTAAAAAATATAAATACATATATATATAAATATACATAAAATACTGACAGTTGAGAGGAAAAGTAATGCTTAATTAGTCGATATTTGAATAGAGATACAGTTTTTAAATCGCGAATGCTAGATGTTATGTTATTATTGACATAACCTAGGTATTGCCAAAATTCTTTGTGCACCGAGTTCTTGGTTTAACAAAGTGAGAAAAGCCGCCAATTAAAATAGTGTAAAGGCAAATAAAAAGCTGCGAAATGATCGTGATTACGACTTTAAGTCCCAACTCCCACTATGTCATTACAAAAAGAGAGCTTATGTAGCCAAGCTTTTGAGATGAAACTTTTATGATTAAGTATACGTTAATTAGTTTAACGTATTACCTACGTTGCGTCATTGCCATACAACATGGCAATGCTGCCAGTCTTTTGGGAACATACTTATTACCGATCGCGATGCGGACGAATTTCTTCGACGTACTAACTTAACAAAATCTGACAACAAACTAAATTGGTTGATAGATTTAGTTAAGTTAGGATTTTTTATTGTTTTATAGGGTTCCATACGTCCAAATGAAAAGATGGAACCCTTATAGGATCACTCGTGTGTCTGTCGGTCCATCTGTCACAGCCAATTTGCTCCGAAAATACTGGACCGATGAGGTACACATGAATTTCTGTGACCTAAACTCGGACTCACGTATAATTTTTGGTGGGCAAATTGGAAATTATAAAAAAAAAGTTTTGCCAACAAATTTATCAACTTGTTCTGAGGGTCTCATATAGAATAGTCTTAAAGTTATGTAACAAAAAGCTCTATCTATTAGGCTGAATCACTTGAGTGAAGCCGCGGGCAGCCGGGCACAGCTTTGAGACGGAACCCTCAGGGTTTTGTCAGGATTTTCATTTTATAAAATGTGTATAAATACTTAGTTGTTGTTTATTTACAAAATGCATAGATTATATTCACCACTGCTCTGAAAACGGTGAAAGAAACCATCGTGAGGAAACCGACATGTCCTAGAACCAAAAATTCGAAGACATGTGACATCCGCCAACCCGCCAACCAGCGTGGTGGATTATGGCCCACTCCCTCTCACTGAGAGGAGGCCTGTGTCCCAGCAGTGGGAACATTAAGGGCTGAGTATGCTATGCTTATGCTATAGATTTCAATTTTAATCAATTTATAATAGTATAGGAACCTACTTCTTAAGGAACAGATATATGCCAGTGATCTTGAGTGGTTAGCTTACGTATTCTGTACTGAGCTCACGCAACGCGTCGTACGTCCAGCCAGTAGTTGGACTCGCCCATCCGGGAGCGCTATCCCAAATAAGACGAATTATTAATTTATTATACATAAAATAAAACGTATTTTAATAAAACACGTATACTAAAAGATCAATAATTAAATTATCATAAAAAAGGTGAAGGTTTCTGAAAAATACGCTTGATAGATTTTGCGTGATCCTTAGTTTTTTGTCCACGTTAGACATAACTTTACAAATTAATTTCACTATGTAATATAAACATAATCTAAAATATTCATATATACAGTTATTAAGAAAATGCTCTTATTTAACTTTTTTTTTTTTCAATACTACTCGTTTAGATGTGATCTTCAGTATAAAAACATTAAAAGTCGGTTATCGTCGCCTTAAGTGGTTAATACTCTATCTTAGGTAGGTTACATTCTGTTTAGTTAGTAACACACAAACTAAGTTTGACGTTAATTCCTTTCTTGCGCGGACGTTGGTGAAACTTCGTTATCTGATAACGACTTTACGAACTACAGTGTTTGTTTTAATCACATGTAGCATACAAGACAGTTAATTTTATAATAACAGATGTGTACAGTAGGCTGCACATCAGTGGTAACAAAACCAGTTTTACCTTATTCTATTGAAACTCCGTACTTGCTACGCTAGGCCAGCTCAAGGTCAAAGCTTGTAAACAGTTGCTTCTAAGGCGAAAGTTCCAGGCAAAAATTTGAATTCAAATTTTCTTACGTATATTCCAATTTGCAGGTCTAAGTTAATGTAACCCTATCGAATGACTATTTCATGAAATCTTGACATTTGAGTTGTAGGTTAGTAGTAATTCAAATGATTATAATTCTATAAAAACATATTTGTTAGGGTCGCTCATCATACTTCAATCAACATACACCCAGACAATGAGCTGAAAATTGCAAAAGTCGTAAGAAAATCTGAATTTCGCGGGATAAAATACCTAGGTACCTTGTTGGTAAAAAGTTTCCCATAATCATCACTCTACGTTGGTTTCTAATTGTGTTGTTTTTCTGACAATTAGAAACAATATTATACTGTGGTCAGCCAGTGAGCAAGGTTGTCGCGAGGTTGATTGCGCACGATGAGCCGGACGTATTGTTGAGTATCGCTACTCGAGAATGCACATAATTTTGCAGCTCATGAAGAGTCAACACAGGTCCAAATCCATCCATCCATACTAATACTAATATATACTAATATATACTAATACTAATATATACTAATACTAATTACTAATTTACTAATATACTGATACTAATCCCTACTATTATTATAAATGTAAAAGTAACTCTGTCTGTCTGTCTGTTACGTTTTCACGCCTAAACTGCTGAACCGAACGAAATGAAATTTGGTAGAGACATAGCCTGGGATAAGGAGAAGGACATAGGCTATTTTTTATGCGACAACCGACAATCACGCGGGCGGAGCCGCGGGCAAAAGCTAGTATCTCTATATTTGGACCTGTGTTGACTCTTCGAATTACAGGTACCTAATAATTATGAAGACCATGCCTCGGAAAGCACGTTAAGCCATTAGTCCCGGCTGTCATTTGTAGATCTTTGAGAGTCACTGCGGGTAGTTACAAGCCCAAAATTCTGACAACAGTCTTACCAAGGGGTATCGTTTTAATTAGTTACTGGGTTGTGGAGGTCAGATAAGCAGTCGCTCCATGTAAAATACTGGTATTCAGCTGCATCGGTTAGACTAAAAGCCGACCCCAACATAGTTGGGAAAAAGCTAGACAGATAAAGATGAATTATGAAGACAGAAAGAAGGTTACCAGATTAAATGTTCAGTGACCTTGACCAAACCTACAAAAATGTAATAAAATTCAAAGAGACTTGGTAACGTATGTACTTTGGCAGATTTGCTATGTAAGTGTAAACGGATTATCTGCGGACGGTTTGTTTCTTTGAAATTGTCTGACATACAGAGAGTTGAGTCGTGGTTGAGTAACGCTCACGTAATGAAAGTGCACGAAGAGTTTTGAAAGCTCATTACGGATTAAAAATGAGTTGGCAGGGCACATTGCTCACAGAACAGATGGCCGATGGGGCCGAAAGGTTCTGGAGTGGCGACCGCGTACCGGAAGACGTAGCTTTGCTTCCAAAGCTATGTCTTCGTAGGTACCAAAATACAATATTTTTGTTCCACTTCTCAATGCTTCAATATTATATAATATGATCTGTCCATTTCCACTTAGGTTTTCTTATTTTAGTTTTTACATCTTCTATTTTCGTACGATTTCTGATAATTTTGTTACTTATTCTATCCGATTTCTTTATGTTCAGCATGCTCCTCTCCATTGCTGTCGGACAGGTTTTTAATTTGTTGCTTTGCGCTTTAGAAATATGGCTTTACTGAATTATAATTATTATAATCAGCAATATGTAAAAAAAAAATTTTTGTGTAACTACTTTTTGTACTGACTCTGATTGTATATTGAATTATAGACCATATTTTGCACCAACTCTAATTTTATGTGTGAAACTGACATTAATAATTAATTTATAATTGCCAATTTAATTAATATCATATAAACATTTTGTACGCCAAGTGAGGCAAAACATGTTGGTCTTACTTAATATTTTCCATCTTTATGTGCATATTCATGTATCATGTTACACATGTTTGAACAAATAAATTTATCTTTATCTTTATCTTTAGTTATTCATAGGATAATATGAACTTGAGTTGTATTGATGATTTTTATGTTTATCATTATTATGAATAAATATTTGAGACGGCAGCGAATCATATTTAGATCAACATACAATCTGAACTACGTTACGAAATGACGTTACGTATTATAACCTACAAGTTGTAATAACGTAAGAAAAGGTGTATTCCTGCTGTCCCCACCGCCCGTGTGTCCCCATTAATGGTAATTCACATAAAATGGCGATAAATAATTAACCAATACTACTACTATAGTACTAGTAGCGGTACTGAGCGCAAAAAACGAACAAGAAAGAGGGTAGACCGTTTTGTCTGCTCATAAACGCCCACCCGCAATGACTTCAGTTTATCCGTGATCATGGTTGCAACAGCGCCGAAATATCGGGAACTCAAAACAAATAGTAAACATGATAAATATCCCGTTTGTGTTAATAATAATATTAGTGACCATGACAGTTTAAAAACTTATAATAATTAAAAAATCAGTACTTTAAAAAAAATGGAACCTTTTTTTAATGGCACGGTTAGCGCAGTGGTTAAGAGATTGACTGCTGTGCTGCGTGTCGCAGGTTTGATTCCCGCACGGAACAGTTATTTGTATGATCTACAAGTAGTTGTTCCGGGTCTAGCTTTTTGTGTATGTGAGTTTAAATGTTTGTAAACGCACCCACTATACAGGAGAAATTCCTAGTATAGGGCAAAGTATTAAAAAGAAAAAAAAAGAACTATTAATGGGGACACGGGGGGTGGGGATAGCGGGAATACACCGAAAATTTTAATTTCGCGGGTTACCCTGACGCTCCTGCCTGAGAATGTTACAGAACAGATCGGGGATCATCATCAAATGCTGACCATGCTAAGGTTATCAAAATACTACATAATAAGCTAGGAAGTGACTGATAGTAATTTGGTTTCGATTGTATGAGAAGCGTCTAGCAGTTATGATGTTTTAAAGCTAATCTGTGTCTTCACACTACCGCTATACATTCAAATGTTAAATCTGCGTGACAAGAGGCAGGTGTCTCGCTGTTACGTTCATTTCATTAACTGCGTGACAGACGTCAGTTAAGAAATGCCGAGGCTTTGTTAATTGTTGTATAAGATTTAGGTATTATACTTGCTTGATGTAGTAGGTATGTCTCTAGAATATTCTCTATTATTATGCTGTTAGACTGACTTGAGTGGATATGTTGGTGTTGGTTCGGCGCTGGGATAAGACCGTACGAACAAAATGGCGTAGAACTCAATTTTGTCAGTTTAATAATGCCACATAGCCGAGAATTTGATTCGTACGGTCTTACCTCGGCGCGGAACTTACCCCAACATAGGTGCTATATTTCACGTAACCTGTGAATAAAATAATGGCTTGTACTTTTACCAAGGCAAAAGCTATTCTTGAAATGTTCGTCCTGATACGAGATAACAAGGCCAGGACAACAAAAGCCCTTATAAAATGAGGCCATATAAGTCACTATAATTAATTACCTTACATAATTCCTTAGTCAAGTCATAACGCGGTAAGTGGGCTGCCCCCTGACAGATAACTTAAGCCCAAGGTATTACTAAGGGATGATTTACGGAGAGGGTGGCGGGAAGTAAACCTATGTCATCCTGCTTCGCTGAGCAAGTGTTTATAGCCAAATTGTTACCTACTTATGTATACTTAAGTGTTTATAGAAGATAATCCAAGATACGTGGATAAATATATGCCTTAAGAATTAGTTTATATAATTCCTAGCATTTTGTTTATGATTATGTTTTTAATTTGTAAATATATTTAAAAATATTTATACTTACCTACCTAATACATTAAGTATCAGAAATGTTATTATGTTTCAAACAAATTACATGTTCGTAATAAATTTTGTTTGCAATATTGTTAACTTTGTTTTAGGATAAAATTTGTCATTTAATTTTAACAATAAGTCTGTTAAATTGTAATTTCATATTTAACATTTGTACTCCGTTAACGGCAAAATATAGAGATCACTGTACCTATTTTATTTAAAACACTTATTTTTACAAGTATGTTTAACCAATAAAAACTTTGTCTTATATGTTTTCTGGCAATTTATCTGTTAGTTTTTATTCGCGAAACAATTTACCTCTATTGTGAAATACATTTTACACAAGTACTATGTATCTTTAATTCTATATGTTTTAAACCCCTTAACTAAAGTGTCCGAAAATTAAAATAAAGCTGAACTGAAAGCTAAAATGAAAATTGGTCGTTTAGCTGTAAAAACTTACCAAATGACATGTTTAAGAATAAGGTAGTCTTTATGGTGGGTTTAATTTACTATACATTAGACAACGGCTAAATAACGACAGTTATTGTGTAATATTGTTGAAATTACTGCACTTTAGAGTTATTTTTTTAATGTAAATGGTAAATAGATTACGGTGCTTTATATTTATCGTGAAATAACGGAGTTTATTAAACGTTTACATCGAAATAACGAAAGGGTGAGAACAGTTATTTGTCTAATGTTATAATAAATGGATTATAGAGCTTACTAATTAATTGGCAGGGTTGACTTCACTCTTAAAGAGCCCTATCATTTATTAGCATATTCATTAATTACTTAATTGGCTGATAGAAGAGACCGATTATGTGCTCGTTAAATGTTAATAATTTTATTAATGAGCATATTTTGTCGCATTTTGTAATACAGTTTTACTACCTTTGGGATGCATTAAAATAACTTTCACGCGGTATATCAATGTACATCCGGGAGACCCTGGGCAGTCGACCCCGATACCTGGTATTCCCACTGCTGGGACACAGGCCTCCTGTGAGAGGCAGTGGGCCATAATCCACATGTCACATGTCTACGAATTCTTGGTTTTAAGACGTGCTGGTTTGATGTCAGGATGTTTCCCTTCACCGATTTGAGAGCACAGACTAAACAGTATGACAGCTGAGCATGACTGGACAGGTCCACTCAAATCTGTGTGTTTCTCTCCTCACAGCACCATTTCAGACATTAATCTACATGTTCTGACCAAGATTATGTCTGGACTTTTTATGAGACCTCTGATTTTGTTTCGGTGTTTCTTCTCAAAGTAGTAAAAATATTATTAACGTGTAAAAGAGTTAGTTATAAACCTACTTACAGAACTTAATATCATTTATTCATTTATTAAAACTTTATGAACATGTAAAAAAAAAACCTATAAAGGCATTTTCTACCAGTCAAACCTTAGTTAGGGTGATGCACAAAGGAAACATGGCAGGTGTAAATATAAGGGTCAAATAAAACGAAAGTAACAATTAAATAGAAAAATAAATGAACAGTATAAAATTTGTCAGGAGAAATATGTATCGGATTATGTAGTTCTTGCCGAAACGACAGAAGAATTATTATGGTAAGAGAACATCGAAGTATTTGGTACCTAAAGTGTTAAACAAAATAGATTTATTAAGAGAAAAAGAAAAATTTGTATAGGAGCACTTAAAACAAAACTGAAAAACTTTATACAGGATAGCAAACAGAACTAAATACATTGTATAAGCTTAAACCATAGCAGTAAACATATAAGTAGTGGCTATGTACGTAAGGTGGTTCATTGTTATGAAAAAGAGCGCCTCTCGCCATCAAACGTAAAAGTTGGCGAGTTTAGTAACACCTCTGTGTTATAATTTCTTTAAATAAAAACAATTAAAATTTAAATTAAATTAATTAATTAAAATGAAGAAGATCAACCCTCGGAAAGCTGCACGATAGATTATAGGTTGGCACGAATTTTTAGAAAAAGAAAAGTAAACAATAAAACGATTACATAATTGAACATCTTGTCCGAACATAATGGATTCCGTGGAGCTCGTTGAATAATAATCTATCGAATGAATGATTTATTAAAGTGCTTCCAACTGCGGCCATACCATCCCGTAACATTGTTGTAGTCAAGTGGAATGATTTCTGTGCTCCTTGTTGAACGTCTTGAAGACTATTATGGAATAGTGTATGAAGAATACCTACTTATTTTGGATTGGGGTTTTCCGGGGTTGGGGTCTTTGCATAAAATAGAAATGCATTTATAATGTAATAACATTTTAAATGCATTTTTATTTTATGCAACGACCGCTATCTACAAAAAAAAAAAAAAAAAAATTTGTCTGTCTGTCTGTCTGTCTGTTTGTTCGGGCTAATCTCCGAAATGGCTGGACCGATTTTGGTGGGCCTTTCACTGGAAGATAGCTAATGCTATAAAGAGTAACTAAGAGGTACTTATATTTGAAATAGAGCAACGCGGGCGAAGCCGCGGGCAGCAGCTAGTAGTATACAGTTTGTGTCTTTATAATGTGCACATATCGAAATGAGGGAATCTATGCTTAATTTTTTCTACGGAAAAATTACAAAAAAGAAATCTATTTTTTTTATGGAATTCTTAATTTTTATTGAGAAATTTTACAATTATTGTAAAAAATGATGAAAAAAAAAAACTGATTTTTGCTAAAAAAACATATTTCTTTTCAATTGAGGGTAGTTTTTTCCCCAATTTGTGGACGCCTAATTACTTCCAATCATTATGGAGTTTGGTTCATCGTGATAGATCATTTAGTTTAAAAAAGTTACACCGTTTTGTTTACACTGGGAACAATGTTTTTTTTAAATTCCATAAAAAATGAAATAAAATATTTAGTTTTTTTTTTATATTTTTGCCGTAGATAAAATTAAGCATAGATTCCTTCAATTCGATATGTGCACATTATAAAGACTAACACTGTATAAAAAGTCATGTAAAAAAGCGAAGGTAAGGTATTTACAAACAGACACTTCAATAATATTTATTTGTATAGATAATAGTGTGGTTTCGATAATACTATGTTTGTAACATCATAATGGCTCCTACAAAAACAGGCGCGACACGCGACGCGACAATAAGGCACCGGTCGTCATACGACACGCAGTGCCTTTGTGTCGCGTCGTGTGTCGCGCTTGTTTGGAGGAGCACACATTAATACAGATGGGACACTCCGCAGTTTAGGTATGAAACTACAAGTACGCGGCGGGCCCATGTCACTGGGCCAATTCAGTAGGACTGCCGCGCACCACCTAAGAATTACGCAATAGAAAGAGGCAATTTGTAGGTGAATATAACTGTAGGTACGAGTAATAAGCGTTCCTGCCAGTGTGGCGGGTTTGTCCGAAAGGGATACCGTGGCCCTGGCACACAGGCAACTAAAGGACCACGGGTGGGTTTTAGTCAGTAAAAGTCTGACACGCCCTCCCGCTACGCCCAGAGCAGGAGAAGTTATTCGATAATTTCCCACTCAAACAAAAAAAGGTAATACTCGTATGTGTTGTGCGACCTGAATTGCACTTTATTGGGTTGTAGCAAGAGTCGCTTTTTTAGGGTTCCGTAGTAATCAAGTAACCTTTATAGTTTCGCCATGTCCGCATTGATATATAATTAGTATATCAATGCATGTCCGTCTGTCTCTCTGTCTGTCTGCCCGCGGCTTAGCTCAAAGACACTTAGTGCTAGAAAGCTGTAATTTTGTATGAGTATACATATTACTCACGCCGACATTGGTAAAAAAAATGTTTTTTTTTTAGGTTACCTCCCCTACACGTAAAGTGGGGATGATATTTTTTGTCTCGCTTGTCCCATGGTGTGGGGTATGGGCGGAAAGGCCGTTCAAAAATAGTCTCATACAGTCATACCACGGTGTAATTTTGCATAACACATCATCAGTAGGAATGAGTTTCATTTTGACAGTTCAACAACATTCATTGCGTTATTTACGTTGTTGAGCAGAGAAATTTTACGAACATATGAAGCAATGAATTCGCAATATGCTTCAATATTTTTTAATTTTTTTTATCTTTCATATTGCGATTGATAGTGTGTTACGCAATTAGGGTACAAGTAATCTGATTCGCAAAGTTCGAAAAAAAAAAAAAAACGCAATGGAATGATAGAGAGTTTATAAATATTCCCACAAGTTTATTTTCATCCCTCAATCCTTATAAAAGTGTTTAAACGGTAGGAAACCTCAATCGATCGGGAAAACTAGGACAATGTAGAAGTATACGCTTTTAGCGATTACTCAAGCAACACTCTGTTTCTGAAAGCTTGACCAATGCATCTTCTGTCAAACCTAATGCCAATAGATGCTTGGTAGATAGTAGTTTCGGTAGCCAATCATTGTTGACATTGCTTCACGATATCGTTGCGTGATCTACTCATGAATTTATTGGCGCTCCGTGGAAGCCTTTATTTAATAAAGGCAAAGTTTTTTTTTGCTTTATTTATTTGAAGTAGTATAGTACTCCGTTTATAAACTTGTATACTACTTGCAGTATTATATAAATATAGCGGCAGCTACTGAAGCAATTAGGCAATAGGTATATCAATAAAATTCCTTAGCGAGAAGCGACAGAGATATATTGCAGAACAAAGTTATAAGCAGTAATGAATCTACATACAAATTGTACTGGTATTTATACTAATGAATAAAACTTAATAATAATAATAACGGTTCACGCTTGACCGTTTCTTGCGCAGGAGTCAACGCCCTCTCGTTAACGAAGACAATAGACGAGTCCGCCGACATCTTGCCTCGTTAGTGCTCGAACAAAAGATGCGCGTGCGCCATGTACTGGAAGGCGGGGCTAAGTCCGACTGACGTCATGAAGTAGGCGGAGCTTTGCAACTCGTTTTGCACACGGCACGCTCTGACGTAAAATCGTATGATCCTGTGCTGCGTTGAGTCGTGCGAGTGAACTTGCTTACTCGCCACACTACTCCCCCGGTGAGACCGTGACTACGGGCGATAGTAATCTGGGAATCTTACTGTCCTGCCGCTTCTTGTCTTTCTGACCGTGTTATCAGGTGGCGCTGGATCTGGAGTTTGGGTCTGACTTTGACCTGGATCCAACTCTTCTCTTGCCATGTATGCTGGTTTAACACGGTCGATCGTCACCTTCTGTCTCTTCCCATGCACTTCGATGTCCACTGTCTTCTGGTCGCGAGCAAGTACTTTGTGTGGACCTGTATATGGGGCCTGCAGTGATCTTCGAGCTGGACCTTCGCGTAGGAAGACGTGGGTTGCCGTGCTCAGGTCTTTCGGGATGTAGAAGAGACGACTGGAGCTCGTATGCCAGGACGTAGGTTGTGGCGTTAGTTTGGTCATGTGTGCGCGCAACCTGTCGACCAGGTCACTCATGTCCACGACATCCTTTGAGGCTTCCGTGAGGAACTGCCCAGGCAAGCGGAGTGGCTCGCCGTAGACGAGTTCAGCTGTAGTTGCGCCAAGGTCTTCCTTCCACGCGCTGCGGATGCCGAGCAGCACCCATGGAAGAGACTCTGTCCAGCTTGAATTTGCGTGGCACATAATCGCGGCCTTCAGCTGGCGGTGCATTCTTTCGACGAGGCCATTAGCTGCAGGATGATATGAAGTAGTTAGATGATGAGTGGCACCTATGAGGGCGGCTAGGCTTTTGAAGGTGCGGCATTCGAACTGCCTCCCGCGGTCCGTTGTGATATGCTCGGGACAGCCGAACCGGGCGATCCACCCGGTGGTGAGGGCAGCGGCGCAGCTCTCTGCGGTGATGTCCTGCAGTGGATACGCCTCAGGCCAACGTGTTGCGCGGTCGACAATCGTGAGGCAGTATCTGTAGTTAGAGGACAATGGTAAAGGACCAATCAAATCAAGATGGATGTGGCGAAAACGTGCTGATGGTGGTTTGAATTCCTGTAATGGAGCTGAAGTATGGCGTGTCACCTTACTCTTTTGACATGCTTCACATGCCTGTGCCATCTGTCTGCAGTCTTTTCTAACTCCTGGCCAAACAAATCTGTCCGTGACCAACCGAACACTTGCCTTTCGCCCAGGGTGGCTGAGGTTATGCAGAGAAGTGAATACCTGCTTGCGGAACGATCTTGTTATAAATGGGCGTGGAGTACCCGTTACATCGCAGTAGATCTCAGCACTAGATTCGGGTAGCTTCACCTTCCTCAGCTTCAAAGATGATCCATCTCTCAGCAAGTTCTGCAGTTCGGGGTCGGTTTGCTGTTCCTTGGCCAGGGACTGGTAATCTATAGGCAGATGAAGCTCATTAATGCGCGAAAGGGTGTCTGCGACCACATTGTCTTTACCAGGTATGAACCTGATGTCCGTCGTAAATTGGCCTATATAATCAAGGTACCTAAATTGACGGGGAGGGCTGATTGAGGGTGGTCTTGCGAACGCATACGTCAATGGCTTGTGGTCTGTTGTGACGTGAAATACGCGTGCCTCGACCATATTGCGAAAGTATCTGATTGCCTCGTATATGGCCAATAACTCTCGATCATACGGGCTGTACTTCTTCTGCGAAGGGCTGAGCTTCCTTGAAAAGAATGCCAGTGGCTGCCATTCCATCTTGCTCCGTTGTTGCAACACAGCTCCGATTGCTGTGTCTGAAGCGTCCGTCAAGATGTTTAGCTCTGCGCAAGGGTCTGGATGTACCAAGAGTGTGGCTTGTGAAAGGCTCTGTTTACAGCTCTCGAAAGCTTCTAGCAGCTCTGGTGTCATGTTGACTGGATGCGCTCCCTTGACTTTAGAACCTGCGAGCAAACTGTTGAGAGGTGCTTGTTTGTACGCTGCTTCTGGTATGAATCGGCGGTAAAAATTGAGCATTCCGAGGAATCGTCTCAGTTCCTTGACCGTCTTAGGTACAGGGAAGTCTTGAATGGCCTGGACTTTGCAGTCGAGAGGCTGAATGCCTGATGCAGAGACTTTGAATCCCAAGAACTTTACTTCCGTTTGACCGAAAATACACTTGCTTGTATTTAGCAGGACGCCGTATTTGGTCAATTTATCGAACAGTTGTTTGAGATGCTGCTGGTGCTGATGAATATCCTTGCTGAAGACCAGAATATCGTCAAGATACCCATAGCAGAAGGTTAGGTCCCGCAGAACTTCATCTATGAATCTCTGGAAAGTCTGGGCAGCATTTCTAAGTCCAAAGGTCATGAAGGGGAACTCGTACAAACCAAATGGTGTTGTTATCGCAGTCTTGAGTATGTCTTCTCCAAAGACCGGTATTTGATTGTAGGCCTTCACCAAATCTATGGTGGAGAAGATGGTACTGCCCGCCAACTCGTGAGTGAAGTCCTGTAGGTGCCTGATTGGGTAAACATCCGGTATGGTCCGAGCATTCAGAGATCGGTAGTCCCCACATGGACGCCATCCGTCGTTCTTCTTGGGCACTAAGTGCAGCGGCGCGGACCAGGCGCTTTCTGATGGGCGCGCTGTTCCATTTTGCAGCATCTCTTCAAACTCATGTTTCGCTATCTTGAGGCGTTGTGGGTCCAAACGACGGGGACGGCAAGACACTGGTGGGCCAGGCGTGGTGCGTATATGGTGCACCGTATTGTGCTTTGTTACACCTGGCTTACCAGCGGGACGAGTGAGGTCAGGATACTCTTTCAAAATGCGATGGTAGCTGCTATCTTCAGCTATGGTTCGGACCGATGACTTCGGCAGATTTGAACTGTGGTGCCTGGACTGTAAGCGTCGTGAGGTTATCTACTAGGCGCTGATTTCGGCAGTCGACAATCAGATTGTAGTAAGCTAAAAAGTCGACTCCGATTATAGGCTTGGTGACATCAGCAATGATGAATCTCCACGTGAATGCGCGACGAAGTCCAAAATCCAGTGTGAGAGGATGAAATCCGTATGTGTTGATGACTGACCCGTTTGCCGCAAACAACTCGTACTTTGTCTTTATGCGCGGCTCCCGAACAGCGGATCGTGGAAAGACACACAGGTCCGAACCCGTATCTATAAGATATTGTATCTTCGTGTTGCGATCCGTAATGAACAAGCGGCTTGATATTGCATGGCAGTCATATTCCGCCCTTACTGGCTGCCTTGGTGGTTTACCGGCTTCTTTGCGTAGGCACATGGTTGTGTGCATCTGCGGGCGTTGTCACCAAAACGGTGATGGAAGAAGCAGTACCGGTTGTCTCTGGAGCGGGATTGCGATCGGTAGCGACCCTGGTTGTACCTTCCTCTCGACCGGGAACGTGACGATCTGTGACGTAACTGCGCACTCATTAACTCCAGCTTCCTTGTCAGCTCTGCCACTGTCTGGGTCAATGCTTCAACAGCGCTGCCTTGTTGATTCGTTGTAGACTGTGAGCTAGCCACTTGCCCAGGCACTGGCATGCTAGTAGCAGCAACTTGCGTGGTTACTGGAACGATGTCGTTTATGCGGTCCACCAATTCTGCTACTTCTTCTAAGCTGGAGTTTGCTTGCATTGCCACTATAGTTTGGAGGTTCGCCGGTAGCCTACTAGACCAGATGGACCTGATGAAATCAGTCGGGACGGTGGGACCGGCCAGTTGCTGCAGGTGGCGGAGAAATTGCGTAGGCTTCCTGTCTCCCAACTCCTCATGCATGAGCAGCTGTTTGATCTTGCGTTCTTGTGAGGCGGACAACCGCTTGATCAGCTCTGTCTTCAGTTTTTCGTATTTGCCGGTGGTGGGGGGATTCACTATGAGGTCACGTACTTCCGCTGAGTGCTGTGGTTCTAGCTGCGCCAGCACGTAGTAAAACTTCGTGTTGTCCGTGGTGATGTTGGAGAGAACGAACTGGCCCTCAAGCTGCGCGAACCATAATAGTGGGTCATCGGCATTGAAAGTTGGAGTCTTCACCCCCACTCGGTACGTCATGAAGAAATCCTTGTCCTCTTCCCCCAGGTTTCCAGCAGGCGTGCTCATCAGGCTTCAGGTTGCTAAACCCCCAATCCGGAACGAATGTCGGTGGTCACCAGTGAAGTAGTATAGTACTCCGTTTATAAACTTGTATACTACTTGCAGTATTATATAAATATAGCGGCAGCTACTGAAGCAATTAGGCAATAGGTATATCAATAAAATTCCTTAGCGAGAAGCGACAGAGATATATTGCAGAACAAAGTTATAAGCAGTAATGAATCTACATACAAATTGTACTGGTATTTATACTAATGAATAAAACTTAATAATAATAATAACGGTTCACGCTTGACCGTTTCTTGCGCAGGAGTCAACGCCCTCTCGTTAACGAAGACAATAGACGAGTCCGCCGACATCTTGCCTCGTTAGTGCTCGAACAAAAGATGCGCGTGCGCCATGTACTGGAAGGCGGGGCTAAGTCCGACTGACGTCATGAAGTAGGCGGAGCTTTGCAACTCGTTTTGCACACGGCACGCTCTGACGTAAAATCGTATGATCCTGTGCTGCGTTGAGTCGTGCGAGTGAACTTGCTTACTCGCCACATATTTAAGCCTTTTTTTCCCGTGATTAAATACAATTATTTTAATTGTTTTTAATACAGGAAGAGAGAGAGAAGGAGACTTTGTGGGCTATCCGAAAGAACGTGAGTAAATCCCTAAACAATATATATATTTTTTATTTTACCCTCCCACTCTGAAACGCCATACAGCAATTACACCAACGCCAAAAAAATACTTTATGTGATCCATCTATCCTGTGCGCGGTGGACATCGAACGGATAAACAATATGTCTCCTGAAAATATATACAATCACAAAAGCCTACATGAGCATAAACCATGCATGAAATGTTAAATTAAAATCCCAACGAAATCGTTAATCAAAAACGAGAATAACGAGATAACAGAACACGCCACAAAGCTATCAGCACGTTAGAGGATTAATTATTCTGTGATTATTACAGGGTTGTCGCGTAATGCCTTGTCCATCCATCACTATCGTAATTAATTATCGCCAACCCTAACAGCCTCGTCTAAAAGAGGGTACTTCGTCTTAAGATGGATGGCGTTGATAGGTAGAGATAGGACAACGTCATTTGGTATTTTTTTTGAGGAACTTTATAATTTTATACGGTTATAGATGTTTGGGCGATATTCCTACATAATTCCTTGTTTTAATTGCATTCAAATATCTTCTACAAGTGGGGATATCCTAATGTATAGTCAACTTTGTATTTTCTTTATCAACCATCAACAACTTTAGGTTATTAATGTCAATTACACGTCATAAGACTACAAGGTGATTTCTTTACATGCGTATTATTAATTAGATAGTTTCCTTTTTTCTTTGGTATTGTTCGCCGAATCGTTGAGCTCCTTATGTTCTGAGTTGAGCTGCACGATTACTGACAAATGCGTGCACTGCCTGGACAGGTCCACTCAATCTGTTTCTTTCATCAAAAGACCATTTTAGACACCCCACATCTACGTGGAATTCACATGGTCTGACGAAGATTATGGCTGGACTTTAAAAGAGATTGTGACCTCTGAGTTTGTTTCGGCCTTTCAGAGTAGTCAGATAGGAAACGCCGACCTCACCTAGTTTTAAAAATATGATTGACGAGTAAAAGTGTTTACACAAATCTACTTACATAAATAAAATTATTTATCATTTAATGAAGTTGCTATGCGTACTTGGTTGATATCCCGTGTAGTCGTACTCAGCGCCTCCACATTTATTATGCGCACAGCCAAAGTGTGGAACTCTGCCAGCGTCTGTGTTCCCTTCCACATATAACACGTCTGCCTTCAAAGCAAGAGTGAACAGGCATCTTCTGGGCACGCTCGTTCCATCATAGACAACACCTATTGAAAGCAATGGATGAGGTCTATGATGGAACGAGCATCAGGCAAGATCGAGGTCAAGAGCATGCCCAATCTATACTAATATATAAAGCTGAAGAGTTTGTTTGTTTGTTTGTTTGTTTGTTTGAACGCGCTAATCTCAGGAACTACTGGTTGGAATTGAAAAATAATTTTTGTGTTGGATAGTCCATTTATTGAGGAAGGTTATAGGCTATATAACATCACGCTACAACCAAAAGGAGCGGAGCATAAATGAACAATGTTGCTAAAACGGGAAAAATTATTCCTTTTGAGAGCTTCCGTTGCGTGCGCTGCGTAAACGGTTTAAGTTACGCAAATATCATGTATGATGGAATTGTTCCTCTTTAAATTTTCTAAAAAAAAGTCCGCGACAGCATATGTCTATCTTTTAAGATTGACTCACTATAACCATTTTTTATGGTAATCAAATTTGTTCGAAATTAATGCATTATTTGCGAAGGAGTTTTCATAAACATGGTATTAATGCTTATCCAAATAAATACGTTATTCATCACAAGTATTTAATTTTGAACCAAGTTGCCCTTACATCATTTAATTTCAATGAATATCTTAGGAGATATAACTGTTTTATAATAACTCCGCAGCAAAATAATGATCAACTCTGCGAGGTAGTCTATTCTAAAGCTGAAGAGTTAGTTTTTAGGGTTCCGTACTAAAATGGGACCCTATTACTAAAACTCCGCTGTCCGTCTGTCTGTCTGTCTGTCTGTCTGTCTGTCCGTCTGTCACCAGGCTGTATCTCATGAACCGTGATAGTTAGACAGTTGAAATTTTCACAGATGATGTATTTCTGTTGCCGCTATAACAACAAATACTATAAAACAGAAAAAAAATATTTAAGGGAGGCTTCCACACAACGGACACGATTTTTTTGCCGTTTTTTTTTGCTCCGCCCGCGTGGATGTCGGTTATCGCGTAAAAAAGTAGCCTATATCCTTCTCTATATCCCAGGCTATATTCCTGCCAAATTTCATATCGATCGGTTCAGCGGTTTAGGCGTGAAAACGTAACATACAGACAGACAGACAGACAGACAGATAGACAGACAGACAGACAGACAGAGTTACTTTCACATTTATAATATTAGTAAGGATTTGTATGGTTGGTACGGAACCCTTCGTGCGCGAGTCCGACTCGCACTTGGCCGGTTTTTTGTATTTTGAACGCGCTAATCTCTGGAACTGCGAGTTGGATTTCAAAAAAATCTTTTTGCATTTTACAGCCCAATTCTTTCTAGAAGAATAACATTCCTATTAACTAGGACACCATTTTTTTTTTAATGAAAGTTTATGCGAAAACGATGTGAAAGCACGGGAAGGCAATGTGTAGCGACGGGGTGGGTCGGGGAACAAGAAATTTAACGCGGACGAAGTCGCGGGCAGAAGCTAGTCAGTAATAAAAAGAATAATAAAGTTTTAATTTACTGGGAGTTGTTGTCAAAAGCGATAAAACAATTACGAGATTGGTTATACTTAGGTAGGTATGTATGGTAACCTGCGTCAACAGTCGCGTGATGGTAATTAGGGGTTATTATCAGTATTGATTGCACTGAATGAAGAAAAGGCGCCTTAAGTTCGTTCAAGGAAACCCCCAGTAGCAGAGCGTCTTCATTCTAATATCAACCAATCAACCTTATCCCAGCTATGTTGGGGTTGGCTTCCAGTTTAACTTGATGCAGCTGAATACTAGTATTTTACATGGAGCGACTGTGTTGACTGTGTGGACCGACGACCTGAAAAAGGGGGCTGGGACAGAATGGATGCGGAAGGCGGAGGACAGGGTGTTGTGGCGCAGCATGGGAGAGGCGTGTAGTATGTTCAGCAGTGGACTACGATAGGCTGAGTTGATTGTTGATTGATTGACTGTGTTCACGCCAAAAATATAACATACTTAATATGACTGTTCTAGTCAAAAGATATGCGAATTAATTAATTTATAGAAAAATGCGTAAGGTTGGCGAATGATGAGCGGGCGTTCGTTCTCTGATCCTATCTATTTCACTTCTATAACCTGATTAAGTGTCAAATTCCGATATACTCTTTAATGTTTCTTGCCCATTCTTCTACATACGTGGGTACCTGTTGGAAGGGGCAACTAGAATCAATAAATTATTTTTGTAAATTTTGACGTTCAAAGGAGCCTTTTATGTGCCTATTTGAAATAAATGATTTGACTTTGACTTTGAATGAAACGCCATTGAACAAACACATATTTTACGTGAGTGCTCGCTACGCTATTCTAGAGGCTTCTACGAGTATAACCGACAGAATCAAAATAATATATTACCGCGAACTAATAACTTTGTGCGAGCGTTAGCTGTGAAGAAGTGCAGTGTTTCGTGAACAACTCTGGGCCCAGGCGCAACGTGGCTGTCGCCATCAGAAGACCATATTGCTGCTACCAGGTCAGTCCTAAACGACGAACGCTCATCTTCAAAATCTAGTCACGTAAATAGTTTGATTTCCCGCATGAGTAATAGGTACATACCCAAAAGACTGCCTATCTGACCTCCACAACCCAGTAACTGGGTAATACGATACCCCTTGGTAAGACTGTGCTTTCCGAGACACAAAGAACTCTCGGTATGTAACGATGGTCACCCATCCACGGACCAACCCAAGTGTCGCTTAACCTAAGGGATCGACCCATGCGGCTGTTATTATTTATTCACGAGCTCCTCGAGTCTTCATTACAATATGCGAGCAGCAAAATTGCGTTCCTAGTTGAATTACATTTCTAAATCTTATTCTAGTTTCATTCCAATGTTCAATATAGGTCAGCCGCTTCCAGAAGCACTTTGTTATACAATAAGGAACGTACAAACCGCATCGGGGCGCTTCTCAGTTTTAACTGAAAGATTGATCGCTTGCTGTTAGATCTAGTGATCGGACAGATAGTGCTATTTGTTACAAGGATTACTGTGGGATTGCGTTGGATGAAGGTTTTGTTACATAAAATAAACTCTAGGTATTTGTATTTTATTACTAACTGCTGCCCGGGGCTTTTTTCTTAATACAAGTATGTTAAGCCTAAGTTACTTCTTATAACAGCAGCTTCAGTTATCAGCCAGTGAAAGTCCCGTCAAAATCACTTCACCCGTTTCGGAGATTAGCCGGAACAAACAGACGGACAAAATAAAAAATAAAATGTTCTTTTTAGAAGTACCGCATATACTTCATATGCATTTAGTAATAAGTTGATATTTTGATATTACAAACAGACACTTATATTTTATTAATTTCTATAGATGTTTCATTCTGTTGTTTCAAATGGAAAAAGCCGTTATGAAACTCAATGTTAAACTTTTAATTTTTAATTATAAAAATCATCATCATCATCATTTCAGCCGAAAGACGTCCACTGCTGGACATAGGCCTCCCCCAATTTGGGGGGTTTGCCATAATCGCTACGCTTGGCAGGCGGCTTGGCGATCGCAGTATGGTGTTAAAAATGCATAGAGAACGCTGCTGCCCATTCTCTAGGAAGTCCCCTAGCCGCCATTATAAAAATAATGGTCACTTAATAAAAATCCTAGAGGGTTTAATCACGTAGATACGATCTTGGTTTTCTGATCCCTTAGGTTCTGTACTTTAAATTCAGCTTCAGGTCAACTGAAACACATGCACGACACTTTCCAAAACAAAGAAACTGGCCTATTTTAGTCAAGATCAATACCAAAATAATTGACAACAACAGCTTCAAAAGTTTTTACTCTACCCAGAAGAAGAATGTTCTATTATGAAAACAGAGTATAATATAAACTAGAGTACTTAATGAAAACGTTTAATTAACATGCAAGTGGGTCGCTTGTGCATGCATGCATGAATTTATTAAATGACAGTAACTAAGATACAGGCCAGCCAGATGTGGTAATTACATTTTGTGTTATCTTTCAATTTGAATAGCTGATGTGCCAACAGCAATAACATGTGCAAAAGCTGGGTGTATAAGACCCTTGTCGTTTGATTTCCGTTCAAAAGATTGATCCCTATTATTCGTCCACAAAGAAAAAGCTAACGGAGATACTCGTATTTTTTAAATCTATATACATCATATCCCGGAATTAGCGCACATCACCTAACCAAACACCCCAATTAGAATATTATGTTATAATCATAATACATGCACAAAATTTTTACTATTATGTATAAAACATTGTTTATTATTAATTTAGTTCAAAAAAAATAATAACTACCTAACTAATTGTGGGAGAAAATCGTGGCCACATTAAGAATCTACACAGTTAGTTGCACAGGTATAAAAAAGCGTGGGTTCCTTTCTAAGATATTATCAAAATGATAATCCTTAAACTCATATCTGTCAATAAAATATTTATAACTATTGACACCATGCACCCCCCGCTTTTTTGTAAAAAAAGCAATTTTAAAGTACTTTTTTTTCTTATTTACACTATTCTTAATTTATTATTTAAAAAAATTACATAATTCTTAATTCAAATTTATTAAAATTTATTTTATATTTTTTTGTTGGATTTTCTATAAAACATTTTTTTTTAAATATATCGAATTGTCATCGGTCCTTGATAAGTATGCCAAATTTCGAGTTAATCCGACGTTTTGAAGGGGGTCAAAATCATGTTCAAGTTTCCCTTACATAGGCACATACATACGTATGAAGCTAATAAAAGCGTGTTAAAATGGACTTATATCGGGTAGTTTTCCACAGAATTCGTGTAGAATTACTATTATATTAACACCTGTGCGGTTTCATTGTTTTGTCACACCACTAACTATATAAAAGTACTCCGTGCTACTAAGTCACCGACTTATTTAAGGATACTAGAGGGAGAGAATGTCAGGTAAACCAGTAGGGCTCACGCAAGTGAAAAAATGTATAATAATAAATAATAATGGCACTCTTTTATTAAGTAGCGGCATCGCCGGCGCATCTCGCCCGAGCCTTATACATAGCTAATATTTATACAGAAAATTTTATTTTGTAAAATAATTATTAAATCCAACCAAGTAACTAATTTGAAATGTAAACTACAAAACAATGATTACCATTCAATTTATTTATTCACAAACAATTTTCATTTCATGCATAATATTATTTAGTGGGACGAATACCACCAATCTAAGAACATATTCCCATCCGTCCCCCTAAAATCCCGAGGGGGACGATCGGGAACAAATTTAATATTATTTTTGTAAATTCCCGTTCGTCCCACTAGGTGGACGAAGTCCACGTGGGGGGACGAACGGGAACAGACGGAGCTCAGTGCGGGTTGGTATATGTCACTTTTCTTCGAATTTTTGGTTCTAGGACATGCCGGTTTAATCACGTATTTTCCTTCACCGTTTTGAGAGCAGTGGTGATTAAATTATTTACACAAAGTAAAGCGCCTGTTTGGGTTCGAACCCACGACCTATTATTACTCGTAAGTCGGGGCCGTTACCCACTGGGCCACCACAGTCACTGCTCACATGATATGACTATAATAAATAAACTTAGCAATATCCAGCGAGCTTCTGATGCAAAATCAAAAAATTCCACGACACGATAAAGAAAATTGGACGTACGTTTTAACAAAGGAAAACTTGGTGAACACGCATTCTTTGTCAGAATTTGGGACATGGTAACAGTGACATCTAGCGAAACTTATTACAAAGTTCTTGCACAAGTTGTGTGATTAATGAGAATTCGACTGCGGTACAAGTATCAAAAACACATCAGTTCAGTTGAATCGCTTTGGGAAAATGACGTTTGTTTAATCGCAATAACTTTATTTAGGAATTTCTATTCGAAATGTTTATTTTCGTTTCAGAAATGCCAAGTTTTTCTAACTACAAGGTGGCCGTCCGTACCATAAAAGAATTGGGGATCCGGGATTTAATGTAGAACGCATCATAGCGCACAGTATGGCGCGTTTAAATAATTATTTTTGTAATTTTTGATGTTCAAAAGTGCCATTTATGTTTCCCTTTTTGAACTTGACTTTGACTTTGGTGTAGGTAGGTAGAGACTAGAATAGAGATGCATTCAAAAAGTTTTCAAAACTCCAGGCAGGGCGGATCTAACTGAGGTTACAGTTATGAAACAACAGCTAATTGTGTCAATAGCATCGTTAATCACCCAGAATAATTAAATAAAACATCTCTAAACAGGCATGCCGTCAATTTGTCGCATAACGACCCCGATCCCCAGTGAGGCAAACATGATCAGATTATTCATTGATTGCCCGCGCCCGGTAATTATACAATCAAGGCTTTCTCTTAAGGACAATGGGACATAAACCGACCCCAGTGCTATTTATTGATGCATGAGGGTAACAGATTCATCATAATTGTTATTTCAGTGCTTAAATGTTCACAGCCGAATACAAGTTTTCAAGTGTTTCCCAGCAGTGGGGACATTACAGGCTAATTCTTCTTCTTTTCATGTGGTTAGTAGTCACTTACCACAAGAAAAGAAGAAGAATCCTCAAACAGCATGAAAGCAAGCTTCTTCTGGGTAAGCTCACTCCATCGTCGACTTCGTCTCTGTTACCTCTGACCTAGACTAGAGTCACGAGCAAACCCATCTTCTATCTATATATATAAAATTCAAAGTCCTGACTGACTGACTGATATATCAACGCACAGCCTAAATCGCTGGACCTAGAGACTTGAAATTTTGTACATACATACCTTGTACAGTGTAGGCATCCACTAAGGAAGAATTTTTGGAAATTCAACTCCTAAAGAGGTAAAATAGGGGATGGAAGTTTATATGAAACTCCGTCAGTTTTGAAGCTAGGATCTTCAAATTTTGTGTTTAGGCTGACGATTGAAAATTAATTTATACGTGTCTCAGTGTTTTTGATAATTTCACCCCTGAAAGGTAAAAAGGGGGATGAAGTTGCGTATGGAAAGTTCTTAATTTTCAAAGTAAAAATCTAGGCTTATGGTTGGAAGGTAACGCAACGGTGTTGTTAGAATTCCAACCCTGAAGAGGGTGAAAAGGGGGATGTAATTTTGTTTTTAATTATAGTTCTTTATTTTTTAAGTTAAAATCACTAATATTTATGCTTGGTTGGAAACGTAACACAACGTAAATACCTACACAACGGGTCTGAAAAGGGGGATGAAGTTTTGTATTGAAGTTGTTCATTCGCAAAATTTTGTATTCAAGTAAAAATAATATAAGTACACGTGTACTGTTTCTAACTTTACAGTATTTTACATGGAGCGACTGCCTATCTGACCAACCGCGGCAAATGTAGCTTAACCTGATCGATCGACCTGTGAGGCTGTTAATCTTTAGCCACGGGTCCCTCCCCTGGAGAACCCCCCCATCCCCTTCTACAGATAGTTTATAACCTGAACTAGCTTTTGCCCACGGCTTCGCCCGCGTGGATGTCGAAAAATATCCGACGGGAACGTACTACCGGGATTAAAAAATACCTATAGGTTAATCCAGGTTATAAACTATCTATAGAAGGGATGGGGGGGGGAAACATAAATACTCTTACTACAGGTTGGTCAACCTGTAGTAAGTTTTTATGCCGCCCAAAGGCTTCTGCCTTGGCTAGATATGCCGTCGTGAAATATCTCTCAGGTTTCCTCACGATGTTTTACTTCACCGTTTTTTAAGCAAGTGATAATTATACAACACGCACATGAATCTGAAAAGTCAGAGGCCTTGGGTTCGAACTGGACTTGGACTTGGCAGTCCAGTCACCCCACTAGGCTATCACTGCTATTGGCTGAGTTTGCTAAGCTATTATGCTAAGTTCACTATTGTGTGTTGTGTGTTAAATAAAATATGTTGGAGCTATTAATCCCTAGCTTATCCCTAGGTGGAATTACAGCTTACTTCACCAGAAGTTTTCACGGCAAGATTTTCACATAATAGATCGACTGCAGTAGGCATGACCTTGCCGTGTGGTGCCGGACGTAAAGAATAGCACTACCCCATTTCCACCCGTGGGTGTCGTAATAGGCGACTAAGGGACTTACTAGAGAATGGGCAGCAGCATTCTCTATGCAATTTTAACAAAATACTGCGATCGCCAACTCGTCTGCCAAGCGTGGCGATTATGGCAAGACCCCTCCCCCCTATTAGGGTAGGCCTATGTCCAGCAGTGGACGTCTTTCGGCTGTGATGAGGAGGCATGAGTAATGAGCCGAATGGATGAAACCTTGTGTAGTTGAGTAGTATGAAATTGCAGTTTTTTTTATATTTTATATCTCTTCCTATATTCCTAGTATGATCCAGAAAACTGGTTACAGCTATAACGTTTACAGCTGCAAAGTTTGGCAATAATTCCTTCTGCACATGTGGCTTCCCTGGTCACTCATTAACGGCATAATTATGTAAGTGTTTATTAACTGCTCCCAAATAATGATGTTTTATTTTTTACATTCTTCCTTGACATAATCAAATAATTATCTCATTATTTGAGATAATGTAAATATATGCCTACAATTATTGTAGTTTCAACTCTTTATTACCTAGTTGCTTTTGTGGACATGATTTTAGTCAGTACCTACTGATTCGGATTATTTACTGTAATTGTGGTAATGTCATTTGGTTTAAAGAGGTTTTCATTTTTGTTTTATTTTTTGTTTGTGCAGAATAAACAATTTTTCTTTCTTTTCTTTTCTTTCTTCTTTCTATTTTTATGTTAACATAATTTAAATCTTGTAATAGATATGTACAAGTATATAAAAAAGGGAGGTAAAGAATCAAAGGGCATCAAAAAATTCTTCCGCATCGCTGTCAACAGGAAAAGTGCCCAAAAGGCTGGCAGCATTGCCACGTTGTATGGCAATGCTGATTCTTTGGGCAAGAAATAGGCCAGCCCTCTGGTCACGTGAAGAGTCGACCAACCGCTTGGAGATGTCTCGAAATACCATGTGGGCACTCGGACCCCATGGGCCTAGTGTTTCAACCCCAAACGGCTCAAACATATAGCTCCCAATGAGGTTGTTATATTTGCGCCGTTTGAGGTTTTCCGCACCTGCAGCAGCCGCCCCAGCACAGCCCGCCGTGCTAGGAAGATGGGATGGCGCAAGGGTGTCAACACATGTTGCGTCCCACACCAAAGGCCGACCCAACTTCCAAGGCATGATGGTCATTCCGTCTGGTCTCTTCCCATCATGTAATAGATTATTTTCTATTTTGTGGATGTCAGAACGTTGAAGGCCTAGTAGACTGTAGATTTGTTGACCATTTTGTATTTTGTTAAGTACCTGGTAATTTTTGAAAGGCTCTTACTCCCATACTTTTAACACTGTTATTTGAAAATATTTTAAAATACCAATTATTTTTAAAAGAGAAACCGTGTAGTTTCGTGCCGGTTCTTCTTCATAGGAAACTACCAATTGGAATCATGCACCCATAAGCACCCATGCAGGTTTGTGGATTAAAATATTTTGATTTTGATTTTGAACGATATTTCATCAATTGCTCCCGACCAAAATAATTTTAGACTAAAATATTGAAATAATGGATAAGGAGGTGCAGTGTCTTTAGAAAATTAGTAGCTTCTGTCCCGCGACTTCGTCCGCGTGAAATATCGGCCCCCGACCCTCCGCGTCACATCCCGGTGCCCAACCGTGCTATTACTTTGATTTCACATAGTGTTCTTTTCGACTTTTTTTGTTTTTGCCTGGCTCCTTCTGGGCGCATCGTGATGTTAAATAGCCTTTCCTCCAGGAATTGGGCTATCTAATACAAAAAGAATTTCCAGAATCCGTTCAGTAGTTTCCGAGATTACCCTACTTATAAACATACAAACTTACAAACTTTTATCTTTTTATAATAATATATTAGTATAGATAAGACCAAAGGTAATGTTTTTTTTTATCTTCATAGTTTCATAGAAACTCATTCGATTCTAACTTCACTAAGCGTAACAGAATATGAAGTTCATAGATTACGTCACATAAATTATTATAGTTCGCTGGAGTTTTAAAATAAGATTTTACTTCACCAGATTGTATAGGTACTTTTATCTTTTTCTATCACGGTAAAGTAACTTCATCATTGAAATAGATCGGGAAAATGTTTTGAAGAAAACTGTGGATTTTTTTTTTATTGAATGGCAATCTTGGGGTCGCACTCGGATTTCGCGTACTTTCGTACAAATAGTCTCAGAAGACGACTATTTATGACAAGCTAGCTGACCTGTCAGATGCTGTTCCGTGTCAAAATTTCAATATAGTCTAGTTCTTAGAAAAATCTTATAGAAAATGCACTCACTATTTTCCAGAATTTTTCAATTTCACAATTTGTCAAAAGAAAACCTAAAAACCTAATTTGGACGTACAATTTGAGTATAAAAACAGCCCAATCGGACCAGCCGTTCTCAAGTTATGCGCTTTCTAACGAACCGCATTTCATTTTTAGGGTTCCGTAGTCAACTAAGAACCCTTATAGTGTCACCATGTCCGTCCGTCTGTCTGTCCGCTGCTTAGCTCAGAGATTCTTAGTACTAGAAAGCTGTAATTTGGCATAGGTATACATATTAATCACACCGACAACTGGTAAAATTAAATGTTGTTTTTTTTTTTTTTTTTTTCTCGCTTACACTTACATACAAGTATTCCAGGTTTGTGACAACCATTTTTTTAATCAGAGATCCGTTTGCGTAATATTAAGCTTTAAAGTGCTAATTTTTGTTAGAGTCATGTGTCCTCCCGCCCTGATAGCTAAATGGTTGTTTATGGGTATGTTAAAAATCACGGCAGTA
This sequence comes from Dryobota labecula, assembly GCA_947523025.1. Taxonomy (NCBI): domain Eukaryota; kingdom Metazoa; phylum Arthropoda; class Insecta; order Lepidoptera; family Noctuidae; genus Dryobota; species Dryobota labecula. The sequence continues at coordinate 24,100,420 of OX383295.1, read as the reverse complement.
GTATAAAGCGAAGTTAATAGGAAAACTATCACAGAAAAGTAGACATTACAAGATACGTGTGATAGTCAACCAACTTACATTTACAGTTGGAATGTATGGGTGCACATATATGTTATAATTATTTCAGTTATGCCTATAATTATTTATGTTTGTTGAATAAATACAATAATTTCTATGAACTTATATGATCAAAAGTAGATGTATTGACTTCGTGTGATTGGTCGAGACTGACAGTTATCGACGACCAATCACATGCAAGTAAAATGGTGGGAATAAGAAAATACTCGGCGGGCATTTGAGTGATATGCTCGTCATGCAGACCATTCGTGTTTCGACATCGGTGCTAGTCACTTGTATTGTATCACGTCTAAGTCAAACTGTTATTATACTGATGTAATAAAGCTGATCTATCCAAGTTATAAACAGTGTTTTTTTATATTCAAAGTCCTTACATCTGAGTGTTGAACCAGTACGGTTTACATATATTTCTACTATAATGTTAAGTTAGTTCTTTTTATTCGTCCCAACTACGGAACCATTCATTGTGCGTGATCCGACACGTGCTTGGCCGGTTTTTATTTATATAATATACAAGATGGATAAACCAATTACAGGCCAATATTTACATAATTTCTTGAGAAGAGATCTCTCTAGCTCTTCCTGTTTTATTTATATCTAGCTGCTGTCTGCGGCTTCGCCCTCGTGGCTTTTTCTAAAATAAAAGCCTAAGTAAGTTCCGTCATAATCGGTCCAACCGTTTGTTTTATTAGTCGGAACAAACTGTCAAACAATTTTTTTGAAATAATAATTAGATAACATAAAAGTTTAGGCAGGCATCACGGCGCGTGCATAAATAAACAAAGTAAGTACATGGGGCACCGTTTCGAATAAATACAAATTGAATTGTTAAAATCTCTACAAAAATCAACTGAACTGTATTCCAATATCATTGGCATTTACGTCGGAAAACATTATGGTTTCAACTGACGTGCCGGAATAAATCTGATTCAGTTCAGTATTGAAATGTGAATAACAAAATGTGAAATATAGCTTGCGGCAAGGCTGTTAACTGATCTGCCAATAAAAATAAAGTGTGGTACGTGTTGCAACTTACGGAATTTATATAGGGTTATTGGTAAAACACTAAAAATCTTGAAGGACTGGTACTAATATGATACACAACCACTTTTTCAATACAGTTGTTAAACATGGCGTACTTTCAGAGGCTATAACTATGATTCGAAAATTAAATCTATTGCATAGGCATCTTTCTGTTACGCGGTCGTGACTTTTGTTTACGAGCTCGATCATTTTGTTTTGCAGTTGAGTTTTAAATTTATAAGTCGATTTAAAAAGTTTAGTAGCAAGGAGTTTTCATACATAGATTAAAATAGGATAGATTTTATACGAGGAAAAATGAGTCCCTACGTCTTAGCATTGAATTCTCAAAAGTCTTTTAAACAATAGCTGAAGATACTTTTCAGCATTATAATTTAACATTGAATTACAATAATTATCTGGTGCACAGTCACGAGCACCAATATGTATACACTTAGCAAAATTCAAAAGCAATTTTCATAGTGAATAACGATTGCAACTTTGAGATAAGACCTATTATGTCTATACTAATATTATAAATGTGAAAGTAACTCTGTCTGTCTATCTGTCTGTCTGTCTGTCTGTCTGTATGTTACGTTTTCACGCCTAAACCGCTGAACCGATCGTCATGAAATTTGGCAGAGATATAGCCTGGGATATGGAGAAGGACATAGGCTACTTTTTTACACGATATAACCGATATCCACGCGGGCGGAGCCGCGGGCAAAGGCTAGTAATAGTATAAGTTTAAACTACTGTCTTATCTTAAAGTTGCAATCGTTATTCACGAGAAAATTGCTTTTGAATTTTGCAAAGTGTATACATATTGGTGCTCGTGACTGTACCTATGTGAGATAATTCATATTAATAAAATAAACAGAAATAAATACTGTGGGTATTTTACTATTATTATACGTTTCTGTCATTTCTCGGGACCCTAGTCCTTTGGAAGGCGTACGAGGGGCCAATGCCAACATTTAGAGGCTCGTTAGACGTTTTTATTCAAATAAGGCATAAATCGACGCTTAAGGTCGACATTTATCAAATCGGAAAGGGATCGTAACCGTATCTCAATAACTGCATTCGATTCGTTTTCAATTTGCGTAAATATGATCATGTCTCTGCGCATCGGTCGCTTCTAAAGTGGTTGCCCATACGCCAGCGTAGAGAGCAAAGGGCGCTGACCACTTTGTTTTCATTTCTTGACTCTCCCTCTTCCCCTAGTTATCTAGCTCCCCACTTTCAGTACATTTGCGCCAACCACAATAGAAATCTACGTTCATCACACAATCGTCTTCTTCAATGTCCTACTCACCGCACTGACTTCATTCACTCTTCTTTCTTCATTCAATCTATCTCAGTGGAATGCGCTCCCCCAGGAAATCAGGATGGTAACCAACCGATTATCCTTTAAGGTTAAAGTTCGCGAGCACATTCGTAAGAAGCTGGCAGTATCATAACAACGGAAATGTTATCCCATTGTTTGTTTAATTAGTTTTAGTATATTCGTGTATTTATATGTATTTATTTGTTCTTATATTTATATATAATTAGGTATATTTATCTTATTTATAGTTATGGTATAGGTATATCTAAGGATATTCCTATATGTATACAATTATTCCTCCAATTTCATAATTGCACCTACCACTGTTTGTCTCTGCTCCACCCAAAGGTTGACTGGTAGAAAATGCCTATGGCATTAAGTCCGCCTCTGTACATTTTTTTTTGTGCTAAAGTATTAAATAAATAAAATAAATGTATTATTGCGTGGTACATGTATAAAAAGCTAAAAAAAGACGACAAAAAAATACCAAGACGGTATTGGGTACATCATACGCTCATTCAGAAGCAACTAATGAAACATGAAGAGACATTTGAGAAGTACTTTTGAATGAAAAAAGAAACATTTAACAAAATGTTCCACATTTTGGTTTCGCATAGGTAGTCGGCACGCACCGGGCGTAGGTCCGGTCTCGTGTACATGCGCTCATACACTGCCAATCTTTACTGCGCACCGGGCGTAGACGCGGCGAGCACCGTGCCCGGTTGCGTGGTGATCCGGCGCTAGCGCCGGCGTCGTGTACATGGCTTCATAGTGTCCCATACACGACTGACGACCGGACGTAGACTCGGTTTGACGCAGGGCTTACCTCCGGCGAAAAATCGTCTCGTGGGCATGAGCGCTAAGTGACCTTTTATTTTAGTGTGTTGTAGTTATTTAATTCAGAAATAAATACCTATAAATAGTTGTACATATAGAATAATTTACTATTGTATAGTTCTCTAATTAACCTTCCTTCATATCTACCATACCAATACCGGTTACCTATAAGTTTCCATTTTGCTAAGACATCCTATTTTGTTTCCTGCCATCCTCATTCAGTCCAAAAAACATAACTTCAGCAAAGAATAATTATGTTTATAAATTGAAACACTTAAGCTGATTAACGTTCTGCTTATTTAGTTTTATCCTCCTGTGCCAACCCTACCAAAATAGGTATCAATTTTGCACGCTCTTTAGAAGCTTTGTCTCCATTCCATTTCTTTACTCATGTGACTTCAGTGTTTTCCGGTTATCTATTCTTTTAATGTGGATTTCGTTGTCCACAGGCCAGCTTGTAACAATACCTTTGGGAAGGGATTAGCTTTTTAGCCGGGTAAGATTTAGATAAATAACATCGGTAATAGGTTTTCAGTAAGAGTAAACACAAGCACAGAAACTCGTTGACTATGTTAATAGGGCTGTAACAAGTAACGTACTATAGGTAAAAAAGTGAGTGTAAAACAATTTCTGAATACGGAGCCATGTTTTGAACGCAATAATTCTTAACACTGCCAGGCCACGACTTATAGAAACGTAATTTTCTTGCAGTCAGTTAAAAAGTGGAAACAAAGTCTTCTACTAGGTACTTACTAAATAAGTTATAGGTACTAATAATATATTGCCTCTAACATGCTACATCCATAATATTCAAACTACACACACATAAGCTAAGGATATGAAAACTAAAGAAAACAGCGAATCGTGCCCTCAATAATACTGCCTCCATAAAATATTAACGATGGCCAGAAATCAAGGCTCGTTCCTAACCTGACATGATCGTAAAAACTGTGTTAAGGTTCCGTATACATTACTAGGCTTTACATGTAAAAAGGTTTTTTGTGTACTTGTAGCAGTGCTGTGTATGGTACAATATTATGACCAAAAAGAAAAACGCTGTCAAAAAAGATTGAAATTAAATGGTCATATGGTATCGAATAGAATATATTTTGTTTTAAAAACATGAGTATACATCAAATAATATGTGCGAGGTCTTAAAATAACAGGTAGATCTGCATGTTTTGCCATTTATGGCGTACAAAACAACATATTTTTGGTTTAGAATAAACCATAAAAAAAATTAGTCTATACAACAAACTAGGAGATTGATAACTTAATCCTAATGTTAATTAAAAAGGAGAAGAAGCCATTTGAGGGTCAAATTGGGAAAATGTCGTAATTTGGGAATCCATTTAATTAATTGCGGTCATTTAAAAATTCCGATATGCTATAATAGCAATGTATTTTAAACAGAGCAGTAGGCATTTGTCTAATAGGTTTTGGGATATTATTATAGATGATTGGTGCTAAACAAAAAATACTTTTTCGCATCAATGCCGTGGCTGATCTTGGTACGCATAATTTATTATTATCCCGTCGATTACGAATAGAAACGTCCGATAGTTTCTTGAATAGTTTAGGATTGGTTTGTATAAAATTAGCCATTTCATAAATAAATAAGGAAGGCAGACTTAAAATGTTATATTTAATAAAATACTGTTTGCAACTATCAGTTATTTTCAATCCAAACATAGCCCTAATACACCTTTTTTGTGACTTAAAAATGATTTCTTTATTAGTAGAGTTTCCCCAAAATATAACTCCAAACCTCAATATGGAGCCGACAATTCCATGGTAGGCAGTTATAAGCGCATTGGCACTTAGAATAGGTTTTAGTTTGTAGAGAGCATAGGCAGAAGAACATATTTGTATCTGGCCGAGTTTTAAACAGTTAGGTAATCTGGATGTCCAATTTAACAGAGTTTTATTTGTAAATTTTTTCATTGGAAACCTAATTATGAACCTGAATATTATTTGACAGGAGATGGTGGCTGAAAACTCGAAGTTTATTATCCGTCGAAAACTAGTCGGTGCGAACGTCAGCAGTCGTTTTAATGGCTTACAAAACAAACATTTCATACAGTTGTTTGATAAAGAAAGACACATACACATAAATCAGTAAGAAAGATATAAAACCAGAACACTATCTTGAATTCATTGCCACAGTAAATCAACGTTGCTTCTGCTACAAAAACGATACAAGTCAAGAATACTGCACTGCAACGCAATATATCTCTCTTCGGTACAGTGTTGGATAGATCGCCTCACATTGACCTCTGCCGAATAAATCTTGCTTTCCGATGGTTTGTCGCAGATAGTTGCAAGAGATACAAAATGTATGGGATATTGTGTTAAGTGAAGTGAACGAGATTGAAGAATTGTTTATTTGATTTGATTGAGGAAAATGTGGAAGAAATACTTATAGACAGGGTTGGGCAGTATTTGAATTACTTCCTAAAAATGTAATTTGTAATTGGTATTTCAAATACCTACCTGACGCTGAGGTATTTTGTAGTTAGTATTTTTTTTTTTCAAAACGTTGCCCCACACTAGGAATTTCTCCTGTATTTTGGGTATTTGTGGGTGCGACTCACATGCACAAACAGCCAGACCCGGAACAACTACTTGTAGGTACTACAAATATTTGTTCCGTGCGGGAATCGAACCCGCGAGACGCAGTGCAGCAGTCAATCGCTTAACCACTGCGCCAACCGTGTCGTCGAAGTTAGTCTTTCAAATACTTGTGCCTTCAAAATACTTTTAAAATAAATACATTTAGCGATTTTATTAATGAAAATGAGAAATAAGCTGACGTATACATGAACTAAAAACAGGGCTGTATACCTAGTACTTTTACCATATTTCAAAATTACTTAGGCAATATGGTACTTGATACCCCTTGGTAAGACTGGTTGTCAGACTTACGGGCTTCGACGACCCGTAACTATCACTCCACGAATGCGACAAATATAAAAATTGTACATAGGGTGACACATGACCTTCATTTTTTTCTTATTTCTTCTGATCAATGGAATTCGCAATTGAAATTATATGAAAATGTACCTAATTAGTGGTAGCGTTATAATCAAGGACCCAAACCCTATCAGCCTTAACCCCTTTTACCCCCCAACTACTGTCAAACGATACTAGATCCAACCCAAAACTATTACGAGTTTGTGAAAACCATTTTTCGATTCAGGGATCCGTTTGTGTAATATTAAGAGGGTTGCCACCGGTCCACTAGCACCACTCTTTTTAAAACATATTATCTCGTGACTGAGAAGGAATTATGAAAAACGGCTCAATCAACATCTCGGTAACTGTGTTTACCACACTTACCGAGTTGTGAGTTATTGTACTGTTGAGTTGAGTTACTGATCTAGTTGATTGAGTCGTTTTTGCTAATTCCTTCTCAATCACGATATAATATCTTTTTTAATATGTTTTTTGAGATAATATGTTTTTCTTCCAACCCTCTTAAGCTTAGAAGTGCTCATTTTTGTTAGAGTCAAGCCCCTGCCAGCTAAATGGTCGTTCTTGGATATGTGAAAAAATTCACGGCAGTAAAAGGAACACTATCACAGCTAAGTAAGCTTGACAAGATAACAAGTAATTTTCAATCAACTTACATTTGCAGTTCGAATGTATGGGGAACATGTACCACAAAGTTTGTTCTTGGGATAAATTCATCTCAACTACGGAACACTTCATTTTGCCTGGTCCGAAACGCACTTGGCCTGTTTTTTTCTTATTTCTTCTGGTCAAAGTCATTTGCAATTGAAATTATATGAAAGTGTACCTTATTGTAAGATTTAAATAGACAGATGACCTATGTACTAATAAGATCTTGCTACTTGCATTTTTTCTTATAAGGTTTCTGAAAGCCTTATGAAGTATCTGATCAGTTAATCTATACCTACTAATATTAAAAATGCGAAAGTGACTCTGTCTGTTACTTTTTCACGCCTATTCCAAAGAATCTATCGTTATATTTATAGGTAGTCTGAGACCTGGAGAAGAAAATAGGTTTCTTCTCATCCTGAATATTTGTATTAAAAAAAAATGAAATACAAAATACACGCAGACAAATTCGCGAGCAATAGCTAGTCTGCTATATAATGTGTAACTGAATGAATGCACATCATTTATGAAAGAAGTTTGTTCATCAGAATCGTTTACTGAATCCATAACCCATTGATGATCCAACCATTGCTGTCATTTTTTATATACATTTTTTTTAAATCGAATATAAATAAAACTACGTAAATTACAGTAACAGTTCCAGTGTACAGTCAAAACAAACCAAAATGGATGAATACTTACTACGCTGACCCTTATAAGTGTGCGATTTGTAACGTGACCACAATTTTCTCCTTCAATCAATATAACAAATTTAATAAATAAACAATAATTTATACATAATGATGAAAATTCAGTGTATGTATTATGATTATATAACATAGTATTCTAATTGGGGTGTTTGGACGTGTGCGTTAAAAGCTCCTACAAACAGGCGCGATACAGATGCCTTTGTGTCGCGTCACGTGTCGCGCCTGTTTGTAGGTGCCTTAATTCACGGCTTTTTGTCGGCCAGCAAAAAGCCGTGAATTAAGGCACTCATGTCAGCTGGTAGTTGGATGACCAAATTAACAACAGCTAATCAAGTCGAGTTCGATTGGACAAAGTTTGATAGTAGAAAAAGGGCTAAAAAGGCTACATTTTCCTTTCATTCAAACAAGCGTATTTATCCATTAAGTGAGTGTTCTGACATTGGCACATCCGCAGAAACAGAACGCTGCTGGCGCTCTGCCTACTAACACATTCGTTACATTTCTCCCGGTTTCCTTAGCTAGATAAATTTTCTTTTTCTTTTGTAAGGATAATCAAAATATTTACATAGAGTTACATCGCGCGTATTCCTCTTGGGGTTTGGCAGAACATACAAAATTGCGTGGGTTTATGATATGAAGTTACGGCTGCTTTACTTCATTTAAAATTCAGGCATCGTTTCATACTAACATTCTCGTTCAGTTAACTGTATTGTAGGTCCAGTAATTTTATAAATGCGCTGAGGTAGGGCTACCTTAGCGCATCCCCCATTTAATAACAATGGCTTTACATAATTATAATCATTAGAATCAGAAATACAACTCCCTTATGTTTGAATTAGCCTCAAATGTCATGATTTCATGAAATAGTCATTCAATAGGTTACTATTATGATGATTTTTATTATTAAAATTCTATAAATAAATATTTGATATGGCCACGAATCATATTTAGATCAACATAAAACTTAATACTGACCTAAAATTTTAATAAAAACTTAATAAAATTTGAATTTCGCTGGCTACTTTGACGCTTTTTCGCCTAAGTGACAGAGCCCTGTCACTCCAGGACAGCTGACTTAATGCCTGCCTAAAGTTATGATAACCTCTACCTTTAGGGCACATCCAACTTAGACATGTTTATGTCCTAGTGTAAGGGTTATTTCATACTACCCATATAGTTACTCCTACAAGTAGTTAAGAAGCTTGACAAGAAACTTGAAATCGTTAATTAGCACTATAAAGTCTGCTAGAAGTACTTAGTTAAATGTAGTTACCATGTAGGTAGGTAAACTAGTTCTTTGGACGCACTTTTCCAGCTACTAATTTGCCATGATTAATCTGAGGTTTAAGTGGCTTCGCGTTAACGCCTTAAGGCGAAACCGTCCACGTAGCCCGCGAAGATAAGAACTTCGCGGGCTACCTTAGCGCTAACCCCTTAAATTTAGTTGGCACTTTCCAAAGCTTCGTTTAGCATGTTAGAGCTAAAGTTAATACACAACAGCAGTAATATATTAGCAGGCAGCTATTGCAGCTAATAATGGCGGAAACAGCGCAGCGACGTAGCTTCCGGCTTCCGAGACCCAGTTCGAATGGAAGACGAATTGTTGGCTACAATTTATTGGTTATGTTAGATTAACGTTCACCGACAGAAACCAATGAATTTAATAGGATGATGACGAGGATAGGATGGCTGACAGGCTGATTCATGGATCTTTGACAGTCGTTACGGGTCGTCAGAAGCCCGAAAGTCTGAGAACCAGTCTTACCAGGAGGTATCGTATTACCCAGTAACTGGGTTGTGGAGGTCAGATAGGCAGTCGCTCCATGTAAAATACTGGTATTTAGCTGAATCCAGTTAGAACCTGACGGAAAAGGCTAGGTACATGATGATGATGATAACAAAGATGTCTGATAAATCAATTTTTCCAGCTTAAAATAATAAAAGCAATCAATAGCTTTTGTGTAATAAAACGGAGAGCACCCACAACATAATAATTTTATTTTATCGGACATTTTACCGTTAGCAAGTCGTAAATACAATTTGAATTTTTATTGGCCAATGGATTATGAACGTCAGCGTCATAGTAAAACTGTTTCATGTTAGACAAATATTGCAAGAGGTGTTTAAATATGAAGAAGGAAGACTTTATCTTGGAATAAAAATCAAACGTACTATTACGTATGTCACTGCAGGAATCCAGCAGAATATCAGCGACAGGTATAACTGCCTGACACATGCTGAGCTGGACTCCCATTTGGTGCAATCTTGAGACGCACACCGCACCTTGTATAATTGATTGAATTATGTCTTGGTGTCACTCTGTTTCTTTAAGTATGTTTTCTTTTTGTTTGTGTATTGCACCTTGTTTTTATATAATATTAATGTAATTTGTTATCATTTTATTGTGCTTTTGTGTGTTGTGTCTTTTGTGTGCACTGAATAAATGTCTTCTCTATCTATCTAAAGGATAAAATCAAAAATAAAATTATCCGGCAAAAAACCGGAGCTACCGACATACATAGCTTGCAAAGTAAGTAAGCTGAAGTGGCAGTGGGCTGGCCATAATTGTCGAAGGACCGATGGCCGATGGCGCAGACAATTTTTTTTAATATATTTTTTTTTAAACACATCTGGACTTACGGCATTCAACTGTGGGGCTCCGCATATAACTCCAATATAAACATGATACAGAGATCTCAGAACAGCATCTTAAAACAGATATCAAATGCACAGCGCCCAACTATTCTAAAATACTTACCTGTGCTTACCTAAGTAATCAGAAAATCCCTCAGTAAGCGCCCCCAAGGCGTTGACGATGATGGATGGTTTAAGTAAAACTCCGAAGAATCCTCGTTCCAACGCTCATTAGAATTTATCATTTCGACATTTGGCTACCGTAACATACATCAGATGTTTTAAGGAGAAATAAATTACGGTAACCTTTTCGCAGCCGGTCATTAACCTTAAAGGTCGATGACCGCTCTTGCAAGTTTACTTGGGTTAGTGTCCTAATCATCACAATTGGTTTGAAGAATGGTGAACGTAGCAATTGGTTATGAAGCTGTATATCCTTTTGATAATCCCTGAATCGCGTTTTGTGTTACCCTACAGAATCTTATTCTGCTATTATGTAGGTACTTCAATCTATACATCTAAAGAAATAAATAAAATTGCAGTGTCTGTTTGTAATGACAAACTAACAACTTTTTACTAAATGCATATGAAAGATACGGTACTTATAACAAAAAAACACTTTATAATTTTTTTCGCTGTTTGTGTTTGTCTGTCTATCTGTCTGTTTGTTCCCGCTAATCTCCGAAACGGCTTGTCCGATTTTGACGGGGCTTTTACTGGCAGATAGCTCATGTTATAAGGAGTAACTTAAGCTATGCGGGCGAAGCCGCAGGCAGCAGCATGTTGCCAAAAAAATGATTCATTGACCAAACGTAGTGATTTCAAAGGGCTGTTGTTTAGGTCATGGTTATGAATTCTTAGTTGGTCAAAAGGATTTCTCATGGAACGTGGATGCATTTACACACATAAGTGTACTTAAAAACAGCCAGACCCGGTACCAGTATTTTCAACATATAAATGTTTGTTTAGTGTGGGAACTACACGTAAGGACGCCGCATGATCGAATCGCTTAGTAACAGCGCCAACCGTGCACTCACTTTTAAAACTGTAAAAAAGAAAGACACTCACAGGAAATACAAAAGTAAAAAAAGGAGCATTTAAAACTAACAAAAATGACATTATTTGTTCGAATAAACAAAACAATAAAAAATAAAGACCTGTGTGCGCGACGCCAAAAATACCAAAAATACCGAGGCGCTATTCTGATATGGCACGCTGTAGATGCACCCTCAACCAACATCGGTTACTTATACCTCTAATCAGACAGACATCTAAATCTCTGTTCATGTCCAAAGATGTCACAACAAATCGTATCTATACGTAATCCAATTGAACGAAGAATCTTGAGTAAATTCAATTACCTACTAACTAATGCAATACTGCTTGTAAATAAACGGAGCATTTAATATGATTACGCAGGTAGCGTAAACAATCTGAATGTCAGGCTGTGTAAACAAAGACTTGCTGTTTTTGTTTATCCGTGAGAGTAAAATATGGCTGATTTATGTGTTTAATATTCCTACTGCCACATTAGTCTAGTTAGTGGTAGCAAACGCTACTGCTGGGTCCCGGGTTCGATTCCCATGTCGAGCTAAGTGTTATTAGGTATTCCTATCAGGAATTTTTCAGTAGCAGCCTGGAGTCTAGAGTCTGGATTTGAATTCGGTTGATGGCAATAGGCTTGCCCCCATGTGATATGGACATGGGACTTAAACATAACTTGGTCCGTGTGGTGTTGGCGTAAGGGACTGACTAGAGAATGGGCAGCAGCGTTGTCTATGCATTTTTAACACCATAAGCCGGGTCAGCCGGATTGTCCGAAAGGGGTACCACTGCCCCGGTACATAAAGGGCCAAGGAAGGAACACGAGTCTGACACTCCCTTCCGCTCCACCCAGAGCGGGAGGGGTAATTCGATGATTTCCCATCCTCGAAAAAAAAAAAAGCGTTCTCTATGCATTTTTAACACCATACTGTGATCGCCAAACTGCCTGCCAAGCGTGGCGACTATGGCACCCCCCCCCCCCCAAATAACAAGCACCAACATGACCTTGTGAAGGCCGCAGGAATTCGCTGGATGCGGGAAGCACAGAAGCGGTCGAAGTGGCGGTGCTTGGGGGAGGCCTATGTCCAGCAGTGGTCGTCTTTCGGCTGAAATGATGATGAAATGTAACTGATCTTACCCTTCGAGGAATTACAGGTGTGATGTAATAATGCTATTTATATTTATTATATCAAAGGGCATTAGGTGTGTCTTTTGAGGTTATAATACACTGGCACCACTTCTAACCAAGAACCACCCGTCACCACCGTCGTAACCGTCTCCCTTTAAAGCAAGAGACGCTCGTTCCATCGTGGCTACTGTAGCCGGCAAGGTGGATGGCCAAATAATATGCCACTGGATGGCGGCACACAAACCGTCATTCAGATGTGAGGTAAAAACAAGCCGGGCGGCGGGGTGGTTTGTTTTAGTTTGGTTATTATTATTTTATTATATTAAGTAACACACACATGTACATGTTATACATTTATGGATCTCTGGTCTGAAAATAAAGATTACATTATTATTATTATAACATCCCTCTCTTTTTGTACGCCGGGGATGACCAAGCTATAGTTCGATATAACTTAGACCACACGTCACCGGTGGCATGGTGCCATACTGTCTACGACTTTTACTTTTGTAACGTTTGGGTGAAATAATATTCAAGTTGTTTGTCATCCCATGAATGAGGACAATAGGTTACTCCAGTCTGTTTGTAGGCCATGACACACTTGATAACTTTGCCAAAATAGTGCTGTAACTTAACCTACCCTAACATTACACCATACTTTTTCTCGATATTCGGCTGATTTGTTCTTTTATTATAAACAAAAGATAGATCTTTTGGAAGATGGAATATCCATACTAATATTATAACTGTGAAAGTAACTCTGTCTATCTGTCTGTCTGTATGTTATGTTTCCACGCTTAAACCGCTGAACCGGTCATCATGAAATTTGGCAGAGATATAGCCTGGGATATGGAGAAGGACATAGGCTACTTTTTTACGCGATAAACGACATCTAGACGGGCGGAGGCGCGGGCAAAAGCTAGTCATAAATAAATAAACATTATTTTTTAATTATTTTCCACTTTTGTTTTGCTGGAAAAAGTGAACAGTTAACTTCGACAAGAATTAATTTCATTGTCTACAACCTTTGCTCGGCACATTGCACATTGATACGGATGGTAAGGAACATTGTTAAAAAACACAAATTGGAAACAATTAAATTAATTTTTGTCGACGATACATCTTTTTGAGGTTGGCTGTCGTTATCTGTGCTTAGATTGAAACTTTATATAAATGTGGCAAATAATATTCATAAGATTAGTTAGAAAAAAAAAAAAATGTTTTTCGAAGAATCATAAGAAGAATTCCTTTTGCGGATCTATGTATTTATCTAATACACTCCAGTAACCAAAAGGACCAAGGAAACTCAGCAAAGTACAAGGAAAAGTATTATTTAATTTAATTACAAGATTTCTGAAGAGTTTCGGCAGTATTGTTTTAATTATCTTAAGACAGAATATTTGAATTTTATGCCGTCACCACGGAGTTTTAACAACGTCCCGCTTCAGGAGTTTACTCCTTCTAGTAAGGGGAATCAACTTTTAAGTGGTTTGAAGTTTCTATCTTTGTGTTTCATGGGATGGATAGGACTCTATGTGGATTGAATGTGTATTTTATTAATTGCTGGTTTTACAGTAACAATGCTTTAATTTTAAATCGTAAAGACGAGGCGTTTATAGTAGACAGTTATACAAGGGATGAAAGGGATATATTTAGGCACGAGATGGTTTGGCGCACGAGCGTAGCGAGGTCGCATATAGTTCGAGTGCCTAATTAGGTTCTTTCACCCGAGATAAACACTGCTTTTCATTTCGAGTATGAGGAAAGTAAATAAAAACCTGATTAGATAAATAAATACATCTGAATCTGATCAACTCATTTTATACATATCTAAAATAAAATAAAATAAATAATTATTTATTTATTTATTTAATACTTCAAGCACAGAAATGTACAGAGGCGGACTTAATGCCATAGGCATTTTCTACCAGTCAACCTTTGGGTGATGCAGAGACAAACAGTGGTAGGTGCAATTACGAAAAATCTTGGAATAAACTATAAAGATACTTACAAACTATAAATATAATATACATATATACCAAATTTCCAATTTCTATATAAATACAAGCACAAGTAAACATACATAAATACACGAATATACTTAAACAAATAAGACAAACAATGGGAAAACATTAACGTTGTGATGATACTGCCAGCTTCTTACGAATGTGCTCGCGAACTTTCACTTTAAATGATAATCAGCACTTGACAAAAAAACTGAAGATCGAATTGCCGCTTTCGCGCCTTTTTTATTTAATTATTTATTTAAATATTTATGTACACACAGTTAAATATACAGTTAAGTCAGTTTTATGTTTCTTTTCCTGTTTCATTCTACCAGCCAGTATTTTTTGATGATGGTAAATAATATATCGCACAGTTTTAGAATTATAGAGACCTTATTTGAAATCATCAATCACATCATCAGTTAATGACATCATCAATTAATTCACAATATTATAGTGACCTCATTGGTGATGTTCTTTAGTAAGGTTGAAATCTTAAAATTTCAAATATAGGTCACTATAATATTATTATAGTGACCTAATTTGGTGATGTTTTTCAACTTCTGAAGAAATTAGGTCTCTATAATTCTAAAGGTGCGATATTAAGTCATAGATTAAAAGTTGTTTAGGATGTTAGTAATACAGCCCTGCAAGATTGTTTGTTTACCAATAACCCTGACTATGTTTACAACATTTGTGGTATTGAATACGAAAAGCAACAATACGTCTAAAAGATTTACCAAGAACATTGAATAAATAAATAAATAGTGTCGGGTTGCGGACTTTTTCTAAACCCGGGTGACCCAGTTCGTATCTCATAAGTTGGACAAAAACTGTGGACGCACTTAATTTGTCTTTCATTGCCGCGTAACAGACAAATAGAGTGAAATAACATTAGTAGGGATAAGAGAGAAAAACTGAGACGGTTTTTATTAGCTTTTTAATTAACAGCACTAGTTTTTGAGTGAGAAATGTTTATGTTTATTGTTATGATTTCACTCGCTTGTAAAGGAGATTTAAAGGTAAGTTTTGGACTTTCATTCATAGCTAGCTGCTGTCTGCGGCTGCGCTTGCGTGGCTTTTTGAAAATAACAGTAGCCTAAGTTTACACCTGTCTGTGAAAGTCCCGTCAAAATCGGTCCAGCCGTTTCGCATTTTTTTTTGTTTTTTAGTAATAAGCATATATATATTATATTTTGACATTGCAAACAAACACTTAAATTTTATTTATTTGTATACACAACCGTGCATTGATTTTTTTCATAATAGAATTTATTACTAAGGAACGGAACGTTTAAAATAATCCTTTATCCACATAATAGGACGGGAAAAGGAAAATATTTGAATCTCATCTCAAAATCTTTATTTTTTTCTTTTCTTTCTTTTTAAAAGCCGTCGTTAAAAGCCGACTTTGTAATGTTATTGGCGCAGTGAGATAAAACTTGGGTTTACGCAAATACCAATTGTTTTAAGCTAAAAAAAATTACATTTCTCAAGAGTCTACAAAACAGCAAACCCTTTCTAACAACAAACAACAAGGATAATTAAATATGAATAATCTCAAACCAAAGACTTACCGAATTAATTATTAACCGAAGCATTCTTAATCAAAGAGACCGCCTCTTACCGGAGGTTAGATAAAGTTGAACGTCTAAGCAGGTTTACAGGAGTTCTGCAGTAAATCCCGCCGGTGGCTTGTTTGTTTACTTACAGGCAGACTCGGTAATTTGACCTACATCTAGGGAATGTTAATCAGAATCGCTTAATTGATCGAAACTCCAGGAATTATAATACCCCATTATAATTCCTGGAGTTTCAATCAATCTCAAGTAATTGCGTAAGACACAGTAGCAATGGCTTTCATTTTGACAATTCAACAACATTCATTGCGTTATTTACGTTGTTGAGCAGATTTTTTTTGAACATATGAAGCAATGGATTAGCTATATCCTTCAAAATCTCAATTACGGTGCAGCTTGTAACTAATTTCTGCAACGAATAAATAGGATTTGTAGGAAAATCTCAAACAAACGGAGCAAAAGGAGTCTGTAAGGCGTCCAGTAGTTTCTACCTACACCCATAGCAAGACGGCGTGAGTTTACCTATGTACCTATTTCTCCATTCAGTTACCTGCTGTAACACAGATGTAACTCTGGACATAATTAAGAAAATCATATTAATGTCCGTAGTTATTCTTAGGCATCCCACGAATTTAGGACACTTCTCAACAATTAAATAAATTATTTTCTAAGGACAGTAAGTACAATATAAGGTGACTTTAACGTTGTTTCTAAATCTGGCGCGTTTTAAACTTCTCAAGGACGAAATGTCAGTGGATGTTTTTATTTCATAACAAATGACTTCAATGTCAGTAATGTTTCTAACCTCGAACCCCTGTGATACCACTTTGTTTATTAATGTGGAATCTAAATACGCATTGCCATAAAATAAACATTTAACGATTGTTTTTCGTAAACATGCAAAGGTTTTCAGCACACATAATCTCAGTCTTCTTTTAACACATGGAAAGAGAGAGTCTTTGCCAAAGAAACATTATACTCTTGGCTTTAAAAAAACAATTGGACCACTGCGGTATCCGTAGCCAAACTACAGTCTGACCCAAATAAAAAAAGAAAACAATAAAACCTCTTTCCAAATTCAGCATACAAGTGTTCCATATTCAAATGAAGTTTAGTTTTTAATGTAATCAGCCAGGGCTGCGTTAAACTCGTTTAGTTTGTACCCGGTTTCAATTTGTAAAAGTTGTATGCAGCATTTATTATGCAGATAGATTCAGTTGCGCCTAGTTATTCTTTTATTAAACTTTGCTTATACTGCAAAGTCAAAGTCAAAAGTCAAAGTCAAAGTCAAATCATTTATTTCAAATAGGCACGAAGATGCACTTTTGAACGTCAACAATTACATGAATAGTTAATTGATTCTGCAGTAATAAAACCGGCTTTACACAAATACACAGTGAAGCTTTCATCTTTATGCTTAGGTATAGTTTACTATTTATAGAAATATTTATTTAATGTGCCGGAAAAATAATCCTTGTTTACCTTTTCTCAGAAGATTTAAACGGAACGATTTTTATTGCTGGTTATCTAAAGTATTTTCTACTTACTGTTCCTGTGAATCCTTTATAGAGGTCGTTGTCATAAGTAAGTAACGCGAAAGGTTGAGTTTATTGTCTGCACGAGTATTGTCGGTCTTTCTACGTTTGATCACGAAATATTACGTTTCATTTTCAACCGTAAAACAGATGCCGGTTTCTGCGAGGTTAGATTTTATATTTAGTTTTTATTGTGTTATAAATTCGTACATTTTTAGAACAATGCTATAATAAACACCCAACTGTAATTAAAAAATATATACTTCCTGTTATGTAACCAAACTAATACATTACTTGTATTTTCATTCATAATCCACTGAAATGATAAAACAACCCGTCTTAACCAGAAACAACCCGCTCTATACAACCAACCACAACAAAATTGCCACCTTGAAAAATTCAAAAACGTCACTACCACCTAAACAAAAATTAAAAAAAATAACAAATGACAGTTGGTGATGATTCTAAATTCGAAATGAACTCACCGACGAGAGCCGCGAGTACCGCAAGCGTGGCGGTGGCGAGCGCGGCCGTGGCGGGCGCGGCGCGGGTCATGACTGCCGGAGATACGCCGGGAGTTAGTGTTGCTAGATACTAGCGGGAAAGTGCGTCAATTTTCCCTATGAGAAAATTGTACCAATTTGTTACGGGAATGATTTTATGACGCGTGAACTTAGCTATCTGTTATCTTGCTTTAGGTAGACATAGGTTATCTATGATGCAGTCTTATGCTGATTGTGTGAAGACGTAAAGTTTTAATGAGTGTTGTAATTAAGTATACCTAAGTACAATTTCTTTTAATACATTTTCCTGTTCTGGCCGCAATTGCATAATCGTATTCTACGCCGCTAATGTTACGATGCTACGAGTTACGAAGTTTTTGGCTGAGCCTGCCTACTTAAGGCATTCCTACAAACAGGCGCGACACGCGACGCGACACAAAGAGACCGCTTGTCGCGCGGCACGCGGTGTCTTGAACCCTTATAGTTCCGCCATGTCCATCTGTCCGCAGCTTAGCTCAGAGACTTTTAATACTAGAAAGCTGAAATTTAACATGGGTGTACTGTACCTATACATATTAATCACGTCGACAAATTGGTAAAATAAAATCTTGAAAAATATTTTTTTGGTACCTCCCGTACATTTAATGTTTGGATGATTTTTTTTTTCTCGTCTAACCCATGGTGTGGAATCGTCGGATAGGCAGTTTAAAAATATTGCGAGTTTGTGAAAACCATTTCGAGCCAAGTGTCCCCCCCCTACCAGCAGATATGTGAAAAAAATCACAGCAGTAGTATATATAACGAAGCTAAAAGAAAAACTATCACAGATAAATTGGTTCTACAAGTTACTGTGCAATAGTCTATCAATTTACATTTGCAGTTGATATGGGAGGACATGTGTATACATGTCCTCCCATATCAACTGTTAAATTCTTTTCTGTTCAATTGTTAACCAGTATTGGTTAACAATTTAGCCACTTAACATTTCAAGTATTTCATAAAAAAAATCCCATGATAGACTCTAGTTTACGATTTTTTTTTTGTATTACACCTTTACATTAAACCCGCACAAAGTCTACGTTCCGCTGTATCTGGCAACTCCGGTAGCGCCGCACGCTCGCCGCACGCGGCCGCAGCACGCCCCGCCCCGCGCCCCCGAATGCGGCACTGCGCTCTGTGACGACTCCACGCTTGCACTGCTTCCATTGTTACACGGTATGCGAGAGGAACTTGTTACTGAAGATTGTAAACATGGGGTACAAGAAGTTCCGAGTTGAGCTATACGATTACTGACAAATGTGGGCACTGACTGGACGGTTCCACTCAAAATTGTGGTTCTTTCCTCAAAAGACCATTTTAGATACTAATTTACATTGTCCTCACATGATCTGACCAAGATTGGCTGAACTTTAACCCTTAGTATTCGTTAGTTACGAGACCCAATTGCTTTTTAATTGTTTCTGTAATTACGGCATATGAGAGGTTAAAAGAGACTGTGACCTCTGCGTTAGGCCTTTTTTGGGTGGGAAATTATCAAATAGCTTCTCCCGCTCTGGGCGGAGCGGGAGAAGCGGACGTCCGCGCGGTTCCACACAAAAGTGCTCCGTCGTCGCGGGGATAAGCGCGGGCGTCCGTCGCGAGGCGCGTGCGGGGCCCGGCAGCGCCAGCTTACTCGCTGTCGTTATTTTTTTGTTAGTCGTCGTTTTGCTGTTGATAATAATGTAACTTCAATAACTAACCCAAGGCATCTTAGAAGACGATCGATGTAGCTTCGTAGGTCTTTCTCCAGATATTAAATATGCACCTAAACCTATAGTTGCTTGCTCTCAGTCATTCTCCTCAAATCAAAACACCCCACATTTACTAACAATAAGTGACAATGGACCCACGCTCACCAGTGTGTGATACAACCACATTCATCTCACGCCAGCACCTAGTTACCACTCACTGCTTGTCACCTTACGACTGTTAGCGATATGGTTTATGATTAATATTATGGATATTAGTGTTAATATTCGTGCTGATATAAGTACCTATACTCCATTTACATTAGACAAATAACTGTTCTCACCCTTTCGTTATTTCGATGTAAACGTTTACTAAACTCCGCTATTTCACGATAAATACAAAGCACTGTAATCTATTTACCATTTACATAAAAAAATAACTCTAAAGTGCAGTAATTTCAACAACATTACACAATAACTGTCGTTATTTAGCCTATAACTGTCTAATGCTATAATGGAGTATAGTGTGTACGGTATATTCAATGTAAATAATGCCAGTATGTATGTTTCTAATAATCTGTTGGCACATATGGGATATTTCTTTTGAAAGGAGAGGCATTACTCGTATTTATGCAGTTTATATCGGGGAAGGTAGGGAAAATTTAAGTCTCTTATTTATTTGGTACACTACAGGGGGGGTTTGTGGCTAAGTAATTACAAACGAATGGGTCGATCGATCAGGTTAAGCTATGCTTGCCTCTGTTAGTCCGTGGATGGGTGACCATCTTTACTTATCAAAACCCCTCCGTGCCTCGGAAAGCACGTTAAGCCGTTGGTCCCGGTTGTCATTCGTGGATCTTTGACAGTCGTTACGGGTCGTCAGAAGCCCGAAAGTCTGACAACTAGTCTTACCAAGGGGTATCGTATTACCCAGTAACTGGGTTGTGGAGGTCAGATAGGCAGCTCCATGTAAAATGCTGGTATTCAGTTGCGTCCGGTTAGACTGGAAGCTGACCACAACATAGTTGGGGAAAGGCAAGGCAGACGATGATTTATTTGGTACAACAACTGCAGGAGGTACACTGTAGAAAATAATAATGAAATTGAGTGCTGTTATGGATACCTATTACAGGAACACACAGTATTCACCAAATTTTGACATGTTGACTGTCCAAGCAAAATTTACTACGTACCACGAGACGTTCGGATATTTTTTATCCTTTTTTTTTGGTATTTTAATTTCCTTGTATCCTTGTCTATACATCTGCCAAAAATATTTTTTCTAGTTCAAACGTCCAACTCACAATAGCCAATGTAATTTGTATTATTATTATATTATTATTATATATTTTTATTTTATGCACGAAAGTCATGGCTGAGTCGGAAATGCATTACATATAATGCACGGACAGTCAACGTTTATACAAAACAAAGTCGGGTTATTTACACCATTTATAATTCAAGAACGGCTGGACCGATTTTTATGATCTTGAATTTGTTGGATTTGTCTCCGCCCCGAATAGCAGAATAACTATTAAAAAATGCGAAAAATTCACGAAAAACGAAATTAAGTAGAAAATTCACTTTCTCACACATGTTGTACAGAACGGCTTTTTAGATGATATCTCGAATACGGAATGGGGAACGGGGGAACAAGAAATTTGACGAGGACGACGTCGCGGGCAGAAGCTAGTAAATTAATAAATTGGAACAGTATTTTAGTTCTTTATATCGGAATCGGTCGCATAAAAAGACAAATGAACATTGTATGATTCAAGATAATGTAACAAGTGCGTGTTCAACAATGAAGGGTTCAAGAAAACTTAACATTGTAGTGACAAACATGTTGTCCCATACAAAATGTAGGAGCACAAGTTTTTCAACTGTAAATTTAAGTTGGTCGTCTATTACTTGGTAACGTGTAAAACCTACTTAGCCGTGATAGTTTTTCTTTTAACTTCACGTAAAGAAAGATACTATAAAAAGAAAAACAAGATTTTAATTGATCTTTTTTTCGGCGTGATTAATATGTATACGTACAGTACACCCATGTCAAAGTACAGCTTTCTAGTACTCAGGGTCTCTGAGCTAAGCTGCGGACAGACAGACAGACAGACATAGCGAAACTATAAGCGTTCCTTGTTGACTACGGAACCCTAATAATAGAGCGTTTCGGCATTTTGGCTGTAATGTTAGTATACAACACTAATATAACGTGTCCATTACACAGTCATTCAATATTGCACTATAGGTAATAAAACTATGTGATAATAGTCAATATTCGTGTTAATCTCTCTAATTAATCTTGATGCGCTTTGTGATTGGAGGTTCCATTGTTTGATCTCGTACTAATTGATTTCACAATCTCTTGATTCATATCCGACAGGTTGTTATGTCTTCTCAGAAAGAAAGAAAGATAATTAGTAGGAACATAAGAATCTTTGGGTCAATAAAACGTAATACGTAGCAGTTCGTAGACGGTCTACGAAAGCGGTCTACGCGATACGTAGACTCGTAGCACGCTATCTTTTGATCATTATTTTATTTATTTATTTAAATTTCTGCGCACAATAAGGCGGACTTAATGCCTGCCTTAATGCCTACCATTCAACTAAGGGTGGTGAAGAAATAATAATAATAATAAAACTATTAAAAAGATCATAAATCAAGTACATTAATAGGTTATAAACTTATAATACCTACTTTTTTATATATATACCTATATATTTATACATATAAAAACTCAAGGGAAAGAGATAATTGAGATGACTCTA
Organism: Dryobota labecula; assembly: GCA_947523025.1. Lineage (NCBI taxonomy): Eukaryota > Metazoa > Arthropoda > Insecta > Lepidoptera > Noctuidae > Dryobota > Dryobota labecula. Next base: position 24,077,895 of record OX383295.1, on the reverse strand, counting down.
CACTATTTGTTATGAAACAATTATATATAATATATATTATAAATATATATACGTTACATTTTATTTATAATTGTTTAATAGGAGGTTGTAGGTAAATAACTGCAATTTCCGATTAAATGCATACCGACTGGTGCCCGTTCTGATATCCAGAGGAAGCGCATTCCATGGAAGAATGGACTGAATATAATAGGAAGAATTTATTTATTTTACTTTTGAAAAAACGTTACATTAGGAATTTCTCTTGTATTGTGGGTGTGTTTATTTTTTTACGTTTAAACTCACATACACAAACAGCCAGACCCGGAACCACTACTTGTACGAGTAGGTCCTACAAATATTTGTTCTGTGCGGGAATCGAACCCGCGACACGCAGCGCAGCAGTCAATCGCTTAACCACTGCGCCAACCGTGCCGAACAATTATAAATGAACAAAGTTAGAAGTATGAGAAGGACAGAGTAAGAGAAGATTGTTGGAAGAACGCAGATTCTTAGCGTGTTTGAAATCATCTAAATGACATGGGTGTTGGAATTGTTTTATTTTCCAAAATTGCCTAGTCTATAACCAATTTGTCTCCTACTGAACTGTAACCGAGTGAATTTCTCAGGCGAAAAATGTACGCGTCTAGGCTGAAAACGCAGTGCTGCTTTACAAATAATGCAACGATTTTTTTTTCTCAGAATTAAAGAGACGTGAATCTAAATGAAGCCACTTAAATTATGTTTTTAAGACTAAAACTTTTTAAGAAAAACATCAGTAAATGATGGATTATCAATTTCTGTGTTGTGTCCACAATCACTTTCATACACAGCATTTACCTCTCAGGAAGATAATCTCCAACAAATATAGAAAAAACTATTTTGATTGCGTTAAGTAATAATTGACGTACAAGAAGCTAATTATTTTTGAATGTTTAGACTCATAGTTAATGAGTACATGTCAACGGTAGTTTTGTCCGGGCGAAATTACTAATTTCTATGGTCATTTTGTTTCGCCGTCCTGAGCTTCCACTAATGAGTTTAAACGAACAATGAATCCCTGCCCGGCAAGACACAATCGTGCGATTACGCACAGTGAGAACGGTAGTGCACATGTTATAAAACCTGAAAATGAAAATGTCCATGGAAATTAGGTATAAAATCGAGTTGTTGAAATTGACTCAACCATAGAGTTTTTCTGAGTATGTTTTGATTTATTGATTAGAGTATGGTTCAAGGTTTTAGAGATCTTATACTCAGATCAGAATTATTTAGTAGACCATAAAAGTATGAGTTCCATGCAAAGATCGAACCTGTAACTTTTATCGCAGAAAGGCAATAGCGTTTTCACTACACCATCGTTAAATACTCTTATCATCATCTGCCTAGCCTTATCCCAACTATATCAGGGTCAGCTACCACTCTAACCGGATGCAGCTGAATATATATGCCAGCATTTTACATGGAATGATTGCTTATCTGACCTCCACAACCCAGTTACTAGGTTAACACGATACCCCTTGGTAAGACTAGTTGTCAGACTTTCGGCTTCTGACGACCCGTAACGACTGTCAAAGATCTACAAATGACGGCCGGGACCAACGGCTTAAGGCGACGATAACTGACTTTTAATGATTTTATACTGAAGATCACGTCTAAAGGAGTACCTAGTGTTAATGATTTGGAAAAAATATATATTAAATTAGAGCAATTTCATAATAACTTAATATATGGATATTTTAGATTGTGTGTATATTACATAGTGAAATTAATTTGTAAAGTTATGTCTAACGCAGGTAAAAAACTGAGAATCACGCAAAATCTATCAAGCGTATTTTTCTAAAACCTTCACTTTTTTAAAAATAATTTAATTATTGATCTTTTAGTATACGTTTTTTATTAAAATATCTATTGTTTTATCGTCGTATCCTACGAATAGGGGCGTAACTGCATAATAGCTACTTTTCAGGAGACACTTTTTTGTGTTTAATTAAATTAAATATGAAAAAATATGTATTGGTGATTTCTTATAATGTGTATTGGTATTTTAAGGTTCGGCTAGGATTATTTTCAATAAATTATCTTCTTATTTTATACGTATTTTGTCTTAATCCGTTTTTAATTGTTTTGTTGAACTGGTTATATGTGGTATGATGAGCAGAATTGAAATATGCAATAAAAAAAGAAAGCCCCTATGTTCGTTAGGGCACTATTCGTAGGATACGACGTTGTGTTATCATCAACATTCATCATTTCAGCCGAAAGACGTCCACTGCTGAACATAGGCCTCCCCCAATTGGGGGGGTTTGCCATAATCGCTACGCTTGGCAGGCGGGTTGGCGATCGCATTATGGGGTTAAAAATGCATAGAGAACGTTGCCGCCCATTCTCTAGTAAGTCCCTTAGTCGCCTTTTACGACACCCACATGAGGAAATGGGGTGGTGCTATTCTTTACATCCGGCATCACATGGTACAATAAATGTATGTATAATGTATGTATTTTTATGTATAATAAATTAATAATGCATTTTATTTGGGGCAGCGGCAGCGTTCCTAGATGGGCGAGTCTTATTACTGGCTGAACGTACGACGCGTTGCGTGAGCTCAGTACAGAACACGCAAGCTAACCACTCAAGGTCATTGCCATATATCTGGGCGTTAATACTCATATATTACATGAAATTAAACCAACGAGTTATGGCAACATTACCCCAAAAAACTTCGTCGAAGACGCTCGTCTCGATTGTCTAATGTTTTTAATGACACCTTTTCATTACAGCCTTACGGCGCTGTATACGAGGCGGCTGAACTTAATGAAACACGCTCAAAGGGATGAGGCCGCTTTTAGCAGCCTTTTGACGAGCGCTTTCTTTAGCTTTTAGCTTTTTTTTCATCGAATCTTTTTTGGTCCGACGCGCGACGCTACGTTAAAGTGAGATGTTTTTTACGTTCCTTTGTGTTAATAAGTTGGGTCTTGTTACATGGTTTTTAAGGTTCCGTACCTCAAAAGGAAAAAAACAGAACTCTTATATGATCACTCGTGTGTCTGTCTGTCCGTCTATCGCAGCCAATTTGCTCCGAATCTGCTGGACTGATTAAGTTGAAATTTAGTACATATATGAACTTTCGTGACTCAAACACGGACGTGTAACGAAAATAAATTAATTTTGAATATGGGTGTCACTTTTGGGGAGTATCTAGAAAATTAAAAAATAAGTTTTGCAAACTGTACCGTGTGACATATCAAATGAAATATATTCGTCCCAACTACAGAAACCTTCATCGTGCGTGGTCCGACACGCACTTGGCTGGTTTTTATTTATATATACAAGATGGATAAACCAATTATAGGCTGTGGTCCGACATGTACATGGCCGGTTTTTTTTTTTCAGGTGTTTAACAATGTAAGTAGAAAGTATTATATTCCTGTTAATCCTTTCACATGCGCTGGGTGTCTATACTCTTGTCATAAATCCGTTGACTTAGTGTTGAGTGTGTAAGTCACCCCCTGCCATTTTATCCGTGTACATTTATATAAACAAAACATTGACATCAGGAAGGGGCCATAATCAAAAGAAAGAAAGAAACATAGGTTTATTTGTAATAGAAACACGTGCATACATAAAGATAATTAACTGGAGTAGGTTGGTAAACGAGAAATAAAACAAAATATATCTACATTATAATCACGAGCGCAAAACCGAATTTGTCGGCAGCGTCACGTCATGACTGTGACGAGAAGGCTTCCACTCAGCATGGCCATAGTTCTAGTCCTTCCACAGTTCTCGATAACTACTCCATTATAGCCACACAAACCCATAGTCGAATGTCTTTATTTCCATTATACTGCAATAGTCCTACACCAACCGGGATTTGTCCTTGGGAACACTTGCATAGTGCGTTCAGGGATAATCGTCGATTGATGCCTTATTTGAATAAAAATGTCTAACGGGCCTCCGAACGTTGGCTGTGGCTCCTCGTACGCCTTCCAAAGGTGCGGGACTCTAGGGTTCCGAGAAATGACAGAGACGTATAATAATAGTAAAATACCTACGGTATTTATTTCTCATTATTTTATTAATATGAATTATCTCGCATAGGTACAGTCACGAGCACCAATATTTATACACTTAGCAAAATTCAAAAGCAATTTTCTCGTGAATAACGATTGCAACTTTGAGATAAGATAGTAGTTTAAACTTATACTATTATATAATAGGTCTTATCTCAAAGTTGCAATCGTTATTCACCATGAAAATTGCTTTTGAATTTTGCTAAGTGTATACATATGCTCGTGACTGTACACTAGATAATTATTGTAATTCAATTTTAAATTATAATGCTGAAAAGTATCTTCAGCTATTGTTTAAAAGAACCCGTATATATGGCCCCGAAGCATCATCCCTTATTATCATTAACAAAAACCCCACAAGCTATTCTGAACCAGATATTTCAGTCTCACAATCGAATCTCGACCCTTGTCACAAAAACCGCCCATTCCACTCTGCCATTGGGGTCACTAAAAATAACTGTACCAAATTATTCTTAACCCCAGAAATAAGTTGAATATAATCGACTAATTATAACCATTAACCTGCGAGGGTTGTTTATTGCCTGTTGCCTAGCAACGAAATGCCCCTAGCAACCGATTGAAATATGTCAATATTTCAATGACAAGTCTTGTGTTTTGCAATAATTTTTAGTGGTAGGTACCAAAAGATATTTATTCGTGGAGAGGAAAATAAAATGGCTGGAGTTACAAGACCTATGAGTCAAATGCGAAAGCTTGAAACTGTGAGTTTCTCATTTTATGTAAATAGATTTATGTTATTTTATTCCTGTGACCTCAAAACTGCACGTGGTTTTTCAAATCGTGGCCCCTGTACAAGGAATTGCTCATTGCTGCATATCCTATAACAGTGCACTGCTATCTTTAGCAGTGCACTGTATATAGGCTTATCTTAACCAGAAGAATGTATGGAATCTGCTAAGTCCGAGGTGCATATAGGAACGCTAAAGAGCGTCATTATTGTGACACCGTGTTCTTAAAGTTACTACAAATTAAATTACATTAGTTCCACTATCGGTCAAGAGATGGCGCTGACCTAAAACTGCAATATTAGAAAAAGTGTGCTATTTAGAGACATCGTTTTATTTTTCCTGTAATCTTTACATAAACTTCGATCACATAAAATAATTTCAGATTTTTCTCTATCCAAACTTCGGAGATAAGGGGGGGAACGGAATTAAAAAAAGTCGAAAATTAAGCGGCCTACAGTCCCGGTTCCAAAAAAAAATAAAAAGATCTTTCTTATTTGCAAAATAGTTGGGCAAACGTCATCTAAAATTATTCCAAATTTCAAGTTTATAGCATTAGTAGTTCTTGAGATATCCAACTGTAACAAACGGACAGACAGACTGAGTCGCACCATAAGAGTTCCTTTTTACCATTTTGTACGGAACCGTAAAAACAGATTTATAAAATTCTGAAAAAAAGATACATCTTATTTAAGGATCTGGCGGACATGTAGTCGCTTTTAATAACACGATTAGACAAGCTTTACTACATAGAAAAAAAATCCCAAAGTTACCCCTTTAGCTGGAAAAACAGACGTTTTTTTTTTCCTTATTTTTTTAGATAAATGTAAAGGTAGTAATGCGCTGAGTTTGTCTCGATAAAATGATTAAAATAATTACTTTGTTTGAATACCTATCTAATGGGCGAGGCAACCACTCTCGACTTCACAAGCCTATGTACTTGTACACTGCAAAGAATAATATTCTGTCTACACTTACTATAGAACCATTTATTAGCCGATGTGATAGGGCTTTCTTAATAGGACGGTACCTAATAAGAAAGCCCTATCACATCGGCTAAAAAGTAGGTACTTTTGCGGGTAGTTTTGTTCTCCTAAAACAGTGTTTAAAGACATATAACTAATCAGGTCACTTTATATTTAACTGGCGAATCGCTTCACACGGCTTTTACGACTTGAAAAAACATCGAGATATCTTTATAATATGTAAGTTTAATATTAATGACAGACACGAAAAGCGTTTTTAATTTATAATAATTATATATAGTTGCATAACAACTAATTCACTGACTTTCATACACAAAACATCTAGGACCAAATTAAGTAGGCCATGTCATACCATTCGTCCTGATTCTCATATCGAAACCGTGACCCAGGGTTCGGAAGACAAATGTCTAATCCTTGTGCCAAGTAGAGCGACGAATTTCTACTATGTAGGTCGCTAACGTGCCATGTGGTCGCCAGCGGGAAATAGGTCATCCCCTTCTTTTCTATGGGGGTTAATAGAGATGGCTATATTCTTAGGTAAATCCTGTGATAGCTTTTCTAGTGTAGTGGAATGTAATGAAAGTATGGCAACTGAGAGTATCTTAAGGTTAGTACTGTTAACATATATGTTGTTTGAGTATGTAAAATAATATTGTAAAAGCCAATTATTTTTAAAAGAGTAACTGTGGAGTTTCTCGCCGGCTCTTCTCCTAGGAAACAACCAATTGCAACCGTGCACCTAGCTTCTGACGTTTTACGAGTATATGTGCCCATGTAGGTTTATGAGAAATAAAATGTTAATTAGTCTAGTCTAAACGTGATAGTTCCATCAAAACATACATAACGAAAAGTCCTGACTCTTTTCTGACTACCTGACTCTGGACCTAGAACGTTGCTCAGAGGGTCCCTTTATAATGTAGACGAGGAATAAAGGCTTCTACTAACAGGCGCGACACGTGACGCGACACAAAGGCACTGCGTGTCGCGTGACGACCGGTGCCTTTGAGTCGCGCCTGTTTGTAAGAGCCTTTAGGCAGGGTTTTTCTAAATTCCCAAGGGACAGAGAATTCCAATTTGCTAGCAAAGTTCTAGTTTTATATAATTATTTATGTGTTATTGCATTAATACATTTTCTGTTTTAATTTTAAACAAAGTTATCTATTTAACTTATGAAACCTTGACTTACGAGACTCATTATCAATGATGATCTAAGAGGAAAATAGGTAGGTAAATAGATAAACCCCAGTTATGAATACCTCAGACCTCGGACTTAAGTAAACTAAAACGCAAAAATATCCAAGTACTAAATAAAAAGCATACTCTCTGGTGATGTATATTAAGTATATTATGTAGCACATAAAACATATTGAAAGCTCCCCAATAAGCCGATTGAACGAATAACAGATGAGGTCGAAGATTGCATTATGCTAACTTCGGGGTTACCCTATTATCCTGAACTTTATATTGCTCCACAATAAGTTTCTCTCACAGAAATGTCGATACTAGCTTTTGGCCGGAAATAATCCCACGGTAACTTACTACTGGAATAAAAAAGCATTATATTTCCTAACTTTACAGTAGAGTTGATTCTATACAGTAGTGGGTATGCAAAGTAATTAATTTAGGTACACGACAAAACTATACCGAACGCGCGACAGTTTCTAGCCACTTTTTGTCCGATCTTCAAGAGAGCTGTTCCACACCGCTGTAGCCAGCGCTCTCGTCGACTTGCGCGAACGTCAGGCTAGACTCTGTCGAAGCGCGCCAACTTCACACTTGCGTTTTGTTGTCAATTGACATCCCGTACTCATGACTCTTCCGATAATATGTACAATATGTTTTGTTACCACGAGACCAATGGGTCAGACGTGACGGCCCGACTGCTGAGCGTGGGGGGTTCCAGGGTTAGATTCCCAGATCGGGCGTAGTGTTTGGGGTTTTTCCATTAGTAATTTCTCAGTAATAGCCCGGAGTTTGGAAGATGGCGTTGTGATACCCCCGTGCCTCGGTGCGCACGTTTAGCCGTTGGCCCTGCGACTGATTTCTCTCTGGTCGTGTCGGATTGCCTTGACATCGGACTATGAGGGTGAGGGAAGAAAGTGTGCACCTGTATTTGCACACACACTTGTGAACTATCCATCCATACTAATATTATAAATGTGAAAGTAACTCTGTCTGTATGTTACGTTTTCACGCCTAAACCGCTGAACTGATCGTCATGAAATTTAGCAGAGATTATAGCCTGGGATATGAAGAAGGATATATGCTACTTTTTTTCTCGAAAACCGACATCCACGCGGGCGGAACCGTGGGCAAAATCTAGTAATTAATATCTCCCGCGTAGATGGCTAGTCTCCGCTGAGATTGGCTGCCATGTACGAAAATTCAGTCTGGAGGACAATTTTTTTTTAAATTAACATACCTAATCAGCCTATAATGTTCCCACTGCTGGGACACATGCCTCCTCTCATTGAGAGGGAGTGGGCCGTAATCCACCACGCGGGCCCAGAGCGAGTTGGTACATGTTTTCGAATTTACGATTCTAAGTGCCGTATTACAGAACGTCACTCAATACTCAAGCATTACTTAAAACTAGTTTCAACCAATCAAATGGCTTGAATCTAGTTTCAAGTAATGCTTGAGTATTGAGTGACGTTCTGTAATACGGGCCAGTTTACTCACGATGTTTTCCTTCACCGTTTTGAGAGCAGTGTTGATGAAATTATTACCAATGGGCCACCACTGCTTCTATTTGTTATTAGGTTTTAAAATAAATAAATGTTTCGAATATTTCTCTATATTTGTAGAAAGAAGCCCTGTTTCGAGCCAGAAAGCGTATCCTCAAATACCTGGTACTGGGTTACCTGAAGCAGGAGGGTTTCTTTCACACGGCCGAGACCTTCGCGTCAGAAGCTGCCCTGACTGGAGAGTACGAAGTCTGTGACAATATCGACCTGGATATTATTCTGCAGGTAAGGTTTTTAAGACGGGTAAAACCAGGGCCCTATTTATTATAACTGACAATGCGCCATATTTATCACAAAAAAAAAAAAAAACTCTTAATTATATTAAGATGCAAAAAAAATTTTTTTTGCTGATCTTATTTTTTTTTAACAACATTTTCAGATTCTCGGATTCTTGCCAGTTGCCTCTCGTCAAAATAGTTAGAACGGAATGTAAAAGTACATTACTTACCAAGGGCTGTAAAAGAAAGAAAGTCCGAAATCGCAGGTATGTTGTAAATATGCGATAGAGGGCTTTCTTTTTTACTGCCCATGGTGAGTACACAATTTTACGTCTTCACCAGGCCACAATGCGAGTTTTACTGTACGCTTAGCGTGCGGTAAAACTCACATTATGCCCAGGTGTGACGTAAAAAATATTTATTTGAATGTCTAATGTTATTTCCAATGGAGTGTATGACCACTACTTTATCCGCTCTACGATGAAAATGTGACAATTTTAAGTTTCCGTACGTCCGAATGAAAAAACAGAATCCTTATAGGATCACTCGTGTGTGCAAACTAAGTCTTTGCCATGGTTTTAGTCTTAATTTAACTTAGATTTAATTTTAATGGTTACTCACAGCAAAACTTCGTGCATAATCCACGAGAACCAACTGCCAACTAATTGCTTTGCAGTTTGGCAGATGTTTATTTATTTATTATTTATTTATGTACACACAAATTACTTGACAGGACAATGTATTAACATAGAAGAGCACAAAGGTACATGGTGTGTCAGAACAAACTGTAACTTATTGGATTAAACAAAAAATAAAAATCTGTGCACTTTTCTCGTGTGTGCAGTCGCGATTGCACGAGACAAAAAAAATAATAAAAAAAACAACAAATTCCCAAATACACCAGAAACAGCGACACTGCAGCCACTGCTCGCTTATCCACCCTACTCAATTAGGATGCCCCAAGGGACGTCAAACGTACTGCTGCAGAGCAAATGTAGGTTGAGGCACGGAACAGATATTAGTGCTCGAAGTCACTGTGTACCCACTTAACGTTACAAATATAAAGTCGCAGTTTCAGTCTCATGGGTGTTCCGGCAGTGTGTATACTTTACTTCGGAGTCAATATTCGTTAAGTTAGAAGGAAGAAAGGGAAAAAAGGGAAAGTTAGTTAAGAGTCAACACATTTGACTAAGATCAGGTTCTTAGCGAACTGTTTTGACGCTTTTATCTTTGACCTAGTATCTTCTATACATAGGTATAAATAACAGTTATGTTGTTTTATGCTATGTATAGAAGATAGAGATATAGTACAGATAGATAACTATATTATACAGGGTGGAAAAAAATTAAGGGCCCTGGAGGGGAACTACCTTAAATCCTTTAGTTAGCTCATTTTACTGAAAGGAAACAATCCTTTATTTTTTTAAAGAAACAAAACTGTATTCAAAGATCTTCTAAAATTCGCTTGTCTCACCCGGGAAACGAACCAACTAAAAATAAAAAAAAATAAACCCTCGCTATTTTATTATACGAATCAGTAGGATTATTGTTCAGAATAAATTTATATAATAAAAATTTGGTCTTTGAAATAAAATAAAAAAAGTGAAAACTAATATTTATTTTATTTTATCATCAATACGAAGAACACAAACATGAAACATTTTTTTAACGAAGACGGAAGCTTTGTGGCCACTATTTTCCGTTTTAATGATTACAATAAAACATAACAATTTAAAACTACAATTTGTAGTAATAATAACGTATAGTCTTGTGAAGCACAACTTGACGAGCTTATTTTCTGCATTTTCATTCTAAATAAAAAGAAATCATCGAAATAACGATGAGGGCGCCACTGTGCGCTCGACGTAGTCTTAATATTAAACTTACATATACTCAAGAAATGTCGATGTTTTGCCAATTCGTAAAAATCATACAAAGCAGGGGCGGGTCGCTTGTTTTTAATAAAGTGTAGGTTTTAGGGGTTAGGGCCTCATGAAGCTCAAGTCTTAGTGTAGAAATAAGATATTTAGTTGAATCTTTATGTAGAGGAAAATTAGGATTAAGCGTTTCGTATTCCAAAATATATGTATATGTCGCAAATGGATTGTTAAATCCGCCTTTTTTACATAACCGCTAGCCGTTTTACAAAACAGCTTGATTATGTAAAACAGCTGAACGACATTTAGTTGGATTGCTGTTGCGTTAAGTTTACTAAAAACCACGTTTATCAGAGCCCATAATAATATGCTCGCACATATGGGCACTGTAGCGAGTCTTAAAATACCCCAACTTGCTAGTACAGGCTCATTTATATTCTCGTAATATATCTAAACTCAAAATAAGGTGTCTTAATATGAATTTATTAGCTGCTTGAAGCAAGCAATCCTAAGGAAGGCGTGAACTCGAGGAGGTGGACTTGAGCCAAAATAGTAAACGTGGTGTAGGAAACAAAATAAATGTAGGAGGAAGTATTTTAAGTACATATAAAAAAATACGCTTTACGTTTTACGTTGTATACCCCCAGAGAAACATAAGTAGGAAACCCTAGGAATTCCTCCTGCATCATGGTTGCGTTTACAAACACAAATATCCAGACCCGGAATAAACCCACCGGACCCGGTGTAGATCATTCAAATAATCGCATGTGGAAATTAAATCCGCGACACGTAGAGCAGCAGTCGATAGCTCCACTGCGCCAACCGTGTGCTTAATTTGACCGTCCACAGCTACGTAGGAGGGGCACGGAGAGGCCATGTTAGCTGCGTGGTTTATTCGTGCGTACCGTGGCCGTCGTTAGCAGTGGAGTGTGTAGCGCCTCTGTGGTTAGACGACCTGTCTCAGACCCAGAGGTCTCGGGTTCAAAACCAATCGGGGGAAAAAAATCTGCTCGGTTTGGTTGGTGATAGGGCTTGTGCTAAATCCGCCTGGGTAGCTAGCACCATTTTATAAGTCTGTCGCCATAACAACAATGTTAACAACATTTGTTTTGACAGTTAGAGGTAAGATAGCCAGTTCCTCTGTGGTTGAGGATTCAGGGTGAAGCTCGCTTCCACCTTCGACCTTATCATCACTTACCATCAGGTGAGATGAAGGCCAAGAGCTTACCTGTAGTGGATAAAAAAATGAAATAAAATAAAGTGGACGATCCGTCTACATTTTCATACCAAGAGAAGCTAAGTGCAAGTGTGTACCTTAGTAGTGGGCAATTTTCATTGTTTTGTCGGGGTGGAAACCCTCATGAATGTCCTCTACCTTGGGGTGGGTAGAGGGGTCTGTCAGACTCTTACTGATTTAAACCACCCCGGTGTTTCCGCGCACACTTGCGTCAGGGGGCTGCGGGTGCGGATGTGTCTTCTGCTGCCCCGGACTGGTGACGGCCCGTACGCTGCGGGCCCCCTGTTACGTATTAGAGAGGCGCACGTGGGACACTACGCGCCACCATGGGCTAGTGCCCCAACCTTACGGTTTACTTAAGTAGTTTATTTTTCGAGTGTTTGGCGAGCTCGATTCATCTCCTTTTAACTGCACTGGTACAGTTTTATTAACTACTCCGTTTTTGTCTGTCGCAAGTTCGGTACCGGCACCTACCAAAAAGCTTAATCCCACTAGAATTTTGTTCCATAGAAACGTTCAATAGCTACTAAGCTAGTGGCGGGCTCCCTGGAGAGGTGCACTTTACTATCATTGAGTTATGTTACTGCGTTGTGGACTCGTGCCAGCATCGTTAGCAAGAAGGAAGTATTTTTCACGCTTATGCGCCTCTTGGGGGTCAGCAGATGTCCAAGGTCGGCGATCAATTTTCGTGTAAGTGTGGGCTGTAGTTTGTGGTTATTGCTTTAAGAGGAAGTGTAGCAGTTGTATTTTATGTTTACGTTTTAATATTGATTCCTTTAATATGTTGGATAAGGGACAATATGAAACAGCCCATCTTTGTAAAAAAAATCCGAAAATGGATTACTCCGATGACCCGACCAACCTCGCTCCACTTGACTGGAGGTGCCAACGGTTTTAAAGTCACTTTTTTTTGGCATAAGACGAAAAATTAATTTTGTAAAATATGTATAAATACTTATTGTACTATAGGTGCAGTGGTGGTCCAGTGGTATCGGCCCTGAATTACGAGTTGTAGGTCGTGAGTTCGAACCCAGGCAGGCACTTTACTTTGTGTTTTTAATTTTATCACCACTGCTCTCAAAACGGTGAAGAAAAACATCGTGAGGAAACCGGCATGTACTAGAACCAAGAAATTCGAAGAGAACTGACATCCACCAACCCGCACTGGACCCGCGTGGTGGATTATAGCTTGTGTCCCAGCAGTGGGAATATTATAGGCTTCTTATACCACTGAACTATACACCTCTGCCTAACCTTTTGGGGTATACAGGCGTGATGAGGGATTTTATGTTATGTCCACGCTTGTATGCGCAAGCGGTGTGCGTCCCTGGTGCGCCGGGTGCGGGCCCGCTCCAATGCTATCCTGCTAATGATCGCCAACAGGCTGGACTGCCCTTATGTCCGGCATTGTTGTGGTAGGCATGTTGCTGTTCCAATTCCGGTTAGAAAATTATAATTATTGTGTTTTTATTTTAATTTTTATGACCAACTAGCTTTTGCCCGCGGTTTCGCTCGCGTTAATTTAGAGTTTGACAATGAATTCGGGTTAAAAAAAACTCTTACCACACTACTGCAGTTTCTACAGGGAGAAATTTAATTAATGGGCATTCTCTTAAGGGGTCATTGTACTCATCATTATGATCAACTTTCACTATGGGACCAACCCTAAAATCTCGAAAAAACAAATCAGCTGTTTCCTACATTTTGACGAGCTAAGCGAACATAAATGTAGGGAACAGTTGATTCTTTTTTCGCGATTTCAGGGTTGGTCCCATAGTGAAAGTTGTCCATAACGATGAGTATAATGGCCCCTTAAGAGGATGCCCATGAATTCAATTTCACCCTGTATAACAATATAATTCAATCATGATTCGAAAGACACGTGGCGCCATCTATTATCATAAGTAGGTTATTGTTGTTTTCCTCGGGAACAGTACCTTTTTTCGGGATGAAAGGTACCCTATGTCCGTTTCTGTAAAACTGACAACGTATATGCAAAATTTCAGGATGATCGATTTAGTAGTTTTATGTAATATTAGTTAGGATAATGTAATGAACAATATTAATTTAATTAAATGTCTTGTATTGTAATTGAAATTGTATACCAAATAATTTGTATGAGTCTTGTTACTTGATAAATAAATAATAATAATAATAAATACTTATCACCGTACAAAAGACACCTTTCTAAATAAAAAACTTTTTCTTTATAAATGTATAGAGTAGGTACGATGAAACTGCATTAAGCTCCGTAACCGTATTTATAAAATCCACGTTCAACAGTGGTCATGTCCTCTGTACATAGCATGTAACAACACATTCGTGTGCCTTTGTCCTTTGTAATAGACGTCAGTACACGTCGCTTGTTAGTGGCGACACGTAATAGTCACGTTAGCACGTCGCGGCGGCGTGACACGGACCGTGCTTTGTATATGCATATCTGTTATAGGAGTGCTAGCAGACTTTCGTGTCTGACCGTAGCATTAAAGTCTGCTAGCACTAACATGATACACATAATTAATAACATATGAAAATTAGAATACTAATAAAGCAATATGGAAGAAGAGCACATGCTGCGCCGATCCCAAAAAAAATATATTGGGATACGGGCAATGACGATGAACATAAATTAAAATGAGTTTCTTGCCCATTCTTGTCTAGAAGAATTTATTTATTTATTTATCTTTACCTTATAACTATCATTACAGGTTCATCACCTAATGCGATAGTGCGGTCTCTTATAATTATACTACCAAAACTACTAGAATACTACTACTATTACTACTATTTAAAATACTATAACATAACGACGACACAATAATAAACTACAACAACCTACATTCAGTATAACATAAAATAAATAACAATAACCTTGCGAATTCACTCAAATTACACGTAAATAAATCAACTTTGATGTGAAGATCGTTAATGGCCCGAATTGCTCGGGTTAGCGGTGTTTTGGTGAGTAAGTTGGTCCTGGCTGCTGGCACGGCCAGCAGTGGCGGGCGGCGCCGCCTCCACACAAAGCGGTCCGCTACGCAAAGATGCAAGCGCTGCAGCTCCCCCGGATTATGTTCAATGCCCCGGAGTAACTTGCTAAGTAGGCGACAAGTGTAAACTCCCGTCGCACCCTCAACTCATTGTACCCGACCATACCCAGAACAAATAGAGTGGGGTACATCAACGGGTAAAAAGGATATACCCCATAAAGCTTCCTGTACAAGTGGCGCGTAAACTTGTTCTGAACGCGCTCCAACATAACAGAGTATTTGGCTTCATGTGGAGCCCATATGATATCACTATGTTCCTGATGACTCCTGACTAGTGCGTCATACAGAACTTTGACTGCTGCTATGTTGGTGAAGTCTTGTGTCTGTCTCAGTACGAATCCCAGATTTCTGAACGCTCTTTTACAGATCTTAGATATATGATCGCGAAACGACAATTCAGGAGTAACAGAAACCCCTAAATCACGTACCTGTGAGACTCGTTGCATAGGCGCTGCGTCCACCACGTACTCGTGAAGTAGAGGTGCACGTGCGCGGGTGAAACTCATCACCGAGCACTTCGATACATTGAAGTAGAGCTTGTTCTCGTGACTCCATTCCACTATCCTGTCTATGTCCTCCTGCAAGCGTTCACCATCAGACTCACCCCTAACTTCGAGCAGCAACTTAAGGTCATCTGCAAATAGTAAACAGGAGCCAGGCTTTGGAACGGGCAATTAGATTCTGAATCACTTTCAGACTAACTGACCGACTCCTTGTTGAAACCTCGATTGCCACTGAAACTAAAAAAATGAGTTTTGTTTGTTTAAAAAAAAAAAATTGTTCCGGAAATAACATTACAATAACTCGTAACTTTTGACTATCACAGAAAATGCTTAAAAGCATTCAAATTAATTGTGTTAAAAGAACAGTGCTTACCAAGTTTTGTTGCTGACCGTACCTACCTAGGTAGGTACGGTCAGTAACCTGTATATTATACAACAGTAATGTGATAAGCAACAAAATGTTAAAAATATTAACAACTGCACCGGATTTTTAATCGCTATGGCCTGCTACGCTACAGCTACGTTCGGATACGATGTTGCTACGGCTTGCTACAGTGTTGCTACGGCCTGCTATGCTGTTGCTACGGCTTGCTACAGACTGTTACGGCCTACTTTGCTATTGCTACGGCCTACTTTGCTATTGCTACGGCCTGCTACGCTACAACTATGGCCTGCTACGCTGTTCCTACGACCAGCTATAGTACGGCCTGCTACGCTGTGGCTACGTTCGGCTACGATGGAGCTACGGCTTGCTACACTGTTGCTACGGCTTGCTACGCTGTTGCTACGGCATGCTACAGACTGCTACGGCCTACTTTGCTATTGCTAGTACGGCCTGCTACGCTATTGCTACGACCAGCTATGCTATAGCTACGGCCTGCTACGCAGTTGCTACGGCTTTCTACGCTGTTGCAACGGCCTGCTACGCTGTTACTATGTCCTGCTACAGACTGCTACGGCCTAATTTGCTGTTGCTACGACCTGCTATGTTATAGGTATGGCCTGCTACGCTGTGGCTGTTTTCGGCTACGATGTTGCTACGGCCTGCTACGCTGTGGCTTCGTTGGGCGACGATGTTGCTACGGCCTGCTACGCTGTTGCTACGATCAGCTATGCTATAGCTGCGGCCTGCTACGCTGTGGCTACGGCCTGCTGCTATGCTATAGCTATGGCCTATACCAATTTGCTATAGATTTGCGATAAAATGAAGGTCTCGAATAAAATTACCAGATTGAAACAAAACAAACACTGTTTCTTTTATTTTATTTTACAACTATCCCTGAATTCAAGTACAATGTTTTATTATTCTTTCTTCAAAGATTTTCGAGACAGCCCAAATTTTACAAAAAAAAAAATCTCCATTTTATTCTGCTCACCTATCCACGTCATCGTTCAAGCAATCAACATACTCTCACGCACGCTCCACATTCCTACAGCTCCAGTTTGAAACAAAATGGCGACTGGAAACTTTTAATTTGAACCAAACGTTCCGAATCCCTACATAGTTCTGTTTGTTGGATACCAAATGAAATTTATACCTCGTTTGCATGGACTATGTTGTGACGTAATGGTTTTGAAAAGTAATGGTTTAATTTAGTGGGAAATTGAATTGAAACTGGTGGTTTTTAATAATTGTCTGTTCTGACAGAATATTTTTATTTTTGGTAAATAGTACCGACAAACAACAACAAGTAACAGTTTTTTTTTTTTTGATAAATCATCTATGCTATCTGTTTAATTAACAACCCAAACGGAATCAATAAAAAAAAAAAAAACTGTTTATAATAATTAAAACTTTATTCCAGTTTTAATTTAATTATTTTCACATCAACATTTGTCAAAATTCGAATAGGCTGTATAGCTGTTTTCGTTGTAAAAAAAAATATGTCCAGTTGCAAAAACACGCCATTTTCTGATAATTTAATTTTTTTATGTAATAAATTGTTTTCTTTTTTTTTGTTAATATGAGTACAAGGGATAAAATGGAATTAACTCCAGCCGATATTTTATCTAAGGCGAAAACTGCGCAAGATGAAATTTTGCCCCCAAAATCTCGACAAAGATATATGGCGACTTACGATAATTTTATTTTATTCTTTGATTTGTTTTTTACTATTTCCCACAACTGTATTGAAAAACGTCGTGTGGTACACGGGTGTGTAGATTGTTGCAAACTCGTGTCAATAAAAACCCTCACCTTCGGCTCGGGCTTGTTAATGACAGCTCGTTTGCAATAACCTACTTTCTACCTTTTTTATCACAATATACTATTTTTTTTATTGATTCCGTTTGGGTTGTTAATTAAACAGTTTATAACCAACTGACAAAAATAGATAAGGCTGATTGATTGATTTATGAATTAACAATAAGCCTGGAATTTATTATTAGTTACGTAGCTATGTAAGTTTACGGATACATGACTCATTATTTATTTACCCCAACCAACTATATCGCTGCTACGTACATCTGACACATAATTGATTTACGAAAAAATAAAAGATAAACCACCTAATCTTGTTCAAACAGCGATTTACCCTATCTACATAAAGCGTGGTCATGGTGTGTAAGAAGACGAAGGAGATATTGTGAGTTCATGACCTTATTTATGGCAGCTTGGAAATTGAGCGGCTGAGAGTCAGGGCTGTCAGAGAGGGAAAATAAATAATAATTTATTAAATAGTACTTATAGAGAGGGCCCTTGCTATTTTTTTGAAAACTTCGTTAGCTGCGTTGAGCGATTTTTGGTATGGGATAAACTTATGGGTCGCGTCTCTGAAATACAGGATATGCTCGTGACGTGTTGCGCCAGACTGTCAGTATTTCCAAGATTTTAAGTTTTTATATTAGAATTTAAGATATTTATTTTACTTTTCCTCTGACCTCAGCCCTTTATTCTCGCCGGTATAAGTGGGTACAATCCTAGAACTCCAGTCATCATCTGCTTAACCCAGGTAGCTTTTTTACGTCATTATGTCGTCCGTTTACGGTACTGCTCGACGTAAGAGACGTCATGTATTGACGTCGGGGGGTCCCATCAGATGACGTCAATATGTCACAGCCTCAAGATATGACGCTAAATCGACGTCACCAGGACGTTCCGTTGAGTACCAAACGTTAAAATGACGTTAGTGTGATGTATATAATCGACGAATAAACTGCGGACCTTGGGATGACGTAATTTTTTGCCGCAGACATCATTTTGCTACCTGGGAACCATTTTCATTTAGCTGAATACCAGTATTTTACATGGAGTGACTGCCTATCTGACCTCCACAACCCAGTTACTGGGCAATACGATACCCCTTGGTAAGACTGGTTCTCAGACTTTTGAGCTTCTGGCAACCCCTAATGACTGTCAAATATCCACTAATGACAGCCGGGACCAACGGCTTAATTCACTTTCCTAGGCACGGAGGGGTATGCAAAGATTGTCACCCATCCACTGACCAACCGCGGCATGCGTAACTTAACCAGGTCGATCGATCCGTGCGGCTGTTATTACTTATCCACAAGCCGCTTCCTACAACTCCAATCAACGGACCATAAATAAATATAACAATTATTGTGCGATGGAATAGAAAAAGTCTGTACCTACTACTCAATTTCAGAGTGAATGCTCTACTCAATTTCAAAGCAGGAACGAGCCATTTGATCTCTCATTGCTCCTTCCTGCTTTGACCCTGAACTGCCCAGAAAGAGCTCTCGCTGTGCTGCAATATGGGACTTAGACTGCATATCATGCGCGACGAGCGGTGCCTTTGTGCCGCGTCGCGTGTCGCACCTGTTTGTAGGAGCCTTTGAACATAACTGGCGAAATTGGGTTATATCATAGATACCCCTCTTACTAAACGTGCGGGGAATACAAGCGTGATGATATGGGATGTTATGTTAGTAATATGTACCTATTATTTTGGAGCGACATAATGTCCTTGAATTTTCGCAAGACATTTAAATAAATCGACGTTGAAATTGAAGTGTTATGCCATTAAGAAATGTGCAGAAGGACTCTGAAAATTGATTTGGCAAAAGTCTAAAGTATAGTAATTTTCGAGTGAAAATCAATTCTTTGAAATGGGAGCACCGATGGGCAGCTGCATCAGTGCGAATTGGCCGGACGTTTCATTTCCACCCGCGTCTGGCGCCGGACAAATCACGTCATCCGCGGACCGGTCGATTGAAAACCGGACACGTGACTAGGGTTACCATCCGTCCGAATTTGTCAGGACCTGTCCGGCTTTTATGCTCCCCGCCGGATGTTGACAAAATTCAAAATATCTTTATATATATAATATGTTTATTACAGGTCTTAACAAAAAAATTAAGTTCCAATAATCAGGAAATATTATGTCCAGCCTAATAGGCATACAATAATTATGTATTTCCATTAAATTTAAAATTATTTTACATGTCATATTTAGTTATTATAAATGTCAAATAACTTGTCAAGTGACTTGGGTTTTTTTTTTTTATTTTTTTTTTTTAATGTTCCTGCTTTCTCTAGGCTTTTGCCCTGCAGTAAGACAAAAATAGGCTGTTTTTGTACGTATATTATTACGTTGATAAAATAAATAAAATTTTAATTAACAGGTGCAGAAAAAATAAATATTAAAAAGTAAAATGTCCGAACTTTATGTAAATGTCCGCCTTTTTGTCAGGCCTTTTCATATTTCGAAATGGTAACCCTACACATGACAGCCCTGCCCGAGAGTGGCCATTCAGACGTATATAATAGTGTGTTCCACTACATAAACTCAAGGCTTTTCATGTTATAAAGATTGGTTTTTGTGTTTTTTAACACTATGTGCGGAGGGAGGAAATTTCGAGGTTTTTTAAATGCAATTTACGAAAATTCATTCTCTACTGCATCAAAAGCTTGATCAAAAAAGTTCTTCTATATCTATATAAATATAGATCAGTGGTGATGTCTATACATTATTTGAACTAAACAGTATTCTGACTATGAACCAAAATGTCTACCATAATTTTAGGAGAAGAAAGACGGTACCGTTTCTGACACTCAGTGGGATAATTACGTGACACACTTACAGTAATAATGGGTTTCATTTTGACCGTGCAACAACATTCATTGCGGTATTTACGTTGTTAGGCAGACAAAATTTTCGAACATATGAAGCAATGGATTAGCAATATCCTTGGAAATCATTCAGATTGTGATTGATAGTGTATTATGCAATTAAGGTAGAGGTTTCTGGTTGAATGTTTTTTTTTTTTTTCACTTAGTTGCTTACCCTGAAACAAACCTTACCGCTCTTGGTTCATTATTAGAGATCGGAATAGGTAGAGTTTATTTACCTAAACTTCGAGGAAGGAAGTAACATAGAGTGGATAATACTCTTTTTATCGCAATATACAATAACCAGACGGTATATGATCAGAGCGTCTAACTTTAAATTCGTCTACGAAGCAAAATGCCTAGCTATAAATCGCCTAGAGATCAAAATGTTTAATTAGCTAAATGCCTAAAACGCAATAATTTCTAAGTAGTCGAGATGGTTAAAATAAACTCACACTATAGGGTCTCTGAACTATAGGTTAGGTTAGGTCAGAACTGTGACAGAAACGGTACTGTCTTTCTTCTCCTAAAATGATGGTAGACATTTTGGTTCATAGTCAGAATAAGGTTTAGTTCAAATAATGTATAGACATATTGCAAGGTAGGCATTGTGCTTCCTAGTTAATATAAGGTATATATTGTAATAAATAGTATATAATAAATTTGCTTTCGGAATAAATGCTCTAACGTATATAGGATATAGATTATCATATATTTACCTCGCTTTTGCAAACTGATCGCGGTACACAAATCTCAGGTCATCTTAAAAACCTTCAGTACACCTTTGTTTTGGGCTCAACGCTCACAATGTAACTGGAGCAGGTCATTAGCTGGTTTGAATGAGATTGTATGCAGAGTCAGTGACACGGCTCAGAGTGCACGACGACACCTGAATGACGAAGTGACCCCACGGCACGGAGCGAACTAAATTATTAACATGAGGGTTATTTTAGGAGGACTAGTGCCCGTTTACACTAAAATTAGGCGAGATCTAAGTGTAGATATTAAGCAGTTACTTAGCGTAAAAAAACATTATGGCGATCACTAAAGTCTAAAGTTTCGACACTGATTCTCAGATGCGTCATGTTAAGGCAACTCCACGGATTAATTTATTTATAGGGACATATCTCTTGCGGGTTGTCTAGACACAGACTTCTAACTGACAGGTACCGAATTAGACTTACAAAACCAGACAGAAACTCAGGAGAGTTTCGTGAAAAAAAAAAAAAAACGAGATATTGAAACAGACTTGTTTCAATATCGTTTAAGCAAACATGTGCATTCGAAGTTTCACTCCGCGCATTTTTGCCTCTCCTGTAAAATTTTCGTTTCATCACATAATGTTGTATACCCCTGAGGTACAGAATTAAAAACTTCAATTTCACCTAAATGTCCGGGGTTTTGTAAGTTTTTGTCCGACGTCGCCCTACATTTGCGTCATGTGTCACTGTCATTCGTTTTCGTTCATTCATTTCATACGAATGTTTTATTTGTTTTTATAGCAAACTAGAAATCCTGCTCAGAAGAAAGTTGGTGTACCCCCACTAATCGTATGTGTGTACAAAAGGCAATGTTACTACTGTTACTAGGAGAACTTAGGATGTAAGAGCGAGTAAAGCGAGCTCGGGACTTAGGGCACCCCGACTCGGACATGTTAGGTTCGAAGGGGATGGCGGGGTCCAGTGAGCGATCGAAGTGAGCGAACTCAGACCGCGCTATCCTGTGTTATCTAACAGTGACAGGAAGTATTATAACATCATCAAGATATACAACGTGGATTAAATACGTCTTATCGAAACTAACTTAAAAACTACCCAAGCAAAGTGAGGGACTACCGCGCAAGCTTTATCTATCAAATAAAAAGGATTTTTTTTTTATAATCGGTCCAAAATTAACGAATATATCGATGAACATAAATAAAAATAAAACTATCTATAATACAGACGAACATTTTGTTCTCCTTCTTTTTTGAAGTCAGTTAAAAATATAGATTTCGAAGCTGACGAGTTACATCCTGCAACTACCCTTATTGTTCTAAGTACGACTTAAAAGTTTAACAATAGTTATCTCTTAGCTATCACATGAAATGTTGAGAAGCAGTTTATCGAATCATTGTGTGTCAATTTTGAAGATGTAAAAGTGACAGTGTTAATTGACTTTCATTGCTGCCCGTAACTAGTCTTTAAGCGGTCGTTATATTTTGAAAATCACGGGCTCGTGGCTCATACATAATTTAACTGGGGAACTTCCCACTATGATTTCTAAATTACTTATCTCTATCTAGTGTATTAATAAAGCGGTTTCCGAGATGGTCGTAAATAATTTTAATTTGACGAAAACATTGGTGCGAGCCAAGATTATTCGTTTTACGATATCTACGTGTACGTCAATGAAAATGTAAACTGTCTTTTAATTAAGCGGCAAAAGTTGGCTTGTCTACGATCATTATTATTAGGATTAAATTAATTATGAATCAAATGAGTCTACTTCCTGCAACATTACGGCCAATTATACAATTCTCACAGTAACTTTGCCACTAAAAGGCTATCTTCAGTGTTATCCGACTGCTTGAAATAATATAAAAAAAATAATGAATGATAAATAGATTTATTTATAAAATCAAGCGCATACAAAAAAGTAACCTTTAATATAAGATAATTATGTCATCATGAGCACAGAACAGAAATAGTCCGCAGCTGCGTGTCGAGACTGCGACGAGAAGGCTTCCACTCAGCATGATGCTGTGCTATGGGGGACCCACAGCATAGCGCTGATTTTCAGTGGTCACCCGAAATCGACGTTCGGAAACCAAGCCAGATTAAAAGATTTGTAGGCACAGATTAAACAAATAGGTAGGTAATAAACAGAGATTGGAATAGGTAGAGTTTATTTACATAAACTTCGAGGAAGGAAGTAACAGAGTGGATAAATACCCTTTTTTATCGCAATATAATACAGGGTGGATTTTTGAGATGGGGCAGTAAGGGCAGTTACCGTTGTAGCTACAGGAAAACGGTCTTAGGAAACTGTCCTTATTTTTTTAAGACATTTTGATACCCATTCACAGATTTTGAAAAAAAAAAAAAAAAAAAAAATGTCAACAAGAGAATGGGCCATTTGCATAAAATGTTTTGATGCCAATCAACCCTGTTTCTTATAAGGATCAAAAACTCTATTAGACCAACTGAGATTGAGTACTAGAAAAGTCAGAAATCGCAAAAAACTTTTCCCATATATTATGTTTTTTATATAAACAGAATAATCTTTGTCAAGAGAAATAACGATCGATCGATACGTACAAGAAAAGTTCTTTAAACCATATCCTGCCTAAACAGGTGTGCAAATATCTATTATACTTAATTAAAAACACTTATTACATTAAGTTAGTAAGATTATTGATAAGTGCGCTGTACAGACATTTCACATTCAGTTTACTCCAATTTCCAGTTCATCTACATAATAGGGACTCTATCTAACTTGCTACAGCACAAAAGCTTGAGCTTCTGAAAATTTCAGACAAATAACTGGCCAGTAACAAATATTTCTTCCCTACAATATGAATAACATACTCCAACGATACAACTTGCGACACACAACCCACATATTTCCATCAAAAGCGGGAAATGCAACGGAACTTTCAGTTACGCAACATGGCCGCCCGGGACGTCATCGGCGTCTGCGCGTCTCGCGTCGCAGGCACCAGTCCAAGTGCTCAGAGATCGAGACGTAAACATGCGGAGTGTGGGTATTTAATTCAGTTTTCTACTAAAATGTTACTAGCGACCCGCTCCTACTCCGCACAGATTTTATGACTCGACTCTGACAACCAGTCTAGGGGTATCGTGTCTGTTACTGGGTTGTGGAGGTCAGATAGTCAGTCGCTCCATGTAAAATACCTACTAGTATTCAGCAGCATCCGGTCAGACTGGAAGCCGACCCCAACATTGTTGGGAAAAGGCTAGGCAGATTGATTTACGTATTATTCATCTTATTGGTTGTATACTTGCATTAAATTAGAGTCTGCAAGAAAATGGACCATATTCACAAAAACTTTTTTTGATGCCAATCGATCCTGTTTCTTATAAGGATCAAACAATTGTATTTAACTAACTGAGGTTTGACTACTAGAAAAGTCAGGAGTCGCAAAAAACTTTTCCCATACATGGAGAAGTTTTTTGCGACTTCTGACTTTTCTAGTAGTCAAACCTCAGTTAGTTAAATACAATTGTTTGATCCTTATAAGAAACAGGATCGATTGGCATCAAAAAAAGTTTTTGTGAATATGGTCCATTTTCTTGCAGACTCTAATTTAATGCAAGTATACAACCAATAAGATGAATAATACGTAAATCAATCTGCCTAGCCTTTTCCCAACAATGTTGGGGTCGGCTTCCAGTCTGACCGGATGCTGCTGAATACTAGTAGGTATTTTACATGGAGCGACTGACTATCTGACCTCCACAACCCAGTAACAGACACGATACCCCTTAGTAAGACTGGTTGTCAGAGTCGAGTCATAAAATCTGTGCGGAGTAGGAGCGGGTCGCTAGTAACATTTTAGTAGAAAACTGAATTAAATACCCACACTCCGCATGTTTACGTCTCGATCTCTGAGCACTTGGACTGGTGCCTGCGACGCGAGACGCGCAGACGCCGATGACGTCCCGGGCGGCCATGTTGCGTAACTGAAAGTTCCGTTGCATTTCCCGCTTTTGATGGAAATATGTGGGTTGTGTGTCGCAAGTTGTATCGTTGGAGTATGTTATTCATATTGTAGGGAAGAAATATTTGTTACTGGCCAGTTATTTGTCTGAAATTTTCAGAAGCTCAAGCTTTCGTGCTGTAGCAAGTTAGATAGAGTCCCTATTATGTAGATGAACTGGAAATTGGAGTAAACTGAATGTGAAATGTCTGTACAGCGCACGTATCAATAATCTTACTAACTTAATGTAATAAGTGTTTTTAATTAAGTATAATAGATATTTGCACACCTGTTTAGGCAGGATATGGTTTAAAGAACTTTTCTTGTACGTATCGATCGATCGTTATTTCTCTTGACAAAGATTATTCTGTTTATATGTATGTCTATGTATGTTTATATATCAATGTATTATTCTTGTATTTTATGGTTATTTTCGTTTTATCTATCCCTTATGTTGCACCTGCCATGTTTCCCCTCTGCATCACCCTAAGGTTGACTGGTAGAAAATGCCTCAGGCATTAAGTCTGCCTTTGTACGGTATTTTTTTACTTGTGCATAAAGTTAAAAAAAAAAAATAGATTCATAAATACCAAATACATATAAACAACAAAAATAAATGAAGACTATACCCAAAGTCTCAAATTCAGATAATTTATGTAAACAAAGGGGATAACATAACAAAAAAATATCTTCGTAATGGTAATTCACATAAAATGGCGAAAAAAGAGGTTTCATTTTCTTTTAAGTACTGATTTTAAGAAATAATAATTAAAAAATAATCCTACCGTAATTATTTTTATAAATTTTCGGTTTCAAACAAAGTTATTAAATAAAAGGAGATTTTCTGGAATAAAATATTTTATGATACTGGTAACAATGCAGGAGATACAAACATTTTCAAATTTTTTACATCTTCAACAACACTAATATTACAACTCTCATTCATATATTCATATTGTAAGTAGCATATCTAGCCACATTTTGGATGAAAACGGCTGTAAACTGTTTCGAGTGGAAATCGATTTTGGGAGGCCTACGTCTAGCACTGGACTTAAAAGGGCTGATTATGACGATCATATGTATGTCTTCTACATACTACACAAAACATTGTTTGGCAACGGTATTTTGTTTGCATCTTTCTTTAATTAATTCACTTAAATTTTAACGATGACTATATACAAAAAAAAATAAAAAATATGATAAAATGTTTTGTACCCCTGTCCTGTCATTTTGACAATGACATTTCTTGACATTACTTTGTTTACATAAATTATCTGAATTAGAGACTTTGGGTATAGATAATTACAGTTACGAGAATAAGACCACATCGACAATTATTGCTCCTTCACGAGTCTTTTAAATACAAGCAGTGACTGCGAGCGTTAACTATAACTACACAGATCGAAACACGATGTGATTGTATCTTATTTCAAAGATAATTTCAAACTAGAGTTTCTTGGACCTTTGTAGACACATCGGATATTTGTCTAGCTTGTAACCGGACGATCTGGTAATGCCATGATATGTGGACAGAGTAACAGCTATTTATTTCTGTCACTTTCCTGCGGAACGCTGTTCGTAGCATGGTAGTGCAGCTAGTGCAAAGTAAAGTGCTACTAACATAGTCTTATGCCTTTTTATTAACACAAGTTTTATATTAAAATATGTATGTTTAGGTTAAGGTAATTTTTCTATGGGCCTGTGTGAAATAAATGGTATTATTATTATTATTTAAAGTGTCTTTGACATATATCGGGACCCTGGGGTCCCAGACCTTTGGAAGACATACGAGGGGCTAAAGCCAACTCGCAGAGGCCCGTTAAACGCTTTTAATTAAATGTGGCAACAACCAACCAACCGATTATCCCTGTACGCACTATGCAAGTGCACCCAAGGACAACCCCCGGTTGGTGCAGGACTATTGCAGGATATGGAACCAAATAAAAGATATTGGACTAATATCTTTAATTAATTACTACTAGTATAATAGTATGTAATTAATTAAAGATATTGGATTATGGGTTTGGGTGGTTAAAATGGACTGGTTACCTAAAACTATGGAAGGACTATGGCCCCTGCCTCATCAATGTTTTATTATACACGGATAAAATGGCAGGGGGTGACTTGCACACTCAATAATGGGTCCCCGAAAACGGTCGCTAGCACATAGTGACGTAGCGATAAGGGGGCAACATATCCTGAGGTGCTCGAGGAGTGGAGAGATATTCCACTGCTCTCAGAACAATCCCAGAGCCCGGAAGATCAAGATGAAGATGATCAAGATGGATGGTAAAGATCCCTACCAGCAATTACTGGAATACTTCCTTCCTCCGAGCACGTTTGCTCGTGCGAATCTCCACTCAAGCCGGCCAATAAAGGCAAGAATGAGGTGGGAGCTTAGTTCCTCGTCAGTGTTTACTCCAGCCGGCCGATGAAGGCAAGCCAGATATGAGGAACATGACTCCTGTCGGGAGATAGGGTCCGTGGGGTCGTAACTGCCCAACAGCTCGCCACACTCTGCCCTGCGGGTTTCTGTATCACTCTTGGTCTGGCCCCCGGGAAAGTAAACTCTACCGGCACAGACCCAGAGTTCGGAGCGCGCAAGCCCCACCACGACGTCAACGTAGAGATACGGCGGTGGGGTTATTATTATTATAATAATGTGCAGCCTACTGCCTACCCTTGTACCATACTTATTTAAACCTTGTCTTACTTTTTGTCGGTACTAATAACATTACGATAACCGGGAAAAATAAAATTAAAAACTTGGCTAATTAACGCTTGCGGAAGCATTTCAGTGAAAACTTTCTGCGCTATACCACTTAGCACATGTCAGCAAAAGTTCCAACTACAGTAAATTTTAATTGAAATAAAAATCTTGCTTACTCACACAACACAGAGTAATGTGATACCTAATAATTGAACGCTTACGGTCAAGATCTACTTTGGGGATTAGATATTCTGTTGAACAGAATATGACAATTTATTTTTCACCTTACAAACTCTGAAAGATTCGGTTATCATTCGAAATCTGAATGCAATACTGTATTTTACCCACTAGGGATGGAAAATGTTTTTAAAATTCGAACCTTTCTATTCAATAATTTTCTGTACCGCCAGTGGACCGAAGATTGCATGAAAAAAAAAAAAAAAACTTCATGTTTTTTGATAAAATCGTTATGAATGATAAAATATGAGCGAGCCCAGCAGCGTCGAAGATATAAATTTAACATCTGCAGAGATAGTGCAAGCAGTACATACTACCAAATTACCAAATTGAGTTTTCTTCCGAATTTCATTTTTAGAATAAATAAACACTAATTTAATATATATTATTTAAGCTGTTTTCCTTAAACCTAGCATTTCCCTCGCTGTAGTAAGGTGAAAATTTATATGTTTCGCTTGGCAGCAAAGTTATTCTGCGTCTCGTACAATTGAAACCCTCGCTTCGCTCAGGATTCAATACAAGTACTCGCACCAAAAAACAACTTTGCAGCCTTGCTTAACGAATAACTATTTTCATTGTTCATGGTCTTCATAATCCTTGCTTTAATCCTTTCTTACTTGAATAGGTACCTCATCAAAGTCTCTGTAGATAAGGCGTGCTACACACTTGTTCGGTCGGCAAGTGACCCGAACAAGTGTTAAGTGCCCCTAAAGTGCGCTGATATTATTTTTACAACATCAAAATAATCTTATCTTTTATGGGATCTTTAAAATCTCCCATTTCTTCTCCAGGATTTCTGCAGCTACTACCTGATCCGCTTCAACAAGCAGCCGCAGTTCTGTCGCAAGGTGGAGGAGCAGCGTCCTCCCCGCAGACCTCAGACCAGGAAGACGAGGGAGCGAACAGAACCTGTGGTCAGCGTAGAGTGTGTCTGTGACAAGGGAGATGCCGATCTACCTTCTACTTTCACTGTTACTAAATTATTGAAGGTAAGGCTGCGGTTAATGGTCTAAGACGAGGGCCAAGATCTATAAACGTGACTTAGCACACACTTCGGCTAAGTGTTATTCCTGTCACTGTCGCACAACTGTCAAATAACAAGTGCAAGATAGAGATGGGGACAAGTCTAAATCGAAGTACGTGCTAAGTAACGATTATAGATCTCGATCTAAAAGAACACTTAATCGCATACGATATTTATGACCAGTAGGTAGACGTAGAGCTCTAGATACCTATGTGAAGAACTCGTCCGGAAAAGTTCTACCACGCTGCTAGACCTATTTCAACCACCAAACAGCGTTGCCCTAGCAGAAGGTTATGCAGCCGATATAATTGCAGGCATATTGTTAAGAAATATTTTCAGCTTTTTTTTGTCTGTAGGATGGCAATCAAATGCACCTGGGAATGCAGATGTGCATAGGTATGTGGCAGTGACTACTTACCATCAGATGGTTGCTGATTGTCTGCCACCCACTTAAATAAATATTGAGTGATTTTGCATGTTATTTTAAGACCATAGACGTCTTATAGGTTTTCCTATAAGTATAGAACTATACTCTGTAATTTTTTTTTTTGTAAAATTTTAGGCTCAGCTATTTCGGAGATAAGGGGGGGGGGGGGGGAATTGACAATTTTCAACAACTTTCTAATTGCTTTAAAACTAATTATTTAAAAAATAAAAATAAAATATTTGAAATCCTCTTGACATGCACACACGGTTCAGTTTGCAAACTTTTGTTTTAATTTTATATTTTTTTTCCCCTTAAGTGAACCCCATATTCAAAATTCATTCATATATAGTTACACGTTCGTGCTTGGGTCACAGAAATTCATAATTATGTATACCAAATTTCAACAGCCGGTTCAGTATACTCGGAGCAAATCGGCTGTGGCAGACGGGCAGACACTGCAGACAGACAGATAGACGGACACACGAGCGATCGGAACCCTATAAATGAAAGTTCCGTCGGTTATTTTCAGAATAGCCTGCACATGGTACTAAATTGGACGGCTAATAACTTTGATACCTATCCATTTAAAATGAAATTCAGGTGAAGGAAATTGTTTTATTACGGTATTCTGGCGAGCTTCCAGCAATTTGCCACAGAGTGACATATCCCAGGGTCATCGCAATGTTGATGGCTTATTATGGATAATACAGTTGGCAAATAAATTTGGCTTTAGAATATTTATTTGATAATATTTTCTTTGTTGGTTTTTGTAATTGAGTGAGAAATAAAAAAACCGGCCAAGTGCGTGCGTACGCACAATGAACGGTTCCATAGTTGGAATGAATTTATCCCAAGAACAAACTTAACATTGTAGTCGAAAAACATGTTCTCCCATACATTCCAACTGTAAATATAAGTTGGTCGACTCATTAACTTGTAAAGCCTACTTAGTTGTGATAGTTTTCCTTTAAACTTCGTTATATACACTACTGCCGTTATCCAAAAACAACCATTTTACTGGCATGATTATGGACCCATTGAGTTCTTCCTGAAATTGATATTTTTTTAAATAATTTACTGAATCCATACTAATATTAGGTTGCCCGTCGATTTCTCTGCCACCCTGTATACAATGATTTAGGTATGAATAGAGTAGTCACTTATACGTATCTCCTAAATAGTATAAGCATAGGTAATCCTTGAAACGTCAATGAAATATGTCTTTCACAGGACGAACAAGCCATCCAAACAATCCCAGCGATCGAAAGGAAGTCCCTCGCAGTTTTCCTGAACCACGTGACCCCTGACAAGAAGCAGCTGGTAGAGTTACTATACCAGGACATCATCAGACCTACGGGAGTGTCGTGGGACGATGTGAAGGGACTGGCTTCTGCTAAGAGCTTGCTTATGGAGTCCGTTGTATATCCTGTACGGTAAGAAAGCTAAAAATCTAGAAATATGTTTTGGGGTTTTCCCGTTTTATCCTATGGTCATATTATAGGCATGCCTTAAAGCTACAAAAATGCCCTTTTAAGAATGCCCTAAGCCACTCTAAATTTCGAAAATATTTGTCCTCTGAATCTGATGCTAAAAATCGTCGGAGATAACGGAAGATTTTTTTGCTTTAAACATTTTAAACACATGTACCGTAAATTCGATGAATGTTAAGCATTATCTTCTTCCATTTTCTGTCCAGCTATCCGGAAGTATTCACTGGTCTCCTGGAACCCTGGCGAGGAGTTCTGCTCCACGGTCCACCAGGCACCGGCAAGACGATGCTGGCGCGAGCTGTCGCTGGCGAGAGCAGTTGCACGTTCTTCAACGTCTCTTGCAGTACCATCATCAACAAATGGCGCGGAGAAAGCGAGAAGATTATAAAGGTATCTTTATTATGAGCCTTTTAGATTATAAACTATAATTTCCCTAGTAGCATTTTTGTTGGCGTATGGTTGGGCCACATACCTCTGAAGTTGCCCCAACTAAATGCCAACGGAAAATGCTACTAGGGTTTAAGGGTAAGTAATGAATATTTTCAAATATCTTGTAAAATCCAGGATCGATTTAGGAACTCTGGTCATCGATTTGATAAAATATCAGACCACCCACTTTTATGAACTTACTTGGTAGATTTGAAGGCTTCGGTGGCCCCCTAAATCACTCAGGCACTAGCTTATTCCGTGTACGGCTTTATATGTTGATTACCCTTTTTGGATTGTAATAGAATACCTGTTAAAAACCCATACAACTTACCATACCTACAGCTTTAACGATGCAACGTCACTTCTGCTATTTCCAGGTCCTCTTCGAGATGGCTTCCTATTACTCTCCCTCCATAATCTTTATGGACGAGGTGGAGACGCTGGCATCAGACCGATCTTCTCCCGGTGAACACGAGGCGTCACGACGTTTGAAGGCACAGCTCCTCACTGAACTTGACGGTATCGGGGGACGAGATGGGATCATTTTCATGTTGGCTAACTCTAATATGCCTTGGTGAGTTATCTTAGGATTTTCTGCATATTATTATGGTGTATGATTTGTAACGGGGTTAAATATAATGACCACCATAAAATGTATTCGAACACAAAATGTAGTAAATGATCACCAAATCTTAGCGAGCAAATTAATGCGCTATTTCTGCCTAAATAAACCACTGTGATTGCCATAAAATGTAGGCTTATTACCTATCAAATAAAGTATTATGATGCCATATTAGGTTAGGTTAGGTTAAAACTGTGAAAGATTATTATAGAAAAAAAAATATGGAAATAAAACAGGCTACCCGAAACTGAACTAGTTGGACGATATTAATTTAAGAAAATGCAACTTACTAAAAAAAACTGTTTAGAATTTACGTTTTGGCACATTTTATTTAGCGTAATTGCTTAAATAGGATTGCGAGATTTTATAACTTTGGTTATAATTTTATATTATAATGTGGGTTTAATTTTGGTGATCATTTACTATTTTTGTCTATATGTTACTATATTTGGTGGTAAGTTAAACATAAGCCATTTTTAACTAAAATTGGCCAAAATGGGATATTTCGCTACATGCCACATATTTACGATAAAAAAAAAACAATGAGGAATACAAGACTTCCTTAAGGGTCTGAAATCTCTAATGTCCTGAGAGCAGACGTGGTTACTGTTTTTTTCGAGTGACGAGAAGAGACACTTTTACATGCAGTAAATATTTAAAAAAATCCTCTATGTTCTAGGGAAATTGACCCAGCCATGTTACGAAGACTAGAGAAGCGAATTTTCATCCCCCTCCCCGACTTCAAGACACGTGAGGAGTTGTTCCAGAAATACCTGAACTCAAAGAATGTAGAGCTGTTCCCCAAGATGGACTTCAAGGAGCTGGCCACCAAGACTGATGGGTATTCCGGCAGTGATATCAAGCTA
The DNA here is from genome assembly GCA_947523025.1 of Dryobota labecula. Lineage (NCBI taxonomy): Eukaryota > Metazoa > Arthropoda > Insecta > Lepidoptera > Noctuidae > Dryobota > Dryobota labecula. Next base: position 24,044,901 of record OX383295.1, on the reverse strand, counting down.
GTCTGCAAGGAGGCTCTTATGTCTACTGTCCGGAAGATGCTGCCTTCAATGAGTGGGAAAGGTTAGTATGGCAGTAAACTAAGATAATATACCTTTATACATAACCGGCGCTGGAATGCTAAGATGGCGCAGTAGTGTAATGCAAAAGAAAATAAGATTCTTTGCGCCTAATTTGTCGCAAAGCTATTAAAAAAAAAAAAAAGCAAAGATGTGGAAAATATGCGTCACATTCGGGCAAAACAGCCATTGCTCAGCATAAAGCCGACTTGTGGAAGTCTTATGGAGATTTTAACCAGCTTTCACCCATTCCATTTTGAGAACCTTCGGACGTCTTCGCTCATTTTTTACAAGGTAGAAAAAACAGTCATGGTCATCCTAAAAATTCTGGGAGACGTAGAATTATGTCAAAGTATATCCGAATCAAATACCATGATGCTCTTCACTTTATAACACACAACCAGAAGTCATTATAGTTGCAAGTTCCCAGCTCTCGGTATAGCCCGATGCAAATTTTATAGCGGCTCGGAACATGAGGCAAGTAGCTACGCAGTAACAAATTCACATGTCAGCGGGGGTGAGGAGTGCAGCGAGTAGCGCACTGAGGAGCCGCCATAAAGTTTGACGCTGTACTAAACTTTGTAACATTTAAAACGTCTCTTTCAGGTAACGTAGCCAATCGTAAGGATAGACTGGACCTGACCGATATACTGACAGCGATTGAGAAGACCAAGCCAGTCTCGAAGAACCTAACCAAAAGACATGAGGAGTGGCAGAATGAGATGGGCTGCTCTTAGTTGTCTTCAGATTAATGAGGAATCCGGGGTCTTATTATAAGTATAGGTTAGTTAGGTGAGTAATAAATTAATTACTTATTTATTGAAATCTAGTTTGAAATAGTCTTACTAGATTTCAATAAATAAGTAGTGTGGCATCTAGATCGCCACATGCAAACTGCGCATCAGTATGACGTTACGCAAAATCCTGCATCACGCAATCAGAATTTACCGCGAGATTAGCATACATAATTAGGTACCTACAACGTCACCAGACACGACACCCGTCTGGTAGAAGATCCTCCCTTTTCTATAGAGGATGAGCGAACTTTACACCCTGTTCTTCATACCTCTATTGACGGGTTTCATCAACACTGGTCATCAGATAACAATGCTCAAATCAAATGAATCACAGTCAGAGCTCTTTTGGCTCATATAGCTTAGACAAAATGTGCTAAATTGTGTTTGATATTAAATATTTGATAATCATGTTATGCATGAACTTTTTGATATTATTGTAAAATGTTTGAAAAAACGTGTCGGTTTTTTTTTTTTTTGTTGAATAAATAATGAATTTTGATTGATTTTTTTGTGTTTAATTTCTTCCCAGACTGCTAGGTAGCGAGCTAGACTATTGGCAAACCTAGAATCTGTCTATGTTTGCCAACCAGTACCTATTGTTACTTATGTAGATGCTTGTGCAGAAAAGATCGTCCAAAGAAGCACTACCACCATACCAGTTTCAGCTTTAGGGCGTGTAGTTCGCCTAGTTTGGCACTTTTTCATTTTTCTATCGTGTCTGCTATTGCACTTATGCATCCAGCCAGACACACGACACTTATGCATCCAGCCAGACACACGACACTTCATTGTTGACGGAAGCTTAATTGCATCGCCTGAACACAACACCTACTGATTCGCTAATTGATCCAACGGTGGTGGATATTGGTATTCGGCATTATTTACTTGTAGGCGAGAATGAGCGAAAAATGGAATGAAAGGAGCAGATGAATGTTCATTCCGATGTGTTATTCCTAGGTGTTTTTGTCGGTGTCGTGTGAACGTGGAATGAAACAAAAATTTACATTCACTCGAGTGAAGCGTCTGGGATCAGCTTAACCATTTTCCAGTTCGTAAGTAGATATGTATAGGTATGGTTTACTACCAATAATAAAACAGCAATATTACACTGTTATTATTTATTGACGACATCTAGACCAACATCAGTTCCTCTATACAAAATATTGTTTCATTTAGATACACTGTCTTACAAACACAGCTCAATTCCTGCATTCGCTTCCACATTCTTAAATAAGCTTTATACAAACATAATAAGGTCTAATATTTGTTACAATTCGTCAGTTGTTTATGATAAATTAATACTGTATAAAACAACCGTTTCTCGCTGTTATAGCAATTTTGATCTAAAAGATTAATTATTCCGTTTAACTTCGAATTTACAATAGCAGCTTGCTAAGTAGGTAGATCCCTAGTAGCGTTTTTTGTTGGCATTTAGTTGGGCCACTTACAGAGGTAAGCGACCCAACTAAATGCCAACAAAAAATGCTACTAGGGATAGGTATTAAGGGCTGTATAAGGGGTAGGTGGAGAATTGTAATGGCGAACACTGTCAAACTGCATAGATGGCGCTGTGAACGTGTGGATTGAGTGCTCCTTTTTATAGTTTATTTTATAAAAATAAAATAAACATTAATTTTATTTATTTATTTATTTATACGAAATCAAGTAAGAATTTAGGAAAAAAATTTGAAAACTTCATGGTGAAGATATTTTTTTTTGTGAAATCTATGGTGAGAAGGTCTTGGTCAATTAACTAGAACACTCAATTTGCTAACCTGAGAAAATACTGTAACTCGTGTCTCAAAATATACTCGTATGTTTAACACTTTTATGTGGAATATTTGTGAAAACTATTCACAAATATTCAATTGATTTTAACGGTTAATTTGGATTTTATAAAGGTTTATTTAGAACACTCAATCCTCCTATGGTGCAGACAGTGTTCCAAAACTCTTCAACTTTGGCTGAAAGGGTTCTTCACACATACAGCATTCAATCAACCTCTAAGCTTGGCGTGCACTATCGCGTACATATGCAGACTCTAAGAAGTTTTCGTTCAAAATCAACTCTTAATAAAAAAATGTTTGCTCTCCCAAGATATTGGTCATACAATCCCGCCTTAATAAATCACACCGCCTTTGGGAGACCAATCGAGTTCGACACACCCTACCCACTTAAACCCTTTACATATCAGGGTAAAAAATTGCTAATTAGCGCCTGTCAGTATTCGTTCGTCAGCACGGTTCCAAACTGTTATAACAGTGAATCATGTTAGATAATGGTTTAATGCCGTAATTACAGGAACAATTAAAAACCATTGTGTCTCGCGTGAATTCACGGCATACGACGGGTTCAGTCGTGAGTCCGTGACTGCGATTGACTACAGGGTAGCAGTAGTGCACGTCTACCATTAAAATATTCTTTTGAATAATTTGACTAGAAAAGTACCAATTCAAACAACAACACTTATGAAGATCAACTGAAGAATTACTTTTTTACATTTTTATAAAGTTTTAATGTAAATGAAACGTACATTTAAAAATACTTAGGGCCAGTTTCTCGAACGAAAATTATGACAAAAGTAATGTGACAAGCGCGCGTAAACTGCTGTGATTGATTGAATGATTTATAAACACCAATCGCAGATTGACAATTTGTCACATTAATTTTGAGATAATTTTCGTGTGAGAAACAGGTCCTTAGTTGTCTTTGGATAAAAATTAATTCAAAACATTAACCGAGTTTTTTTTAAAGGTTTACGTTTTTATTCTCCTGATATTTTACAAAAGCGTCACGCGTTAAAACTGGTTCATTTTGGATTTACGTAAGTTTTAACATACAATAAATGATTTCATACAAACTAAATGATTTCTAGACAATCCATCACTTTATTATTTATAAAGTAGAAGTAAATTTTTTTTTTGAAAACATTTTTTAATTTTTATATTATATTTTTTGGCACTTCGCTCAAACGAAGTTCTATAAATAATAATAGTATAATTTAATAGCCTGTCGAAAAATGTGTTCGCATGAATCCAGCCGTTCTTGAGTTACAAATGGTGTAAATAACCAGACTTTGTTTTATATTATTTAGATTGATTGAGTAACTAACCCAAACCGATTGACAGAACGCATTAAATCGACAGATTATTTCAAAGCTTAAATAAAAATTATAACAATAAATAAGGCAACTTACAACTAAAGCTAATAAGATTCATTTTGAAGGAAATCTTTCTCACTCGTGATTTGAAGAAAAAGACCAAAGTATTGTGGTCCCACAAATATAGCTACCGTACATAAAGCAAATAAATCCATACTGTTCCATTTTCATACGTTCTACAAGCCTATCACAGATTTATCTATAGAAAAGGGGGATTTTTAAGGCCTATTCACTAGATCTACTATTGATTCCATTTACCTATTTGCGTAATGCCAACTTGGTGTTCTGTTCTGGTAAATTAACGGAATATTCACAAATACATACAACAGTTTTGCTTAGACAGCATTAAAAAAAAAAAAAAACTCATTTTGTGAACAGGCCTTTAGTAAGACTTGAGTATTTTAAAACAATAACTCTCAGTACTGAAAATAAAGCAGGTACCAATTGTTAAAAAAAAAAATCGGTCGATGTCATGACAGTAATTTATTTATCCTTCTTTATCGTTACCATTCAAGTCTCACTATCCTTATACATAATTATATAAATAGCACAAAATAGATAGGTACTGGTTCCATACAACGAGCGAAAACCGGCGCATGCGCACATAGACCTCTACGTCCGGTGATCTCACACAAATGCCAGCCGCGAATGCGCGTGCACTCGCGTGTCTGTGTGCGTGCGTTTTCGCTCGTTGTATAGACCCGTACTTCCGTACTTATTTATTTTGTATTGAATAGTCCAAATTACAAAACTTAAGCTCTGTGAATGCGTGAGTGGGAGCGAAAATCAAACACAGGTTCTCACTTATTTTGTGGCGAGAATGTGCATAGGACGTTATTCGCACTCACAGGCACATTGACAAGAGGCATGAGGTTCTCTGCATGTAAATAAGCCATATCGCGTCACCACACTCACACAAGCAAAAACATCATATTTCGATACAAGGACTGTACTATTATACTACAGGATTTCGTTACAATAATTTTACCTACCGTCCTTTTAGAATACAAACTCTTTACATTCCCATAGATCACTCTTAGAACCTAAAGAGATCGTTCTAAAAGAGGGATTTACGAAAGCAGTTACGCATTTTTATACACAAGGCCATTAGTGACAATTTGTTTTTAAATTAATAATGTTACCACAGAAAATATTGTAATTTATGTTGTGACCATTTATATTCATAGTTAGTACAGAAGTACTCTAATGCCCAACAAATACATAATCAGACTAATTATGAGCCTCTTATGTAACTGTTATATGAAAATACAGAAAAAGCTATATTGCTATAAAAATGATAATTATCCCTTTACCAACCGCTTTTACTATTGTAATCACAACAATTTACATTTATTTAGCGAAAATTTAGTTCTTAACTCCGGCCCATTAACAAACATTATGACTATTTAATACTTTATACAGTAACCTCGCTGGACATTAAATTCTATTTAGAAGAAATATATTATTTTATAGTGGCAATACCGTAACTAAAATCTACGAAAGTTCTACGTATGAATTCCTGTTTCACTATTTTTTTAAGCGTGTAACACTGGTAATTTAATTATTAAAAGTGTCATGTACAAAATTTAGGGTTATTTTTGTTTATATTTTTCATTTGAAGGATCCTGTTGTAAATTTGTGTTTGTGATCTTTTAAAGATACATTCTGAAGCGTCAAGTTGATATGTTCTAATAAAATCACTGTTTGCTGTTTGCAATTTAACTATTTTTTTTTTAGATGAATTTGATTATTACAGATCTATTTTAAATACAATGCTTTTCATTCCAAAAAGCATAAAAAACTTGTATTTTTTTATTAATTTAGGGGGAAATCGTAGAAGTCTATTTTTTAACTGATGAAATAATGACAGCCGATATAGTTGTTACAAAGCACGCACGAATTCAGCTTCAGACTACAAATCTCGATGTTATATTAAAAACGCGTTTTAACAATGGTCTGTTTCGTTACTTATTGACTCAGACAAAAATTATAAAAAGGCTAGTAGCACATCTAGCTTAAGAAAGAGACACACAGGTGTGTGTGACAGAGACGACGATCTACACAAAGCCGTTCTGTATCAAAAACTCAATGTGCCATATTTACAGGTTAATCAGATTCTGAAACCTTTTTTTATCCCATCACTTGAAAGTCTTTACTTACGTAACACAGCAGGCCGTCAAAAACGCTAAAATTACCAGCCTCAAATAAATGTTGCCAGCCCAAAATTTTATTTTAAACACCGGCTCTATAAATGTTGCCAGCGTTTAGGTGGGATTATATGTAGAAAATGATGGCCGGTATTTGGCCGTCCTCGACCGATGTTCCGTTGTTATTACCGGCGGCGTATGAGAACTGGAATACGACTTTCTCCCCGTTGTTGCAGTCAACCGTCACGCGGCGGAGACCCTTTGTGCCGTAGTATGAGTCGGTGCCCTGGAAAAGACATTAAAGGGTTATCGACGTAAATTATTGCTAATAAAATACTTTTTAGAAGTGTGCCTTTATGTAATTGGTGCCAGGTAACCCATGTGATGGTATTGTATCGAGATACAATGGCAACTCTCTAGACTCTAGATGAATGCTTCAACAAAATTCACACGAATAAAGGGCTATTTCAAGAATTATTAGAAAAGTCTATTGCAATGACTTTTGAACCATTTTCTGGTATACAGTTTTTCGTTTATTTCATCACCGCCTATAGCACAATCAACCTATCAAGATTCCACTGCTAGGACACAGGCCTCCTCTCGATGAAGGGAGTGGGCCTAATCCACCACGCCGGGCCAGTGCGGGTTGGTAATGTCACATGTTTTCGAATTTATGATTCTAAGACATGCCAGTTTCCACACGATGTCTTCCTTCACTGTTTTGAGAGCAGTGGTGATGAAATAATTTACACAATAAATTGAAGTGTCTGTTTATAATTTCAAAATAACAGCTTTTTACTAATGCATATGAAAGTATATACGGTACTTACAAAAAAAAAAAAAACATTTTTTGTTTGTCTGTCAATCTGTCTGATTGTTCCGGCTACTCTCCGAAACGGCTGGACTGACTTGACGGGACAGATATCTGATGTTGTAAGGAGTAACTTAGGCTATTTTTATTTTTTAAAAAGTGACGCGGGCGGAGCTTCGGGCTGGAGCTAGTTAATATAAGTCTGAAATCGCCAATCCGTCTTGAGCAAGGTTGGTGATCAATAATGCTCGTGCCTTCTGTGTATGAGAAGAGGACTTTGCCCTGCTGTTGGAGAATAATGGACTATTATTGTTGCAATCACAATCGGCTTTATTAGAAGGTTAAAAATCACCCAAAAGGCAATGGAGAGGGCTATGCTTGGAGTTTCCCTACGTGATCGAATCAGAAATGAAGGGATCCGCGGGAGAACCAAGGTAACCGACATAGCCCGAAGAATTGCCAAACTTAAGCGGCAGTGGGCAGGGCACATTGCTAGCAGAACAGATGGCCGATGGGGCCGAAAGGTTCTGGAGTGGCGACCGCGTACCGGAAGACGTGAAAAAAATAAAAGGAAATACGTTTATTCGCGGCAAACATGATGCAGAGAAAGAACACAAACACGAAAATAACAAGTTGGCGGAAAATATGCGCCACATCCACGCACGTAGCGTTGGTAGGCCTCCCACAAGGTGGACTGATGACCTTGTGAAGGCCGCAGATCGTGAAGTTTTACCTTGAGTTTAGCACTGGCTATGTAGGAGGTGTTGGGCAGGATCTCAACTGGCTCCTTGAACATGGCGCGGAAGGTGTCGTCCGTGCCGTCACAGCAAAATGTCGTCGTGTTCGAGCCACACACCTTCTTCGTTGCTAAGTGGATTATCTGCAATACACCACACGATCATGATAGGAAATATAATATTACAGTGGTAATAGTGGCAGTAGTAGTGGAAAGTACACCACAACCAGGGGATAAGTAATCGGCTGGTCATTGGTTCATCATTCGGGCGCTCACTGGTGGACCTAGGCAAACATCGCTATAACATCCGGTCTAGCGCTGCGCGCATCCAGCAGTTTCTTTCACCCAAAGCTCTAGCACGAGTAACGCGCGAAGTAGTCAAACGTTTGATATTTAATCGAAAATATAACTAGGCTATAATTTTTGATAATTGGTCTTAAAACTTAATAAATGTTATGTGCGAAACGAGTACTTTTTAATTTAAAATCGTTCGAAATTAGGTACGTTACAAAATAAATATTTCACGTAGCGACGCGCGCTTTACTTGTGGTAACCATGTGTAAAAACACGCAGTGAAATGTGTGCGTGAAGACGAGTAGCGTCAGCACATAGCACACACATGGACATACACACACTTCCGACTTTGCCTTTGTCTCGGACGGCACCGAGAGCTCCTGCGCTTACACACACATACACAGCGTGTTTGTACACATGGTAACCACAACTAATGCGCGCGTCGTTTAATGAGATAAAAATGCTATACGTTTACTCCGCGCCTTCGTGCTATAGCCACTAATCGTCGATGATTATGACCCAGCTAGAGCGATGTCGTCGATAAGTTAACGTGGTAAACTACTGGAAGGGAAGGGGGTTCTGTAAAGGAGGCTTTTTAATTAAATATTGTCTTGCTAGATGACAGTCACATTAAAATGCTTCTTTTTTAACTAATCATAATTTAAAAAATGTGAAAAATTAACTCAACTCAACTTACAACTCAAAGCATTTATTTCAAATAAACCAACTACAGGAACTTTTGATTTGTCAAGGGGTCGGTTAGTCAAATAATGAAGCTAGTTGCCCATTCCAAAGCGTAGTAGGTCTTTGGAGAAGAACGGGCAAGAAACTCCACGGACCCTCTTTTAATAGAAACAGCCATAAATAAATTTTCCTTCATTTCAGCGTTTTCTCGTTTATTTCTATGTCACTCTTTGCTTAAAGGTCATGCGCTGCACGTGTTGGAATGTGCTCTAAAATAGGCTCACCTTTTCCTTATTACTGTAGTAAGATGAGATTAAGATATATCATAATTAGGTTTATTGCAGTTAATCTACAAAATAGGAACAAAGATTTACTAATGTATGCCATTCATTACCATTTCATTTCTACAAAAAGAATCTAAAAACATGGCTTCTCCATAACAATTTTTATTCAGTAAAATATTTTTTTGATAATAAGGGTAAATATTAGATTTATTTAGTTTTTTTAATACAAATTTTGTTTTTATTTTTTATATTGTATATTAGATTTATGCCTATAGCCTTAGTGTTTTGTTTTGTATAACAGAGTATATAATGTAGTATATAAGTTAGGTTTTATGGGCCTGTGTATTATTATAAACATTTGTATACCGCTTTTAGCGGCGGATGTGTGGAACTTAATTGCACTAACCAACTTGTACCTACCATATCCGACGAATAAATGTCTTTCTTTCATTCTTTCTATGCAAGTACGCGTCACTGCACTGTACGCGTTGATCAATGCGACACTGCACTTGTCTTGACGAATTTTATTTTTGCGCGATTTACGTTAAGTTATTATCTACTTTTGTGTAAGTGTCGTGATGGCCCGTTGGTTAAGGCCTCGCCTCTCATGCATGAGGTTTTGAGTTCAAATCCGATGTGAATTTTTCAATTCATATGTACTTTCTGAGTTTATCTTGGACATTACTGACATCGGTGAAGGAAAAACATCGTAAAGAAACCTGAACTTATTTAATATAAGTCTGAAATCGCTAACCCGTCTTGCGCAAACGTGGTGATCAATGTCAATGCTCGTGCCTTCTCTGTATGAGAAGAGGCATTTGCCCTGCAGTGGGACAGTTATAGGCTGGCTGGTTATTTTCTACTTTTGGGTTGATGATTGCAGGCCTGAACGCAACCATTCGTGGGCCGGAGATCGCTCTCGGGCCGTAGTTTGCCATCCCAGGCCTAATAGAGATCAAACCCAGGACGCTTAGCAGTCAATACTTGCGACCAATAGACTCACAAAGAAGCCATAATTATCGTATTTGAATAAAAAATATTCGGCTTACCTGTAAGTGCACCTCATACTCCGTCGGCCCAAAATACGATCCATACAGTCCAAAGCCGACCACAAAAATTCTCTGACCAACCGTAAACCGGATCCTGTCTGTGGTTCCACTGTAGCCCCACCTCGACTCCGTCTGGGGAAACCTATTCACTGTCAGCTCCTTGCCAGTCATGCAACATCTCGGGGTGTCGAGAAACCCCACATTCGGCTTAGGATTGACGGTAAAATATAGGAACAGTTGCACAATCTCTCGGTCATCTAAAAGGCCGCTTTGGGCAGGGCCCATGGCGAATTCTTCTACGGACATTAGGGGAAATCGGATGGCGTTGAAGGCTCTTCCTAGGACCATCCTTTGGTTGGTGGGCGTGACGGGTAGTTGTCGTCTTATGCATTCCGCCTCCGACCAGCGCAGGACCGCTGAGAAGATTTTCGCTTCTCTGATGCGGAGTGTGTCCCTGGAGTAATAGAGATAGGAAATAATATAATATTATTTATTTATTTTTTTATTTATTTAATTAATGTAAAATGTTTATTCTGTTGCCTACGCCAACAGTGTAAACATTTACATTAATTAATAAAGGTTATAGGATAAGATCTGATGCATAGACTACAGGAATACACGACATTCACATACTAAATTATAGCAACATCTTATAAAATAATATAAAATTTAAAAAGTATGTATTAAAATACAAAACAGCTTTGACTTAGTAACTTTAAAAATCCTAAAAAGAATAATAAAGAAAAAAACTGACACAAATATCAATAATACAAAATACGCTTAACTTTGATCATTTAAATGCGCAAGTTTGTTTTGAATTTCGGCAGGGAACCAAAGAACACATCCTAATCAGGAGGTTTTGAGTTGAGTTCGTTGAATTGAATATGTTTTGGTAGTGCACTGATATGAATATTTGACGAAACCCTAGCCAGTTAGATATAAACTCCTCGCCAAGATAAGTAATGAAAGATGATTGAATATTTTTTTTTATGTGTAATTTTAATATATTTTGTGTAAATTCAGATACAACATTATTTTTATGAATAAACGACTATGATATGGGGTCCAGGAGACAATAAATCTATTTATTTACGCTGTTCTTATAGTGGGCATACTAAATACACACATCAACAGAATCTAGGGATATTTTATATTTCATCAAATATCTATAAATCTATGAAGAATTTTCTGATAGAGTAAATGGAAGAATGATAGGTTATTTTAAGGTCTCTAATAAAAAATAAAAAATATTTTATGATTTTTTTGTTTTATATAAAAATGTTAATTTTGTTAATCGCCATAGAAAATTTGTATGATAAAAAAACTTCATTTCTTCTTATAAAACTAATAATTTTAATAAAATTTGAAAAATATTATAAAATCTAATTATTAATAATCAGTGTTGCCACCTCTTACATTAATTACACATCGACATCGATTGTTCATACTTAAAATTAAATTGTCAATGTCTTGCTGCGGTATGAGGTCCCATGTTCTTTGCAAGTGTTCGTAAAGTTGTTGTTCCGTCGTCAAATTTGGCGGGAAATCTCTCAAAGCTTTTCGTTGTAACATGTCCCAGGCATGCTCGATAGGATTTAAGTCGGCGACTGTGCAGGCAAATACAAAACTTGAATGCCGTGGTCTCGGAGAGTGGCCGACACCAGCCGCGCCGTATGGGAAGGAGCATTATCGTGCATGAGTAGAAATTCCTGGCCCATTTGGATTCTGTGTAGGTCAATAACAGGCTCTACTACCTTCTCGTGGTATTTTTTGTGCAGTCATGTTGCCTTGGATCCAAACGAGCTGGGTTCGTCCGCCAAAACGAATTCCTGCCCACACCATGATTGTCCCGCCTTGGTATGAGTGGTCCTCCTGAGGGTGCCGTAGACTGCTAACTCTCCCTGGAGTTCTCCGAACGCGTGTTCTTCGTGAATCGGGATGAAACCCAAACCGGGACTCATTGGTGAACAGCACCAAAGACCATTGTTCGTCACTCTATGGTAAATGCTCCCGAGCCCACGAAAGCCGCCGACCGCGATTGCCACGTCGCAACGCTGGAACACGTAGCGGTCTTCGAGCATGAAGACCAACTTCATGCAACCTCCTTCGCACGATTTGGTTGCTTACCAGCAGCTGGTGGTCCTCCTGGAGCCTTTTTACTAGTTGCATCGCTGTGATATTGGGTTGTCTTCTGGCGGTCATTTGGAGAAATCGATCCTGTCTCTGCGTAATAACAAGATATCTACCCGTGTGCCGTTCAGCCACATCCCCAGTACTGCGATAACGTGACCACAACCTTGATATCACGTTTTGGCTGGTGTATAGGGCCTCAGCAATGACGCTTTAAATAGCACCATTTTCTAACATGCCCACGGCTCGTAACATTTCATCTCGACTCAAATGACGACGTGACATGACTCTTATAGCTCACACGGCACGTTAAATTAAAAAAGAAAAAGATTCTAATCCATTTTCATTAATTCATATTAATAAAACAATTTTTATTTTCCTTAACGTAACGAATTACTAACAATTTTGCCGCCGTATTTTGTTGTTTCTTCTGTTTTTTTATTTACATTTTAAAAAAATTGAAAATGGAATAAAAGAGGTTTCAATATGTATATAAACTTTTTATGGAAACTAAAAAGATTTTAACCCTTGTTTCGACGGAGTTCTCAATATGCTAATTTTACAAATTCATTTCAATAGCTAGGTTTCTATAGCATATTAGAGTCGCGTAAAAAAGAAAAAAAAAATGTAACACTTACAATTTTTGAGAAAAAGGGGGTCCGTCACAGCGGACTCCATCGAAATGTTTATTTGAAATGTAATATTAGCCTTTTACGTGAAAATTAAAAAAACACTTACGTAGAGCTTTTCCCGTCACAAAACATAGCCGCGTATTACATTTTAAACAATATACAGTTATTTTCTTATTGCAATTCATACAACGACCTTCCTTTTCCTTCTTCCTTCCTTCCTTTCTCTCATCCATACAATGACCTTTCTTCCTCTCTCTTTCCTTCTTCTTCTTCCTCTCTCTCGACCTTTCTCTTCTTCTCTTTGCCTCTTTCTAGCTACAAAAGTAGTCTTTTGTTGTCTTTTTCTAGTGACTGGGGATGGGGTATTCAAAGATGATATAGGGGGCAAGTTTCGAAAGTTTGGTTCTTGTGCTGAATTAGGTATAATTTCTTGTAAAATAGGAGTTAGAGGAACATTGGATAAATCTGGGTCGTCGTGTGTTTCAGATTGGTTTTCAGGTATTGCTTCAGGGGAGTCATCCAAAAGATTCATGCGCTCTAAAGTAGAAACAAGCGATGGTGCAGGCGAGGAGGAATTAGAACCATGCGGCTTATCAAGCTCATTTTCAGAGTTTGACACGTCACTTGTTTCAGATTGTGCACGCTCTCTAGGTACAAGTGCAAATATATTTTTAGAGCGTTCATGCAGATGACACTGTCAAAGAGCAAAATAAAAAAACCTAAGCAAACCAACACAACAATAAAAATTATATCACGAGAATGTAAATTTGTACATAATTATAGGTAATTTATAATATATGTATTTATTATTTAAATATTGATGAAAGGCATGCTCATTTTTATTAAAAAACCATTGATATTTATTTATATATTTATAAAACTAAATACTTTGCACTGATATGAAAGGCAAATACACATATCTATCTATGTGTATGTTATTGACAAAGTCCGCTGCCATGGACAAGTCAAATTTCATGTGCATTGCCGTAGTTTCGGTACGGTCCGGCGTGGCGGACAACTACTTAGCAGGTCTGTTTTTAGTAAATAAACTGCAATTACTATATTGTTTTGTTAGTAAATGTATGCGTTATTTATATGGCAACAAATATCACACCAAAAATCCAATCTCAAAGAATAAATAATATAAAAAAAACATCTAAATAACTTGAGCAAAGTTGAAGACTTCCGTGTCGGCGCACTCTTGCTCAATAAGTGACAGATGACAAGTTGCTAGATCATAAGTTTAATTTTCTACCTTTCCTTTATTATATTTTCTAACCTTTATATAAGATAAATTAAATATAAACTAAATTAAAATTGCAACAGATTTTTCTAAAGTACTTGTCCGTCCTACCGGACCAATTCGAAATAAGGGTTAAACTATAAATTCGTAAATAATTTAGGATCAAGATATCCCTAGATTCTGTTGATGTGTGTACATATATGTACAGGGTGTAAGGGACAGCCCTCCTCAGATTGATGGGGTGAGTTCAGTTTATCATACTAAGATGACCGGTACATGACATTATTTCAGGAACATTATGTGTATCAAATAAACACGCAATGTATCGTTACCGTGGCAAAACGCATGTGGCGAACGGCAGCGCAGCGAGCCTTCGGCTGCCCTCCTTGCCACGGGGCGTGGTGATTTCAATTAACTCTGTAGCTAGGCAGAAAGTGATCAGCTGATTTCACGCGTCGTTCATTGAGTATATCAACATCTTTTGCTGTTTTTTATTTTATTTTAGCTGTTTTATTTACATAGATCTAGTGCTGCGTACAGAGAATGTAATTTTACATTAAAATAAAGGTAACTGAAAACATTATTTAAAAAATGAAAAATTCCGGTGGAATATGATTCAAAACAAGGAGCTGAATGCACCCTATTAGTTTGCGTAGGGCTGTCCCTTACATTTACACAATATATGATTCAATATATATATGTGTTTGTACAATTGGTAACCACAAGTAAAGCGCGCGTCGGCGTCCCTTCGTGAGATAATAATACTTTACAAGAGCAATGTTGTGCGTTTATGACCAGATACTCGTAACATTCATCATCCGCCAAACCTTTTCCCTACAGGTATTTTGGGGTCGGCTTCCAGTCTAACCAAATACAACCGAATACCAGTATGACTAGACATTCTAAGTACTTTATTACCTTAGACCACATGAACGTAGTGAATGCAAGAAATATCAAGGAAAACGTATGCATAAAAACCGGCCAAGTGCGTGTCGGACCATGCACAATGAAGGGTTCTGTACTTAGTTGGGATGATTTTATCCCAAGAACAAACTTATCATTGTAGTTGAAAAACATGTTCTCCGATACATTCCAACTGCAAATGTAAGTTTGTACGCACAATATTGATTGATTTTCCATGTTATTTTAAGACCATAGACTTACTATAGGTTTTCCTGTAATCTATAAGAATCTGTATTTTTAGGGTTCCGTACCCAAAGGGTAAAACGGGACCCTATTACTAAGACTCCGCTGTCCGTATGTCTGTCTGTATCTCGTGAACCGTGATAGTTAAACAGTTGACATTTTCACAGATGATGTTTTTCTGTTGTCGCTATAATAATAATAATAGCATTTATTTCAGGCTACGCCCATAGTGTTAGTAAGTTTTCTTAAAAACTAGTGTTAGTAGATATAATTATAGGTACATATTAAGCAGTGTGGAGTTTCATCCAATGTCGCAGCATTGGAGACGCCCATCTATCTGCGAACAAACTCAAGATAGTGTTGGTACCGCCACGAAGACGAGCACGCAGAGAAGCGCTTCTTTTGCGTATGATGGCCGCAAAACCATCAATATGCCGTTCCGCAAACATCATTGACGCGCTACATAAACGCGCTATAACAACAAATACTAAAAACAGAATAAAATAAATATTTATGGGGGCTCCCATACAACAAAAGTGATTTTTGTGCTCGATATTGATAACGGCAACAGACAGATGCTTGAAATATTCACAGAATATTTAGTTATATATTTACTTTAAAAATAAATAATTTAATTAAAATAATTAGTTAAATTATTTAATTTATTTTTAATTTACTATGTGTTTGCTCTTGACTTTAGTCTAAGTCTGGGTACGATGGAGTGAGCTTACCCAGAAGAAGCCTGTTCACTCTTACTTTGAATAGATTAGGGTTGTATGCATTCGGAAACACAAACGCAGGCAGATAGTTCCACTCCTTTGCTGTGCGCATTATAAAAGACGTTTGAAAACGCTTAGTGCGAGTTGGTGGAATATCAACTAGGTAGGGGTGGTAACTTGCAGTGCGTCTTGCTTACTTGTTAAGGGAATCCCATACAACAAACATGATTTTTTTTTCCGTTTTTATAGATAATGGTACGGAACCCTTCGTGCGCGAGTCCGACTTGCACTTGGAAGATTTTTTTTTTTTCAAAATTTATGTGCAGCATCTTCGGAGATAAGTGGGGGAATGATCAAGTTTCCTCTATTTTCTTTAATAACTTTAAAACTAATTAGGTATTATAAAATTATATCAAATATCATTTGATATGTCACACGACACAATTTGCAAAACTTTTTTCCTTCTTCTAATTTTTCCCGCAAAAGTGAACCCCATATTCAATATACATTTGTTTACATTACAGGTCACAGAAATTTATGTGTACCGAATTTCAACTTAATCGGTCCAGTACGTTGGGAGCAAATCTGCTGTGACAGACGGACAGACAGACAGAACAAACACACGAGTGATCCTATAAACCTTCTTGTGGGTGAATTATACGCAGAGGGCCTACAACGTCCTGCGCGTACAGTATAATAATGGATTTAGGATGTTAATGTTGCTTCCGCGCTTCTGCAGCGCTTCGCAGATGTTCGCGGAAGCCCATGTCGACGATTTAACCGACAACCTCGCGGGCGCAGCCGCGGCCAAAAGTTAGTGTACCCATAAATATGTATCATAGAAACAAAATATGTTTATATCAATCCTAGCAAGTACCTACCTAGGTATTTACTACAGTTATATACTAACTATTTCAGTAATGGTCGCACTTGCCGATAAGTGTAGAACTTGACAACTTTTTCCAGGTATCTTAGGCTGTGTTTAAATCGAACAGTGGCGCGTGTAGTAGAGTCGTGTTCAAACGTAGGGCGGAGCACGTCAATCAAATACGACGAGTCGATAACAGGTGCGGTGCGGCTTGTAATTAGTTGTAACCACACACGAACCAAATAAGGAATTGCAATCGACAATTAAGACGCAGATATATGTCAAAAATGGTTGCTATGGAAATAAGGTAGCACAAATTAACAAGACGGTGTAAACAAACAAGTTTACTAAACATTTATTCTGGCATTGGCACACGGTGTACTGTTGGCACGTTGACAATGACCTTCTAACATAACTGTTAATAGAGAATGTGAGGTATTGATTACAGGGAATAACTTGAGATATTGGAGGGATGATAATTACATTTTTCTTGGCACTTATTCTCAGTTATCATATTTATGTTACCAATTAGATAAATAATAAATTAAGGACCTATTTTTCAATTGTCTGTCTGAGGAATAAATATTCCTGTTTGACAGCTTTTGTAAGAGAATATTATGTCAAACCACCATATTTATTATTCATATAAAAGTTAGGTGTCTAACATAAAATAAAAACTAGCCAAGTGCCAGTCGTACTCGCGCATGAAGGAAGGGTTCCGTACTGTAGTAAGATCGAGCAAAAAACAAAAAAAAAACACCTTTCTTGTCTCCTAGTACGGTTCATGAAATACAGCCTGCTGACAGACAGATGGACAGGGACAGCAGAGGTTTAATAATAGGATTCTGTTTGGCACCCTTCGGGTACAGAACCTTAAAAAC
This sequence comes from Dryobota labecula, assembly GCA_947523025.1. Classification (NCBI taxonomy): domain Eukaryota; kingdom Metazoa; phylum Arthropoda; class Insecta; order Lepidoptera; family Noctuidae; genus Dryobota; species Dryobota labecula. Next base: position 24,027,263 of record OX383295.1, on the reverse strand, counting down.
TAGTTCTAAATTGATACTTAGAGCTGATTTTTAGGGTTACTACGGAACCCTAAAAATCAGCTCTAATAGCACAAGGTACCCTTATAGTTTCGCCATGTCCGTCTGTCTGTCTGTCCACAGTTTAGCTCAGAGACTCTTATTACTAGAAACTGCCAGCTAAATGGTTGTATTTGGATATGTAAAAAAATTCACTGCAGTAGTAAATATAACGAAGTTAAAGGAAAACTATCACAGTTAAGTAGGCTTTACAAGTTACTGAGTAATAGTCAACCAACTTACATTTGCAAGTACATTCTAACTTTGTTCATGGGATAAATTCACCCCAACTACGGAACCCTTCATTTTGCGTGTTCCGACACCCACTTGGCTGATTTTTAAATCAATAAATTTGATTTAAAAAACCGGCCAAGCAAACTGAAGCTGATGCATCAGTTTATAAATTGTTTTGTTTGGATTACAAGGCAACAATTTCAAAAGAGAATGTATTCAATACCTACTGAATAAATGATTTCTCGCTTTAAAACATGAAGTTACCAACCAAGGCTATGTATTGGCTTGGTTGGTTACTTCATAGGCTTCATATTGTACTTTGTTTTAGTCTTGTTTGTTTTGTTCTTGTTTTTATAAGTTGATAAATCAATTAAGTAAGTACCTAACAAAATGACTTCAAAAATAATATAAAAACACAAACCTTTCCAGCACAGCATTTAGTGTGTCCTGATCTATATCTGTAAACCCTTCAGCATTTAAAGCATCAGCAGTATTCTTATCGATCATCTCCAAGCACAGTGCTGCCAGCTGCGGTTCATCAAACAAGCGTGCCTGCGTCAGCAAGAGAAATGCATTGTCTGTACCCAAGTTACTTTTCAGGAAATCTACACAATGCTCTTCTAATGCAGCCACAGCATATTTCTTGGCAGTGTAAAGCGTTGTCATCACACTCTCTGGACCAATTCGTACCTCATCTGAATATAGGAACTTTAGTAAGTGTAGGAATGCCGCAGGCTCTACATCTGGTAACTCTACCTCATCAGACTTAGTTGCTAGCACTCCATTGAACATGACATCGAACACCGCACTGCCCACTGACAACACGAACTTGTGCGCGGGTATGACTTGCTGGTTAGCATCCTTCCCGACGATAAAATGAACGTCGCATAAGACCTCGTTGTTAAAAAGGAACGATAACCTTTCTTTTACGGTAGTTTTCGTCGCCTGCCAATTGTGTAAGCGTCCGCCTGTGTTGTTAATTGGCTGGAGGTTTTCTATTGCGGAAGACGAAGCGAGAGGCTCGTTCGCCTGTCCGTTGTCTTCCTCCTGTATCTGCCCGACCTGCCGCGCCTGCTGGTTGGACGGCAGCATGTTCTGCGGCGGCAGCTCGTCTCCACCGCCACCATCATCCAGCCTTACGTTAAGCAGTCTATTAACTATATCATTTTTAGACCCAGATGCCATAACGCGTAGATTTTTAACTATCACACATTACACGAATCGCCGGTCGTGCCCGAAACACGTTGTTTATGTTTGAAAACGACTGTCTTTATCAAGAATGTTGATGTGAGACACAATTTGAATTGATTTATTGTAGTGATTAGTCACAATTTTTGTTTATCACAGCACAGAAGTGTTTCGAAGATTTTTTTGACGCATGACAGGAAAATGTCGGTATAGCCATTTTTTTTGTTAAAAATTCTACCAAAAGTTGGGATTTTTCGAGTTATCGCAGTAGATTTATTAACACAAATGTTTGTTTTTTTTTTGTCTTAAAAAAATAATGTATACCGATGGAAGCAGGCTTCCCAACTTAGGGCTATTAGCCCCAAATTTAGGGCGGAAATATGCATATTGTGTTTTTTTAGGGTCTAAAAAAATTTAGGGCTATTTTTAGAGCCAAATAATATTTCATGCATCACTAATATGACTGACCAAAACGAGTAACAAAAAGCTAAACGTCTATGTACGGTGGCCAGCACATCAAGTTACCACAAACTTTAAAATTTTCTCGTTCGATTTTGAACTTAATCATCATCTTATTAAAGTTTAAAATCGTTTGGAGAAATTTGACAGATTCGTGTAGCTTGATGTGCTGGCCACTGTACTATACGAGTCTCGATACGAGTTGTTCGATAGAAGTAATTGACTTCGTCACTATCTTATTCCCGCCCAGTTAGCTTTTTGCATATCACCTTTAATTCATATAAGTTCTAATAAAAAGTAATTAAAACTAAGTTAAATTTTATTTCCCTTAATAAAATGGGAAACTCATTTAAACAATACCCTTGAATAAGTACACAATACAGGTTTTTTTTGGGGCTTTTGAATATTGTATTTAGGGTTATTTAGGGGTATTTCATCTTGATCTTATGGGTATTTTTTTTAGGAGTTGGTGACACTGGATGGAAGAATGGATGGCACATGGATAACACCTGATAACACACTACAGCTACACAAAGACATTCCTCCTGTCTGTTATGATGAACCAAAGTAAGAAAGGAGTCTCATCTTTGCAGGAATTGGAACTATTGTTTTATACACTACCCATCAGTACAGGAAATCTAAACATATGCATTTCCGTATCTACCTAACGAAAGCTCTGCACGTGCGTACCTACTTAGACAAAGATTTACATAGGTACCTTCACCACATGACGCTGGCAGAATAGTCGACATCGGCTCAGTTGCAATAGAAAAAAATAAAAAAAATAAATAGGTACTTGTTGCCGCGGTTTGAGGTGTCAATGGAGCCACTCAAGCAACCTTTTCTCATGAGCGTCATAATAGTAATGAGGGGGTTGGCAGAATTATTATAGCACGTTAAAACAAACAAAATAACAAACTCTTCAGCTTTAACTAATATATAAACCTGAAGAGTTTGTTTGTTTGTTTGTTTGTTTGAACGCGCTAATCTCAGGAACTACTGGTTGCAATTGAAAAAATATTTTTATGTTGGATAGTCCATTTATTGAGGAATATTATAGGCTATATAACATCACGCTACGACTAATAGGAGCGGAGCATAAATGAAAAATGTTGCAAAAACGGGAAAAATTATTCCTTTTTGAGAGCTTCCGTTGCGTGCGCTACGTAAACAGTTTAAGTTACGCAAATATCATGTATGATGGAATTGTTCCTCTTTAAATGTTCTAAAAAAAAAGTCCGCGACAGCATAAAATATGTCTATCTTTTAAGATTGACTCACTATAACCTTTTTTTATGGTAATCAATTTTTTTTCGAAATTAATGCATTATTTGCGAAGGAGTTTTATCAACATAATATTAATCCTTATCCAAATAAATATGTTATTAATCACAAGTATTTAAATGTAAACAAAATTGTCCTTGACATCACTTGATTTCAATCAACATCTTAGGAACTATCATAATTTTAAAATAACTCCGTAACAAAATAAGTAGTAAATTCATTACATAAACCACTCTCTCCTAGGTGACGTAGACGAAGTTGCGCGGGTCAGCTATATTATAAAGCTATACAATACAGTATAAAGAAGAGTTTGTTTGTTTGGTTGAACGCGCTAATCTCAGGAACTAGATACTGGTTCGAATAGAAAAAATATTTTAGTGTTGGATAGCCTATTTATCGAGGAAGGCTATACGAGTATAACATCACGTTAGATCCTTAGTTCCGTGTGGTGCTGGACGTTAAGAATAGCTCCATCCCATTTCCTACCGTGGGTGTCTTAAAAGGCGACTATGGGATTTACTAGAGAATGGGCAGCAGCGTTCTCTATTTATTTTTAACACCATACTGCGATCGCCAACCCGCCTGCCAAGCGTGGCGATTATGGCAAACCCCCCCAATTGGGGGAGGCCTATGTCCAGCAGTGGACGTCTTTCGGCTAAAATGATGATGATGATGATGAGATCCTTAGGAGCCAAGCGAAAAGAACAAAAGTCAGAAATAACGCTAAGTAATAACGAAGTTATAGCGTGGGCGAGCGACGGGATGCGACGCGATGGGTAGCCCGAAATTTCACGCGGACGAAGTCGCGGGCAGAAGCTAGTTATTAGTATATAAGCTGTATATATTCATACACGAAATATATTAAGAGAAACATCTATAGTTGGTAAACAAGCCAAAGAGTTTTTATTTTTACGTAATTAATATAATTTTAAAATTGCTTGAGACATTTTGCAAAAAAACCTTTGCTTATTCTGTGAATGACCCGCCCCGACGCGGCGTGACGTGACGGTGACGGCGCGAGCGCGGTGCCTTTTGATAATCATGATAACAAGTAATTTTCAATTATTTAATTTTTTAAATAATAGGTCGAAGTACTTAATTTTTTTTTTTAGTTTCCGTGGCTTCTTTACCACTTATAGGTGTATATCTTAAAATATTTCGTGTATGAATATAAACACCTTATATAGATAATCAATGCCTATTTCACTGTGTCCGGATGAGAAATTTGTACCAGTTTTAGTACCAGACCAAAAAATAGAACAGAATTAGTAAAAAAAAAACAGCCAGATAATTTAACCGGAGCTTATCCGGAAGTCGTGAGACAGGCTACAAACGTAGCAGGTGTTTTTTTACTGTTGGATGGTAATGCTCAGTGTTTAATAAAATAATTGGAATAATTGGAATTTGGAAGGTCCTGAATTTCAACTTATCATGGGATATTAGGGTCAAAATTCCGGACCTATCGTGTTCGAAACATAGAATTGGCCAATATGTAAATCTGTTTTCTGCATTCTGTCAAATAATCTATACATACTTATTTTTAGATACCTCGCAAATAATTTGCATATTCATTTTAATTAGCCAAAACTATCTCTTCTCCGTTCTATGGCGTTTCTCGTACGTCATCAAGGGCACGCACGCGCGCAACGGTCGATTCAGCTACAGGTGCTGGCCCGGCAGTCGCACCGACGCCGTCTGCCACGCACCACCTCCCCGGAGACAAACAAGGCGATACTGACTATGACAGACTGATAACCCAAACATCATTCTAAACTTAACAAAACGCTTATTAAAAAAACTCTCTAGTCTGTAGCAGTAGTGTAAGCAAAAAGTTGTGTCAACAAAACTCATTGCGTTTACAAATTCAACAGGCGCTCAAAATATTTCGTGCTCGAGTCTTAAGTTTTAATGTAAATAATCTTTATAGTTAAAATATTAATCGTTGTCTCGTTTTCTCTACTGTTGTTATAAAGTGTTGTCTGTTCACTTATTGACTTGTGTGTGATCTAAGTGTTCACGTTCTATTAATAATGTTGTTTCCATTGTTGTTGATCTTGAGCTGGATGTTACCTGCGTATGATCGTGTAGTGACTGTGACATAATTGTATTATAAAATGAATACGATTAAGTAAAGGTGAGTTGGAATCGATATTTTTACGGTATTTTGTAAGATTATAAACATAAACATACCTACGTCCCACATGATGCTATTAATACAGGTAGGTAGTTGACTAGGTATCATATTAACAAATTAGCGGCATCGAGAGGCGAACCTCTAGCCACTGAATTAAAGATAATATGTACGTAGCAGTATACATAATTATTACAGACCTTTACATTGATCACATTTTGGATCGCCACTACTTAAGTTCGAGCTGAAAGGTTACATAAAAGATTAATGACGATATTTCCATAGCCTTGTGTTAACGACTGGCTAACAACAGGCTCATCTAAGAATCAGTCAGCTTTTTAACTTTTGTGTCAAACCTAATGCAGGATTTCTCATTCTACATGGGCAATGAGCATAATGGGCTACCTACATCTGCTGAACCTCATAAAATACATAATTATATAAATCATTCATCATTTCATTCATCAGATTCGTCTAGAATCTTAAAACACACTCCCATCAAAAACCAGTCAAAACAGGACTTCAAGATCTAAATGTATTGTTCCAGATATCAATATGATGCTGAGCCCGAAGATGCAGCGGTCAGTCCGTGTGAATGACGGCCAGCTACTCGCCCTGTCCGACAGGGCGCAGTATGACCATTCACAGGTTGGTAGATCGTCAGCTTACTTATAATATCTTTGGGTAGACCGTAGTTCAAGCCTCTTAGCGTAGAATGTATGTGTGAAAGTGGAGAAGCCTCCCCGAACACGTCCGGTGCACCCTGGACAGTCAGCCTTGCTAACATACTGTGGGCTGGCTACCTTTTGGTCCAGACCATGAGCTAGCTTATCGTGACCCGAGCAAAGCTTATAATGGAATAAAATAGTCTTCGTGTCATAAAATTCAGTGTAGGACGTCTTTAGAATAGTAGAGCGACCATCTTTGCAGGATAGCTGGTTGGTAATGGATGGATTAGAGAGGGTAAAGAAAGGATCGAGTTTAATGGCTTGCAATTGCAGGGGCGCTATGGTCATAGTGGACTGGTTTATACAAGGCTGATGATGATGATGTGTATAAGAATAGGTACTAAGTAAGAGATGAAGATAAGTTTGGTAGAAGCATCTTGTATGTGGTATGATAATGTTCAAAATAACCCAGGAAAGTAAGTCAGAAAAATGAATGTCCGTAGCCGTCCATGTTGCAGGCATTGCTTGCGTGCAGTATTAAAGTTACTTTCTTCTAGACAAATATGCAGTAAGTTAATGATCTTAAATGTTCATACACATATCTAAATGCACTAACTAAAAAAGTTACTGCATTCATGGATTGAATTAACCTGTAGAGAAAAGTTAATAAAAGTGCTTAGAAAGTGTTTTTACCAATTTAAGTATCAAATACATTTATTAAAAGAGAATGAATACGATATCAGAAAACTGGGCCATCAACTCTTTACTCTAAAAATTACTGGATATAATCTTAGTGTCAAAAGAAAAGAGTGGCATGAAAAAAAAAAAAAAAAAGTATGGCCGCTTTTTTCTTCAATTATGTTTTAATTTATATGCGTCTCAGCGTTTATAAATTTCGCGGTATTTCTGCAGTGGTCGCCTATTCAATATGCTGATAATAAATTACTAGCGATCCGCCCCGGCTTCGCCCGGATGCAACTTACGTGTGAAGACGGTATTCTGTTCACGACACGTTGTGCACAAGTTATGAGTAGTAAACTAACAAAAAGTCCTACTAAGCTTGCATGAATTCAAGAGATAGATAGATAGATAGAAAACTCATTATTGCACACCATAAAAATTACTGATTTATATGCAGAAATTTTTCAAGGGGTACCACAATGGGCGGCCTATCGCTAAAAGCAAAAGCGATCTTATAAAGACAACCTTTGCTAGTATTTCATTAGTATTTTCTAGTACTTCTTTTTGTATATATTTACATAATATATACCTATGTCCATCTGGAATAGTGTACCTTTTAAATGATGAAAGAATTTTTCAAATAGGAGCTCTGGTTCCGGAGATTACCCTCCACACACACAAACTCACAAAATTCGCTCTCTCTCTTTATAATATTAGTATATAATATAAGGTTATTAGGTCAATGTGCAACAGTTTTCAGTATTCATACTACTAGAGCTTAGGTTTCCTTCCCAGAAAACTACAGCAAACTCGGCAAATTTCGTGAAATTCTATGAAAAAACTTGATGAAAAGGTTAACAAAGAACCTACCTACATAAAGATTCTACTGATTACTTGTTTCATGAGATGAATAAATATTCTCCCTGAATACAATATTTAACTAAAGTTTATTTATTTAGAGGAACTCGAAAAAGTGATGTCCATGAACCATACAATTTTGAGTGGACCTGTCCCGTCAGTGCAAGAATTTGTCAGTAAACGTGTAGCTCAACTCAGGATTTAAGGAGCTCAACGACTCGACGAACACATTCACATTTCGCCAGTTATGTTTAAGTCCCATAAAATAGGGGGCGAGCCTATTGCCACCAACCGAGCACAAATCCAGACTCATTATGGAAGAGATTAGGTACATATACTTACCAGTTTTAGTTTAAGAATTCTGCTAACTTTTTTTATTTTTGTAGGCTGGCTACCTGCATAAACGAAGCTCCGACAACACCAAATGGCAGCTTCGATGGTTCATACTCTATCAGGTAAGAAAAACACATTACGTTTTTAGTGTTCCGTAGTCAACAAGGAATCCTTATAGTTTGGCCATGTCTATGTCTGTCTGTAATAGCAGCATGGAGTTTGGATTTTGTGCCTGGTGAATATAAATAGACATAATATAACATATCATCACGCCTTGCGTAAAGTTAGGCAGAGTTGTACCCATAATACACCCACGTTACGCCAATTATGTTTAAGTCCCATGAATTATGGGGCGAGCATATTGCCACCGTCGGGCACAAATTCCAGACTCCAGGCTGCTACTAAGAAATTCCAGATGAAAAAGCCCAATAACATTAAAAAAACCTAATTTTTAATGAAATCTGAAAGTCTGGAACAAATCTAAAATGCAAACTCATATCTTCAAAAAATACCTTTCCCCCCCAAATCTCCGAAGTTTGCATAGAGAAAAATCTGAAATTATTCTATGTGATAGAAGTTTATGTATAGATTACAGGAAAAATAAAATGTTGTCTCTAAATAGCACACTTTTTTAATATTGAAGTTTTAGGTCAGCGCCAGTAAAAGTCTGACACCCGCTCCGCCCAGAGCGGGAGAAGTTATTTGATAATTTGCCACCCAAAAAAAAAAAAACGGCCAGCGCCATTTCTTGACCGATAGTGCAACTAATGTAATTTTTTTGAAGATTTTTGATGGTACGGAACCCTCGGTGAGCAAGTCCGATTCGCTCTTGATCGGTTTTTTTACTAACAAATCGTATGATTTTCAAATTATTCTAGTTTTGGTTAGATTTCATATAGGTATTTAAATAAAAATAAGAATATGGCGGCCATGTGCCCAATGTACCATTCCATACATAACCCTAGCTTATGTACTCTTCAATAAAAAAATAATAATAAAAAGAAAATAAAACTGTATTTTCTATTTAATTCAAATGTTGCGTAAATTTTGGGAAACCCTATAAAATAAAAATCAATTGCCGTGCGTTAGTCTCGAAAATACTGGAAAATGGCTGGACCGATTGTGATGAAATTTTGGTGAATTGTTGTGTGCGCGCTGGGGAAGGTTCCTAACAAAAAAAAAAAAAAATTAAAAACAAAATATAAACTTCCGAATTGATAACCTCCTCCTTTTTTGAAGTCGGTTAAAAAGGCATTGCAACGCATTCCGGGCATTAGCTATAAGACATAACTTTTAACTTTTACGACACGGTTGGCGCAGTGGTTAAGCGATTGACTGCTGCGCTGCGTGTCACGGGTTCGATTCCCGCATGGAACAAATATTTTTATGACCTACAAGTAGTTGTTCCGGGTCTGGGTGTTTGTGTATGTGAGATTAAATGTTTGTAAACGCACTCACAATACGAGAAATTCCTAGTGTGGGGCAACGTTTAAAAGAAATAAAATAAATAAAATCATTTATCATCTATCTTAGATAAATACTTTAACAGAAAACTGTAAACATTACGAACGACATACCTAGGCATTTTCATGAAAAGCCCCAAAGCGAAAGCCATATTTTTACTGCCAGTTTTATGAAGGTTAGCTACCTATATACTTTACTTACTTAGTACGAGTACATAACTCAAAAGTCTGCTTGCTGCACTCAAATGCATTTACTTACTATAGCTAGAGTTATCCAGTACCTACTTAAGAAGGCATTGACCTTTTAAGTCACGGCAAAAATGCAGCACGAATCGAAATGGCTGAACTTTATTATTCTAAAGTTCACCGGACGTTAGAGTGTTACATAAACCAATCCATAGGTACTAATCCATATTGATACAAATACAAGGGGTAAGGGACAGCCCTGCGCAGACTGATGGCGTGAATTCAGTATATCATAATAAGATGATCGGTACATAAAATTATTTCAGGAATTTAATGAGAATCTAATAAACCTGATTTGTTTTATTATCTCACACGCAAAGTATCGTTACCGTGGCAAAATGCACGTAGCGAACGGCAGCGCAGCGATCCTCCGGCTGCCCTCGCCACGGGGCGCGGTGATTTCAATGAACTCTTATAAATATTTTACCTATTTTATTTACATACATGGAGCGCCGTGTACAGATAATGTAATTTATCATTGAAATAAAGGAATAGTAACTGAAAAATCTATTAAATAATGAAAATTTTCCTGAGAAATTTTCCAGTGGAATATAACTAAAAATAAGGAGCTGAATGCATCCTGTTAGTTTGCGGAGGGCTGTCTTACACCCTGTGTACATAAATATAAGAAACTCTGTCTACCTTTTTTATCAATGGATTTCTATGAAATTTGACACACGTAAGACCATGACCAATCATGCAGACTGTGCAGGATCAGGTTTGTTCGTCCAAAATGAAACGATTTGTCGTTTTTACGGTGTATATTTTTATATAGTTATTTTCGTTTAATATATTCGCTTGACTGTGGCAGTTCGAAACAGAAAAAGAAAACATTTTTAAATATTGTAGGAGGATCTAATTAAAAAAGAGATCTAATATGTTGCCGCCTCCAAGCCTCTTGCAGATGGCGTGGACACAGACTGTCATTTGTAGATCTTTGACAGTTGTTACGGGTCGTCAGAAGCTCACAAGTCTGACAATCAGTCTTACTAATGGATATCTTATTACCCAGTAATTGGGTTGTGGAGGTCGGATAGGCAGTCGCTCCATGTAGACTGAAAGCTGACCCCAACATAGTTGGGAAAAGGCTAAGCAGATGATGATAGACCATGACCAATCTGACCATGATCTGAGTTAGGACATAATGATACTTTATATTCCGTACGTTCCCGTGGGATGATTTCTAACCTTATCGCGGGCGAAGCCGTTGAACGTATTCTTTTTTTGCAGACGTTATATTTTCTTGGAAAACTTTTTAACTTCTTAGATCCCTTTTATTATTCTCCGCTTGTAGCGGGAGCATTTTAAAGACTGGCTTATAGTAAGTTTGGGTGAGGGGTTTTTTGTTACGCCGTGGCAACCCCGGTGATTGTTCGATACTAAAGTATGAGGTTAAGCTGCATTTGTCACGGTAAACCGATCAGAATTTGTCGAGACCTGTCCGTACCTCGGAGATCACATCAAACAGACTGCCCTCGTCCTGATTGCCACAAAAATATAAAGTATGTGAGGAAATAACTAACGACGCTTATCGTTGAGCTGAGGGCTTACGTGGTTGAGAAAAGGATATAAAAAGCTTAAAAAAAAAAGTGAAAAATAACTTTAGTTTCGAAAGTTGGTGTCCTTGGTCCTGTATTTTCGTTATTTGACACCGACTTCCGAAAATAAAGTTATTTTTCATTTTTTTTTAAAGTCGTTTGTTTTTTTTTTCACTTTTTAGTTATGATACCTATCCCACGACAGTTCGATTACCACTACTTGCTACACCGCACAAACAACAGTGACACAAGATACCTATACGAAGTGGATTAAATACGTATTATCGAAGCTAATTCAAAAACTACCCAAGCAAAGTTAATAAAAATCAGTTAACGACCATTTATAGCCCAAGTGCATCTCATGCCAATTCCAATAAGTCCAAACACGGATAGGATACATTGTTTTATTATGGAGTTCCGGTGCATACCTTCCGGCTTCATCTTCAGATCAGTTCGATGGTACCATTTTCATCAGAATTATTTATTTAAATTTGCTTCATAGTAGCATAATTATCTTAATCAAAATATCTTATCGCCACCCGTGAAATACTTATCATTGAGAAGTTCCGGTGGCCATTTGTGGTCTTCTTCATCAGTTTCACTTCATCAAATAATACTTTCTGAATGCAAATGCTTGAGTTGTTGATGAAAATACAAAAATCGCTATATGTTTGGCTATAAAATTTGAGGAGTTCCCTCAATTCCTAATGGATTCCATCATCAAAACTGAATTTTGAAAAACATAAAACCAATCTGGAAGTATAACCTTTCAAATAAAAAAAGAATTTTCCAAATTGGTTCATAAACGACGGAGTTCTGAGGTAACAAACATACATAAAAAAAAAAAAACATACAACCGAAAAACATACAACCGAAAAACATAACTCCTCCTTTTTGGAAAGTCGGTTAAAAAGGCTGTTTCACAATAGAATAGCTGCTGCCCGCGGCTTTGCACGCGTATCTTCGTTTTTCTATAATAAGAGTATTCTAAATTACTCCTTATAATATCAGCTATCTGCCAGTGAAAGTCCCGTCAAAATCGGTCCAGCCGTTTCGGAGATTAGCGGGAACGAACAGCCAAAAAAAAATTTGTTTATGTACCGCATACTCTCATATCATCATTTCAGCCGTAAGACGACCACTGCAGGACATAGGCCTCCCCCAAATAGGGGGAGTTTGCCATAATCGCCACGCTTGGCAGGTGGGTTGGCGATCGCAGTATGGTGTTAAAAATGCATAGAGAACGCTGCTGCCCATTCTCTAGTATGTCCCTTAGTCGCCTTTTACGACACCCACGGGAGGAAATGGGGTGGTGCTATTCTTTATGTCCGGCACCACTCTCATATGCATTTAGTAAAAAGCAATTTATTTTGTAATTACAAACAGACACTGTTAGGGTTATTGGGGGTATCAAAAGAAAGGCCGTTCTAAGGATTTTAATATATACGTTTATTATCCTTTTCTTTATATATTAGAAGGTGTGAATTAATAATATCACGCGAGACGTGTCGTCTCACGCAGGGCTAGCAGAGGAGAGTACGGTCGCTATAAGAATGTAAGCGTTTCATCATTTCAGTCAAGTGGCGACTGAGGGCTTGGTTATAAGAAATAATATTTATGAGTCTAACACAAAAACTAATAGTGTTGAAGTAGGGTCGATTTGTTTTTGCTAAATTCCAACAGACACTTCAATTATTTTATTTATTTGTACGGTGGCCAGCACATAAAGTGACCACAAACTGTCAAATTTTCTCGTTCGATTTTGAACTTAATCGACAACGTTTTAAAGTTTAAAATCGTTTGGAGAAATTTGACAGTTTCGTATAGATGTGCTGGCCACTGTACTTATAGATCACAGCATTCACAGACTTCTTAAAGGTTGTTAATGCACATATTGGCCACATACCACACCACAACCACATACCACACCACACCACACACCACACCACATACCACACATTGAGTGCCGATGGCAGTTATAAAGATGTCTTGATGATGACACTGCGACAGCAATTTGAAGCCTATTATTATGTTATACTCAAGTAAATATCAGTTATCACTCCAAAGAGGGCTGTTTGAAGAGCGTTTTACGCCCAAGAACCATTGAGTTGGAGATCCGAAGTTTAGGTATAAGTGGATTGTAGATGCTCCTAATATCGTTTGGGAGTACACACGGCTATATACATAAATCAAGCTAAAATTTCCAGTATAAGCTGATCTCGCATTGTATAGGATTTCCGTACGAAGAGAGGTCAGTTTATACTGGACAATTAAAGCTTGATATGTAGCCGTGTGTCTGTGTACCTACTCCTCCGGCTCCCGAGAGAAATAGAGGTATTACAGATTATACGGCTAGTACAACACGATCGGAGTGCATTCGAGCGAAGAGGACCAAGGAGAAGGGGGACCAAGGGGGACAGGGGGCTTGGGGACATTTGTTAAACCTGTCCAACGGTTTCCGATCTATTGGGCGATACTGTAAGATGGATCGAAGGGGAATAGGGAATATGATTGAATTAGATTGTGAAATTGTTGATTTATGATTTAATTTTATGCGGGCTGTACCCGCTGCTCTGTTTGCGTGGACTAGTTACTTTTAAACCTGTCCAGGGAACATTCTATTATAGAGGTATGAGGAACAGGGTGTAAAGTTCACTCATCCTACATAGAAAAGGGAGGATTTTCCGACTAGACGGATGTTGTGTCTGGTGGGCAACTGCCCGACGGTTGATGTCGAGATGTTGTATATAGGGTGTATCTATTCAAACACGAAATATTTTAAGAGATACACCTATAGGTGGTAAAGAAGCCATGGAAGCGATTTTTTTAAATCTGAGTATATTATTCAAAAAATGTAATAATTTAAAATTACTTGATATGATGATTAATTATCAAAATTCATCTCGCTCGTGCCGCCACCGACGCGGCTTCACCGCGTGCGGGCGGGTCATTCATAGAATAAGTAAAAAAGGTTTTTTTTTTTGTAAAATGTTTCAAGCAATTTTAAAATTATAATAATTATGTAAAAATATAAAACACTTAGATACAAATTTTTTTTCGCTGCTATGGCTTTTTTACCACCTATATATGTTTCTCTTAAAATATTTCGTGTATGAATAGATACACCTTATGCTAGTCGCGCGGTAAACTCTGATAGCGCGATGCAGATTTGTGACGCCGCCACACTATTATTTTAAAGGAAAAATTGGATAAGTGTTTATGAAGTTATAAATGTACTTTCGGACAGGCGCTCGTCTCCCTATCTACTATACGTGCTAACGTCTGGAACTCGGATATGGCTAAATATTTTTGCATTTGATAACGCAATTTGTGAGGAAGGTTATAAGCTATTTAACATCAAGTTACGGCCTTTAGGAGCCGATCAAAAATAAATAAAAAACTCAGAAATAAAGCTAATCAAACACACTGCGTCGCATCGCATCGCCCGCGCTGTAATAGTGCGGGCGATGCGATGCGATGTATCGGGGGATCAAGAAATTTCATGCGGACGAAGTCTCAGGCAGGTATTAATACAAGGGTCTTCATTAGTGGCAATTTATGGGTACGTTATTCTGTTGCTGCTTATCCCATGGTTAACAGGCGTGCTGTTATAACGATAAAACTATAATCCATATTCCATAGTTATATTATAAATAGCACAGACGCCCCTCCCTATTTACCCTCCAAAAAAAGCTAATAGGTACTAATAAATACCAATATAGAACCAACAGATTGTTGCAAGCCTTACTTTCAGAAACACAAGGTTCTTACCTTAGTTGGTATTTATATCTTAGAACTATGTAAACTAGTCCGTAAATATCCAGATTTTTACAGCACATGTGGAGACACAATCAAATTATTCGTTGCGCCATAAAAATAGACTAAATTTGCCCCCTCCCGTCTTAAACTACATTCATCTAGCCCATATTCAATGTCAAAGTGAAAAATAACCGACTTCCGAAATTAAAGATATTTTTCACTTTTAAGTGTTTTTTTTTTTTTTTAATAAGTTTTATTTTTAAATTTCATTGTGCTTGTTAAATAATTTAAGTTAAAGTGGTCTAAGTTTTTTATTTTACACTTTTTAGTCATGGTTAGGTACCTACCATGACTAAAAAATGAAGACTTTTTTTTTATAAATACGAAAGTAACTCTATCTGTCTGTCTGGCTGTCACGTTTCCACGCCTAAACCACTGACCCGATGACAGATAGGTGGCCTGGGACCTGGAGAAGGACATAGTCAACTTATGTCCTTCTCCAAGTCCCAGGCCACCCATCTGTCAAACATAACGATCGGTCCTTTTATGCTTGATATTTGTATTAATGTATGATGTAATACAAAATAGACGCAGACAGTAACAGCTAGTATTGTAAAAAGTTAAAGACAGCCCTTTTTGAATAGTTGGGCTTAAGGAAATTTTGCTTAGCCAGTTAATCCGTTGAATTCCTTTTTAACCGACTTTCCAAAAAGGAGGAGGTTCTCAATTCGGATGTTTTTTTTATTTTTTATGTTTGTTACCTCAGATCTCCGTCGTTTATGAACAGATTTGGAAAAATCTTTTTTTTATTTGAAAGGATATAATTCCACATTGGTCCCATTTTTTTCAAAATCCAGTTTTGATGATTGGATCTATGAGGAATTGAGGGAACTCCTCAAATTTTATGGGCAAACATATAGCGATTTTTATATTTTCATCAACAAATCAAGCATTTGCATCCAGAAAGTATCATTCGATGAAGTAGAACTGATGAAGAAGACCACAAATGGCCACCAGAACTCTACAATGATAAGTATTTCACGGGTGGCGATATCTCGATTAAGATAGCAGACTATGAAGTAAGTTTAAATAAATAATTCTGATGAAAATGGTACCATCCAACTGATCTGAAGATGAAGCCGGAAGGTATGCACCGGAACTCCATAATAAAATAATTTGTATCCTAGCCGTGTTTGGGCTTATTGGAATTGTCATGAATGCACTCGGGCTATAAATGGTTATTAACCGATTTTTATTAACTTTGCTGGGGTAGTTTTTGAGTTAGCTTCGATAATACGTATTTGATCCATTTCGTATATCTTGTGTCACTGTTGTTTGTGCGGTGTAGCAAGTAGTGGTAATCGAATTGTTGTGGGGTAGGTACCATAACTAAAACATGAAAAAAAAAAAACGATTTCCAAAAAAAAAAAAACATTTATATAGTGAAAATTTACTTATATTTCGGAAGTCGGTGTCCTCATCTCAGCTTATCCCTAGGGGAAGAGAAGAAAAAAAGATAAATACCACTTACCTTGTCAATATATCTACGAAAACATCATGTACGTAAGGAAAAATTTACATCTTTTTAGAAAAAGAGGTAAAAGACATAATTATAGTACTAGAAATAGGGACCTATTAGCTCAACCAGGTTTCAGACTGGCTAAAGTAGACTCATCTTTCATGGGGTACTGTTTAAAATGTTACAATAAAATTCCTCCCCACATACTTCAACTGAATGAGACTAAATTTAAATCTTGTATAAAACGCACACTATGCAGGCAGGCATATTATAGGTTGGGGGATTACATCGCTGATAAAAATGCTTGGCTGAATGCTGGTCCTGCTCCACAACCTCAGCTAGTTAATTAACATTTGACAATCATGTTGGAGCTGCTGAAGATTGTAAACTATTTTTGCATTGTATAAACTCAATGTCCTTGAATTATATAATTGCATAGCACAGGTGTGAGTACTATGTACTATAGAGCTACCATTTACCGGGTAATATGTCTTTTATTGACTTGAATATGCCCTGGCGGCTGAGAGTATGTCATGCTCACTCAAATGTCTCGCTGGTGGTGGCGTGTGTGTTGGATCATTGAGTTCCCTTCAAAATGGTTGAGCTAAATGGTGCTGATCCGTGCGTCATGTTCGTGAACGGGCGCCGTCAGTTGGGACTGGTCATCTCTTAGCTGCCACGGCTTATTTTAATTTTTGAATTGTTTCTATTACGGACGCTTCTAACGTGCACGTCTTTCTACATTGTTCTCACATGTATAACTTCAACATGAATGATGTAACCCATATTTTGTAACAATATTTTGTTTTAAAAGAGTGTCCATGGAGTTTCTTGTCCGTTCTTCTCCATAGGAACCTACTACGCTTTGGAATGGGCAACTAGCTTCATCTTTCTGACTGACCGACCCCTTGACAATTCAAAAGTGCCTGTAATTGGTTTATTTGAAATAAATGCTTTGAGTTTGAGTTTGAGTTTGAGTTTACAGAAATTCTCTAATTCATCAATCATAGGGATGTATTTAATAGCACTTTTTTGATGAAAACAGCTATAAAATTGTATATCAGCACTTTAAAATAATAATACATCGATAATTTAATATTATCACTTTAACAGACAGGAGCCAAATTAAAAAAAAAAAATATATATACCATCAAATAATAATTTCATAAAAAACATTTTTTATTTAAAAATACCTACCTACCTATAATGGTTTGCACTTTAACTGTGTCGAAAACCAACTCCGAAATCAGTTAGTTTCTGTACGCACATTAAAATGTTAGCAATGCACAATGGTTTAAAAAAATATATCACTCGCTCTTGCATCCTAAGGTCTCCCAGTAACAGTAGAATAACATTGCCTTTTATACACACATACGATCAGTGGGGGTACTAACTTTCTTCTGAAAGTATTTCAAGGTTGTCATAAAAAAAAAATAAACAAATATGTGAGCAAGCACTTGGCAAGCATAGTCTTGGCGTACTAGTAGTTTATTCAATTAATTTTAAAGCTAAGCATATTTACAGTCGAAACCATTATTTTTATAGTTCATTCAATTATTTTTAAAGCTAAACATTTATAAGTGTGAATGAAACATTATTTTTAAAGTGCGTTTTTATATATATATAAAAGTACCTGAGGTACCTACTAACAATGTCTTTACATAGGTATTGTAAAACGCAACCTGTCTCTGCCTCTCTTAGCTAGCTTCTGCCCGCGACTTCATTCGCGTGGAAGTTGTAAGGCACTACATAATATACTAAAATAACTCCCACACTTTTATAAAACTTCCCTATACAGAGTGGATTTTCGAGACGGGGCAGCAATTCTAGGTAGCCTACCTTAACCGTTGTAGTTACAGATAAATGGACTTAGGAGACTGTCCTTATTTTTATGAGAAATTTTGACTCCCATTCACAAATTTCGAAAAAAACTGTACAGTCAGCAAGAAACCAGGCAATTTTCACAAAAAATTCCTGCCAAATTTATGGGACAAGTTTTTTGTTATTTCTGACTTTCGTAGTAGGTACTGAAACCTCAGTTGGTCTGATAGAGTTTTTTGATTCAATAAAGAAACAGGATCGATTGGCATCAAATAAAGCCTATATTGACAGCTCACTTAAAGTAAAGCTCACATAAAGGTACTTAAGTTTTCACGATGACATTTTTACAGAATAGATTTATTATTACAAACTTGACTCTGTGTACTTATCTTACATAAAGTTATTCATAGTGTCAACCTTTCTTGCAAACATGTCACGATAGGCCTTCGAATTTCACACTCCAAGTAGCAATAAGTCTGCTAGAAAATACCGTGAAACTCGAACATAAAGACGAGGCATTTCGTCGCACCTAAGCTTGAAAGCGAAATAAGCGTGTCGTACATTTTATCGCTAACTTCAAACGCAAAGGAAATCCCGCGGGAACACATTCCACGGGAAATGGAACGTGCATAATGCCGGAAACGGGACGGGACGGGACGGGGGGAGGGTGACTATTGCTACGGAGGCTATTGGTATCTTGTATACCTCAAATCTCTAATTCAGATAATTTATGTATGTAACAACACATCCAAAAAATATCTTCGTTATGATAATTCACATAAAAATGGCGGAAAAAAATGTTTTCATTCTCTTTTAAGTACATATATGTACTGATTTTAGAAACTTAATATTTTTATATTATCAGTAGCTGACCCGACAGACTTCGTTCTGTCAAAAGCTATAGTATAAACTCCACTACTCTACTCTACCCTACCCTACCCTACCTACCTACCTACCTACCTACCCTACCCTACCCTACCCTACCCTACCTACCTACCTACCTACCCTACCCTACCCTACCTACAAACCTACCTACCCTACCTTACCCTACCCTACCTACCTACCTACCTACCTACCCTACCCTACCCTACCTACCTACCCTACCCTACCTACCTAACCTACCCTACCCTACGCTACCCTACCCTACCTACCTACCCTACCCTACCTACCTAACCTACCCTACCTACCTACCCACCTACCCTACCCTACCCTACCCTACACTACCCTACCTACCTACCTACCCTACCCTACCCTACATTACACTACACTACCCTACCTACCTACCTACCTACCTACCCTACCCTACTCTACCCTACCCTAATTTTTCTCGCCGTAAAAACCATCCTTGGACTTCAACGAACATTAAAAAAAAAGAATTGATAAAATTGGTCCAGGCGTTGTTGAGTTATGCGCTTACCAACACATTTTGCGATTCATTTTTATATTATAGACTAGCTGACCCGACAGACTTCGTTCTGTCAAAAGCTATTTGACTGTGGCAGTTTGTCTACGCGCAAAGGAAACTACCTACCTACCCTACCCTACCTTACCCTATCCTACCCTACCCTACCTACCTATCTACCCTACCCTACCCTACCTACCTACCCTACCCTATTCTAACCTACCCTACCCTACCCTACCCTACCCTACCCACCTACCTACCCTACCCTACCCTACCAACCCTACCTACCCTACCCTACCTAACTAAAACCTTCAATTTTTTTTTTTTTTTTTTGATAAAATCTATTCTCAGACCTACCAAATGATGACTGACACGTTATGTCAAACGCCATAAAGTTACATTAGAAGATAGAGTTACCTACTTATTATTACAATAAAAATGTAAATATGGTCGTTTTCTTACAATTTTTTTTTTTAACTTTCTTAAATTTTTATTACATAAGAACCTTCTCCTGACAATAACAAACACAACAAAAAAATAATTAGCGAAATCGGTCCAGCCGTTCACGCGTGATGCCGTGACCAAGGGAAATAGGGATTCATTTTTATATATATAGATACCGTAATAATTTTTGTAAATTTTCGGTTTTAAACTAAGTTATTAAAAAAAATCTGATATAAAATACTTATGATACAAACATTTAAAAAAATATATATATCTTCAACAACACAAATATTATTACGATCACGATCTAGAAGAATGTGGCCGCTTTTCTTTAGATCGAATTTTGATGCTTCGTGTCTCAATATGAAACTTTATAAAAGGTATTAGAAAATTCTAGACACACTTACCGAGGTTGCTGATTGAGCCGTTTTTCGGAATTCCTTCTCAGTCACGAGATAATATTTATTAAAGGAGTGGCGCTAGTGGACCGATGTTCGCCCTCTTAAGGTTCCCGCGTGGTTAGAGATAAGAGAGATATAACTTGAGATATAACGATGTAGATGAAATAACTGAAAACCTCATAAGGGGTCACCAACCCTGATTTCACGAAAATAGAATCAGCTGCTCCATACATTTAAGTTCGCATAATATCTCGACAAAATTGGGGAACAATTTTTTTTTACAAATTATTTCAGGATTGATACCATAGTAAAAGACGTTTTTATTAATCAGTACAATGCCCTTAAGAAGTTTTCAGTTACCTATTTCAATGACACCTTGTGTACCTATGTAGATCATTCTTTATTTTTGTGCACATCAGTAAGAACCTAGATAGTTCTTCTACAATGCCTCGTGCTACAATGGGTGGTCATTATTACCCTCATTGCGTAACACACTATATACTAGATACTGCTAATCCATTGCTTCATATATCAGAAAAAAAATTACATAACGCAATTAATGTTGTTGAACCGTCACAATGCAACTCTGTTGTAAGTGTGTTTCACAATTACCCCTCTGATTAGATTACTCGAATGAACCCAAAGATTCACACTAGCTCCTGCAGCCTCTTGTTTCATGGTGATACAGAGACCATTGCATATCAAGGAGTAGACCGGGGGGCGCGATAATGGCGCGAAGACGTGCCCATAGGATATAGAAGGATTATTAGAGCCGTACCAGATATGAGTGGACTCATTTCAAAACCAGCTAAAATGATTTTTATGGAAATCAAGTTATTAATTATTTTTAAACTAAATAAAATGTAATCGCACTCCTTGCTGCACAAACGATTACATAAGTCGCCATTGGTTCGCCATACTGTTCGTAAGGTCACTTAGTGCAAAAGCAAGTGCTGTAATTGGTTGATTCCATTGTCTGGATTTTGTTACCAAGCCTAAGGTTGGGGGGTCAATTTAGTACTGATATAGAGAGATTTGCTTGGAAATGAGTTTGTCACTTAGTACAGAATTGAGAAAACTTTCAAAAGAGAGGGAAATTCGATTTCAAGGAAAAATCGTTTAAGCGGGTTTTGGAATTAGACCTCTCATATGCATCCTGGGTGTAGGTTCAATCAATACAATAAAAAATCAATATTAATCAATTTTATTGTGACTGAATAAATAAATTGGATTGAATTCTCCTCCGCCTACCTAAGAGGGGGATTATGGCGATTCACCTTTGTAGCACTTTATATCAAAAGGCCACATGATTTTACTGGAACAGTGGAACGGTAATGACAAAAAAGGTCGCCAAAAATCGTTAAGTTACAAAGAAGTGGAGTCGTTTACACTAAGTTAGATTGAATTTTATGAATCAGATATTTCCTACCTCTTCTCTGATTTGTAGTAGTCTTGGGTCCCTCATTGAATTCTCTAGATTCAAAGGTGACAATTGAACTAAACAGAGATATAACAAAAATTGATCCTTTTTGTAATACAACTCTAATTAAAAATAATGTTTATCATGTGCATTTAATTTTTTTATAAATTACCAAAGCATAAGGTAGCTCCCATTTAAATATTTTAAAATTAAACTGCGTGAGTAGATGATTGATACAAAATACTGTATAGAGGAATGTGGCCGCTTTTCTTTAGATCGAATTTTGTTGCTTCGTGTCTCAATATGAAACGTTATAAAAGGTATTAGAAAATTCTAGACACACTTACCGAGGTTTGTTATTGAGCCGATTTTCATAATTCCTGCTCAGTCACGAGATAATATTTTTTCAAAGGAGTGGTGTTAGTGGACCGTTGTAAGCCCTCCTAAACCTAGTTCATTTTGGTTTTTCGGAGAGTTTGACCGCATTTAGAAAGAACTTCGATGTAAGTTAACTACATCATTCATCCGTTTATGAACCGTATCTGATTATTAGCACGCATTCCATCGTTAACATCTATTACTGAAAATTAGGCTGGAAATTATCTCTACCCTTTGCAGTGATCGCAGTGAGCAGAAAGGGATCCTGGAAACCGTCTTCTTCATACAGCAAGATGTAAAAGACCTTTGGGTTGAGGAGCCGTTTATTATTAAGAAAAACCCGCCAAATGCGTGTCGGAACACGCACAATGAAGGGTTCCGTAGATGGGATGAATTGATTCTGTAAACAAACTTAATATTGTAGTTGAAAAACGTGTTCTCCCACACATTCCAACTGCAAATGTTGTGTTTCAGTTGATAAACATGTTCTCCCATACACTTTGTATGGGAGAACATCTTGACTCTCCCACTTCCCCTAGTTATCTAGCTCCCCACTTTCGGTACATTTGTGTCAACCACAATAAAAATCTACAATCATCAAATAATCGCCTTCTTCAATGTCTCACTCACCGCACAGACTTTATTCACTCTTCCTTCTTCGTTCAGTCTATCTCTCTGTGGAATGCGCTCCCTCTGGAAATCAGGATGGCAACCAACCGATTATAGTTATTCCAAGATTTTTCGTAATTGCACCTACCACTGTTTGTCTCTGCATCACCCAAAGGTTGACTGGTAGAAAATGCCTATGTCATTAAGTCCGCCTCTGTACATATCTGTGCTTGAAGTATTAAATAAATAAATAAATAAATATACATGTTTATAAACTGAAAACTTAAGTTGGTCGACTATTACTCGGTAACTTGTAAAGACTACTCTGCTGATTGAGGAGCCACTTTAAACGTCTTGTAACTTTTTAAGGGTGTTACTACAAATTCCAAGATCGGGACCACAAAATCGGATAATTTACTACTAAATATTGGTAGTACGCTATACGGACACTCCTATCCTTACACAACATTAAAGATAATAGATGCTCCTCTGTCACAACAATGTACACATTATATTATTGGATTTTGTTAACATATTATTAAACAGGCAATTACTTAACTGATTGGAATCCTTTTATAGTTAATAGCCCAAAATGAAAAGCAAACTGTGGCAGCCCATTCGATTACGAAGCTTTGTGCTGCGTGAGAGAAAATTAAAAGTAAATGTTTTATGCTAAATTAAAAAAAAAACAACGAAACAAACAAAAACATTTAAAAAGTAAAAAAAAATATATATGTTGGCCCTTTAAGTTAAGTTAGTAAGGTATAAGTTTAGGTAATATTTTGATCCAAGCGTCATCGCTTCGAGGGATGGCTAATCAGTTTAAGAAATTAACTGCAGCTATGCCTTCCACATTAGCATACATTTATTATTGCTGGGTATAAGCCTTGTCATTAGCCGTCCCCCGACACGACGACGCTTGGACGACGATGGTTAGACTGGAAGCCGACCCCAACATAGTTGGATTATGGCTAAGCAGATTGAGATATCTTCGTCATCATCACTGTGATGGAAATCACAAATAGATCCACTATACTTATAGCCTATACTAGCTGTTGGCTGCTACTTTGCCTGCGTGTATCTTTTTTAATACAAATATCCGGGATGAAAAACAGCGTATGTCCTCTAAGTCCCAGGCTACTTATCTATCAGCCAAGCTTAACCGATCGGTTCAGTGGCATAGGTTTGAAAAGGTTACAGACCGAGTTACATTCGCATTTATAATATTAGTATGGATATCACAACCTCTATTTAACTTCCGGTTAAACTATCTAGTAAATTATAAGCTCAAAAAGCTGGGCAACATACCAAATGTTTTTTGGCACACTATCAGTAGGACTTCAGTATTTTTATCTCAAAAAGCGACGCGCGCTTTACTTGTGGTAACCAAGTGTACAAACATGATGTGAATGTGTGTGAAAAACGCAGGAGCTCTCGGTACCGTTCGAGACAATGGCGAAGTCGGAAGTGTGTGTGTGAGTGTGTGTTTTGTGCTGACGCTATTCGTCTTCACGCACACATTTACAGCGTGTTAGTACACTTGGTCACACAAGTGAAGTGTGCCTCATGCGCTGAAAGCCACTGCCACTCAAGTTGTAATAAACTTTGAAGTTTTTTACATCAAGTTTTAGAGCGCTTCTCTAATATGGGGAGGTGAAAAAGATGACCGTTTCTTGAAAAAAATTACCTCGTGATAAATAAACGTGACGGGATAAAAGTACTCTATATGTGTGCTGTATGAATGAGAAACCATTTATTTTGCTTGTCACGACATATCACGTCTATATTCTTCCAAGTCTTAGGCACCGGGGTGTAGTACACCTTTTCGCCAATTAAGTCCTATGTAATAGGGCCAGTCATCGCCACTAAATATATATATTTTTAGTAATATATATGTTTTTTTAAATATATTTCTATGGGCCTATGTTGCCTGAAATAAATGGTATTATTATTATTAAACTCAGGGCTGATATTACTCAGAACTTTGAATGGATCCAGAATCTCCCGCCCTGTCCTCAGTTGACCATTAAACTTACGCCTATTGGTAAACAAATCCAACAGTCATTAATATACAATATCTTGTTCACAGAACATGCTGTTCTACTATGAGTCGGAGAATAATACACGTCCGACAGGCGTGCTCATGCTGGAGGGCTCATACTGCGAGCGACTTAGTAAGGCGCCTATGGAGAGGAACGCTTCGGTAAGTTGTATAGACGTACTTTTAGAGGAGAACAACACACATCCGACAGGCGTGCTCATGCTGGAGGGCTCGTACTGCGACCGACTCAGCGAGGCGCCCATGGAGAAAAACGCTCCGGTAAGTCGTATAGACGTACTTTTAGAGTAGAACAACACATGTCCGATAGGTGTGCTCATGCTGGAGGGCTCGTACTGCGATCCACTCAGCGAGGCGCCCATGGAGAAAAACGCTCCGGTAAGTCGTATAGACGTACTATGAGAAGAGAAACAACACACGTCCGATAGGCGTGCTCATGCTGGAGGGCTCGTATTGCGACCGACTCAGCGAGGCTCCCATGGAGAGAAACGCTTCGATAATTCGGATAGACGTACTATGAGAAGAGAAACAACACCCATCCGACAAACGTGCTCATGCTGGAGGGCTCGTACTGCGAGCGACGCAGTAAGGCGCCCATGGAGAGGAATGCTTCGGTAAGTTTTACAACGGTTATGTCGATAAAGCAGCAGTAGATTCTCCAATATAATGATATGACTGAGTTTGAACTGCGCTAGATTGCCCTATGCAACTACAGAAGGAAAGCAGGTGCTGTTAGATTGAACCATGCAAACGGGTGCAAAGCAATCTATATACCGTTGTCAACCACCACAACCTCTGTGCTAATAGTATAAAATGAGGAGTGTTTATTAGTCTACCAGCACCATATAGTGTGATAATAGTGAAAGCCACTAAATAAGCGAGCTTTTCTGACGTTTAAATGACAGTCTTCTGCCGAACAAGTCCCTATAATCTATGTACAGTGGCCAGCACATCAAGCTACACGAAACTATCAAATTTCTCCAAACTTTTTTAAACTTTATAATTTCAATGATTAAGTTCAAAATCGAACTAGAAAATTTTAGTCTGTGGTAACTTGATGTGCTGGCCATCGTACATATTATAAACAAGCTGTTAAAAACCAAATCCTTATAACATCAGCTATCTGCCAGTGAAATATTCATTAAAATCGGTCCAGCCGTTTCGGAGATTAGCCGGAACAAACAGACAGACATACAGATTTTTTTATCGTTTCTTTTTTATATATTTATACTTGCCTATGCATTTAGTAAAAAGTTGTTATTTTAATATTACAAAGAGAAACTTCAATTTTAATTATTCGTATAAACTAAAGTCGCTTTTCGTATCAATCTGTGTGACCGTGTTGTTCTTTTAAACTCCGCAACAGATTTTTATGCGGTTTTCACCATGATTTGGAGTTTTTTCCGGAAAGTTTATATGTTGCATTAAGATTTAACTTACCTACTTGTAAATTAATAAAGAAATCATGATGTTTTGTTAAGCCTAAAAACAGTGCAGAGCAGTCATAGAACAAAAGTTGTTGTTTATTTTGTTAGTAATAGTCCTGAGAAGTTGTCAATGTTTTACCAATGACCCTGTATAAGCTGACTCATCATGTAATATTTGTTCCCAGTTTTGCTTCATCATCTCGTACCGTCGCGAGAGCCAGCGGCAGTATGAACTACGTGCTGCCTCCGAGGTGGACTGCGTTCACTGGGTGGACGCCATACGTGAAGCCAGGTACTGTAGACTTTTAACTTTAGGACGTTTTTTGATTGGGCACAGTGGGCCTAGAACGAACGCGAGGAGTAGACGTAACATTTAAATGTTCTCGTTACGCATATAATTAGCACTTTTCCAGACCGACCTTGATCAAGCTTTCAGATGTAAATATAGATGGCATTACCGTGCTTTTAAGTGTCAACGTAAAAAGCTAAGATATTTTTTTAATCTGTAGGCAGCGACTTTTTTTTTTGTCGAATCCGAAAAGTCCGTTGGATAATATCAAGAAAAAGAAAAGAAAATTACGAAATCACTGCGCACACAAAACGAAGCAAAGAATGTCCCTTTATTTTCCAAATAATTGCGAAAAACAAAAAATAATCTGATGTTGCCAGAAATACATGTTTTGATACTTTTAGTACAGGCTGCGCCACCTATTGAGTTGTTTGGTACTACTTTTTTGTTTTATTTGTCTTTGAAAAACCCTAATTACTTAGTTTTAAGACTTTATTCATATCTATGCAGTGGTGGCCCAGTGGTGACGGCCGCGACTCGACGCAAGAGTTGACGTCGACGAGCTGTAGGTCGTAGGTTCGAACCTAGACAGGCGCTTTACTTTTTGGAAATTATTTCATCATCACTGCTCTCAAAACGGTAAGAGAAAACATCGTGAGGAAACCGGCATGTCTTAGACCCGAAAATTCGAAGATATGTAACAACACGCACTGGGTCTGCGTGATAGAGTCCACTCCCTCTCGAAGAGAGGAGGCTTGTATCCGTCTGTGTATATATTATTTAAAAAAAAAAAAACTTTATTTCGGATAAGCAGCATCCATAATTATGGGTTAGTAAACAAAAAGATAACTTATATCTATGTTAGTAAACTTATTATCTATTTGGTAACGAGGCTGTTGTTCGACATACACCTTCGAACAACATCACCTAAGAAAGGAGACTCGTATCTCCCCGCTATAGTCTTCAGGATGGAGTTGGAGCTGCCCCGCACTCTGCAGAGCAAAGAGGCAGATTTTTGTCTAACGATGGCGTGGAAGCAAACGACATGTGCTTGTACAAACATACCTGATGCACTACAGAAACGGGGCAGCCCCATCAAAATCCTGAACCCGTTATTATATTGGACCCGTAGGGCGCTGCTAGCCCGCTGAGTATTAGTTGGTCCACAGACTGCACGTGTAAAACATTTGGCAATTAGCTTTAAAAAGCGTGATTTTAACTGCCCTGCTACAGCGTGCAAACCTAATATATTTATAGCCTATAGGCTGATAAGGGTGATACTTATTGTGTTGGTCGCCTGTCAGCAGTTGGTATTACCAGAGAGGTACGTAGGCACAGAGCAAAAGCCTCTTCGTTGACAAAGAAGACACGCACTTGCTCAAATGCTGCGCGTTGGCGATTGCAGCCCAATTTTTTTATAGTCCTTCTTTCTTTCTTTTTCGTGTGGTTAGTGACTAACCTGGTGTCAAAGTTTTTATGCCGCCCATGGGCTTCTGACTTGGCTACACAAGCCGTCGAGAAATATCTCTCAGGCATGCTGGTTTTCCGGAGCGAGAGTGCATGGGAGGCAGTCACCTCCTTCTGCGAAGCAGTAATGCTCGCGAAGGAGGAGGCGGAACGCGTGAGGGAGCGGCAGTCTGTGCGCCCTCACGCCCCTAGTCGCCACAGGAGACGCCCTGGGCGGCGGGAATTGGGACTCGATTCCCGGCCACCGTAGGCGCGGGTTCGCGGACGGCGAGCTATGGGCAGTTCGCCGTCTGGTAAGGACCAGGCCCGGGTCGACGGCGCGTTGTGTTCTACGCGTGCCTCAAAGAGATGTCAGCACGCACTGACGGAGTCCGCCAGGACCGGTGCCTGCCAGGGTTGCGGGTTTGTCCGAAAGGGATACCGCGGCCCTGGCACACAGGCAACTGAAGGAACACGGGTGGGTTTTAGTCAGTAAAAGTCTGACACGCCCTCCCGCTCCGCCCACAGCGGGAGAAGTTATTTGGTAATTTTCCACCCAAAACAAAAAAAGGCATGCTGGTTTCCTCACGATGTTTTCCTTCACCGTTTTATAGGCCAGTGATAATTATACAATACGCAAATGAATCCGAAAAGTCAGAGGTGTGTGCCTTGGGTTCGAACTCGAAAACTATGACTTGGTAGTCCGACGGTCATACCACTAGGCTATCACTGCTATAGTCCTAAGTTTCTGTACTATAAAGATAAAGAAAACTTTTATCTAAAACCAGACCTTTTTAGTCATGTAGTATGAAGATGTATACCTAAATAAGTAAATATTGAACGTTTTGTACGAGACCGCGGCACGCAATCCCATCATTTGTGACATCCATGATAATCAACCCGTCATATGCGGCCTTGGAGTGAAAAGAATTGATTTTAAGTATGTTAGTACGTTATGTCATGACATTTGTGTACTACCTATATTGTGTTTGTGACCGTACGCGTCAGATCGTGCATTAAAATAGCTTTTACGAGTGACGATACTTAAGAGCGCTGTCACCGGTCCACTAGCGCCACTCCTTTAAAAACATATTATCTCGTGACTGAGAAGCAATTATGAAAAACGGCTCAATCAAGTATATATCGGTAAGTGTGTCTAGAATTTTCTAATACCTTTTATAAAGTTTCATATTGAGACACGAAGCAACAAAATACGATCTAGAGGAATGTGGCCGTTTTTATTTCGATCGAATTTTGTTGCTTCGTTGTTGTTGTTGTTTTTTTTGTGTTGTTTTGGTTCAAATTTACAAAAATTCTGCTTACGTAATTCTTGAATGGCCCCTATGTCGCAGATGGAATGTCGACTCCGCTGTTTTAGAAAACCGCTAATGGCTTCATCAGCCCCGCACACTGTGAAATTTTGGTTCAATTGCAGTCAACTATATTTTATCCCTTCATCCTATAGATCCAGCGAAGAACTAAAACTTCTGGAAAAGAACCATATTTTTTTTATGTTTAGTAAAAATTTCACAGTGTGCCCCGTTACCACTTTCAAAATTTCGTTAATATTTAACAACGGCCATCGTCTGCCTAGCCTTTTCCCAACTATGTTGGGGTTGGCTTCCAGTTTAACAGGAGGCAGCTGAATACCAGTATTTTACATGGAGCGACTGCCTATCTTCACCTCCACAACCCAATTACTGGATAATACTTTTATACCCTTGGTAAGACTGGTTATAACGACTGTCAAAGATCCACGAATGACAGCCGGTACCATGGCTTAGTGTGCTTTCCGAGGCCCGGAGGGGGGTATGAAAAGATGGTCACCCATCCACGGACCAAGTGCGGCTGTTATTACGTAGCCACAAGCCAAATATTAGGGGTTAAAGTATGAAATTACCGATTTATACTGCAAAATTAATTAAAACTTGTTTTTTTTCTAAGATGTAACATTTTTATTTAAGGCTTTGACTGCCAGACAACAGACACAATAGAAAAACTATTGTTAGCGGTCACCGGTGACCGTGGTGGCAGTTGATGTGTTAATCATTATTAATTTACCCTCATTATCTATACATTGCTGCCATCTAATCGGAAGTTCATTTATGTCTTTGCGACATAACACTGGGGATCTAGATTCGACAAACTGTGTGAAAGCATTTTGTACTGCCTCTTAGGAAGAAATTTTTTTACCACGTAGAAAATTGTCCAAATCACGAAAAATGGTAGTCAGTTGGAGTACGGAGCATAACGTATGATTTCTAACTACAGCTTCTGCAGAGTTACAATGGTGTCCCGTTCAGTCTGAGGTCTTGCGTTATCATGGAGCAATGATGGTGAAGTTCGATTCACGATTCGTTTTCATTACGAAAGCGTTTAAACCAAAAACGAACGGTGCGTTCATTAGCAGTCTCCTCTCCAAACGCAGCATTGATATTGGGAGCCGTTTCTGCCGCGTTAGTTCCGCGTCGGAACTCGTATTAAAAATTACTCGGATTTTCGAAGTATCCATCTTTTCCGTGTAAGATGAATAAAAAAAATAAAAAAAAAACAATTGAAATTCGAAAATCTATTTTTTTAAAGAAAAATCTCATACGTATAATGTAAAAAAAGTTTGACTCGAATATCTCACACCATGAAGGTTGAATGTCAATTCAAAGTATCTATTACTATAAAATGGCAATTTCATACTTTAACCCCTATTATTTAACTACGGTACAAGCTATTTATTCCTTGTACCTATTTAGTTGGGGTCAAAACGCGGGAAGAAGAATTTCAGAAGTTCCGTGTGACTCTCGGCAAAAATATGTCTACCTTATAATAAATACTCCACTTATGGGTGTAGCAAATCCAATTATAACAGGAAAAACATTTTTTTTTTTCAACATTGTAATGGAAAACGCGTGTAATTTCCATCAGAATCATCCAATTTAGAATTTGAATAAACGAAACATCCATTCAGGAACAACTCCATTATAAGTAAAATTCAATTGGAAGTTGAAAACACGGCTCTTCAAACATTACTGCCGGTAACCATGGAGACCATAGGATTAGGGTCACGGTGACCTTGACCTGTACCCGGGGACTGTGGCACCCGGAGGGTAAAAATTTATTTTTAAATTACCTGTTACATTTTATTAAGGCACCTTTTGTACCTGTAAGCGCATTGTAGGGTTTTAAAGCAATGGAGCTTAGGAGTAAGGTTGCCCCGAAGATTTAAAGGGTTTTTATTACGTTTGTATCATACAATTATCATAATTTTCTGCACTAGTCCCATTAGGTTACTTGGGGTCGCCGAAACACGTATTCTCATATTCATATATTTATTTGTATTTCATAATGTTTAAAGGTTTAAAGCTAAGGTACAATTACGGACCCTGTACGGCACAGCAAAAAATCCAAATAATTAATAAAATTAATATGAAATTAGGAAACCAATGTAACAATCAATTTTTTTGAAATTTTAAATAAGTTATAACAATTTTTTTTTTTTTTTTGCCATTAATAGGTTGTGTGTGTGTAATAATTATTTCGTCAGGTCAATTAAATATATTAATATTAAAATCTATATATTATAACTATTTACCATACACAGTTAGTCATAATAAACACGAAACAACAAAATTTGATATAAAGAAAAGCGGTCACATTCCTCTAGATCGTATTTTGTTGAGAAACTTTATAAAAAGTTTTAGAAAATTCTAGACACACCGAGGTTCCTTATTGAGCCGTTTTTCACAATTCCTTCTCAGTCTCGAAATAATATTTTTTTTAAGGAATGACGCTACTGGACCGTATTATGCCCTCTTAAATTAAATTATAATTAAAAATCAACAACGAAAAGAGGTTGTAAAATTAACCTCAATTGTCAAAAACATATACTTCTATTTGAAATAAGATTAGACATTTCAATAAACCTTTGTTACAGAGGTTACAGTCTGTTCAACCGATTTTGACTTCTCTCCTAACCTCTCTCCTAGATAATTGAGTAAAGTCCACTTTTGCACATTGGTTATCCATTATTTGGCTACAAAAACACGGTAGCGTAAACCGTGAAACGTGTAAATGTGTAAATGAACCAATTCAGTAGGTAGCCTGTGCCCGGCAGTGCGATATTCAGTAACAAAACACAATTCTGAATACATTTGCACATAATTATCATATTAAACTCTGCGTGCCCTATTTGATATAACTGCAAATGTGACATATTTGTCAAAAACGGAGAAAATTTGCACATTTTCACTTTGTAATTACAAATTTTTGTGTGAAAAAATCATCATTTCAGCCGAAAGACGTCCACTGCTGGACATTGGCCTCCCTCAATTGGGGGATTTGCCATAATCGCCAAGCTTGGCAGGCGGGTTGGCGATCGAGCACGAGACGCCTCAGCGGCCGCTGCTGGAGATGAGACACTTTTCATACAAACCAAACGTGTCAGTCTACGACACCGTTTAGGTACTCATAAATACTGACGGCCTCGGCCCGTAACCATTCTATCAAAATACTAGCTTGCACTCAGTTGCGACAAATTCGAACACGCATATTATTCGTAAAGACTAAGGGGCGAGCGCGCACTACGACTTTTTATCGCGCGATTATTTTATCGCAGAAATGCAATGTATTGGTTTATATGGCAGCACGCGTATACAGGAGAAAAATGTCGCCGCTATTTTAAAATTGTGATTTGTCAAATTTTGGCGCGACTGCTCGCGACGCGATTGTCGCAAAAGTAAATTGCAGCGTATGAAGTTGTATGGGGGCGCACTGCGATAATAATCGCACCCCTGGCCCAACGGCCCTCAGTCGGATTTACGCTCTCCAAGCGTAAACATGTCAGCACCTGTTTCTCCAGTGGAGTGTCACTCTCAAGAGGAGACGCTAGATGTGGAGGGGAATGGGTTATACACTGAAAGAAATGTTTGCATAACTGTAACAAAAACTTGGTAACTGTTTACACAAAAATTGTGACTGGCGAACTAGATGTTATCTGGTACAAAACCCTGTTTTGCACATTACAAAACAGGTTTGTTTAATTTAAGCAAAGTTTATTTCCTTATAACTAAAGTTGAGTTATTTTTGAAGTAACTTAATTAGTTCAGCTAATTATTTCTTTCAGTGAAGTCGAAGATCATTGTGTTCCATAAACAAACCTTTGATATATATTTCAGCTGTGAAAGGATGAATCCAATATTAACGATTTTTTTTTACCTCCGCCTCTTTCGAAGAAACAAGGCAAGGCAAGCAATTTGTACGAAGTCCATGTGAGAATGAATTATCGATTGATTTTTCGTCGCAGTGGGCGCAATAAATTTTCTGCGATATTTTACAGCGCGATTCTAAAACCGTGTCGCAAAAACTAAAATCGTAGTGCTCGCTAGAAAGCCTAGCAAGCACTATTTTATTTTTTCACGGGAAAAATGTCGCAGCGATTTATAAATTGTGATTTATCATAATTTGGCACGACTGCTCGCAACAAGTTTGTCGCAAAAGTGAGTTCATCATCATCATTCATCATTTCAGCCGAAAGACGTCCACTGTTGGAAATAAGCCTCCCCC
This sequence comes from Dryobota labecula, assembly GCA_947523025.1. Lineage (NCBI taxonomy): Eukaryota > Metazoa > Arthropoda > Insecta > Lepidoptera > Noctuidae > Dryobota > Dryobota labecula. The sequence goes on along the minus strand of OX383295.1, from coordinate 23,993,614 downwards.
AAGTGGCATAATCGCCACGCTTGGCAGGCGGGTTGGCGATCGCAATATGGTGTTAAAAGTGCATAGAGAACGCTGCTGCCCATTCTCTAGTAAGTCCCATAGTCGCCTTTTACGACACCCACACGGGAGGAAATGGAGTTACAAAAGTGAGTTGCAGCATATGAATTTGTACGGCCCCGCGCGCACTGCGATAATATAATCGCACCCGCTTCGCGCCGGATTCGCGATTTAAAATTGTATTACGGTGACTCGCCAGCGTGATGCGACGATTTCGTACGAGCCTGAATAATAAAGATGAAGTAACTTCATCTTAATTATTCAGACTCATTTTGACTAGAATTAACAGGTATATAATTGTGGTAACCCTATTAACATCTAAAGCTGAGTTTAATAATGGCACGTGTCTTGTGTTGAGAACTACCGACCTGTGTGCATACTATGTCGAGTTTCTCAGCAAACTTGTGCTTGTTATGCTTAGTATACCTGTGCTGTAGCTGCTGAATACCTAAGTTATATGGTTTATTTTATTTTGAACCTTGTGCCCACTAGCTTATTCATTTAGATTTGTGACGGTATGTAACGTATTGCTGTGATCAGTGGTCAATTTAATGAAGCCACGTAATTTTTTTAGACATTTTGAACTAATTTATTGAATTAAAATAGGTGTATTTTAGGGTTTAGGGTAACGTGACGCTTAGAGTAACTTAGAGAAAAAAGGTAGCGAGAGTCAAAGACATAGAGGGCATGAAAAGTATCCTGCGTTCGCAATTTAGTTTCTAAGAATGTAAACAAATAGGTGTGTTTTTGGAAAAAATAAAGTTGAGTTTGCGCTACAATTTCAACAAGTTTTTAATCAAATAAGTTGATATTTGTTTTAGTGGAAATACTCGTAACATCAAAAGGAAACAAGGATTTAAATACATGGGCAGATGCTTTTTAGGGTTCCGTTGTCCACAAAGAACCCTTATAATTTCGCCATGTCCGTCTGTGTGACTGTCTGCCTGTCAGCTAAATGGTTGTTTTTGGATATGTGGTGAAAAAATTCACGGCAGTAGTATATGTATAGTTATTTATATTATACTACTGCCATGAAGTCAAAAGGAAAACTATCACAGAAAAGTAGGCTTTACAAGATAAAGAGTAATAGTCAATCAACTTACATTTTCAATTGGGATGTAATGAACATGTATTTCAACTACAATGTTAACTTTGTTCTTGCGATAAATTCGTCCCAACTACGGAACCCTTCATTGTGCGTAGTCCGACACGCACTTGGGCAGTTTTAGGGCTCCGTACAAAATGGTAAAAAAACCCTTATGGTGCGACTCAGTCTGTCTGTCTATCTGTCACAGCTGGATATCTCAAGAACTACTAATGCTGTCAACTTGAAAGAAAAAAAAAAAATTGCCACAGGTACTGAACGGGGTCTTAAAAATTCGAAGTGGGGCTACTGGGGCATGCGGGGTTTCATATGAAAGAGCGCTATTTGCACATTCTCAAACATTTTTTTAGGCCGCAGTTTTTCGAATTTTGACGAGTAATTAAAAAAAAACCGTTCCTTATCCTCGAAGTTTGCATAGAGAAAAATCTTAAATTGTTCTATGTGATAGAAGTTTATGTAAAGTTTACAAGAAAAATAAAAAAATGTTTCTAAATAGCACACTTTTTCTAATATTGCAGTTTTAGGTCAGCGCCATCTCTTGACCGATAGTGGAACTAATGTAATTTTTTTGATGATTTTTGATGGTACGGAGTGCGCGAGTCCGACTCGCTCTTGACCGGTTTTTTTACTATAGCTGTTGGACAAACTTGTGTAGCTACATAGAATAATGGCGGATAAAAATTCTCACTTTACCTTTATATTCAACACGAAACGTGCTTGAAAAAGCACCCAATAACCTTTCAAAGCGCTTTGCTCTGTAAATTCGATGAACGATCAACAAAAATAAGCGCTTGCAAACTGACCTTTCCGATTGGCGGTGTCTATTGTTTGAGCATTTCCTTTGTGATCCGATCGCAAAGTGGAAAAACTTTCTGCCGTCGGAAAACAATCCTTGTTTTGATAGCCATTCAATTAAACTGCAGTTTCAAGGACTTGGGGGGGCTCGTGTTCTTCAAATTGACTGTTGGAGTGGGGACTATCAGTTTTCAGAAGTTCTGAGGCTCCCATTTTATTTGCCCTATACAAATGATATTGGGTTCTTTCCGTGTAACGTGATGTGATTGACAGTAAGATCATACCCGCATAGTTATTATACATAATGGACTGCCTCGTTGGTGCTGTGTGCTGAGTATGAGGTCCTGGGTTCGATTACAAGTTTGGGCAGTGTTATTAGGTTTTTCCATCATGAATTTCTCAGTAGCAGCCCGGAGTCTGAATTTGTGCTCAGTTGATGGCAATAGGCTCGCCCCCTTTTACATGGAACTTAACCTGGCTTGCACTATCGAAGTCACGGAAATCAAACCACATTGAAAACAAAATCCCGTGCACACGATGACATCTGTTTACCGCCCTATTTTACGATCATTGTGCTAAGCACAATAAGGCTTGGCCACTTGCACGTTCATGGGTTATCCTAAATAACTCGGAGTTAACAGCTAACTCAGGGTTAATCAAATAATTTATCTTGCGCCACCAAGAGTTTGAGGTAAACCTAGGGTTAAACTATTATATATTTACATACATAATATGCAACTATAACGAAGTGGAATGACAGTGTCCTTACACACTTCTTTTAAAAACTGCAACAGTTGGGTAGTCCCTAAATTCAGGTGGAAGTGACTTCCGCAACCGAACCGCGTGCACAGAGAAGGAGGAAGAGTAGGAGTCGGTTGAGTGGTATCCAGCAGTGCTATTCTGTAAACATCTCACCGTGAAAACTAAGGTGAAGTGAGCGTGGAGTGAGATCTCAATAGTGTCAATCCCAAGCATCAGGTGAAATTACACGTCACTTCAAGCACACTTCACCATAAGTTTTCACCGTGAGAATTTTACAGAATTGCTCTACAGGATTTAAGGAGATTTCTTACATCAAACACAAAACACAAACATGTAAATAAAAAAAATAAAAAATCTGATACAGAAAATTCGGTACTATATCAGCAGGCAATAGGTAAGTAGGTATATTTATGAACTCATGTAATTATATAAATCATAACAAACTTAAAACATATTTTTCCTTATCTGACGTTTTCGTCTGACGAGACGAAAACGTCAGATAAGGAAAAATATGTTTTAATTGACGAACTTTTTAATTGACCTGAGTTGACGAACTCAGATCAATTAAGAAGTTCGTCAATCAATAAATTAAATCTCCATGGAAACCACATACAATACGATTAAAATTAAAGTTGAAATTTGGTACACATAAGAACTTCTGTGACCCAAACACGCACGTGTAACGTAAGTAAATAAATTTTGAATATGGGGGTCAATTTCGGGGGCAAATAAAAAAATAAAAAAAAAGTTGTCTGAAAGTACTTATTGTAAGGATTTCAGGTATTTTTTTTAAATAATTTTAAAATAAATACTTTTAAAGTTATTTAAGAAAATAGAAGAAAATTTACCATTCCCGATAATACTCATCCTAAGGCGCCATCTCCACGGACGAGAGAATCGCGGCGATATTCTCGCTGTGCCTTCAAATAATCGCCACGATGATATCGCCGTGTGAAGATTGATTAATAGAGTTTCTACGAGACTATCACCGCGATTTTCTCGCCCGTAGAGATGGCGCCTTAGATTTAGAAAAAAAAATACAGAAAATATTTTTTTACTTATGGGTTACAGGAAAACCTATAAGAAGTCTATGGTCTTAATATAACATGGTAAATCGCTCGATATTGTGCGTAGAAACTTACATTTGCCGTTGGAATGTATGGAAGAACTTGTTTCTTGTTCTCCCATACATTCCAACGGCAAATGTTAAGTATGTTGTTGGGAAAAAAATCATCCTAACTGCGGAACCCTTCATTGTGTGTGGTCGCACGACACGCACTTGTTTTGTTATATGTATAGATATTGTGGTGTCTTACGACTTCCACGTGAACGAAGTCGTGGGTAGAAACTAGTAAATAAATAAATATTTTACTTAATCATGAACTGGCTTCAACTGAACAGATAATTATGCTGCTGACCAAAAGTGAGTTAAACAAATAATTTATACTCATACATAAATTCATTTTAACTGCCTTTTCCTTATGACGATTCTACGGAACGCCACGTGCTACGAAACTTTAGATTAGGTATAGGTAAACAAGGAAATAATTATGAACAATGTTCAATTGTAATATTTCGGCTCCGCCCGCGTGGATGTCGGTTATCGCGTAAAAAAGTAGCCTATGTCCTTCTCCATATCCCAGGCTATATCTCTGTCAAATTTCAATCCGATCGGTTCAGCGGTTTAGGCGTGAAAACGTAACAGACAGACAGAGTTACTTTCACATTTATAATATTAGTATGGAAGTCTCAGCATCACGGTGAGACCTTTCTATGTTTGTGTGATACTATTATTTTCTTTGGAATATTGACACTGACAGCTCTTAAACTCGGTTTAGATGTGCTGATCGCGTTCAGATTCATTGGTGAAATTCGCCCTTAGTTTGTGCGGGTCCCAATTTGTTTATTATTTTTTTTACTAAATATACATATTGCGATAGGCTTGACAAGCCCTTACCAGATTTGTAGTGGGAGTTTATTGACAGGAGAGAACTGTTCTTCCTGTTTGGAAGCTGCCTCTTATTAGATTAGGTTAGTGAACAAGGTCCCTTAGGTGTTGTCTTTTGAGTCTTCTGTTATTTATTGGTTCACATAACGCTGTTCCCACGGTGCCTTGTGGGTGGGAGCTTTTTGTACGGTCTTTGTATGGGTGCGATGAAAATAAAATAAGGTCATTTCAAAGAGCTGCAGAAAGAAGCATGCTTGGCCTAAAAATAAGCGACCGCATAAAGAGCAGCGACATCAGAGCGAAGACTAAAGTCACTGATGTTTTGTATATGGCCGAGAAACTGAAGTGGAATTGGGCAGGCCACATCGCGAGGACCACAGACAACAGGTGGAGCGAGCGCGTTCTGCACTGGTATCCACGAAACGGAAACAGATGCCGCGGCAGACCATTGCAACGATGGCGAGATGATATTGTCGCACTGGCAGGGATAGAGTGGACCAGACCGGCCCAAGAAAGATACAGATGGGAACAGATGGAGGAGGCCTTCATCCAGAGGTGGATGACCCCTTAATAGGTTAAGTTATTTAAAAGAAAATATAGAATTGTAAAGTATAGGGAATAAAGGTATTTTTTTTTTTTTTTTTGTTTGCGTTCATGTTTGATCAGAACTGGGGAAATTCTTTTAAGACAACCCTATACTGCTGGTCGTTTCGAAGTGCTAAGCTACTATAGCAGACCATACTATAATAACTAACATAAGGCTAGGTACATAAACAAGGATTAGTGCCGTCCGTGACCTGCACTCGCCTCGCAAAGTAATGCAGTGGTGCTCTAGCACTCTAAAGACTACCGCTCATGGAGATTATAAATCTGAACAGAGGAATCTGATCCGATCGGTTTGACTGAATAATCATACACAGAACGATTAGATTGCTTAATAATAGTGTCAATGATTTCGTAACTCAAAAAACCCTACTGCGTCTAAAAAGTCCGAAACAAGATCACTTTAATTTATTATAATAGATCAATTATTTTAGTTCTATTTCAGATTTGTTGCCATGAACTGCATCAGACTTAGTTGCAGTCGGGGTTTTTACAACTTATAATGGTCCCACTGCTGGGCCACAACTGCTCTCTTTGCTTGCTTCTAAGTTATTATTTATTTACTAGCTGACCCGACAGACTTCGTTTCTGTCAAAAGCTATTTGACTGTGGCAGTTTGTCTACGCGCAAAGGAAATATAGTATATACTCCACTACTCTACCCTGCCTACCTACCTACCTACCCTACCCTACCCTACCTACCTTACCTACCTACCCTACCCTACCTACCCTACCCTACCTACCTACCAAAAACCTTAATTTTTTTTTGATAAAACCTATTCTCAGACCTACCAAATGATGACTGACACGATATGTCAAACGCCATAAAGTTACATTAGAAGATAGTTACATACTTTTGATTATATTAAAAAAGTTAATATGGTCGTTTTTTAATTATTTTTTTAACTTTCTTAATTTTTTTCTTACACAAGAACCTTCTCCTGACAATAACAAACACAACAAAAATAATTAGCCAGCCAAGCCAATAAAAAATCGGTCCAGCCTTTCACGCGTGATGCCGTGACCAAGGGAAATAGGGATTCATTTTCATAATACAGATTTGCACAATGTTTTTTTTAACTGTGCGTATATTTTATTTGCATAAAATGTACATTTAGTTACGAATCCATCATACATAGATACGCGTTAAAAACTAAAAACATAACCTTGTCTTTGCTGCTGCGGTGTCAGGTAAAAAACAAAGAGGTGAATAATTTTCCATGCTGTGCATTTTGCTGAGGTTCGTGCACTGTGCAGGCAAGAACGAGATGGTGTGCGAACCATAATAGGCGGGCAGCCTTACTTAAGACTCAGATATATGCCAGTGATCTTGAGTCCTTGAGCTTGCGTGTTCTGTACTGACCTCATGCAACGCGTCGTACGTCCAGCCAGTAATAGGACTCGCCCATCCAGGAGCGCTATCCCAAATAAGACGCATTATTAATTTATTATACATTAAACAAAAAGTATTTTAATAAAACTCGTATACTAAAATATCAATAATTAAATTATCTTTAAAATGGTGAAGATTTCAGAAAAATACGCTTGATAGATTTTGCGTGATTCTCAGTTTTTTTACCCGCGTTAGACATAACTTCACATATTAATTTCACTATACTCCATTTACTATAGCATTAGACAAATAACGGCTAAATAACGACAGTTATTGTGTAATATTGTTGAAATTACTGCACTTTAGAGTTATTTTTTTAATGTAAATGGTAAATAGATTACAGAGCTTTGTATTTATCGTGAAATAACGGAGTTTATTAAACGTTTACATCGAAATAACGAAAGGGTGAGAACAGTTATTTGTCTAATGTTATAATAAATGGAGTATATGTAATATAAAAATAATCGAAAATATTCATATAAAAAGTTATTAAGAAAACACTCTAATTTAACATATATTTTTTCTAAATCATCAACACTACTCGTTTCGTACTCGTGATCTTCAGTACAAAATCATTAAATGTCGGTTATCGTCGCCTTAAATGCAGTGCTGTATACTACGAGTACTACCTCGATAGTTACTACTAAAGGAGCTACGTTCTATGCATGTGCTCGACAGCGGTTGATGCCTGAATATTACATTTGCTGGTTAGCAGCAGGGTGACAAGCTGTTAGACAGACCGCGCAAACAATGTGGTTATTGGTTATGTTAGGTTAGCTGAATATTACCTGCATAAATTATGTAATGTCGACATGGTTTAGATGATAATTTAATCAATATAGCAAGGAAAATGCTGATTATAAATGTGTAGAATCTTGTACAGCTATGCAAAGAAGCTAACGTTTGATCTTTTTCATCTATCTTTTATACTAATCTGTACTAAAAATAACGCTGAAGAGTAGTTTTTTTTGCTTGTTTGAACGTGCTAATCTCTGAAACTACCAGTCGGATTTGAAATATTATTTTTGCATTTAATAGCCCAATTCTTGAGGAAGGCTATAGGCTATTTAACACCACGCTAAGACCCTTAGGAGCCGAGCAAAATGAAAAAGTCAGGAAGAACGCTAAACGAAAACGAAGTAGGTAATAGCGCCGACAGGCGATGTGATGCGGCAGGGGGGGGGGGGGTCGGGGGAACAAGAAACACGCGGATATGAAATCAAGTCACGGGTAGAAGCTTCTGGGATATAATAGGCTAAGACATAACTAAGTACTACAAATGTACTTAGTTACTACAGACTGAGTACAGCGCAAGAAGTTGCCTATAGTTACAATTAGCAACAAAGAATTATGCATGCTATTTTTTAAAATTCTAAGATAGGTTTGCTCTTGACTCTAGTCTAGGTCAGAGGTGACAGAGACAAAGTCGACGATGGAGTGAGCTTACCCAGAAGAAGCCTGTTCACTCTTACTTTGAATAGATTAGGGTTGTATGCGTTCGGAAATACAGACGCAGAAAGACAGTTCCACAATGATGAGTTAAGCAATGATTTACAAGTTCTTATGGGTTTGTGTTATTAAACGAGTGTTCTTATGGGAGTTTATTTAATTTCCCTCGCAGGCACACTACTCAGAAAGTAGAGACAGCAGAGCAGAGCAGTGTTGGCTCAGTCATAACGGCTGCGACTTCCGAGCTTTAGGTCGTAGGTTCGAAACTAGACAAGCGCTTTACTTTGTGTAAATTATTTTATGACCACTGCTCTCAAAACGGTGAAGGAAAACATCGTGAGGAAACCAAGAACGGAAATGTCCAAGAACCAAAAATCTGAAGACGCGTGACATCTACCAAATCGCACTGGGACTGCGAGGTGGATGATGGCCCACTCCCTCTCACCGAAAGGAGGCTTGTATCCCAACAGGGGGAAAATTATAGGCTCATTATGTGTACACTACTCTTACCGCTTTACAACCCCTTTTGTTTACACCTGTCCACACACCCTGTTTCTGTCCACACGGTAACTATTTACAGTTTAATCGGATGTCAAACTTTTCACACTTCACTTGTTACCGTCCCTTTACTATACCTACGGCCTGAAACCGTTAGTATGGAAACACTAGTGAACCTCCTGTGTGAAAAAGGCACATAAACCCCCGCTTTACCGGCACAGTTTGCTCTACAAGTTTGTACCTTTACCTACCTATGCAGCATTACATTATTTACTCTGAAAACTATAGTGCTCTGTGCAGCACAGCTACGAGTAGCCTCTGTTTTGTTTTATTACTCTGTATTGAACCAATTTTGTACCAAAATTTATAGGTACTATTTGTATGAAATGTATACTATTTGTATAAAATTTGATGCAAATTGGTGTTTTTAATTCAATCTACACAAATGTAGTGTTTTTATAAAATGGTTTTTATTTTTATTAGGTAATACGTTTATTGGCTACAAAAATGACTGCAAAAACAAAATATTTTTCTAGGAAACAATAATAGTTTTAACCTCTAAGTGAAAAATTGTCAATAAAAATAAAATATGTTATTATGTACAAAAAAAAGGAGCTACGTCTGCCAACCGACTGCTCCACAGTTTGGCAGAGGTATATATGTCACCGAAAAAATAACAAGAACCGCAAATTTATAAATTTTCTAGGAAATTTATAAACTTTCGTAGGATTCTAAACGAGAAATAAATTGTATTTTTTTTTACGCTCACATTTTCGCAAATTGATAAACTTACCGAACTCACGCGTAAAGCAATAACCAAACGTCATGTGCGCTCTGATTGGTTGAATAAGTCACGTGTTCCTTCTCCTTGTGTTGCTTACCACAGAGCTACGAAAGTTTTATAGTGGCCATGACCAAAATAGTAAGAAGCGTAAAATTAAAAGCTCTTCTGTGATTGGTCGAACCGTTTAGAATCTTACGAATGGATATCCGTTAGTTTATAAATTTACCACGAGACGTCGCAAATTGGAAAATTTGCGAAAATATGGCCGTAAAATAATAAATTTTATCTCTCGTTTAGAATCCTACGAAAGTTTATAAATTTCCTCGGAAATTTATAAACTTGCGGATCTTTTTATCTTCCGGTAATATATATCTTGTAAACAATTATTTCTTGTGAAATAATGATCCTTTTTTCTCATTCTCATAAGATTGCTGCGTGGATTGCTGTAAGAGATTAAATAATTGTCAAAGGACTGTAGAAACAAAATAGTACCTATACGATAATGCAGCAATATTTAGACGAGAATGTACGGTATTCAACAGTTGTCTGTACTGTAACCACATCGTCACACGACAGCGTCATGCTACGCAAACTGCATTACGAAGTGCGTTACATAACCACTCCGCTTTACCTACTACAATACTTATATATACGTTCAAACATGCCTTTAGTGAGGAAGAGGCATACAGGAATATTAAATTACCTATAACTAACGGTAACACATAACAACATCATCATGTTATATTTAATTAGTGAATTGTCTATTTTTATTGTATGTATTTAATTTTTTCTTCTGCTCTTACATACGGTCTCTACATCTCTTTTTGTCCTTTGTCCTATCGCAGGTATGCTGAAAGAGATTTCTTTCGAAATAAGCATCACCTTTGTACGTAGTTTTCTGCTTCTTTCTTCTTGTCTGTTTTTTTGTGTGTACATAAATGGTTAAATTAATATTAATAAATATTCCATACTCGTTTAAAACACGAGTCTTCATCTTTCCCTAATCATTGTAGCTTTTTCCAGTTTCACTGATCACTTTAGCTTTTACCCTGTTAAGGGAAACTGGGTAGTGATGATCAGAGTTAGAGGAACATCTACTGTGTATACCCTAGCTCTGGTCACCGTCCTTTAAATTGTTAACATTTTAATCAAGAATGAATGATGAAGAGTCTTCTCCATACGTAACGTTCTACCTTTTGGAAGGGGCAACTAGAATCACTTAATTATTTTTGTAAATTTTGATGTTCAAATGTGCCTGAGTGATGCCTATTTGAAATAAATGATTTGACTTTGACAAATCAAAATGCTAAACGAATGTTGTATTTACGATTTGAAAATCGTTCGAATTTACGCTTCGTTTACTTGCGCGTTCGCGCTAGGGCTTCTAATCACCTGTGGTTTTTACCCTGTTTTCGATGCCTGGGAAAGGAGACACTTTTTAACCGACTTCAAAAAGGAGGAAATTCTATGTTCGTCTGTATGTATTTTTTTTTTGTGTTTATGTTTGTTAATCGATATTTTCGTCAATTGTGAACCGATTTTGAAAATTCTTTTTTTATTTGAAAGGGTAAACTCCTGGGCTGCTGGCTTGCAGCTCGGTGGTTAAGTTCTGATGCGTGGTTTTTGAGTTAGCTTAAATATTACGTATTTAATCCACTTTGTGTATGTTGATGATGTTATTTTATGTTCCTTTCACCCTTTGACTTAGTTACTATTTATTTTGTGTACTAAATAAGTACCTTTATACTATTAAACTTAAGCTCCGTAAGTGAGTCAATAAACAAACATAATAAAATCAATGAGTAGAAATCAGAAAACATCAAACCGTTAAGACAGTTGTGAAGGACACGTCCTACATAGCCGCCCTTGACCCATAGGACCCAGTTACAGGCATGAGGCAAGGATCCGTTTGCCTCTCTGCACTCGTTCTGCCAAATTTGATATTAATTAGTTATTGATTTTGTGCGCCTGTATACGGGATATGCGCATTTACTTTGCGTTTTACTCGTATGTAAAGCGTAAAATGAGGCTGGGAATGGCATAATGTCATTCCCACTCTCATTTTATGTATTCACTGATAAATGTTGTGGGTTCTGATTATAAGCCAGTTTATTATTGCTTTTGTTTGTTATAAACTTTCGTGATGCATCTGTTTGAGCGTAGATATAATAGACGTCCGGAACTCCAGACCGAATTTCGGCCATTGCGATCAATCTCAGTAGATACCTTCGGCGCGGGAGATAATTATAGTGCACAAGTGTGTGCACAGACACAGGTGCTCTCTTTCTTCTCTCAATTTTTCAAACCTAGAAGCAATGGATAAGAAAATTAAATATGACGGCACGGTTGGTGCAGTGATTGACTGCTGAGCTGCGTGTCCCAGGTTCGATTCCCGTACGGAAAAAATATTTGTATGACCTACAAGTAGTTGTTCCGGGTCTGGCTGTTTGTGTGTGTGAGTTTAAATGATTGTAAACGTACCCACAATACAGGAGAAATTCCTAGTGGGACAAAGTAAAAAAAAAGGGGTTTTGAAGGAATTGAATTATTGTAAGTGTGTTACGCAATTAGGGTGCTGGAATCAAAATAGAAACTTATATTACCAACCTAATCAAATTTTTATTTTATTCCAACTTTGTAATTTTTTTTTTCGAATATTGGAACATGAACAATCTTTTTTTTTTAAATCTCGTACTACCATTAGATAAATTTTAAATCAAATCAAATCAAATAGGTAGATGTTTTTATAATAAAGTTCACGTCAGCGCCGGCTGTCGCTGAAAACAAGCGTTTGGGCTCTGTCTCGCATAGGATCGCAGCATTATGCTGAGCGATGGCCGTTTTGCGTGGATGTGACGTATATTTTCCCTCAACTTGTTCTTTTCGTGTTTGTGTTCTTTTCTGCGTCATATTTGCCGCAAATAAACGTATTGTCTTTCTTTCTCTTTTCTAAGTTCTCCATATTTTACCGTCACACGGGCATGCAAAGGTTTACAATTCCTAACTAAAAATAAGTAGCAGATCATTGGAATTACAAATTATAAATTAAAAATGTCAGCGTAGTCACAGCAATAAAAAATAAAATAAAATAGTACTTTAAGATGTCAAACGGAAATAAAAAGTACCTAAGTGAAACCAGGATCACAATAATTATGACAATCAGGTAGTATATCATCATTAAGAAAATCTTCAATCGTGTAATAGCTTTTCATAATTAAAATTTATTTTAGCTCCCTTTTAAATTTTAATGTAGTCATATTTTTTATAATAGTAGGTAGGTACTCTATTATAAATGAGTGGGGCAATACCAAAAAATTGGTTGTCTGTAAAGTTGGTTTACGGACGATAGTTTAACGTGACAACGTCATAACAAAACATTGATGCGGCGCAAGCGTACAATGAGCGTAACGGGACAATGAGCGTAACGGGACAATGAGCGTAACGGGACAATCAGTCATCCTTTTTCGAGCATGCAGCCGGCGGCGGCAGTCATCGATTTATTAGACGTTGTCACGTCAAAAAAGTTGATTGCATTAGTGCGGTTTTACATTTTATACTTGACATAACTGAGTCCGCGTGAATGAGGAGCTCGTGGCTAAGTAATAACAGCCGCACGGGTCGATCCGTCAGGTTAAGCTACGCTTGCCGGGGTTGGTCCGTGGATGGGTGACCATCTTTACATACCGAGACTCCTCCGTGCCTCGGAAAGCACGTTATGCCGTTGGTCCAGGCTGTCATTCGTGGATCTTTGACAGGCGTTACGGGTCGTCAGAAGCCCAAAAGTCTGACAGCCAGTATTACCAAGGGGTATCGTGTTACCTAGTTACTGGGTTGTGGAGGTTAGATAGGCAGTCGCTCCATGTAAAATACTGGTATTCAGCTGCATCCGGTTAGATTGGAAGCCGACCCGAACATAGTTGGGAAAAGGCTAGGCAGATTAACTTGACATAACTGAGTCCGTATTGGGTTTTTCCTGACCTCTGATAATTTTTAAATAGATGTGGGTTACATTTCACAAACAATGCAGTTTATATTATATATAAACAGGGCACGATTTAAAATAGGGAACACAGATATCAGTTGTCTTGTTGCATTGACCTGATGCATCGCTTCTGCGGTCTAAACACCAGCTCCCTATCAGTAGACTGCCCCCAGAAAATAATGTCATACCGCAAAACAGAGGCAACCAGTCCATGGTACGCCGTTAAAAGAGCCTGACTGTTAACTTTCTTTGGGAATTGAAAAACAGCATATGCGGATTTGCTAAGTTTATTACATAGTTGTTCAACATCAGGTTTCCATGTAAGTTGGCTATCAATTATAATGCCTAAGAACTTAACTGCATTATTAGCTTCTTCAATATCACAGCCCTCGTAGGAAATGCCAACGTTTAGGTTTTCACGGCGTTGATAAAAATGCATGACTTTTGTTTTGCTCAGGTTTATAACCAAATTATTATTATCTAACCAATTTATAATGTCAGGAAGTATGTCATTCTTATAATTATTTGAAATAATACATTTTATCATAGCATTCGATTCGATAAAAACTCATTTTATCGAGAATAATTGTCAAATTTATCGAATCGAGTCCTACGTACTTGCACTGCAGTACTGTCATCTGCAAAAAGAACCATTTTGTTGTTGTTGCTTTCGGGAGATCATTTATGTATAATGTAGGTATATCAAAAAAAGTTAGTAAGTAGTTACCTTCTATTCTTCCGTGATTTGGATTTCGGCAGAATAATAAAAAGTTACGGACATGAAGACATTATTTGCAGAAAAGAACCAATCAATAATTTTACATGAAAAAAAAGTAAATGTATCTATATTTGTCCCCTCGACTCCCCTCAACTGTTACTTCGATAATACGAAAGCTTCCACCAAGTTTGAACAAGCTTATTTACCCTTGTGGCCTTTTCATAAAATTTTAATTTTATCATCGACTCGCACAGCTCGCGGCCAAATAATACTGCGTAACTTTAATAATAAAAGCTACTGAATAATTCAGCCGTGTGCCGTAAGTTTCGGCGATTCTGGGACGGCCGCCATCTTGGAGCTCGCTGAGGAGTCAAAGGCCTCCTTTCATTTGCTTTTGTAGATAAAGTGTCATGTTGACTAGATCCGGTTGGGATAAAATATTGACACGGTGTATTGCTTCCTGTGAATGAAATATTGGGAAGACTAATATGGATTTATAGTACCATGTTTTTATTAACTTTTTTTTTCACTTTGTGGCGATTCACATAAGTACATACCTACATTTGTTTTTAGGACAGTGGTAAAATGTTTATATTTGCTTAAATGTTGCTGATATGATTTTCATTGGTACTATGTCGATCGAAATATACATAAAAGATAAATTGTGGTCTAATATTTATGAGTTGCCAGTCAGTTGCTACTGATTTTGTATGAGAAATGTCAGTTTACGAGTAGAGTTTATTGTCAATTTCCTATTTAATCATTAGATTTGTTAACATTACAAATAAGGCGCTTTGCAGACACACGTTTTTCTTGCCGTGAAAAACTACGGTTAATTCGCCGTGTGTAGGGACGGTCGTCAGTGTTGTATGGATCGCTTTGGGAGCTTGTTGACAGACACATTTTTTCTACGGCGGGGTTTATACGCGGAACCGTAAAGAAACCGTGCCGTGTACAAAGGGCCTAACAGTTAGTAGTTGGTATATTGTACCGAACAGTAATTGAACATTGATCGATTGATAGATAACTTTAAACTGTTCACATTAAAGAACAATTTTTTTAGTAGGTATCATATTCTCGATCCGTTTTCTTTGTTTAAAAAGTTATTTGCGACAAGTGGGTTATGAGCAGGGTTTCATATTGATGTCAAAAAGAAGTTCTATTCAGGGATACTTTTCAATTAATTAAAAATGGCGTCCTTGTACCCAAGATTATGATAACATGATTTCCAATACCTTTGGCGCTAAAAAAAAAAAGGTTTTGTTTTTGGGGAAAATAGTCGGTAAGTTAGAGTAATGAAAATAAACAAAATACTGCGGTACTTATTTGCAGTTGTTATAAATTTTAATAAGAAATTAGTATTGTTATCTAAATGTTATTCCTAAAAATCCGAAGTAAATGCAAAATATTACATAGATTAATGTTGATTGCAAATTACAGTAAATTTTATTAAAGTTTTATAAATTCTGCAAAACATGCTTAGTAGTTCTCAGAAAAGTCCATGTTTTTAATTTAGTTAATCCAAAATATTTCAGTTATTACAAAACGAAGCTATTGAAAGTAGATATAACGGGTTTACTAGATATTACAAAACCTACTTATTACATTAACATTAATCAATTTGTAGTTATCACAAGGCATTTGTTGCCACCGAATTAAGTAAAATTTAAGTACGGTGGCTAGCACATCAAGTTGCCACAAACTGTCAAATTTTCCCGTTCAATTTTGAACTTAATCATCAACATTTTAAAGTTTAAAATCGTTTAGAGAAATTTGACAGTTGTAGCTACTGCCACTGCACAAAAATATTTTTGTCAAATTTTCTCCGGCCAAAGAACGAGTCCGCCCTCTAGTCACGTGCAGTGTCGACCAGCCGGCGGTAAATTTCCTTAAAAAGGAGCATTGACATTCAACGTGGCAATGCCAATCTTCTGGGCACGTTTTCGGATGACAGCGGTGCCGACGAGTACTTCGACGCCTAAGTGTCTTTTTGTATTTATTTGTATAGTTAGTTAGTTTGTCATTTAATTAAGTCAATTAGTTAAGTAAAGTTTATTTATTCGCATAGATTTTAGGTACATGACATAAGATATTAAAAAAAGATTGAGATCCTTGTACAATCTACCTTAGATTAGGCATGCAACCATTAATTAATGAAGTCAAAACGGGTACAATTAAATAATTTGGTATGACGTTAAATTGCATAAAAATATTGTAACTAGGTATCTTAAATTAGAAATTTACATTAGGATAAATTTAAGTCACTGTCATTTAAAAAATCGTTAATCGAGTAGTAGATAACATTTTTCAATCAATAATGCTGTTAACTTCTTTTTAAAATTGCGGATTGTGTCATATTTTATTAAGTCAGGTATTTTGTTATATATTATAAGTCCCATACTAATAACATTTTTTTTTATGTAATGCAATATTGCAATTCTCAACTCGTCTGATCTCTTAGTCTGCCTAGCCTTTTCCCAACTTTGTTGGGGTCAGCTTCCAGTCTAAACGGATGTACCTGAATACCAGTAATTTTACATGGAGCGACTGCCTGTCTGACCTCCACAACCCAGTAACTGGGTAATACGATACCCCTTGGTAAGACTGTTTGTCAGACTTTCGGGCTTCTGACCCGTAAAGACTATCAAAGATCTAAGAATGACAGCCGGGACCAGCGGCTTAACGTGTTTTCCGAGGCACGGAGAAGTCTCGGGATGTAAAGATGGTCACCCATCTACGGACCAACCCCGACAAACGTAGCTTAACCTAATAGATCGATCCGTACGTCTGTTATTACTTAGCCACGAGCTCCTCGTGGAGCTCGTATCGGAGTCATTTAATTTAATTATTTTAGAGGGTGGGAGCGCTAACGGTACCGGGATAAATAAAATACTTGTTTATGATATATAGCATAATTATTGGAATCTTCTTTATACCACGATACGACACGACACCGACACGACACAGCCCGGGGAGCGGACTCTCTCATATCTTTTCTTCTGTTAAAACTTCGCTTTCTTCGCTGAAAACTAGCGCTGGGGCTCTGTCTCGCAGAGGCTCGCAGCATTATGCTGAGCGATGGCCGTTTTGCGTGGATGAGCCGCATATTTTCCCCCAACTTGTTTTTTTTGTTTGTGTTCTTTTTTTTTTGTTTACCACAAATAAACGTTTTTCTTTCTTCTCTTTCTTTCTATTCTAATTCCAAATTAAATATATGTTTCATAATCATAAAAGATTCGCGGAGGTTTTATAGATTTTTTTTTTTAAGCTTGAATTTAAAGTTTTTTTTACCACATGATCACAATAGTAACGATTGTTTTTATATTTTATTTTAAGGTATACATAAAACAACATAAAGTTTTTTTTTTAATGCACACACAAATCTGGCTATATTGTAAAAATATGGTTTTTGATCCTTAATACGATCAATCATTTATTTTGTTAAACATAGGTATGGTTACAGATAGTAATATTGTCTAAAATATGTGCACTATGTTTGGCTAACATGTGGCGTACAAAATGACCATAAACAAGCAATTACAACTAAAGTGGCATGCCAATAAATTACATAAAAAAAACCACACAAATTCTGTTTTTCTATCTGTGCTGAACAATTCTTACCGTATAATAATTCTAAAACTGAAGGTGTTCGTCATATTGTATTATAGATACACCATATTTACCTGGTGTTACCAACCAAAATATAATGCCAGGCTCAAACCTCTTATGAATAGCACCCTAGTTGCGTAACAAAACAAAACAAAACATGCAAAAATGTGAGGCAAAACATGTTGGTCTGGTAAATTATGTTTCCATCTATAAGTGCATATTCATGTATCATATGTTACACATGTTTGAACAAATCAATTTATCTTTATCTTTATCACACTATCAATTACAATCTGAATGAGTTTGAAGGATATTGCTAATCAATTGCTTCATATGTTCGAATAATTTGTCTGTTTAACAACGCAAATAACGCAATGAATGATAAATGATAAATGATAAATGATTTTATTTCTGTAAGTAGGTTTTTACAAACACTTTTACACGTCAATCATATTTTAAAACTAGATGAGGTCGGCATTTCGTATCTGACTACTCTGAGAAGAAATGTTGAATGTTGTTGAACTGTCAAAATGAAACTCATTTTGACTGTGTGTTACGCAACTACCCCGCAGAACATAATGCACAGCAACTTATAGTCATACAGCAACTACTTAAATGCTATTTACATTGTGCACTGCAATGCTGCTAACTAGCACTAAGCTTGCATAGCTTCAATTAAGTACAAACGAACAATGCTCAAAGCATACCTAATTTCTGTCTGAAACTGAACATTCAGAAAGCGCAAATTCGTACGTGATTCACCGTTTAGTTCTCTCGTGCTGTCACGACCTAAGATAGGAAAGAAAGAAATAAATTTTATTTGGGACACGCACAGGAAATACAAACAGTAATAAAAAGGAGCATTTAAAACTAACAAAATTTACATTAAAAACAAAAAAAAAGACCTGTGGGAGGCCAAAAAGGCATCAGCATAATACTGTGATATTAAAAAAATAAATACCGCAGCGCTGGTATTATAAATGATAAATGATAAATGATTTTATTTCTGTAAGTAGGTTTTTACAAACACTTTTACACGTCAATCATATTTTAAAACTAGATGATGTATATTCTGATGGGGCCCGCAGTAATACCACGGACACCGACCTATGTATGTGACAACAGCTCATTATGTGGTAAAAGTGATAAACCATTCAGCAAGATATATGATTAGCCAGACATACTTGAGTATCTATCGTCAATTATGTGGGCTTAAAATAATCACCAAGACAGGGTATTTATTGACCAGTCCACAAAAGAATTATGTAACCAGCCAAGAAGAGAAGATCATTTTTGTGAACTTTTTAAGCATATTAAGAGGTACTCACTGACAAACAGGTGAAAGATCCGACAAAATTTGAGCACGCGCACAATAAAATTATTAAAAAGAGTGCGAGCTAGCTGCGTGCAATAATTTTTTTTAATACCCGATTACGGCAAAGCCAAAGTAGGGTTATGATTTTAACAGGCTATGTATATTAATTAACTGTCTAAAAATATCTAAGTTACCTATCTAAAACATCTAGATACCTGTATCTATATCATCTGTGTCTATTGAAGCATAAGTTAATAATAATATTGGATACGATACCGTGTCATCTCATAAGCGGGCAAGCGTAGTAACTAGAGATATCGGTTGCCATGGAAACCGGGTCACGGTCACCTTGACATTTCTGATAACATGGACACAGATTTTATTTTAAAATGTATAGATGGGTGATGGGGCGTAACCTAATTAGGTGCTGATATTATTATTAGGAGCGTGCGTTGACGACATGATAATAACGTTAATTTGTCAAGCAGTGATATTATTTACGACACCCCTAGCCCCATCATACTCTTATTAGAATATGGTGGCGGGCTTTAAAATGTTTAAGGCAGGAATGTTTAATTAAGCTAGATTTGTGAAAAGGTTTCGTTATAAACAGTCTGGTCTTTGATTTTAATGGTGCCCAGCTTGGGACAGGGTTGGCGCCCAGCGTGGGACACGTTTGGCGCCCAGTGTGGGACAGGTTGGGCGTCCAGTGTGGGATAGATTTGGTGCTGAAATTTATGCTTGAGTTTCCTTAATGCAGGCCCAACATAGTTGTATGTTCCAGTAAACACTATCCATTACACCTATCGTTGTTCCTTTAAAACGTACATATTGTACATTAAAATGTTCAATAACAATTATAAGCTAGAAAAACAAACATCACAACACAATGCATCGCAAACAATAGATTCATGAGAACATTAAAAAACATTTCAACAAACAATGATATTATGACCATAATATTAATTACGCAATTACAATTATAATGTTAATGATTTATTAAACCACAATACAGAAAATAGACGTGAAAATTCAAACGTAACAAACAATTAACGTGGCGCATGGCGTCTGGCAGTGTGCAATATTTTAATTAAAACATTTCACGTAAAATTTTCGATACGATTGCTCTTACTTATTGTACTTTTAGACTTTACGCTGAAAATATTTTAATAATCAGTATTAAAAACCCGGCTATGTGTGAGTCGGTCTAAGGGTTCCTTACATATTTTATATAGGTTCTGTTCTGTTTTTGCTCTAAGTGTTTATATGGATTTTACGAACATAATTCTAGTACCCACTCGATGTATATAAAATCGACAACTACCATTGACATTTCTAGAAGTAAGTTTTCTTTTTATTTATGTGCACGTGTTTCTGTGGCAAATAAACGATTTTTCTCTCATATTGCTTAATTTTTTTTTAGATTTTTTGTCTTTTACCATTATTATTTACCTTCTGTTTAATATTTGCCACAGAAGAGGCCATAGTACAACATGATAGGTGGCCATTCCGACTGGCCACCTATCACGTTTTAAAAGATACAGCCCCGGGCCTGCGACAGACAGCATGATAGACACACAGACTGGCAGACCGACAGATAAACAGATGACGTAAACTAAGGGCGAGTTGATTCACGTCCACTTGGCACACGCGTATACGTCATAAATGGCGCTAACTATCATCAAACCAAAAAAAGCGTTGTTTCACAAAATTATGCCCTTAACGCTCGTTAATAAATAACGATTACAGTAACCCACTGGTTAACGTCATTTTATTCTTTTACATTTGAACTTGGACGATCGGTTTTTTTTATGCAGTGAAACAACGCTTTGTATTTAACGAACGTTAAACATCTTAAGTAATCGTTATTATTTGACGTACCTACGTATGTTACGTTAACCAACCGTTTGAAATAACTGGCCCTTAGTAATAGCCAATGTGGTCCAGTTTTCATCCTTCGGGTACACAAACACAACCCTAAAATATGGAATTAAAATATTTCACGTGAAGTTATATGCGATCGTTGGTACCGATTGTATTTGTACACTTTACACAGTTAATATTTTACTCATCAATAACATTAATAATAAATCAATAATATTCGGTGCTGATTTCGGTGAAAATGAATTCAAATTAAGTTTAAATTTTTAATTTGTGTTGTGAAATAAGTATGTAATTCAAATGTCGGGAATGCATAGTAGCTTTCTGTAATTCGGTTAATTAATCCATGCGCAGAAATTTGTAGTGAAAAATGAACAATAAGGGTTCCCCTGAAATTAAATGTCGAATACCGGAATTCCGAATTGCGTCTATTGTATCAAGAGCTCTTTGAATTATTCAAATAACAAATTATGAACTGCAAAGGGATCCCGAAACGCAGAGTCAGAAAAAGTTTTAAAGTGGATTTTAATCCATTAGTGCATTATAGGTAGAATTGTTTCCTTGATTCGTCAGTTTTAAAAATACAACATTAAAAACAGTTTGAAAAGTTAGGTGTCCCTTACATTATCCACTTTTATTTGTTGAAACCTAAACATATACTTTTCTGGAGTGTCCAAACTGACGAATCAAGGAAAGGGGCAAACACTGGAAACTGTCGAGTTGACGCTCTCGGACTCGTTTATATGGTAGCTACAAATAACAAAATTTATAACAAATTACCAAATTACGTTAAAGATGACGAGAATAAAAATATATTTTTTACTAAACTAAGATCACTTCTAATAGAAAAATGTTACTACACAGTAGAGCAATTCATGACGGATAAAACTTTATAGGTGTGGGTAGGTTCTTAATTGTAAGATCCGGTCTGATCAGACACATAATACTGTTTATTATAAGTGACATTAATCTGATTTTATTTTCTATTGTATAATGTAATAATTGACATACCATAATTGCAACTAATTATTACTTGACAAGACATGATTGTATTTACTACCTATCTCTTACGAGTATTTGACTACCTATCTAGTAATAATATCTGACATATGACTGTATCTGTGTTTTTATGTTATTTTATAGTGTTCATTACTGTTTACTGACATCATAAAATTTCTAATTTTTATTTTTATTTTTTTGAAACTTTTAAGCTATTGCATAGCTTCTACCGCGGGCCTTGAGCGCGGGGACCGAATCCAGAAATTCCGTAACGAAAAAACCTCACGCTCCCCACTCCGACGGTTTTACTACACCAGTACCCTCTAGTGATCTAATAATTTCTGGCATTTCTTTTTTCTGTGTACTGTGTATTTTATTCTTATAAATATTAGTTTATAAAATTATGATCTTCACAAAAAGTGATTGTTGATAGTGGGGTTTGAACTCTCGACCAGTCGATTACGAGTACATTCAGTTCCCCTGTTGCACCGCAAGGCTACAACGACTTAATTAAAGCTTGCCAAATAGTTGATACCATTCCAGTTGAACAATTTTTAAACTTGACTAGACGGTTGGAAATGACTCATGTACATGGAATTTTTTCGCTGTCAAAACAGTTTGTCACTCTTTTTTTATTTAAAACTAGCTTCTGCCCGCGACTTCGTCCGCGTTAAATTTCTTGTTCCCCCGACCCACCCCGTCGCAACACATTGCCTGCCCGTGATTTTACTTCATTTTCGCATAAACTTTCATTTAAAAAAAATTGTGTCCTAGTTAATAGGAATGTTATTCTTCCTCAAGAATTGGGCTGTAAAATGCAAAAAGATTTTTTCAAATCCAACTCGCAGTTCCAGAGATTAGCGCGTTCAAAAAACAAAAAACCGGCCAAGTGCGAGTCGGACTCGCGCACGAAGGGTTTCGTACCATCCATACAAATCCTTACTAATATTATAAATGTGAAAGTAACTCTGTCTGTCTGTCTGTCTGTCTGTATGTAACGTTTTCACGCCTAAACCGCTGAGATACCGCCGATAGACCGCCTGGGATATAGAGAAGGACATAGGCTACTTTTTTACGCGATAACCGACATCCACGCGGGCGGGGCAAAAAAAACGGCAAAAAAAATCATGTCCGTTGTATGGGAGCCCCCCTTAAATATATATTTTTTTTCTGTTTTTTAGTATTTGTTGTTATAGCGGCAACATAAATACATCATCTGTGAAAATTTCAACTGTCTAACTATCACGGTTCATGAGATACAGCCTGGTGACAGACGGACAGACAGACAGACAGACAGACGGACAGCGGAGTTTTAGTAATAGGGTCCCATTTTACCCTTTGGGTACGGAACCCTAAAAACTAACTCTTCAACTTTAGAATAGACTACCTCGCAGAGTTGATCATTACTTTGCTGCGGAGTTATTATAAAACAGTTATATCTCCTAAGATATTCATTGAAATTAAATGATGTAAGGGCAACTTTGTTCAAAATTAAATACTTGTGATGAATAACGTATTTATTTGGATAAGGATTACATACGATACCATGTTTATGAAAACTCCTTCGCAAATAATGCATTAATTTCGAACAAATTTGATTACCATAAAAAAGGTTATAGCGAGTTAATCTTAAAAGATAGACATATGCTGTCGCAGACTTTTTTTTAGAACATTTAAAGAGGAACAATTCCATCATACATGATATTTGCGTAACTTAAACCGTTTACGCAGCGCACGCAACGGAAGCTCTCAAAAAGGAATATTTTTTCCCGTTTTTGCAACATTTTTCATTTATGCTCCGCTCCTATTGGTCGTAGCGTGATGTTATATAGCCTATAACATTCCTCAATAAATGGACTATCCAACACAAAAAGGATTTTTCAATTCCAACCAGTAGTTCCTGAGATTAGCGCGTTCAAACAAACAAACAAACAAACAAACAAACTCTTCAGCTTTATATATTAGTATAGATTACTTTAGGTTCAACACTTTCGTCTATTTTAAAGTTGTTATTATGCTTATATTTGAATAGTATTTGACTTTGTTTACGTAGTTATACACTTTTACGACGTTCAGCACTTATTTATTTTGTTTTTAAGCTATTGCATAGCTTCTATCGCGGGCCTTGAGCGCGGGGACCGAATCCAGAAATTCCGTAACGAAAAAAAAAAATATTAATATCAAAGAAAAAGAAATACTGCATAAATAAAATAAATAAATAATTATAATTGCATAAGTTGATACAAAATGCTATGCAATAGCTTTACCGCGGCAGTCCCCGAGTGCCACACGTCTTTTTTTTATTTTAGTTTTATAAGTCTTCACTCAATTTATGTTAATTCTATAAACTCAACAGCAAGCCAGCATTTATGTTTTGCAGCGCCCTGACAGGGTTCATGTACAAAAACCGACAATAATCTTTTGTAAAATGTGTGATGTGCATGAGAGCAAATAAATAATTAATTAACTCATCAATAAATCGTGCAAGCATGCAAAGCCTCCACAAGTGTCGATATATAGAGGACAATCAGTCCCTCTATTAGAAAAACAAATAAAAATTAAAATGTTTTATTTCGGATAACATGATCCATAACATTATGACAAAAGAGAAAAAATAAAATAAATAAATGGAAATTAGGATCAGATTACTGACCTAATAAAGGCCCTCCAAAGCGGGGATGAGATTCTATCCGCTACAGTCATCAGAATTTTGTTGCGGCTGCCACGCATTCTGCAGATCAGGGATGGCATACTGACTGACTAATACGCATGTACCTTAAAGTATCTTCGATAAGTTTGTGTCAATATTAAAGAAGAAGAATCACCTATTCAGACACAGATACCCCAATTACACCTAGATGAGCAGCCATTGGATAATTTTCTCGGAGTCTTGGACTCCGAGAAAATTATCCAACGGGAACATGATTTCTCCAAGGAGTTTAAAAAATAAACGACGGGCATTTCGCGTAGCAATCATGCAGAAAGTCGGATGTTACACGAAAAAATGAGCTTTATTCTAAGTCAAAGTCAAAGCATTTATTTCAATTAAAACGGGCACTTTGGGAATGTTTTTATCGAATAATATTTACATTATTTAAAAGCTAATAGTCTTAAAATAATAATAATAATATGTACAAGTACTTATATAAAAACCAGCCAAGTGCGTGTCAGACCACGCACAATGAAGGGTTCCGTAGTTGGGATGAATTTATCTCAAGAACAAACTTAACATCGTGTTTGAAATTACATGTTCTCCCATTCATCGATATACGTGACGGTCAATTCTCCAACTGACAATGAAGTTTGTAATCCAAAAAAATATTTTTCTATGTGATTAAACTACAAATCCACGATTTTCGGAATATTTCCGAAAATCGTGTGTTTAACTTGTGTTGTGAGACCTTACTTCTTGCCAAATTTCATGATTTAAGGTCAACGAGAAGTATGCTATAGATTTTGATTTATTTGCGAGTATCAAAATACGTCGCATAAATGAACGTATTTTTTTATTGCGTTCACTTAGAAGCTTGATTTTTTTAGAGCTTCAAGGGATCGGAGACCTACGTATTTAATATTAATTTCAACTTGATACCTCCACGCGTTCCTGAGTAAAAGGGTCTTGACAGAGTGGCGGACAGACAGACGGCCAACGAAGTGATCCGATAAGGGTTCCGTGTTAAGGAGAAATTGATAATAATAGTGTTCAGAAATCACACTTGAATGCATTATTATCGATACGGTAATCGCCAGCCATTTTTGAGGCGTTTTTCCACTACTTTTTGGCGACATAGCAGAATGACGTTCATATAATTTTTTTGTTACACTAGCTGTTGCCCGCGGCTCCGCCTGCGTGGTTTATTCTAAAATAAAAGTAGTATCTAAGTTACTCATTGTAACACCAGCTATGTGCCAGTAAAAGTCTCTTCAAAATCGGTGCAGCCGTTTCGGAGATTAGTCGAAACAAACAGAAACAAAAAACAATATATATATATATATATGTTAGTACCGTATATATTTCATATGCATTTAGTAAAAATATGTTTTTTGACATTACGAATAGACACATTAATTTTATTGTTTGTATAGATTTAAGTCCGGGGTATACATATTGTGTATTTTTTATACACATCTGAGGCTTCAACAACGTTCAAACACCCTTGATCAGATTGGCATGGGGTCACTGTGAGGGCCAATAAGAAACTCGATAATTTCACGGCTATGATTTTTTAAAGTGAGACACTTTAAAAAATCATAGCTGCGTGGAAGAAACGGTTTCTTGAAGGTACTTCTAAATTTGAACGGTTTAATTGAAATAAGTGATTTGAGTTTGAGTTCAAAAGAATGCGAGTACAGGAGCATCTGCTCGTGGCGCGCCGCTTACGCGGCTCATTTATTTCGGTAGAAGTTAAGGCTCCTACACACTGGCGTGATATCGCGGGCGCGACAGGCAGCGACAAAGAAATTGTGCTACAAGTATCGCGTCTCGCCCGCGGTATCGCACTAGTCTGTACGAGCCTTTACGGTTCATGATGCATTTTAGAAAATGAGTCCCTCTACTTGGTATAATAATAATTATTTTTTGATAATTTAGTCGACAAAAAAATGAAGGCGGTCACGCTCTTTTCGTAAACACTGTAACAAGCTAACCGTCACTGAGATTGTCGTGGTGATTGTCCGCTGTATATTAATAACATGGCGTCCCCCTGCGCCGTGGTCTCGGTATTAATGTTACGAACGTGATGAGACGGTTTTGAATTATTAAATGACCATGTAATTGTAAGTAAATTAAAAAATTTAATGTAGGCGAGTATTCTCTTTCTGTAGACATTGTTTTGATAAAGAAGCTTTCAACAGAATAATGTGAATTAAAAGTCTGTGGTAAAATATCTACTGATCCGCCATTCAATGTATGTATTACGTAAGCAGAATTTTTGTAAACCTCACCTCTCCCATGTCATTAAAAATAATCCAAGGACCCCCTCCCTTTGATGCTTACGTAATACTTGAATTACCCCTAAGAACATGTACTTTTCGAGTGGCATCTCAGTACCCTAATTGTGTAACACACAACCAATCGCAATCTGAATGATTTTGAAGCAGATTGATAATCCATTACTTCATATATGTTCGAAAAATTTGTATGCTCTACAACGTAAGTGACGCAATGAATATTGTTGAATTGTCAAAATGAAACCCATTCTTACTGATAGTGTGTTAACAAGTACCCAGAAATCTAATCCGACGATAAGACGATTTCAGCTAATTATAGGAAAATTCAGAACCTTTTTGGAATCTCTGAAGCGATCTATTTAAAGCAGCACTCATAGGAGTTTTTGAGGCTCCCTGATGAAATTCACAGTTGAAACTTTCAGGCAGTTGAGTTACTGCGGATTTCATCATCACATCATCATCATTTCAACCGAAAGACGTCCACTGCTGGACATAGGCATCCCCTACCGCCACTTCGACTGGTTCTGTGCTTCTCACATCCAGCGGATTCCTGCTGCCTTCAACAAGTCATCGGTCCACCTTGTGGGAGCCCTTCCAACGCTACGTCTTTCGGTACGCGGTCGCCACTCCAGAACCTTTCTCCCCCATCGGCCATTTGCTTTGCGAGTAATGTATGTGTGTGCGTCTGCCCACTGCCACTTAAGTTTGGCAAATCTGCGGATTTCGGCAATCTGAAACTTCTGGAAATCATCAGACTGCTAAAACGTTTGACATCAATTTATCGTCTGAACGAATTGTATATCAATTCGCTAGCTTATCTAATTCCTGCCACCATAATTTATGCCCATATTTTACCTGAAAATACGTCAAACCGATGTCATAGAAAACCTGACTATGTATGCTGTACCTTCAATTTTGCATCTGTGATCCGTTTACGAGAAAATCGTTTTCGAACCGGACGCAGAGCTCGGGCCAATAAAAGATAAATGAATTTCAATCCTGCCATTTTTTAGCAAATCAAACTTGTTATTTTTTTAATAAAATATAAGTGGATTTTATTATTTGCACTTGCGAATAAATATTTCACCAGTTTATGGAAGTATGAGGAACAGGGTGTAAAGTTCACTCATACTCTATGAAATGGGAGGATCCTCCAACCAGATGTTGTGTCTGGTGGCTAACTCCCGACGGTTGATGTTGGGATGTTGTATATATTATATATATATGCAAGTCGCGCGGTAAACTCTGATTGCGCGATGCAGGATTTTTGTGACGTCAGGTCTTTAATGCGTAGTTCGCATGTGGCGTTGTAGATGCCGCCACAAGTTCATAGCATTATATCATTCCTTGAAGGGTAAGGCAGAAGTGTACTGCTTAGTACACCTACATTTTGCCAGTCACCTATTTCTAAGTCCCGTGAAATAGGAAAAAAAAAGAGTTTGTAGTTTTACATCTTCTGTTTACTAACCGAATCAAATACTTTAATTCCAAGAATGTATAATAATCAAAAACGATTGTATCAAGAAGTTGCAAACCGAATGTGAAATTGTCACCCTACGCTGGACTGTAGGTACTACGCTATGTATTTTAAAATGTATCTTCGTATTGGGAATACTTTGAACTTATCCGATGAATATTGGTGTGCATGGTCGCTCTCGATATTTATTAAAGGAGTTCTTTTTTACCATTCATCGAATGATTGCTTATGTTGGTAGGTAACTTTTAATCAATTGGTCCTAATTAAGTGAGTACTCCTCATTTAATTAGTAGCAATAGTAGTCAATAGCATTATAGCATCATAGTTTATTTCGCTTCCTCGTTTTTCAATCATTCTTTAATAGTTACTTAGCTAGACCGTTTTAATTATTTGAATATAATAAATAATAATAATAACCCCACTGCCGTATCTCTACGTTGCTGTCGTGGTGGGGCTTGCGCGCTCCTATTTTCTCCTGTTTACTTTGCCGAAAAAGGTCTAGGGTGTGAAAATGAGAACTAAGGAAGTATTTTTGAAAATTAATTTCCTAAACGGGTTAATAGGGAATTAAAGAATAAAAGATTAACGTTTATTTAGACACAGTTCGTGAAACACAAAATACAAATAACAAAATAAAAAAGGGTAAATTATATTTTAACAACAATATTATTTGGCAGCGCCAAAAAGGTTCATTTCAACATTAACCCTTCATATACCGGAACGTGGATCACGAGACACAATGGTTTTTAATTGTGTCTGTAATTACGGCATACGAGACTTTAATGTCAGACAGATGCTGTCTGACGCTGGTTTTCTAATGAACCTTTAAGAACAATGTGGGACCTTTAAGAGGAATTAAAGTTTCCTAGATAAAAGTTCGAAATTTTACCGATTGGGGTTCCCATCGGTAAAATTTCACACGACTTGCATATAAATGGTTTCTAATTTGTGAAAGATCTTAATTAATCTTTTTGTCCCCAGTTTCAATAAGCTCCTCCTGCAGAAGGAGGAGTTGGAGCAGAAGCAGCTGCACCTGCTACAAGTGGTGGAGAGTGAGAGGACGTCGCGCTGGCAGTACGCGCAGCAGTGCGATGAACTATCTAGTGAGGTCAAGAAACTGAGGACTGAAGTGAGTATCTAGCAAACTTGAAATTACACTTGTTGATCAAGATAGCAGTAAAAATAAAAGTGAAATGAGCTGTCAATGGTTTCAATCAATGACAGGCAATTCAAGCTCATTATACCTAAGTTTTCATGGTGAGTAAATTTTTACAGAACATACCGGCTGTGTAGTTTTTTTTTTGGCTGGAGTAAAGTTTCATGGTTAATTCCCGAAAATGTTGTAGCGACACTATATTTGCATCACAGTGTGATCATTACAGAGCATTTAATCCAAAACAAGTAAACTCGAGGGAGCTTTTAAAAATCGTTTCTATGCATCATAGACGACAGAACTCATACATCTTGGTTTACGAGTAGCTTAATGATTGCTAGATATAAAGCTTTGCTTCCATGCACAGTTATGCACGTACAAAAAGGAGCATGAGCCAGCAACACGGGCCGCTTCCACCTCCAGCTCCTCGCCGAGCCACTCGCCAGACATAGATCCGGCTGAGCTCAGGAAGATCAAGAAAGTTCAGGTAAGTTGTCACATCAATAAATTTATTTGATTATTTTGCACTAAGCCTGTTAACTGAACTTTTATCAGTTTCCGCTTTATTTCCTTGACAAACCATACACATTATTATGTATGTGCATTTTTTAAGAGCGAAGCCTAAGGCTTCTATCTCCCATATCCTTTAAATTGGGTAGAATCATAACTTTCTTAATCGTGCAAGAACTGACTGTATGTACATGGATCCTAAGGTCCTAAGATAAACATGCTTTTTAATTTCAAAGATCATAATATCACCAAATACAAGTTGACCTTGGAGGGACCTTAATTTAAGTTACGGTGTACAGAGTTTCTTCCGCGGCTGGCTGTGTCGTCGTCGCTGGAAGCAGATCGTGGACGAGTACATCAAGAGTCCGCACGCCGAGAGCATGCGCAAAAGGAACAGCCTCGTCTTTAAAATGGTGGAGGCTGAAGAGGAGTATCTTGAGCAGATGGAAATCATGGTGCGTATAATATTCTTTCTTATTTGGTTTATGTCTGAAACAGTTGACCTGCCATCACTATGATCATGTTTAGTTTCATCTTATGTATTTCTCCGAATGAGAGCCACTTCGTTTAGCAAGAGTACCCAAATTATTTTTTTGAAATTATAATTATAGTAGGTAGGTACAGGAATAAATGGACATTTAGTGCTAGATGCATATACTAGATGAAATATTCACAGTTAATTTCTCTTACGACATTCAGCAGAGACATCTATTATTTTCTTCTTTCTTGTGGTGCCTCTCCAATTACTGAAGGTTGGCCATCAACTCCGAATAATTTTCTTTGCCCTTATCTAGTGTCGTAGTTGGTATAGATCTATACCAAAGACTATAACAATATCGTGTTTGACCCTATTTGGCAAAGCTACTCTAATGAAGAAGCAGCAGAAGAAATAAGCAGTACCTTTGTACTGAAATTATAATGATGTCGTATCTCTATGTATTTAACTGTGAGTACATAAATAATAAAATAAATAATAATGTTATTCTTCAAGTCCTAATAAAAATATTCCTGTCCCTCCCAGGTAACCTGCTTCCTGCGGCCATTCAAAATGGCGGCTAGCTCCAAGAAGCCACCGTGCACTCACGAGGATGTGAACTCCATCTTCTTGAACAGCGAGACGGTGCTGTTCCTCCACCAGATCTTCTTCAAAGGCCTCACGTCGAGGATGGAGTCCTGGCCTACACTGGTCTTAGGTGAGTGTCATATGAATTTATAATTATAGTCAAATGCTCATCTAAACATTCACTTCTAATGTTGTGGATAGTTTGAATTGATGTTATTCGATAAAATATTAACTACCTACAATATACCAAGACCTTCATTTGTTTTTAATGCTGATTAACGCACATTGGATTAATTGTTAAGATTAGAATGTTTCATCAATATTTATTCCATCATTGCTCATCTCTCAATAAGCTCAGCCGTGGATAATGTTTTAAACTACAAAATGAGAGACCCACCACTTCTATTAAACCTTCGACCAATTAAAAAGTAAACAAAGGATTACACTTAGTAGTGCACCTACATACAGGAGACCTATTCGATATGCTGCTGCCGATGCTGACCATCTATCAGGAGTACGTGAGGAACCACCACTACTCGCTGCAAGTCCTCACGGAGTGTAAACAGACCCAGCCGTTTGCGCAGCTGTTAGCGCGCTTGGAGAGCAAGCCGGCCTGTCAGAGTCGGTCGCTGGAGACGTTTTTGACGTATCCGATGCATCAGGTATGTTTTGTTGTTGTCTGTTGAACGGACTATACAATAGATATTCCTAGAGAGACAACTGTTAAACAAAAAATCGCGCTAGAGTTCGGTTTTTAGGGTTCCGTAGTCAACAAGGATCCCTTATAGTTTCCTAATGACCATCTGTCTATTTGTCTGTCCGCGGCTTAGCTCAGACACTCTCAGTACTACAAATATGTAATTTGGCATTGGTATACATATTAATCACGCCAACAATGTGGTAAAATAAAATCTTGAAATACATTTTTTTTTAGAGTACCTCCCCAACTCGTAAAGTGGGGATGACATATTTTTTTCTCATCTATCCCATGGTGTGGGACATCCATTTGCGTAATATTAAGCTAATTTTTGTTAGAGTCAAGTGTCTCACCCAGCCAGCTGAATGGTTATCTTTGGATATGTGAAAAAATTCACAGCAGTAGTATATACAACGAAGTTAAAAGGAAAACTATCACGGCTATGTAAGCTTTACAAGTTATCGAGTAATAGTCGATCAACTTAAATTTGCAGCTGAAGAAAATATTTCTCCCATACAAAATGTATGGGAGAACAGTTTTTAAACTATAATGTTAAGTTTGTTCTTGGGATAAATTCATACCAACTACGGAACCCTTCATTGTGCGTGGTCCGACACGCACTTGGCCGGTTTTTATTTAAGTATTCATTACTAGCTACGCCCCGCGGTTTCACTCGCATAAATCGCGATTCCGTGGGAATATCGGGATAGAAAGTATTCTATGTGTTAATTTAGGTTGTAAACTATCTGTGTGCCAAATTTCATTTAAATCCGTTCTGCCGTTTTTCCTGATTGAGTACCAAACATCCATCCATCCTCACAAACTTTCGCGTTTATAATATTAAGTAGGATAGTAGGATATGATAGGATAATGTCCAATCATGATGACATGGGTTCATACTTCAGTCTGTATTATTCCAGATCCCTCGCTACATCATCACTTTACACGAGCTGCTGGCTCACACACCGCACGACCACGTGGAGCGTCGCAGTCTGCAGCATGCGCGTGCGCAGCTCGAGGAGCTATCACGACAGATGCACGATGAGGTCATGTTTTAAATAGTTTTAGGAATGTGGAAGAGAAGTTTTCGTTACCTATCTGAAACATTAGTAAAAATAAAATAAAATAAAGAAACAATTTAAAAATTTAAAATAAAAAAATAAAAATAAAATATTTTTTTTTTTAATCCAAACGTCAATGATAATGATCTATCTTTAAACAATGTGTAACTGAATTAAGAGGGCGCTCACCGGTCCACTAGAGCCACTTCTTATAAAAAAAAAATTTCTCTTAATTGAGAAGGAATTAGGAAAAACGGCTCAATCAGCAACCTCGGTAAGTGTGTCTATAGAATTTTCTAATACCTTTTATAAAGTTTCATATTAAGACACGAAGCAACAAAACTCGATCTAAAGAAAAACGGCCACAATATTCCTTTAGATCGTATTAGGAAAAACCTAAATAAACAGCCTTCTTCTTATCATGTCTTTTTTTTTTTTTTCTTTGTTTATTTTTTATATTATATGAGCTCAGTAGGCCAACGTTGATTGCGGCATTGTTTAGGTCATCCGAGGTGCAGGTGCACGGCATGCCCCATTCCTAAATGCCGTGCAGGTGCACGGCATTTAGGAATGGGGCATGGTCTGATCAGAAGCACCGCACTCGCATTGGGTGTTGGATGGGTCAATAATACCCCACTTTGACAAATTGTGTCAACAGCGGCCTACTTGGGTACGCAGTCGATTGAGAGCTTTCCTTAAAGGCCACTGCAGATCATGCCCAGGAGGCAATGCTTCTGGGGTTTAATGAAGTCGGGAGGTGGTGGATGGTTCACATCCCACCAATTGATCCTCTCATTGGGTGATTTGTCCTGGATGGCCTGCGTAGAGCGTAATAAGCTTTTACGACTTTTAAACCTACCCGAGGTCGTAGTGTAATCGTAGAGGGGATGTCGGGAATAGGATTCTTGGTAACCGAGACGAAGTTCAACGAGTCATTTAGTTAATGATACTTATTTATTTATATAAGCTGGTTTATACAAATACTTTGACAAGTCAATAATTTAAAATAAAATAAAAACTAAATGTGGTCAGTGTTTCCTATCTGTGTTATCCAACTACTCTGAGAAGAAACAACAATAATGGTACCTACTTAAAACTAAGCTCAGGCTAATGAAACATAACATAGTGGTACTGTTTAATTTAAACATCTTCTGAGAAATATGTACGGAAATATAATAACCTAATTTTGAAATTATTCACAGGTCAGTGAAACAGAAAATCTAAGAAAGAACTTAGCCGTGGAGCGAATGATCATCGAGGGCTGTGACATTCTGCTGGATGTCAATCAAGTCTTCATACGCCAAGGTATGCATTCGGCACACATTTGTGCATTAATTAAGTTAATTAATGGACATTATGAAAGTAGTTTGTTTAGAATCGTTTACTGAATCGATTTCTGTCATTTTTAATATAAGTAATTTTTTATCCCAAAAATAACTAGATACGTAAAATATAGTCACACTTCCGCTTTACAGTCAAAACAAACCAAAATGAACGAAGTACCCACTACGCTAGACCCATAGACGTGTGCGACCGTGTGCGTGCATAGATTTGTAATGTGACCACAATTTTCTCCTACAATCAGTATAACTTTAATAAATAAACATAGTTTTATACATAGCAGTAAACATTCTGTGTACCTATGTAATATGATTACCACTTAATAGTCTAAAGGATCGTACAAACAGGTGCGACACGCGACGCGACACAAAGAGACCGCTCGTCGCGCGGCACGCAGTGTCTTTGTGTCGTGTCCCGTATCGCGCCTGTTTGAGGAGCCTTAATTGGGATACTTTGTGGTGTGCGTTAATATGGTACACGTCGTATAGAAAACATGCATAGTTCAAACTTAAATGTTTGAACTGTTAAAAGATTAGGAGGATACATAAAATGACTAGATGATCTATTACAAATAATATTAACTCAAAGCATTTATTCGAATTAAACCATTTACCTGAACTTTTGAACTGTTAAGGAGTCAGTCAGTCATAAAGATGAAGCTAGTAGCCCATTCCAAAGCGTAATAGGTTCCTCATTTCATATTAAGAAGAACGGGCATGAAATTCCATGAACGACGAATGCTGTCGGGACGTTGTATGTTGTATATGCCGCTGCCATCTGGTTAAATTAGCCAGCTAAATAGACGCAGAGGCCGTTCATTAAACACCGGCATCCAATTAAATAACTGAAGGACAACTAGCCAAGTCATTGAGCGCAACGTTTAACCAGATGGTTGAATGCCGTGTAGTCATTTAGTTAAATTGGATATTGATAAATTTGTGATGTTTGGTTAGGGTGACTATGAGTTCACAAATTATGTACGACTACTTTTTACTAATACTTACCATTAAGTTACTGCCATGTTCTGGGACTAGTTCGTTTCATTAGTTCGATCGTCGAACTAGTGAGATTTTACTGCAAGGGCGAGCGAAGCGTGGTCAGGACTTGGGGCACCCCGACTCGGCCAGGTTAGGTTCGAATGGGATGGCAGGGTTTAGTGTGCGAGCGAAGCGAGCGAACAAAGACCCCGCCATCGCCTTCGTGGTTATTTTTCTTTCAACCATCCAGTTGTAGGAGCCCCGCATAGCAGGACTCCGTCGACAAGCCTTATTATTGCTTGGAAACAAATTTAAGTACAGTGTTTCGATTCATTAGTTCGACGATCAAACTAATGAATCGAAGCACTGAATCACTTTGCTGAGTCTTGGGCAATCATCTACAAAGGGCTGACTTTCCATACGCAAAGTTGTTAAACGTTGAATGATTCTAGTTCAATTAACTATCGGCCTAGGCATCCAATTGGGTGCCGGCGTTTAATGAACGGCCTGGGCGTCAAATTATAGCTGGCTAATTTAACCAGGAGGCTGCGACATATGTGTATGCGAGTCGCGCGGTAAACTCTGCTTGCGTAATGCATTGTTTTATGTGACGTCGGTGGCGATGTAGATGCGGACCATAAACCTAAAAAAAATAAAAAAAATATATAATGATTTACTTATTACTCGATTGTGTTATCCTCAGGAACCCTATCTCAAGTGGTAGGCAAGGGTCGTCGAGCCACCCTACAGGCTCGTCAGGCGTTCCTGTTCAGCAACCACCTGCTGCTAACCACCCGAGCTGCGGGAGGCAGGCTTCATCTACCACCCGCTGGAAGGTTGCCACTGCACGATGCACTGCTCATTGAGGACCCGGCGAACCATGATGATGATGGTAAGCACTTTATATATTAAAAGTAGTAGATCATTTTCACGATTGATCCATAAATTGTAAAATACAGGGTGTAAGGGTCAAAGTACATATAGGGAAATATCTACAGAGCTAGGCAAGTCTACATTCTTCTTAGAGATTTCCTACAATCTTTATTAATTGAAAACCCCAATAAATTTAGACAGGGCTCGAAACGCTCCAGTAAACACATAGACCGCAATACAACGTTCCGAATTAAAGGCGAGAAACAAATCTGTAGTAAGTAACGTATAACAGATTCATTTCTATGTATCTTATTTCAGATACAACATCAGTATGTTCATCACCCGGGGGAGACATCTACCAGGGCAAAGACTTCAAGATTCTAGTTGAAGTCAAGGGCGAGCAGATTTGTGCACATTTAGGTAAGAATCCTTGAGTTTTTTTTCCACCTATCTATAGTAATTCATGATGCGATGTTCTCATGCTACAAGTCAATTCAATTTCAATATAATTCAATTTAATTTATTTCAGTAACAATTCTAATCCAGCATGAAACATTAGTATTAGATGTAAAAGTAAAAAAATAAAAGAATACATGCATTTTAATTTAAATAAGAAAATATTATTTGGATAAAAAATAAAATAAAATTGTAGAATACCATAGTCTCACATTCACCATAGTCAATAGTCGGTATAGTTATTTGGCCTTTTCTACCATGAGTACGAGTACTTATATCTCTATTACTCGTAGTCTGTTTAATCGACCTTATCCAATGAAACCACATGTTTTACATTACCATTATAAAACAAATAGGAAACAAATAAAATTACTCAATATATTTATTGCTTCTACTATTGTGCACTTCCACATGTGAACCTAGATGGTAGGTTTAACAAAAATAAAATCATGATCATTGATCATAGTGTGTTATTCTAAAGTCACATTTACACATTCGTGTGAGCGTCGA
This sequence comes from Dryobota labecula, assembly GCA_947523025.1. Lineage (NCBI taxonomy): Eukaryota > Metazoa > Arthropoda > Insecta > Lepidoptera > Noctuidae > Dryobota > Dryobota labecula. The sequence goes on along the minus strand of OX383295.1, from coordinate 23,956,649 downwards.
GGCGAGCGGCGAGACGAGGCACGAGCACGAATATGTAAACGGGGCTTCGTCATTCGCCTCGTGTTTCGCGTTGCCGTTCGTGATGCTCGCGTTGGAAGCGGTTTTTTGGACACGAGTCAAAGGGGAAAGAGCGGCGAGACGAACAAGGTTTACACATTCGCTTTCTAGTTTATTTCATAGCAGACGGCCTATCAAGCAACATCGCAAAATGGACTAGACCAACAAACAAGTAATTTCTTTGGAGCTTTCTCAAAGTCAGCCTAGTTCTAAATAATCATCGACTTGATCAAGCTGAAGTAGATGTGTTCTCCGCTTGCAGTGGCCGGCAGCGTAGAGGAGAAGGCCGGCTGGACGAGCGAGCTGGCGCAGTGCATGGAGAGCGCGGCGCTGACGGAGCTGCTGCGCGCGTGCGGCGCGTGCGGCGCGGCGTCGGCAAGCCTGCCGGCGTGCCGCGCCGACCGCGCGCTCTTCACGGACGACGTGGACATCCGCTTCAGCCGCACGCTCAACTCCTGCAAGGTGCCGCAGATCCGCTCCGCCACGCCGCAGCGCTTGCTGCAGAGGCTCACCGGTGAGTGCACCGAGCATTTGTGGTTCAGTGTCGGCCAGCCTGCCGGCGTGCCGCGCCGACCGCGCGCTCTTCACGGACGACGTGGACATCCGCTTCAGCCGCACGCTCAACTCCTGCAAGGTGCCGCAGATCCGCTCCGCCACGCCGCAGCGCTTGCTGCAGAGGCTCACCGGTGAGTGCACCGAGCATTTGTGGTTCAGTGTCGGCCAGCCTGCCGGCGTGCCGCGCCGACCGCGCGCTCTTCACGGACGACGTGGACATCCGCTTCAGCCGCACGCTCAACTCCTGCAAGGTGCCGCAGATCCGCTCCACCACGCCGCAGCGCTTGCTGCAGAGGCTCACCGGTGAGTGCACCGAGCATTTGTGGTTCAGTGTCGGCCAGCCTGCTAGGTGAGACAGCGTGATTTTTGGCCACGCCCACCAGTGTGTTCGAGCCCGCGACTAGTTGGCTCTTAAACAACGAAATCTTGAAGGCTTGTTATTGGTAAATGTATTATGTTTTGTAAAAAGTCATAGAACAAAAGTTGTTTATGATGTTAGTAAACAGTTCTGCAAGGTTTTATTTATTTATCACTCCAAACATACAAATATCCTTACAGGTTAGGCCTAATGCGATATTGTAGTACACTTAAAAATTCGATACTTCCACTACTTGTACCATAACAAAATCTATAGCTAGCAATTTTTTCAAATTCACCCAAAGCGCAACAGAATATGTCGACGTCATCAGCAATGAGCGCGCTCGTCAGCGGCGCCTCACGCAGTAAGTTCGCGAACGCGGTACCGCCAGCAACCGCGGTAGACGATGACGACCCACCTACCCGTCTGGCACGACTAGTTCCACCCTTCGCAATATATCCGCATTTTGTATCTTCCCTCTAATTATCTTAAAGATATAAGTAACAAGTGTGAGTTGCCTCCTGACCCTCAGTTCATTATATCCGAAGGTTGTACCAATAACCCTGTAAACAGTTCCCAGGCGTTAATCATGGTACCTACATTGAGTTTTATATAGAGACTATTCCAATGTAATGACAAAGAGTGACGGAGACTACGTTCTATTTAGCTGAAATTCTTCTAAAACTCGCTGTGCCCTATTAACACTTGCGGACTCTACTAGGATCTTCAAAATCTAAAGGCGCAATTCTACCAAAATTGTGTTCAGCACATTTGTTCACAAACATTTTGTCCAGAACTCCAACAGTGCACGTTCTGAGCTGCAGATCCGTTTCCACCGCGAAAGCTATATGTAATTGGACGTACTTAAACGAAAAGGAGCCCCGTCCACCGCGTCCGCGCCCCTCGCGTCGCAGGTCCCCACCCCCGCGCCCTCCGCCGCGCCCGCGCCCTCCGCGTCCGCGTCCACGTCGCAGGCCCCCACTCCGCGCATTCTCATTAACGGCAATCCCGTTAAGAAAATCCCCCCCCCACCGCCTGTATTTATCCAGGACAAGTCCAAATGGACCGACATATCAAAATGGTGTGTCGAGCTCCGGATAAATTACTCGCATGCCAAATCCACCCAGACCGGCATCAAGGTTACGGTTCCCACGTCTACGGACTACAGGAGCCTAACTAAAATGCTTCGCTCAAAAAACGTGTCTTTCCACACGTATTGCCTCCCCGAGGAAAAGGAAACACGCGTAGTCATCCGCAGGATCCCAAGGGAGATCCCATGCTCTGAAATCATAGCCGATCTTAGGTCGCAAAACGTCCCTGTGAACGAGGTCCACCGTATGCATCGCGCGCGACGCGGTGAGGCCTTCGACATGATCCTCGTGATCTGCCCACCCTCCGAGGGTCATAACCCGATCTTCCAGATCAAATCGATCTGTAGTCTCTCGGGTCTCGAAATCGAGAGACCCCGCAAGTCAAGCGTGATTGCCCAGTGCCATCGTTGCCAACTCTACGGGCATACGCAGAAGCACTGTTATGCGACACCCAGGTGCGTAAAGTGCCTGGGTTCGCATAGCACTGCGGAATGCGAACGTCCCAAGGACCGCGCACTATGCACCGAGCCACCTAGCTGCGTGCTATGTGGCGAGGCAGGCCACCCCGCGAACTACCGTGGCTGCGCTAAAGCTCCAAAATCCGCGCCCCCTCGCTTAGCGAAGCGTACCGACGCGCGTCAATCCCGCGAATGCCCGTCCTATTTGGAACCAGTAAGACTGAGTCCCCAGAGACCCAGTCCCTGGAATTACCTGCACCATCAGCAGGCGTTCCCAAGCCTCCAGGCTAGACCCGCCCCTCAGGCAGTCGCTCCCCAGGCCCCCCAGGCCAGTATACCCCGATTAATGGACCCGCGAACCCGATTCGAGAACTCGCAATCGAGACCCGCGACCATCGCGCCCCCCACCGCACCCGCGCCCCTCGCCGCCGCGCCCGCGCCCGCGCCCGCGCCCGTCGCCGCCGCTCCGTACGCGCGCCCCCCTCCTAACCACACCCCCACTCCCGTGGCCGGTGTCAACAAAGTAGATCCCTTCCAGGTGATCTCTTCCACCTACATGGTCTTCCTCACCCCCCGCGCGAGGAGGATGGCCGATGAGATAGTCGCCGCGACCAACGCCGGTGACCTATACCAAATTCAGGCAATCTACAATGCGTATCCCGAGATCACGCAAGCATTGTCTAGATTCGCGAACAACACCCCTAGACCACTTAATGGATACTAGGTCCCCCGCTAGAAACAAACCCCGATCCCTAATGTTAGGTTATTTTAACGCCAATGGCTTGGACGGCCAAAACTCAGAGATCACCGAATTCCTCGGCGATCATAAGGTAGACGTTTTCCTAATTCAAGAGACCTTTTTAAAACCCAGGCACCGTAACCCGTCAATTGCGAATTATCGTATAATTCGCAACGATAGGTCGCGGTGCCACCTGGGAGGTACTCTAATCTATTATAAATCAGAGCTCTATTGCACGCCCATAGACCCTCCTGTCCTAAAGTCCCTATTAGAAGTCTCGATCTGCCGAATCGGTATGACGGGCCACCCATCTATAACGATAATATCAGCCTATCTGCCCCCTACCATTACAATTGATCCTATCCAAGATCGACTACTGACCGACGACCTTAGCACCCTCTTGAGCATGAGTGATTCCGTCATCATGGCGGGTGATCTCAATGCCAAGCACCCAGCCTGGAATAGTAGACTCACCTCCCATAGGGGTAAAGCCCTCTTTGACCTCTGCCCCCTCCTAAATTTTGATATCATCGCCCCGATGAATCACACCCACTATCCGCATAATCCTGACCATGCCTCTGACGTGCTCGATGTGGCACTTCTAAAGAACATCAACCTACGGTTGGTCTCTATAGAGGTGCACCACGAGCTTCACTCTGACCACCGACCTGTTCTCGTAGAAATGGCCTCTCGCATAGGTCTTCACGACCCCAATATCCCCCCGCGCACCAAAAGGATAACGGACTGGAAGCGAGTAGGCGAAAGCTTGAAAGCTAACACGTCCCCCCAATTGGATTCGATCCCCGACCAGTTCGACTCTATCGCAGACACGACGACCGCGATCGACTCTCTCACAGAGCACGTACAATCTGTCCTGAACACATGTTCAAGGGAGGTTCCGGCGACGGATAACCGTCGCGGGAAACTGCCGGACGATGTACGTGCACTGATGACGGAGAAGAACGCAGCCGTCCGTGCGTACAGTAGCTTTCCCTGCACGGCTAACAAAATCCACATGCGCTACTTGCAGCGTGCTGTAAGTAAACGCGTGAAGGAATTTCGTGACGCCGACTGGGATAAGCTACTGAGCAGCCTAGAGCCGAACCATCTAGCATTCTGGCAACTCCAAAGGAAACTCAATCCCCGAGGAGGTAGCTCAGCCTCAATGCCCCCACTGATCCGCCCAGACGCGTCTCTCGCTTTCGAAGACATCGACAAAGCCGAATGCTTAGCCGACAGTCTAGAGGCCCAGTGCTCGCCCAGCTCTCAACCAGTAGACCAAGCACACCTCGATGAGGTCGACGCTGAAGTCGAACGTAGAGCCTCCCTCCCGCCCGTTGAAGACCCTGAGTATCCTCTGGCTCCCGTCACACCGGCGGAAGTGCACGAGCTCATAAAGGGTCTGAAACCTCGTAAAGCCCCTGGCTCTGATGGTATCACCAATAGGGTGGTCCAATTGTTCCCCGCCCACCTGATAATGCTCTTGGCCACCATCTTCAATGGAGCCATGAACAATAATGTCTTCCCGCAAGTGTGGAAAGAGGCCACAGTAATCGGTATTGCCAAACCCGGTAAACCCAAGAAGGAGCCCGCGAGCTACCGCCCCATTAGCCTGCTCACAGTCATGGGCAAACTCTACGAGAGGCTTATTTATAAGCGTCTCAGAGACTACGCCGAGACTAAGGGCCTTATCCCCCACGAACAGTTTGGATTCCGTACCAAACATTCGTCGACCCATCAGGTCCACCGTATAGTCGAGGACATAAGCGCCGGCTTTCAACGCGGCCTTATGACAGGAGCTATCTTCTTTGATATAGCGAAAGCGTTCGACAAAGTCTGGTACAACGGCTTGATTTACAAGCTGTACCAACTCGGTGTGCCCGAGCGTCTCGTGCTCATCTTACGAGACTTTTTGTCGAATCGCACCTTTCGCTATCGCATAGAGGGAGCCCTCTCCTCCTCCCATCCCATACGCGCAGGAGTCCCTCAGGGCTCTGTGATATCCCCCCTGGCTTTTACGCTTTACACCAGCGACATCCCGAAGTTTAAAAAGGCTCAGTTGGCTCTGTTCGCAGACGATACGGCCGTTTACTACAGAGGGAAGAGTCATAATGTCATTACCAACACTCTCCAGACTGCAGCCGACAAGCTCGGTGCGTGGTTTAGAAAGTGGCGGATCGAAGTCAATCCTGACAAAAGCCAAGCGGTTCTCTTCATAAAACCGAGAAAAATCCCCCCAAAGCCCAAACCTGTCACCATGTTCGGCAAGCCTATCCCTTGGGAGAAGCGAGCCAAATGTCTAGGTGTCATCCTCGATCAACGCCTCTCCTTTTCTGAGCATGTAAGTAAGGCGCGTTCGCGCGCCGCCTTCGCTCTCTATAGGCTTCACTCCCTTGTCCACGAAAATAGCAAATTGTCACTCAAGTGCAAATTGCGATTGTACACCGCGTGCATCCGCCCCATCATGACCTATGCGAGTCCAGTCTTTGCCCAAGCAAAATCACATGTCATCCATAAGATGCAAATCATTCAAAATCGTTTCCTCCGTAAATGCACGGGAGCCCCCTGGTTCGTTCGGAACACAAACCTCCATGTAGAGCTTAGACTGCCTACAATAGCCCAATTTCTGAAACGCTCTTCCAAGCGATTCTTTGACTCTGCCGCCACTCACCGCAACACTCTCGTTGTGCAGGCCGCCAATTATACCCCCTCCCGCATTAGTACGATCCGCCGTCCAAGGCACGCACTGACCGACCCAGACGACCCCACCACTCTCATCCAGGAGAGTCGTAGGGAAACTAGTACAGCTCGAAGAGTACACACAACACGAACACGATCACAATTCCGACCTCGCTTTAGAGGTCCCGCGCGAAACCCACCCCGATTAATAAGCCCTCCCCGTCCCTTGACGACGCTTAACGATGTGCCAGCATGTGGTTTAGCTGAGCCTGTAATCCAAACTCCCCCGATTAATAATCAGAACCCTGATATTATCCAGCCACCGACGGTCCCTTGCCACCCTCCCTCCGACACTGCCCTAAGCCGAGGTTCGAGCCCCACCTGGGGTGCCCTTAGCGAGCAGTCGTCTAGCTTAAGTAGACTATAGTAAAAACCCCCTGGCTGGAGGCGTAAACTTCGTTAGGAGCTTGCGGCACCACAGGAAAGCCCGGTTAAGGAGCAGGAACCCCCAGTGGTTATACCTCCGAGATGCCATACAAAAAAAAAAAAAAAAAAAAAAAAACGAAAAGGATCCAATCCACAACCTGGTCAAAAATGAGTTAAGTGTACTAAACTGATGCTAAATATCAATATTATCGGCGAGTAAAATAGATCCAAGCAAAAAACAACAGTTTATCAGTTTGATCAACCTCTGAACCAGCCCACATACACGGAAATATAAAATATGTTATGTTTTCTAAACTTCAAACGTCAATATATCTAAAAGAACTTTGTGTGGATTGGATCCTTTTCGTTTAATTACGTCCAGTTTTTGTAAGCGTACAGTGCACCACATTTGTAAATGCTAACTCAATGGACTCACATTGAAAGAAACATTAGTGCCATACACTGTGCTATACAGGGTCACACAGTGCCGCACACTGTGCACTGGTGGAATAACGCCTTAAGAGCTTGAAATATTCGTTCCAACAGTTTTTAAATCTAAGATTTATACATCATGTATTATATAAGTCTATTGCAGTTCACTACTGCAAATTTTACAACATAATATTCCAAAATCTCTACCCCAAAATATCCACATCAAATCTTCCAGACCTCCGCTTCCTCTCCGTGGATTTCCTGAACACATTCCTGCTGACCTACCGCGTGTTCACGGACGGCGTGACGGTGTTGGAGGCCCTGAAGCAAGTGTTCTACGAGCAGTCGCAGCAAGAGATGGAGCTGGCGCCGCCACCCGACGCCACCAGGAAGACAAGCGGGGCGAGCTCTGTTTCTGGTGAGAACTTAAAGTAGTACGAGTTTGATACGACCAATAATGTTCAAATTTTATTAATTATGAAAAACAACACAAAATTGCACCATTTACACGATGCAAGTTTATTGTCTGTGGCGTACCGTAAAATCTAAGCAACAGTTGAGTGGCATCATTTAAACAACACGTACAATTGTTGCACGATACGAGCAAGTTAGTTGCCGTTCATAACTGGTATAGGTGTAAACAGCACGGACAATAAAACCGCGTTCAATTCTGGCATGAAAATTTTCTATCATTCAAACATGAACGAATAAAATAAGTAAAAAAATTTTCTTGAGTCGTTCAATAAAATAGAATGAAATATTTGGCAGCGCAAATACGAGCAATAGTTGAATCAATTGTACAAGGACGTGCAACTCTGTGTTTAGTAGACGCTTTTATGCAATAATTGTCGTGGTATAAACAATGCAATTATTAAATGGCAAAACTTGCGGATGCCTTTTTATGTAAACACTTGCATGCAATTCTTGAATGGCAATAATTGAACGTGCTTTATGGCAAGCGATTATTGCTCTTGAACGTGCGAACGTTATTGCTCGTGTAAATTGGACTTTAGTAAAATAAAGTAACTTGGAGAGGTAATTTTAATGAAAGGATAATTCTGTTGTAAAACAAACTTTTCGCCTTGCATATGCTTGCTCAAAAATTCCCTGGGTTTTACCATTTAAGATAAGCAGGTTGTTACTTAAACTGACAGAAAAAAAGCACAAACTATTTCAGGTTATGGATCGGAATACAGCGACCGGGATTGGCAGTCACGATTCTGGAGAGCTTCGCGAAAAAGTAAGTCTTATGTGTACTCATTAGTATTGTAGAAACATTTACTTCAGAAATAAGGAGTAAGAAACTTGATTCTATGTAATAAAGTCTGTCGAATTCTAGGTGAAGATGAAGACAAACTGTCTCCGTACTTGACCGCACCATCGCGAAAGTCGTCAACAGTTAGTAAGGTAATGGTTTTCAATCCAAGTCTTGTCTTATAATACTTTATAAAAATAAAAATAAACTAACGATGTAATTACAGTGGCCAGCACATCAAGCTACATGAAACTATCAAATTTCTCCAAACGATTTTAACTTTAAAATGTTGACGATTAAGTTCAAAATCGAACAAGAAAATTTGACAGTTTATGGCAACTTGTTGTGCTAGCCACCATACAAAAACTGTATTGAAAAATTCTAACCTTGCCTAGGTTATAACTTTTCATGAACATATTCTTTTACATTGAAATAAACACTTGACCTTAAACTCTGTGAAAAACGTGAAAACGTGAAATAGAATAAGTTCTAATGATTCAAAATTCTGTATGCACGCTCACCAAAAGACTGAGGAGGATAACAGTCACTTAACAATACCAAAAATAATGGCAACATCATCCAGTAATGAGACGTTGAAAGGTAAAGGTACATACCACTTTATTAAGTAAGATGTTATTATTAAAAGGCGAGATGAAAAAATTATATCCCATTGGTTTTAGGACAAAATTTTCGCTTCCTTATTATTGCATTCGGAAATCCAGTATAAATCATTGTTTATTTATCTCTCATCTGGTGAAAACCCTTAACTAAATCCAAACGTTAACCACTAGTATATGATAATTATTTCTGTAATTAGGTTCGTACAAACACTTTTAGACGTCAATCATGTTTTAAAATCAAGATGAGGTCGGCGTTTCCTATCTGACTACTCTGAGAAGTAAGGCCGAACCAATCAGAGGTCACAGTCTCTTTTAAAGTACAGACATAGTCTTGGTCAGATAATAAATTATGTTCTAAGTATTTTACTCTACTGTAGGAACATCACCGTCTTCCCCTGGAGCAATAAGTTCAGTCACTCTAGTTGGAAGCCCAAAGAAGGTCAGTCCAGTTAACGACCCGAATACCAAGAAGAAACCACCTAAGGATAATGATGCTGCAGCCGCTGCGCTAATGAAAGATGAGAGTATAGAGATGGTAGACCAGAGTGATGAAGACGTCAAATATAAAGAAGAGGAACAGGAAAAGAACAAGAAGAAGCCTGACGACAAGTTTAAAATATCACAACGGTTTTCAGAGGTAAACTTTGTACATGATTTTAATGCTGTAGGGGTTTTAATCTTGTGTGTTATAGAATCTTCAGTTGATGTCTTGGTACTGGAACCATTGGGTCTTGGGTCAAATAATCAAATGTGTTCTTTAAACAAAACTATTTACTAGAAACAATATTTTATGTAAAATATATATTGCTTTAGTCATCAACTGTAAACATTCCAGTAACTGAATAACTTGCTTAATACTAATTGTACCATACTAATTCATCTTTTTGGAAAGTTCTAGTAGTAGCTTGCTAAAACGGCGTATTACACAAACAAAGTAGATTTACCATAAATTCGAAGCTTTATATAGATGGTTTCAACATGGCTCCATCAAAGCAGCTGGCAGCGCGGTGCTTAAACTGACAGGCAATGAGTGTCCATCGCATCTGCTATCATCATCGCTTCAAGTAGAGATTAGTGACAGAAACACAACGAGTTAAACAGTTTATCCAACAGCGCGTACGCACTATGTCGGAGTCTCCTCGTCGGCTGCAGCCGTCGTCAGCTGCTTCCGAAGCTAGGCGCAGGTCTGATAGTGCCCGAGAAGCTGCTGAAGCTGCAGCTGCAGCTGCAGACGAACCCAGACGGGCGTCCGATTCTGGGACGAGATTTGCTGCTAGAAGATCTGTGAGGTAAGAGATGTTGTTTATAGAAAACTATGCTGATGATGATATTGGGTGTGAGAAAAACAATTCCACATCATTGAGATTTTTTTATAACTAGCTCAGGATGCCAAAAAGAGGACAAGGAGGCATTAGATCAATAGTAGATTTTTCTTATATACTATGAGCAGTAACAGCTTTTATTTTATTACTGAAAAGATTACCAAGACACACTCACAGAAAAGACAACTTATACAAAATCATCAGGTGATCAGTTTGTGTTAATACTCACTTGTAAAATGTATTCCCATGCATCCTTAAATCCTTACAAAACACACGCACACTCACATACTCACAAACCCACCACACCCTTGTGTGTAAATAAATCTTGTGTGCTTAGAAGTTTTTCGTGTAATAAGCTACATTTATATTTTTATTGTATATCATTAGTGAGCGTCGTTATACCAACTCGTCGATCAACAGTGAGCGTCGCCGGTACTGGGGCGGCTCGGAGCCACGCTCCTCTGTTACATCCCAGGTGTCACATGCACAGGTATGAGTACAATTATATCTGTTTTACAAGCACCAGCTAGTAAGCACAGTCATCTTATGTGAGTTATGGCATAGTGGAAAACTACAACCAAATCGAAAATGATCATGTGTGAATAAAGGCCCGATCACACGTACCACAAGCACACTATCGCAGCGAGAAAATGTGGGCAAACAGTAGTTACGTGTGAGTAGTGTCGCTACAGCTTCTTGCAGTTGCGTTGTGGATGCGTTGTCGCTAGTAGTTGCGATGTGGTTACGTTGTGTTTACAGACAGAAAGATCTTTGTGGTTGCGTTTTGGCTGCGACATGGCTTTTCTGTGGTAGGTATCGCCAACATGGTTGATTTTGACGGCCAAATGTGGTCTGTGTGAAGAAACTATTCATTTTCATACAAATTCGGGCCCGCACTCGTGTTGTCGTTGTGTTACCTATGATCGGGCCCTAACGATTGGTACACTTTAAAATTCAGAACTATCGGCGAGAGACCAGCCAACCAAAAGCGGGAGTCGTCATCACATCCTTCAGACAATCTCATAGAAGGTAAGATAAATATAACTCTGTTTCACATCTAATCCATTTTTATCATGACATTATATACTTGTAATTTGAAGGATTGCAAACTTACTTGATTATTGACCATCTAGCACACATGGGAGCTCAAAATTCTCAATGTTGTGGCATGCTAATCACCTTTTTCTTAACCATCTAAAATTATTTGTCAGTTTTACTAAAGTCATGATGCTTTTGCACGACATTATATTGAGAGTGAGTCCTTCTAGCCTCGAGATAGTTCCTTCATACTTGATAACTGTAAAAATGATAATGAAACTATTAATGTTGATTTAACAGCTTTGGAAAAGACCTCTTATGGTGAGTGATTGGTAAGGTAAAAGATGTAGAGACTGAACCTAGTAGTGATGCCGTAGAAGAGTTTTTTTAACCTAGCATTTCGACGTTTCCTTACCGTTTTTTATCAATTTTGTAAATCCTAATGTAAAACGTAGACACGACACTACAGCATACACTACTGATATCGTCAAAACTGAACAAGGAGCAAATAACTAAACAACTTACCCTGACGTCAACAAAATGGGTTACCTGACAGCACTAATAAGAATATAAGAATGTGATATCTACTTGCGATAACCAGCGTGAGTATACTGCATTGACAATTATAAAGGTGACAGTGCTCAACGAAGCAGGTATCTATAAGGTACCTGTATATCTGCATAATTCGCCAAAACATTTCTTGTATTTTGTTTTGCGATTATTTCCAGGAATTTTGGACACCACAGTGGTTGTGTTGAAGAGGTCTTTTCAAATGTCAGGATTCTTTTCAGATTAACCTGCGGTGGATATTACCTTATTCACCGTCTTAAACTACTACGTTATCTTCACTGTCACTTATCACATCAACATCTACAAACATTATTTCTTCTTCAAAAAAGAAGTTCACACACAGAAATACAGAATTTTGTATTTTTATACCTTTGGCTTATGACAAATTAGAATTAGATTTATTTTATATAAAATTAGCCATAAAATTAACGTTTTGATTCACCTCGTTTATTTGATTAGGATAATAACTGCACCATAGGTTTTTTTTGTTAAGTACTTTTGGAATTAGCGATTGAATTGGCAATTAGTATTTTGATTAGATTTTTTATTTATCAAAATTCTTAAATTACATCGATTGACAAAATTTGCATGTTTTCTACGGAAATTAATTGGGTAATATAAAAATACATTATCTATTCCGGGAGGAATAACTTATATTTCTGATTCTATCACTTTCTTTCCTATACCTTCACTCTGCCCGTCTTTCTGTCTTTGCATGTATATATACTATTCTATGTTAATCTTATATTCTATCTTTATTCTTCACCATCAAATTCTACTCTTCACCACTTCATTCACTTTTTAAAATCGCCACGAACCATTCCATTCCAACCATTTGTCAGAAAATCGTCGGGTCATAAATTCAAATGAACTTTTACGTCGCCATCAAATGCTATGTATTCATATTGATAATGATGGTCTAGGAGCAGCACATCTACAGCAGCAGTCGCATTTGCAGTGGCCACTTCAGCTTCATCGAATCCAAGATCACCTCCACCTAACTCACCACTGACTACTCGAAGAGATTCTGTTATATCTACAGCTGCTACTATGAGAGTGCTCAATGTTTTAAGGTAAGGGACCAAAACTACAATGAATCAATATTTAACGACTTAGCAAAACTCAGCGGTTTTAGAATTCACATTTTTAATATCATCATTATTTTTATTTTAGGCACTGGATCTCCAAACACTCTCATGACTTCTGGTCTGAGGAACGTCTGCGAGACCTCACAATGGACTTCCTCAAAGAGATAGAAGGTAGTCCAGGGTTATTGCCAGCAGAACACAAAGCTGCAGCCCAACTGCTGCGTTTGTTGGAAAGAGCACCGGAGAGAACTGTTGATTTGAAGTCATTGTTTGTTCCTCCTCATGTAAGTTTTGCTCTTAGACTTTCCTACCTTTCCAAACTGTAATATTTCAAACAATACCCATGGATCTGTTTTAGAAACCTGTGAACTATATTGCCATTGAATATTCAAGTGCAAATTATTTTAATGTTTTGTAGAAATACGTTTAGAATTTATACGACAACCACAAAATTATTTTTCAGGTGCCAACTAAAGAAAGCGTTGAAACTCTCTCAGCTTTAGAAATAGCAGAGCAAATGACCTATCTGGATTATCAAATCTTCAGTTCGATCAACAGCGAGTAAGTATCATTAAACTTCAGTTTAACTATTAAAATGGTTCACAATAATTCTAATAATTATATTTATTCCTGTTGAAGGGAGTTCTTAGGACAGGCCTGGACGAAGGCAGACAAAGCTGAGAGAGCTCCTCACATTCTCATGATGACTTCTCACTTCAACCACATCTCCAACTTGGTCATATCTGAGATACTAAAGAAGTATACTTTGGCTGGTATGCATCTATGAATTAATTAATAGTGATTTACCATTTGTCGCACTATTTAAGAAAGAGTACCTAAAATTTTTGTAAGATAAATTATTCATTATATCGGTCTATTTCAATGCTTTTTCCTCTCTTGTTTTGAATATCGGTTCATTAGAAGTCGGTTTTCGTTGTTATTGTGATGATGATTGAATGTACTCGAAGTCTTGCTTGAATTTTATTACAATAAAGATGTGACTTTGAACTCTGAAGATGAATCTAAAATATTTGAGTTTTTACCAGGCCGCGTAGCAGCAATAGAGAAATGGGCAGCAGTGGCAGACATAGCTCGTTGTCTGCACAATTTTAATGGAGTGCTGCAAGTGTGTGCTGCACTTTCGAACACGTCAGTGTACAGACTCAAGAAGACTTGGGAGAAAGTGTCTAAAACGGTTTGTATAGTTTCAATCAGTTATGTTATTTATATTAATACCGGGGAAGATGATGCTAATTCTAGATTTCTTAATGTTACAGAGTAAGCAAACAATAGAACGGATGCAGACGATAATATCATCGGAGTGCCGATTCAGAATTTTGCGAGATGCTTTACACAGGTTAATGAATCAAATGACTTAAATATCAAATACTACACTGCTATGCAAATAACTGATTGGTAAGAAAGAGAGTAACCTCTTTTGATTTACAGGTGTGATCCTCCATGCATTCCTTACTTGGGCATGTATCTATCTGATCTATCGTTTATCGAAGAAGGAACGACCAACTACACGCCTGATGGTCTTCTCAATTTCTCTAAGATGAGAATGGTAAGTTGTTAATTTGTATTGCAAAAAGGATTTATCATGAACGAATGAAAGGATTAACCTGTTAGAAACATTAACAGTGTGGCTACTGTAAAACAATACTCTAATAGGGGCACTTTCATTTTTCACTTTCATTTTTCTTTCTTTCTTTTCTTTCTTTTAATGCACTCTAAAAGTAAAAGTGAACTAATCATCTAATTCACTAACTACTGTCCCGTGACTTCGTCCGCGTGAAATTTCGGCCCTCGACCCTCCGCGTCATATCCCGTTGCCCACCCGCGCTATTAGGTACTTCGTTTTCACATAGCGTTCTTTCCGACTTTCTTTTTGCCCAGCTCCTTAGGGTCGCAACGTGATGTTAAATAGCCTTCAACCTTCTCCAGGAATTGGGCGATCAAATACAAGAAGAATTTTCAGAATCCGTTCAGTAGTTTCAGAGATTACCCCCTACATACAAACTTACAAACAAATTTTACCTCTTTATAGTATAGATGATAATACAAATATTTATGTTGTTACAGATAGCGCATGTCATCCGTGAAATAAGGAATTTCCAGCAAACCCCTTATAAGATTGATCATATACCTAAGGTGAGTGCATACCTGTTTTTAGTTACCTATTAATTAATAATAATTAATTAATTAATTAATTTTCGAAACGTAGAGGAAAAGGTTTGTTTTAAATCAATCAATCATTTATTTTGTTAAACATAGGTATGGTTACAGATAATATATTGTCTAAAATATGTGCACTATGTTTTGCCAATTTATGGCGTATAAAATTAACATAAACAAGCAATTACAATTAAGGTGACATGTCAATAGAATACAAAAACCAAAAACAAAAAAAAACAAAAAAAACATTCTATTCAAAATATGTCAGATATAAGTTTATGTTTTGTTGATACGATATGTGTGAGTGGACCTAAAACACGTCCTTGTAGCATATTATTTATTACACCACAAACGTTTAGCAAATCTTCCGATTCGTCATCATCATTTCAGCCGAAAGACGTCCACTGCTGGACATAGGCCTTCCCCAAGCACCGCCACTCCGAGCGATTCTGTGCCTCCCACATCCAGCGGTTTCCTCCGACCTTCACCAAGTCATCAGTCTACCTTCTTTCGTCTCCTTAAAATTCCGATTAAACTTTTCGATTTCCTAGGTATGTGACTTCCTACTGGACAATTCCCTCGTGATCCCAGAGGAGCGTCAGTACACGTTGTCTCTGGAGCTAGAGCCGCGCGTGGCCCGTGGGTCAGGAGCGGGGCTGCCAGCCGGCGCGTCGCCGGGCTCCTAGCGGCGGCGCCGCGCCTCCCTGGCCGCGCTGGCGCCGCTGCGCAACGACCGCTAGGCGGACCGGGGGAGTCGCACACGCAAGCTTTGCAACCACCACATCATACTCGTTAACTCCACTTCTACGTGTCTAGTTTCAAGTGATTTGCGAGAAAGATGCTTATTGACTTTCGTAGTTAAGTTTTTTTGACGTAAGATGTGTTGCGAGTGTTTTCTTTGATTCTAATAGAATGGCGGCCGGATTCTCAAATGTTACTAATTTGAAGTCGCTCATGCTACCTCTTTCACTTTTAATTAAGTGTATTGTAGCGACTGAAAGACTTAAGTAGTTTGAGAATTCAGGAATGAATGACACAAAGAGTTTCTGTTACCATACCGTATATAGTTGAAACGCAGACTATAGCAGATCGTGCTAAAATTAAAGCCAACGTATTTAACAGTGACCAATTCCTAGAGATTGTAAAATGAATATATGTAAGCACCACATTACTGATAAAAGCAACGATCCTAGTAATTGTTCACATTACGGTAAAACTCAGAGTAGCTTCGATGTAGCAATTAAATTAAGTTATACTATACCGTAGTATTTTAAATTCGATGTATGTTTAGAAGGAGTAGTTTAGTTAGCTTCTTAAATTCTGTACCGAGTATCTATCTTTGAATAGTCTTTTCAACAACAAATATGTTATCATCAGTTCAATAAACAATGATTTCAATAAAAAATACAACTTAATACAAATATTGCTTAAGCTATTCACGCTTCCGCTATGCGCTTGAAAATAATGATACGAACTTAACAATGTAAAAACACCGATCTACTGTTTGCAAACTCAATTCTAAAGATAATAAGATTTAAGGTACCTAATAAAGAAAGTATTTAAAAACATACTTAATGAGGAGTAAATAATATAAGGCAAAGTTAGTCATATATGTATGTATAAAAGGCATATAATTATGTTCTTCTTAAACGTTATTAAAAATGAGATTGAATGGAAGAAGTAAAATATGCCTACAATGGTTCTCTATTTTTGTATGATCTTCGTTATTTGTCAATTAGGTAGGTAAAAATAAGATAAATAATAAGCAAAAACATATCACTGAAAACATCTGACTCGATGCACTCAACAATGCATTATATGACATACTTACTTGGAATTGTATCTATATATTGTAAATACTTATAGTAAATTGTGAGACGGATTGAAAACTAAAATATAAATTTATTGGAGTCTCAAATTTAACAATATAAACACGCCGGAAATAAATAAATTGATGGATGGGACTAAAACTTTTAGGTAATATGGATGGATGGATGGATAAAACAAAAATAAAATTAAAGTCGACATGAAAGATCCAAGAATATAAAAACCTCATGGTACACAATGAGGTTGGATAGTGAGTCCTTAAAAGGGTGTTCGTTAAATTAATTTAACACGAAACTTATATTTAGAATGAATACTATAGAAATGAGAGCTTTTGTAAATAGTTTTCAAAAAGAAGATAAAATATATCTTAAAAAAAACTTAAGTAAAAGTAGCTTATAATAAAATCGATGTCTCCCTATGGATGTTCCATGGTAAATCAATGAACTCTAGTCAAATAGTGGAATGAAAGTTTCTTGTACTAACAATTATTAAAATATTATTTAGCACTTGTGCGACATACTGTTAACCTAGAACGCTGATTGAACTATAAGATCTTTAGTATGAAGCATATAAAGTAAGTAACAAGAAAGAAGGTTACATTGCTTTGAATAATGTATGCGATTTGGCCTAAATTAAATTTTAACATCCAAGACTTGTTTGAAAATGACAAAGAAAATGTTATGAAGAGGCATGAGATTTACAAATAACATATGTATACTTCTGCAATGACTGCAAATAAATGGATTATAGAAAATATTAGATAGTTATCCTCTTTATTTATGAACATACATATCTTCACACTGTTCCTAAACGAACGGTATAGCTAACTTTAAACAATATAAACATTTTTATCAAGGATTGTGATTACAGCGTGAGATTTATTCAAAGCGTCTTATAATGTAAAGTATATGAAACAGTATGAAAGTGGTTGTTACATGTTACTATGGTTGTTATTGTCGTTTCGACTGCTTTTACACGATCGTCTTAAATATTTCCCCTGTTATTCTACCGTGCTTGTTAGTTATAATGTACTTTAAAACTTTAAGTGTACCACAAGAAGCTATCATAAGACCCGTTTTACCTTAATTCTATTAAGTATGCTAAACATACTTGAATTGGATTGTTTATGTTTTATAAGATGGTCAATTCGATACTTATGGAAAATATATAGAGGTGGTGTGAGTTTATTTAAAGGAGTATTTTACTGTATATGTTAAAAGGTGAATATAAAATATTAAGTTTTTAAGTACTCGTTAGTATTTAATATAACTGTTTTAGTAAATGAATATAATTTTCGACAGTATTATGATCTATAGTTATAGGTACTAATTTGATGTTAGTATATTTGTTCTTTCCTCGAATTTTAAGAATGATGAAACTTCTTCATGATGTCTGACGTAACTAAACGTGATTTCAAGTGAGAGTACTGTCTGTAAGTCTTTTCTACGTCCTTTTCTATGTCATTTAATGTTAGTGTTATTATAGATTATAATGTACTGTATTGTGTAGTCGATGAGATGAGATCATGTCGTCTACAGGCATTGTTTTCTTCTTAGGCAATGTGAACTTCACAATTTTAAGAATGCTACTTTAAGAATGTTACATCGCGAATTATATCTTAAAGTCTCATAATTATTCGCTTGATTGTGGCAAAGTTTAGGGTAATTAGTATGTATCTAAAGTATCGAAAGTACTGTTATTATCATTATAAATTATAAAATTATTGTCTGTTTTAACTAGGAATTTTAAAAATTAAAAAAAATATTTTGGTGAATTTCCACTTACCTTTATATGCACAATTTTTAAAAGTATTATCACTAAAGGCTGTCACAACTACTTATCTAACTGAAAGTAATATTTTAATTATTACTTGTGTAGATAATATTGTTTTAATTTATTTAGTTGTTTAATAGTCTTCCCTGAAATATGATTTTTATTGTCTTTTTCATAATTTAAGTAGATTAGTAGCCCTAAGATTGAAATATTTTAATCAACGATTGAATTAGATTACAATAAATTGAAAAAGGAAAAATTATTATTATTGTAATTTAATTACAACCGTTGTAAAATATGTACCTACTTATGAAATTTCAACACGACTACGCTTCGATTTTAATATCTCTTATGAAATATCCAATAAGGATTTTTAATGAATACGTAATTATAAAAAATATATTTTAAAATTAATCTTCGGATCTACCTCTTCAATAAATGTTCTTAATATTACAGAATTAAAAATTCTAATTTTAATATCAAGATTATATTTATAGTTAAGCATTGTAACATAACGGTTCCGAATCAGATTTATTTTTATTTTGAGAATATTAAAAACGATAGTTTATTGAGAAAAACATATTGTGTATATTTTAACTAGTGATTTTTGCTTGGTAACATTCAATTTAAGTTGGTACGAAAAAGAAACACATATCATATCTACAGAATTGCTTAAATTTCTTACTCGTGCCATCTAATTAATGTTACAGAATAAAAATCACTAGAAACTGATTCGTATTAATACAATTATGCAATGTTAGATAAATATTATTACATTGTAGGTGCTTACGGAGTAATTATATTATGATTTATTAAAGAGTCCTGTATTTTTTCTATCATTGTAAAGTAACTTTAAGATTTCATTTGTTAAATACAATTTATTTTCATAGCTAACTTGTGTTAGACGCTTCGTGAGATTCTGCCAGGGTCTCTTCCTTATTTGGTCTGAGGAGAATTCACAATACGCCATACAGCCTATCACATTTATCAACTACCTATTTCTAAATAAGTTTTGTGGCGGCATCGACGCCGCCACAGAACTACCCATCAAAAGACCTGATCAAATGACAAATCCTGCATCGCGCAAGCAGATTTTACAGCGAGATGCAGGATTTGTGTGACGTCAGGTCTTTCATTTACATCGCATAAATAAATAATCCTTCCACCAAACACCGGTTGAGCGAGCAAGATGAGGCGGCCATACAAATATGAATAAATAAATACTTGATTGAAGCCAATAAATCAAGAATCATCACGCAGCCATCAATGAATCAAAATATTTAAAAGACTTTTAAAAGAAATATGTCAGAAGAAAGCAATGCAATAATATTTAGTAGTTACTTCCACAATACGTAGAACAATGCACAGAAATGAACTCTAATTCTGGCGTTATTCCAACGGTTAATTTTAGTGTTGCACCAGCCACTTGTAATTGTAGGTAATGCTGTTGCTATTGATGGATATCAACGATAAACTGACGTATTTAGAAAGACCTGTGGCTTGATCTTGCGACGTGCCTAGATAGCTTTGAGTAAAGGTAGTGAAGATAGGCAACTGTAGGTAGTTATATCAGTGTAATATCTTCAATTCATGATACACTCGCTGCCGCCCGCAGCTTCACCCGCGAGGCTTATTCAAATAAAATTAATCAGTTAATCCTTATAACATTAGCTGTCTGCCAGTGAAAGTCTCGTCAAAATCGGTCCAGCCGTTTCTGAGATTAGCCGGAACAAACAGACAGATAGACAGAAAGACAGACAAAGTTATGAGTACCGTATATATGTACCTACTTCTATATGCATTTAGTGAAAAGCTGTTATTTTGATATAACAAACAGACACTTTAATTTTATTTATTTTTACATATAAATCAATACCTACGTATTGTGTTTGATTTAGAAAGCACTGAATAGACCACTATTCTGTTTGTTTTAAACGGATATTATATCTAGCATAGCCCCCAAAGAAATTGGGAATGATAATGATGATTACAGTAGATACTTATCCAGCTTTACTGTATTAATAACATAGATTCCGATAATGAAGACGATGTTGCGGTAAAACTATCCCTCTTTTTGTTTGAAAGCTTTAACTCTGTTAATTTTAAAGATGAAACAGATACCTGGCACTGCACAAAAAAGCAGTTGCTTGTCTTAACTACGTTGCCGAAACTACTTTTAAAATAACAGAGCTGTAATTAAGATAACACTGTAAAATATTTCCTTATCTTCATTTAATTTCGTTATTTACTTTAATAATTGTTTATAAATTTCGACAATATATACGAACTTAGTACAGAAAATTATCAGAATATAATATGTAAGTTGTCGTGAAGATTTAGAAGTTTAAATTAACCGACATAACTTTTTGTCCACTGCTCATGGGGTCATCGGGTCTAAATATATCACTATACAGTATCTAGTTTTATCTACTATAATAATTAAGAAAGACAACTAAATTGCACCCAATGTACAAGTATCATCTGTGTTAGATTCTAAATCAAACATAACTAGATATCTACCTAAGTAAGATAATGTCAGAAATCGTTGTTTCAAATTGTTGTTGAAACTCGTTCTAATACTTCAATTCAATTTAATCTAAGTTCATGACTTAGCCAAGCATAATACTTATAATGTTTCCACTGCTGGGACACAGGCCTCTTCTCTTCGAGAGGTAGTGGCACACGGGCTCAGTGCGGGTTGGTAGATGTCACTTGTCTTCGATTTTTGTTTGGTTCTAGGAGATGATCGGTTTCCTCACGATGTTGTACTTCACCGTTTTGAGAGTAGTGGTGATTTGTTTTTTTAAACTCCAGCCTGGGTTCTAACCCATGACCTACGACTCTTAAGTCGGCAAGGTTTTTACCAAATTGTTATGATTGTTCCACAGACATAAACTAAAAACTACTGTTTTCAAAACATAGAAGTTTTTAGTTAATCAGCTGTGTGCAACTTTACTATAGAAAAAAATGTATGAGGAAATACTAAAGATTAAAGCACTTGGCCACCTTATTGAAACCATGATTGACAATTGAATTGTAGCTCCATAATTCACTGCTTAAATATTCTAAATAATATTAATTTGGCTGTGAGTGTGAGACCACATTTGCATTCACATCGATGTAATAATGTAATCTCCCGATGGCCTCCTATTAATTAATTTGTGTAGACAAAACTATATGGTGTCGCTCAGTGATAGATTAAGACGAAAAAGAAAGGAAGATGAAAGGAAGTCCGACTTATATCACTCTGTACTACCTACAGCAATTTATTTCATGCAAATCAAAGATTCTCTTAAGGATGTAATGAGTCAAACCTTATCACTTCGATCATTTTGTTATGTTTTCTATTAGCATCAATAGATAAGAATGTCCTCATATTATGCGATGATGTCAGAACTACGGTTATTGATTTTTCCTGTCTCAGAAACGATGTTTTTTTAGAATTTGTTATTTCAACTATAATTGACTTTTCCGGTATGTTAGTCAGCTTCACTGTATTTATTTAACAGTTTATGTACACACATGTAAACAGATAAGAAGAAAGGAACATAAAAATACGTACAAAGGTGATGTTTATTTCGAAAGAAATCTGTTCCAGTATACCTGCGATAGGAAAGAAGTTAAAGAGATGTAGATAACGTGTGTGTGTTTATCATGTGAACGAAGTGCATTATTGTTGTCTATGGCATTATTAGGATTTTTTATTTGAAGTTGCTTGACTTATCGGCCTGGATGATCTGGTGGATGATCGTCACAAGTGTTGCTGTAGTGATCGTGACGACCTGTGTTCAATTCCCAGGTAGGGCAGATCGGGAAATTCTTAATAACATCTCAATATTGGGCACTATGCCCGATGATGTAAAAAAGACTTGGCCCCCTATCTATGGAACCTTCTAGCCGTGGAAACATGGATGTAATACATTTCTGCCAACCTCTTCAGAGAAAAAGTTATGTATGTTCATGATGTCCTTAGCAGCTTTAAACAAAAAAAAGTGGAAACAGAGCCCCCCTTTGCCCTGCAGTGGGAAATGACAGGCTTTTTATAATTTAATGATAGTGTTCATGATGAGATTGAATTTAGCATAGTCGCGTTTCTATCGTCATCTTTTTATTGCTGCTCCGGCTTTCCTCATTAAAAAGTCGGTAGGTATGCAATTATGTCGGTCGCCTGTTCAGGTACAAATATTTACAAACCTAAGTAATCTAGTCTGTAATAAAACTTTACTGTGTCATACGCTTATCAACAGTTTAAACATAGCCTTATTGTAATACTTATAAACAATAACATGTGAGATGTAGTACCTACTAGAAGAAATGTTGGATAGAAACGCGAGTATGACAGACTATCAAATAATGTGTTCTCCAAAGCTGAACATGTTCATATATCATGATTGTGTGTAAAAGAGAAAGTGGTAGGAAGCTAAAAATAAATGTATGACAACTTCAACGTTATAGGGTCAAAATACGACCATGACATTAGAATATATGATTATTAACAGCATCTGTAGCTAAAATACCTATTTCCGTAGCTATAAAAGATATTGGATGACTAGATGATCCGGTATTGCTTGAAGATTGGACAAATGGTTTAAGATAAACTTTTGAACCAATGATTTTGATGCTAAGTCTTGGTGAACTTATCACTGAGCGACTTTAAAATAACTATATCTGTGAACTAAATGTACTTACTTATATGTAAGTTGTAAGCATAATATATGTTTAGATATTATATGCAGTTCATACAAATGTAACAGATTATGTTCGGGTTCTTGTATACTGTAGTCTCCAAGTTTATGCCAAGTCGGTGCATTGAAATTAATATTAATTATTTTTTTGGAAAATCTGACTTTGTCAGATTATTTTGTCAGAAAGAAGATTGGTTTGGTTAATAACAAAAATAATATTAAAGAAAAAATAAATAAAACCGTAATAATTCAGATGCTAGGGAAAGATCTACATAGGTAGCTATAACAAAGTATATCCAATGATGTATAAAATTATAAATAGATACCTAGATATATAACGATAAATTAATAGAAGATAAACCGGAACCAGTTTATAATTAAGAACAATAAAAAACTTCCTTTGCTTTACCAAGCCATAATGACTATAATAAAAAGATAAAAGTATGTAGCTATATTAAATAATACCATCTACAAAAACAGCCATGTTTGGAGTTATCGCTGAATTCATATTCATTATTCATGAATTTTTATGAGCATTCAATTGTTTGTCTGTACTTTCGTATGGAGTTGCTATGCTAATGAACTTGTGTCTTTTCAACGTTTAAATGTCCTTGATGGTGAGTCAATGATTTTCAATAAAACGTAATATAGGGGTATTGACTTCTAGAAGTACACTTAATTATTATAAAACTTTTAACGTACATTAAAACGTAAATTTGTGACGATTGTTACATTAGTAGCTTAATATGTACAAATTTCTTACTTGAAACAAATTTGTCGAGCGTATTTAGTGACACTTTGCACTTTTATCGCAGACATAAAATTACAGGTCAACGTAATCTGAGCCAAAAAGTCAATCACGTCGAAGCCGAAGCCGATTCCGAGTAGAAACGAACGTGGGACATTACTGTTTTATTAGCTCACTAAAAACAACAAAATCATTCATGGGCGCCGGATATCTAAAACTGTGTGGACAAATAAACGCGAGTAGAATTTTTATTACGGTACTTTCCAATGCTTGTGATGAGAGGAGACATAGTTTAGACACCATCAAATTTATACTGTTGTAAAAGGAATCTTGGCAAATTTGACACGAATTATAACGAGAAGTTTTTATTTGAACCAGACCTATAGGTAATTTACCGATCGAGTATTTATTGGTTCCGATTAAATCTCAACTATCTTTTTAAGATGAAAACGAACAACATAAGCAGCATAGCATTAGTTATTAGAAGTAAAAGGAGTTTGCGACAAGCTGGCGAACGTCATTTTCTTTTGTTTTGTTTAACGTTTGTTCCGTTCTATTTTTGTTATTCTATGTTTTAGACGTAAATCTACTGGGAATCCAACAAAAGCATGTTAGTGAAATCATTTATTTTCTTGACTATTCAGTTCTATTTCTTCCTATAGGTATTACGTTTTTTTATTTCTATAAGCACCTTAAAATCCACTCCTAATATATTAAACTAAAAATAAACAAGTTATCTCACATCACCCACGACTGCGCGGGAGTGGTCTTAAGGAATTTCATTAGGAGCAAAAACTTTTATGGTTAAGGAGAGAGGGAGAGCGAAGTATATTTCTTTCTGTTTTTTTAAGTCAAAATGACCTACAGCTATCGCCTAAAATATAGGTGGAACAAAAATACTTGTCTGTGTGTGTGTTCTCCAATTAACTTGAATTGTGAGCGACGCTAACTTTGTTTTATTATTTCAATGTATCTGACTTGGTGTAGACTCAACTGTTGTTGACAGATCTGACTTCCTCAATTGTTGTTCTCTTCACAATAAAGTTGTTATTGTAAAGTTTCTATATGTGTCTTATTCATTTATCCTGGTACTCCTTTACATACATTAACCACATGTTGTTCCCGTTTTTTAATGATGGCTGCTAACAGGAAGTTGGTATAGACCTGTAAGACCGTTAGATGTGGCTTAGGTATAATAATGTTTTATGAAATTATTATTGGGACTGAATAGTATATGTAATCCTTGAAACAGCAGAGTAAAATTACAGATAATGGGAAAATTGAGTAAAACAGCAACGCTCAACCCAAGTCTCCAGTCAAGATTTCAAGACACGCCGCCCTAAGTAGGGTAAATAGTTGTACTATAAATTAATAGTAAAATGTTTTGACAAAGCTGTGATGAATGCGGTAATCCTTCTAAACAAACAAACGGAAACAATGAATCATTAGAGCAAATGATGATTAATGAAACAACATTGTTACTGGCAGTTATAATTATAACGCCAGCTGCAACGTCATAAATATTTATATAGATATTTTTTATCGCTACTCTTTAACGACTGCCTAGCTTATCTGTCGTTGATAATGTCGGTAAGTTTATTTTACTTAATTTATTTACCTAACTACCGACGCGACGTTGATAAGTTTTAAGCACTCTGTAGGTATCGTGGCTAACGATAATATGGTTTGCCATACACGTGTCGCCACTTTGGACAATACATGCTTTAAGGAACTGAACTGGACAGTGACCGGAAATGTCTTTTAAGTATTAAAGTTGAGTGACTTGGGTCAGGGCAAATGTAAGAGCATTTTATACGCACAATGATTATGATACTTTGAGATTTTGTACCGAAGCGAACTGTAAGGCTTAGCGTTTTTATACCGCATGATCTGTGACTGCGTCATTTTAAAATGTCATACAAATGCGCGCATACGAAAAAAACAAAAAAAAAAAAAAACATTCGGTAAATTCCCAGTAATTATGTATCGCATAGAGATATATGAAGTACCGCGCACTGCTGTGAACGCACCGAGACATCGACTAAGCAGTAATATCCAAATTTGTTTTTTGGATACGCCCCTAAGTTTTTATATCTAAAACGAAGACCTAATTAGGTGTTAAGGCCATCCATGGACTGTTTGTTATGCATCAATAAATGTATGCATATAGTCATTGTATATTTTACCACACCGCGCCAGTGCGCGAACCCGTGACTGCGTTTGTTATACCTACCGTACGGCAGAAATAACGCACAGGTCCCGGAATCGATTCCCAGCGGAGGTAAAACCCTAGTAGCATTTTTGTTGGCGTTTGGTTGGGCCACATACCTCTGAAGTTGGCCCAACTAAATGCCAACGGAAAATGCTACTAGGGAATTTTCTGCTCGGTTTGGTAGGGCTTGTTCTAAGTCCACCTGCCTGCCTAGCTGCCACCATCTTATCTCTGTCGCCATAGCAACAATGTTAACAGCATTGTTGTGTTTCGGCAGTTAAAGGTAAGATAGCCGCAGTTCCTCTGTGGTTGAGGATTCCGGGCGACGCTCGCTTCCATCTTTGGCCTTAACATCACTTACCATCAGGTGAGAATAAGGCCAAAAGCGTTGTGGATTAAAAAAAAAAACACACCGCATTCCACCGTACAGCAGTGCGCGCTATCCCTTTATTTCAAATATTCCCAATTCTGGAAGTAGCATTAAATTTAAATTCAGTGTAATTAGAAATACACTAGGGCAATACACAAATAAACACGGAATAAAGTTATCCTAGGAATAACTTCGGTATAACCATACATTGTTTAATTAACGTTTATACCTGGTATAACTTTATTGCGCGTTTATTTGTATTAGGGTAGGGTAGGTATCATTTAGAATAAAATAGGTACCTAATAAAGTCAATATTTTGCATTGCAGGATTTAATTTAAACTGTATTAGAGGGGGCTAGAGAAAAAAATCTCAACATTTAAAAACGAACTTTATTACGAAGTTATAAGTTATATATCATACTTCGGTGGGTCCGTTCTCAATCCTGGCTTCTTCCGCCTCCTTCATGAGGGGAGATGACCCACACAGGCGCAGGTCCTTGGTGTACGCTATGACACCCACGAACAGACCAGATATGACTAGCCAAACACCTCCCATGTAGAATGTCAGGTCCCAAGACCCGGTGAGATCATACAGCATGCCTGGAATTTACAGAAAAGTCGAAATTCTATAATGTGTTCAGGTTCTGGTTCTGGGATGTGTGGTGTGAAAGTGGGCAATAAACGTCATGTTGTTAGAGATTAGATTATAAATGTGCTTATGTTGGGTCGCTTTGTTTAAGCTCATAAGGTCAGGGCTTCTATAAATAACAAAGAGTTCCTAGAATTGAAGTAACAGTCGCATCGTATATCGTAGGGAATACAGAAATACGCTATGACTTATATCCTCCAGATAAAAAATCTGAGAGTAGGTACAGGTCATTTTAATATGAGTACTGCAGTAGTGACAGTAAGGCAACAATTTTTTTATAAAACAAACAAAACTTCCAAATATTTTTTAACGTACCTCCAATAGGTGGTCCAACTAAATGACCAATACCCTGACTCAACAGGATCAGTCCATACGCTACAGTAAAGTTATCTAGAGGCATCAACTCCATCAGAATCGTCGGGGTATACGAATAGGAACTGGCGAAGGAGAGGCCAAATACTGCTGATATGACGGCTAGGGCCCAGTAGTTGGTGATGAAGAAGGGGTACGTGGCCACGGACGCGCCGCAGATGATGAGGCAGACGGCATAGGTCTTGGTCACGTTCAACCAAGGCTGGTCGCCTGCCCAGCCGAGGGCTACCTGGAAAACAGAAAAGGAAAATTATCAGGCTGTCTTTAGAGTGTACTACGTCTGTGGTACTTATTAGGTCTAAACATCTTATAAGAAACTTGGCGAATTTTGAAATAGGTTCTCAATCATGATAGATAGGATACTCCTTTTAAAGTAAATAGACAATTAATAATAAGTTTTTTTAAGGGAGTAGAAGCCAGTTAGTTTTTCATCTTATTTAATGTGAGCACGTAGCCAATCAAAAAGAGAGTTCGGAATCTAAATCTATTTTATTTTGTGTTTCACCAAAATGTTTCTTCGATTTTATCAATATGACAAGTATCTATAAGTTCTATAAAATATACAGTACTCACGATTCCAATACTGCTAGCGACTCCAATAATAGCAATCATCATAGGTCCACCCTCCACATTCATTTCATTCATATACGAATTAAGAAAGAAGTACGGAACGATGAACCACACAGAGAGAATTAGGGAAGACAGGTTGAACATCAAGAAATGGAACTCCGTGAACATTTTGAAGTCAAACATCGATTTGAGAGTAAGTCCGAAGCGGTTGTACCATCTCTGCGAAACATAAAAAGAAGTGTTAAATATAATTCTGAAAATAAAGAGGTTCATATATTAAAAATGTATGAAGTACCTATGTATATTATTATGAACTTACCATTTCATCATCAGATTCAGAATAAAGGGACCAAGATGAGTTCCTATACATATCTGGCAAAGATGAAGCTCTTAGCTTGTACCTAGTGATAGACATCATGGCACCTCGGTGCATCATGGTGGTTTTATACAAAGGCACATCTCTCAAGTAATGATGGTCAGTAGATATCTGTCTGAACCAACTTGGTTGTTGCTGTTGTTGTTGCTGCTGTGACATCTTGGAGTCTTTCGCAACAACCTTCTGCTTTGTAGAATTTATGTTTGTATTTGATTTCACAACTTCAGGTTTCGCACCTTCGCTCTCACTCTTTTTTGCTTCTCTCTCTGTCCCGTCCTTAGGCTTCTTTGCTTTTAGTTCAACAGGCAACTGAGCTGGCGGTGGCGCATTTGCTGGAATCTCAGCGTATAAGTTGACGTCAGAATGCCTCCGAGTTAACACGTCCGGATAATTTTGCAGTATGATATTGTACAGCCGTTTGTTTTTCATCAATTTGTCTATGACTTCAGCTGGAACCTGCGAAAAGTAAAGAAATCTCATAAACACTGTGTATGTAAAATAGCATCACCTAGTTAAAATTCTGTGACCTACCTTTTCATTTTGTTGTACAAACGTCGGTAGATGAATAGCTGAATGCATTCTCTTATTTGTTTGCTCCGCGTTTGCTTGTGTGGTGGCCTCCAACTCTTCAGCCTCCTTTATGCTTGTGGCTAATGTCGCTAAAATATATTCGGGGCTCTTTCCAGATTCCAATAGAGTTTTTAATTCTTCAGAGTCCAAGTATGCTGATTCCCCTCCAATAGATCTTGACGAACTAGAACCAGCGCTCGATGATTTTCTGGACATCATTTTAGAGAGCTTCCGCTCTCGTTTTTGTTTGATTTCTAACCACTCTGGGTTCTTCATTAATGCTCCACATACACACATATTAAGTAGAGTACCAGCTAATAAAACAATAGTATTTCTCCAATCGTATATTTCTAAGAAATAATGAGTCATTGGTGAATAAATAAGCGTACCAAAACCTATTCCACACGAAGCTAACGATACAGCTAAATTCCTTCTCTTATCAAACCAAAATGCTACTGACACTACAGCAGTTACGTACAAAATTCCCATAGCTAATCCACTAATAAACCCGAAAGTTAAACACAACATTTCTACTGAGTTACTTAAAGCAGCTAATAGGAATCCAATCGTAGACAGCACTCCAGCGGTCATGGTCATAATTCGGCATCCATATCTATCTACTAAGGCACTCATTATTGGCCCCGCTAGTAACGGGGTAGCGATAAAAAGACTGCCAATCAATGATGTTTTTGATTGCGTAGTTTCGAAATATGAAGTGAATTCCTCATGGAGGAGTCCAAAGGAGAATGCCAGGCCATCGGCACATGCTGATACAAGGAACGCTGATGCTACTACTACCCAACCCCACCCGCCGTCTGGTATCGGAGGTAGTGCTACATCATCACTGTCATCGGAACATATACTATCTTTATCATCTAGTCCTTCAAACTTGACCCTTTCGACAGGTGACTCTGACTCATCTCTAGTAAAATGGGCGACTATGTCTTTTTCTTCTGATTTAATAGAATTGATTGTGTTGATATCTGTATTGTTGTGAATATTTGCATGGCCATTGTTAGATTCTTCTTTGAGTTTCTCAGCATCCTTTGTTTCAACCATAATTGTTTCCTTATTATAGCATAACGTTGATTTTATTTGTAGATTCCAGTGATCTGAAAACATAATAAAAAACAACAATTGATTTTTGTTTTATATTCAAAATACGAACAAAGTAGGTATATCACAAACTATTAAAGGCTCCCACACAATGGTGCGATATCGCGAGCGCAACAGGTAGCGCGATCCTTATCGCGCCAGCGATATAACGCTAGGGTGTGGGAGCTTTAATTCAAAATATTGATCCCTATTTTGTGACAAAACGAAACGTACCTAAATGAATTCGCTGTTTGATGATCAGCGAGACACAGTTCATCTGATTAACTAGATAGGGCTTATTATTTTTATATTTTATCATCTACATCTATAATCCTGCTCTAAAGGCCACGACAATGAATGAACCTTGATGGCATAATCACGACGCTTACTGTGAACATTAGTAATTGTAGTGTGATGTCATCAGAGCATAGATAGATGCTGGTTCATATTGACCAGCTACTTAATATGCAAGTCTTACGATCATTGGGGATAGATAGCTAATGTTATTACTACATTTACAAAAAGAATCTTCACGAGTCACTGCTGAAAAATATTTTGACTAGTTGACTGCATAGGGTGCATTAGACGAACGCTTTACATGCATCCAATGCTTTCTATGGAGTCAGCCGTGCTACCAACTTGTTGCCCAGCGAATGTTTTCTCAAATAGGTCAAATTGACACGAGAAAAAGAGAAAGAAGAAGACCATGATGACTAAGCAACAGCCTATTGCAGTTTACTGCAATTGCTGGACCTTAGACTTCTTCAAAACTTCGGATCTGTGACCAAAAAGCAGTCGTCAATTATTTAGATTAACAAAATGGAAATTATGTTGGTTTTTGACCATCTGTCGATCATGATCACCTCGCTGTTAGTTGTATTCAATGGGTGCATATATTATGAGACTAACGTCTGACCCAGTCAGTCAGTTAGATATTTAGATAAGGCGCGTGCCTTCTAACACCCCTCTTAGTAATGCGTGACGGCTGGGGTACTACGCTCACTCAAATGTCTCGCTGATGGTGGCGCGTATGATGAATCATTCGGTTCCCTTCAAAATCGTTGAGCTGAATGGTGCTAACCACGCGTCATGTTCGTGAACGGGCGCCGTCAGTTGAGACTGGTCATCTTTTAACTGCCATAACTTTATCTTATGAATTGTTTTTTTTTTTTTATATTCTTCTCACATAAAGAAGCAAGAAGAATAATATACCCAGGATTTTGTAATAATATGTATTGATTTAAAAGAGTGTCGTTGGAGTTTCTTGCCCGTTCTCCTACATAGTGTAATACGTTTTGGAATGGACAACTAGCTTCAACTTTTTGACTAACTGACCGACTCTTTTATAGTTAAAAAGTGTCTGTAAATGGTTTAATTGAAATATATGCTTCTAGATTGGGATAGATTAAGTTTTCATTGTGACTTTTAAGAGAATTCAACGGCAAGGGAAGCGAGCTCGAAAATTTGAGTAATTAGACTTGGATAGGTTACATTTTCTGCGTGATTTTACTAAATTAATGCAATACCTTGAGAATTGAACCGTGCCTGTAGCTTGTAAGCCATAAACAAATTACGTTAATTTTCATACTTTCATTGGGTAATCTCTTCTGAATTTGAGGGTTTGAATAACATTTTACGAATTTTTATTTACACACGTCGCGTTTTGGGCCCTTGTACCTCGGGGGCCCTGTGTCATTGCAACGACTGATACGCCCTGATGGACTCACTCCATGAATTATTTTGGGTGGTTGTGTCGTCTGAAGTCTAAGAATCACGCTAGGTATTCCTCTTTCTTAATGCGTGTATAATCATGCAAGCAACTGTGATGCAGCTTTTTAGGGTTCCGTACCTCAAAAAACGGAACCCTTATAGGATCACTCGTGTATCTGTCTGTTTATCTGTCCGTCTGTCACAGCCTCCGAATCTACTGGGCCGGTTAAGTTGAAATTTGGTACACATGAATTTCTGTGACCTAAACACGGACGTGTAACAAAAATTAATTAATTTTGAATGTGGGGGTCACAAGAGGTTTTAAAAAAAATACAGAAAATAGTTCTTTACTTGTAGATTTCAGGAAAACCTATAAGAAGTCTATGGTCTTAAAATAACATGGTAAATCACTCAATAATGTGCGTACAAACTTACATTTTCAGTTGGAATGTGTGGGAGAACTGGTTTTTCAACTACAATGTTAAGTTTTTTCTTGGGATAAATTCTTCCCAACTACGGAATCCTTCATTGTGCGTGATTCCACACTCACTTGTTTTATTAAAGACATGAGTCATAATCGGCCTTTCATTTCCGCAACTATCCTGGAGTGGAACAACAGGGCCCTACTGCTATCTGACCTCCTCAATGTCCTCAACCCATTTACAGAGCAAGTATGTAGAAATAGTAAGGTTGTCTAGACGGCTAGACTGGTTGTCAGACGTTATTCAGTAAATTACAAAATGTATGAGTTAAAAAATAACTATTGGAAGAAAAACGAACCGTTTTTAATAGAAAAGGGAACCAGCGGTGTATTTGCGTAACACACTTACAGTAGCAATGGCTTTAATTTTGACAGTTCAACAACATATCATAGTAACTGCAAGAAAATCTTTAAGGAATCTCTTCAAACTACATATGTCCTATAAAGATACAATGAAGTTATTACTAGTGCTAATAAAAGTAAATATTGTTCGTATTATTGTTATTTAGTTTTTTAATTAGTACGCTATGTTAAGATACTATAATTGTATACACATTTTTGCATCGGTACCAATAAGATTAATATAAAACAAATAAAGAAATATTATCTTATCTTATGACATGTGATTATTTACTCAATTATTGTTAATAGATACCTCCAGCCACCTGTAACACAGGATTACCAAGTTCAGGAACAAATCAGATTATCTCAAATCAAAGATTTAAGAAAAACTGCATTTAACGTTATACCTTATATTTTTGAACAAATTTTATTATTATTATTCATTGCATTATTTACGTTGTTGAGCAGAAAAATTTGTCGAACATATGAAGCAATGTACCTATTAACGATATCCTTCAAAATCATTCAGATTGTGATTGATAGTGTATTACGCAATTAGGGAACGAGCATAAAATGGATAAAATTAGGGAATGGGGATAAAATACCAAGTAACAATAACCTAATTTGATTTAACACCGCCTTTCGTAATTATCGTAAAATTAAGTGGTAGATTCTATGATTGGTTAAACAAAATTGGTGTAATCAATCAATTATTTCTAATCGTTTAATTAAAGTCAAACTTCCTACTGGTTTTCCTATCGGGCATTTTAGTTTTGAATCCGGTGGATGTGGGAAGCACAGAACCGGTCGAAGTGGCGGTGCTTGGGGGAGGCATATGTCCAGCAGTGGACTCGCAACGCGACACAAAGAGACCGCTCGTCGCGCGGCATGCGGTGTCTTTGTGTCGCGTCGCTTGTCGCACCTGTTTGTAGGAGCCTTAACAGGTTTTTTTTATCGATATTTTTCTTTATTATGTAGTTTTTTTCGTAGCCGACTACATAACCAAATTTAGTTCTATTTTAAAATTCATTTCCGCCCTAGAGCGGGCAGCAATTACTATGAGTCTTTCCCGGCCAAAGGTGGGAAGTAGCGTCTTCCACCCGGTACTCGGATCAAACAAACACTACTTTCCGAGTATGAGAAATGAAAAATATATATAGGTATTATATTACTTGCTCTAGGTGTATTTGCAGCACAGAAATCTTTTGACAAGCTCTAGGACACAAACCAGACTACCTAAAATACGGACAGTCAGACGTTGATGTTATAAACGTAGAGATAGCACACAAAATACATCACGTTTTAAACGTAGAGATAGCATACAAAATCCATCATGTCAAAATGTAAATAGTCAAAAATTATGTATGACCGCGAATATGAGTTATAGTTACATGCTAGGTATTACATAACCAATTGTAAACATGACTGACCTTGTTTTTGTAACATATGTACAGCCAATACATTATAGGTAGGTAAATACTTCGTTATTTAACATGGAAGACTTTTTATAGATTTTTGAAAACCACGTATTATGGCTCGTACAGACTAGTTCGACATCGCGGGCGCGACGCGACGTTAGTAGCAGAATTTCTTTGTCGGTGCCTGTCGCGCCCGCGATATCGCGCGAGTCTGTACAGGCGTTTACACGAGATATTGCAATTTTAAAATAAAACCTTGGATTGGACAGTCGGCTGACCCTTATTACAATTATGATGTGGTCAGTTTCCAGTCTAACCGGAAGCAGCTAAATAATAGTATTTTACATGGAGCGACGACCTGTCTAACCCCCACAACTCAGTTACTGGGTAGCACGATGTCCATCAATAGTAAAGCCACAATTTATTATTATAATTCATCGTTTTATTACTCCTATTTTTAGGATTCCGTAGCCAAATGGCAAAAACAGAACCCTTATGGATTCGTCATGTCTATCTGTCCGTCCGTATGTCATAGCCACTTTTTTCCGAAACTATAATAACTATACTTTTGAAACTTGGTACGTAGATGTATTCTGTGAACCGCATTAAGATTTTCACACAAAAGTAGAAAAAAAAATTTACAGTAAATTTTGGGGGTTCCCCATACTTAGAACTGAAACTCAATTTTTTTTTTTCATCAAACCCGTGGCGTAACGTTTGGGGTATCTATAGATAGGTCTTCAAAAATGATATTGAGGTTTCTATTTTTTTTTTTCTAAACTGAATAGTTTACGCGAGAGACACTTCCAAAGTGGTAAAATGTGCCCCCCCCCCCCCTGTAACTTCTAAAGAGAATGATAAAACAAAAAAAAATATATGTGATGTACATTAACCATGTAAACTTCCACCGAAAATTGGTTTGAACGAGATCTAGTAAGTAGTTTTTTTTTAATACATCATCAATCGTAAACCGCAATTTACCTTTCATTCAATCAAATAATGTCAAAATTCAAAATTCAAAATTACAAAATATCTTTATTGTGGGCATATGTTTGTTACAGGTCTTAACAAAAAAAAATCAGTTCCAATATGTCCTGCCTAATTGGCATACAATAATTATGTGTTGGCATTAAGTTTAAAATTATTTTACATGTCAAATTTAGTTATTATAAATGTCAAAATATCAAAATACAGTAAAATTATTATTAGGTATATACAGTGAAATTAATACATGGTCAACAAATCAATCAATAATTCAAGAAATTTTGGAAATCTTTTTAATGTTTTAGTTAATGGTACGGAACCCTTCGTGCGCGAGTCCGACTCGCACTTGGCCGGTTTTTTTGAGTTAATTAAAACATAATCTTCCATGTTTTTTTTTGCAAATTTCTCGACCACTTGAAGTTTTCTATGTACACTAATCATGCCCAGACCATAGAGTCGATTTTCCCCCATAATGCTTCTCAGTTAGGATTTTGGTTGCTTTGCATTTGGCTACATTTTTTTGAATCTCTAGGAGGGGGCAGCTGCCCCTCCCAGCCCCCCCTTGGCGACGCCCTTGCAGTGGACCAATTCACAACACAGTCGTACAATTCAGACACGATGCACCAAACACCCTGCATGTAGGGTGTAAGTACGTCTGCCTACGTAGATGTGGAATAAGTCAATGAGAGAAGTCCAGTAAAAGTTTTGAGCAAGTATGATCTGGCAGAAAACCGGTTTGTCCTAGAACAGAACCAAAAATGCGAAGATATGTGACATCTGCGGTAGATTACAGCCACCTCCCGCCTGGGCCTGTGCCCGGGCTGTGGGAACGAACAGGCTAGGATGATTACGATCTGAAAAAACAGTGAGTATGAAGACCACCATTGCCTAGCAGTAAGGCACTAGAGCACAGATTAGATTAGAGGTAAATGCACAAACCGTCTTTCATATTATTATACTTCCACTAGCTGCTGCCCACGGCTTCGACCGCGTTGCTTTTTCTATAGTAGCCTAAGTTATTCCTTACCACATCTACGCTAAGTATCTGCCAGTGAGTCATGTCAAAATTTGGTCTAGCCGTTTCTGAGATTTGCCGGAACAAAAAGGTATGACAGAGGTTTTTTTTTTAATGTTTTTTAATTTTTATAAATAATAATAATTTATTTCAGACTAGGTTGTCCATAGAGTGTTACTGATACACTGAAACTTAAGGGCCTTAAGGGCCTACCTCAAATGGCTTAGCATGATCCTCCGTTATCTCGAAAATACTGCAGCATTAATTTTGAAATAAATATTTGGTAAAGTTGAGAATTAATGTTAAGTACAGTGTTAGCTGAAAACACGATTCCATATAATTTTCTCGATAGAAAAAAAATCCAAAGTTACCTCCAAACCGAACAATAAACCGCTGGTATTCAAAAAATACTTCAAATTAGATAATGAAACTTTGCATATTAACTGAACTAACTATAAAGCAGGTCTTATGTTATTTACTTTTTTTAAATGACCATTATTTTGCACCGTAAAACGAAATTAACTAAACTATCGGCGCCTTGGAGCCTTTTCCCTGCCGCCCTGTCTCGCTTGCTCGCGTGACCGGTGGCAATAGTGTGCGAGCGAGATACAGAGTGAGGTAGCGCTGAGGTAATTATGTTAGTAATACAAATATACAAAGTACCTATACTCCATTTACTATAGCATTAGACAAATAACGGCTAAATAACGACAGTTATTGTGTAATATTGTTGAAATTACTGCACTTTAGTTTTTTTTTTTTAAGTAAATGGTAAATAGATTACAGTGCTTTGTATTTATCGTGAAATAACGGAGTTTATTAAACGGTTTACATCGAAATAACGAAAGGGTGAGAACAGTTATTTGTCTAATGTTAAAATAAATGGAGTATAGTTAGTAGTTATAAGTGAGAGAGTTATGCTCTAGATATATACACTTTGTACAGCTGTTATTTTGACATTACAGACACTTACATTTTATTTATTTGCAAGTATAGATTATTCTTTAATACCTAAAAAATATCTACAGATAGGACACGATTCGACCATAAAACTATTCAGATAGGGCCCTTCTAAAACTCTAAAACAGTCCAAGAAGCACGTAACTCGTTTGAAGGCCAATCGCAAAGTTTATCGAACAGTTTAGCGTCATAATGAATATCTTCAACAGTTCAACGTGTTTAGAATTAATCCGTATGCTCCCCCCAGTTAAGGCTCGTACAGACTCGCGCGATATCGCGGGCGCGACAGGCAGCGACGAAGAAATTGTACTACTAGTGTCGCTGCGCGCCCGCGATATCTATCGCACTAGTCTGTACGAGCCTTTATGCTAAACAACATCATATTTCATTATTGTTTGGAAGATGGATCCGTTTTTATCTTGAGTGATGGGAAAAACGTAAATCGTTTCTAGAAAACACGGTCAAGTGGAGTTCGACTTTTACGGTTCGGATGCTATCTGCCGACTACAGTGAGTTAGGGTTATGAATTTAACTGCTTGTTTGTAATATTATGTTCATCCGTAGCTCAGAAACTACTAAACCAATTTTTTTATGTCCAAGAGCGGCTTTCTGAAGAATGTGTGTTTTATTTTATTTGTTTGACCCACTTCTGCTGCCCAGATTTTGCTTCCATTGCAATGAAATGATATCATTAATTATCATTAATTTATCACCGACTCTGTTTCATGCTAGGATCATATGATCCTAGCATGAAACTGAGTCGGTCAGCATAAAAAAAGGTCAATCTGCATTGACATATATATTACTGTTTGACTCATTTTTACCAACCAAGTGAAACCAAAGCGAACCTTTAGATTTCATTACAGAGTACATTATAATTATATGATTTTTAATTATTATGAATTTTTTTTAAATGAGGATTAGATACCGCTCCTAATTACCTACTAACTACTACCTACATACCTACTGACGCAGGTACTAACCTTCGTGTTAATTTATTTCAATTTAATCTTAAGATCTAGACTTGTAGAGATCGTCAGATAATTCCTGCGCGTATTTACGTAAGCCAGTGGAAACTAACGAGAAGAGGACGCAATATTGATGAAGATAAACTATTTTATGTGAGTCTGGCCCAAACTTTGCTAAAACGTGTCATAAATATTAAGGTGAAAGCATCAGTCAAGGTAGCCCGCGATATATTTTTTTTTTTTCAATTTTTATTTCATTAATAGTCATTATTAGGTTGTATGTTGATCTTAATATGATTCGTGGGCGTAAAAAACATTTATTTATAGTATTATAATAAAAATAAAAAAAATCAAATTGGTATCCGTTAAATAACACAAGAAGGAAGGGTAGACCTCCTATAAGATTGAGTGACGACATCATACATACATATAGCCGGAGCCCTATGGCCCAGACGGGCAAAGGACAGACCTACCTGGAACTGTTTGGAGGAGGCTTTCATCACAAAAGGCGTTACACCTAACAATACTAACCTTATTTAAGTACAAAATTAACATTGCTAACAAATAAATAAATAAGTACACAACACAAAAAAAATAATGTAAGGGATTAAATAAAGCTAATTAATAAAATAATAATAAAAATCATCAAATGCGTATTGAATTCCTACTATTTCAAGAAATCATGACATTTGAGGCCAATTCTAACTTATTGTACAGACGCCAGCAGGTCAAGCTACCCGAAACTGTCAAATTTTCGCAATCAACCTTGAACCTTATACTGTAGTGATAAAGTTGAAAATCTATTAAAGAAATTTGACAGATTGTAGTAGCTTGATGTGCTGGCGTCTGTACATACCTATTGCTGATTATAATGATTATAATCCTTTAAAGTCATATTTGTTACGGTCGCGAAGCATATTTTGATCAAAATAAATATACAATCTAAAACTGACCAGTAAATTGCAAAAAAGTGAGACAATTTGAATATTGTGGGCTACCTTAGAGCATCCGCCTTAAATACGAAGTTTGTTTGTTCATTTAACGAATCGATCGTCTCGTCACTCTCAAATCGCGTTTGAGAAATTTTGGCATACGGACGGATTGTGAAATTGTGAGTCAGAAGCAGAATAATTAAGCTACTCCTTGCGATACAATTTGTCTCATCCTTGATCCTCCTGCCGTCCGAATGCCAAGGATCCAATCTACACAAAGTCCTTTTAGAGATATTGATGTTTGAAGTTTAGAAGATATAACATATTTTATACTAGCTTTGGCCCGCGGCTCCGCCCGCGTGGATGTCGGTTATCGCGTAAAAAAGTAGCCTATGTCCTTCTCCATATCCCAGGCTATATCTCTGCCAAATTTCATGACGATCGGTTCAGCGGTTTAGGCGTGAAAACGTAACATACAGACAGACAGACAGAGTTACTTTCACATTTATAATATTAGTAAGTATGGATAGTATGGAAGTATGGATTTCCGTGCATGTGGGTTGGTTCTGAGGTTGATCAAAATTATAAACTGTTGTTTTTTGCTTGGATCAATTTTACTCGCCGATAGTATCGATATTTAGACTCAGTTTGGTATACTTAACTCATTTTTGACTAGGTTGTGGATGGAATCCTTTTCGTTTAACTCGTCCAATTTATTTTAGGCCGGTGGCGCTGCATGTCTTCTGCCATACTTCTCTATCAGCCATAATTTCAGTATTCCCCGCCTTCCTAGCCATCCTTATCAACTTTTACAATATACTTTTGCATGGCCTTATCCTCTATTCTTATTGCCGTCATCCAGCACAAACCACCCAATTAGAGAAGCAAATCGTGGGAAGAGAAGCACCCACTACCTCCCGACTTCGTTAAACCCCAGAAGCATTTGCCTCCCGGGCGTGATCTGCAATGGCCTTTAAGGTAAGCTCTCAATCGATTGCGTATATACCCAAGTAGGTCGCTGCAGACACAATTTGTCCAAGTGGGGTATTATTGACCCATCTCACACCCAGTGCGAGTGCGATACGTGCGAGTGCGGCCCAGTTATTGGAGTGCCCTAAGTGCCCGTTCACCTGCACCTGGGCCTCAAGTCTGCTATTACAATAGTGTCAGAATGGTCTCTTCATTGTGAGTTTTTGACAGATTTGCCATACAAACACTGTCAAATACTCACAATGGCGAGACCATTCTGACACTATTGTAATAGCAGACTTGAGGCCCTGGAATGACGTAAAGAATGCCACTGATGCCGCAATCAACGTAGCCACCACTGGGCTCATCTATATCTATACAATAAATAAATGAAATTGTAGTGTCTGTTTGTAATGTTAAAATAGCAATTTTTACTAAATGCATATGAAAGTGTATACGGAACTTGTATCAATAAAACGATTTTAAAATTTTTTCTCTGTCTGTCTGTTTGTTCCGGCTAATCTCCGAAACGGCTAGACCGATTATGACGGGAAGATACCACTGGCAGATAGCTGATGTTATAAGGAGTAACTAAGGCTACTTTTATTCTAGAAAAAGCCACGCGTGCGAACCCGCATGCAGCAACTAGTACAATATAAAAATAACTTAAAAAAAAAAAATACATGAAGACATGCTCAAAACTCCTCAGGACATGAGACCGAAGACTTAGGTGGTTTAAAAATGTGGAAGGTACAATATTGTTTCTCGTTTTGTAACCGACTTCACAAAAAGAAAGAGGTTCTCAATTAGGTTGCATTTTTTTTTAATGTTGTTGTCTCAGAACTCCGTCGCTTATGAACCCATTTGGAAAATTATTTTTTATTTGAAAAGATATACTTCCAGATTGGTGATTTTTTTCAAAATCCAGTTATTATGATGGGATCCATGAGGAATTGAGGGATCTCCTCAAATTTTATAGGCATTAATATATAGGATTTTTGTATTTTCTTCAACAAATAATTTTGATTCTGAAAGTATCATTTGGTGAACCGAAACTGATGAAGAAGACCACAGGTGGCCACCGGAACTCGTCAATGATACGTATTTCACGGGTAACGATAAGATAATTATCTCGATTAAGATAGTTAAGCAAGTATAACCAAGCAAATTTAAATAAATGCTGATCAAAATGGTACCTTTGAACAGGGGCCTAAGTCTACTAATTTGCAAACGTTGCAATGGTCTCGCCATTGTGAGTATTTGACAGTGTTTGTATGGCAAATCTGTCAAAAACTCACAATGAAGAGACCATTGCAACGTTTGTACATTAGTAGACTTGGCCCCCTGATCTGATAATGAAGCCGGAGGTAGGCTACGGAACTCCGTAATGAAACAATATATCCTAGCCTTGTTTGGGCTTATTGGAATTGTCATGCGATGCACTCTGGCTATAAATGAAGTTTAATCGACTTCAAAAAAGGAGAATGTTCTCGATTCGTATAAGTAAAATATGTATATGGTGTTAAAAAATTAACTCTACAAACTTTAAGAGGTGCTTTAGACCATCGAACTCAATAACTTTTACTATGAGACCAGCTTTGTAATCACAAAAAAATAAACAGCTGTCCCATACAGTTTAGAACAGTAGGTAACTTTAATATGGTACAGCGGTTTTTTTATTAATTTAATTCATTTAGCTGGTATTAATCCACTCAGCGTATGTTCATGATTTTATAAGATTTCCTGTCACTGTTGTGATATACGAATTGATGTGGGGTAGGTACCACAGCTAAAAAGTGAAAAATAAAAAACATAAAAAAAAAAAAAATAACATTAACAACGGTGGCAAAAAACTAAAATACGGAACCAAAGACACCGACTTTCAAAATAAAAGTAATTTCTCATTTTTTTTTGAAGCCTGTTTTTTTTTTTGTAATAAGTTTTTTTAATCTTGAAAGGAGACTTACCACCTATTAATAACAAAATAATTATTTTAGGTAGGGTTTATAAAGCATTCGTACTTGTAACTTCGTGTTTTAGTTACCACATTTCAAATTCCATGATAAAATTCCATGTTTTTGCAACTTATCCTGCTATAAGTAGCAGGATAAGTTGCAGAAACATGGAATTTTCATTACCTATAATTCAACATTAAATAGGTTATGCAAATATGCATGTATCCACTTAGAGGAAAAAGAGTGCGTATATCTAACAGACAGAAATACTTTACAATGGTTAATTAAACTGAGGAGTTGTAGGAACTTTTATCCACAAATTAATATCCTTTTAGAATTACCTACTGTATTTCCCCCGTAGCATAATCAGCCTATAAACTTTGGGTCTTACGAATAAACACGGAATAAATTTATCCTAGGAATAACTTAGGTATAACAAAATTTTTTTGACGTTTACACGTAGCATAACTTTATTTCAGGTTTATTTGTATTAGGGTTTGGGTTAATAGGCTCTCAAAGCATGTATTTCAAACTAGCTGTACATACGGCTACACATCAAGCTATACATTTCCATTATAAGCTGATCTCTCATTATACGGAAATCCTATACAATGCCAGACCAGCGTAAACTAGTTGTGTATAGCTTGATATGTATGTAGCCGTGTGTACAGGCCATGCGTTGCAATGCAAAGTAAAAAAGTGTTAGCACAAACTATTTTTTTGGTCCAGAATCCTCGCGGGCGTGCTCAGAACACCCTACCAAAGTTTCGTTACTATCTGATCAATGGTTTAGGAATGCATAGAAGACAAACATACAAACATTGATTTTGATTTAGATCATCATTCATCATTTCAGCCGAAAGACGTCCACTGCTGGACATAGGCCTCCCCCAAGCACCGCCACGTGGACTGGTTCTGTGCTTCCCGCATCCAGCGGATTCCTGCGGCTTTCATAAGGTCATCGGTCCACCTTGTGGGAGGCGTTCCAACGCTACGTCTTCCGGTACGTGGTCGCCACTACAGAACCTTTCGGCCCCAACGGCCATCGGTTATGCACGCAATGTGCCCTGCCCATTGCCACAGATATTATTTAGATAGATAGAAGATAAACCCATTTCAACCAATCCTCACGATGTTTTCCTTCAAAGTTTTGAGAGTATTGAGAGCAGTGCTTATGAAAAAGTTCACAAAGTTAAGTGCCTGCCTGTCTTCGAACCCACGACCTAAGACACATAATTCGGGTGCTTTACCACTGGGCCATCATTGCTCCTCATGACATGGCATATTTCAACACATTTCGAAAACTAATTTCGATTCAGCGATGGCGCAACTGACGAAATTCATCAATAATAAACCAGAATTTAAACGTCTGGGAGGTAAGGAATATTATTTACTCAAAACACGATAAAATCTTCAATCGGCTAATTAAATGTTAGGCATCTGTCCCACCCACCCACCGCCAACGAGGGAACGACTAGCTGTCAACTAAGTATTTTCTCACTCAAGTCCCGAAACAATAAAAGAGAAACATACTGGTTTAATCGCAAGCAGTTCGCCGCCGCAACGCTCTGCAGGTTGAGCGCCAGGACCAACAGCATCCTGGCTGTCATTGCGGATTAGCTGGACACGCGTTACGTCCAGCACTGGGTTAATACCCACATTAGGAAATAAGTAATTATAATGTTTTTTTTTGGACTACTTACACTAGTTTTATAAGTTTTTTTTGTGGTAACATTCTATGGATTTCAAAGTCTGAATTAAAAAGTTTTTAATTTTAATATTTGATCGCTGACGTTTCACACCACACACCGGCAACGGCAAGTCTCTGTCAAACAAACAACTCGTTTTTAGTGGCTAGCTCCAATCGCCCCTCGTCCTCGATACCTAATCACTGTCCGTGGGACAGGTGCCTTAGTATAGTATTTATAGTAACGCTAGACAGCGATTGATCTCATCTGGGCGCAAACATTGTGTGTGCGTCACTTTGATAAAGGTTAGGTTTTTGAACCCTATTGCAGACATATTAGTTAACTTTCGTAATTACCTCATTAGGACGTGCCTAATTGAAATGATGATAAACCTTCCGTGAGACCAATTTCCATCATAAACGTGGAGCTAATGTTAGTACAGCACGAGGTTTTTCACGCGTAAACAATATAAATTATTCTCCATTTTAGACAATAAATTGTTCACACGCTACGCCTGTTTACCCCGAAAGTAGTCCCATGTTGTGATGGTAAATGATTATGAAAATTGACTGGTAGAAAATGCCTTTGACATTAAGTCTGCCTCTGTACATGTGTGTACATTTGTGTAAGTCATAAGTCATTTATTTCGGAACAACATACATTGTGTAGAAATTTTGTAAAATAAAACAGTACCATCCAAATATGACAAACATGTCAATGATAATTAAAATAACAAATTCAACACAATAATAATCCACATTCAATTTAAAATAATTGATAATACAATAAAACAAATAAAAAGGAAAAACGAAAATCAAATTAATATAAAAAGATCTAGATCAGTGATTTATGACATCCAATTATCTAAAAATATTGCATAAAAATGATTAATATTTCATGTAATTTTCTGTGATTATTCAATAATAAAAATAGAATGTCAAATATAAATGAAAAAAAAATATATAAACAAATTGCTATAAAATGTCCGTAATAAT
Organism: Dryobota labecula; assembly: GCA_947523025.1. Taxonomy (NCBI): domain Eukaryota; kingdom Metazoa; phylum Arthropoda; class Insecta; order Lepidoptera; family Noctuidae; genus Dryobota; species Dryobota labecula. The sequence continues at coordinate 23,912,119 of OX383295.1, read as the reverse complement.
ATTGTAATCTAATTGTAAAATAAAATATATAATAATAGTCAACATATCATTTAAAAATTAATTCCAATCTAGATCAACAATGTTAATATTACGGTTGTCGCCTATCATCAAGGTACTCATCGACGCTGTAATAGCCCTTCCTCAGTAAGTATGTCTTCAATTTGTTTTTAAATAAGTTTGCGCTATTTATGCTTTTAAATTCTAAGGGAAGCTTGTTGTATAGAAGTACTGATTGGTAAATAAATAAATAAATTCCCGAGAATGTTCTCCTTGCGAGAACTTGTTCTCGAGAATATTCTTTTGGAAGGAAATTTACGAGAATTTAAAAATTGGATGACTATTGTATCAATCTATTTTTACTAATAGTTTGTTTTACGTCAAAATAATCTACTCTACAACTTAAATTCTCAGTAAGTTCTCCTGAGCGAGAATATCCCCGAGAATATTTCCGAGAAAATTCTCATAGATTCTCTTAAATTTCGTATGATATTAATGTTAAATTAGGATTTCTGCATTAAAATAAACTTTATGAGTAATGATGAGTTACAAATAATCAGCTTTAATAAAATATAAATATTATAATAAAGGCGTGTGGCGTTAATAATTATAAACAAAATAACAATCACGATCAATTTAGAAATACAATTGTTTAAAAAAAGTTACAATGAGCCAACCTTAAAAGCTAGACATATCCTATCGGGGACTTTTTTTTAGAACTTTTTAAAAGGAACAAGTCCGTAATACATGACTGTTGCGTAACTTTAACCGGTTACGCAGCAAATTGATTCGTTTTGAGAGCTTCCGTTGCGTGCAACGGAAGCTCTCAAAACGAATCAATTTTCCCAGTTTTTGCAACATTTTTCATTGATGCTCCGCTCGTATCGGTCGTAGCGTGATGTTTTATAGCCTATATAGCCTTTCTCGACAAATGGGCTACCCGAAAAAGGCTTTTTCTATTCGAACTAGTAGTTCCTGACATTAGCGCGTTCAACCAAACAAACAAACTCTTCAGCTTTATAAAATATTATAAGATTATTATTATTAAATATTATAAAGTTGAAGAGTTTGGTTGGTTGAACGCGCTAATCTCTGGAACTAACAGTTGGATTTGAAAAAAATATTTTTGTATTTGATATTATATTCATGAGGAAGGCATTAAAACTACGTGAGAAAGAGAAAAAAAAAAAAAAAAAAGATAATCCAATGGGAAACAAATGACCCACATACTGCTCACATTCACAATAGTTAAATTAATATAATTATGTAAGTAGGTATACTTTTCAAAGTAAATATTCATGTAATTTTGAATATAATATTTAGTAAAAATATTTAAGAAGTTTGACAAATAGGTAGCCTGGGACTCTGTAATTGCGTAACACACAATTAATCGCAATCTGAATGATTTTGAAGCAGATTGTTAATCCATTGCTTCATATGTTCGAAAAATTTGTATGCTCAACAACGTAAATAACGCAATGGATGTTGTTCCGAATTCCGAGAATTCTGAAACCGATTCCTACTGAAAGTGTTACGCAATTAGGCCTCTGGAGAAAAGCTTATGGACGCTACTTTTCATACATGTTATAAATATTTTGTACCTATTAAAAAATTAGGAAATACAAAACACATGCAGATGAAGTCACGGGCAACAGCTAATTAAAATTATATTACTGTTTATCACCGTATAAACATGGTATAAACTAGGGATGCCTCGATACGCCTTTTTGCCGATACGATACCGATACCGATGCTCTTATAAAAATATCGGCGATACCGATACTGATACCGATACGCTTATTGAATTTAAAAATGAAGGTAAAATAAATAAAACACAAGTCAGTTTATTTTTTTTATTGATGTTAAAAGAACAAATAACGGGACTATTAGTTAATAGTTTTAGTAATTATAATTAACATTGATCAGATTTTTGTTTAAAAAACAAAGTATTCTTAGGTTTTGCGGAGACAGGCGATTTCGCAAATCTGTTTGAATAAGACCTGCGGTGGAAAATAATCTCTCAGACGCGACAGAGCTCATTTGGAAACTAAAGTACTTCTGCGCCATTTTTTTTTTTTCATGTTTGAAGATGTCGTTGCGCCTGAAAACGAACGGATCTACGCCTCTCAATATATGAGACCTTAGGTATCTCTCGACTTCTTCTTTGAGAGAATTACAGCTCAGAGTAGACAGGGGCTCATCTTCCTCGGACTCTCTAATACATGTTTAAAGCGCGAAATTTGAAAAGTATCGTTGAATCGGCGATAAAAATATCGCCGATGCCGACATATCGGCAAACTTCGAGTATTGCCGATATATCGGCATTGGTATCGGTATCGGATGCATCCCTAGTATAAACCTATCAATGTTTTAGAAACAACTCGACAACTCTGTAACAATATTCTGACAAATATGGACTATTACTGTTACTATTAAAGAAAGAAAAAGGAAAAAAAAAACCAATGCGGTTCACCTTTGGGCTCTTGAAACCTGTATCAGGTAGGTACGGTCGCGGCAAGGGAGCGGAGCTTTCTCAAGATACCTTTCTCGTTATGTAACCATCAACCCAGCCGAGTGTGTTGTGGCCCAGAGGTATCGGCCCCGACATACGAATAGGTCGTGAATTCGAACCCAGGCAGGCGCTTTAGTTTGTGTCAATTGTTTCATCACCAATGCTCTCAAAACGGTGAAGGAAAGCATCGTGTGGAAACTGGTATGTCCTAGAACCAACAATTCGAAGACATGTGTCATCCAGCAACCCGCACTGGGCACGCGTGGCGGATTATGTCCCACTACCTCTCACAGAGAGGAGGTCTGCCTGTGTCCCAGCAATGGGAACATTATAAGGCTGTATATGATGATGAATCATCAACTTATATGTTGATGATTTACTTTACTTTTATTTGTTTGACTTTTAATAGTTAAAAAACATACCACCCGATATACGGGGTGGTATATTTTTTGACTATTAGAAGTGGAAGTTACATTGCTCCGATTTCAGTTAGGTAAGTTTCGAGTATTTTATGCACAGTCGCCAGCACATCAGGCTAAACGAAACTGTCAAATTTCTCCAAACGATTTTAAACTTTAAAATTTTGATGGTTAAGGTCAATATCGATTGAGAAAATTTGACAGTTAGTAGTAGCTATTTTTTTGCCCCACTAGAAATTTCTCCTGTAATGTGGGTGCGTTTACAAACATTTGAACTCACATACACAAACAGCCAAACCCGGAACAACTACTTGTAGGTCATACAAATATTTTTTCCGTGCGGGAATCGAACCCGCGACACGCAGCGCAGCAGCCAACCGTGCCGTCAACTTGATGTGCTGGCGACTGTACGTTTATAGAGCCTTATTAAAATTGCCCTCAGCGTATAGACGTAAAATTGCCTCGTTGATTTAGTGGTCGAAAGTACGGGGTCTTGGATTCGAACCCCGGATTAGGCTATCAAATGTTATTGGAATTTTACATAGCATATAAATGTAGTGGCATTGGTAGCCTACACTAGTAAGCTACCAAATGTTCCTACATTTATAATATTAACAAACGATGATAAGCAGTTAAAACAATGTAGTATTTTAATTCTGCCGGTCTAAGTTGATAAAAAATTGTGACATTCTGATTAACATTCCACGTTAAATAAATGTGGTTCGTAGAATTATATAATAATACCTAATACAAATATAGATAAAAACCAGCCAAGTGCGAATCGGACACCTTTATCACACAATAGTATACAATTTATCTGTAATGTTTGCAATAAAAATATGTGAGCGCGTAACGCAGACAAATCTAGCGTTTTTATTGACTTATACACTTAAATTAGGTATCAATTATCTTCTTTATGATTTAAAGACTTGGTACAATATAACCTCCTACGTTTCCACGTCTAAAGATGTCGGTGTAATGTGTTCTAAATAAATTCCATCTGAATGTGGTTTTTAACCAGAGACAATAGCTGAGAGAACCCTTTAAAATTAAATTACACGTTCAAAAATTTCATTCACCACTACCACTCTGATGGTAACCGGCCGGCCGGCAGGCGGCAACCCAAAAACTAAAAAAGTTAAACAACTTACTGTTTTTTGTTATTAAGAGTTAAAATCCAATAACTTCACACATAATATCACTGTTTACACCATATGCTAGATAAACTAGTTCTATAAATATCGTATAGTTTGTAAATAAAGTAAACAAACTTATTTATAAGCGACGCGTCACGTCGGCAACACGTCCAACGCGTGACTGATGGCTTTGGTTTTAGAATTACGAATGTTCATGAGAACTCCTAAAAATGAGATAGCTGTGTTTGACTTACAAAGTTTTTTTATATTACAGCTGAATTAAAATGATTAAACATACTTTTGGCTACCGGCGAATGTCATAATCATAAAAAGCATAATTTTATTTAGACTAGTTTGGAGTGCATTATCAGTTCAACCACGTGAGAGTGACCATATTGTCATTAAAAAGTAGGTATATTTATTAGGTACCCATGCTATCCAATTTAACCTTCACGCATGGGTCGCTAGCGTGACGTTTATGCTTTAAGGCGGTATGATCCGACAGAGACCGCGCTTAGGTACTAGTGTTTTGAATCCATGGGAAAAGCAGTGTTATAAAATTCGGAAAAAAAAATATATATATATACTTATATATTTATCTTATTTAACGATCTGGCGGACATGCAATCGCTTTTAATAAAACCATTAGATTAACTTTTCTGGATAGAAAAAATCCCCAAAAGTTACCCCTAGCTTTTCATAATGTTTAATCAATTTCATAGCTACAAAACAGAGGTTTTTCTTTCTTATTTTTTATATAAATGAAAAGTTAGTAACATGGTTTAGCACAAGTTACCGAGTTTGTCTTGATAATATGATTATAATAATTACTATGTTTAAATGCGCGAGACAACCACTCGCGACTTCACGAGCCTACTTCAATCGACTCGAGCGCATTGGAGGCTTTAAGTTTCGCTTAAGGCAGCCACAGGAAAGTCTGGTTAAGGAGTCACGACCTCTCAAGGTCAACTCCGAGATGCCATAGTTATAAAAAAGGGATCATTGCGCCTTAACTGTAAACCTTTTTAAAAGATCATCATTCATTCATGAATGTAACTGTCATACACAATGTATTTTTATGCAAATTAACTAGGTAAATTATTAAGTAGGTGAGCAACCCAGGCTCTAACTGAACTGTTGATGGACTTAACAGTTAATACCGTTAATTCGGCTCCGCTATCGCCTTCCCAGCAGATTTCAAAAGAGGTTATGAATTCAGTGAGTTTTTGTTGCCAATGGTGCCGATTCCCTTGTTCACAAACTAAACTAAATTTAAGTTCTGTGCATCTTATTCTTTCTATTTCATTAAGAAAAGGACAGATTATAAATTTTAGTTTAGTCCTGTCAAATTAATCAGCGCTTGACGTAAATTGACGTAAAGCTTGCAAAGCGTTTTAGTCGGCAAGTTTTTAATCACGTCTAAACTTGTATGGAGTAGTGACAGACCTGATTTAATTTGACAGGACTAAACTAAAATTTATCATCTGTCCTTTTCTTAATGAAATAGAAAGAAAAAGATGTACTGAACTTAAATTTAGTTTAGTTAGTGAACAAGCGAATCGGCACCATTGTCAGCTTTGTATTAAACAATCTCAAAGATAGTCATTGAACAATCTGGTAAAGTCAAGGAGAACGGGAACTGCTGCAGGTAAGTAGCAAACGTACCTAGCTAAGTACGTAGCTTTACCTCTGTTTTTGAGGTCATACCTACCTGCATTGAGGGCTAGCCAAGGGTTAGATAAGATATAGTGAGGATTCAAGTAATCAGAAGTATACAATGGTTACAGTTAATACTAGCCGCTGTTGCGGCTTCGCCCTCGGGGCTTTTTCTAAAATAAAAGTGGACGAAGTTAGGTAAGTACTTCTTATAACATCAGCTATCTGCCAGTGAAAGTCCCGTTAAAATTGGTCTAGCAGTTTCGGAGATAAGCCGAAAAAAACAAACAATTTTTTTTATTTTTTTTTTAATACAATGGATTTAGTAAAAAGCTTTTATTTTGACATTACAAACAGACACTTAATTTTTTTTTCTATCTATGTACAGTCAGTTACTGCTATTAGCTGACCCCCCTTGCATAAATGGTTGAGATTTTTTAGAATGCGAATCAATAGAATTTAATAATTCTTAATTTTATTTAAATAACTACACGAAATCTACCTAAAACTAGAAAAATATGAAAATAGTACGATTTGTTAGTAAAAAAAACCTCAACCATTTGAGCAAAGGGGAGTTAGCTAATTGCAGTAACTGACTGTACATAGATAGAAGAAGAATTCAATATAATAAGCGACGCGGACGCCGCGATGCGACGGCTTCCTTAGCTGTGGCTCAGCGATTAGTGAATACCTTTTTGCGCATCGATTCGCAGTTCGAATCCCACGCGAAGCTTTATTGTTTGATTGCCGTTCGGGCTGTAACTGTGAACGCACTGCCCTAATAAAGAGAAACTAAGTGTTTTCACTTTATAGGAACAATAGAAAGGTACAGTCCCGGTGATAACGCTTTGAACTGGAGCTGGCCTAGCATAGTCGGAAGTTTTAATAGGATGTGCCAGCTTATACTTAGGTACTGTTTTTTTGGTACGTTTTTCATTTTCGCGGCTTCATCATTTCAGCCGAAAGACGTCCACTGCTGGACATAGGCCGCCCTGAAGCACCGCCACTTCGACCGGTTCTGTGCTTCCCGCATCCAGCGGATTCCTGAGGCCTTCACAAGGTCATCGGTCCACTTTGTGGGAAGCCTTCCAACGCTACGTCTTGCGGTACGCGGTTGCCACTCCAGAACCTTTCGGCCCCATCGGCCATCTGTTCTGCGAGCAATGTGCACTGCCCACTGCCACTTAACTTTGGCAATTCTTCGGGCTATGTCGGTGGCTGTTTTGGCGGCTTGCGTTAGGAGTAAACTGGCAGAAATCGTCACGTAGCGAAGAAGCGTTGTGCCCGAAAAAGCTTGCTAAAAACTTATACTAGAATTCTAGAGGAATGTGGCCGCTTTGATTGAGATCGAATTTTGTTGCTTCGTGTTAAATTTCATGACCTTCCTTTTATTTTACATGCTTGTTAATTAGAATAAATAAATGTATATGATTGAACTTTCCGATCGGTACAGTAAAATTACAGGTTTTTTTTTCACATTTAGCGGGTTCGATTCCCGGTTCAGATAGGCGATTATTTAAAATTCTTTGAATAAAGTTCGTATTGTTTTTAAAATAAAAATTAAGCCTTCATTCAGTATTTTTTTCTATCTACAGTATTTAAGGTCGTGGGACGCCCTGAAGGTATATATTACTTACAAGAACAGAAAAAAACTGATATTCTAGTAAACACGCTACGATTGACATGGGCCTCGCCGAAATATGTACGTATTTTTTCCATAGTGACGCTAGTTACTCATTTATCCTCATTTCTCTTTGCTACTCCATCATTAGACCTTGATCATCACCATCTATTTATAACCTATTCATTGAGAGCGTTCCAATGAGCCCAATCACGATACCTCTGCTGTAAGTTGGTGGGAGTTTGGTATCCTGCAAATTCTAGATGATGATGCAGCATCAGTTCAAGGTTTCCATGTTCTAATATAATTGAAGTACCAGAATACCAAATTTCGACACGATCAGACCTGTGGAAGATGCTCACATCCATTCATCAACTGGAAAAGAGCTGATAATCTTCAAACGGCTGAAATGATTTTCTTCAATCATAGCTAAGAACACTCTCGATCAAGTCACCTTTAAAAAAAAACACAAAATCAGTTCAGTCCTTTGTGAGCTACGATGGCGCAGACAGACACACCGATACATGCGTTAAACTTATAACACCCCTCTTTTTCTGTCGGGGGTTAAAAAGCTGTCATTTTGTCATTACAAACAGACACTTCAATTTTATTTATTTGTATAGATTGATTGATTCGCTTTCTTGTTGTTTATTTTGTTCTATAATAATATTTTTTGCATTCTTCTAATTTTCGACAGTATCTGCCATTTGATACAGATACTGTGTTATTGCATTTGTTATTCGCGATGGTGCACAGTGGAACGAATGTATGGGAGCGGTTGGACGTAGACATGTCCGAAAAATAAGAGTAAAATTATGACAAACTAATGATGCCATCTTATTCGATTACTTAATGCCTTCATAAATTGTGGTGATGAATTTCTTCATAACTCCCATATTTCGGGAGTAATTTGAGAAAATGTGAAATTTTACTATGAAAATGAGTGTATCGAGCTCTCTCCCTCCTGATTCCGGGCTTGTTTCAAGTAGCGGTCTCTAATATCGTAATGCTATTACTAAGAGCTATATTTAATACTAAGACACATAGTGCGCCAAATGTGCACTTTCTGGGATAAAAGGAAATGAAAATTTAAAAAAAAAAACGTTTTTTCCCCATTTGTATTTACTTTAAACCGCAGACAGACTTATTAAGAGGTCTATAAATATATTATATATATACAGAAATATATATTAACAAAAATATTCACAAGAACTGATGAGAGTATGACTTTTAAGTAAGTTGATAATAAATTACCTAGTTTCATTAAAAGTACAATAAATAATTAAGATGTAAGCTCTAATTTACTAAGTTACACATTTTAAAACAATAACATCATTTAATTATCTTCGTCATCATCATCATCATCAATTAATTCAAATTCAGAATCGATGTCCGCTAAATCATTTATGTTAACAAATTCGATATCACTTTTCTCAGAATCCGTAAGCTCATAAAATTCCTTAAAAGAAGATTTTTTTACAAACTTATTTCCTTTTGGACGGATACTTGTAACAAGTGGATCAGAAGACAGCAAAAGATTGTGCATAATATCTTCATTGCATGAGATACTGCTATGCTTTCGAGAATGCCCCTCTCTATATTTTCTAAAATCTTTATTTCTAGCCTCAGATGCCTCTTCGGATAGAAAACCAATGGGCACAATTGACATGTTCTGAACTATGTCTGGCCCATGCATTAAAATTTTATGAAGTGAAGAAGGCATATAATACCATGGGTATAACTCCACGTAAAGCTTAGCAGTATCAAAGCAGAACTCTCGGAATTTAGTTACGTTGATCTTCTCTCCTGATGAAATACACTGCAAGATCACACAGATTTTTCTTAAAAGCATAGCATCTATTCCGGTCAGTTCAGCAGATTTAGTGTAGTTTTCAAAAAATCTCCTTGCCGAGTTGCCATTGTTGGTGGATCCACTGCCTTGTTTCACAACATCGAGAAGTAAGCCCGTTTCTCTTCTTACAGCCTCTTGAACTCTTTTCTTCCTGTCATCAACTTGCCTTTTTGCTATATCACCCCTTACTTGCCATGATTTTATGTCTAATTTGTAGGAAATGTGTAATAAGCATTCCATTGAGCGAATCCAAGCGTGAAGGGTGCTTAAGCTATATTTATACATGTCCTCGTTTGCGTGTTTATCTTTGATTAACTCGAAATTATTCATTTCTTTAGGACAAGCCTTGCATATGTCACACACTGAAGCTGCTGTATTGGATATAATGGAATGAATTTTACCATCAATCATTGTCAACAGCAGTTGGTGTTTGACACTAATTCCATCAGTGATGGTGGATGGAGTTAAGGCTTCAATCTCTGCTTCGATTTCAGCCATCTCTCTCTGCACATTTTGTTTGGTTTCCTTTATAAACTTAAACAATATTGGCCGGCAAAATGAAGTGGAAGATGGTCGCTCGTTTTCCCAAATTGTTACACCTTTTGAGACGAGCCGCAGTGGTACAAGACTAATCATAAAATTACTAGCAAGATCGATTTGCTCATCTTCACTCGTCCTTTGATGATAAATGCTTTGGCTAGATGATCCGTCAAAACCCCATTTGCTGGTCAATACGAGCTGTTGATTGGGATCAACAGGGGTTTCTAACGACCTAATAAGTCTTCTTGAGGTTAAATCCATCAAGGCTTGTAATTTGATTTTTGCAGAGCTCTCTGTAACTGTGAGATCTTCTTTGGCCGGATAGCACTTAATTTTTTCTTTAACCAACATGTAGTAACTCGGGTATTGAAGAGCTCCTTCTTGAGTGTTGAAATCCCGAAGAGTGTTATAGCGCCATTTCGATAAGTTCATCGATACATAAAGAGCCAATGCCTTCAAAGGGGATATTTCCCGTACCTGAATTGATTTACCTTCAATGAAGGCTTTGATTTTTGAGGCCTCTTCTGGATTCTCCGTCAAGTATTTCATAACATAAGCTGTATCGCTTTGTCCTGCCTTTTGAAGCGCCCTTTCGGCCGAAAACATAATTTCAGCGCTGCTACTGCTGCATGAAAGACTATCTTCAGTGCGTCTTCTTTTTTGCCGGTTACTAAGGTCCTCAAAAGATTTACGAGGACTAGGATGTGTACAAGTTGAAGCATCAGATTTAGCAGGAGAAATTATGGGCTCGATGACGTCACTTATATTTTCTGTAGAAGGTTCCATATTTTCATTCTGTAATTCCGGCCATTGAATTGCAGCCTGTAGCCAAATCTCATGTTTCTTCCGAAACTTATCTGTGCTTCTTCCAGACTGTGTCCATTTTGCATAAATGCGGTAGCAAAATCGACGACACCAGTCTTTTAAACTTGTTTCAGCACTTTCACATAACTGAACACAACTGTTATCTTTTAAAACACTGAACAAATAGTTAAAGTCGCGTAAATCTTTATGTGCGCGTGCGCATAAAGCAACGTGAATATCAAGATTTGTATTAAAATTTGGAAAATACATTGCGAGATTAGCTTGGATACAACGAGGTGTAAATCAACACTGATTTTAAAGTTACTAATAGTGACCTATTTATATAAAATCCAGGTATCCCAGGTATCCTTTGTTAAATATTGCAAGGTAATTAGTTATTGTGATAATTAGTAAATGATGCATGCTAAATTAGTGTATTAAGAGCCATTTAGTAATTAAATAATAGCAATGTTCTTATCAGTAATCATTAGTGCATCAGTTTTATATGTAAACCTTAAGTCCCTAATTATATATCCTAATTAGCTTATATCTTCTCTAATTGGCTGCTCAGAAATGTTATTGTAATAAGGTAAACCTTTAGAAAAACGGTTTTAATCAACAAAATAAACAAAAAATAAAAAAATTGTGTTATAAAATAAACATCACTCTTTATCCCAGAAAGTGCACATTTGGCGCACTATGTGTCTTAGTATTAAATATAGCTCTTAGTATTAGCATTATGATATTAGAGACCGCTACTTGAAACAAGCCCGGAATCAGGAGGGAGAGAGCTCGATACACTCATTTTCATAGTAAAATTTCACATTTTCTCAAATTACTCCCGAAATATGGGAGTTATGAAGAAATTCATCACCACAAGTTATGAAGGCATTAAGTAATCGAATAAGATGGCATCATTAGTTTGGCATAATTTTACTCTTTTTTTTCGGACATGTCTACGTCCAACCGCTCCCATACATTCGTTCCACTGTGTGGTGATGCTTATACCTATTGGTTCGGTAACACATGACCTGCGGCCTACTGTACCGTAACTCCTACCTACCTATACTCTGGGTGAACAGAGGAAACAGCAGTAGCTCAGGATAGAACAAGAATGCTGCTAATGCTGCTATAGCCGCATAGGTACGTACCTATTTAGTAGTTCATGAACAGATTATGTAATGATTAGTAGGTAAGTGTTGTGTAATTTGCCTAAGTACAATTATCTATAAATTCCATAGTGATTGATAGCGAGATCAATTTAATAATCGATTCAACATTACATTGTTGACTAAATTATTAAATTGATCGTTAGTGCTCATAATTATACACGAACGGCACGCGTAAACGGCTGTAGGCAACTGTAGCCATCGACGTGGTCTACGGCTGCCCCCGACACCGACGAGTGTCGACGGCTGCCGTCGATGAGTGTCGACGGCTGCAGTAGCCTTGAGCGTCGACGGCTGTCGTCAATGAGTGTCAACGGCTGCTGTTGCCTCTGCTGTTGACCGGTTGAAGGCTCCTATGTCGCGTCGCGTGTCGCGCCTTTTTGTAGGAGCCTTGACGTGTGCCGCTCGGCGCTCGTGTAAACACTTGTATGACATCGTAATCATAACGTCTAGGATTACGATGTCTAATTAGTGTCCTGTAATGTATAACGTAGGATGCACCTCAACAATCCACCTACGATTCATCCTTATGCATGACATGATTTATGTTTACGAGTTAGAGCAATGAGGCGTTGGGTTACATTTTATGAGTCTCCTGGTCAGCGACATACACACACTCAATCACACATCAGTTGTAACAGTTGCACTGCAATCACCCTTACCCGCTACGACATAAAGGCGCTGTGTTTAATTTCCACCTATATTCGTATATTGGCTGTACAGTCAGCATATCAGTGCTGTGGTGACACTAGAACAACGGAAACCGTTCCTTTGCTATTTATCATGGACATGCGGTAGACTGTACAATGCTGAAGTAGTCTGCTAGCTGGTGCTACAGAATTTTTATCTCTCGAAGCGACGCGCGCTTTACTTGTGGTAACCAAGTGAAGAAACACGCTGTGAATGTTTGCGTGAAGATAAGTAGCTTCAGCACATAGCACACACGACACACACTTCCGACTTCGCCATTGTATCTGACGGTACCGAGAGCTCCTCGCTTATACACTGCGTTTTTGTACACTTGATAACCACAAGTAAGGCGCGCGTCACTTCTTGAGATAAAAATACAATACACTACAGGCCTCAATCGAATCCTAAGCCAACAAAAGGTCAGTCTAATGAAGGACAAGATCCATAGCTAAGTATTGTTTTCGATTTTCCCCTTTCTTCTTATAGCTGGTGACTAAGAGGATTTTCAGGGGATCCAACTATTTAGAAGAGTTTGGGTGTTGTTTTTTTGTTTTTATCGATTTTCTCTGTGGCACCCGTGACCCGTTATTTATTTTTGTTTGTTTCTTTCACATACCTATTATATCTTTATTTGTCTTTCTGTAATGGTGAGTCATTAATGTGATTCATAAGGGTGGGTTCAGACTATTTTTACCTGTCAAGGCTCGTACAGACTAGTGTGATATCGCGGGCGCGACGCGACACTAGTAGCACAATTTCTTTGTCGGTGCCTGTCGCGCCCGCGATATCACGTGAGTCTGTACGAGCCTTTATTGTGTCGTACTTCTTTACAAACCTCTTCATTCACCCGTTCCATTAGTTTGTCACGCTTAGTTACTTCAGTAAAAGGGTTAAATTATATGATGCCAAAGCAACACTGTGTTTTTAAGGGATACGTACCTTAAAAGAAAAAAAAAAAAACGGAACCCGTATAGAATCACTTGATTGTCCGTCCATTGTCTCCGTTGGAGAATTGACCGTGAAGTATTATATCGATGTATAGGAGAACATTTTTTCAAAAATCAAAACCAATTGACATGATTGCCTTTACAACTACAGTAAGAAATCTGAATAAATATCATGTATGTACACAAAAGCTTTTTCAACTACAAAGTTAAGTTTGGTCTTAAGATAAATTCATTCTAACTACGGAACCCTTCATGTCCGACACGCACTTGGCCGGTTTTTTTGATTAGTGGACTATGTGATGTTCTTCTCTAAATAATCTTGTCCCTTGGATGGAGTAGATAGAACCTACCATTGTGGACCTACAGAAGTAGTATACCACTCTGAAAATACTTACTGTTTGTCATTCATCACGAGGGCAAATGACTTATCGCTGATTACTGGGTCATTACATAAAATAGGATATTACGCTACGAATTAATTACTCCCGTCTACTCACACATAAACCATGGGAACGGGATGAGCAACGCGGCGCCATGTCAATTAATATTTTGGTAGATATGCTATTTTTGACGAGGATTAATTACACACACTTATCTAATCTCAGTGAACAGGCCAGAATTCAGCTTGTTAAGCGGAGTTAGTAGAGTGATTGCGTAACACACTTATGAACTGACCCTACAGTTCTGTTGGCGGACCATGGGGTTTTGTAGGAAATTCCTAAACAATGCTTCCAAGTTTGAAAAATTTGTCTGTTCAACATCGTACCTAAATAATGCAATTAACGTAGCTGTACTGCCAAAAGGAAAATAATTGCGTTCAATTGTCATTTTATGTGTCCGCTGGTTAGAACAAGTTGACAAGGCCTATCAGATGTATGGTGCCTCAGGTGCCTGCCGCTTAAAAATTGCAGCATTGTCGCTTCAGAGACGAAGCTGAAAAGTGTTGTGAAAAACATATCAAAAGTCGGGCAGTGTTAGGTAGATATTGGGTATGCAGTTTATGGTTATGCAGATATGAATTTTTCAGTAGCAGCTCGGAGTCTGGATGTGGCCGGTTGATGGCAAATGTAGCTTCGACAGAAGAGAATTTTGAGGTTGATTATTCAAAATACCTACTTAAATAAATTATTCCATCCACCTACTCCTAACCTTAGGTAGAGTACCTAAGTTTAGGAGTAGGTGGATGGAATAATTTATTTACACTGTTCATGATAATACATGGAATTTCCATAATGAAACGACCGCAAAACCTGGGGTAATGGGCCATAGCATACCCATTATGAATGGATAGCGATATCCATAGTAAAACACGGTTATCAATGTCTGCAGTCTCGACAAACTGGCGCCAGACGCGTGACGTCATTGTTTTTCTGATTTCGTGGTTCAACATGCCAGATTTGTGGCACATATAGTGTGTAATATGTTGGGATATTTGCCTGAGCCTAGTAAAAACCTACTTGTCCAAAAATAAGGGGTTCATTGTCCTAATTTGAAAGCATGCTGTGTTTTTAGCTGACTGTAGTACCTACGGTATAAAGTTATAACGACGCTCACGATGACGCTAAAAGAAACTTTATATAAAAATAAAAATAAATATAGTACGGTGACCAGCACATTAAGTTACCACAAACTGTAAAATTTTCTCGTTCGATTTTGAACTTAATTGTCAACATTTAAAAGTTTAAAATCGTTTGGAGAAATTTGACAGTTTCGTGTAGCTTGATGTGCTGGCCACTGTACAAAAACTATTGTAAAGCTGCTAATATGCAATAGCAGCTTTAGTTTTAGTTTTGAACTTAAAAATCAAAATTTTAAACCTTGTAACACTAACCTAAATGAAAATGGTAATAAATACTATATCGGGCTGGCAATGTTAACAACAAACGTCAAAACTCGCTCGACAAACAAAAATCCAAGCTGCGTTTATTTTATTTCAAAATAAACTTTATACACAGTAAAAATGGCTGAAAAACCACCGGAGGAGGGCTACATATCGGTAGTGGATGAAGAACCTGAGATTTTCGAGTTACTAAAATGGGATTCGTCACATACACAGAAACCAGAGCAACCACCGCGGCCTATTGAAAAACCGAGGAGTCCGGAGAAAAGAGTTCTCAAACCTTCGGAACTCGACCCTTTTGATTTGAACGAGCCTGCTTTTATAGAAGCATATAGATTGTCCAAAGATTTGGCGCGAAACTTGTGTGAAGAGCTGAAACCTGTGATGCCTGATTCTATAAAGTCTATTGAATTCTCTGTCGAAAGTAAAGTAAGTGCATTGTTGTCTGTATATAAAGTATGTAGCAATACAACGGCACGTCAGCGCCTGCCGCGACTGAGTTTGGTCACGAAAAAGTATGTTCAGTGCGAGTTTATGCCAATATAGAAAAGGAATTTTATTTATTAGCAGAAAATTATAGTTTATTTATTGCTTTGCGTTGTTAAGATAGTATCCACTAAGAACTTGCGTGTTTTGTAATTTAAAATTAGGTAAATCATTGCTGTCCCTCACAATTATGAACATTGATAATCAGCATCAATATCTAGAAAATGTTAGTTCTCTAAACTTGTTATTAGACTCAAACAGCAAAAACTTAGCTTTAAATAAGAAACTGACCTCAAAACTAAAATAATAACTGGCTGTGTAAACAACAGATTTTTAATAACATAAAGGCAAAGTCAAATCACTTATTTCAACTATGCACATAGAAGTCACTTGAAAGTCAAAATTTACAAAAACATTGAATTGATTCTACTTGCCTTTTCCAAATATATTGTTATATGATGGAGAAGAATGGGCAAGAAACTGCACACTTACTCTTTTAAAATGTTAACAATGTTTTGTATAATTATATTATTTATGTACACACTGTAAAATACATAAAGATATGACATAACTAGCTTTTGCTCGCGGCTCCGCCCGCGTGGATGTCGGTTATCGCGTTAAAAAGTAGCCTATGTCCTTCTCCTTATCCCAGGCTATATCTCTGCCAAATTTCATGACGTTCGGTTCAGCGGTTTAGGCGTGAAAACGGAACATACAGACAGACAGACATTTATAATATTAGTATGGATAGTATGGATTATAATTTCAGTACAAAGGTACTGCTCATTTATATTAATTATATGTGAAGTAACATAACATCACACCTATAGTCCCCGAAGGGTTAGGCAGAGGTGTACACCTACATTTCGCCAGTTATGTTAAAGTCCCTTGTAGTAAGGGGCGAGCCTATTGCCATCAACCAGGCACAAATCCATCCTCGGGCTGCTACTGATTTTTAATCTCTATCCAATTTTACAGGTAATGGCAGCTCTCTCATTCTTTGCAACAGGAAAGTTTCAGAAGTCTATATTGGGTAAAAATGACCCCAGCGTCACACAGTACTTTGTGTCAACTGCAGTAATGCAGGTCTCAGAGGCTATGAATCACCCTGCTATCGTCAAGAAGTACATTCACTTTCCACATCTTAGACAGGAGAGGGATATTATTAAAGCCAGGTGAGAAAACCAGGACGACTATAAAAATTTAGAGAACTAGGTAAATAAAAAGTAGTTGATGATTGGCCATGGAAGAGTTCTTTCTACTTATTCGTCAGTCAACTTGGCAATGGCAAAGAGATATAAGTTTTGTGCATACCAAAATTCCGCAATGCAGATTTCATTTACTGCATTACAACTAGTTCCATTTAAATTAGACGATTAGACTAGAAACCGACTCCACCAAAGTTGGGAAAATGCTAAGCAGATGATGATGAACTACTTCTATTTAAATGTTTTTTTTCTGCTATGAATGACATATTACAATCACTACCAAGCAAGTAGACTTGTAATTATAGAAAAATTACCATTATTTATGTGCCTTAATATGATAAATGTGAAGTCAGAGATATAAAATACTTTCACTGACCAGTGACTTCTCACTGATTGTTTAATCCGTCGAAGAACACTGAACAAGACTCAATAGAAGTTTTATTACTATTATGCCTATGGGCGTTTAGTATTCCTTAAAGTGTTAACTATTGTTTCTGCTTTGCTAAAGAGTGCTTACAAAAAGAAACTGGTTTCCAGTGCAGGCGAGTCTGTGCAGTTCGGTACCAATCAGTGCAGGTATAATATTCCCACATTATCTTATGCGCTTACTTATAAAGAAACAGGTTTTAACTTGTTGGTGCCGACTACCTGGATCGAGTCATACAGGCTAAAGAAACAGGTCAAAAAGGTCAGATTTACCTGTTTCTTTATGCTGGTTAACCCTGCACTAATCGGTACCCACCCACACGGGTTTGTCTATGCCGGAAACCTGGTTATTTTTGTAAGCACCTTAAGGCTGGACCAAAGAGCCGTGGATCGACTCCGAATATCGCCTGAAAATATGACACCTCATACATGTACCCCTTTATTTATAAATATTGCTTAGAGTTAAGAGACATTTAAACGTCAAAAATGTATGGTTAAACCTTCGATCAATAATAGCACTAGATACAGGATCAGGAACAAAAATAAGTCATTGAAGTGGCCACGTTTACACACAAATACACATTTACGTTTGTAACTACGAAATCGTTATTTTAATTAGTGCATACAAATTGTTGAATTAAAAATTCAACAATTTGTTACTTAGAACTTTTTCAAGGTTTAAATATTTCTTCTCCTCTTTGTTTCGCGACAATAGATACCCATTCTGCATTGCGAAATGGGTCGCTCGGAAATCTACAAACAAAAATAACATATAAAATAACAATACTACTCCATGCATTTCCCTGTTCCAGAACAGTCGATGTTTGTTACAATAGTTGGCGCGTTGTAGCAAACATTGGCCAAACAATCATAATATTTGCTAAATGATGTATAATTTACTATTTAATTGTTATTATTTTATGAAAAACACATGATACATAATGTTATAAACTTACCGAAAAAAAGATATTACTTCCAAAATCTTGGTGTTACGGTGGTTATTTACACAATTTTTGCACGCGCACTGCGGCATTTTGACGTCTTAACGTTGGTTATGTTTGGACGATACTAATTTGAAATAAGACCACAAAAGTATTTGTGCTCTTATTTGTCGGGCCGTTTTTGAAGCGCTTATCGGGAATCTAGTGCTATTACTGATCGAAGGGTTAAACAGTCGCTTATCATTACTTAAGTTTAAGCAATGTTTATATATAAACTTCTTTATGTCGTAACCCGTGTCCTAACCGGAAGTGACCGTCGCGCGAGTACGCGGTCGTTTTTATGAATTGTGACGTACAAACGCGACTTGACTGATCGCACGAGTACGTCACATTCATAAAGTGCGACGGTCGCCGTGGGCTAAGACGCGCCCTTAACATAAGTTTGATGTCGTCGATCGACCAGTCTTTTTCCACCCTAATGCACTTTTTCATGATATGTAAAATATTAATGAGGAAACCTCTCCCAGATTCTATATGAAGTATGGCATCCCCAATGTGGTTGGATGTGTGGAGTGCACACATGTGCCGATGGCGCGCCCGGATGATGACCAGAAGAGCCACTTCAATAAGTCTTACCATTCCAAGAAGGTGCAGGTTGTAAGTATCCATGGTATAACGCAGACTTTATTGTCAAGTACTGTCAAGTAGCCAACCTGCTCAGCAGCCTGTGTGCATATTACATTACTTAAATGATTATCTTATAAAGACATTTTCTCCCACAGATTTGTGACAGTGACCTAACGATCATAAGCGTGGACGCGACTGCTGGCGGGTCGTACTCACACGATAACGTCCTCAACAGACATGCCGTCAGGATAGACCTGGACAGTTTGAACTATTCTGGAGAACCATGCTGGCTTATTGGTAAGTCATTCTTCAACATGGATGGCATGCACTGCTAACAAAGGCATCCTCATAGGATTCCACAGCAAAAAAAATACAATCAAATTGAAAACCACCATGAGAAGTTGGTTAAAAAAGTATATAAACTCCTGGACACTTAAATCGAGCCACCCTGCATATTTTTGTTTAAAGGTCTCGTATCTTTTTAAGTAATGGTAGTAAAAAGAAAAAAATAAGTGTTTTTTTTTCGTTTGTCATTGTTCCAAATTTGAAATTGAATACAAAATAAAAGCATTTTAATAGGGATGTTTCAGGACCAAGTATTTCGGTAACCCAGGTACCCTACGAGAGATTGTCAGTAACACCAAAGCGTTGCTGGCCTTCTTTGAGGAGCCGGGATGGATCGAATAATCGAATTCCCATCCGTACGCAAAATACGCGCATTGTCGTGGAGTTGCGGACACCAGCCCGTATTACCAGGAAACATCCCTATAAAATAACCTAGGGATGTTTTCTGGGTAAAAAAAAAAAGAAAATCTGTTTATTGTGTCAATCAGATAATAAAAAAAATATTAGACACGTATTTTTTGCTTTATCATATTAATAAAAAAATACTTAGATAAAACACATTAAACTTGGCGAATGGGGGCTCGTTACGTCACAGCTACGTATAAAATATAGGTCATAATTCCTGTTGCAATACGTATGCAATATGGCAAACTTAGCATGGAATTTATGAAGAAAACTATGATTTACATAGAGAAAACGTTAAAAACTTGTGGTACCTCCAAGATCATTTACGTCGGCCGTCATTTGGTTCGATATGGAATTAATTATTGCCACTAGGACGTGCCTTCAATACTCTTTTTGTGCAAAACAAAACAAATAAAAAATAACTTGACTCTAATCAAAGCTTGTTGCTTCTTTAAGGGCGACCAAACTCCGACTTTCTTCTCTTTTTCAAATTTGGAACAATGGTGATATCAAAATGATGGCCAGTACGTAAGCTTCAAAACTACATAAAAACCTTTTTTTTTACTTTGAAGTTTAAGGCCTATAAACATAAAAATGCAAGGTGGCTTGATTTAGGAGGCCGGGTTTGTATTTGTCAAAGCTAGGTTAATCTAATAATTATCATGTGCTCACATTCTTTGTTGTATACTTCCAGGAGGACCACAATACACCCAAAAACCATACGTAATGACACCAATCCCGAAAGTAACAAAGAAATCCCCAGTTTCACCGGAAAAATATTACACGAACATACACGCACAAACACATGGCGCTGCCGTCGAAACTATCAAACAGTTGAAAAGCAGGTGGAAATGCCTTCAAGCTAATTGCAACAAACAGTTCGACCCTCCAACGGTAGCCATGATGATCGTAGCTTGCTGCGTCTTACATAACATCTGCAACAGACGCGGGTTACCAGTACCTCCTATGACCCAAACGGAGGAGCGTTTAGAGGCTATGAAACAGAAGGTAGCTAATGGCCCTATACCTAGAAAGCAAGTTGAAGTTGTAAATGGTATTGAGGCAAGAGCTAGACTAGTAGAACGACTTTGGAACGAGCGTCGCGTTGTGCCTGAGTGTGGGGCTCCTAAGAAGCGGATGTCGAAGAAAGACAGGATACTGGAGAATCACGACACTCACGTTCAGCCGCTACCGCCGCAGCAAACGCACCATCACCCGCAGCAGATACATCATCAAACTCATCATGAGGACATGAGCAAGAGGCCCCGCATCATATCTATGACTACTCCAACTTATAGTATAGGAGTTCCTCCCGGGTGGGGACACTATCCGCAACACTGAGGGTGACATTCTCGAAGATATTGGCTGCGGAAGATACGTCTTAGAATAAAAAACCACTGGTGATACGCAAAGCGTGATCAATACATAAAATATTCAATTTGGATGGCCTAATGAAGCGTACTTTCAGTGCCAAGGGTGTTTGGTTCCCGCATCGGGACTGACCTACGAATATTGGGATATTTGATACACCAAGAACTTTATGAAAACCAGATACTAATATTAGGATTCCCCTATCTTGTGGAACAGTAAGGAATTCGTAGTTGGTGAGACTACAGATTCTTTTTATATTACTCGCAAAAAAAAAAAAAAAACTCGGGATGTGAAACATAGTGTAGTCGCGTTTTCCGCAGTGAATGCTTTATAATAAGAAATTTAACTGAGATTATGATGTTGCTAATTTTTTAATATTTTTATAACGGTCACATTAGCAGGGATAAAATGAGAATTGTGCACATGGCGGCAAAAACTACAAACGAATCGTTAAGAGAGAGAATGCACTTCTGAAAGATGGCAATGTCGCAAAAGGAAACTAAAACTATTAAAAAACAAAAATCGCATCATTGTCGACTGGTAAAGTACCCAAGAGACTGGCGCAACATATTACTTTATGGACTGGCGGCATTTCCACGTAGTATGGCAATGCTCAGCTTCTGGCTAAGGTAAGCCAAGTGGCCAAATGTCAACCAGCCGTTTACGAGCACTCAGAACCTACGGCTGAATAATATTAAAAATTAATATCGTAAACACTGAATATTTTGTTTTAAGTGTAAATAAAATAATAGATCCAGTAAATAAAATAATAGATCCAAATGCTTTTTTTTACACTTAAAACTCATAGCTGTTGCTGCTGTTGTTTATAATGAGTATAAGTGAGCATAACTCACATATACTCATTATAAACACCAAATTCATGACAAATTAATCAAAACAGCGAAAAATTTGATAGCTATTTTCGTTGCCAACTGTCACAGTTTCTGGGCCTCAAGTCTGCTATTACAATAGTGTCAGAATGGTCTCTTGATTGTGAGTTTTTGACAGATTTGCCATACAAACACTGTCAAATACTCACAATGGCGAGACCATTCTGACACTATTGTAATAGCAGACTTGAGGCCCTGGACTCATGTCGTCTTGCGCATGTCAACCGTTGGTCTTATTTTTGTCAAAATTTGTAAAAAAAAATATAGTTTCTCGTTTATAGTAATAAGTTATGTATTGTGTAACTAGCATTTTGATCATTTGACAATATTTGTTTCCCTATCCTTGTATTTTCTCATTATGATGCTAAGTTATGATAATACTTATCCTTTCTGATTATTTCTTTGAACAGTATAAAGGACATTTTACATCACACAATGAATTGGATAAAAGAAGTGTAATTTAGTGGTTGAATGGAAATATTTGAAAGATAACTGGCGAAATGTAGTTACTGCTACTCCTTCGGTGAGTACAGGATGTTATGATGTTGGAAAGAATCTCAAAGGACATGTATGTATATCGTTAGTTTTAAAAGAAAAATACACACTGTGTACATAATAATCATTGTTTAATTTCTTATAATTCCTGCTGGATATAAATTCTCTGTGTCCAATATCTATGTAAATATTCACAAGTTTTTTATACTTTGTATTTATTATTTAATACACTCTTGACGACAAAAATATTCAAATAGTGAAGAAACTCTTATATTCAAGATAATAAATCTTTGTCCAACTTTTACGTACTTTCGTGCCTCGGAAAGCACGTTAAGGCGTTGGTCCCGGCTATCATTTGTAGATCTTCAACAGTTGCTACGGGTTGTCAGAAGCCACAAAGTCTGACAAACGGTCAAGGTGTATCATGTTACCCAGTAACTGGGTTGTGGAGGTCAGATAGACAGTCGCTCCATGTAAAATACTGGTGGTTAGACTGGAAGCTGACCCCCAACATAGTTAGGAAAAGGCTAGACAGATTATGATGAAACAAGACTTATAAGTAACATTTGGAAAGTTCTAAGTTTTTATGTGCATGATAAGCACTTAGCTATTTCTAATTGGTTCTGGTGATTTTCTGTTCTGTGGAGTGCTAAGTCTTACAAAACTTTGACATATTACTTTAATAGCAAATGAATTATAACTACGATGGCGATTTAGTCTGCGCCTGCATCTGTCAAGGGGGTGATTCTACTTGTCATACTGAACTACTTTCACTATTAAACTCATATCTGATTAGTAACTGTAACTGTTAGCCTGTATCATCCCACTGCTGAGCAAAGGCCTCTCCCATGACTTCCGGCTCTTTCCAATCCAGGGCTAATGTGGACCACTGGTCGTTTGTTTTCTCCAGCTCGTCCCGCAATTTTCTACGGGTTCAGTCGCGACGCCTTCTGGCGGTGTCAGGGTTCCACACAGTGGTAATTTTGGCCCACATCTCATTGGTCATACGACAGACGTGGCCAGCCCAGTCCTACTTCAGCTTAGCGGATTTTTGAGCAACGTCAGTAATCTGTGTTTTGGAATGCTGTGTGGTGTTGCGAATATGGTCTGTCAATTTGACTCTTTATCTAGATTCAGGTGTAAATCTATACCGTGCATGGAATTCTTGAATGGAGTATTTTGTAAAGGGATCAGAATAATCTCGTAAATACCGCCTCGGTCCTACTTCTCTATATCTTCTGGCATAGTCCACAAACTCAATAAAGTCTGCCAAATCAGACATTATTGCTTTTTAATAACCGTTTAATGCGAAAGCGAATTCACTTTAAATAATATAACCCCAAACATAAATGTCAAAATCAATCGTTAAAAAGTTAAGTAAAGGTTTTGCTGTACTTTAACTCTCATTAAGGGACGTTAATGACCCGTTATCTGACTCTGAGGGTGAACTTTTTTAAATTTTTACTGAGGAGCCCTTTAGGTAAGTAACCATTAGACGTCTCTGAGTGTGGCTGTTAGAATACTGCGCTCTATCGCACGACGTCGCACATCTCATTCGATTAGTAAACAAAAAAAAAAAAAATATTCATAGATGCATCGAAATAGTTGTGTCTACTGTTTGTATAGGAATTTATTCTTATTTGCCCCGAATCGGATGAGTATCATGGCGAAAGTTGTTTAGTATGATGGGTAGAATCACCCCCATGACGGATGCAGGTGACTAAATCACTACCATGTTTATGAATAATATAAATTATACTTCAGTCTTAAGTAAAAAGATACATTTTATTCGACTGGATATTATTAATACATATTTAAAGTTAATAGACAAGAAGGCTATAATTGTATCTGTATCTTATATTATTAGAATAGACCTTTTATCACATTCAGTGCCGGGAGCACTCCTGGAGGGCTCAGTCTAGTCGCATATGGGATGCCGCGAGTCCACTGAGATGCAAGCGATGCAATCGCGGAAGGTCCACTTGCATTATGTATGAATGAGCTCCATGAAAAGTGGATGGAGTCGAAAAAGTTAAGTGCAGAATAACTCTAATATCATCTACAGGTTCGTGATTGGCCACTATCTCACAATTTTCGTAATAGATTCAATCTTTGTAATTATATTTTCATTAATTATTTTTGTATTGATAGGTACAAATCAAGTACGTGGCAGTTCTAATTGACTAGAGAAGAGGAAAACTTATTTATTTTGGAATGAGATTTATAGATACTTAATAATACGACATAATTGTTATTCTTCTTGCTTCAAACAATTCATATACTCTAATAGAAATAAAAAAATATTATATTCTATGGAAAAATTATAGTTTGTTCCAAAAGTATCAGATGAAAATGTAAATAAATAGATCAGAAAACATACCTGTGGATGCTAATTTGTAGTGCCATTTACAAATTGAGAGCTTTGATTTCTATTTGTATACTTTAAACCAGAAATTATAATTTTAAATCACTTGAAAGATGTTTTTCGTTTGGACAATTTGAGGATAATTTTATAATCTCAAATTTCGTCGATCATCTTCAATACATTTGACAATAATATAAATTATGCATGTTTTATTTTTTATTTTCTTAATCAATAAAGCACAGTAATATAAACCCAAGAAAAATATTAAGTCATATTAACTGCTCAAAAATTTTTACTACATTTCAGACGTCCGTTATTTTCGCAGCCTTGACGTCATTAACCACGATACTGCTTTGCTTACATCTCTTTTTTAACCGCAAAACATTTTTTTTTGTGCTTTACTCAAGCAGAAATCGCACTTACTAACTTACCTCAGATATAATTCAAACAGTTAGCTTAAAAAATATATTTATTCACGTTCCCTATTTGCGTTCCGTTTCAACAACAAAAACGTAACATAAAATAAGTTATGCGTTAAAATTATTTAAAAAAAAAGCAACTTGTTTCTTGATTCCTAAACAATGTATATTTAAATA
Source organism: Dryobota labecula (assembly GCA_947523025.1). Classification (NCBI taxonomy): domain Eukaryota; kingdom Metazoa; phylum Arthropoda; class Insecta; order Lepidoptera; family Noctuidae; genus Dryobota; species Dryobota labecula. Next base: position 23,886,781 of record OX383295.1, on the reverse strand, counting down.
ATTAAAGAGTTTTGAATTACATGCATATTACCTATTGTTGGGAAAAGTGGTGAGATATAAAGTTGAAACCTTAATTAACGATATACAGATTAATATGTTACTAATTCTCTGTAAGTACCTGAACAGGGTTTGTTTACAGTTTCATCACATACTTTTGGAACAGACCATACATATCGTATCGATGAGCAGTCAGCAGAGCATAGTAAGTCGTGTAGTGTCCTAAGTCCTGGCGAGTGCCTGCGCTACTTCGTTGGCAAGGAGAGAGGCTATCGCCATGTTGGGACAGTTGGCGGTGACGCGGGAACTGTCCTCGTCAGTGCGGACGGATATAAGGACTAGGTCCTGTGATGACATCATGCGGCCGGCGAATCTGTTGAGGAAGTTGTTAGGTTTAAATATTTTAATTTATTTATTTATAGTTAATTAAAACGGTACAACACCAATTACATTAAACATAGAAACATAAAAAATATTAATATTGTAATTTTTTGTAAATAATTTAATTAAAACCAAGTGGTGAAGGGCGCGCGTGCCGGGGGACTGTCTTATGTAATTTTGACGTAAGAAAAGCTGATTCTCAGCCTAATTTGTATAAATGGGTTTTGATTTTGAATCGTGGTCTTAAGCGGGATGCCAATGATTTCACGACTTCTTTCATCTTAAAATTGTTGGTGTAGTGACAAAAAATTAAAAGAGAACCTATGATGGTTTGGTCATGTTGAGAGGATGAATGAAAAGGCGACTAACAAAATGTATTTACAAGGCAGATGTGAGTGGAAACGACCCTCCTGACGCCATAGGACTTATAGTAACTTTCCTTGACAAATTCTTTACTGTCCAGGCCGCTAGTTTGTGGAATGCATTGCCAGATCAAATAACACGCGCGCAATCGTTGCCTGTGTTAACCTTTTGACCGCCACGTCAAAAACGCAAAAACGTGCCCTCGGCGCCAAGATACGAATTCATCCTTTCGAGTTTTTGTCATCTTATGCTAATATAGATGAAATATAAATTAGGATGAGTCAAGGAATATAATAAACAAAAGAAAAAAAAAAAAAAACAATGTTTTATGAGCTATATTTACAGATTTACGTAAAAGTAAAAGTCTGTCACGTATTCGTGACCGTGGCGTGCTGGGCATATTTTGGTTTGTCATTTATACATGACTGGCGGTCAAAAGGTTAAAAGACTCGTGAAGGAACATTACATGTCGTTGTGATTTTGTTCTCGTTGTTAGCTGTATTAATTTATTGTATTAATTTATTTTCTTTGCTAGTTATTTGCACCAATGACAACCCTATTTTATGTCCAGAAATTCACTGTCCATGTCAAGTTTGCCTGGAAGAGATTGCAGGATGCGATTAAGCCGCCCATTGTATATTTTGAAGTATACAAGTTTTTTTTTGTAATGTGTAATCTGGTGTACAATAAAGTAGGTACCTATAAATAAATAAATAAATAAATATAGTGACCTAATTGGTGATGTTCTTTAGAAAGGTCAGGTGCGTAGCACTCGCAACAGGTGTGCATGTATGACCAGATGTATGAATGTAAACGAAGCAAAATGAGTAAGGAGCGTAGAAGGTGGCGTTCTATAGTTTCTACCTACCCCATGGGAAGTAGGGCGTGAGGTCATGTAAAGTTGTTTATATTCATGTTTTAAAGTGTCTGTATAGTGTAAAGGAAGCGGTACGAATAGGGGATTACCATAATGGTGCCGATTCCCTTGATCACAAACTAAACTAAATATAAGTTCAGTGCATCTTTTTCTTTCTATATCATTAAGAAAAGGACAGAAGATAAATTTTAGTTTAGTCCTGTCAAATTAATCAGCGTTTGACGTAAATGACGTAATTTTAGTAGGTAAGTTTTTAATCACGTCTAAACTTGTATGGAGAAGTGACAGGCGCTGATTAATTTGACAAGACTAAACTAATCTTCTGTCCTTTTCTTAATGAAATAGAAAAAAAAAGATGCACTGAACTTAAATTTAGTTTAGTTTGTGAACAAGGGAATCGGCACCAACATTCAACAAATAATAGGCATTAAAACTAAAGCTCGGCTTCTCAATTTGCTGTAAGTACTTAGAAAAATTTAACTTTCAAAATTTACCTGAGAAAGTCTCCAGTAGACGTTATAGCTGAAACGTTAGCTGTCTCGAACACACGCTTACATATAGTTTGTTCGTCTTCTACTTTTACAGCTTTCTTGTCGCACTGAAATAAATTCATTCCATTGTAAAAGTATCCTTTGGTTCCCAGCAAAGACAAAACCGTCCGTATCGACTGATATGCAAAGGGTTATTGTTCCATATACTGTATCTGTGTAGATCTACAAGGATCTTACGGCGCTCGAATGACGTTGACAGGGGGCGCTGTTGGTAAACATTTGTGCAATTGTTTTGTGATATGTCATTTGAAATGTATTCAAATAAAAACCAGCCAAGTGCGAGTCGGACTCGCGCGCGAAAGGTTTCGTACCATTATCTTTAAAAACAGCAAAAAAAAAAACATGTTTGTTGTATGGAAGCCCCCTTAAATATTTGTTTTATTTTAATTAATTTATTTATTTTTAAAGTGAATATATAACTAAATATTCTGTGAATATTTCAAACGTCTACCTGTTGCCGTGATTATAGAGCAAAACAATCACGTTAGTTGTATGGGAGCCCCCTTAAATATTTATTTTATTGTTTTATAGTATTATTGTTGTTATAGCGGCCACAGAAATACATCATCTGTTAAAATTTCAACTGTCTAACTATCACGGTTCATGAGATACAGCACAGCCTGGTGACAGATGGACATACAGACAGATAGATGGACAGTGGAGTCTTAGTAATAGGGTCCCGTTTTACCCTTTGGGTACGGAATCCTAAAAACAAGTTGGCGTTAATTCCGAATTTGGCTACGCGCCAATAAACCCTTGTAGCGCTATAGTGTATTCTTAATCGAAGACCATAAGTGAAGAAGTTACCTCAGTCATCCCTCTCAGCTTCTTGTGTTCGGAGTCCCAGCGCGTCTGTGACATGGTGACTGATCGCATTAGTTCACCCACCGGCGGCGTTATAGATACTGGCACTTCACCTAAAACAAAAGGAAATCAAATTTTGGTTGTTATAGAATTTGACATGTATAACATAGTTCTATACACAAATCTTATTGAATAAATTATCTAAATTAAGGTGAAAACCGCATCAAAATCTATCGTGTAGTTTAGAAGAATTAAGCGGTTACACAGACTGACACAGAAAGCGACTTTGTTTTATATTATCTTTAGATGGTCACCCAAAAATCAACTTAGCGTGGGCTCTAAACGATTAATTATATTGCACAATATCACGAATTGCGCAATGTTTTTGACCGTTTAGGGTTAATATGGAAGATTCCGTAATGATTAAGTTTGAGCGAGTTTAATTTTTATTGCACCATGTAGGACAAGTATTGCGCAGGTCTTGGTCACGCAAAAACATTGAAGCTTATGGGCCGTAAATGTTATTGCGTAAAAATAATAGATCGTTTGAGTGCAAGGGTTGATTCAATCATATTGCGCAAACTTATTGTAGATGGTAGGAGCCGCCTTAGATCACGTAAGGCTCCATTTTCAAGGTGCAAGTTTATTGCCTGCGGCATACTATCAAATTGAAGCAACAATTGACTGGCACCGTCTACAACTGTTGCACGATACGAGCAATTTAGTTGGCGTTCAAAACTGATACAGATGTAAACAGCACGTACAGACGCCAGCAGGACAAGCTACCCGAAACTGTCAAATTTTCGCAATCAACCTTGAACCTTATACCTGTAGTGATAAAGTTGAAAATCTATTAAAGAAATTTGACAGATTGTAGTAGCTTGATGTGCTGGCGTCTGTACATCGCATTCAATTCTGGCATGAAAATTTTCTATCTTCAAACATAGGGGAACAAAAAAGGAAAAAACATGAAGACGTTCAATAAAATTGAATTAAATATTTGGCAGCGCAAATACGGGCAATAATTGAATCAATTGTTCAAGGACGTACAAGTCTGTGTTTTGGCGAGGCAAAACTTGCATGTAATAACTGCCTTGGTGTAAAAAGAAGTCGCATGTAATTGAATGGCAAAACTTGCATTCAAATATTATATATGCTATTTTATGGAAATCTAACGCGTGCAATTTTGGAATGGCAATAATTGAACGTGCTTTATGGCATGCGATTATTGTTCTTGAACGTTCTAGAAACATGGACCGTGTAAATGGGGCTTTAAGCTAAAGCCAAATCAAAATATTTTATTTCACATAAACCTACATGGGCACTTATGAAACGTCAGAAGCTAGGTGCACGGTTCCAATTGGTCGTTTCCTATGGAGAAGAGCCGGCAAGAAAATCCGCGGTAACTCTTAAAAATAATTGGCTTTTACAATATTTTTAAATAACAGTGTTAATAGGTATGGGAGGACAGTGTAGGCCTTTCAACAAGTACTAGGTACTTAATAAATAATAAAAAATTGAAAATTAATAATAGAAAATTGTCAACAAATCTACAGTCTACTAGGCCTACAACGTTCTCACATACAGTTCTCAGAAAGTAACCCGTAATTTTTTTAATATATAGAAATTAAAACCTGTTTTAACCAAATGACATGATTGCCATTACAACTACATTAACAAGGCTCATAGTTGAGTAAGTGGCAATTTATTAATGTAAACTATCTGAGGTTCTAAATTAAAGTGTTAATATGGTCACAAGAGCGACTAATGTCTGTTTTAAAAGTATCTGATGAAAGTGTAAACAAACCCTGTACCGTTTAAATTATTACGCAATCACTCACTAAAAAGAGTAGTAACACAAATGTGTATTTAGAAAGTTTGAACATTATATCTCACCACTTTTTCAACAATTATTGTTTGAGTAACATTATAAATTGTAATTGAAGTATCATCGACGAAAATTGAGGTTATCTTATTAACCTCAATTATCAAATAAAAAACATCTTAAGGTAGCAAAATTTGAATTTCGGGTTTAAGCATATTGTGTAGCACATGTGCAGAACGTTAAATAAAATTACCGTAATCGTCTAAATATGCAGCAACAATGCCTTCTTGTGTTTTTAAAATGTGTATAAATAATTCACAAACCAAAAAGAAGTTTCACGGGATTACTTTCTACTCGTAAGTACATCAAACCTGATTTTCTTTAAAATTCTCCTGAATAATATTTGTTTCTGTTTGTTTATGGGTTCGTAACATTGACTATTATTGTATTTAAATGTATTTAAATATACAAAAAATAAAAAATAAAGATGTACTCAATATGTAAGTGTGACTACAAATTAGTATCCACAGCATTTGTTTACATTTTCATCAGTTCGTTTTGGAACAGACCATGCTCAGACAGGTCGGGCAAGATAGATAAAACGTGGTAATAGCTATAGAACATACCTATAGACCCGCTGATGGTAAATTCTATGGGTTGTATGGTGTCTGCGAAGTCCACGCCCAGTGTGACCGTGGCCGACGCAGAAGGGGCTAGGAGCGGTACCGGGGCGAAGTCGTGGATGTTGCGGGAGCCGGTTAGTGTCTGCAAATTGAAATTGATTAGAAAATAATAACGGTACGCACGCGAATAAAGGGCTAGTAATAGAAAACTGGCTAAGTGCGTGTCGGACCGACAACGCACAATGTAGAGTTCCGAAGTTGGGGTGAATTTATCCCAAGAACAAACTTAACATTGTTGTTGAAAAACATGTTCCCCCATACATTTCAACTGCAAATGTAAGTTTGTATGCACAATATTGAGTGATTTACCATGTTTTTTTAAGACCATGGACTTCTGACAAGAAAACCTATAAGAAGTCTATGAACTATTCTCTGTATTTTTTTTCATCATTTTAGGCTCAGCAGTGTCGGAGATAAGTGGGGGGAAATGGTTAATTTTCATCTATTTTCTTTAATAACTTTAAAAATAATTATTTTAAAATTATAAAAAATATTGAATTTGATGTCACACAGTACAGTTTGCATAACTTTTTTTTATATTTTCAAAATTTTCCGCTTATAGTGGACCCCATAGTCAAAATTCATTTATTTAGGTTATACGTTCGTGTTTGGGTCACAGAAATACATGTGTACCAAATTTCAACTTAATCAGTTCAGTAGATTCGGAGCAGATAGACTGTGACAGACGGACAGACACAGGAGTGATCCTATAAAGGTTCCGTTTTTCTTTTGGGGTACGGAACCCTTTTTAACTACCACGACGCAATTTGTGCTTTGTAAGTATGCGATTTGTTGTAGTTTACAAAGGGTGCCAATATTTAGCTTTAAATTTTAGTTTTAAATTCCCCTGATAGTAATAATTATCCAGTCTGTCCCATCTTGCTGTCCTACCCCAGCGACGCCCTAAGCCGAGGTTCTTATAGCACAGGGGGGCCTTTAGCGAGCAGTAATAAAGTAATTCGCCCCTGGCTGAAGGGTTTGAGTACGCTTAAGGCAGCCACAGGAAAGTCCGGATAAGTAGTCATGGCCTCTCAAGGTAAACTACGAGATGAAAAAAAAAAAAATTACACTAACTCACCTTCTTATGTATCCTAATATTAGTGACGTCATTAGCGCTGTGGTTGGTGAACAGTAGATCGATGGCGCACATGTTCTGCGAGTACAGATGAGGGGCCCTCGACCAGCGCACCGCGCAGGACACGCCGTGCCACAGCACGCGCGACAGCAGCTCGCTGCTGCCGGCCGAGCTGTGCGACGGGCCCACTGGGCTTATGCTGTCCGCTGGGAGATAGAAAGACAACTCAAGACATATTCGACAAGGGGCTTGTGGCTAAGTCATAACAGCCGTCCATCGATCAGGTTAGGCTACGCTTGATGCGGTTGTTTCGTGGATGGGTGACCATCTTTTCATACCTAGACCGAGGGGTCTTACACTTGATGATAAAAATGTGCAAATAGTTAAGATTCTCTTCATCATCATCATTGCACTCGAAACTGCTGGACATTGGCCTGCCCCAATTGAGGGGGAGAGGAGGGGGGGTTGCCACGCTTGGCAGGCGGGTTGGCGATCGCAGTATGGTGTAAAAAATAAATAGAGAACGCTGCTGCCCATTCTCTACTAAGTCCCTTAGTCGCCTTTTACGAAGATTCTCTTATATTCAAGACATTATCTTTGTCCAACTATTACGTAGTTCCGTGCCTCGGAAAGCACGTTAAAAGCCGTTGGTCCCGGCTGTCATTTGTAGATCTTTGAAGACTGTCAAAGATCTACGTAAAGTACTGTCTAAGTAATAATAGTTGTGCGGGTCGATCGATCAGGTTAAGCTACGCTAACCGCGGTTGGTCCGTGGGTGGGTGACCATCTTTACATACCAAGACCCCTCCGTGCCTCGGAATGCACGCTAAGCCGTTGGCCCCGGCTGTCATTTGTGGATCTTTGACAGTCGTTACGGGTCGTCAGAAGTCCAAAAGTCTGACAACCAGTCTTACCAAGGGGTATCGTATTACCCAATAACTGAATTGTGGAGGTCAGATAGGCAGTCTTCGCAAATTAATTACCACCAACTAAAAAAATTCATTGTTACTTACCATCTCCAATCCCATGTGTTGGCATACTAGGCGGCGATAAGAATCCTCCACAAGTAGGTGTCATAGTAGGCAAGGAGCTCGCTACCTCATCTAGTTCTAGCAGTAACTCCAAGTTCGACTTCTCATTCCTCTTTTGTTCTTCTTTTGTAGGCTTCTCTTGTTGTTGGGCGTTTTGCTAAAATGGAAGAATTTTGTTGGTTAAATGGTAAAGATGTGCGTTTGTTGCATACTTTGAGACTTTGCAGAGGTGCGAGTAGTGAAAAGAACGGAATAAGAATGATTCCCATATTCTTCACCATCACAATTTTCTGTTTTGTTTTTTGTGTCGGTACCCTGGTGTCCTGGACCTTTGGAAGGCGTACGAGGGGCCGAAGCCAACTCGCAGAGGCCCCTTTTAAACAGTTTTAAATGATGAGGAGGCACCAGTAATTTTTTGGTAATTATGAAATTTTTACCAAAAAAGTTGTTTAATAATATGATTGTGTTAAATAGCGCAGTATGTTTAACATAGTAATTATTATTATTCCTATTTCCTGTAGTTTTCCAAAACAAAATCCGAGTTTTCAAGTTCCTATAACCATTCATTAGTTGAACGTGAATTAGCGAAGTGCAAGTGGAGAACGACAGTGAAATAAACGAGCTTGCTCTTATGGCTCATTTTCAATAGTCGATTGGCCCCACATGTGGAGTGCTGGAGATTTCTGTAATGCATGCCATAGGGCCCGTATTCGGGGAACCCTTTTCATTAGTCGATAGGCAAAGACTGCGGTATACGGAGAGCCTGCACCGCAAGTTTGGCAGCTGCTTTGAAGGCTCATTTTCATTGGGTGTGAATCTACGCACACTTTTTACCCACAGATGACTTTCAGTAGTCATTACTCCGCCTGCGGGCAGTCCCCGCATGCTATATATAGACCGAGTTATCGACTACTGAAAATGAACCACTGTGTTTTAAATTGATGAAAAACAAAAAATGGAAAATAGGAGGACAGTATACCCATCATGCTAAAGAAATTAAATAAAAAGCTAAAAAAATGTGCTCACATATTTATTGAACCAATTAATAAATATAATAACATAAATAAACATACATATACAAAACATAAATAATATAACTACATTACAAACTAAACCATAACCAAATACTCTACTAATCAATAGTTATACCATATTCTTCTATAATAATAAGTCTTCTGTACATACCTTCTTGTCGCGACTAACATCAATCTTCTTACTAGTTTCGTCTTCACTACTGTCGGCCGACTCGTCCGATTCACTGTCGGATCCGCTGCCCGATTCACTGTCCGACTCACTGTCCGATGTACCGGAGTTCGATGACCTACTAAAGACACAAGAGATTGTGTATTTATATTTCACGAAGCGACGCGCGCTTTACGCTAAAGTGTGTGTAAGCGCAGGAGCTCTCGGTACCGTCCGAGATATCGGCGAAGTTGGAAGTGTATGTGTGTGTTTGTGTGCGTGTGTGTATTATGTGCTGATGCTACTCGTTTTCACGCACACATTCACAACGTGTACACTTTGTTACCACTAGCGCGCGTCGCTTCGAGAGATAAAATACTGTATTTTAATTCGAATAGAAAAATGGTTGTTTCATTTAGGGCGGATATTTCCATTGTCAAATAAAATTGAAAAACAGTTTTGTTTAGTACGAAAAACATTAAAAAAAGTCAAGATGATTGAAAAATAAACCTTAGTAGCATAATATTAGAGCTGCTTTGCAAATTAAAAAAAATATATATATATAAAAAACTGAAAATCGAACAAATAAAGTATTCTCACCGGTAGTTATTCGTTTCTTTCGCGGGTTTCTCTGGCTTCTTGTCTTCAGTTGTGCTCCCTTCCCTAATAAATAGAAGAAAATATTAAAGTCGGCGTAAGCACTCATAACCACGGCCGATTAATTAACGCGTCGATTTTTTATCGCGCTCTGGAATTTCAACGCAATGGGTAGCGCCGAGAGTTGAACATCTATCAGAGTACTTTTTAAACGCGCAATTTTTTTTTTGGATTTACTTTTACTCAAAGTATTTATTAGAAGTAAACCTATTACAGGCACTTTTGATTCAATGAAAGACGTATCCATTAAATGGTGGCTTTATATTAAGTTCATAGTACTCACACATTTGGTATGAAATTATACAATACTAGAGATTGAATTTATACAATGCAAAGTAATTTTTTTGACATCTTCAGCAGCTACAGTATTTTCAAATGCTAATCAATTGTTTTCGCCCTTGTGGAGCAGGAACAGCATTGACACTCTGTTGGATTCTCAATGCTGGGCTCAACATCGAGAGATAAAAATCGTCGCGTTAAAATCGCCCGTGCGAATCTAACCTAAGTGCTTCCTTCATAGCGTCGTTCAGCGTTCAATACCGCAACATATAATTTTACAGGAGACAAATTGTATTATAAGTTGTTCGTGCGGTAGATATGGCGGAACTGATGAACTGACGCATATTTGCGAGGAAAATAATATAAAATTATACGTATGATTGCGTATTTGAACGTTTAGAATAAAATAAAAGTACTTGAACGTGCAGAATAAAAATAAAAAAAACTGGTTTTCGTAAAAAAATTGATTCGTGGTTTTGGATGCCGAACGACGATATTACAACTCTAATACTTACCTACATCTGTTTTTTAAATCTTAATATGTTTATTATATGATTTTATTTCTGTAAGTAGGTTTGTAAAAACACTTTTACGTCACACCTGGCCATAATGCGAGTTTTACCGCACGCTACGCGTACAGTAAAACTCACATTGTGGCCAGGTGAAGACGTAAAATTGTATACTCACCACGGGCAATTATAAAAAATTGTATACTTACAACCCTCGCCTGCGGCTCGGGTCACAAATACTTGCGATTTCGGGCTTTCTTTCTTTTACAGCCCTCGGTAAGTAATGTACTATTACACGCCAATCATATTTTAAAAACTAGATGAGGTCGACCTATTCTATCTTACTTCTACTCTGAGAAGAAAGACCGAAACAAACTCAGAGGTCACAGTCTCTTTTGAAGTTCAGACATAATCTTGGTCAGATCATGTGAAGACCATGTAGATTGGTGTCTGAAATGGTCTTTTGAGGAAAGAACCACACAGATTGAGTGAACCTGTCCAGTCAGTGCACGCATTTGTCAGTAATCGTGCAGGTCAACTGAGAACTTAAGGAGCCTAACGACTCGTCGAACAATACCAGAGAAAGGACATTTGGGTAGGCCGCATAAATAACTGAAACTGCCAAACCATGATTAAAACTAATTGAGAAACAAAAAAAGTTTGTAAACTCACTCATCCGAAGATTCCTCTGAGCTGCTGGCTTCTGATGACGATGAAGCCGATCCGGAGCCGCTGCTCTCCGGCTCCGAGTAGAAACTTTTGTTTCTCTGTAAACAGTCCGTTTATATTATATCACGTTATAAAATTGCTGTCGGTCGAAACTCAAAAGCGGTGGAAATTACTTGTAATCCCACAAATTCGTATTTGTGGAACGTTGAAGTTTCACAAATACGAATTTGTGGGATTTAAATTAATTAAAATACAATAGCCAATTAGTCCATTGGAAATTACATAAGACATTTAAAAAAAAAAAACCTTTTTTACAGTCCGTTCAAACCTTGACAATTTTTTGTAAAATTTTGACTTCTATTCCGTAGGATGGCATTAAAAGCAAAAAGTGGTTACAATACCAACTGTTTACTACATGTGCCATTTGTCATGCCACCAAACAAAATAGGTTGAACGGGGAGGGGTTGAAGGGTGTCAAATGAAAGGGTTAGCTGAGAAGAATACGAAAAATAAAATAACTTCACTCTAAATCCAATATAGCGGACCGCCCAAGTATAAGTTTTCGCACAAATCTACGGCACAAATTAGGGTGGAGGAAGTATCTGCCGCCACAGCCTTCAGAATGCTATTCGGCGGTCGATTGCCATTTTATGTGTTACGCGAATACGTCGGTGTAAAGTTGGTACCTTTGTGTCATCATGATTGTCAGCGGGCGCGTCGTGCTTCGCGGGCGCGATCTCTCGCAGGTGCGCGGCGAGAGTCGCGCGCGGGTTGCCGGGCAGCGCGCGGTACCCGCCCGCCGCGGTTCCGATGTACTGCGACAGCGAGCCCACCGTGAACGTACCGCGGTCTGGGCGGACGGGAACAATGAAAACTCATAGAACAACAAGGATCTTTTGGCGCTTGCCATAAATTGGAACTAATGCCACCATCTTGTTTTTCATTACAATTTCACACTTTAAGGGGATGCGCTTCAGCGCGATTGACAAGGGGTACCGCTGCCCCAGAACGTAAAGGGCCAAGGAAGGAACACGGGTGGATTTTAGTCAGTAAGAGTCCGACACTCCCATCCGCTCCACCCAGAGCGGGACGGGTTATTTGATAATTTCCCATCCTCAAAAAAAAAAAGGGAGATGCGCTAAGATAGCCCGCGAAATCCAAATTTTCTTACGTTTTTTGCAATTCGCGACCGTTAAAAAAATTAAATAATTAATTAATATTTTTAATTTACAATATATTATTAATAACTATTAAAAAAAAATATTCACCAATAAAATCAGCAATAAAAATTGAAAGCAGCAATTTAAATTGGCCTCAAATGTCATGATTTCATTTATTCATGAAATAGCCATTCAATTCTGTCAGAGAATTGAATGACTATTTCATGAATAAATGAAATCAGTCTTACCAAGGGGTATTGTGTTACCCAGTAACTGGATTATGGAGGTCAGATAGGCAGTAGTAGCTCCAGGAAAAACGCTGATATTTAACTGCATCCGGTTAGACTGGAAACCAACCCAAACACAGTTGGGGAAAGGCTAGGCAAGATTGTATTTTTTTTATCGCATAACAGCCTAAATTATAGAATTGCCATGAGAATTCACAAGCCGTGAGCCCGATTGTATTTCTTCAAAAAACTTTCCTACAAACTTTTATTCTACCATTTCTCGTACCTGCAGGTTTTTTTTTTTTTTTGATTTTCCTACCTGCAGAACTTTTTTTCCCCTTTGAAGGATGAATTTCCAAAAAAACCTTTCGTAGTGCTCACCACATTCGCTTATATGGAACTCTTGTGCATTATTTTAATGCTCTTACCGGCATAATCAGCCTATAATGTTCCTACTTGCTGTTCCAAAAGTAACAAACTACTTTGGTAAGCGCACTAGAAGGTACGTAGTACCAACATTATTGAATGAGCTACCCCCGAAACTGATATCGAATGTCAAGTCTAAGGATCAACTTAAAACAGTTCTACAAAAACATTATCTCTCATTGTGTCCGTAGCTATGTTTGCAACCAACCTCACGTCTGCGGAAATGTCTTCGACTGTAGGTATATTATTTTATAGTTTACTTAGCACATTAAGCATTAAGTTTTAGCACATTAATTTTCAAAATTTGTAATCCATTGCTAGACGAGAACAACTGCCGACAAACTGTTATGCAGTTTGGCAGACTTTGTTTGTTATTGTTAATACAGATTTTGAATAAATAAATTAAAAAAAAAAAAAAAAAAATACTACTGGGACACTGGCCTTCTCTCTTTGAGGGAGTGGGTTATTACGAGTATCTACCACATTTGCCCAGTCCGAGTTGGTAGATCACGTCTTCGAATTCTTGGTTCTACGACATGCCGGTTTCCTCACGATGTTTTCCTTCACCGTTTTGAGAGCAGTGGTAATTTACACAAAGTAAAGCGCCTGCCTGAGTTTGAACCACCTACAACTCGTAAGTTAGGGCTGTTACCACTGATCCCCCACTGCTCTTTCCCACCCAGCGGTTTAGGCAGCGCATCGTCTCTCAGTAAATATAAGATTTTTATTAAGTAGAAGCTCACTTTTATCATTAACCGTATTGTCGACTTTTAGAGGTGAATTAAGAATAATTATTACATATTATTATTATTAGTACTACTCCTCGAATTATTCGAGGAGTACAAAAATAAAAAAATGTTTAAACAAAACTTGTAGAGAATTTAATCCTCTACAATAATTATGACAAATACAAATAGCATAAAACCCATTGGAAACGAGAAATTAATATTCCTGGACTAATCCCATAACACATGCACATAAAATCATACAACACTGTGAACTAACCTTTAAAACTACTCTGTATATCAGGCTTCGGCTTTTCAGGCAAGAAAATATCCGCGACATAGTTATGTAGCACCTTCCCAGCTTGAGGTTCTATGAACCGACGCAGCATGCGCGCGCGGTCGCGGACGTCATAGCTGACGTCGTAGCGTGCGAGCGAGACAACATAACGACAGACAGGGATAGTGTCCGGTTGTGTGACGGACAGCTTCACTGCGAGGGAAAGTAGTTGGAGCTTTACTAGCTCGTCCTGTGGGAAAATAATCATATGTTTATCATTACAACGTATCAAAGGTGTTAACTGAAATTTGTTTACAAGGTGGAGACAATACGACAGTAAATTAAACTTCGTATATCTAAAGACGTTCCCAGTCTGCATTCAAAAATTCAACCAAATAAAGGGTGTAAAAATACCCATAACAGAGCTCGCAGTCACTTGTTCTTCTCGTTATTATGATCATTCTTTTGTATCGGACCATACCTGGGAACGATATGGTTACAGAGATATTGAAGGTCAAAGGTCACAGTTCCATATTTTATTTACGTTCTTTTACGAAAACAAGTTTTCAATTTTATAACATAACTTTAAATAATCCCGACAATCCTATCATTAAAAAAAAAAAAACAATAGAAAAACAAAAAATATGTCAAAAAATTAAATAATATGATGTCATATGTAAAATATGTCGTATCTCTATGTATTTAACTGTGTGTACATAAATAATAAAATAAATAAATAAAAATAAAACGGAAGTCGGTGTCTTTGGTTCTTTATTTTAATTTTTGCCACCGACTTCCGAAATTAAAGTTATAAGTCACTTTTTTGTGTTTTTCTTTGGAAGTCAGTCGTTTTTTTTTTTTTGATTTTCTCTTCGATCTAGCTGGGATTGATTTGTACGCCTCGCTGGGCATACAATGTTCGTCCTTAATGCTTCTTTAAAGATCCTGCATACTTAAATTGTATGTAAACGCATGTTATGAGAAATCAATTATTTTTATAGAGTGTAAAATGTTTTTTGAAGAATAAACTGACCTGATCAGCAAAGTTAGCAGCCATGTGCGCCAGTATAGCGGCGGCCCGCGGGTGGCGCGCGCCGTGCTCCGCCACCAGCCACACGGCCGCCGCGCGCGCGTTACCGGCCAGTCTGTGGCCACAACACGTCATGTTACTACCTGATACGACATCAGGTTCCGGGTGGGTTGCCAGTAAAACGCCAAAAATATACCAAAACACCCGCCACAAGTCACCAGTGCATGTCTAGTCACTTCTTCTACTTCTTCATATGCCAACGAGTAGGAGCAGTCTTCTACTCCTTGGCGAAGTAAAGAAGTGACTTTGGTCTTATTTAGCTTTAAAGGCTAGTAAAAATACACTAGAAAGTCTAGAAAGAGCTGTTGATACTTTTACATAGGAAACACAAGGCAGTATAACTGCCCAAAATCTAACTAAACACTGGACTAGAATGTGCACATGAATTAAGTTGGAGTAGAATTTAACTGCCGTGTAATAGTAGATTGTAAAGTCAAGTGCATAAAACGCACCATATAAAGTAGAGTGTAAAATGGGTTTTATGGACGAGTTGTACACTATACTTTTCACTTCGATTGCGAGGAAATGAAAAAGCAACATGTAAATATTGTAAATTTAATTAAAATTGAAAAATAATTATGGTTCCCGCTAATTAACTTTTTTTTTTTCAGTAGGAACGTGACATAACACCTGACTTAGGTCGTTACATACTGCTCAGTTATTAAAAACATTTTATTTTTATATCTATGATAACTTAGTTATAGTTTAAATATTGATTTACTAATATATAAAAAAATAAAAAAAACATGGAAGAAGTAAAAAATTAAGTTTATTTCATGAAGTTTTATTTTGTACTGTTTGGCTGTTGGTATCCTTGCCTTGTTCGTAGAATACTAACGAAACGAATTAAAATAAAAAGGTTATTCTATGAAGTTGAAGTTGTTCGTGTGGCTGTTGGACCGATTGCCTTGGTCTTCGACGAAGATTTTACTTTATGCTCTAGAGCATAAAAATCGACTTTATGTCGCATACGCACGACATAAAGACGAACTTTTAGAGCATGAGAAGTGAAAAAATACTTTAAATGCATGTAAGAATAACGAACCTAAATCAACATAATAATAAAACCAAAATAATTTATTTCACATAAACCTACATGGGCTCTTATGAAACGTCAGAAACTAGGTGCACGGTTCTTATTGGTCGTTTCCTATGGAGAAGAGCCAACAAGAAACTCCACGGTTACTCTTTTAAAAATAATTAGCTTTTACAATATTTTCAAATAACAGTGTTAATAGTTATGGGAGGACAGTGTAGGCCTTTCAACAAGTACCTTGAGTACTTTAACATTGAGTAGTGTATAATATCTTACCTGTCCGATCGCAGTAGCTTGGCAGCTCTAGACACTGCGGCCCTCGCAGATGTGGCACCACCACCCACCACTCGCTTCACTACTACTACGGCCTCGCATACCACCCACTCTGTGTACAAAAACATTTTAGTTAATTTAGCCAACCGAACATTCTGGCGGTGAATAATGTGTGACTGGCGGGTAATACAATACCCCTTAGTAAGACTGGTTGCCACACTTTCGGGCTTCTGACGACCTGTAACGACTGTCAAGGATCTACATATGACAGCTGGGACCAATGGCTTAACGTGCTTTCCGAGGCACGGAGGTGTTTTGGTATGTAAAGATGATCACCCATCCACGGATCAATCGCGGCAAACATAGCTTAACCTGATCGATCGAACTGTGCGGCTGTTATTACTTAGCCACAAGCCCTTATCGAACAATCTGGCGGTGAATTGTAAAAAAATAAATCGAAACGACACCATGTTACTTCAGCATAAAGGGTTGCTTGGTTTGTCCTTCTTTCACGCAGCAACGGAACAACGGATCGACGTGATTTTTTAGCATACATATAGTTTATGGCTCGGAGAGGGACGTACTTTTTATCCCGGAAACTCCCCAGGAGTTAAGCCGAGATAGTTTATGGGCCGGACAGTGACATGAGCTACCTTTAATCCTGAGAAAAAAGAGCACGAATCCTATGGGATGTCTATGCCATGGGATCCGAACATTTTTGATGTGTAATATCTTTCCTCTCGCTTTTCTGCAATCTGTGGAAGTGATTTCGTGAAAAGGGACGGAAGTGGGTAACAGGAAGTAATGAATGCTTCGGGGAAGCGCACGCTATTATTATAATTTTTTCCATATTTGTCCTTTTTTTATTTTGATGCACGTCAAACAAAAATTTGGTTTTACCACCTATAAATTAAAATCTAAGATGGCGGTTGCGAAAATGTTCAGATTCACCATCATGGTTTTCGAGAGTGCTAAAGCCGATAGTGAGGTCAAAATGAAAAACTAAGATGGCGACTGAGCAAACTGCAAAAATTTTGCGTCATGAGTGTCGTTTTCATGGTTTTCGAGGGTGCTAGAACCGATAGGTTGAAATGAAAATCCAAGCTGGCGGCTGCAAAAATATACAAATTTTCCATCACAAGTATCGTTTTTATGGTTTTCGAGGGTACTAGCTAGAGCCGATAGTGACGTCAAAATGAAAATCCAAGATGGCGACTGCGAAAATTAAAAATAAAACATCATGGGTGTTGTTTTCATGGTTTATCAGATCAACCGTTACGAAAAAACATTTTAAATAATACCTGTTTTTTTTTTTTATAATATGTTAATGTTGCTTATAACCAAGGTGATATTCTTTTTTAGTTGTTCACAGGAGCGAAGCTGCGGTAAGTAACTTACCATCTTTACTCGAAAGCAGGTGCAATAATCCATTCAAGCAAGTTTCAGTCTCTGAATGTATAGCCACGGCAAGCCTTCCTATTGCCTGTATCGTGGCCCCGGCGAAAGCCTTGTCACTGCACGTCACATAGGTCTGGAACTCCCTCAGTATGACCCCGGCAGAGGCTTCCGTGGCTAGGTTGGTAAGGATTTCTAGCTTGAGTAGTTTGATGTGAGTCGGGTCTGAGTTCCGTACGAAGAACGATTTGAGGAATGGTTCGAAGAGTGTCTGAGGATGAAAAAATGTTTAGATTATAATATTATAAATGCGTAAGTAACTCCGTCTGTCTATTTGTTAGCTTTTTAATCCCAGGTGCTCCAGTGGCTTCACTGAAGCACTAAAGATATGGATAAGTACAAAAGCTATTTTGATCCTGGATATTTTTTATAAAAAATTAAGAAATGCAAAATACCCGCAGACAAATTTACGGGTAACAGCTAGTCTTATAATATAAATCAGGCTTTTACAGATATTAAGACTTATTACTCAAAAAAATGATTGAAAAAATCTTTGGACCGTTTGTATTGTGTGTATAAGAGGAACAGTGACAAACCAATTACTAGCTGGTGTAACGAAAACATAGATCGATTCAGGATTCGCGACCGGTCGCACAATGGCATCTATCGATCTCCGTGATAACAGCGGGCCGGATTTGGTTTCTAAGTTAGTTAAGACGTTGTCCTATCCATCATACAAAAAAGAACGTTCAGTTTTTCCAGAATTTGAAGATTTTCCGGGAAACTTTTCCAATTTTACTTTCTGTGAGAACCTGATTTTGACAATTACGAACATTTTAAAACAAAAAATCGGTCCAGCCGTTCTCAAGAGATGCGCTTACCCACGAACAGATTTTTATTGCATCTGTGTATTTAATGATTTTTTTTTTTTTTGTAATGTGCGTTTTATTTGTGCATAATTTGTCTTTCTTAATTTCTTTCAGATTTTTATTATATAGAAGATAAAGATAATGTTTATAAAGTATGGATGTCAGATGTGTGTGTTTCATAGTAGTGGAGCTCTTAGTGCAGGAGCTCGTCCGGGGAAGTACAACTATTTCTGCATCCAAGAAACGTTGCGGTTATCCGATTAGTAAGGTATGAGTGCCTGGCGCACAGGTAGACCATGACCTGGGTTTGGACGTAAAATACTTTTTGTCCCGGTATCTCTAGTAACTTCCCGTGGGATAGTTTCCGGCTTAGACGTGGGCGAAGCCGCGAGAAAAACTAGTAAACAAATAAAATTACAAATAATATTCGCCGGAAATGCTCAAATTGAGCGTTTTAACAGCATATAAACGTTAATTTACTCTTGATTTTTATTTACCTGACCCTACGACTACTTCGGACCGAAACGCAAACAACATTTAGCTGATTATCCGTGAAAAAATCGAAAACAGAACTAGTGTGTTTACATTATAATATTGTTACTGTTAGCTTGCATCCTGTATCCCACTGTTGGGCAAAGGCCTCTCACCATGACTTCCATTGCTTGCGATCCCGTGCTAATGTGGACCACTAATTCAGACCCCGTAGAAGATGGCGGGACAAGCATGACATAACAAACATTATAATATTACGCGAGAGTAATTGAGCATGGGATTTATAATGTAATTATATAACTTACCCTTCTGGTGACTGTGAGTGAGGCAATCGAGTTGAGTACAACGCTTTGCACTTCAAGCGGAGCGCGCAGTAGACGAACCATAGCCTTCGCGACCGGAGGCAGTTCTTGAGCTAAAATAATAAAGAACCCCGCACAAAATGTTAGAAAAAAGCCGTTCGGCCAAAATTAAATAATGACCAATAAATTAATTTCAAAGTCAAAGCATTTATTTCAAATATGCACATAAATGGCACTTTTGAACGTCAAAATGTACACGGAAATAAAATTAATTCTAGTTGCCCCCTTCCAAAAGGTAGTTTCGCATGGAGAAGAATGGGCAAGAAACTCCACCGTTACTCAAACTGTTTTACAATAGTTTGTATACATCTAGTATATCATTATATGTAAAGACGATGTACCTAGAATAAAATTACTATACCACAACAGGTAATAACAATAAAAAAATAAGCATTGACGAATAAATTAACCATGTGTTAGATACAAGATGCTCACATATTTACAAATATTGTATTATTTTGTACAAATAAAAAGTCAGTGTGCGAGTTAAACTGATCATAAAAATAATGTCTTAAAAATAATACATTATACATAAATTAGCAACCTGTTAGATTTTGTCTAGACTCTACATTGTCCTATGGAGCAAGACCAGCGTGTTTCCAAGCATTCTTGTCTTGGATATAATCCTGTAATTTGTAATAAGCTTGTTTACAAAGTGTAGTTTTAATATGTGTTTTAAACTTTCTTTCATTTAATTTCAATACATCACAAGGTATTTTGTTGTAGAATTTAACACAGTACCCCATAAAAGATGTAATTACTTTAGATAATCTGAAAAATGGTTGCTCTATTTTATCTTTATTTCTAGTATTAAAATTATGTCTATCACTTATTTTATAAAAGAGATGTTGATTTTTTCTTACATACATAATATTTTCATAAATGAATTGGCAAGGTACGGTCATAATATTAATCTTTTTAAATAGATCCCTAAGAGATTCGCGGCAACGTAGATTATAATTGGAAATTTGTAGAAGTAATTATACAATACCATTATTTAAACGGGATTTGATCACGTTATGCAATTGTTTGTATAAAATAAAGAATTCTATTTACACAGGTACAAAAGAAAAGCTGATTGTGTTCTCATAAATTTTATTTAGCTAATGAGTTCTTTGTGACCTTTTCTCTACCCCTAAAATTTTCAGATTTCATCCTAAAGGCTAATATAAAAAACACACACAGTTTACAAAAACAGGATCAAAGATCAAGTTACGGAATTTAAAAGAAATCTTATACAAGGTGGAGTGGTGGAAACTACGACAGTAAATTACACCTTAAGGTTGACTGGTAGAAAATGCCTCAGGCATTAATTAAGTCCGCCTTTGTACAGTATTTTTTTTACTTGTACATAAAGTTTTAATAAATGAATTAATTAAACTTCATATATCTAATGACGTTCCCAGTCTGCATTCAGAAATTCAACTATACAGCGTGTTACGGAAAGGGTATATCCATACAAACGGGGTGAATAGTGTATCTGGTTTAGAATCTCTGTACAAAATTTCAGCTCAAAAGCAATAACTTTGAAAATGCTTAATATTTTTTATTTCGGTAGTTTTTAAAATGTAAATAATAACAAACGTGTCACCGCACTACGAGGGTCATTATCCATTATCTGTGTCTGTGCGCCTAGTACACACACCTGCCACAGAAGTTCAAGTGTTTGATATTTTGTGGAATAAAACTAACATGCGGAACCCATTTCGCAAATAGTACCAGGAGAAACAAATCTTTTACGGAGTTGTTTCTTTGTGTGTAGTTTATTGACACCGATCAGCTGACTTGGTCTAGTGATGTGTAGAATTCAATTGGAAACATTTGATTTTTAGTTAAATGTTTCTTAACTTTTTATTTATATAGGTGTAGGTATTAAAAAAATATTGCCATGTAGTTTGTTATCACCAAAAGTATCCGTACCTTTGATATGTATATACCCTTTCCGTAACACGCTGTATATCCCCAATCACAGATTTAGAAACGGAAAAAAAAAATTACAGTCAGCAAGAAAATGGATTATTTTCATAAAAACTTTTTTTTAAATTCCTTCAATAGTTTACAACATTTAGACTGTTATGGGAAAAGCTTTTTGCGTTTTCTGCTTTTGTAGTAGCCAGTCTATCCATCATAAAAAAGTAAGTTGGAGACTTATTTTCTACGAAATGTAGGGGAAAAGTTTTTGCGATTTCTGACTTTTCTAGTACTCAAACCTCAGTTGGTCCAATAGTTTTTTTTTTTGACGTGATAACGTCTATAAATCGATGAACGCCGGCTGCATGAACGAAAAAGGATGACTCATGGTCCCGTTACGCTCATTGTACACTTGCGCCGCATCAATTTTTTGTTATGACGTTGTCACGTTAAACTATCGTCCGTAAACCAACTTTACAACCAATTTTTTTTTTTGTAAACAGCATCGATTGGCGTCAAAAAAACGTATGAAAATGGTCCATTTTCTTGCTGACTTTAATTTTTTTTCAAAATCTGTGAGTGTAGATCAGAATTTCTCAAAAAGTTATGGAGTCTCCTGAAGCCGTTTTTCTGTAACTACAACGGATAAGCTACCCTTATTACCCCGTCAAAAAATCCACTCTGTATAAGTAAATAAAGTTTGTTGTTTGTCGTTTTTCGAAACTACCCCTCAGTGAGTTTAGGGGGTGCTAAAGTTTGTATGGAAGAATTTCAACGCGCTGTCCGGTTACCTCAAATAACGGTATGAATACTTTCGACAAAAAATATAGACATAAGTTTTAGGGTTATTCGAAAATCGACCAAAAGGGGGGTAACTACGTTTTTGGAGGAGGGTTTCACTGCGTGTCTGGATACGACAAAAGTAATCTGAACATTAAATAACGAAACACATGATTGAAGATTTTTAAACAGGCATTTTGTAAAAAGAAATATAATTCAAACTACAATTAAAAACTGCCGCTTTAAATCAGTGCCTAGGATAAAGTGTATATAACCTGGTCCACAATGATAGAACAGCTGCGCCACAGCCAGCACAACTCCCGAGTTCCTACTCTGCAGTAGCGGCTTGGCGGCTCTTAGAAGCAGGCGATGGTCGGCGTCGAGGCTGGGCGACGTGGACGACTGCTTGCGGGGAGTGCCGCCGTCGCTCGAAGACTCGTAGAACGGCTTGTCGGTGTCGCTGTCGCTGGAGTAGGTCTGGGGAATTGATTTGTCAGTTAAGACCAGCTGATCTGTTCAAACAAAACGTGAGGTGAGCTGTCAATAGTGACTGAGTGAGGCTTAGTAAATGAAGCGAGTCTATTGGTTCTTAACAAACACATCCCTCGCTACGCATCCTCGCAAATCTCTGGTAGAAACGCAGCCCGCTATCCAAGATAAGAATGCTAGGAAACATGCTGGTCCTGCTTCATAAGATAGTCTAGAAAAAATCAAACTGGTTGCTAATTTAATTGTATCTATCATTTTTATAACATCGATTTTAAATGCTGTCATAATGATAGCTTTAATTCACATGCTGACTTCCTTTATGTATTTTTTTTTGGAAAATCGTCTACTTTAACAATATTTGTAAATATGTGAGCACCATGTATGTATGTATCACATAATTAAATTATCCGTTATTGCTTCATTTTTTATTGTTTTTACCTGTTGTGGTATAGTAATTTCATTCTAGGTACATCATCTTCACAGATAATGATATAATTAATGTATATAAAATAATTTAAAACATTTTAAAAGATTAACACTGGAGTTTCTTGCCCATTCTTCTCCATAGGAAACTACCTTTTGGAAGGGGCAAATAGAATCAAACCAATTTTTGTATATATTTTCTTTTAAATCTACAACAGACATCAGTAGAGATGAAGGCCAAGAACTTCCTTTTCTTAGCTCTTAGGCTTTTCTTATCGGTAAGTGAGCACGGAAACACAACAAATGCTGTTAACATTGTTGTTATGGCGACAGACTTAGACAAGATGATGGTAGCTAGCCAGGTGGACTTAGAAAAAGCCCTACCACCAACCAAACCGAGCAGAAAACTTTACCCTTGCTGGGAATCGAACCCTGGACGTCCGGGTCTGACGAGTCAGGTGGTCTTACCACTAGACCACTACTAGTTAGCCAGGTGGACTTAGAAAAAGCCCTACCACCAACCAAACCGAGCAGAAAACTTTACCCTTGCTGGGAATCGAACCCTGGACTTCCGGGTCTGACGAGTCAGGTGGTCTTACCACTAGACCACTACTAGTGAAAAATAAAAAAAATGTAAATGTTGACGTTCAAAAGTGCCTTTTTGAAATAAATGCCTTAACTTTGATATTGAAATTATGGAATTGATTATTTAGTCTTTCTAACCACTAAATAGACTATTACCGTGTTAGTTAACTATATATAAATAATAAAGTATGCCGCCAGAATAAGGCGAATAAGGGCTTATTGTTTAAAATGTGTTGATATATTACAGTATAGTTACGACAGTTATGCTTACCTCACTGTTAGGGTCCGCGAAGCACGTCTTAGCATACACTGTGAGCACATTGAGCAATGTGAGCTGACCCCACTCATCCACATCGGCTAGCAACGAGCATAGTTTCCTGTGGACACATTGATAAATGATAAATGATTTTATTTCTGTAAGTACGTTTGTACTAGGTGGCGCATAAGAAATCACCTGATTTCCTAAGGCTATAACCATTTTTGTAAATAAGAAAAATCTCTCTGGTTACACGTTAATCGTATAAAAACTAGATGAGGAATACTCTCCAATGGAGGCCCATTGGTAACGGCCGTGACTTATGAGTTGTAGGTCGTAGGTTTGAACCCAGACAGGCGCTTTACTTTGTGTAAATTATTTCATCACCACTTGCTCTCCAAACGGTGAGGAGAGGAAAAAAATGTAACATTGCACTTTTCCGGGAGGGGAAAAATGTAAGGACAGTGAAAAACTACCACCTACCTATCATCAGAACTGGAGGAGTCCCGACTTAAAAGAAAATAAAAGAGTTAACAGTCAATAGTTTTAATAAATAAAACAATTAGATATCTAACCTAATACAACCTATCAGGCCCTACCAAATGGGTGCTGGAGGATCCTAACTAAAAGTTTATACAAAGCCAGGGAAACCGGGGAGAAGAAAAGTTGGAGGTCCTTGAGAATGAGAGTTCCAGGGGTTTCATGAAGAAAAAGCCTCAAGTCAGGCCTCCAAGTCGCCAACCCCAGAGGGGCAGTACTTTGAAAATGAGCACGTAATCACGAGAATATACTGATTACGCTGTCTCGTCATAGGCAGAGGACCCTTATGGTCCAATGATACAATTCGCATGACCAAAGACAAAGATATGTGACATGTATCAACCCGCACTGGGCAAGTGTGGTAGATTACGACCCACTCCCTGTCACAGAGCGGATGACTGTGTCCGAGCAGGGGGAGCATTATTGGCTGTTGGCTGATTATGCTTATGCTATGCTATCGGCACAAATCCAGATTCCGGGCTGCTACTGCGAAAGTCCTAATGGAAAAACCTAATAGCACTTTGTCCAACCTGGATGTTAACAATAAAACGCAGTAAGCGTGGGACAGCAGTGAAGTTATCCGTGGAACGCTCACCCCTCGCGCGAACGTCAATGTGCGTTGCCGGCGACCTCTAGTGCGAACTTAGACACCGCACGCGCCGTCACTAATCTTTATTACTCAAAAATTGTAATTAATACAACTGATTACACAGTTCAATATCCATCGCATTTTACTGTACATCCCACAAACAACCTCCTTGCACACTGGATATCGAACCCAGGACCTCATGCTTACGTTTTTATATGTTATGAATTGTTATATTTACCTGTAACTCCTATGTATAAGACTCATCCGTTCTCCGCACACTTCAGAGAAAGCCATGGCCGCCGAACCGACTACAAGTGGCGCCTTGTCTGATAATAACTTATCTATGATTGATACTAGCTCCTCCTTTTGTTCTGGGTCCAAGCTGTTGAATCACAATAAACATAAAATTAAATGAAAATATAAACACATATTATCCCGCAAATCCAGGTCGCATTTTGAAGAATGCGTCAAGTAGTTCGTGCATTGTCTCTAAAAATAATAGAATTTGCTGCTGTGGCAATTAAAGTTATGAAATTGAATATTTTATTAACTGCAGATACATTAGTTTGTACATACTGTTGTCAGCACGTCAAGCTACACGAAACTGTCAAATTTCTCCAAACGATTTTAAACTTTAAAATGTTGATGATTAAATTTAAAATCGAACGAGAAAATTTGACAGTGTGTGGTAACTTTATGTGCTGGCCACCGTACATTAACTTTTTTGATTGACTATACAGGGTGGCAGGGGCATTGACGTGAAGCTTGTTACCATGGATTCAGTCCGAGATTCCCCCTGCGTTGAAAGTGTTCGAATGTAATATATAAAAAATTAAAAATTGCTGTCCCATACATTTTGACCGCGTCACTTTTGCAGGAAATAACAGTTTTTTTGTAAATGACCCACGAAAAATTTCAACGCTGGAGGGTCCGGAATCATGTACCGAATGACCGCGTAGGTTAGCATTTTTGCAGGAAATAACTGTTTTTTTTTTTTTTTAATAAACTACGAAAAAATTTAAGGCAGGAGGGTCCGGATTCATGTACCGAATCTATGGTATCTGATTTCGCGTTTATGTCCCTGTATAGAAAAATCTACATGGAAGTACATCGCACCTTTAAAGACAAACCGTTATTATACAACATTTTTCAAGAATTGAGTTACTAATGCCATCTTTCTTAAAATTAACTTTTCTGAATTTTATGTTATAGTGTAAATAAATAATATCTATCATTATGACCTCAAAAGATGGCTCAAAGCATCTGATCCTAAATTATATTGCGAATAAGACATACATTTTTTTATATTAAGATCCTGTGTAAAATTTTGTATTTTCGTTTAGTAACGGTTTTTCTTTAAAGGTGCGACATATTTTTATTCTACCATATTTTAAAAATCAACTGGTATTCAAGGTTGTGGGTTCAAATCTGGGCAAGTACCAATGTAAGTTTTTAAACTGTCATGGTCACTAACATTACTATTAACACAAAACGGGATATTTACCATGTTTACTTTTTGATACGAGTTCCCGATATTTCGGCGCCCAAGTACCGATGTGACTTTTTCAATTCATCATTACTGACATAGGTGAAAGAAAAACATTGAGAAGCGGTGAAAAGAAGAGGTGATCATCAGTGCTCATACATTCTCTGTATTAGAAGAGGCCAGCAGGCCCAGCAGTGGGACAATAGGCTGCAGCCTACGGCTGGTAATATTATTATATCTTTTAGCTATTATACTTTTATACTTTACTACGTTGAACTCATTGACAACAAAATCACTTACCTATACAACTTCGGTATAGCATGAGCTGCGGTCTTTCTGACATATGGAGACATGTCACTGGCTGAGTCTCTGATGGCTAACATCACAATAGGCACTATCATTGGCACTCGAATTGAGGAGAGAACTCGGAGAGCACTTGCACGGATCAACTGGTTGGGGTCCTGGGAAAATAAAGTGAATAGATTGTTTTTTTATTAGTTGCAGCTGTATTTAGAATGTTGAAGTTGTATCGAGACACATTTCAAGCGTTGACGGTGTATCTAGGGTATTCTAAATCGATGGGTACTAACCTAAACTCTTTTTTTTGTGATTGCTATATACATATTGACATGAATATTTACTTGTGAAGTATAATGTTATTATTTTAATTATTGTGAATGTGAAGTGTGGGTCATTGTTTTTTTTTCTCAATTTTTTTTCTAGACATGGTAAGTAGGTAGGTACTTATGGCAGTTTGAGTAGGTAATTTATGCGGCCTGCTCAAATGTCCTTTCTTTGGTATTGCTCGTCGAATCTTTGATCTCCTTATGTTCGGAGTTAACCTGCACGATTACTGACAAATGCGTGCACTGACTGGACAGGTCCACTCAATCTGTGTGGTTCTTTCCTCAAACACCAATCTACATGGTCTTCACATGATTTGACCAAGAATATGTTTGGCCTTAAAAAGAGACTGTGACCTCTGAGTTTGTTTCGGCCTTTCTTCTCAGAGTAGTCAGATACGAAACGCCGACCTGATCTAGTTTTAAAATATGATTGACGTGTAAAAGTGTTTGTACAAACCTACTTACAGAAATAAAATCATTTATAACCCTATAGGTATGAGTCTTCGTTCAAATAAAAATTTGAATTTGAATTAATTATGCTTTCAGACTTTATTCTCAAAAACTCCCATGTATGCAACAACATTGAACACATAACGTTACCTTCAAAGCCCTCTGGAAGGTGCTGATGGACAACAGTGCCAAGTCCTGTTGCTCCTCAGCGTACCTCGCTAGGTACACATAGACCAGCTTCTTCACCTCGATATTCTTTGATACAACATTCTTTACTACTGCCGGAAACCTATGAAACAAAGATTGTATCTATTTAATCACCTTTAATTCAGGCACATTACCCATAATTTGTTAGTACTATTTAAACTATGTTAGTATAATTAATTAAGACACAAACATAAATAAATTAGAAACAACAATAACAAAACAATGCCATCTTCATGAGACACCTGACAACAATATATGCACTGCGCACAGGTGCCCTTAGACAATGGTCAGGAGTCTGTTGTTGCTATCTGACGCAGTAGTGATGCAGATCTTTTACGCATGATCGCAAAGAAATAAATGATGCGCTACAGAAACGTGGCAGCGACAATAGTATCCTGAAAGCATTGTTGTATTGCACATGCAGGGCATTAACATTTTTATACTTTAGTAGATGTTGTAGTGGAAAATGAATGTCAATATAATTAGGGCGGTTTCTTTAGATACTCGTATGTAATTTTTCTGTATGCCTGTATGTCATGGAACTCCTTCTAAACGGCTGGACCGATTCAATTAAATTAAATTTAAAAAAATTGTGTTTGTGTGTCTAGGAAACAGGACAATGTCTGTCAGGTCAGCTAGTTATATATTTAGGGGTATAAACGCTGCTTAAAGTTAAGTAATGATTAGGGACTGTTTAACCATACATTTTTGATGTTTGAACATCACTTAACTTTAAACAATGTTTATGAATAAACCCCATAGTGTTGAACTTATATTAATATAATTAATTTTCCAAGCATGGTGAATATCATAATAGGTATGCATTGTGGAAGCAGTATTGGTCAGAACTGTTTGTTTGTTGGATCATATCAAGCAATTATTTGTAGAACATTCAGCATTTCATTTTGAGGCCCATCCTTTGAATTTTACAGGACACAAATTATAATGAAAGTTTCAAATATTAAATTAATATTGTGTGGAATGGAACTAATGGAACACAAAGTTACCTATTGTGATATTACACTGATGTCAGGGTTGCAAGGTATCCTGGTTTTTACGGGAAATCCCGATTTCTTACCCAAAATAAAATGTCCAATGTCTTTATAGGGGATAAAAAATGAATAAATAATTCATAAGTAATGTATTACAAACTTATTTATATTATATTCTTGCAGACTTAAGTCTTACAGGGTAAAACAGACAGTTATTGTTATGAGTAATAGAAAAGTAACATATTTTCATTAAAAAAAAGAAAAGTTACTGATTATTCACATTTTTATATTATATCCCACTTCTGAAGAAATAATCTTACTTTTTTACTCAATAGTTTACAAAATCCAGCATAACCCAAAAAATAATAATACTGCCAGCACTGGCTGTTGTATACAAAACAATACATTAGTGAAAGTTCTACCAACATCATTACTCTACCCATTTTTACATGTGAACATAACACCATTTTTGATTGATACTGTGACAAACAAAATACTTACAGATCAGAAGCATCCCTTCCCTTGGCAATCATGCCAATGATCCTCTTCATAGCCTCTAGTTTGAGGGAGTCTTTGGACCCATCTAACATGAGTTTTAAGTCTTCATTCCTGCGAAAAACAAAACAATGTGTCTGTCTAATAATGGATATATATATGTGCCATAGAATTTGATAGGAATATTGTATGGTTGTATGTAAATTATACATGGCTTGAAAGAAAATTGTGAAAGTACTCTGAGATTTTAAGTACCTATATTTCCAAATCATTGTAAAAAATACATTATTACTTGAAATTTATACCGAAAAATTACTAGATTGTGTATTTAAATGATTGAAGTATGGTTTTATACAGCTAATAACACATAAAGCATTTATTTACTTTTTATAATCTGGTTGGAAAAACGCCCCAGAAGCTGGGTCGCTTGCCGGGTACTCCACTTCACCCATCACCACTTTATCATTGTTATAGGAAGTCGTAGCCGACATTTTGGATAAAATAACAGTTTATACACTTCACTGGATACTTATTCTTATTTAGATATTTGCGTCCAAACTTTTTAATCAGTGAAATCGCAATCGCAACATTTTATTTTGACATTTACTTGTTGACGTTGGACAAGTAACGTTATCGTTATGTCAAAATTGCGTTTCGTTACTGCAGTGCTGGCCACCTGCATTTTATTGAAAAAAAAAAAGGTATGGCAGGTCCCGAAATTCAAAGTTTCTTTTTTTTTGCAATTGGCAGGGTAGGTACCTATATACCACTCCCCCCGTCGGAGAGTATGGATTAAAAACATTTTTTTAATCCATACTTCCTTAGTAGTATCCATACTATCCACACTAATATTATAAATGTGACAGTAACTCTGTCTGTCTGTATGTTATGTTTTCACGCCTAAACTGCTGAACCAATCGTCATGACATTCGGCAGAGATATAGCCTGGGATATGGAGAAGGACATAGGCTACTTTTTACGCGATAACCGACATCTTCGCGGGCGGAGCCGTGGCGAAAAGCTAGTATGACATAAACTTCATAGAAACTATTGATAAAGTTTTAGAGGGAGGTGGAAAGGGAGGAGAGAGAAAGAGGGCAAGTCATTATCTAGGTACCAGTTCACAGGAGACACATTTTCAAGGTAAATTTTTGAAGTCAGGTGTAGACGACTTCCTACTGTTTGCAGGGTTTATTTATAGGAACCTAACTGAGCCGAGGTGCCCCACAAGTCTTAGCTAGCTGTACTCGCTCTTGCATCCTAAGTTCTTATTGCGTTTTTAATTTGTTTTTTTCTCGAACAGTAATCGTTTGCTAGCTGTAACAGTTTGCAAAAGCAAACATACATTTTTTTTAGGGTACCTCCTCTACACTTAAAGTAACGATGATATTTTTTTTTTCACTGATATAGCTTGGTGTGGGGTATCGTTGGATGGGCCGATCAAAGATATTGCGAAAACAATTTTTCGATTCACAGATCCGTTTACGTAATATTAAGCTTTAAAGTGCTAATTTTTGTTAGAATCAAGTGTGTGTTTTTGTTAGAATCATGTGTGTGTGCCAGCTAAATGG
Organism: Dryobota labecula; assembly: GCA_947523025.1. Lineage (NCBI taxonomy): Eukaryota > Metazoa > Arthropoda > Insecta > Lepidoptera > Noctuidae > Dryobota > Dryobota labecula. The sequence continues at coordinate 23,856,166 of OX383295.1, read as the reverse complement.
TTGTATCTGGCTATGTGAATAAATTCACAGCAGTAGTATATAAATATAAAGAAGTTAAAAGGAAAACTATCACAGCTAAGGAGGCTTCACAAGTTACCGAGTAATAGTCGACCAATTTACATTCACAGTTGAAAAACATGTTCTCCCATACATTCCGTATGGAAGAACATGCTTTTCAACTACAATGTTAAGTTTGTTCTTGGAATAAATTCACACCAACTACGGAACCCTCCATTGTTCGTGGTCCGACACGCACTTGGCAGGTTTTTTTCTTTTTGCTCAGCTCCTAAGGGTCTTAAAGGCGACGCGACACAAAGGTACCGCGTGTAGCGCGTCTTTGTGTCGCGTCGCGAGTCGCGCCTGTTTGTAGGAGCCGTGATGTTAAATCAAGAAATGGGTTACCAAATGCAAAAAAAAAACCGGCTGGTACTTCCAGAGATTAGCGCGTTCAAACAAAGAAATAAAAAACCAAACTCTTCAGCTTTATTATTAGTAAGTATTGATTGCACCCGGGCGCTACATGGGCTAGAGCCGGCGCTGGGTTGAATGCATGAATACAAGGCTTAGGTATACCTACTCTGGGCACGCCACAATTGTGGAGATAAGTCCCCTCTTTGAGGAGTGGCTAGAGAGGTACCACGGCGTCTTTACCTTCCGCCTGACACAGGTCCTCGCCGGACACGGTTATTCCGGGAGGTTTCTGTTTCGGATAAGGCGGGAGGAAACGCCCGGGTGTGGATCGCCCGGAGGACACGGTGGAGCATACGGTGGAGGTCTGCCTGTCTTGGGCAGAGCACCTCCGTGTCCTCACGGAGGCGATCTCTCGCGTCCGGCCCTGGTCCAGGCCATGGTTTAGAGCGAGAGTAATGCGAAGCAGTAATGCTCGCGAAGGAGGAGGCGGAACGCGTGAGGGAGAGGCAGTCTGTGCGCCCTCACGCCCCTAGTCGCCGCAAGAGACGCCCTGGGCGGCGCCTTGCGGATGGCGAGCTACCCATAGCTCGCCGTCCGGTAAGGACTAGGCCCGGGTCGATGGCGCGTTGTGTTCCACGCGCGCCTCAAAGATATGTCAGCACGCACTGACGGGGTCCGCCAGGACCGATGCCTGCCAGGGTTGCAGGTTTTTTCGAAAGGGATACCGTGGCTCTGGCACACAGGCAATTGAAGGAACACAGGTGGGTTTTAGTCAGTAAAAGTCTGACACGCCCTCCGGCACCGCCCAGAGCGGGAGAAGTTATTTGATAATTTTCTAATAGTTATGTCAACTTTTCATTCATAAAATCATTAGTCGAGTAGTACCTAGCATTTACTTAAGAGATAATTGAATAATAAGTTGTCTATTATCTAGCTCTCCGATACGTCTGTATCGATTTTGACGGGTTGGTAGCATTAGTCCTCAGTTGCGTTTTCACCCCGGTTTTTAACCTTGTTCAAAACTGTTACTAAATTATGAAATTCTTAGGTACCTAAGTTACTTTTAGCCGTCTTATATTCCCTCAGCGCCACCTCACTCTTTATCTCGCTCGCACACTATTCCTCCCGGTCACGCGAGCAAGGGAGACGGCGGCAGGGAAAAGGCTCCAAGGCGCCGATAGTTTAGGTACCAAATTTCTTTTTACGGTGAAAATAATGGTAATTAAAAAAAAATATTATATAACATAAGACCTGCTTTATAGTTAGTTCAGTTAATATGCAAAGTTTCATTATCTAATTTGAAGTATTTCTTTAATAACAGCGGTTTATTGTTCGTTTTGGAGGTAAATTTTGAAAAAAAAATCTATGGAGAAAATTTTATGGAATCGTATTTTCGTCAAACATAGTACTTAACATTAATCCTCAACTTTACCATATATTTATTTAAAAATTAATGCTGCAGTATGTTCGACATAACGGAGGGTCATGCTAAGCCATTTGAGGTAGTATACCTTAAAGTCAAATCTATACCCAGTCTTAAATTCAGATAATTTATGTAAACAAAGTAATGTCAAGAAATGTCACTGTCAAAATGACAGGACAGTGGTGCAAAACATTCAATCACTTTTTTTTTTTTTTGTAAATAATCATATAAAAAATTAAAATAAATTAATTATAAGAACTATGCAAACAAAATACCATTGCCAAACAATGTTTTGTGTAGTGTGTCGGACACACGGCCTATGATCGTCATATTAGCTCTTTAAAGTCCACTGCTAGACATAGGCCTCCCAAAATCGATTTCCGCTCGAAACAGTTTGCAGCCGTTTTCATTCAAAATGTGGCTAGATATCCTACTTACAATATGAATCTATGACTGAGAGTTGTATTAGTGTTGTTGAAGATGTAGAAAATTTGAAAATGTTTGGATCTCCTGCATTGTTACCAGTATCATAAAATATTTTTATCCAGAAAATCTCCTTTTTTTAATAACCTTGTTTAAAACCGAAAATTTATAAAAATAATTACGGTATGATTATTTTTTAATTATTATTTCTTAAAATCAGCTCTTAAAAGAAAATGGAACCTTCTTTTCGCCATTTTATGTGAATTACCATTACGAAGATATTTTTTTGATATTTTATCCCCTTTGTTTACATAAATTATCTGAATTTGAGACTTTGGGTTTTTATAGAAAGTTTACGAGATTTATAAGAGTATTTAAGCAATTTTTTACAGTTATTTTATTACAGTTATTGTTAACTATTTTCTATTAGGATTAACAAAATGTTCCATTTAAAAACAAAAGACTTAATTGGAAATTTAATAGCGGTTGGTTTTCTAGAAAGCTTTTACTAAAATGAATATCCCATTGTTAGGTGTTATAAAACTATTGTTGGCAGCTTTAAAGGGTATTTGTTACTTTTCAATAACGCGATCTTGTTACAATGATAACTTTGTTGTTGAACTAATATTGTAGTGAATACATAGTGTTCTTTGTTAGGAAACTTGTGTTAGGACTTTGAGAGCAAGCAGAGTTCTCCACGAGATTAGCATATACAGCGTGTATCAAAAATGTGTGGTCAATTTTTTTTATTTTATAATTGTTAAATAAATATTTTTAAAGTTATTTAAAAAAATAGATGATAATTGACCATTCCTTATCTCCGAAACTACTGAGCCTAAAATATTGAAAAAAAAAAAAAAATGTATATACAGAAAATAGTTCTTTACTATATAGATTACAGGATTTTTTTTTTTAATTTTTGTCTGTCTTTCTGTTTCTTGGTTCTGGCTAATCTCCGAAACGGCTGAACCAATTTGGACGGGACTTTGACTGACAGATAGCTACTGCTAGTCAAGTTAGTAGTCTACATCTACATCTACATCTACACTATCTACACTAATATTATAAAGAGGAAAGATTTGTACCTATTTTTGTATGTTTGTATGTTTGTAATGAATAGGCTCAAAAAGTACTGGGCCGATTTAAAAAATTCTTTCACCAATAGAATGCTACATTCTTCCAATTTGACATAGGCTACATTTCATTTTGAAAAAATTAGGGATCCTTGGTAAAATTTGAACAATGTAACCGAAGGTGTAGGAAAATGAGTCTTAAAATGATAATTGTCTACCCCGTGCGAAGCCGGGACGGGCTGCTAGTTAGTTATATATATATTGTCCATTTGTTTATTTATCTGGAATAAACCGGTCAAGTGATTGTCGGAAAACGCGCAATGAAAGGGTTCCATAGTTGGGATGAATTTATCCTAAGAACAAAATTAACATTGTAGTTGAAGTACATGTTTTACAACTGAAAATTTAAGTTGACCGACTATTACCTACTCGGTAACTTGTAAAGTCTACTTAGCTGTGATAGTTTTCTTTTTAACTCCGTTATACATACTACTGCTGTGAAATTTTTCACATATGCAAATATAACCATTTAGCTGGCTGGGGGACAATCGACTCTAACAAAAATTTGCACTTTAAAGCTTAATATTACGCAAACGGATCCCTAAATCGAAAAATGGTTAATATTTAATATTTTTGAATGGCCTATCCAACGATACCCAACATTATGGAAAAGGCGGGAAAAAAAAAATCATCACCACTTTACATATAAGGGAAGTACCCTTAAAATATATATTTCAAGATTTTATTTTACCATTTTGTCGACGTGATTAATATAATATGTATATCCATACCAAATTACAGCTTTCTAGTACTAAGAGTCTCTGAGCTAAGCCGCGGACAGACCGACAGACAGACAGACGGACATGGCGAAACTACAAGGGTTCCATGATTACTACGGAACCCTAATAAGGCGGAACGGAGTTGGACGAAATTTGGCACACATATAGTTTATATCCTGGATTAACAAATAGGGTACTTTTAATCTCGGTAGTACTTTCCCGTGGGATAATGTCCGACATCCACGTGGGTGACGCCGTGAGCAAAAGCTAGTACCTATTTATTTATTTAATACTTTAAGCACAAAAAATGTACAGAGGCGGACTTAATGCCATAGGCATTTTCTACCAGTCAACCCTTGGGTGATGCAAAGACAAACAGTAGTAGGTGCAATAGCGAAAATTGAGGAATAAATATTCATTTAAATATAAAGGTATACATAAACCTATTACAAACTATAAATTCAATATAAAAATCTTGTTATATATAAATATAAGCACAAATAAATATACATAAATATGTATACTAAAACAAATAAGACAAACAATGGGAAAACATTACCGTTGTGATGATACTGCCAGCTTCTTGCGAATGCTTCATAAACCAAAATCATATTAGGGCCTTATCACACTAGCGATTTGCAAGCGAGTCCATAGCGAGGCGAGTGCGTAACGAGCTCGCAACCAGTTCGCAACGAACGCGCGCCGAACACGTCACTAAGACACGGCGGGCGTGCAGCAAGTTCGTGGGGTGCTGTCCGCGTTTTTTCTTAATGGCGTCAACGGCGCTATTCGCGGCAAGCTCGCTGCGCGCCCGCGGCGACTTCGCGGCGAGTTTGCCGTGCGCTCGTTGCGAACACGTTGCGAGCTCGTTGCGCACTCGCGTCGCTTTGAACTCGCTCGCAAATCGCCAGTGTGATAAGGCCCTTACCATAATTAACTTTATCTATATACCTTTTATTGGCTGTATAAAGACCTCTTTTTTGACAGCAGGTGATGAAATAATAGTAATATGTTTGCTAACTGCGTGTTGGCGATATAAAATCAGTCCCTATAATAAAAGCCTTGGACACTTCACACAGACAGACAGTCTTGGTCTTGGATATTTTTTGTAATGAAGCAACTTTGAGTTCACCAGAAGGTATAGAGCCAACCTAAGAGTAAGTACTTATTATAACATATCATCACGGCTGGAATCCCCGAAAAGTTTGGCAGAGGTGAACCATTACACCCACATTTCACCAGTTAAGTCCCATAATAGGGGGCAGGTCTATTGCCATCAACCGGGCACACATCCAGACACCGGGCTGCTACTGATAAATTCCTAATGAAAAAACCCAATATCACTTTGTCCGACTTGGGAATCGAACCCAGAACCTCATGCTCAGCATTAGCGCTTGCGACCGTTTTTTTTTTTGGCAACGTGTTGGAAATCCTCACATGGATGTCCTCCGCCCTGGGGTGGACGGAGGGGTCAGTCAGACTTCTGCTGACTAGAACCACCCAGTGTTCCCTCGCACACTAGCACCGGTGGTCTACACTTAAGCACTCATCAATCAACGCAGTCCCCGACTGGTGACGGTCCGCCTCTGCGGGCTCCGTCTAGTCAAGCGGTGTGCGCGTGGAACATTACGCGCCACCACCTCGGGTCTTATATGATAGGGGGCGGTGGCAGTCCGCGAGTACGCCGTCCCTGGACCCATGGCGCTTGCGACCCTTTTTTTTTGTTTCAGGGTGGAAAATCCTCATGGAACTCCTCCGCCTGGAAGGGGGGCGGAAGGGTCTGTCAGACTCTTAAAGACAAAAAACCACCCCAGTGTTCCATCTCACACCTACGCCGGGGATCGCGGGAACATACGATTCTTCCGCAACCCGCCTCGGTGGGCCTCCTCAGGTCGGGGGGAAGATTGAGCTGTTTGACTCCCCCCACGTGGTCTAAGAGGGGCGCGCGTGACGCTTGCGATCCTAGATCAACCCGCGGTAGGTACATCTTTAAAAACAAATACAAGAAACAAATATTGATCGACGCGAAAAAACTATTCTATATTATCTATCCCTCGTTGAAATAAAATCATTATTTGAGGATTACAAATAAGAAATACCGATTAAACCCTCGTTGGGTTCTATCGGAGCTTTTCCGAGAAATATTGGCCCATTTGTTATCCGCCCCTCAATTTACGAAAGTTTTATTTGTTTAAGCTCTCTTTATTTTCCCGTTTCTCCGTTTGCATGTTTGTTGCCTGTGGCATACCGTAAAAGATAAGCAACAATTGACTGGATCCTTCTAAACAACACGTACAATTGTTGCACGATGTGGGCAAGTCAGCTGCCGTTCAAAAATGGTGTAGGTGTAAATAGCACGTACAATAAAATTGAACGTGCTATAAAATCGCATTCAACTCTATAAGTAAGAACGAATGAAACAAGTTGAACAAATCTTGACAAGACGTTCAATAACATTTTAATGAAATATTTGGCAGCGCAATTACGGGAAATACTTGAATCAATTGTACAAGGACGTGCAACTCTGTGTTAAGACGAGGCAAAACTTGCATGCAATGATCGCCCTGCAATGAAATTGCCTTGGTGTAAGCCGCATGCAATTTTATTGACCGCCAACTTTTGCATTCGATTATGGTAGGCCACTTTATGGAAATCGCTCGCGTGTAAAAACTTGCAAGCAATTTTTGAATGGCAATAATTGAACGTGTTTTATGGCATAAGATTATTGCCCTTGAACTTTCCAGAAACGTGCACTGTTTAAATTGGATTTTAGAATAGTCTAAACAAATCGTTTAGTAAGTACGAACCAAATCAACTAAAAATGTATTTTAAAAATGCTAGAGATATTTTCAGTTATTTCTTTTAAAAGAGTTAAAAGAAATAAGTGAAAATATCTCTCTTGCTTCACTGAGCTTGTAAAACGCGTGATTCACTCGTGAGCAATTAATCGGTTTATGGACACTGAATGAGACACAATGGAAGTTTTATTGTTATTACGTCTGTAGGCGTTTAGTGTCCCGTAGTGTTAATCTGGGTCGGTCATATAAAATAATACATTTCGCCGAAATTGTAAATTCCATACTAGCTTAGTAAAATTAAAAGGTTTAGTCCCATCTCTTCCCCTATGCGTTTATCTACAAAAATTTCCCATCTCTTCTATAAACGCATAGGGGAAGAGATGGGAAGGGGAAGAGATAGGATTTAAGTTCTGTTTACAGTTTTATTTCAGCCTAAGTATAGTTTTCAATGTTTTTGTTTGTGTAGCTGGTACACGCCATGTATTGCATGGCGTGTACCAGCTGACATATGGCAAATTATGTTTTGTGTTATTTGACTCGATGATTGGTTGTAAAATACACTTGCGAGCAGTGAATCCGGCTGCGTGATTGCGTAACAAACTAACAATTGCAATGCCTTTCATTTTGACAATTCAACAACATTCATTGCGTTATTTACATTGTCGAGCACACGAATTTTTCAAACATTTGAAGTAATCGTTTAGGAGTTTCTTTCCGAGGAGCTCGTGGCTAAGTTATAACAGCTGCACGGGTCGATCTATCAGGTTAAGCTACACTTGCTAGGGTTGGTCCGTGGATGAGTGATCATCTTTACATACTGAGACTCCTCCGTGCCTCGGAAAGCACGTAAGCCGTTGGTCCCGGCTGTCCGTATCGTACTACCTAATTACTGGGTTATGGAGGTCACATAGGCAGTCGCTCCATGTAAAATACTGGTATTCAGCTGCATCTGGTTAGACTAGAAGCTGACCCCAGCATCGTTGGGAAAAGGCTAAGCAGATTGTTTGTTTAGGAATTTCTTTCCAAATCCTTCGGATTGTGAAATAAAGTTGTGTTACGCAATTGGATTGCGGGTTGGTAACACCCATGAAATGTAGGTTTCCAATAAAAATAACCTACTCATCCTGCTATCTGCTATTGAGCAGTTTACTGGTTAACCTCTCGTATGCCGTAATTACAGACTCAATTAAAAAAACCATTGTGTCTCGCGTGAATCCACGTTCTCGAATATCTCAATAGAATTAATATGAAAGGTTAATTCCTAAATAAAAGCCTCGAGGCACAAGACATTAGTTAGACGTTCATTTAGCAAATGCTCAACATAGTTAATGAGTTTGAGTTTACTTATTAAACTACGAGTATGAGCCAGTACCATTTATCTCGGCGGTGCGATGACAGAATATCTATCTCAATAGAGTGAATTAATAATTTAGTGTACCTAATATGAAAACCACGGCTTACCTTGTGATAATTCATCATAATTTTCATCATCATTTCAGCCGAAAGATGTCCACTTCAACCAGTTCTGTGCTACCCGCATCCAGTGGATTCCAGCGGCCTTCACAATGTCATCGGTCCACCTTGTGGGAGGCCAACGCTGCGTCTTCCGGTACGTGGTCGCCACTCCAGAACTTTTCGGCCCCATCGGGCATCTGTTCTGCGCGCAATTTGCCCTGCCCATTACCACTTAAGTTTGGCAATTCTTCGAGCTATGTCGGTTACCTTGGTTCTCCTGTGGATCTCTTCGTTTCTGATTTGATCACGTAGGGAAACTCCAAGCATAGCCCTCTCCATTGCCCTTTGGGTGACTTTTAGCCTTCTAATAAGGCCCGTTATGAGCGACCACGTTTCAGTACCATTGGTCATCACTGGCAACACGCACTGGTCAAAGACTTTCGTCTTGAGATACTGCGGTATGTGGGACGAGAAGATATTGCGTAGCTTCCCGAACGCTGCCCAGCTTAGCTGATAATTCATGCGCAACATGAATTTCTTTTTTTTAATGTGATAACTGTTAAACTGTTGTTAAATAGGGCTTTGAAAACGAAAGTATAAACTTAGTCCAGCCGTTTTTTTTTTCTGTTATATATACATACTAGCTGACCCGACAGACTTCGTTCTGTCAAAAGCTATAGTATAAACTCCACTACTCTACCCTCACCCTACCCTACCCTACCTACCTACCCTGCCCTACCCTACCTTACACTACCCTACCCTACCCTACTCTACCCACCTACCTAAAACTTTAAAAAAATAGGTAGTAGCCGATTCTCAGACCTACTGAATATGCATATAAAATTTCATAAAAATCGGTCAAGCCGTTTCGGAGGAGTATATATGTAAGATATAATTCTTCTGTGCGTGCGTATGAGATTGAACTCCTCCTAAACGGTTGGATCAATTTTTATGATTTTTTATGTGTATATTTGAGTACTCCCTGAATGGTTTCGATTCACAATTGAACCCGATAGGTGGAGCTGCAATCGATTTATAGGAAACAGGTTAACGTCTGTCCGGTCAGTTAGTACCTATCACTGTTAAAACTTAGTTGATGATTAAGTGAGCTTGAAGAACTCACTTCAAACTTAAACTTACTGTTTGAAGTGAGCTCTTCAAGCTCACTTCGTTTAAGTTTTCACAGTGAGATATTTACATCAGATTGGCTAGAATGCTAATCTGATGTAAATATCTCACTGTGAAAACTTAAATGAAAAACTTACTCTTAAAAAGCATTATTCTACGAAATTCTTTGACATGATTTCTATTTAATTTAATCCTGAAGTAAACAGTAAAAGCAAGTCAAGATATTTACAGAACAGACTGGCTGGAATGCGAAACAGAAACAAAAAAGTCTTACCATTATAAAGCATTATTTTACGAAACTTTGCCATGATCTGTATTTAATTTAATCCTGAAGCAAACAAAATAAAGAACAGAAAAACAATGAAAGCAAGTCAAATTAAGGACCTACCGAGACTCAAAGTAGACCGAGAGTCAAACGTAAACATACCCTGTGTTATCAAAACTTCAGCAGGTCTACGCCGTAGCTCCGTAGCGACAGTCGTAGCAGCGTAGCCGCGTAGGCCAGTCGCGTTCACGCACGGCTCGAAAGTGACCGAATTGTTAACTTTTCGTGTTAAAGTTACTTCAAGTTATTTACGTGGTTAGTTAAGTTAAATAAGTACATTGTGGCAGTTAGTTATTTTGATAAAAGTTTAGATTGCTTCTATAAGTGTTTTTATTTAAAAAAATACTTTCTTTAAAAAAAAAAAAAAAAAAAACAAATAACGTTGCCCCACACTAGGAATTACTCCTGTATTGTGTGTGCGTTTACAAACATTTAAACTCACATACACTAACAGCCAGACCCGGAACAACTACTTGTAGGTCATACAAATATTTAAAAAAAAAAAAACTTAACAAGTAACAGTAAAATATTCATTTATGCTCATAATGCTTTTTTAACTTAAATACTATGATCAAATTAAAAGTTCCTATTTCTAACTATAATTCTTAACAGTTTGTTTGTGCAAAAGTGAGCTTCAAACACTAATACAAAATTTACAAAAAAATAAAAAAACCTTCAAATTTTTTTTCCTCACTTTATCTAAAACTAACATGTAAACAAAAATGCCAAATATGATATCAAATAACTACGATTATGAGGAAGAGATACCTCTACTCACCACGTCAGAGATTGACAAGAAATTCTGGGACTACTTCGATGGAGCCACTACAGCAAGTTCGAACATCACGGAGACTGTTCTTCGAGACCAGGGTCCAGTGCTAGTCATCTACGGCATCCTGCTAGCTGTGGGGGGAGTGGGCAACGTGGCCGTGCTGGTCAGCTTGGCCAGGTCTAGGAGGAGGAAGTCTAGGGTCGACCTGATGATGACCCATCTGGCACTCGCTGATGTCTGCGTTACTTGTGGAGTTATTCCTTTGGAGGTAAGTTTTTTTATGATAAACTTTTATGTATTTAAGGGAATTTCGTAAACATAAGGGTCGATGTATTCCATTGTACTTTTACAAGTAGTACCTTAATTCGAAACTAATTTTACTAATCACACATAACCGAGAATTCATTATCAGCCTATAATGATCCCACTGCTAGGACACAGGCCTCCACTCCGAGAGAGGGAGTGGGCTGTAAAAGTAAAAAGGTCAGCATACACTTTTATTTACTTTTTTTCCTTTCGGCAAACAAAAATCATTGATAAAAATAAAGTTTGATAATAGTGGATTGTTGCAACGAGCGCAAAGTGAGTTATTAATGCACGAGTGTTATGTTTGTGCCCGAGCGCAGGGGAGAGGGCACTAAATTAACACGAGGGCATTAATTACTCACTTTAGCAAGGTGCGTAAACTACTTTTTCTTTCAACTACCAATCTACCTACCGTGATAAAATATACCTACTTAAAATAAAAACTCAAGTTAATGAAAATAAAGTTTAATTCATCTTCTCCTCAAAAATACTTACCTACAATTATTAAATGTGCAGTTATTATAAGTGAAATTTGCACTTTTACTTGGAACATTCATTCTAGTATTTGTTTAGTTTAATAGTTTTTTTTTTTTTTTTCACCAAGTTGGTTTTATTCAGCCGATTTTTATTTTCAGCCAGTATCTTTTTGATCTAATGCATACATTTTATATTAAACTAATGGGAGACATTAAACCTCTGTGGTAAATTTATATCTAAATAAAAAACAGTGCATTAATGAAAAACTGTGCAACCATGAGATTTCATATAACATTTCTGCACTGTTTTGGTTCTAAGCAAAATATACGTCCTTTGTGATGGGTTTTGTAGTGATTAATAATAACATTACTACGTAGTTGAAAGAAAAAATTATTACTGTGAATGCTCAAATTCATTAAGCTTACTTAACGTTCGCTTTCAATCTTCAATGATATTCGTGTCATCATTAATTGTAAGTATCTCAAGACAGATATTTAAAAAGATTCAGTAGCAATGTGGCTTAGAAGTAAAAATACTTTTCTGACGCGCGTTTTAGAAAAAGTAATATAAAAGAGTGTAAAAAGGTAATGAAAGAACAATAGCTTGACAAAACAAAGAGACATTGTATACAGGTTGGATTTTTTTAGCCTCACCTGGAGGGAAATTGCTCTAAATACTGCAATTAACAAATTTTACTCAAAGGAAACATTCCTTTATTTTTTTTAAAGAAACAACTTTGCATTCGCAATGGTAATATTTAAACTCTTTTTTTTTATTATTAATCTTGTATACTTGTAAACCTACCTTTTAATGCATGCCATAGCTATAACGTATCTCAATTTTGTCTATCGCGCTTATATAACATATTCCCTGTAAATTGAGAGGTCTGGCTCTTGTGATACAGGAAATCCTAGTACAAGAGTCAGGGCTACACAGATGTTTGTGTCTTGAAGTGAATAAAAAAATTATTATTATTATTATCTTTATTTCATTTAACAAACAACACAATTTTTTTTTTTTAAATATTTTTTAATGTTTATTTTTTATAAAAATTTTAAAAAATGTAAATTATATTTACATTTTTTTAAATTTTTATAAAAAATAAACATTAAAAAATATTAAAAAAAAAAAAATTGTTGCCCTCCGATATCGGGAACAGGGTCCAAGCTACCGGTGGTCAGGGCTCCTGAGAGAGGAACCTTCTCACGATACGCGCCGTGTCCAGAGGGACCGCTTTCTGGATCAAGCCATTTATCTATCCCTTTATTATTATTATTTTTATATTTTTATGTGTTTACATATCTCGGGACCCTGGGGTCCCGGACCTTTGGAAGGCGTACGAGGGGCCGAAGCCAACTCGCAGAGGCCCCTTAGACAATTTTAAATGGAATGAGGCACCAACCGACGATTATCCCTGTACGCACTATGCAAGTGCACCCAAGGACAACCCCCGGTTGGTATAGGACTATTGTAGGATATGGAAACAAAGATATTGGACTATGGGTTTGGGTGGTTAAAATGGACTGGTTACCTAAAACTATGGAAGGACTATGGCCCCTGCCTGATCAATGTTTTATTGTACACGGATAAAATGGCAGGGGGTGACTTGCACACTCATTAATGGGCCCCCGGAAATGGTCGCTAGCACATAGTGACGTAGCGACAAGGGGGCAACATGTCCTGAGGTGCTCGAGGAGTGGAGAGGTATTCCAAGGCTCTCAGAACAATCCCAGAGCCCGGAAGATGGTCAAGATCCCTACAAGCACTTACTGGAATACTTCCTTCCTCCGAGCACGTTTGCTCTTGCGAATCTCCACTCAAGCCGGCCAATAAAGGCAAGAATGAGGTGGGAGCTCAGTTCCTCGTCAGTGTTCACTCCAGCCGGCCAATAAAGGCAAGCCAGAGATGAGGAACATGACTTCTCCCGGGAGATAGGGTCCGTGGGGTCGCAACTGCCCAACAGCTCGCCACATGCTGCCCTGCGGGTTTCTGTATCTCTCTTGGTCTGGCTCCTCACCCTAGACATGTTCCGGTAAAGTAAACTCTACCGGCACAGACCCAGAGTTCGGAGCGCGCAAGCCCCACCACGACGTCAACGTAGAGATACGGCGGTGGGGTTATTATTATTATTATTAATCTAAATTTTTTCGAAAATTCGCTTGGCACCCTCGAGAATCGAACCGACTAAAATCCGAAAAAATAACAACCTGTATTTTTATGACAATAATCGATAGGGTCAATCATAAGATCAAATCTCTCTAACAAACATGATAAATAAAAATCATGAAAAATTTGTTTTAAAAAAAAATAAAGGAATGTTTCGTTTGATTAAAATTTGTTGTCACCAGTATTTAGAGTACTTTCCCTCCAGGTGAGGTTAAAAAATTCCTCTCTGTATATTAAGCTTCTGTCGCAAGAATAATATTTTATACCAGAAATAATGTCTTTGTCTAAGCTGAACAGAGTTCAAAGTTCAAACACTAAATGGTTGATATTTTTACCTCGAAGTCAAAAAGGATGAAAATGATTGTGGGAATTTTTCTTCTAAAAACGATGTACCGCCGGTGTAAAGCAAATAGTAACAATGTATACTTGTTTTCAACACGAGAAAAGAGGTACTTTATGTTATAAATAAAAGTAATTTCTATGTTCTCAGAAATAATATCCTGAGATGTTAAATTGCGTCTTTATAACAGGTTTTAGTATTAATTTTTTTATTTAACGATCATTCGAAAGAATTTTCACACTTTAAAACTTTAGACACTTACATGAAAACTTACTTGAAAATAACTTGGTATCACAAATTCAAAGCTATTCAAAGAGATGCACTTAAAATACAACAACACTCACTTTTAAAAAGTTCTTGCATTTTATTTTTACAAGCTTTTTATTCATTTGCTTCGTTCGTATGTATTTCCACATTAGTATTTTTTTCTACGTAAAGACATCAACGCCAATAATATTTTAGCAACTAATATAATAAAAATAATATCGAGGGGTGTAAGGTTATTTGTTTTTTTTTTAATTCAACAACCATAATACACGATCTATTGCTGCTGCCAGATTCAATGTTCCCAGAGTCACCAATTACTTTGGTGACAGAACTCTAAAGAAACGTATACCATACTTATTAAATAGTCTACCGGCAGACATAAGGAGTGAAACCAATCAAAATAGATTTAAAAGTAAGTTAAAAAAATATTATTTGGATTGATTAAGTATTATTGTCTAGAGACTCACTGACCCCACAGTCAAACCATTGCAATGGTTTTGTGGGGCTAAGTTTATAAGTTAGGTACTTACCATGTTAAATAAATAAATAAGTATGTAGCGACATTTTACAAACTTTACACGAGAGCCATTTAAAGATTAAAAAATTTGAAAACATATCGTTACACAAAAACTACTTACTGCTCTTGCTTTAATGGGGATTGGGATCTTTATTGCAAAAAAAAAAACCCATAATGTTTTGGGATAATTTTCAATAAAAAAACGGGAATAAGTTCCAAGATAAATGTCGCTTAATACAAAATGAACTGTATCGCCATATTTCTAGAGTAAAGAAAAATTATTCAACTTCCAAGAGTGTCACCAATCAGCAGTAGAAAGCAAAATGATTTAATCGATCAAAATCAAAAATCAAAATATTTTATTTCACATAAACCTACATGGGCACTTATGAAACGTCAGAAGCTACGTGCACGGTTCCAATTAGTCGTTTCCTATGGAGAAGAGCCGGCAAGAAACTCCACGGTTACTCTTTTAAAAATAATTGGCTTTACAATATTATTAAATAACAGTGATCATAGGTATGGGAGGACAGTGTAGGCCTTTCAACAATTACCAGGTACTTAACAAAATAGAAAAGTGCCAACAAATCTACACTCTACTAGGCCTACAACGTTCTCACATTCACAAAATATAAAATAATCTAAGTATATAAAATATTAATGACATGATTGCAATTACAACTACAGTAACATATCTGAATAAATATCATGCCCCCAAAAGCCGCTAATAAAGAACTCACTCGATATAACTCAATGATAATAATAATATAATAGGCAATTTTTTTTAAGTAAAAACTCTTTTTGCCGCGTTGAGCTATTTTTGGCAGGGGAAAAACTAATGGGTTTGCGTCACCTCGTCACCGAAATGCGTGACATGCTCGTGAGGTGTTGCGCCAGACTGTCAGTTATTCCATAGTTTTGAGTTTTCACTTCTGTCGGCAGTCCTACAACTCAACAACAACAACAACTCAACAACTCAATTTACTTTTTAGAGTTCCGTAGTAAACAAGGAACCCTTATAGTTTCGCCATGTCCGTCTGTCTGTCTGTCCGCGGCTTAGCTCAGAAACTATTAGTACTAAAAAGCTGTAATTTGGTATGAGGATAAATATTAATTACGTCAACAAATTGGTAAAATAAAATCTTGATAAAAATAGTTATTAAGGGTCCTCCCCTACATGTAAAGTGGGGAAGCTACATTTTTTTTTCGTGCTTCCCATTGTGTGGGATATAGTTGGATAGGTCTTTCAAAAATATTAGGGGTTTGGGACTACCGTTTATTGATTTAGTAAACCGTTTGTGACTTATCAAGCTTTAAAGTACCAATTTTCGTTAGAATCAAGTGTCCCCCCCCTCTACTAACTAAACAGATGTAGAACTTAGAAATTCAAATGTCACGGCAGTAGTACATATATATAACGAAGTTTAAAGGAAAACTATCACACTTAAGTGGGCTTTGTAATTTTACGAGTAATAGTCGACCAACTTAAAAAACATGTTCTCCCATTCAATCTGTATAGGAGAGCATGTTTCTCAACTACAATGTTAAGTTTGTTCTTGGGATAAATTCATCTCAACTACGGAACCCTTCATTGTGCGTGGTTCCGACATGCACTTGGCCGGTTTTTTAGATACCATTTGGGTTTTGATAATGATACAGGCAAGTTGACTTCAGCAGCAATGAACATTCTTAATGAGTTGTTTGATCTCTCATATACAAGATAATGATGACAGATTTATGAGTAAGTTAAGACGTTGTAGTAAGTATTGAAATGGGTGAATAATTATTATTTCAGGAATAAATAAAAAAGTGCAAAACAAATACACAAATGTAAAGGTAAATAAAAAACAGAACTTTTATACTTTAACCTAATTAACACTTAGTCTATTTGAAGCAGAGTGCAGAACAGTGGCAGCGAAAAGGGTTGAACCGATATGTCTTATTGAATTTGGCTGACGGCAAATTGGTTGAAGCGACATTGCATAGTGTTAGTAGAGCAAACCAAAACGTATGAAGTGACTTTTCATGTAAAAGTTAGCTATATCTTCGCTTTCTTTCGCTTTATCTTCCATTCAACTGAAATTTTAGGTCGAGAATAATGGCTTGTGCTCCTATTCTCTATTTTTGTGTACAGCTTAAAAAAAATACTAAAACAATACGGCAAAATTTAATGTCAGGTCAAACATCATGTTTGAGAATATTGCACTAAAATTGCATTATCTTAAGCTCCAAAAAGCTCCACAAACATTTTAATCCTTTTTATAATTTTTATTAATTTTATTTGTCAATTATTATTGTTTTATAGTCAAAATGTTAATGAATACCGCATCAAATACCGTTTTGGATTTCAGAAGAACAATGCAGTCATAAGATCATTAATAATCAGTCATATGATCTTGATCTTCTTGATCAAGTTCAGTGCATCTTTTTCTTCCTATATCTTTAAGAAAAGGACAGAAGATTAATTTTAGTTTCATCATCATCATCGTCATTTCAGCCGAAAGACGTCCACTGCTGGACATAGGCCTCCCCCAAGTACCGCCACCTCGACCGGTTTTGTGCTTCCCGCATCCAGCAGATTCCTACGACTTTCATAAGGTCCTCGGTCCACCTTGTGGGAGGCTTTCCAACGCTACGTCTTCCGGTACGCGGTCGCCACTCCAGAACCTTTCGGCCCCAACGGCCATCTGTTCTGCGCGCAATGTGCCCTGCCCATTGCCACTTAAGTTTGGCAATTCTTCGAGCTATGTCGGTTGCCTTGGTAATTTTAGTTTAGTCCTGTCAAATTAATCAGCGCCTGTCACTACTCCATACAAGTTTAGACGTGATTAAAAACTTTCCGACTAAAATTACGTCAATTTACGTCAAGCGCTGATTAATTCGACAAGACTAAACAAAAATTTATCTTCTGTCCTTTTCTTAATGAAATAGAAAGAAAAAGATGCACTGAACTTAAATTTAGTTTAGTTTGTGAACAAGGGAATCGGCACAATTGGATATTTATTTTAGTAATTTTCCATTAAGACTCGCACAGACTGGCGCGATATCGCGAGCGCGACAGGCAGCGCGACCCTTGTCGCGTCCGCGATATCGCGCGAGTCTGCGCGAGCCTTTAATCATAGCACAACACACATACAAACATGTATGTCGCAACATTTTATTTCATTTCGTATGTGTTATCAGCATCTGCCTATAGCCTTTTCCCAACTATATTGGGGTCGGCTTCCAGTCTAACCGGATGCAGCTGAATACCAGTATTTTACATGGAGCGATATATCTGACCTCCACAACCCAGTCACTGGGTAATACGATATCCCTTGGTAAGACTGATGGTTGTCAGACTTTCGGGCTTCTGACGACCCGTAACGATTGTCAAAGATCTACAAATGACAGTCGGGACCAACGGATTAACGTACTTTCCGAGGCACGAAGTGGTTTCGATATTTATTGGATGGTCACCCACCCACACACACTACGAACCAACCATGGTAAGCTTAGCTTAACCTTCGATTGACCCGGGTGCTGTTATTATTTAGCCAGAACCCCTTCAACTCCAACTAAAGTTTCGCTAAACATAATACTCTTAAAAAAACTCTTTAAAAGTTAAACGTTTCCTAACCGCAAAGTACCATACCACCACCACACCACCACCCACCACCCACCAGTCTCTGTAAATAAAATTGATAATTTTGTTTGGCCTTAATTAAGCGTTCCGTATTTAGAAGTCGCCTAGTATGTCTTTAGAACAAACGGGCATCAGAAAAATACCACCACACCCACCAGTCTCTGTAAATAAAATTGATATTTTTGTTTGGCCTTAATTAAGCGTTCCGTATTTAGAAGTCGCCTAGTATGTCTTTAGAACAAACGGGCATCAGAAAACGTCCTTCAAAGTTCAAGGCTTGGTTTTAGAGTTCCGTAGTAAACAAGGAACTATTACAGTTTCGCCATGTCCGTCTGTTTGTCTGTCTGTCTGTCTGTCCGCGGCTTAGCTCAGAGACTCTTAGTACTAGAGAGCTGTAATTTGGTATGGGTATACATATTAATCACGCCAACAAAGTGGTAAAATAAAATCATGAAAAAATATATATTTAGGGTATTTTTTTTCTCGTCTATCACATAGTGTGGGGTATCGTTGGATAGGCTGTTTAAAAGTATTGCGGGTATATCCAAACCATTCTTCGATTCAGGTATCCGTTTGCGTAATATTAGGCCTTAAAGTACAATTTTTTGTTAGAGTCAAGTGTCAGCTAAATGATTGTAGTTGGATACGTGAAAAAATTCGTGTATATCAGCACTAACTAGAACCCATAGATACTAGAACCCGTAAATACTAGAACCTTTCCACGTAACACTTATAATTTTGTTATGTTCGTCTAGCCGTCTGTCAGTCTTTCCATCTTTCCATATCTCCGGATATGACACAGCCATTTTACTCGGAAACTATCGGTATTGTATTGTTTGATCCCATTTTTAAAAAGATATTGATGTTTCTCAGTGATGTTGCTATTTAAATCAGTAGTTTTTGAGGTATGGGATATTTTTGGTTCGGTTTTTCATAGCTTTTTTCAAACTATTAAAATAAAACGAATTTAGTAATACTATGCAAGTTTAATACTATGTATTTATATATTTTAGCTTTCTTTAAGTGTATGTTATATAATATTTTAGTTTAAGCATATTCGCATATTTATTTTTTTCTGACACACTATTTATTTATTTATTTATTATTTATTTATTTAAACTTCATGTACAATAGTGGTACATAGGCGGACTTAATGCCACAAGGCATTCTCTACCAGTCAACCTTTGGGTTAAATATAGAAACAGTGGTAAGGTACAAAAATAATGACAAAAATACTAACTTTTTGATTAAGAGAATTTATATAGTTTTATTGATACTAATACACATATACAAATAAAATAAACTAATAGATATTTTAACAAATACCACCTAATAATAATTACTATGACACATCACTACATTTCTTTATCATTTCTCCTTTCGCAGGTATGCTGGAAGAAATTTCTTAAGAAATAAGCAGTACTTTTGTACTCTAATTATAATTATGTCGTATATCTATGTATTTTACTATGTGTACATAAATAATAAAATAAATAAATACAAACTTATTTTGCGGCCAGTAAAATAATACTGTGCTTGCGTGAGTATTCATCCTAACTACGGAATCCTTCACTATGCGTGGTCAGACTCGCACTTGCCCGGGATTTTTTTCGTACTTGCTAGTGTAATTTTAGTGGGCATTTCCGGAAGGCCTAAGGGTTTCCTTTCCCGAAAAAGGTCACCCCGAAAAACTTTTATTACTTGACGAAGATTTACGAGGGACAGTACATTTTCATTAAAGCTCAAAAGCTGTGCAAAGCTCAAAAGCTGTGCGAGCTCTTCTTTAGTACGTACGTACTCGTATATAATATACTAGCTTCTGCCCGCGACTTCGTCCGCCTGAAATTTCGGCCCACCCATCGCGTCGCATCCCATCGCTCGCCCGCGCTATAACTTCGTTATCGGTTAGCGTTCTTTCTGACTTGTTGCACGGATCCTAGCGTGATGTTATAAAGCCTTCCTCGATAAATGGGCTATCCAACACTAAATAATTTTTCTATTCGAACCAGTATCTAGATTAGCGCGTTCAACCAAACAAACAAACTCTTCAGCTTTATAATATATATCTGACCCGCGCAAATTCGTCTGCGTCAGCTAAGTGAGAGAGAGTGGTTTAAGTAATGAATTTTCTACTTATTTTGTTACGGAGTTATTTTAAAATTATGATATCTCAAAAGATGTTGATTGAAATCAAGTGATGTCAACGAAAATTTTGTTTACATTTAAATACTTGTGATTAATAAAATATTTATTTGGATAAGGATTAATATTATGTTGATAAAACTCCTTCGCAAATAATGCATAAATTTCGAAAAAAATAATAATTGATTACCATAAAAAAAGAATTATAGTGAGTCAATCTTAAAAGATAGACATATTATTATGCTGTCGCGGACTTTTTTTTAGAACTTTTAAAGAGGAACAATTCCATCATACATGATATTTGCGTAACTTAAACCGTTTACGCAGCGCACGCAACGGAAGCTCTCAAAAAGGAATATTTTTTCCCGTTTTTGTAACATTTTTCATTTATGCTCCGCTTCTATTGGTTGTAGTGTAATGTTATATAGCGTATAATATTTCACAATAAATGGACTTTCCAACACAAAAAGAATTTTTCTATTCCAACCAGTAGTTCCCGAGATTAGCGCGTTCAAACAAACATACAAACTCTTCAGCTTTATATATTAGTATAGAAGATATAGATTGTACTGTGTATCTTATGAAGGCAACAAAAGACTAAAATGTAATAATTTTACCCACTCCACAGCAGTCAATCTTACGAACTTATCTTCGTATGCTTGAAGGCTAGCTTAGTAAGATTAACAGCTTATAATAAAGGAATTATTTTAACCCTTTAACAGGCATAACGATTTAGCAATCGGACATCAATGCCAATTAGTCATAGGTTGATAATAAGTAGTTCTATTATTTTTATTATTCTATTGGTTCCATCGTGGAACTGTTAATGGTACTAGTGGCAATGAAAGACCTATTATTGGTAGAAAAAAAAAAAAATCGTTGAATATTTTTTTCAGTGATTGTCTTTGTCCTCAAATAGCGTTTGTAAAACAATAGAATTTTTGGAACGTTTATTTTTATTTTTGAGCAGTAAATTATGGTGGTAAGAATATAATTCCCTTTGTCTTGTAAGAGGGCTGTCTCGGGTCCATTAGCTCCTTTAGTGTCCCCAGAGGAATGTGGCCGTTTTTCTTTAGATCGTATTTTGTTGTGTTGAGACCGCTTCACTCAACATCGCCGCGCGCTAGCGGCAGTGAACGAGGGACGCAAGGACAGCGGGGAGTCAGCCGGCCGACGGCCAAGCGCGGGCCCCCACGCCACACCGCCATGAGAGTCAGCTGTTGCTCGCCTTTATGCACGGCTGCGCTTGCGCGTTTTAAACCACTCTTGTTTTCTTGTTTTCATATATGTCGGAGAACGGAAGGTCTCTCTCGTTATCATCAGCCATATTTTAAACTACACTGTGGGCGTACTGTGGGTAGTGTTGTTTATTGCGCAATAGGAAAACCGAATTAAACTCAACAGCCATTTATTTAAGCTAAGCTGAGATTCCTTCAAAATTACAGAAGACAGCTCCCCCAAAACGCCCATCCCTTCACCACTTCCTAGTGCTTTAGCTGGGAAGAAGAAGTGGCCGAACAAACTCCACAGCAGCACAGCTGTCTGTTTAATTAGAAGAACTTGATTCTATACAGTAGTGGGTATGCAAAGTAATTAATGTAGGTACACGATATCACGACACAACTATACCGAACGCGCGACAGTTTCTAGACGTATTCACTGCTTGACCGCCACCGATGACCTTCACTTGTCGAATGTGCGGGGATCACTTGCCGCCGCTCGAGCGTTATCGTAGTCTCTGTCATGCGCCGCTAAACAGCACAACCAAGACACTGAACCAACAGCGACATCTATGAATTCCAACCAATACCATTTAAACAATGCGCCGTCATATATATAACCGACCGTTGTTATTTATTTTTATTCTTACTCATTATTATACTTGTTATACAGTCCGCTATCTTTTAATTTTGCTCCACCACGACCTATCGTCGCGATCAGTTGCTTCGTGTCTCATTATGAAACTTTATAAAAGGTATTAGAAAATTCTAGACACACATACCGAGGCAGCTGATTGAGCCGTTTTTCATAATTCCTTCTCAGTCACGAGATAATATTTTTTTAAAGGAGTGGTGCCCGAGACAGCGCTCTTAAAGGGTTAAAATAATGCCTCGTTAGTCTAGTGATCGCAAGCGCTACTGCTGAGCATAAGGTCCTGGGTTCAATTCCCAGGTCGGGCAAAGTAATATTGGGTTTTTCCATCTGGAATTCCTCAGTAATAGCCCCAAGTCTGGATTTGTGCCCGGTTGAAGGTAATAGACTTGCCCCCTATTACATGGGACTAAAACATAACTTGCGAAATGTGGGTGTGGGCTATTAGGTACAGCTCTGTTTACTCTTCGGGAAATACAGGCGTGATGTTATGTTGTTATTTAAAAAATTGTTAGTTCTTAGTTAGCATAACTCCTTTTTCATAACGACATCACAAGAATACTGTTACAGCCACAATGCAATTGCAATTGTAGCTCTCACTCAATTTATATGAAAACTAGTTTCATCACGCGACTTGACTTGAATTTCTTGTTCCCCCAACCCATCCCATCGCATCACATCGCTTGCCCGCGCAATTACTTTGTTTTCGCTTAGCGATCTTTCAGACTTTTTTTGTTTTTGCTCGGTTCCTATGAGTCCTGGCGTGATGATAAGTAACCCATAGCCATCCTCAATAATTAATGTCGTGGCACACTACCGGCACCGCAACGGCATCGCTTCAACCCAGCAATTAACTTGTCACTGAAATTAGAGCATTAAATCGTGTGTCGTATAATAAATTTCATAATGTCAATATGAAAAAGCCAATGGCGGGCAGTCAGCGCACTTTCCGCTACCATATATAACTCGACTCGCAGCCAGCGCGCTGCAAGCGAGCGGACCGCGTCCTTACTGCGCGCTGATTCTGAGTCGCAATGTAAACCGAGACATTATGTATACATGCAAGTTTTGGGCATGTTCAGTCATAAATGCCATATTACCATATAACAATGTTGTGTTCGCGGTAACAGCAAGCTTGCACCTCGAGGCCAGAACGCGGACTGCGAGCGTGCACCTTGCGGCTGGCGCGCGGTCTGCGAGCTTGCACCTCGCGGATGACGCGTAGTTAGTGCGCTGGCAGCTAGCCATAGCTTCAATTTGAGGCGACGCCGTGCTATAGCTGTGCAGTTGCGGTGCCGGTATAATGTGCCATGACCCTTAAGAGTCCCTATCAATTTCGACGCGCTACTAGTTTAGGTAACTATCGGAGCGCATCGTGTCTGTGTGCGTTCGAACTATCGGCGACAATCGTAGTATGCATTGTCGTACGGTGAAGCGGGAACAAATAATCTTGGTCCGTAACCGCTATTAACAGCACTCCCTAATTTTTACTTACCTACTAGATTCTGTAATACTGGATGGATTTTATTGTAATTATGACGTGTTATATTTATAACACGTCATAATTACCACCTAGTAGGTAAGTAAAAATACCAATATTAAGTACGGCGTTCATCATAGTAATAGCAAACTATAAAGTGTGACCAGTACATATATACAGGGTGTTTGGCAGAACGTTGAACATACGAAAATGGTGGATAGGTGGGGTCATCTGCTACTTACTCAGCCCTAATTTATTTGGCCCTGGCCCCCTGAATATAAAAAAAAAATTTGTTTGCTTTCTTTTAGTTTCACCACTTTCTTAACTTTAAAGTGTATTTTTTTATTAAAAATGGGTAAAACAGGCAATATTTTAGTTTATTTTTTTATCTTTAATATTGGCAGATTCTTATAAAATTATTGCTTTATTCAGATGTTAGCTAGAAAAAAAGTTATGACTCCTCAAACTTACAGAAAGATGTAATAAATAAAAATATTGCCTGTTTTACCCATTTTTAATACAAATTACACTTTAAAGTTAAGAAAGTGGTGAAACTAGAAGAAAGCAAAAAATTTTTTTTTTTAATATCCAGGGGGCCAGGGCCAAATAAATTAGGCCTGAGTAAGTAACAGATGACCCCACCTATCCACCATTTTCGTATGTTCAACGTTCTGCCAAACACCCTGTATAAGATAGGTCTGAAACTAATTACATGTGTTATAACCCACCCTCCTGTATTATGTACCTACTACAGTCCTCCCCGGCGAACAGTGTTCGGAATAATTATATTACGAGCCACTTAGATTTTTTATATGAAATTTTTAATTTAAATGTAGGTAGGTATATGTTTGTAGACTTATACGATAAAAACACATAATTATATTACTAAGTATAATGTTGTATTTATATAATGTCTACATATACATATAGTCTTTAAATAAAATAGTTTTTTTACGTTTAAGACACTTTTAAATAGGCGGCCTTGAAAAATGCCTTTGGCTTTTGTCTGAGCTTTCAATAATTGTAATACTTCTGGCGCCAAAGTACCCGATTTTCTCTTAGGCAATGGTCTGATGCTGGATATTAATGAATCGGAGGAGATGAGCAGAGCGTGTCTTCAATAGTCTGCTTCCTTCCAATTTTTCTCGTGCTATGCTTTTTCAAACTCAAATCATTTCAATTAAACCATTTACAGGCACTTTTGAATTCTCAAGGAGTTGGTCAGTAAGAAAATGAAGCTAAATGCCCATTCCAAAGCGTAGTAGGTACGTATGGAGAAGAACGGGCATGAAACTCCATGGACACTCTTTTAAATTAAATTGTTACAAAAATATTAGATCTATAATGTTGAGTTTATAACTAAATGTAAGAACGATATATATATAAAAAAACCGTACACGTTAAAAGCGTCCAGAGTAGGTATAACAAATAGAAACAAACAAAAAAAAAAAACAATTTTAAGATAAAATAATTATAATAAGATAATTAAAATAAGCCGTGGCAGCTAAGAGATGACCAGTCCCAACTGACGGCGCCCGTTCACGAACATATCGCATGGATTAGCACCATTCAGCTCAACCATTTTGAAGGGAGCTAAATGATCCAACACACGCGCCACCATCAGCGAGACATCTTAGTGAGCATGACATACTCTCAGCCGCCAGGGCACATTCAAGTCAATGAAAGGCATATTACCCGGTTAATGGTAGCTCTATAGTACATAGTACTCACATCTGTGCTATGCAATTATATAATACAAAGGAGATTGAGTTCATACAATGCAAAGATAGTCTTACAATCTTCAGCAGCTCCAACATTATTTTCAAATGTTAATCGATTAGTTGTGGTTGTGGAGCAAGACCAGCATTCAGCCAAGCATTTTTATTAGCGATGTAATCCCCCAACTTATAATATACCTGCGTGCATAGTATGCGTTTTATACAAGATTTAAATTTAGTTTCATTCAGTTGAAGTATGTGGGGAGGAATTTCATTGTAACATTTTAAACAGTACCCCATAAAAGACGAGTCTACTTTAGCCAGTCTGAAACCTAGTTGAACTAGTAGGTCCTATTTCTTTTACTATAATTATGTCTTTCACCTCTTTTTCTAAAAATATGTAAATTTTTCCGTTCATACATGATGTTTTCGTAGATATATTGACAAGGTACCGTCATGATGATAATATCCTTAACCAGTTCCCTTAGAGAATCGCGCCTGCGGACATTATATATGGCTCTGATGGCTCTTTTCTGCAGAATAAAAATAGACTCAATGTCTGCAGCCCGTCCCCAAAGTAAAATACCGCAAGAAATTATACTATGAAAGTAACTAAAATAGACTAGCCTCGTATCTACATAAGTAAATTGACGGATTTTTCTGACAGCATATGCTGCTGAACTTAGCCGTCCTGCAAGAGATGTTAAATGAGGACCCCATTAGCCTTGAATCCATC
The DNA here is from genome assembly GCA_947523025.1 of Dryobota labecula. NCBI lineage: Eukaryota > Metazoa > Arthropoda > Insecta > Lepidoptera > Noctuidae > Dryobota > Dryobota labecula. The sequence continues at coordinate 23,829,933 of OX383295.1, read as the reverse complement.
ATGATCCCCAGGAAAACAGTTGTACCTACGAATTCTAGTTTCTCTTGATTCAATACTATCTGGTAAAGAACATTTTATGCACTTGGTTTTTTCCCATTTAATACTAAATTATTAGCAGCTCTATAATTGCGGCAGTCTTTGTGTCTAGACTCTAGAGCTTCTTCGCTAAGTAGACCTATAGGAAGGACAAGGGATTTGGTGAAATTAGCTCCGTGAATTAATATTTTATGTACACTAGAAGGCATTTTGTACCATTGGTACTTGGTGACGTAGCCTAGGCATGCCTTGTAGGCCTCTGGCTTTACATCGTACACACGGCCACAAATCAAGCTATACATGTCCAGTATAAGCTGACCTCTCATTGTACGGAAATCCTATACAATGCGAGATCAGCCTAAACTGGAAATGTATAGCTTGATTAGTGGCCGTGTGTACGAGCACGAAAGGTCTTTCAGTATAACAGAGAATCTTGTAATGAGATCTTTGTCAACCCCAGTGATCGCAGCTGCGAGAGCAGGGTCTTTAAAAAACGTTCGCGCAGTATTGCACTCATTGGTTGAGCCGCTACATTGCTTTACTGTATCGACGAGGAGCCCAGTTCGACGACGATATTCTTCTGTAATGGCGCGCTTTTTTTCTTCCACTGCTTCTTTTATATTCTTAGTCACGCGCCATGTTTTGTGTTCCTTCCTATACGATATGTGTAACAAAAAATACCTAAGAACTGCACATGCCTTTCGCATTTTTTCTTTTTTCCTTTGATTTTTCCGTGATAATAAAGTTCACTTTATCGACCAATTTTCTAAAAATTAAACACTAATTTACTAATAGTACAATACAAAACATTAATATTTATGAATAACATTAACAAATCACAAAGTGTCACACTATGCATAAATAAAATAAAAATATACTCAGTCTCAAAACTGATTAGGCCTAGTACAAAATTCGCACAATTCGCGAGTCACGTCGGGAGCGGCGATCGTCACGAGCGACACAGGTCCGTCGTCGAGAAGCCCTTGGGCGCGACTGAATGTATCGAGCAAGCGCATCGGTTTATAAGGCATTATTTAGATATTTTATTACAATAAAAGTATTAGACAAAAAAAAAAAAAAAAAATTGGTTTGTTAGATAAATACATCAAATTTTAGAATATTGAACACTTATTGTTATTTTCAATCAATTCTTACGCGTAGACAACGGTTTTGCACACGATTTTATTGTGTTTTTTCAGCGTGGATAACATTTTTTTTAATGAACTTATACGTTAAACTTAAAAAAACAAAGTTGTAGGCTTACTAGTATACTATATGTCCAGTATGTATGAATTTTTTCAGATTGTTATTTGCCACCAGTAAGCCAAAAAAACGATTGGAAAAACGGGTGTTTCGTGCTTACGTAAAAATATGTGTTAGATTTATATTTTTCGTAATTTATATTGAGTAGTTATCAAAATTTCAATCAGTACACTTACTAGATAAAGATGTGATGAATAACAAGGCATTAAAAAAAAAACCAGGTATCTTCAGGTTACTGAGAAATTTGTGCTGAAAAAAATAGAAATTTCTGTTTTTAGACCGCGAAATTGATAGGGACTCTTAAGGCCATCAAATGCAAAAATATTTTTTCAAATCCGACTGGTATTAGCGCGTTGAAACAAACAAAAAACAAACTCTTTAGCTTAATTATTAGTATAGGAATATTACACGTGGATGATTTATTAAAATAAGCAGATTTTTTATTTTATTATAAAGAATTTCGGTCCTTCCTCGAATAATTTATTTCATCAGCCCATGTTTTGTCAGAGGATTAATAAAAGAAGTTTGTTCTTCTTCGAACTTGGTATTTCAGACTCGTTCAAGCTGCTGTTGACATGGTAATGCTTGGCTACTGATTCTTTTTGTTCGTGCCGATTCTTCACTCAATTAGAGAGTGAGTTTGGAGATCATTCACTTACTGCTGAGTCAGTTTACATATGAATAGATTTGAAAGTTTCGTGAAATTGAATACCTACGCGAACGACGATTCGCTGCATCAGTACTTGTTAGACTCTTAGTAGCAGATATACGTTTCCTGCATCCGCTCCGCTTGCCGCTCCACGTATAATGGCTGCCACGAGGTCTATCATTACAGTAAAAGAAAATCCTTTAAAAGAAGACTCACGTCTTTCGCTCCGCTCTACTCCGCTCCGTTCGCTGTCGCGTTTAATGGCTGACACGCAGTCGCCAATAATCCTATAAACTTCAAAAGTGAACTCTAATCGCTTTGAAATAAAGTGCAAGAGCAAGTGCTTGTGAAGTGTCGCATCCTGAATCATCAAACCAGCTTAAGAGACCTTCTAAAACAGTGTTACTGCTGTTAAATCAATACAAACTCTTGCTAACTCGTTGCATTGGGTATGAACGCGTAAAACACATTCTCTCCCGAATCTAATCTTTCTTCTGTATAATAAACCTGCATCAATATATACTTTTGACGTCATCACTTAGCGCCTTGTCATATTTACTTGTGAGGGAAAGGTAGGGTACATTTGGAGCTCTTATTACAGATGTTTATCCTCACTTTGCTAGCACTGCGTTTGAACCCAAGACCTCTCAATCGTTTACGATATATGCTTCAGAAATAATGCTAAACCAATAGTCTTGTATTGTACTGAAGTCTCAAGATAAATGGGTATACGAGCCCAGAGGGACTTCAATCTCCTGATAATTGGCACTCTCGCAAATTGGCGATTACGTCCAAAACCAAAAAAACGCTGGAAATTAAGAAAACAATAGAGAAGAATTTCTCAGTAGCAGCCCGGGGTCTGGATTCGTGCCCGGTTGATGGCAATAGGCTCGCCCCCTATTTAAATAGGACTTAACCATAACTGGCGAAATGTGGGTGTACTATAGGTAACCTATAACCCTTCAGGGATTAAAGGCGGGAGTTTATGTTATGTTAAAAATAGGCAGATGTGTTTTGAGGAAAATGTTTCATATTCCAAAACATTAAATTTCATTAAATTTTGCTGATAACACATTTTTTTCAATGATTTTTCCTTAAGAATTTTCCATAAAATATTTCAGGTGATTACGTAGGTTCCGCACCATTTATTTATATTTATATCTCTCACTCACTTCAACGTACAAAGGAGAAATACCAACATTGAATTTTCCCTCGAAAATAACGTTTTAAAATCTTATCACGTAAAAAGTATATTTTTTTACGAAAGTAGATAAGATTTGCTAACATTTTTTTCTTCGTTTTAGAGATTCTTTTTATTTTTGGTAGCCGAATATCAAAGATGATAGAACATTTTTTAAAGTTTAAATATTTTCAAAGGGTAAATAAAGTTATATTCTCGCCTCTTGAGTGACTACTGTTAAAAGGTGTTTGTTTTCTGAACATTCCTAGCAAGGCTTCACATTTTTGTTCCACGAAAGGAGCGAAAACTCCTATGAAAACGACAACCATTAGGAATTTTTTTGAAAAATTCGCGCCCTCTTGTATTTTCATTTTGACTTCACTATCGGCTTTAACACTCTCGAAAACCATGAAAACGACACCCATATTGACAACTTTTAATTTTTTAAGTTTACCAAACTTTCGTCAACACGTAACACAAAAAAGTGACCACATAACTTTATGCAACATGTAACCAAAAACCTGTGCTGGCTGTTGTGTATCACTTTTATTAAATCAAGTTAACTTTTATAAAGTCTTGTCAAACTATGATTATTCCTGAAATAGCCGAAGTAGTTAGGCTAAATATTTTTTTCAGTGCATCTATTATAATATCTACAATATTTCTACCTTTACCATGGAATCTAAAAGAAGAAGAAGAAGGCTTATAAATATGAAATAGTCACTGATAAGGTCTTCAAAAACTAGTAATCTACCTTTACCATGGAATCTAAGAGAAGAAGAAGAAGGCTTATAAATATGAAATAGTCACTGATAAGGTCTTCAAAAACTAGTAATAGATATAAAAAACCTAGATCCGGTCTAGGTTTTTTCGAGGCGGACATAAATACACCAATGAATCTGAAATTAGAAAAGGATAATTGTAATTATACTCAATGTTTCTATCAACAGTTGAGTGGTAGTTTGTTATATCTGTCAATTATTCATCTTCTTCGTCGTTCCCTCAATGCTGAGGATCGCGAAGACATACGACGCGTCTCCACGTTATGCGGTATTCTGCTGTGTGGACCTCTCGGTAAATGCTACTTCCAACAGCCTTCTTGATTGCGTCTGACCATCCTACCGGTGCGCTGCCTTGAGCGCGTTTACCTTACACCCAGTCCAGTGTAGACAGTCAAAGTTGGCCTTACCAATGGTACACCCGCGGTTAACCAAAAAAACTTCTCAGCCTAAGTAGAAATAACCTTAGAATAATAATAGGTACAATTACGGGTCATAATCTCCTTAACAAACATCTTTTTAACATAGGCGCCACAGACAGCCCCCTTTGCAGGGGCTGCCTTGACGCCGAGGAATTAGCCGCCCACGTCATCCTGGAATGCGAGGCCGTGGCTCCACAACGTGGAGAAATCCTCGGAACAGTGAGGTCACTCCGTGAAGCCTGTGAAGCTCCCAGGAAGCTTCTGTGCTTTTGGGCGGAGCTAAGCTGGCTCTGTTAGCCAGAATCCCCACGCACAACGGACCAAATAGGAGTCTAAGTGCGGAAAAGGGAGCCCCATCATCATCATCATTCACCCAGTCCAGTATCTTATGCCTTTCCAGACTATGCTTTGGTAAACGCATAATATGTCCGAAAAAGCTGAGGGCACGCTCCTGGCTTATTGCAGATAGACGCTTGTTGATGTTGAATTCCTCTAGTATAGATTCATTCGTTATCATGCTACATGGTATAAGAAGTCGTCGTACGTTTATCAATTCTTACCCGTCCAGATTTATCCTTCTCTGTATGTATGTAATCACAGCATTTTGCTGAGCTTAATTGTTCTTATTATTAATGTTTGTTTGTTACAAAAGTAGTTATTTTTCCACTCTGTAATTGGCATTTTGTTTCGATTGTTTGTTTGTTGACATTTTCCAGTGACGCAACACAGTGTAATTAAAAGCAATGTAAATTGTCTTTGGTCCCTGGTCCTGTGCTTTCGTAGATAGAGAATTGTGCTTTAGTTATTATTCTAAGGTCCTGACATCAAGCGATGGAAAAAAATTGACAATCTTTTTTGCTTGAATAAGAGGCTTTTGGTTTCTTTCTTTCTTTCTGTTACTCAAGTCAATTCAATAATAACTACAGTGAAGTCCATTGGAGACATGCGAACAGAATGTTAAAATATTTAATATCTACTTAAATCTTTTGGTTGAAAACGCCTGCACTAGCTGCCTCGTTGGTCTAGGGGAGGGCCATCCCAAAATGGTCTGGTACCCACCCCAGGATATTTGGTTACCGATTCGAAATTCTAGGCTGAACACTTAAATAACTTACAAGTTCAATCAATTGTGATTAATTTTATTTTCTGTGATTAATATAATTTAACTCACACACTAACTTATTATATGTACTTTTTTTTGGAAAATCTTATACATAGTTTGTAAATATGTGAGCACCATGTACCTATCGCATTTATTAATTTTTCTGTCATTACTTAACTTTTCATTCTTTTTTCCAATTGTGGTAAGTAATATTTATTTGTATTCTAGGTACATCGTCTTCACCTATAATTATGAATTAATATATTATTGTTAACATTTTAAAAGAGTAAGTATGGAGTTTCTTACCCATTCTTCTCCATACATAACTACCTTTTGGAAGGGGCAACTAGAATCAATTAACTATTTATGTAATTTTTGACGTTCAAAAGTGCATTTTACGTGCCTATTTGATATAAATGATTTCACTTTGACTTTGAATCAAGTAAATAACCTGGAACCGAGAAATAAAATAGTTGTAGTAGAAAATTATAGACATCATACTGTATCCGGTACGTCGAGGATTGCCTTTATGAGGCCACCGTGCAAATGCTGAATAAAAAAATAGAGGTAACTTTTTAGAAATGATCAACTTTTCGCTAAACACGATTAAACATTTTCCCGACAACGAAACATATTGGGCAATGACTAGGCTTGATCGGCCGCCGCATCTCAGGGGCCAGCCCCTGGAAAATAGCCTAAAGAGAACTAAGTTTACAAAAATCACGAAAAAGTATATTCGCTCGCTCTAATAATTTTAATTTAACCATACGAGTATACTAGTAGTAACTTTTTTATATGCCCATGCCCACCATACAAAACGGTAGGTACGAGTTCAAGTATACTCTACCAGTACAAAAAAAAAAAAAAAAACTCAAAGAAATAACTTATTACTGTCCGGTATGCCCTGAAAAACATGCCTTATGCGTTGAAAATTGTTTTAAAATATATCACTTCTTGATTTCACAGATGTACCCAAAAGAATCTATGAAACTTCTTTTTCTGATTAAATAATGTTTTACTTCAAATGCCAAACAATTTAACCCCGCCCTCGTTCTACTGCCACTCTTCGAGAATTCGATAGAAACCGCAAAAAAAAAAAAAAACGAGTATAGGTAGTAGAAGTTGGCAGAAGAGAGAAGGGGCCCAGATCTATACCCAAAGTCTCTATTCAGATAATTTATGTAAAAAAAGTAATGTCAAGAAATTTCACCGTCAAAATGACAGGACAGTGGTACGAAACATTTTAGATTTAAATCTTTTGTAAATAATCATCGATAAAATTACAGTGAATTAATTATAAGAACTATGCAAACAAAATACCGTTGCCAAAAAAGTGTTTTGTGTAGTATGTCGGAGACACGGCATATGATCGTCATAATCAGCCCTTTTAGGTCCAGTACAGCGTACGTAGGCCTCCCAAAATCGATTTCCACTCGAAACAGTTTACAGCCGTTTTCATTCTAAATGTGGCTAGATATGCTACTTACACAATATGAATCTATGAATGAGAGTTGTAATATTTGTGTTGTTGAAGATGTAAAAAATTAGAAAATGTTTGAATCTTCTGCATTGTTACCAGTACTCGTACGAGTATAATAAAATATTTTATACCAGGAAATCTCCTTTTTTTAAATAACTTTGTTTAAAACCGAAAATTTATAAAAATAATTACGGTATGATTATTTTTAAATTATTATTTCTTAAATCAGTACTTAAATGAAAATGGAACCTTTTTTTTTTCGCCATTTTCTGTGAATTACTATTACGAAGATATTTTGTTGATAAGTTATCTCCTTTGTTTACATAAATTATCTGAATTTAAGACTTTGGGTATAGTGCTACTAGTATACTCTTAGGTTGGCAGTCAACGTGTTAATAAAGTATTTTTAGTCGTGTGGCACATAACCGTGTTTCATTAGTTATGTCTTCATTTCTAAATATGGAGTAAGTTTGCTTCATAAGTAAGGACCCAGAAATAGCTTTAATTGAGTAAGGATTATTCAATCACACGCCCATTCCTAGAAGCCAATATTCCTAGAACGAAATTTTCACAAAGACCGCGTGTACGAACTAAGTCGAGTGTAGTTAATAAGGTACTTATTTTCAGTTAGTAACTGATTTTAGTTATGCTTCTTTACACCAGTTTCCGACTCAGACGTCCAATCGGACTATCGGATCGGACGTGTGTTGAATGTTCTTGGAAAATAATGGCCCCGCCTTCCAATAGCCGGATCAGACTATCGGATCCGACCATCTGATGAAAAAAATCTGACGTTTATTCCCGGCCTTAAGCATAACTTCGGAGTTCGCATGAATGAACTTTGAACTTTGAACTTTAGTTACATAAAAATACCGCTGGCCAGCGAACAGCTGTAACGTTTAGAATGATCGTGTCACGTAATAAGAGCGCTGGCTAAACGCACAACCATACCATACCATTTTTACGTGACGCGAACCAATACAACGGTATATGGTTTTGCGGTTGCCCAGCGGCCTTTTTACGCGACGCGAATTGTACCTACCAATTTTTTTTTTTTTTTAACTTTGCCCCACACTAGGAATTTCTCCTGTATCGTGGGTGCGTTTACAAACATTTAAACTCACATATACAAACAGCCAGACCCAGAACAACTACTTGTAGGTCATACAAATATTTATTCCGTGCGGGAATCGAACCCGCGACACGCAGCGCAGCAGTCAATCGCTTAACCAATGCGCCAACCGTGTCGTCATACATATTCATACATATACATTGTATACATATTTCAGCTAACAAGTGTGACTGTTCCTAGACTACCCTAGGCTGATAAAATTTTCGTTTTTCCTATATATATGTTAATATTAGTGTTAAGATTGACTTCCCCTCACGGCTAAGGGAACGTGCTCCTCTCTCCGCACGTTCCTCTAGGGCTCGACACCAGACTTGGGCACGCTTCCACCATTATAAAAACTTAATTCCCATGAACTAAACTGCCTTGTCTCGAAAGTTAAGGGACAAGGAGGGGACTCAAGGTGATGTTAATATTGGGAATTCACAGTTAGTAAACAAAAGTATTATAATTATTAATATACAGGAAAGTTTTTAATCAGTGCGTAAATTTTGAAAAATTAAACATAAACGTCTTAGTACAAAAAAAAAAAAATAAGTTATCGTTAACGAAAGATGTTTATTTTGAAACTGGTATAATGGATACTCGTCGCGCAACGCGCCGGCGGCGGCTGCGCGGTCAGTGAAGCGGAACGCAGTAGTAGCTACCTATCAGCTGTGCGCTCGCCCATTGATATTATTACGAATAGATTGTATCTATTCTTTGTTGATTTCAAATGGACCAAAAAAGTATTGATCAAAAATGGAAATGTTTTCTATTACTGATACTGAACCATCAAAAAAAAATTTCGCTCTGGTTAAAAACTTATCCTGTCTGAAGCTAGGAAGGCAAGAGGGTATACAAAAGTATATAATATATATGTTGTAACGCCGACGTCACTCCTCTCATAGGTGTGCGCTAATATCTGTAATAGAATCTTGATAATGTGTAGGGGTAAAGGGATCGTTATACTTGCGCTTAAATTCATTACTTATAGCTACGTTAATTTGTCTATTTTCAATGTACCCACTTGCGTGACACCGGGAACCGTTTTAAGAACGTTGGTCTCATAGTACGTGTTCTGTTAGACCTGACATATAAAACTTCTGAGGCACTGTTCTGAGGACACTATACGATTCTAATAAAACACTTTTCCTAAACTTTATTATAAATGTCTTATTCAACCCTAAGGACAGAGTAAGTACGTTTAGCTGCCGTTGAGGAAGACAAGTATTGAGTAGTTCTAAACGCATACTAATGTGAATGACACCTTTACAGCGGCCTAGCCCCTTTTTACTAAGTTAGTATTATACAAAGCTAGCACGAATGTACCGTAGACTCATTTTGTAGCAAAACTCGTTACGTTCATTCTCGGTACACACCGAAATGCAATTTCGTCACTTCATATTTCCTTATTCTGCCCCATTTCGAGGATGCATTTTGCGGCTATTAGCGGCTATGCTTCCAGGTAGCAATAAGTTTTAGGTCTCCACACGAACAATATTGCACAAAAATAATGACAATAACAGCTAAACGTGGTTTACGTCCTGATCGCGATCAATTTCATTGGTAAAATTCGCCCTGAGGACCATCTTTGTAACTTTGGCTTCCGCACCCATTTACACCAAACCACTAAAACTAGACGATATCGCGTTACCGATTGATTTTTCCGTAAAATTGAGCTCCCACGTTCGCACGGGCGGGCACTTAAATGCCACGTTTTTTTACCACGCAGTGTATTTTCGACGCTCGGCTTAACGCTGAGAGTAAAAATCGACGTTGTGCTTTTTTAAAACGCTAGGGATGCGTGATGTTGGATTATCAATGCCGGCGCCGAGAGATGAAAATCTCGTCCGGGCGAACGTGAGCTTAAGCCGAATCCATAGAGTAATGAACTTCGCTTGGTGCCATGCTCGGTTACTAACACAACGCAACGTACACATTAATATTGCCGCGGCAGTAGTGTCCGTTCTAATAAAATTCGTTTAGCGCAAAACTTCTGTCAACCGTAATTCAAAGCCGTCAATTTATATACATCATTAAATGATAAATGATTTTATTTCTGTAAGTAGGTTTGTACAAACACTTTTACACATCAATCATATTTTAAAAATAAAATCTGTTTACTCTAAGAAGAAAGGCCAAAACAAACTCAGAGGTCCAATCTCTTTTAAAGTCCAGACATAATCTTGGTCAGATCATGTGAAGATCATATAGATTGGTGTCTGAAATGGTCTTTTGATGAATGGAGCACACAGCTTGAGTGGACCTGGCCAGTCAGTGCACGCATTTGTACAAATGGAAGCGTCAGGTTAGCCCGCGAAATTCAAATTTTCTTTATTATTTTTATAATCAAGAAAATTCACCATGACTCAGCGCAATACGTCGTCGACCCAGCGTAGTAACTAGATTTTATTGAAATGTTTTTATTATTGATTAGTTTATTTTTAAGATTATTTTGTATATTTTGTTTATGGGCCTTAGTTGCCTGAGAATAAAGCAATATTATTATTATTATTATTTATAATTATAATTCTACTTGCTTCTGCCCGCGACTTCCTCCGCGTAAAATTTCGGCCCACAAGCCACACCGTCGCATCGTATCGCCCGTCCGCACAATTACTTCGTTTTCGCTTAGATAGGGTTTTTTCCGACTTTTTGTCATTTTGCTCGGGCTCCTATGGGCGTAGTGTGATATTAAATAGAAACCGAGTTATAATGGGTTTTTCGCGCCGTGTGTTACACTCTACTTTTCACTACGATTGCGAGAAAATAAAATAATCCAATACAATATTAAAAATAAATTACGGCCACTAATTCAATTTGCAAATTAGAGGAAAATTCTAAAGAATTCGCGCCAATGTCTTTTTTTTAATTTCTTCTCTTCTGCCGCAACGCATTGCATGCATTCTACCAAAGAGATCGCCGATTTTAGTTCTATTTTCAAAAATAAAATGTTGTTTTTTTTAAAAAACAGTGGAGTCCTTTATTCATGATTATTCTAAATAATGACTAAAGACTTTTTCGTTATTTAACAGGCAAAAATAAAAAATAAAAAATTCCGCAAGAGGAAAAAATGCAATTTTTGCTTCGCTCTGGTACGCCACAATGACGGTCTTTTTGAGCAAGAGGAGTGAAAATGTTATTATTTATAGCACCGAACTGTGTGGCTTCAACCGAACATGGTAATTGTGGTAATGATGTCGGATGACGTATGATTGGCTTAGATATCTGACTCTGCTGTTGGGTATTGTCGATCATGACAGTGAATTTGAGAGAAACAAAGTGACTGTTTAATTATAAAGTGTAAACAATTATGTTTAGTAATTATTTACCTATTTTGTTGATTAAGCGAGCCGTGACGATTTTAATTGTCGGAAATTAAAACGTGTTCATACAAAAACAAAGTTGTCTGAGATGAAACGGCCTTTGGTGTTACGCATTTCCAGTGGTTTATTTATTTGTTACAAAAAAAACAATACTGTTTATTTTTCATTCATTAAAATGTTCGATTCAGTGACTGAAATAACGAGTGATTCCCTTGTGGTAGGTATTGTGATTGTTAAAGTTATATATAAAAACAAAAGTTACACCATATTTCAGGTTATTGGTTTGTAATTTCCTCGCCTGCGATACCAGAATTCTATAGATTATAATGCTTGTTTTTCTCTTTTCAGTTATGTGTTTTTGCAGTCGGGTTTTTTGTTTTTTAAATAATTGTCTTTTTTCAGCCTATTAGTTTTATTAATTACTTTGTGCAGACAAAAATTTCTTTAAAAAAAAAAAAATGCTATGTGCTACTGAAATCAATATTTTACAAAAGCTACATATGTCTATCTATATAAAAATCAATGACTGAAAGTTATTTTTTTTTCTTAGTGGAAAGTTTTTTAGGCACTTTGAGCACCTTTTGGATGAACAAAAACCATGGAACTCGCGTCATCGTCACCGAACGCTTTCCATGAGCTATATGTATACTGTGTATGTATGTGTACTTTTTGGGTGAACAAAAATCATGGAACTCGAGTCATCGTCACCGAACGCTTTCAAGTTACTTAGTTTTCACTTCTATCGGCAGTCCAGTCCCCAAAGACTGCACCGTTTTTTTTTAATTTTGTCCACACTAGGAATTTCTCGTGTATTGTTGTCGTTTACAAACATTTAAACTCACATACACTAACAGCAAGACCCGGAACAACTATTTGTAGGTCATACAAAATTTTGTTCCGTGCAGGAATCTAGGATCAGGAAATGGTATAGGGTGTTCATAAAACACAAAGTATGCATCTACCTATGTCCGTTATAGACTTTGAAACTACTGAACGGTTTCTAAAATTTCTTTTTGCTTTTGATAGCCCAATTCTTGAGGAAGGTATACGCTATTTAACATCACGCTACGATACTTAGGAGCCGGGCAAAAATATTTTTTTTTAAGAAAGAACACGGATTCAGGAAACATGGTATCCGCTAGTTTAACATAAAATCTAGTACCAAAGTTTCACTTTAGCAAAAATAATCTTTCGAAGATTTTTACAAAAATAATGTTACTTTGTCGTAGTTATGTAGATTTTGTAAAATAAAAACAAATGTCACACTTGTATGATAATAAGATTTAAGTGATTAGTTTAGAAAAATAAGATTAATAAATATCATTGCGTTAATAAATATCATTGCAGTTTAATTTTATATAATATCCCGAGACGGTTGTTCAGAACATCTGTCCAGGGCCTCAAGTCTGCTATTACAATAGTGTCAGAATGGTATCTTCATTGTGAGTTTTTGACAGATTTGCCATACAAACACTGTCTCAAGTCTGCTATTACAATAGTGTCAGAATGGTCTCGCCATTGTGAGTTTTTGACAGATTTGCCATACAAACACTGTCTCAAGTCTGCTATTACAATAGTGTCAGAATGGTCTCTTCATTGTGAGTTTTTGACAGATTTGCCATACAAACACTGTCTCAAGTCTGCTATTACAATAGTGTCAGAATGGTCTCGCCATTGTGAGTTTTTGACAGATTTGCCATACAAACACTGTCTCAAGTCTGCTATTACAATAGTGTCAGAATGGTCTCGCCATTGTGAGTTTTTGACAGATTTGCCATACAAACACTGTCTCAAGTCTGCTATTACAATAGTGTCAGAATGGTCTCTTCATTGTGAGTTTTTGACAGATTTGCCATACAAACACTGTCTCAAGTCTGCTATTACAATAGTGTCAGAATGGTCTCGCCATTGTGAGTTTTTGACAGATTTGCCATACAAACACTGTCTCAAGTCTGCTATTACAATAGTGTCAGAATGGTCTCTTCATTGTGAGTTTTTGACAGATTTGCCATACAAACACTGTCTCAAGTCTGCTATTACAATAGTGTCAGAATGGTCTCGCCATTGTGAGTTTTTGACAGATTTGCCATACAAACACTGTCTCAAGTCTGCTATTACAATATTGTCAGAATGGTCTCTTCATTGTGAGTTTTTGACAGATTTGCCATAGAAACACTGTCTCAAGTCTGCTATTACAATATTGTCAGAATGGTCTCGTCATTGTGAGTTTTTGACAGATTTGCCATACAAACACTGTCTCAAGTCTGCTATTACAATAGTGTCAGAATGGTCTCGCCATTGTGAGTATTTGACAGTGTTTGTATGGCAAATCTGTCAAATACTCACAATGAAGAGACTATTGCAACGTTTGTACATTAGTAGACTTGGCCCCCTGGGTATTAGCGTTTCCTGTTTGGCTCTGATTGCCCCTCTGAGAGTAGAATGTATCATACCGATTTGTGATTTATGAACAAAAAAAAAAAAAAAAAAACATTATTTATCAAACTTTACAAAAACTGCACTCGCAAGCAATAAACTGGAATCACTTCATCGTCCGCTGCTCGAAACAAATTTTTACAACTTATATGCAGATTGTGGTACATCACCTGAAAGGTAATTTTGTTAGCTTTCAAATAATACCAAAAAGATTTAAAATTATTTAAATTTTCTACCTAAATTTGGAGAATTATTGCAATAGGTCGAAGTTGTGGACGTCTAAATGAATAGGAAGTAATATGAAAAGATAAAAATTTTATTTACAATTTATCGCAACGCGCGATGAAGTGATTCCAGTTTATTGCTCGCGAGTGTACATATTTTTAACTTACATTTTTGTATTTCCTGGAATAGTAGTAGTAGTTGGTTATGTTCTGAATTATGTGTTCCATTCTATGTACTTACAAGAACTGTTATACAAATGATTGAGATGAAAAAGTTAAAACGTAAGACGGGGGAATTTTTTTTGTCCCTCTCCAAATTTTTTTACCAAAGCAGTTATATAATTTTTGTAAAAAACCGTTCAATTGTATTCGATGAAATATTGAAACATGAACAATAAACGATTCTCTTGAGCTTTGACCACACGTAGTCAAAGCCAAGCCTTTTCAAACGACTTTGTTAGCTTGCAATCACTGTGGCAGACATTTTTATTGACGTCCTTTGATAAAATTTATATTTATTTTTAGGGTTCCCCTACCTCAAAAGGAATAAGGAACCCTTAAAGGATCACTTTGTTGTCGGTCTGTCCGTCTGTCTCTGTAAAAACCTTTTTTTCTCAGGAACGCGTAAAGGTATCAAGTTGAAATTTATACCAAGTACTCGGGTCTATGGTTTCTTTCAACAGTGAAAAGAAAAAACTTGTAAATCAACTCGTTTAAAAGATATGACCTTTTAAGACCCATATTTTCGTATATTTTGCGATTTCACAAGGGAATCAAAACCTATAGGATACTTCCCATGGACCTAGAATTATTTTTGGCAGAAGCAATGTCTTAGAGTACATTTTAAGGAAAAAAAACTGTAAACCTTAAATATATAGTATAAAATCAACAAAAAAAAAAAATGCTATTTTACTATTACAAACTTATTATTTGCGGTTGCTGCAAAAACCGTGTTTACAAGTTTGTACGGAACCCTCGGTGCGCGAGTCCAACTCGCACTTGACCGTTTATTGCGACGTGTGAACTTGGTTGATTCAAAGTCAATATCTATAATCATTTACTTATTTCAAATAGGCACATAAAAGGCACTTTCAAAAGTAAAAATTTACAAAAAAAAAAAAAAATGCCCTTTCTAAAAGATAGAACAATATGTAGAAGAATATACAAGAAACTCCACACTTACTCTTTCAAAATGTTAACACTATTTTGTATACTCGTACATTCATAATTATACGTGAAGACCTTAGATAAATGATTGGTCTCGCTGCACTCGGCAAGACCAATCATTTATCTAAGGTGAAGACTATGTACCTAGAATAAAATTACTTTACCACAATAGGTTAATAGAATGAAAAGTAAATTAATGACAGATAGATTAAAAAAACCATGGTGCTATCTTAATATACAATATCGATAAATTTGTTTTTTTACCTATTTAGCCTACCTACCAGTGAAGGGAAGGGACTTTCACTGGCAGATAGCTGATAGGCTACTTTTGTTTTAGAAAAAGCCAAACGGGTGGAGCCGCATGCAGCAGCTAGTTATAAATATAAAGTTTTGAGTTCGAACAAAACAACACAAAAAACAAAACAAAAAACTTAAAAAAAAACACAATCGTGAAAACTTCTTTAGCCGCGTTGAGCGATTTTTGATAGGGGAAAAACTTATGGGTTCGCGATCGTCACCATGATATATGTATAAAAGAACAGTTATTCCAAAGTTTTGTGTTTTCGCTTCGGTCGGCAGTCCTTATGATTGCCAATTTTTTTAATGTATATAATACATAAACTCACGCGTTCTTCCTATGGAGGTAGGCAGACACAGACACGCCTGCAACGATCCTTACATACTTATTTTGCTTCGTTTACGGACAGACATGAAGACATGACAAATTCAAATGAATGAACATTTAAGTTTGTCATGTCTTTAAGTGGTTCCCGAAATAAATTAGGCCATTCTTTGGATCAATGAGGTATACGTTTTTAAACTGTCATGGTCACTAACATTACCTATTATTCAGACTTCAGTTTATCCGTGATGGTGCTTGCAACAGCGCCGAAATATCGGGAACTCATATCAAATAGTAAACATGGTAAATATCCCGTTTGTGTCAATGAGGTAGATTAAGAGATTATATCAGAAGCAATATACGTCGAATATAATCCATCTGCTAATCGCGTAAATTGTGGCAATGAGCATACAGTGTGCAAAGGCTGTTAATGGGAGATCCATTTAGATAATCGGCAGATAGTTTATAGGGAATATGGCATTTATAAGTCGGTTTATATGGGTTGGTATATTATTTTCAAAAGCCAATAAATAAATTATTTATTAACATATCAAAAATGTGTAAATGTGTGTGTTTTTTTACCCTCCGTGCCTCGAAAAGCACGTTAAGCTGTTGGTCCCGGCTGTCATTTGTGGATCTTTGACAGTCGTTACGGGTCGTCAAAATCCAGAAAGTCTGACAACCCGTCTTACCAAGGGGTATCGTATATTACCCAGTTACTGGGTCAGATAGGCAGTCACTCCATGTATAATACTGGTATTCAGCAGACTGGAAGCCGACCCCAACATATTTGGGAAAAGGCTAGGTAGATGATGAAGATGACATCGTTTGAATTTACGTTACGATATACGATAATAGAAAAATAGTAGAATAGTTACGTTCATTATTAAAATAATGATTAAATAATAATGATTAAAAATCATTTCAAAGGTAAGTGTAAGGTAGATGTGAGTGGAAACGCTGGGACGCCCTAGGAGGACAAAACGTGTTATGTTTAACAAATTTAATAACAAAAATGTTTCTATATCAAAACATAATCAGAAAGGTCGTTAGGTCGATACTTGGAAGGCTGAAGGCAAACAATAATATTTATTCAAAATATACTACAACCAAATTAGCCCAACATAGCCTAAACATTAAAAGTATAAAGACGGCCCACACAAACTCGCAAAACCTTTGAGCGTTTCCTTGTTTAACATAAAAACAACATCTACCTCATGGCTACAAAGATTCAGTACATTTCTAATGAAAAACATAATAATAATACCGGCCTATTATTGTCCTATTAATAGCCATAGAACCGATGACCGTTGGGGTAGACGTGTTCTTGAGTGGAGACCGCGAATCTGCAAACGAAAGCTAGGACGTCCTCAGGCTAGGTGGAGCGACGATCTGTGCAGGGTGGCTGGTAGCAACTGGACGAGAGTTGCCAAGAATCGAGCTGAATGGCGTACAATTGGAGAGGCCTATGTCCAGCAGTGGACTGCTATAGGCTTGATGATCATGATGATTATTTGTCTCTCTGGTAGCGATGGTGACCAGCTCTTCTGTACACGGTGCCGCGCGGTGTGACCGGGTTTTCAAGACCAAATTTGACTTTGCTAGTCATCAGAGAACTCACGAAAGGAAAGAAAATTATTCTGGATCGCTGCCACTGACGCCGGATACGGTAAAAAGGACTATACAAGATGGATTTTTGAGATAGCGCAGTAAGGGCAGGTACATTAACCGTTGCAGCTATAGGAAAACGGTCTTAGGTGACTGTCCTTATTTTTTAGAGAAATTTTAATCCACACATACAGATTTTGAAAAAAAAAAAAATATACAGTTAAGAAAATGGGCCATTTTCACAAAACATTTTTGATGCTTATCGATCCTGTTTCTTATAAGAAATAAAAATTCTAATGGACCAACTGAGGTTTGAGTAGAAGTCGGACATCGCAAAAAACTTTTCTCGTACATTTCGTATGAAATAAGACTCCAACTTACTTTTTTATGATGGTTATAGACTGGCCATTACAAAAGCCAGAAATCGAAAAAACTTTTCCATAACAATAAAAAAAAAACCCTTTTACAACGTTTAGTTGTAATATTTTGAAGATTTTTTTTTTTTTGTATTACCGAAATCACAAGCAACAATCTAAATTCTGTTCACATTACAAATGAAATTATAGCGCGTTTTCGTTCGAAATCCGAAGTTTATTTTATTTTTGTTCATTTTCGGCCAGGTTTTATTGTAGCGGCCAGTCTATCCATAGTAAAAAAAATCCGGTCAAGTGCGTGTCGGACCATGCACAATGAAGGGTTCCGTAGTTGGGATGAATTTATCCCAAAAACAAACTTAACATTGTAGTGAGAAACGTGCTCTCCTATACAGATTGTATGGGGGAACATGAAAACATGTTCTTCAACTGCAAATTTAAGTTGGTCGACTATTACTCGTAAAATTGAAAAGCCCACTTAGCTTTCCTTTTAACTTCGTTATATATACTACTATCGTGAATTTTTTCACCTATGCAAAATGAACCGTTTAGCTGGCAGCGGGGGACACACTTGACTCTAACAAAAATTAGCATTTTAAAGCCTGATATTTCAGCAACAGATCCTTTAAAACCCGCAATATTTTTGAAAGATCCATCCAACAATACCCCACCCCATAGGGTAGGCGAAAAAAAAAAAACAGCCCCACTTTACATGTACAGGACCCTAAATAACAATTTTTTCATGATTTTATTTTACCACTTTGTCGGCGTGATTAATATGTATATCTATGCCAAATTATAGCTTTGTAGTACTAAGAGTGTCTGAGCTAAACTGGGGACGGACAGACGGACAAACGGACGGACATGGCGAAACTATAAGGGTTCCTTGTTGACTACGGAACCCTAAAAAGTAAGTTGGGGGTCTCGTTTCCTACGAAATGTTTGGGAAAAGTTTTCGATTCAGGGATCCGATTGCGTAATATTAAGCTTTGAAGTGCTAATTTTTTTTAGAGTCAAGTGTCCCCCCCCTGCAAGCTAAATGGTTGTATTTGGATATGTGCAAAAATTCACAGCAGTAGTATATATAACGAAGTTAAAAGGAAAACTATCACAGCTAAGTAGGCTTTACAAGTTACCGAGTAATAGTCGACCAACTGACATTTACAATGACAACATTTACAGTTAAAAACATGTTTTTCAACTGCAATGTTAAGTTTGTTCTTAGGATAAATTCATTCCAACTACGGAACCCTTCATTGTGCGTGGTCCGACACGCACTTGGCCGGTTTTTGTACTTTTGAGGTACGGAACCCTAAAAATACGTAATACATTATGTACTTAATGTATTCGAGACTGCAAAATTAATTACCCACGGTTTGATTTTTGACGTTAACATCCACTTTTTCTTATCCCAATTCTATAGATTTGGTCGGCTTCTAATCTAACAAGAAACGGTAGGTATCATTATTTTCCGTAAAACAACTGTGAAAAGTTAGTTGATGAGGGATCACCGAAAATATAATTGAACAGTTTCAAATAAAATAATCTATTAGATCTTCAGAGCCATTGTTTTTAGTATGAACTTGAATTGATTTTCGATGTTCTCTTATCGTGCAGCTACTTAGCTACCTAAATTCATACGTTTCTTGCGCAGTCATTTAAACATAAAACATTTAAATGGGCAAAGTCAAAGTTAAGCTTATTTTGTATTAAATTAATGATATTTTTCTCCGTCAATATTTTTTTTTCTTATTAGACTTACGTAAGTCAAAGCTGTTTTGTTTAGTTTTTGTTTTATTTTTTATAATTGTATGAAATTTGTAAAGGTGTTTCAAACTCAAACTCAAAGCATTTATTTCAAATAAACCAATTACAGGCACTTTTGAATTGTCAAGGGGTCGGTCAGTCAGAAAGATGAAGCTAGTTGCCCATTCCAAAGCGTAGTATGTTCCTATGGAGAAGAACGGACAAGAAACTCCATGGACACTCTTTTAAAACAAAATATTGTTACAAAATATGGGTTACATCATTCATGTTGAAGTTATACATGTGAGAACAATGTAGAAAGACGTGCACGTTAGAAGCGTCCGTAATAGAAACAATTCAAAAATTAAAATAAGCCATGGCAGCTAAGAGATGACCAGTCCCAACTGACGGCGCCCGTTCACGAACATGACGCATGGATCAGCACCATTTAGCTCAACCATTTTGAAGGGAACTTAATGATCCAACACACACGCCACCACCAGCGAGACATTTGAGTGAGCATGACATACTCTCAGCCGCCAGGGCACATTCAAGTCAATAAAAGACATATTACCCGGTAAATGGTAGCTCTATAGTACATAGTACTCACACCTGTGCTATGCAATTATATAATTCAAGGACATTGAGTTTATACAATGCAAAAATAGTTTAAAATCTTCAGCAGCTCCAACATGATTGTCAAATGTTAATTAACTAGCTGAGGTTGTGGAGCAGGACCAGCATTCAGCCAAGCATTTTTATCAGCGATGTAATCCCCCAACTTATAATATGCCTCTGCCTGCATAGTGTGCGTTTTATACAAGATTTAAATTTAGTCTCATTCAGTTGAAGTATGTGGGGAGGAATTTTATTGTAACATTTTAAACAGTACCCCATGAAAGATGAGTCTACTTTAGCCAGTCTGAAACCTGGTTGAGCTAATAGGTCCCTATTTCTAGTACTATAATTATGTCTTTCACCTCTTTTTCTAAAAAGATGTAAATTTTTCCTTACGTACATGATGTTTTCGTAGATATATTGACAAGGTACCGTCATGATGTTAATATCCTTAAACAGTTCCCTTAGAGAATCGCGCCTGCGGAGATTATATATGGCTCTGATGGCTCTTTTCTGCAGAATAAAAATAGACTCGATGTCTGCAGCCCGTCCCCAAAGTAAAATACCGTAAGACATTATACTATGGAAGTAACTGAAATAGACTAGCCTCGCGGTATCTACATCAGTAAATTGACGGATTTTTCTGACAGCATATGCTGCTGAACTTAGCCGTCCTGCAAGAGATGTTAAATGAGGACCCCATTGTAGTCTTGAATCGAGCGTGATCCCCAGGAAAACAGTTTTATCGACGAATTCTAGTTTCTCTTGATTCAATACGACGAATTCTAGTTTGTTGCTTTAATTCTTTATGTGGATGTCGTGTACACCTGTAATCGGTCTATGCATCAGAACTTATAACCTATCGCTTTTATTAATTAATATTTAGCTGCTGTCACAGTTGCCATTTTAATTTCCCGAGAAAATATTATGCTCATGACTGTACATAATTCGTACGACATTTCGGCCCTACAATGTTACTTGCTGATCATCAGGGTTCAGAGAAGTCTCGTCCTGACAAAATTACCGTGGCAAGTGCAGCTGAACTTCGCTGTTAGATACAACATCTTACAGTCAATTAAATACAAAAAATCTTATAGCTTTTATATAAATCAATCTGACCATTTCCCAACTATGTTAGTATGGTCGGCTTTCAGTCTAATCGAATGCAGCTTAATACCAGTATCTGGTGTGTAGCTTCTATATGGTGACAAGATATTCCTTAGTTTCCAGCCGGGATCGAATATAAATAACCATTCTCGTACAAATTACATGTCGATAAGTAACTACGTAAGATGGATGGTATTCTCCCAGGATTTCGTCTCGAAATGTTTCCAGAGAAAATATTGAATTAATGTACCGTGGAATTAGAACAAAGGAAATTGTTGGAAGTTACATTATACCTACGTATAGCTTTACACTGTCTTGGATGCGAGTGTGTAAGTATGGTTAGTTGCTCTTTTTTGGCAACGGCAGTGTAGTAAGTTTTGACTCATTTTCGTTAGTCGATAACTTGGTCGATATACAGCATGAGAAGACTATCAGGCGAGGAATATTTAATGAAAGTCATAAGTCGATAGCTTGGTCGTAATACCGTATTCGGGAATACCCGTAGTGGACGTAGCGACCAATGATATTCATCGGTCGATAAAAAGCGCCGCACGCTTATTCACAATCACCCAATGAGAATGAGTCTTCAAAACAACTCTCAAACGGGCGGTGCAGATTCTTTGTATACCGCAATCGTTCCCTATCGACTAATTAAAACTGTTCCCCGAATACGGGCCCCATGGTATGCTGTAGAGAAATCTCCAGCACCCCACATACGAACCTTATCGACCAATAAAAATGAGCCTAGGGATGAAAATGTATTATTGAGAGTATGAAACAAGCGAGCGAAGTTAGCAACTAGCTTCATATTTCTGACTGGCTGACTCCTCGAAGTTTAAAAGTGACTGTAAATAGTTTTATTTTAATAAATGCTTTGAGTTTGTGAATTTGAAGTTTCAAACTCTACTTTAGCATTACTTAAGGGGGAAAATATAATTCGCGACCGTGAAAAGTATGTATTCACGGAATTATAATCATTAGAATCAGCAATACAACTCCTTATGTTAGAATTGCCTTAAAAAATAGTCATTCAAATAACAAAATAGATTTATTAAGAGAAAAAGAAAAAAAATTGTATTGGATCACTTAAAACAAAACTGAAAAACTTTATACAGGATAGCAAACAGAACTAAATACTAATAATAAGATTAAACCATAACAGTATAATATATACCTAAGTAGTGGCTATGTACGTAAGGTGGTTCATTGTTATGAAAAAGAGCGCCTCTCGCCATCAAAAGTTGGCGAGTTTAGTAACACCTCTGTGTTATAATTTCTTTAAATAAAAAAATAAAAAAAATATTGGGTTACTTGGGCTTAGAAAATTGTGTTGATGATTATAATACATACTTGTAAATACATACTTGTTACGGTCGCGAATCATATTTCAATACTCAATACTCAATACTTTATTGCATTCCATAATCCATACTAATATTATAAATTCGAAAGTAACTCTGTTTGTCTGTCTGTTACCTTTTCACGCTTAAACCACTCAACGGATTTCGATAAAATTTGGCAGAACGATAGATTGCATCCCAGGGAAGGACATAGGCTACTTTTTGTCTCATAAATATTCCTAAAGGGGGGGATATAGGGGATGAAAGTTTGTATGGGAAACCTGTTATTTCTTAAGTTACAGATATGAAAATTCAAATTTATGCTTTTAGTAACAAATAATGAATTACGTATTTCATAGTTTTTCTGAAATGATCAAGCGGGTAAAATAGGGGATGATTTTAAAATTCACATGTAATATTGACATTTTTGTGTAACTATTTTCAAGAGATTAAAGGATTGGAAATATAGTCATAGTCCGTATCTGGAGGTGACATTTAGTCTATATTTCATTAAAATCGGTCCACTCCGTCAAAAGTTATCACTACTTGCAACAGGTTGGAACAGAGAGTTTAGGTTTTGCTCGATAGTGGCGCTGTACAAATGACGCGATTTTCTGAATCGCGGTGTTAAGACTTTCCATAGGATAGTAACCCTTATTCATGCAACGTATTAGTGTTTAGTTGGGCATTCGTTAGGTACTGAAAATAATCGATGTGCGTTCGAAGATAGTTGATGTTTGAAAAATTGGATTTTATTTATTGGTTCTTCTCTTCGCTTCGTAGTGTATTTTTTTTTTCGTTTTTTATTTATGTATTTGTCTTTTTCAAAGTGTTGTTTCACTGCATGAAAAACCGATCGTCAAAGTTCAAATGTAAAAGAATAAAATGACGTTAACCAGTGGGTATGACACCTGTTACTGTAATCGTCATTTTTTAACGACTGTCAAGGGCATAATTATTTTGTGAAATAGCGGTTTGACGATAGTTAACGCCATTTATGACGTATACGCGTGCGTCAAGTGGACGTGAAACAACCCGCCCCTAGTAAATTTTGTCATTTGAAAAGGGAATAGTTTTTGAATTTCGGTAAAAAGATGAAAATCTTCTGTCAAGTCGTATTCCTTTATAATCCTGCAACGGATTTGAGGCCAAATCAGCTCAATTTTTTGCCATAATTCTAAGTGGAATCAATACAAAAGAACGTTATTATGGAGAGAAGACGTCATTTGAGCCAAGAAGAAATGATCATAGCCGTGAGAATGTTGGAAGCTGGTTCTCGGTAACGTGCTGTGGCAATCGCTCTGGGTACTACGCAGAGTGTTATAAGTGGACTTTGGTTAGTTACCGCATCACTGGTAGCGTGGCACAGTGACATGAAGGATGAGCTCACATCACCACACGCTGACAAGATCGTTACATACAAATTACTGCTCGACGAAATCGTATACACGGCTACATATCAAGCTATAACTTTCAGTATAAGCTGATCTTGCATTTTATAGGATATCCATACAATAAGAGGTCAGCTTATACTAGAAATGTATAGCTTTATATGTAGCCGTGTATACAATGATCGCGATGATGTTGGTTACGACCGCTTCATACCTTTTCAGGGGTATTAATAAGCGAGCAAACCATAAGAAATCGCTTGCATGAAGTCAATCTTCCCGAAGGTCAAAATCAAATCAAAATCAAAATATTTTATTTCACATAAAGTCAAAATGGGCACTTATGAAACGTCAGAAGCTAGGTGCACGGTTCCAATTAGACGTTTCCTATGGAGAAGAGCCAGCAAGAAACTCCACGGTTACTCTTTTAAAAATAATTGGCTTTACAATATTATCAAATAACAGTGTTAATAGGTATGGGAGGACAGTGTAGGCCTTTCAACAATTACCAGGTACTTAACAAAATAGAAAAGTGCCAACAAATCTACACTCTACTAGGCCTACAACGTTCTCACATTCACAAAATAGAAAATAATCTAAGTATATAAAAGATTAAGATTGCATGCATTTTGCATTACAACTACAGTAACATATCTGAATAAATATCATGTCCACAAAAGCCACTAATAAAGAATTGGAATTCGATTTGTAGGTAAATAATGTCAAATAATGAAAAGATTATGTCAAGGAAGTATGTGAAAAATAAAATTAAAAAATCTAAATAAACATCGTTATTTGGGGGCAGTTAATAGACATTTACATAGTTATGTTGTTTATGAGGTACCAGGGAAGCCACATGTGCAGAAGGAATTATTGCCAAACTTCCTTGTCTTCAACGTAGTCTTTTATCTTATGTATAGGTAGCTACGTGTACCACCTATTAAGCCCCGAAATTGCAGAGCCCGTTTACAATGGGCTCATGAACACAGAAATTGGGTAGAAGAAGAGTGGCGTTTTGTGTATTTCTGAAGAATGGATATCAAAAGTACACGGTATTGGAGGACCTCTGGATGCCAAGAACGTTTAAAATCATGCCAGGAAGTCCATACAAACAGTGGTGGAACAATCATGATATGGGTATTTGGACTGAACTGATTTGGATCCGAGGCAATCTCAATACACAGATTATTAACGCTGAAATTATTATCAGACTAGCTGACCCGACAGACTTCGTTCTGTCAAAAGCTATTTGACTGTGGCAGTTTGTCTACGCGCAAAGGAAACTACCTACCTACCCTACCCTACCTTACCCTATCCTACCCTACCCTACCTACCTATCTACCCTACCCTACCCTACCCTACCTACCTACCCTACCCTATTCTACCCTACCCTACCCTACCCTACCCTACCCACCTACCTACCCTACCCTACCCTACCCTACCAACCCTACCTACCCTACGCTACCTAACTAAAACCTTCAATTTTTTTTTATAAAATCTATTCTCAGACCTACCAAATGATGACTGACACGTTATGTCAAACGCCATAAAGTTACATTAGAAGATAGAGTTACCTACTTATTATTACAATAAAAATGTAAATATGGTCGTTTTCTTACAATTTTTTTTTTAACTTTCTTAAATTTTTCTTACATAAGAACCTTCTCCTGACAATAACAAACACAACAAAAAAATAATTAGCGAAATCGGTCCAGCCGTTCACGCGTGATGCCGTGACCAAGGGAAATAGGGATTCATTTTTATATATATAGATATTGTCATTCCTTTACGGAACCAATTTGGTGCTTCATTTCTGCTATGCATGATAATGCACGTCCCGAACTGCCTTCGACTTCTTCGATCTACACATAAGAATTTTTTATTTTATTTAATCAATCTAAATGTACTTTTTTATTTAATTTCAATAACAGGCTTCGTCTGGGTAAGATCACTCCATCGTCGACTTTGTCTCTGTCACCCAGACCTATGTATACTAGAGTCAAGAGTAAACCCATAGTAAAATAAAAAAATAAAAAAGCAATTATTTTTAATACCTTCAATTTCATCCCTTGAAAATTTTGATGCGTGTACGACAGATTTAATTTCTTTATCAACTCAATTTTCATACAAAATATTACTTGAAAATTGAGTTGGTGAATATATAATTGACAGAATATTACTTTTCATTAGAAAATTATAAATCAACTCCAAGATCAGTAAAAAACATAACTTAGCAGTATTTTTTCTCCGAACTTTGTAACTTTGGTTAACTCTGTCTTACGCCAAGACTTTTAAATTGAAGTCCTTTTGAAAAGGAAGTATTAGTATGTCGATGGAAAATTTAATTTAAATTGCCTGTGAGAAATAATGAGTACAAAAAATATATATATTAATAATAACAGCGAGGTCATGACGTGACTTTTATTCATCCAAGCGGCTCTCTTGATTAATCGTTCGTGGAATATCTGTTGTTCACTACATTGTAATGTTTACATACTATGTTAAATTAATTTAGTTTAACATAGTATGTAAACATTCACACAACACACACACATTAACATTTTTATTTTATTATTAAAATTAATCACTTGGTGAAACTTCATAGAGTTGATAGGTACTAAATATCAATATTTTATCAAAATTACTTGGGACTTATGAAATACATAACTGGCCTTTGGTTTTTGTTTACGTTAAAAATACTTGATGAAACTTCACAGAATAAGTTCTGAGATGTCAATATTATCTTCTTATATTATCTAAATAACAAACAATGTTTAAATGTCTTAGCTTTGACTTTTAAACATAACGTAACTTTAAATTACTTGGTGAAACTTCACAGACTTGATAGGTATCAAATATCAATAATACCTACATATATCTAATCAAAATTACCTAGGACTTACAAAATAACTGGTGACATGTAACATAACCTACCCTTTCGAGGAATACACGCGTAATTTTATGTAAGTGGAACCACACGTACGAAATCGTAACTTGATCTTCATGAAGTGATTGCCTTCTGACCTTGTTAACCCTGCCCTGATACAAGTTTCATACCAGTTTATTTGCCCCTGAGAGAACCCGGAAAAAAGGTCCTTTAAGGCGAGGCTCTTCAAGTTAACCTCTAGGAAATGTAATTTTAATGTCATTTTATTTAAAAACGGTAATGATTAAACACGTGAAAAAATTATATGTTGCTTTTGAGACCTTTTTCTAGGTACGTCGGATACTCGTTACATAATTGGATATAGTTCGCTCGATAAAAATAAAAAAAAAACAAACATACCCTTATTTTGTAGATTAAAATAATTTTATTTCAATATTATACCACATTATGTATTGAAAATCACATCAAAATAAACGTATATGATGATGTAATGTCCGTCGGGTTTAACATTGTTAATATCGTAAAACATATAATTTTCAATCCAAAATTAACGAAATTCACTGCACAATTTACTCGCGCCCAGCTGCCACCTCAAGAACAAAAATGCACGCTCGAAGAACCTCGCCTTAATTATAAAATTGCGCTTATTTATTATTCTGTACGCCACCTCAGTGTCAACTAGGATTGGTTTCCTAATGTAACGTTCGATAAGTCCAGGTTTACGAGAAACATAAAGATACACAGACATTTATGTGTTTTGGCAGAATCCCAATACTGCACTGCATAAGCTACCTTCTACAGGGTTTTTGCAAAAAGGCAATAAAGTGTGCGAGCACTGTCGATATTTGCACAAGTTTTTTTGGTGTTAGAAAAAGACCCATTCAAAAAAAAAAATATATATATATAATTTGTAGTTGCGCTCCTGCTTTTCCGTTTCAAGGAAAGCGCGTTCTGGTAATTAATTAATTAAATTCTTTTATTTCATATTATTTATGTAATTAACAACATTTGCTATTAAGCAACGTTGGCTCCTATTATGGGCAACAAACTCAGGGTATAACAGACCAGCTTCTGCCCACGGCTTTGTCCGCATGTTTTAACATTAAAATATTTTGCCTATGGCAATCGGCAACCGTGTAGCTTTCCACCAGTGAAATAATTTGTGAGCGCCCAACTCTTTCTTGCCATCATTGGCTGGCTTGAGTGGAGATTCGCAAGAGCAAACGTGCTCAGAGGAAGGAGTATTCCAGTAAGATGCTGGTAGGGATCTTGACCGTACTTCCGGGATTGTCCTGATAGCTGTGGAATACCTCTCCACTCCTCAAACACCTCAGGCAGTGTTGTCCCCTTGTCGATACGTCATTATGTGTTTTCGGGGGCCCATTATTGAGTGTGCAAATCACCCCCTGCCATTTTATCTGTGTACACAACATTGAGTAGCGACCCCGTACCGGAAGACGTAGCGTTGGAAGGCCTCCCACAAGGTGGAACGATGACCTAATGAAAGCCGCAGGAATCCGCTGGATGCGGGAAGCACAAAACCGGTCGAGGTGGCGATGCTTGGGGGAGGCCTATGTCCAGCAGTGGACGTCTTTCGGCTGAAATGATAACATAACACTGATCAGGCAGGGGACTTAGGCCTTCCATAGTTCAAGACAACCATCCACTATAGCCACCCAAACCAATTAGCTCAATATGCTTTGTTTCCATGTTCTACAATTGTTCTGTACCAACGGGGGGTTTTCCTTGGGTGAACTTGCATAGTGCATACAGGGATAATCGCCGGTTGGTGCCTCAACACTTAGATTGTCTAAGGGGCCTCTGCGAGTTGGCTTCGGCTCCTCGTACGCTTTTCAAAGCACCGGGACCCCATGGTCCCGAGATATGTAAACACATAAAAATAATGATAATAATACATTTTTATTAACAAATGTGGGTACAACTCATCTATTTAAACAAACAGACTTTTGATATATCGACCGAAGAATACCTATCATTGATAAAAAAAAAATATATATAATATTAAATATTTTTTTTGGTTGGGAAGTTATCAAATAACTTCTCGCGCT
The DNA here is from genome assembly GCA_947523025.1 of Dryobota labecula. Taxonomy (NCBI): domain Eukaryota; kingdom Metazoa; phylum Arthropoda; class Insecta; order Lepidoptera; family Noctuidae; genus Dryobota; species Dryobota labecula. The sequence goes on along the minus strand of OX383295.1, from coordinate 23,800,999 downwards.
CTGGGCGGAGCGGGACGTGTCAGACTTTTACTGACTAAAACCCACCCGTGTTCCTTCAGTTGCCTGTGTGCCAGGGCCTCGGTATCCCTTTCGGACAAACCCGCAACCTAGGCAGGCACCAAACCTAGCGACCCCGTCAGTTCGTACTGACATCTCATTGAGGCGCACGTGGAACACAACGCGCCGTCGACCCGGGCCTAGTCCTTACCGGATGGCGAGCTGCCTACTGCCATTCGGTAACCGCCCGCGCCTACGGTGGCCGGGAATCGGTTATCAACTCCACCACACCAACGCCGCCCAGGGCGTCTCCTGCGGTGACTAGGAGCGTGAGGGCGCACAGACTGACTCTCCCTCACGCGTTCTGCCTCCTCTTTCGCGAGCATTACTGCATCGCAGAAGGAGGTGATCGCCTCCCATGCACTCTCGCTCCGTACCATGACCTGGACCAGGGCCGGACGCGAGAGATCGCCGCCGCCGATCGCCTCCGCCGATCGCCTCCGTGAGGACATGGCGGTGCTCCACCCAAGCCGGGCAGACCTCCACCGTGTGCTCCACCGTGTCCTCCGGGATAAAATGTAAACCTAAGGAAAAATAACGAACTCAAGGAAAACTAATTCAGTTGATCAACTGCAAATGTTGTGGAGCATCGTAAATAAATACATCGCGCTGCATTTGGGGGGGGGGGGGGCGGAGGTAGTACTTGAAAGGCCTACAGGCCCAGAAAACCTCACCTTATCACTTAATTCTTCGTTTTGGAAGATAAACTACCGCTCCAAACGCGTTCAAAAACTTTGTTGTATTACGGCATGGTTTCGGGGTAATATAGGATTTCAAGAAATAAAGAAAGGAAATAATTAACTGATCGTCTGAAACCTTATTGACCTTCAGCTGATGGATACTTTTTAAAATGAATGAACCTCTAAAAACTGTTGGCGCTTCTAATGATGCACAATTTTAAAAATAAAAGAACCACTTTTAAACATTCTGGTTTTTTCTCACAGTAACTAAGGACCTACCTTAATTACTACGATCAACTGCGAGAAATTAAGGTAGGGTACCCCGACCAAATCGGTTAGGTTGGGTTAGAACTGTGATCAAACGCGGCGAGCGCTACATCCAAGTTGGTAGCAGTTACTTGGCAATTTTCATTTATTTTCTTAAATAACTTCAAAACAAATTATTTAAAATTATAAAAAAATATATACTTGTGACCCTCACAGTAAGCCCTTACATTTTTTATGCCACATGGTACAGTGTGCAAAACTTTTTTTTTTTGTCTCCCAAAGGTGACCCCCATATTCAAAATTCATTTATTAACGTAACACGTCCGTTTGGGTCCCAGAAATTTATAATGGGTTGGGGAAAAAGTTTCTTCGCATTTTTTAAGAAAATTCAAAACATTTATTAATATAGTTTATTTACATTTAACTATAGTATGTAGGTACCATTTTGTTCGATAACTTTTTGCCATCTTGTAGGTAGGGACATGATCCCATTGCTATAGAAATTTTGGGACTTCTGATCAAAATACCGCGACAAGTGGTTTTGGCAGTCCTCTCGTGATGTTAACCTGACACTGCCTAAAGAATTCTGAAGAGACCGAACCAGGTAGAAATCTGAAGATGCAAGGTCAGGACTATACGGCGGATACATTAACACCTCCCAGCCAAACTCTCTTAATTTTTGCTGAGTGGCTAAAGATGTGTGAGGTCTAGCGTTATCATGATGAAAAAGCACACCCCTTCTGTTGATTATTTCCGGCCGCCTTCTCTCAACTTCTTGCTTTAATTTCATCAGTTGTTCACAGTAGAGTTCAGAATCGACGGTCCTGCCTGGTGGTAACAGCTCATAATGAATAATGCCCTTCCAATCCCACCACACACACAGCATCACCTTGTTGCGAGTTAACCCGGGTTTCGCCACAGTCTGTGAAGCCTGACCGGCCTTTGACCACGAGCTTTTCCGCACGTTCTTGTCGTACGTGATCCACTTTTCATCACCAGTTATCAGCTTCTTCAAAAATGGTTCGGTTTCATTACGTCGTAATAAAGAATCACAAATGAGTACACGGTTCATTAGGTTTCTTTCAGTGAGCTCGTGAGGTACCCAAATATCGAGCTTTTTTGTGTACCCAGCTTTTTCAAATGTGCCAAAACTATTTTTTGGTCAATTCCCAGTTCTTCAGCTACTTCGTAACTATTGATATGCCGGATCTTGCTCCACTTTTTCAAAAATGGCATCCATTTTATCCGTATTAGGGCGACCAGAGCGACGTGCATCTTTGACATCAAAATTTCCGGATTGAAAACGCTTAAACCAAATTTGTGCTACTCTCACAGACACTGCACTAGGTCCATAAACATCGCAAAATTTTTTCGCGGTTTGCGTTGCATTTATACCTTTTTTGTAGTAAAATTTTAAAATGTATCGAATTTCTTTATTAGATTCACTCATCTTGACAGTACTAAAAACAAATGAAATTCACACATTTTCCTAATTTTAATTTGGAATTATGTTCTTTAAAATTTAAATTTTCAATGATACCAAAACCAGCCAGATACAAATAGTATAGCCACAGAGATTTTATTACAACTTCAAACATACTATAATGCGAAAATAATTTTTCCCCAACCTAATATGTGTACCAAATTTCAAATTAATCGGTCCATTAGATTCGGAGCAAATTGTATGTGACAGACAGAGAGACAGACAGACAGACACACGAGTGATCCTATAAGGCCTAGAGAAAGAAACAAAACCCGGGTTTCGTTTCTTCCTTTTAAGGTACGGAACCTTAAAATGTAAGTACCTATATGTTAACACCAACTCTAATAAGATGTAGTACCTATTTACATAAGAAGTTTTGCGTTAATTATTTAGACTTTAAAAAACATTTTCCCATTATAATTGCAAAGTTTATTTTCATGCGTGAAAACTAAATTAAACTTTCACGGAAAAATGGCAAAATTGTCTAAAAGTTATTCGTGTTTAATATGGCGAAATGTACATTTAGCGTAAGTCAAATACCTAATAATTTGTCTTGATTCTACTTTGACAGTTTACCAACCATTTTATACTTAAAGAGAAGTTATAAATACTCGTCACCAACTCCTGCTTTGCACGGTTTTTACGACTTGATAAGACATCGAAATTTCTTTATATTATGTAAGTTTAATATTAACAATATTGACCACATACAATGTTTAATACTAATACAGGGTAGCACGGACATCGACGCGCAATCTATTACTATGGATTCAGTACATGATTCGAGACCCCCTTTTTTTTTTGGGTAAGAAATTATCAAACAACTTGGGCGCAACCGTGGGCGCGTGGAGGGCGTGTTAGACTTTTACTGACTAAAACCACCCGTGTTCCTTCAGTTGCCTGTGTGCCAGGGCCACGGCATCCCTTTCGGACAAACCCGCAACCCTGGCAGGCACCGGTCCCGGCGGGCCCCGTCAGTGCGTGAATGACATCTCTTTGAGGCACGCGTGGAACACAACGCGCCGTCGACCCGGGCCTGGTCCTTACCGGACGGCGAGCTGCCCATAGTTCGCCGTCCGCAAGACCGTGCCTACGGAGGCCGGGAATCGGTTACCGATTCCCGCCGCCCAGGGCGTCTCCTGCGGCGACTAGGGGCGTGAGGGCGCACAGACTGCCGCTCCCTCACGCGTTCCGCCTCCTCCTTCGCGAGCATTACTGCTTCGCAGAAGGAGGTGACTGCCTCCCATGCGCTCTCGCTCCAGACCATGGCCTGGACCAGGGCCGGGCGCGAGAGATCGCCGCCGCCGATTCGAGACCCCTGCGTTAAAATTTTTCGTCAATATAAAAAAAAGCTGTTTCATACATTTTGACCGCGTAGGTATTATCACGGACATGCGAATCATCGACTATTCTTGCTTGCAGCGCTCAGCCGCTATAGTAATGCTTACCTACGCTCATCAACCAATAGCATCGCAGTATAAAATTTTTGCTGAGCCCCTTGCTTTTTAAATGCATTATTATCTAAGGTACATACATCTTTTATGGGGTACTGTGTTAAATGTTACAATAAAATACCTTCTGATATATTACAATTAAATGAAAGAAAATTTAAAACTCATATTAAAAGTACACTTTGTAAACAAGCATATTACAAATTAGAGGATTATATCCAAGATAAGAATGCTTGGAAACATGCTGGTCCTGCTCCATAGGACAATTTAGAGTCTAGACAAAATCAAACTGGTTGCTAATTTAACTGTCATAATTTTTATGATATTAATTTTATTTTCTGTGATTAATATTTTAACTCACACACTGACTTATTATATGTTGTTTTTATTTTTTTGGGAAATCATATACAATGTTTGTAAATATGTGAGCACCATGTACCTATCGCATTTATTAATTTTTCTGTTATTACTTCACTTTTCATTCTTTTTACCAATTGTGGTAAGTAATTTTGATGATTTTTTTTATATTTTCAATTTTTTTATTCTAGGTACATAGTCTTCACCTATAAATATTAATTAATGTATACAAACTATTGTTAACATTTTAAAAGAGTAAGTATGGAGTTTCTTGCCCATTCTTCTCCATACATAACTACATTTTGGAAGGCGCAACTAGAATCAATTAACTATTCATGTAATTTTTGACGTTCAAAAGTGCATCTTCGTGCCTATTTGAAATAAATTATTTGACTTTGACTTTGACTTTGAATGAAAAAAAAAAAAAAAAGACCGTAAAAAACCAGCCGAGATGGTCAGACATCTATGATCATTGTAACAGAGCCTGAGAAATTTATTTAAACAAAAGTTTATTTTTAACTGGTCGTCAGGATTTTGTTTTGAAAGTGTGCCGATTCGGATGACCCCGGTAATAAAAACACCACCGACTATCGTTGGCTGTGTTTTTATGTAAGGGGTGCTAAACACTTGTGCCGCTGGGCACATTCGATTCAGCAGTATTTGTGACATAAAGCAATTACTTTGCTTTAATTCGGCTCGTGCCGATCGTCAAACTCCGTTCGTTATCGTTATCTATCCTCGCTGAATCATGTTGGCGTCGACTCAGCACGAAGCCGAGCTGCTGTTTCCCGAACATATTTCTACATAATGATTATTCGATCCCGAACAAGTGTGTAGCACCCCTTATCTATGTATACCGATCAAGGGACAATGCTTGAAGGCATAAAGTACTTATAGTGGTATTGTTTCCCCATTGTTGCCTTCCACAAAGAGCTCTATTATCATTTGATTGTGATCATTAGCATACTAGTTCTGTACCGGGTGAATTTCGTGAAACGTAGCGCTATTACTGGATATTACTGGTTTATTGATTGCATACCTTTGGCTATTTGAACTGGCTTACTGCTATGTATTAGGAACATTGTTGCTTGCTGCACAATATCATGGCTTTTGATTGTAATTCAGACAAACTAATAGCCTTTTAAGCCCAGGTTTAACGCGACGATTTTTTATTGTGCACTGGAATTTCGACGCATTGCAAAAAATACACTGTTGGATTTTCAACTCTCTCTCACGCTAGAATGCGCGCTTTTGGATTCTAAACGCTCGGCTCAACACCGAGAGTAGATAATCCAGTTCGCAGTAAAAAATCGTTGCGCTAAACATCGCCCGAACTATTGTATAATAATTATATTCTTTTATAATACCCTAGCGCATGCGCATTGTGGAAACAAAACATCCATCTAGAAGTAGCATAATTTAAGCATTACGCTCTAGCCGAACTGAAGAGAATCCCGCGCGAGATGCGGGACGATATGCGCGCCGATTATGTCGACTAATCGCACTATCGCACATCGACAACAAGAGAGTCACAACACAGAAAAATACGAAGTTTAAGGATCAACAATATCTTTAGATTTTAATTTCTATAAAAATATAATGGAGCATTAAATAGTCTTTTTAAATAGGTATATTATTATCTTAAGTTCTCCGATATGCTCTCTCAAAAAAAATTCAACGGAAGTTTAGGATATAAAAAAGGGTAATTTCCCAAAAAACTACATTTACTCAATACTCAATTCTTTACTGCATTTCATATGTATTACACACATGTTACAGTAAAGTAAAAGATTAATATGGACTCTGTCGGGCACATCATAATTAGGAGAGAGGAAGAGGACTAAGTAACAGTTCAAGCAGTTCAATATTATTATAAATTATTAGATGTGTTTAATTGTGTTATGTTTTAGTGTGACTAGAGATCGGATGTTCGGATGCATATTCACCTAAAGTTGAGATATTGGTTAATATTGAATGCGCTTTGTATCGAAAAATCCCGCGGTTCCGGAATCGACAAAAGTGTATTTTTTTTTTTCAGACTATAGAATGGGATGCATGACTTAGGTAGATATACATACATAGATATCCTAAGTAGCCGAGGTAATATTTACGCCTAACCAGGATATAGTACTTACTTATTTATTTTTATTTTTTATATATAGTTACACCACCTCTTCTCTTACATCCTACACACACATTGCATCGGGGGTTAAACATGAATAAATATGTATCTGAATAGTTATGCAATCCAAGCATATCGGTTTTTTTTATTAATTTTTTTTAGAAGTCTCTTCCATACTATACACCCGACTAGTAATGCATTCACGGTGTTCCTGGCATCCCGGTTTTTTAACAACAAATATATTTTAAGAAGCCGCTTCCATACTTTCACAGTTAAGAATTAATAAGTAAATATCGATGCGAATATCCCATCTCTTGTTGCCGATGTGCGTAATTGTTTGGGACTTCCTAATTATTAAAACAATTGACGCGATAGGTCGCGTACTGCAACCCGCGCAGGATTTGCCTCATTGTGGCCGGAGCTTTATTTGGAAAGCTACGTCCAAACAACAAATAACTTTTTTGTGCCATTTTGGCCTACAGGCTACAGAGATATTTTAGGATCTTTTTGTTACTAGATACACAAAGGGTACCTACAGTATTTTTATCTCACGAAGCGACGCGCGCCTTACTAGTGGTAACCCAGTGTACCTACAAACACGCTGTGAATGTGTGCGTGAAGACGAGTAGCGTCAGCACATAACAATCACACGCACCTACACACTTCCGCCTTCGCCATTGTCTCGGACGACGGTACCGAGAGCTCCTGCCGTCCTGCGCTTATACACACATTCACAGCCTATTTGTATAATTGGTAAGCACAAGTAAAGCACGCATATCTTTGTGAGATATCTTACATATAAACTTCTCGTGTCACAATGTTAGTTACCATACTCCTCCGAAACGGCTTGACCGGTTTTTATGAAATTTTATATGCATATTCAGTGGGTCTGAGAATCGGCTACTATCAATTTTTTTTTTTTAAGTTTTAGGCAGGTATGTAGGGTACGGTAGGGTAGGTAGGTAGGTAGGTAGGTAGGGTAGGGTAGGGTAGGGTAGGTAGGGTAGAGTAGTGGAGTTTACTATATAGCTTTTGACAGAACGAAGTCTGTCGGGCCAGCTAGTAATACTATAGATTATAGTGTAACAAAGTAGCTGTACTCCAATAGTGACTCCAATAAATTACTCGGAGGCGGTCAGATAATAAATCGTCTAGGGAAATATCTCCACTGAGATAGATCATAAAAAAGGTCTTTGCTATTAGATATATTTTTTCTTTAATATTTTTAGGGTTCCGTATGCCATAAAAATACTTAACAAACTTAAAATTGTAGTTTCAAATGTAAGTTGGTCGACTATTACTCGGTAACTTGTAAAGCCTACATAGCTGTGATAGTTTTCCTTTCAACTTCGTTATTATATACTACAGCTGTGACTTTTCACATATCCAAATACAATCATTTAGCTGGCAGGGGGGGACACTTGACTCTAACAAAAATTAGCACTTTAAAGCTTATTATTACGCAAACGGATTCCTTAATCGAAAAATGGTTTTTACAAGCCTGCAGTATTTTTGAACGGCCTATCCAATGATACCCTACACCATGAGATAGACGAGAAAAAAAAAATCATCCCCACTTTACATGTAGGGATAGTAAACTAAAAAAATGATTTTTTTGTAAGATTTTATTTATACTACTTTGTCGGCGTAAATAATATTTATACCCATGCCAAATTACAGCTGTCTAATAGATAGATACTACGAGTCTCTGAGCTAAGCCGCGGACAGACAGACAGACGGACATGGCGAAACTAAAGAGTTCCTTGTATACTACGGAACCCTAAAAATGACGTCTAAGAACTCGTGGTAAATAAAACATATAACATATATACGGGTTTACATTAGATCCTATTCAAGATACACAGACTTGGGTCTAATCCGCGAGGAATTTATTATGAAAAAAGGCCTGAAGCACAATGTGTACCAATATACAGGGTGTCCCAGAAAACCTATACCAGTGAAGGTCTGTAGTCAGGGGACACTAATAACCATCGATTGGACCCCTATGTATGTTCCTCGATATTTTGTAGTTTTAGGAGAAATTGCTTTTTTTTTGTTTTTTTTTTTTTAATTGTGGTCGGTTTTAGTCACGGCTTTTTCTGATTGCTGTTTCTTTGAGATTTTTTTCGTAAGTATTACGGCTAGAATGTGTATTCACATGGACTAAAACACAAAACACCCAAATCCTAACTTCTAGTAGCTCAGAATTTGATCAAAAGGTTAAAATTTCTGTTGGAGAGAAATATACACTTGATTTCAAGTTGAAAAAAAAAAAAAAAAAACTTACACTTAACTTAATGGCTTGTAAATAATTTTAAAAACTTTATGGGTACCTTAGCTCTCAAAATAATACAAAAAAGTTGGTACTTTGTCATTTTTATCCGAAAACGGAGTTCAAAGTTAATTGATACAGTCAAAAATAGTGAAATTTATTATATGCATTTTAAATGACTTTTCTCACATTTTTGCGATTAGTTACGAAAAAAATCTCAAAGAAACAGCAATCTGAAAAAGCTGTGACTAAAACCGCCCACAATTTAAAAAAAAAAACTGGAAAAAAAACAAAAAAAAAAAACAATTTCTCGAAAACTACAAAATATCGCGGAACATATATAGGGACCCAATCGATGGGTATTAGTGTCCCCTGACCACAGACCTTCGCTGGTACAGGTTTCCTGGGACACCCTGTATAAAGTAAACAAAAAATAACCACATTTTCGAAAGCCTTTTCAATTTACATACATATTATAATGCCTGAATTCCCCGGACGGAGACACATTTTATCAGAACTACATACATTACATTTCAGCCGAAAGACGTCCACTGTTGGACATGGGCCTCCCCCAATTGGGGGGGTTTGCCATAATCGCTACGCTTGGCAGGCGGATTGGCGATCGCAGTATGGTTTTAAAAATGCATACAGAACGCTGCTGCCCATTTTCTAGTAAGTCCCTTAGTCGCCTACGACACCCACGGGAGAAAATGGGGTGGTGCTATTCTTTACGTCCGGCACCACACGGCACCAATAACTAGGACTACCAATAACTAGGCATAAATCCAGAGTCCAGGCTGCTGAGAATTTCCTAATGAAAGAACCTACATAGGACCTGTGGCCCTAGAACAAACGCGCGGAGTAAACGTTACGTAAATGTGCACGATTTTAATATTAAAAATTCTTCTTTAGCATGTAATACTTACTTAGCTTTAAGAAGGTTGTCACCGGTCCACTAGTGCCACTCCTTTAAAAACATATTATCTCGTGACTGAGAAGGAATTATGAAAAACGGCTCAATCAACTATATCGGTAAGTGTGTCTAGAATTTTCTAATACCTTTTTTAATGTTTCATATTGAGACACGAAGCAACAAAATTCGATCTAAAGGAATGTGGGCGTTTTTCTTAGTGGACCGGTGACAACGCTCTTAAGACTTTATTCATAGCTATGGATGATACTTAATATGCTTGTCAAATAAAATTAAACTAAATGCATTTTGGTTAGGGATTTTCGATTCAAAAACCATTCGAACCGAATGTTAACGTTGCGCGTTCGTGCTAGGGCTGCTAGAAATCGAATCACCATAATAAGTTTTAGAAAAACAAGACAGTCATTTTAAAATTGCCAAATCATTCATCACTATCAATCATCAATGAATCAGTCATCATCATCAGTCAACATTATCAATCAATCAATCATAATCATCAAGCAATAATCATCATATCAAGCATTTACTCGCGGAATAATTGCGTAACACTTAAAATGGCGATGTCTTTCCTTTTTGACAGTTCAACAACATTCTTTGCGTTATGTAAATACGTTGTTGAGCAGACAGAATGTTTCAAAGTCAAAGTCAAAGCATTTATTTCAAATAGGCACATAAATGACAGTTTTGATCCTTACTTACTACTTTTCCCTTTGCCACGTCCACGTTATTTATTTATTACCAAAGTTTTTATCAAAGTCAAATCATTTATTTCAAATAGGCACATAAAGGCACTTTTGAGCGTCAAAATTTACAAAAATAATTACTTAATTGATTCTAGTAGGCCCCTTCCAAAAGGTAGTTTCGCATAAAGAAGAATGGGCAAGAAACTCCACCGTTACTCTTTTAAACTGTTTTACAATACTTGTATACATCAATTATATCACTATATGTGAAGACGATGTATGTACATTATATCAGAATAAAATTACTATACCACAAAAGGTAAAAAAAAAAATGAAGCAATGACACGTAATGAAAACAAACAAACAAATAATGAAACATGGATTAGCAATTTCCTCCAAAATCATTTGGGTTGTGATTAAAAATGTTTTACGCAATGGGGTGGTGGGGTGGTTTCCAAAACGAAAATTACCGACGTGTCAAATTCAAATTAAACGCAAGTGATACAGTTGGCTGTTATTAACACACTTTAAGCAATCACAGCAGTTTACGGGCACTTGCCAATTTGTTAATCAATGTTTGTGTTGATTTTCGTTCCAGAAATCGGTCGTATTGTGGTACATCTCATAACAAGTTGTAAGTTTGGTTGTTGTTATTTTATTCAATATGAATGCTATTTATATTTGGCAGTTAATCTGTCGGAAAAAGTTCATTATGTGTTTAATTTAACTTCGTGATGAACGAAAAGAAAGACCGCAGCCAAAACATTTTCTAATATAGGAGTCCGGGGCACACCACAAAATAAATTAGGGTCACTGCAGACCATCGTAGAGGCGCTGAGGCGACTTATTAGAAAATAGTGGAAACTAACTTTAGGTACTGTAGGTACGATCTGCAACAAAAGTCCATGTACAATTCAGTTTTTTAATCTTAATATAAAGAGCAAACAATTCATAAAAAATCTGAATAAAAATCTAGGGAGTATTTATTAACTCTTAGCTATTATAGACATGAAATGCTGAAAAGCAATGTTGAATCATTTGATTTCAATTTATAAGATAACATGTAAAATTAGAAGAAGATCAGTGGTGGCCCGGTGGTAACGGCCCCGACTTAGGAATAAGAATAAGAATAATTTATTTGTGAAACATAGGTAAATTACATACAAAGATCTTACAAAATTTGGTAGTGCGCTATGTTTTGCCAATAGTGACATACAAATGATCAATATTATTAACAATTATTATAATGATACATTTATTACAATTTAAATACTTAATATGTACTTGAGTATCCAATTGTATTAACGCATGCATGCAAATTCAATTTTATTACAATTCAAAGTTAATTCATTTCAAAAGATTTGTGTAAAATGTTTATGTCAGGATTATTGCATTCAATTTAAATTTTATTACATTTCAGAGTCAATTTCATATCATGTCAAAATTTAAGTCAATTAAATTCAGAAGATTAGTATTAAATGTATATCGGCATTATGTAATTACAGAGATTTGTCACTAAGAAACTCATCTAGAGAGTAATAACATTTTTACAAGCAGTAACCCGTTGAGTGTATTTTTAAACTTTTGCAATGGCATACATTTTATTTCATCGGGTATTTTATTATATACTAGTGGAGCAACACCAAAGAAGCTTTACTTCATTAGAGAAGTTTTCATTTCACAAGGCATAATTCATGGTATGTATAAATTATGCACGTATCGGTGTTCTCTTTACTGCACATAGTTTTTTAAACAAATGTGGATTTGTTTTTACAAATTATGCAGTTTCCAGGATGTGTTAAGCTGGTAGGGGTAATATTTTTAACTTTTTAAAATACGGAATGCAACTATCTGTTGTTTTTAGACCACACATTGAACGTACACACCTTTTGTGCATCCTGAAAACAAGTTCCCTTTTAGTTGAGTGTCTCCAAAGAAGGCTTATTCCACAAATCCCCCCTGAAAAATCCCCCTTAGGAGGAAAAGTGGAATATATAAAAACCAGTCTAGAGTTAACCCCTGATAATCCGGCTTATTTCACTAATTCCCACAGAGAATCTCCCTCAGTAGGGAAAACTGAACACTAATGTAAAAAAATCACTTTCAGGGGGGTCTTGGAATAAGTTTTTTTTTTTCAATTTTAGTTTTCCCTCTTAAGCGGGATTATCAGGGGTGATTTCTAGACTGTTTTTTGTAGATTCCACTTTTCCTCCTAAGGGGGATTTTAAGGGGGGATTTGTGGAATGAGTCCCCAAAAAATAACACCATAACTACCGCAGAACTGAGGCGACTAGTCCATCATAGGCAGTGTATCAGTATTTTTTTTAAAGCTGTGTGAAAGCTTATGTGTCGTAAGTCATGGGTTCGAACACAGGCAGGCACATTGCTTTGTGTAATTTATTTCATCACTACCACCCTCAAAACGGTGAAGGAAAATATCGTGTGGAAACCGGCATGTCCTAAAATCAAAAGTTCGATTATGGCCCACTCCTTCTCACAGAGCCTGTGTCCCAGCAATGGGAACGTTATAGCCTCATGTAAAAGTAACAGTGTTAGGTTAATCGACTTTTGTTGCTAACCGTACCTACTGTTGTATACAGTTTAATTCGGCTCAGTAGCATAAAAACGTTAAACTAGTTTTAATGACCGATGTTCGGATCATTATTGCATTTGATCATTATTGTCCTTACGCTGTATACGCGTGTAGTAATTAAAATATTGACATGTATAAGTATAACAAGCGTATACGGCGTAAGGACAAATTGCACACAGCAGCTAGCAAGACTCATCTAATGCATGAAAGTAGCTTTTATTTACTAGCTTTTGCCCGCGGCTTCGCCCGCGTGGATGTCGGAAAATATCCCACGGGAACGTACTACCGGGATTAAAAGTAACCTATGTTTTAATCCATGTAAACAATGTCTTCTCTAAATATTATTACTCATTGGGTCCCTTAGTAAAGTTATTGTTCTCAGAATTACTAAGGTGTCTTTGGCGATGACAAAAGTTGGGTTGAGCGATGATGAGTTAGTAAGGGGTTTTAACCGTCTAGGGGATGATTTTACAAAAACAGGCAACCTCTGTGCAAAATTTCAGCTTTCTAGGTCCAAGAATTTGGGCTGGGCGTTGATGAGACAGTCAATCAGTCAGTCAAAACTTCATCCAGCTTTTCACTCCCTTGTAAGTTGAAATAAAAATAAAAATAAACAACGATTTACGTTATATTCATTTCCAACCATAAGCCGAAATATTAGTGATTTTAACTTAAAAAATAAAAAACTTTCATTAAAAACAAAAGTTCATCTCCCTTTTTACCCCTTAAGGGTTGAAATTCTAACAACACCGTTGTGTTAGCTTCCAACCATAAGCCTAGATAGTAAAATTTGTGATTTATACTTCGAAAATTAAGAACTTTCCATACGCAACTTCATCCCCCTTTTTAACCCTTCGAGGGTGGAATTATCAAAAACGCTGAGACACGTATAAATTAATTTTCAATCGCCAGCCTAAACAAAAAATTTGAAGATCCTAACTTAAAAACTGACGGACTTTCATATAAACTTCCATCCCCTATTTTACACCTTTAGGGGTTGAAATCCGAAAAATCAAAATCAAAATCAAAATATTTTATTTCACATAAACCTAGATGGGCACTTATGAAACGTCAGAAGCTAGGTGCACGGTTCCAATTAGTCGTTTCCTATGGAGAAGAGCCGGCAAGAAACTCCACGGTTATTCTTTTAAAAATAATTGGCTTTACAGTATTATTAAATAACAGTGATAATAGGTATGGGAGGACAGTGTAGGCCTTTCAACAATTAACAGGTACTTAACAAAATAGAAAAGTGCCAACAAATCTACACTCTACTAGGCCTACAACGTTCTCACATTCACAAAATATAAAATAATCTAAGTATATAAAATATTAATGACATGATTGCAATTACAACTACAGTAACATATCTGAACAAATATCATGTCCACAAAAGCCACTAATAAAGAATTGGAATTCGATTTGTAGGTAAATAATGTCAAATAATGAAAAGATTATGTCAAGGAAGTATGTAAAAAATAAAATTAAAAAATCTAAATAAACATCGTTATTTGGGAGCAGTTAATAGACATTGACATAGTTATGTTGTTTATGAGGTACCAGGGAAGCCACATGTGCAGAAGGAATTATTTCCAAACTTCCTTGTCTTCAACGTAGTCTTTTATCTTATAATATGCTTTTTTGATAAGGACACGTTTGATGTGGGTTTTGAACATTCCGTCGCTAAGTTCTGTAACCGACTTTGGCAGCTTGTTATAAAAACGGATACTGTATATAAGAAATGACTTGCTAGTTTTAGTTAATCTGAATTTGGGTATCACAATTTCATGTTTACTACATGTATTTATATTATGGAAATCGCTTCTTATTTTGAAAAGTTTTTGCGAACATACAAAATACTTTCTAAGATATAAAGAGAAGGCAAAGTTAGTATATCAATAACTTTGAATTTATTTCTAAGGGACTCACGAGGACCCATTTTATAGATCGCGCGGATTGCTCTCTTTTGTAGAATGAAAATGTAATCTACGTCAGCTGCCGATCCCCACAGCAGAACGCTATAAGACATAATACTGTGGAAATAAGCAAAGTATACTAACCTAGCTGTGGCTATATCAGTTAACTGCCTTATTTTGCTTACTGCATATGCAACTGAACTTAATCTACCTGAAAGAGCTCTAATGTGGGCGCCCCATTGCAATTTCGAATCTAAAGTAATTCCTAGAAATACAGTTTCCGTAATAGCATCTGGTTTCTTGCCATCAAGTTTTAAATTTAGACCCACTATCCTTCAATCAATCCTTCCTTATTCCTTGTTTACATTATAAAGGGAACCTCTGTGCAAAATTTCAGCTTTCTGGGTCCAAGGGTTTGGGCTGGGCGTTGATGAGTCAGTCAGTCAGTCAGGACTTTTATTTTTGTTTATATAGATAGGTAGAAGGAGATAAAAATACTTTTTTGTACACCAGATTACACTTTACAAAAGAAAAGAAAACTTATAAACTACAAAATATACAATGAGCGGCCTTATCGCTTACTGCGATCTCTTCCAGGCAACCTTGGCATGTTCAGTGAATTTCTGGACATAAAACGGGGTTGTCATTGGTGCAAATAAAAAGTATAAAAGTACAATATACTATAATAGATACACAGATATATTCTATATAGATACATACATGTCTCTTTAATACAGATTACTCAATGATCTAGCTAGGAGAGCAGCGATTCACCCGACAATTAATTGTACCTACACCATGTAATTAATAATGCTGCTTACCTTGTAAGTCCCTCATGTAGGTACTACAAAATGTTTATGTACTTAAATAAATTATTATTATTATTATACATACTAACTATTATATATAAGCAAACAAAATGAATGAAGACTACAGTTATCAACGAGAACAAAATCACAACACCGAGTAATGTTCCTTCACGAGTCTTTTAAACACAGGCAACGATTGCGCGCGACAGTGCGTTTGTGCTTTTGTACAGCTTAGCATCTTTAATAATATTCCGAGGCTTATTAGAATAATTACGGACATGAAAAAAATTACAAGAATCTCCATGAACTGTTAGTAGACAAGTGCTACTACTCTTTAAAATACTTCCTATCAGACAAATCACTTCTCAAAAACAGCCCCCCTCAGTCATGATGCGTCCAGTATCCCACTGATGTGTACCTACCTAAATTCGTTCCGTTTTATTTTTATCTTTTTTTTATGCTATGTGAAATATTAATAATTTGTAACAATAATGTAAATGTAATTCCTATGTAACTATTATCGGGACAGCTGATCACAATTTAATTTTTTAAGACCTGTATTATAACAATTCCACGATTTATTTCAGAGTATGAACTGACGTCAGGGAGCTCGTAGTTAAACTGTAATCTACAAAGGAACTTATAACCACGTCTGAATTGGTAGATACAGTAAACAGTTTTACCAGTTATAAGTTTCATGTAATAGGGTCAAGCTACTAACTACGCACAAATCCAGGACTCCGGGCGGATTCTGAGAATTTTATAATGAACGACTGCTGCACATGCTCATACTCGCATCGGTCATCATGAAATTCGTGCGAGTAGCAGAGGTTTTTTTTGCATTTATTCATACTAGCTTCTGCCCGCGACTTCGTCCGCGTTAAATTTCTGGTTCCCCTGACCCACCCCGTCGTAACACATTGCCTGCCCGTGCTTTTACTTCGTTTTCGCATAAACTCTCATAAAAAAATAATTGTGTCCTAGTTAATAGGAATGTAATTCTTCCTCAAGAATTGGGCGGTAAAATGCAAAAAGATTTTTCAAATCCAACTCGCAGTTCCAGAGATTAGCGCGTTCAAAAAACAAAAAACTGGCCAAGTGCGAGTCGGACTCGCGCACGAAGGGTTCCGTACCATCCATACAAATCCTTACTAATCCTTCCTAATATTATAAATGTGAAAGTAACTCTGTCTGTCTGCCTGTCTGTCTATCTGTCTGTCTGTATGTTACGTTTTCACGCCTAAACCGCTGAACCGATCGTCATGAAATTTGGCAGAGATATAGTCTGGGATATGGAGAAGGACATAGGCTACTTTTTTACGCGATAACCGACACCCACGCGGGCGGAGCCGCGGGCAAAAGCTATCCATACTAATATTATAAATGTGAAAGTAGCTCTGTCTGTCTGTATGTTACGTTTTCACGCCTAAACCGCTAAACCGATTGACATGAAATTTGGCAGGAATATAGCCTAGGATATAAAGAAGGTCATAAGCTACTTTTTTACGCGATAATCGACATCCACGCGGGCGGAGCCGCGGGCAAAAGCATTATCTATAAAAACGGCAAAAAAATCATGTCCGTTGTATGGGAGCCCCCTTTAAATATATTTTTTTTCTGTTTTTTAGTATTTGTTGTTATAGCGGCAACAGAAATAATCATCTGTGAAAATTTCAACTGTCTAACTATCACGGTTCATGAGATACAGCCTGGTGACAGACGGACAGACAGACAGACAGACGGACTGACAGCGGAGTTTTAGTAATAGGGCCCCATTTTACCCTTTGGGTACGGAACCCTAAAAACGAACTCTTCAGCTTTAGAATAGACTACCTCGCAGAGTTGATCATTATTTTGCTGCAGAGTTATTGTAAAACAGTTATATCTCCTAAGATATTCATTGGAATTAAAAGATGTAAGGGCAACTTTGTTCAAAATTAAATACTTTTTTTTTTTTTACTTACAACAGGGAAGCTCTTGGCCTTCATCTCACCTGATGGTAAGTGATAATAACGTATTTATTTGGATAAGGATAAGGATAAGGTAAGATAAGGTATATGAAAACTCCTTCGCAAATAATGCATTAATTTCGAACAAATTTGATTACCATAAAAAAGATTATAGTGAGTCAATCTTATAAGATAGACATGCTGTCGCGGACTTTTTTTTAGAAAATTTAAAGAGGAACAATTCCATCAAACATGACATTTGCGTAACTTAAACCGTTTACGCAGCGCACGCAACGGAAGCTCTCAAAAAGGAATAATTTTTCCCGTTTTTGCAACATTTTTCATTTATGCTCCGCTCCTTTTCGTTGTAGCATGATGTTATATAGCCTATATGTTTTCTCGATAAATGGAATATCCAACACAAAAAGAATTTTTCAATTCCAACCAGTAATTCCTGAGATTAGCGCGTTCAAACAAACAAACAAACAAACTCTTCAGCTTTATATATTAGTATAGATAGATATGTTTTAAAGGGTGGATTTAGATGGAGCAGTAAGGGCAGATACGTTAACTGTTGTAGCTACAGGAAAACGGTCTTAGGAGACTGTACTTATTTTTTTGAGAAATTTTGATCGCCATTGACAGATGGTGAAAAAAAAATACAGTCATCAAGAAAATGGGCCATTTTTACAAAAACGTTTTTTGATGCCAATCGATCTTGTTTCTTATAAGGATCAAAAAAATATATTGGACCAACAGAGGTTGTGTACTAGAAAAGTCAGAAATCGCAAAAAACGTTTCCCATACATTCCGTAGGAAGCGAAACTCCCAACTTACTTTTTTTTACTATGTATAGACTGGCCGCTACAATAAAACCTGGCCAAAAATTAACAAAAAAACTTCGGGATTCGAACGAAAACTCGTTATAATTTTATTTATGTTGAGAACAGAATTCAGAAAGTTTGTGGCTTGTGATTTCGGTAATTCTGAAAAAAAAAAATGTCCTTCAGTAGTTTACAACGTTTAGAAATATGGGAAAACTTTTGCGATTTCTGGCTTTTGTAGTGGCCAGTATACCCATCATAAAAAAGTAAGTTGGAGTCTCATTTTCTAGGAATTTGTCTAGTACTCAAACCTCAGTTGGTCCGAGAACATTTTTTGATCTTTATAAGAAACAGGATCGATTGGCTTAGACTCTAAGCCTTAGAGTATATAAGACTGGAGACGACATAAGCGCAATATTCTGAACAAAAAAGTCTGTCACTTTTAGCGGGGGACGCGCCAGCAATAAAAAAACAAAAATGGCTCGCCCGGAAAGGGAAGTCTGTACCATCGATTTTTTTTTATCGATACCGATATTCATTCTAAATGTTCCTTGAATCCATTGAATAAAACAGCTCATGCATAAAATAATAAAATTTTAAAATTAACAACAAATAAAAAAATATAAAAGATATGTCACAGTACGGTGGCAAGCACATCAAGTTACCACAAACTGTCAAATTTTCTCGTTCGATTTTGAACTTAATCGTCAATATTTTAAAGTTTTAAATCGTTTGGAGAAATTTGACAGTATAATGTAGCTTGATGTGCTCAGTAGGTACATTACACCTACTGATTTTTATAATTAATCAATTTGGAGTAAATATGTCGCCATATTTACACATACATTTTTGAGGGTCCCTTTTTTTTCAACTTTTATAATCTCCTGTTAGCTTTGTGCCAAAAACTAATGATTTTCAGCCGTTATGGAATTTGTATAAATCCATTCTAACGGTTGAATTTTTTTTTTTTTTTAACATAAAAACATTTTTTTTAAACAACATAAGTTACTAATTCGTATTAAGAAAGTATCGACATCTAAATTTTGATTTCAAACATTACCCCAACCCTACGGTAGTCTCGCTTACATTTTTTCTAGAAGACATAATGGCATGGCAAGTGCTTGTCAATTTTGCTGATTTGACGTCTATTTTCGTAATGCAAAAGAAAAATATTTTGAACCTTACGAACATAAAAACGAGATGTAGCGAGACTTCGTGACGTCACAAAAGCAATGTGAGTAAAATACTCGATTCATGCCTTGTTTTGCGTAGAATCATGGTTGAATCGAATGAAAAATCGATATGTATTATGAGATTAGGATTTTTTGTTTCAATATTTATAAGTTGAATAATACTATTAACAGGCTGACAAGTTGTCATAGTGACAAATTATTGTATTTTGACACTAACAAGTTTGTTAGTGGATTTAAGTTAACTCAGAGAACTTTATCTCTGTCTTGGGAATGTAGACATATGATTGCTATGTTGATAGCATATAATATTAATGAGGTTATAGCTAATATAACAGATTGTAGTATTAGAGACGAGTCTGTGTTGTCTAGTTATACTAACAACATAGTGATTAATTATGTATCATCATGTTGTACGAAGGAGGATCCACCTATAATACCAACATCATTGGAGGCCACTACCAGTCAGATAGGATATTCTCTACCTGCTGGAACTCATACGGGCATTATAGATTCTTCACTTGTAGTTGTGGAGGTCACTCCGGATAATTCTTTAAACTAGTTAGTAAGACAACAGAAGTTACTCCTTCAAATAACCAATTATTATTAGTGAATAATAAAAAGGTATCTTCTGGCCATGTAACACTTAAAAATAAAAAAACAAAGGGAGAGCAACATACTTTAAAATTATTTAATCAAAATATCCAAGGTTGCTCTTCCAAATTACTGGAAATTGAATTATTTTTGGAAAAAACTAAGTTTGATGTCATCTGTTTAACAGAACATTGGCTGAAAGATCATCAAGTAATGTCAATTAACTATGAAAATTATTGCATAGTCAGCCATTTCAGCCGAAAACGTATGATACACGGCGGATCATTAATATTGATTAAAAAATCGATTAAATCTAAAGAACGAAAAGACATCATTGAACTGTCTGTTGAACACACAATTGAATTGTCCTGTGTTGAGCTCGATAAGCATGTTATAGTATGCGTATACAGACCTCCAAGTTACCAGAATCTTGTTATGTTCGATTCTGTAATGGAAGATGTGTTAATGAAACTTAGTATTAGTAGTAAATCAATAATCGTATGTGGTGATTTTAATATTAATTTATTAGAAAATAACTTGAATAGTGTCAGATTGTTAGGTCTTTTTAGGTCATTTGATTTGTCAAATGTTTTTATTGAACCAACCCGAGTCACAGCGTCTTCTGCCACTTGTATAGATAATATATTTTGTAATTGTGATTACTTACACAAACAAATCGTAAATAAGTTGCCATCGGATCACAGTGGACAAACAATAACATTTTGCTCTTACATGCCTTTACAAAAAATTCAAATAAGGTTTAGGCCAATTACATGTAAAAATTTAGAAAAATTAAATAATTCTTTGGCCAGTAAATTATGTCTTCAGAGTTTTAATAATGTATATGACCCAAATGAGTTCTACGCCGAGTTCTTTTCACTATTAAATACGCAATTTAATGACACATTTCCACTAAAGACTAAAAGTATTTATACAAAGTTCTTATTTAGTGATTGGGCAACTCCAGGTATTCGTAAAAGCAGGGAAAAGCTATTTGAACTTTATGGCCTAAAGCAACATCTGAATAATACTAGCTTTCATAAATATGTTACAAAATATTCAAAAACATTTAAAAATGTATGCAAAATAGCTAAAGCTCTTTATATTAGCAATAAAATAAAATCAGCTGATGATAAAATAAAAACTACTTGGCAAATAATAAATAATGAAACAGGTAGGAAAAAACAGCAAAATACTGAATTTAATTTAGAGACTGCACATGGCCCCATCAACTCCGATGTAGAAATAGCTCAGGAATTTGAAAACTTTTTTGGTAATATTCCCTTTAAAACTACAGAAACTTTAAATTCCTCACCCGCGCTTTCTGCTGCTTTACTTAGAAAGAATGTAAAGGCATGCCCTTTGGAGTTCAGGTTTCAACACACAAACCCCCAGGCTGTTATAAAAGCTTTTAAAGATCTTAAAATTAAATCAACAGAAGATCTTTGGGGAATGTCTGTAAAAGTCTGTAGGTCTATTATCGAAACCATTGCGCCCTATTTAGCTTTCATATTTAACACCAGTGTAGACCAAGGAGTCTTTCCAGATCTCATGAAACACAGTAAAGTAGTTCCATTGTTCAAATCCGGTGATAGTAAGGAACCTAACAACTATAGGCCTGTGTCAATTCTTCCAGTTCTCAGTAAGGTGTTTGAAAAGTTGATACTCAATCAAATGTTACGTCACTTTAATAAAAACTCCATCTTTCATGAACAACAGTATGGTTTCACCAAGGGGCGTTGTACAACTGACGCCGGTGTCACCCTAATAAAGAACATTTTTAACGCTTGGGAAGAAGCACAAGATGCCATTGGAATCTTTTGCGACCTCTCTAAGGCGTTCGATTGCGTAAACCATGAGACACTTCTGCTGAAACTGGAGCACTACGGAATTAAGAATACCGCTCTTGATTTACTTAGATCATACCTGACGGATAGGAAGGTTAAAGTTCAGGTAAACGGCGTAAACTCATTAGGGTCTGAAATGAAAATGGGCGTTCCTCAAGGTTCGATATTGGGTCCATTCCTCTTTTTAGTTTACATTAACGACTTACCCCAATTACTTCAAAATCAACCGCAGATGGTGTTATTTGCAGATGACACATCATTGATTTTTAAAATAGATCGACGGTCACAAAAACTTGACGACGTGAATAACTCTATTCTTCAGGTCCAAAATTGGTTTACTGTAAATAATTTGGTACTAAATAATAAAAAAACCAAATGCATTCGATTTAAGTTACCTAATGTTAGAAGTAGCGAATGTGACATCATATTGAACGGAGAAAAACTGGAATTTATTAATCAAACGGTTTTCCTAGGAATCACGCTAGATGAGAAATTACAATGGGGACCTCATATAACATCTCTTGCGGGGCGGCTAAGCTCGGCCGCGTATGCTGTTCGAAAGATAAGACAGTTAACAGATATAGAAACCGCGCGTTTAGTTTATTTTAGCTACTTCCATAGCATTATGTCGTATGGCATTTTACTGTGGGGTCGGGCTGCCGACATTGAATCCATTTTTATTTTACAAAAGAGGGCTGTCAGAGCCATTTATAATCTACATCGCCGCGAATCTCTTAGAGAACTATTTAAAACGATTAATATAATGACGGTACCTTGCCAATTCATTTATGAAAATATTATGTATGTAAGAAAAAATCTACATATTTTTAATAAAATCAGTGATAGGCATAATTTTAATACTAGAAATAAAGATAAAATAGATCAACCATTTTTCAGATTATCTAAGGTACATACATCTTTTATGGGGTACTGTGTTAAATGTTACAATAAAATACCTTCTGATATATTACAATTAAATGAAAGAAAATTTAAAACTCATATTAAAAGTACACTTTGTAAACAAGCATATTACAAATTAGAGGATTATATCCAAGATAAGAATGCTTGGAAACATGCTGGTCCTGCTCCATAGGACAATTTAGAGTCTAGACAAAATCAAACTGGTTGCTAATTTAACTGTATAATTTATAATTTTTATGATATTAATTTTATTTTCTGTGATTAATATTTTAACTCACACACTGACTTATTATATGTTGTTTTTATTTATTTTTTGGGAAATCATATACAATGTTTGTAAATATGTGAGCACCATGTACCTATCGCATTTATTAATTTTTCTGTTATTACTTCACTTTTCATTCTTTTTACCAATTGTGGTAAGTAATTTTGATGAATTTTTTTATATTTTTTATTTTTTTATTCTAGGTACATAGTCTTCACCTATAAATATTAATTAATGTATACAAACTATTGTTAACATTTTAAAAGAGTAAGTATGGAGTTTCTTGCCCATTCTTCTCCATACATAACTACATTTTGGAAGGCGCAACTAGAATCAATTAACTATTCATGTAATTTTTGACGTTCAAAAGTGCATCTTCGTGCCTATTTGAAATAAATTATTTGACTTTGACTTTTGACTTTGACTTTGACAATAAAACATGACTAAATATTAGAAGATAATACTTACATATTGAAGGTTATTTCGTCTTTATTTAAGTTTGACGTATTTGAAAGCTTTTTACAAGTTTTAATAGCACAACCAGGCATTTTCACGGAGCATTGAATAAGAACCACGCGTCTCGAAAACGATTAACGATGTGCGTTAGAACCGATTTGAAACCAACGATTGTAAACTCACGCTTTCATTCCATGGGGGTAGGCAGAAACTATAGAACGTAACCTGCTACGCTCCTTACATACTTCTTTATCACCCCTCCCTCCTCCTCTTCTTTTTCGTGTGCTATTCCTTTAGCTTTTATTTAAATGCTCTAAAAAGAAGAAAACAAACTTTAAATTAAATCAAACCCATCAATTTATTATATCACACAATTTATATGTAACAACCGGCCAAGTGCGTTTCGTACCACGCACAATGTAGGGTTCTGTAAATGGTATGAATTTATCCCAAGAACAAACTTAACATTGTAGTTGAAAAACATGTTCTTCCATACAAAATGTATGGGAGAACATGTTTTTCAACTACAGATATTTTTATCCTTATTGGGATAATTGTTTAAGTAAGAAATACAATGATGATGATACAATACTAAATTTCGAATATATTATTGGGAATTATCGAGATATATCACCCTAGAGCTAAAAAGAATTCTCGATGATACGGAGTGGCCCAGGAAACGAGATCTGAAGGACTTTTTTAGAAGCCTTTCCCAACGGTTTCTCATCACTCCCATGTATGTTCAGCGATTATTTATAATTTTCAATATTTTCTTAGGAAATTCTCACTTGACTGCAGACGTTTTTATATTTTGTGAAAAGCCTTTTTTTAATAATAATAATAATAATAATAATAATAATAAAGTTTATTCATCAAAAGTAAAATTACAAAGAGATATATTCAGTGAGCCACAAACTAAGCGTTGCTTGTATCTTGTGGCTCTGGAGTATGAATTTAACTAAGTTAAAAAGGTAAAGTTACAATTTGAGAATGTTAGATAATTATAATAAATTAAAATAAAGAAATAAAATAAAGATTAGAGTTAACAATAGATTTGAGGTGTGGTGTGTGAGTTTGTGTGAGCAAGTGTGAATGAGGGTGCGGGTACATGTGTGTTTGTTTTAAGTACCATCCGAGGACGTGCATATGAATACACAAGGCACGACCGAGGACCTTTTCAAAGCGAGGACCTTTTCGAGGGTCCTCGGTTCGACTTGACCAAAGATTCGTATTCTGCAAGCGATTTTGAGTCTTTCTGTATACTTAATAAGAAAAAGTTGTCTGAACCTCGGTTTGATCAAGATTATTCATAATCTTACACAAAAATTGTGTATCCACCAGGTGGCGTCACTGTCGCCTCATACACAGCCTCTTTACACTCATTTCACGTTCATTGTATTATCCGAGGACCTATGTGTTAACTTTAACACAAAAGACCTCGGTTAGCTAGCTTTTCCAAACAATGTGTATTTAAGACCTCGGTTTGCTAGATTTTCCAAACAGTGTGTATTCTAGTCCTCGTTTCGACAGTTTTCCTTATGTGTAGAAGACGAGTTATGTGCTATCGTTTAAATCAAATTATGGAGGAGAAAATCGAAGGTAGACTGAATCCTTATCCAAAACCTTTGTAGCTACTAGGTGCAAGAGGATTGAGTAGGCTTCTGCAGTATGTGCTAAGTAGCCTGCTTAGATAGAGGGACACAACATTATGATATGCACTATAAAATATTGTATTGTCATGGAATCTGAATACGTGTGCTATTTATGAAGAATCTAAAGTAGAAATGCCTTCCTTGGTGAAAATATGGGCAGCAGGATTTGAATAAAGAAAAAGTATAAAGAAATAAAGAACGTAAACGTACATAACACCGTTGTAAAGAAAACAACATAAACTTTGCTGAAATAGAAGTAGGTTTATTTTAAAATAAAAAGAATTATTTAACTTACTTTTACCAACGATCAAAAAATTAAATTTTTATTAATTTAATTAAATTTAAAATTTTCTAACTTTTACCATTGAAATAATAGCAACATCTTTGAGAAGCATGATAAGAAAACTTTTATAACAATTATTATAAAACAACTTAAACAAAACGACAAATAGAAATTATAATTAAAAGAGATCGACATAATTTGGTCGAAAAATTTAACATTACATTACTTAACACAATGGTTAGTTAGAACGCAGAAGTATGCAAAAAATTAAATACAGCAGCTTTTGTGCATTTTAATCTATCCAGGGAAGTTAATATGCCCACCAGATTAGTTGCTTACCATAGTTTGGTGGCGTCATTAAAATTTTAGTCTGAGAGAACAGGTATTCAAGACTCAAAAACGATGCATAAGGGCAATGTGTAACATGAAAGTAACATATAGTTGCGTAACTGTATTCAAGTCTCTAAATTTGCTAACATTCCCATAACTTTACATTTTCAAAATACCTGTCTTTGTAAAATCAAATATGCATCTTTTTAATAAATCATCTGACAATATAACACGACATGGTTAGAAGGCAGTATACAAACATGCTATGTGTTCATTTATAAAGGTTATTACTTTATTTGTGAATTTCTAAATGTTAAAACTTTATAAGTAGTTACCTAATTTATCCTGACCTATTTTTTTTATTTTAAACCTCAATTCTAGTTGTTAATTTTGTGATTCAAGGTAAACGATCTTTATTACAAAAACGGAAACATTGTACAACTGTCAATCAGTAAACAGCATCAGCACAAACTGGTTATTATCTTAATTTTACTATATAAACTTAACGCGTATGCTAAATTTGAAGACGATGCTATCAATTGTTGAGGAGTTCCCTCACGAAAAACGACCCTGGCTGCAGCATCAGCACAAACTGGTATTATCTAATTTTGTTATATAAACCTAATGCGTATGCAAAATTGGTAGACAATGCTATCAACTGTTGAGGAGTTCCCTCGTGAAGAAACGACCCTGGCTGCAGCATCAGCACAAACTGGTTATTATCTTAATTTTAATATATAAAAATAACACGTAAGCCAAATTTGAAGACAATGCTATTAACTGTTGAGGAGTTCCCTCATGAAGAAACGACCCTGGCTGCAGCATCAGCACGAACTGGTTATTATCTTAATTTTAATACATAAACCTAACTCGTATGCCAAATTTGAAGACGATGCTGTCAACTGTTGAGTAGTTCCCTCACAAAGATACGACCCTGGCTGCAGCATCAGCACAAACTGGTATTATCTAATTTTGCTATATAAACCTTATGCGTATGCCAAATTTGAAGACGATGCTATCAACTGTTGAGGAGTTCCCTCGTGAAGAAACGACCCTGGCTGCAGCATCAGCACCAACTGGTTATTATCTTAATTTTACTATATAAACTTAACGCGTATGTTAATTTTGAAGACGGTGCTATCAATTGTTGAGGAGTTCCCTCATGAAAAATGACCCTGGCTGCAGCATCAGCACAAACTGGTATTATCTAATTTTGCTATATAAACCTAACGTGTATGCAAAATTGGAAGACGATGCTATCAACTGTTGAGGAGTTCCCTCGTGAAGAAACGACCCTGGCTGCAGCATCAGCACCAACTGGTTATTATCTTAATTTTACTATATAAAACTAACGCATAAGCCAAATTTGAAGACAATGCTATTAACTGTTGAGGAGTTGGGATCATAAAGAAACTACCCTGGCTGCAGCATCAGTAGAAACCGGTTATTATCTTAATTTTACTATATAAACCTAACGCGTATACCAAATTTGAAGTCGATGCTATCAACTGTTGAGGAGTTCCCTCGTGGAAAAACGACCTTGGCTACAGCATCAGCACAAACTGGTTATTATCTTAATTTTACTATATAAAACTAACGCATAAGCCAAATTTGAAGATAATGCTATTAACTGTTGAGGAGTTCCCTCATAAAGAAACGACCCTGGCTGCAGCATCAGTAGAAACCGGTTATTACCTTAATTTTACTATATAAACCTAACGCGTATACCAAATTTGAAGTCGATGCTATCAACTGATGAGTAGTTCCCTCATGAAGAAACGACCCTGGCTGCATCATCAGAACAAACTGGTTATTATCTTAATTTTACTATATAAAACTAACGCGTATGCTAAATTTTAAGACGAAGCTATTAACTGTTGAGGAGTTCCCTCATGAAACACGACCCTGGCTGCAGCATCAGCACAAACTGGTTATTATCTTAATTTCAATATATAAACCTAACTCGTATGCCGAATTTGAAGACGATGCTGTCAACTGTTGAGTAGTTCCCTCACGAAGATACGACCCTGGCTGCAGCATCAGCACAAACTGGTATTATCTAATTTTGCTATATAAACCTTATGCGTATGCCAAATTTGAAGACGATGCTATCAACTGTTGAGGAGTTCCCTCATGAAGAAACGACCCTGGCTGCCGCAGCAGCACATACTGGTTATTATCTTAATTTTACTAAATAAACCTAACGCGTATACCAAATTCGAAGTCGATGCTATCAACTGTTGAGTAGTTCCCTCGTGAAGATACGACCCTGGCTGCATCATCAGAACAAACTGGTATTATTTTAATTTTGCTATATAAACCTAACGTGTATGCAAAATTGGAAGACGATGCTATCAACTGTTGAGGATTTCCCTCGTAAAGAAACGACCCTGGCTGCAGCATCAGCACCAACTGGTTATTATCTTAATTTTACTATATAAACTTAACGCATGTGCTAATTTTGATGACGATGCTATCAATTGTTGAGGAGTTCCCTCATGAAAAATGACCCTGGCTGCAGCATCAGCACAAATTGGTTATTATCTTAATTTTGCTATATAAACCTAACGCGTATACAAAATCGGAAGACAATGCTATCAACTGTTGAGGAGTTCCCTCGTGAAGAAACGACCCTGGCTGCAGCATCAGCACAAACTGGTATTATCTAATTTCGCTATATAAGCCTAACGTGTATGCAAAATTGGAAGACGATGCTATCAACTGTTGAGGAGTTCCCTCGTGAAGAAATGACCCTGGCTGCAGTATCAGCACAAACAGGTATTATCTAATTTCGCTATATAAACCTAACGTGTATGCAAAATTGGAAGACGATGCTATCAATTGTTGAGGAGTTCCCTCATGAAAAATGACCCTGGCTGCAGCATCAGCACAAATTGGTTATTATCTTAATTTTGCTATACGAGTATAAACCTAACGCGTATACAAAATCGGAAGACGATGTTATGTACTGTTGAGTAGTTCCCTCATGAAGATACGACCGTGGCTACAGAATCCGCACAAACTGGTATTGTCTTAATTTTGCTATATAAACCTAACGCGTATGCCAAATTTGAAGACGATGCTGTTAACTGTTGAGGAGTTCCTTCATGAAGAAACGACCCTAGCTGCAGCGTCAGCACAAACTTACTTCTCCTTCACAGTGATTACACCTTTCTTATTCGCGGTCCGGACGTTCTAGATATCACAATATCATGGAAATAATAACGTGTGCTTCACTTTTATTATTTTGTGAGTAATACGGCTATACATCTACATATATTGGATAATACTCGTATTTTTACTCCTACTGTTTACGTTAAAAGAAACAGAGAGATCCTCGCTTGGTACTTCATATTAGAAAATGTGTGTAAGAAATAAATCGGAACATTCTGCTTGCAATCAATTATCTTACACGTAAAATGAATTCGGTAGATTTTCCATGTCCTCGCTTTGTACAAGTTCTACGCGAAAAACTGTCCTCGGTTTGGTAATATAAAGTCTAACACAGCGTCCGCACTTTGTTCAAGATATAAGAAATATTGTGTAAAAATACGTCCTCGGAAGGGCGTCGCAGGGCTTATATAAGGGGTCCTCGGTTGGCCTACACAAAGTCCTCGTATGTGCATCGCTAGTCACATTTAGCTGTGTATTTCAGGTCCTCAGTATGTTAGCCGCAATTCATACGAAAAAATGTTGAGATAGCATTATCCCAATAAGCTCATCACTATAGATTTACTCACCTGTCTCTTTCTATCTTATGTAAAAAGGCCAACGAGGTACATAAACCTGTTTTTTGGCGGGTCCTCGGTTCGTTCAAGAACTAACAAGGTCCTCATAAGGATGTCTGTACAAACATGGGTGTGTGTGTGTGTGTGTGTGTGTGTAAGTACTATATCAAGGCTTCGGTGTCATCGTATGATAATTTTAAAAGAGCTGAAGTTATTATTTTCTTACAGGTCGTGGTTGAGCAGTTCTTTAGGTCACAAATTTTGCTAACTTTATTGTAAGTGTAGGGAAAGGAAAAATAGGTACAGCGTCTAGCGAGTTCTGATTTGGCATTTGGTATGGGTACTTTGAAGACACGCTTGTTTAATAGGTCGTTATAGTCGGGCCGTTTTTTTAATGTTGCGTGATATTTAAGTGTTGCTTGTAGTACGAATATTTGTCGTACCCTGAGGACTTGAAACTCATGGTAGACAAGGTCTGTGGGAAATCTGAAAGGTTTTTTTAGTGCAACCTTGATAAGTGCCCGTTGAGCCCTCTCTAGCGTTAAAAATGTGCTTTTACCAGCGCGTCCCCAAATACATATACAGTACTGTATGATTGACTGGCAGAGAGCGAAGTAGACCATTCGCAAAGTATCAATAGGTGTACAGTCACGGAGTTTTTTTAAGACGTGTATTAGTTTTCGAACTCTGGAGGAAAGGGCATAAATGTGGGCTTTGTACGTTAAGTTGTTATCTATGGTTATTCCGAGATATTTAATCGTGTCAGTTCGTTTAAGGACTATGCATGAGCAGAGATGGTGTGAAACAATATTGTGTTCTTGTGGGCAGGAGTGTATTTTTAAGGTCATAGATTGAGAGGGACTGGAGGAGCTTGTTTTGGAGAAAGCAATATATTTACTTTTACTGGCATTTAATGTCAATAGGTTAGAGTCTAGGGATTGCGCTATCTGAGAGAGGCATTGTTCCGTCAGTTGATACACTCGATCCCATGAATGGATAACAATGGCTGTGTCGTCAGCGTAGGATATCACAGTAGCGTTTCTAAGTTGGAGATTTACTACGTCATTAACGTACAGCATAAACAACGTCGGACCAAGAGTACTACCTTGTGGAACACCAAACGTGATAGGAAGCGACATGCTTTGGTGATTGCCTATTTTACAATATTGATACCGCGATGTTAAGTAGCTTCGAAACCATTCTAGAGGTGTTCCTCTTATACCTATTGCCTCGAGTTTCTTTAAAAGCAGTCCAAAAGATACAGTGTCGAATGCTTTTGCCAAATCTAGAAAAACACCGATACAGCATTCTCTATTTTCTATGTGGTGGGAGACTTGATTAGTCAAAAGTGAATTAATGAATGCATGGTTTATGCTCTATATGCATGGTAATGTCTATCATCAACTATGGTCTATGATCGATAAAAAAATCTATCTCTCTAAACATCACCCAAAGCGATCCAAAGCGACCCAAAGTGACTAAAGCTCAAAGGGAACATTTTTGCTCGACAAGATTCGTTCTAAATTTTCAGTATAAAAAAAAAAAAAAAAATAGGAGATCGACATCGAAGTAGTTTTAAAAACTTTTACGGACCATTAACTTACTAAAGCAATACAAATAATAAGTGCTTTTTGAGATATGATTCGTAGAAGTTGGAGTTCGAACATGGTAGGTAAGGCGAAAAACACATATTTTTCATACACGGTAGTACAGTTTTGTGTTTCCGCTTCCAGTAATCCATTTTTTATGCTCTTCCTAGCATCCAATTAATCTGAAATTAACATAACATAACGCAGTGTTATTTCGCCAGGTATGTTTAAGTCCCAAGGGGCGAGCCTATTGCCATCAACAGGGCACAAATCTAGACCAATAAGTAGTGGCTATAATGACACAAAACCATGAAAAACCCGTTTATACTAATTAGTAGGTAATGGTGAGTTTCTGTCACGCAAGTTATAATTTACTTGCACCCAAATGAGCGCTAATTCAAGTTGTTCAAATATTATAACATTTTATATAAATACTAACTTTCTTAACAGTAAATTCAGTTAAGAACGTTTCATATTTGAATACCCCAAATTGGTTGGTCCTATAAGCTGAATAGCTTAGTTTAAATAGTTAAAACATAAAATATTATATTACGTTTGAAATTCCTTATATTTTATTAACGTATTTTATTTTAAACTTGCTTCTGCCTGCGACTTTGTCCGCGTGGAGGTCAAGATATACTGTGAAATATAAAAATAAAAAATAAATATAAAATAATAATAATAATATAAATATATGGCACTCGGAAATAGTGTAGCTTTCTATCCCTGAAATCCTAACTAATATTATAAATGCGAATGTAAGTTTGTCAGTTTGTTTGTTACCTTTTCACGCCTAAACCATTGAACCGATCATCCTGAAATTTTGCATATACGTTGTCAGGTGTACAGAAACGGACATAGGGTACCTTTCATCCCGAAAAAATGTACTATTCCTGAGGAAAACAGCAATAACGTTCTTATGATAATAGATGGCGCCACGTGTCTTTCGAATCATGATTTAATTATATTATTATAGAAACTTTACTTTGCGGAGCTCGTGGCTAAGTAATAACAGCCGCACGGGTGGATCCGTCAGGTTAAGCTACGCCTGCCGGGGTTGGTCCATGGATGGGTGACCATCTTTACATACCGAGACTCCTCCGTGCCTCGGAAAGCATGTTAAGCCGTTGGTCCCGGCTGTCATTCGTGGATCTTTGACAGTCGTTACGGGTCGTCAGAAGCCTAAAAGTCTGACAGCCAGTCTTACCAAGGGGTATCGTGTTACCCAGTTACTGGGTTGTGGAGGTCAGATAGGCAGTCGCTCCATGTAAAAAACTGGTATTCAGCTGCATCAGGTTAGACTGGAAGCCGACCCCAACATAGTTGGGAAAAGGCTAGGCATATAGAAACTTTAGTAGTGTGTTAAGAGTTTTTTTTTAATTTATATGCGAGCGAAGCCGCGGGCAAAAGCTAGTAACTAAATAAAACAGATTATTACTGTCCGACTTACGGGTTGTCGTGAGTTCGAATCCAAGCAGACGCTTTATTTTGTGTAAATAATTTCTTCACCACTGCTCCCAAAACGGTGAAGGAAAACATCGTGAGAAAACCGGCATGTCCTAGAACGAAAAATTCGAAGACATGTGCCATCCACCAACCCGCACTGGCCCAGGTGGTGCATTATGGCCCCTCTCACAGAAAGGAGGCCTGTGTCAAAGCAGTGCGCAATATTAAGGCTGATTATGTACTATCCTTCAAGATGCAGGATTTTTCTAGTTTGCAGGGCAGGGAGGGATCTTACTCATTTGTCATAGCCATACCCATCCCTTATTGCAAATGATTACTTACTTACTTCCTGAGATTACCTATTACAAAAAAACATACAATTTTACCTTCCAATTGCTTGGCACGCGACGATGGGACGAGGTCAGACGGAATTACCATAATGCCTTGGAAGTTAGGTAGGCCTTTGGTGTGGGATGCAACCTGTGTCAAGACCCTCGCGCCATCCCATCTTCCTAGCAAGGAGGGTTGTACTGGGGCGGTTGCTGCAGTTGCGGGAAACTTCAAACGGCGCAAATATACCTTATTTGGTGCCATATGTTTGAGCCATTTGGGGTTGAAACACTAGGATCGTGGGGTCAAGTGCTTATCGAGTATTTCGGGATATCGCTAAGCGGTTAGTCGACTCTTGACGTGATCAGAGGGCCGGCTTATTTTTAGGCCAAAGAATCAGCATTTCCATCCAACCTGGCAATGCTGCCAGCCTTTTAGGTACATTTCTCACTGACAGCGATGCGGACGAATTTTTTGATGCCCAATGAGCTCTTCCCCATATTTTTTTCCCTTCATATACTTGTACATAATTTTAAAATAAATAACATATACGAGTAATATAAACCCTTGTACTCAAATTATAATTCTGTCTTATCTCTATGTATTTTACTGTGGGTACTAGGTGGCGTTGCGACGACGAACCGTTTTCAAAGACCGTTTTGTGTTCTGCAACGATGAAACCGTTTTATGTCCTGGGTTCAAACAGTCCGTTGCACAAACCAGTCTTCGAATTATTTAGTGTGATTTTATATTTTACGTCTATGAAAATACAGTCGAGAACGCAATCAGTCAACTATCTCGTCCGTCGCGTCATCGTTCCGCGTTCGTTTACAAAACAGTCCTTACAATAGAAAATGAACTTTATATCAATGAAATACAGTCGATAATCTAACACCTTACCTTACCTACCAGTTGTCAATGCTGTCGTTCGTGATGCGACGATCAAACCCGTTGATAGTTGTAAGAAACTGCAACTATTTCATTTGACGAAAACGCAATTCTATTTCATATTGGATAAGTTTCGTCGTCCGTCTTCAAACCAGTTGCAATGACGCCCGTTTTTTGTTTTGTTTCGTCCGTCAAAAATTCGACAACGACCCGCCACTAGTGGGTACATAAATAATAAAATAAATAAATAAAAAATCCTTTTTATAGTATTAGTTTAGATAAGCATCTCAATTTAGAATCATTAATCCAGAATTAGCAGTTGTATTTCAATAGAGGTCCGTACACGACGCAACTAATCACAAACTAATAACGTCGTGTAGTGTACGGAACACAATAAAAAAAGGGAAATATAAAAATGATACTTTAAAAGCTTAATGACCTTCTAATGATGTACACTTTTAAATTAATGTACGTCTAAATACTCCGATCAATGAAAAGTATCAACGATAATTTTGCTGATAATAACATATTTGCATTTTCACTCGCACAGTTTAAAAATAGTATTTACAAAAAAATCCTTTTAAATTCCACATAGTTTTAGTTGTTATATTCGCACATCTAGTTTGTCACACGGTATTTCACAAGACGCAATATTTAATCTATGATGGACAATTGTTTGCTAAGTTAGCTTGTACCTTGCTCAAACTATATATTTTCACTGTTGGATTAATTCCTGGATAACGATGCTTAAGTGTTTTATAAAATATCAGTACCTAAATGTTAAGCAATAATGCGCAATTGTTTTTATCCTGTAGAAATAAAATATTACTCTAATGATACTTGTTGTTGTATTATGTTTATTATTGTATGTATGTATATATATATATATATTTATATGGTTAGGTATCTATATGCTTTATGTATTGATTGTATATGTAAATGGTACACCACTGACTACCTGCAGTATTGTCTCTCCTTCTACTTTTGATCCATCCAAAGGTTGTCTGTAAAAGATCGCTTTTAGCGATAAGACCGCCCATTGTGACACCATATGTAACAGTTCTACATTTATATCTGTAATTTTTATGGTGTTCATAATAATGAGTATTCTATATTCTATCTATCTAATAAAATAAAGACCCCAACATAATATAGTTGGGAAAAGTCTAGACATATGATGAGGCTGTCCTTTTTTACTTTACGTAATAAAACAGATTTATTTATTTATTGAGCAAGGCACACCAACGCCATATTTACAAGGATAGTAACAATAGGTAATCACAAGTCTTCAGTACTCTGTAAATACATCACATATAGGCATGCACAACATTCTTATAGATAGGTGAACAACTATCCAATAAAAAAAATTAATTCCTAAATCATTATAATATTAACAATAAAAATGTAATACATAATAAAATTACCAAATAAGATTAGAATATAAAATTAGATTAAATTAAAAATAATACATTTCGTCACATTGCATGAGAATCAATACAACCATACAAAATTACAATAAAAATATTAGCACATAAGTAAAAAAAATATATATATAAATATGAAAAAAAAAAAAACAACAGATGCTGCTTACTCTTTCTTTTGCTCTGTTACTATTAGCATTTGTCGACGTCTTAACTGTTTGCTCATAAAACCCAAAATATAATTCGGACTACCTTTTGGGTGGTGACAAACTATTGAATTTATTTCACAAAATCGCAAGTCCCCTTTTCATAGAATTCACTGCTTATTCTAGAAGTGCCACTTCTAGAATAAGCAGTGAATTCTATGAATTGAATTCGTAAGTCTGAAGGTACTACAAATATGCGAGCAATATTTGTCCTCTTTAATTTCTAATATTTTATGCTAAATTGTTTGAAGTGTTCTTATCTGGTTTTAATGTCTAACTTATACATTGCGATTTAATATTCTGAATTCGTTTATGAAAATCAAATAACGTGCAGGTCTACTCAGGGATTTGTTTTATAAACATTCATCGATTTAGAATACCCTAGATACACTATCACCTACAAATCAAAGTCGCAAAAGTGTCCCATCGCTAAGTTACAAGTGTGTGCGTCTACTAAGGCAAATCTAAAACACATAATGTACTTAAGAACATTTCAATTTTCCTTACATACAACCTTATGTAAATGGAATTAAGGTGTTTCGAGAGCGCGCGATGGGCGGTTATGACATTTCAAAATTAGACCATCGCGCAAGTCGTAAAATTTTATTGCTCTCAGCTGTAGGTAAGATAATTTTAAACGATACTATTCCTTAAGCAAATGCTTATTAAGTCAAATTCAGTTTACGCCGCGTGACAATCGTAAAAAAAAATTGCTTTGGAGCAGAAGGATAATGGAGTGGTCTTGAAATTTTACTCAGTACTATGTGCTTAAATAAAACAGGTTGAGGTGGTTAAAATTAACTTATTTTTATTTTATTTATAAAGACAATTTAAAAAGATTGATAGATAATGGTGCCGATTCTCTTGTCACAAAATTCTCTAAACTAAGACTAAAAATCACCAAAATTTAGTTTATTCCTGTCAAACGACCATTTCCTATTCTGAAATTGACAAAAGTGACACAACTTAACTATAATTTAGTTTGACAGCTCTAAGATGGTACTGAGTTTTTAAATTTAGTGAAAATGGCAATTTAACTATTCTGAATTTGACGTTTTTAAACTAAAATTTAGATTTTCTAACTAAATCTGATATATTTATAATCGCGATTAAAAAGGTGTGGAATAAAATCAGTTTTCATGAACTGAAATTCACACCAATCACCGACTCTCACGACTTCTGGTGCAAAACCAGTACTGTATAATTATAAGGTGTATCTATTCATACACGAAATATTTTAAGAGAAACATCTTTAAGTCGTAAAAAAGCCACGGCAGCGAATTTTTTTAATTTTTTTATCTTAGTGTTTTATATTTCTACATAATTATTATAATTTTAAAATTGCTTGAGACATTTTGCGAAAAAAACCTTTATTTACTTATTCTATGAATGACCCGCCTCGACGCGGTGACGCCGAACGGTGCGGTGGGGTAGCGGCACGAGCGCGGTGAATTTTGATAATTAATCATTATATCAAGTATTTTTTTTTTTTAATAATATACTCAGAATAAAAAAAAAATCATTTCCATGGCTTCTTTACCACCTATAGGTGTATCACTTAAAATATTTCGTGTTTATCCCAATATTTTGTTTTCTTTTCTTTTGCTTATATCTCCAAAATGGTGCGTCCTATAGCAAAAATAACGAAAATTTCGACCCCCTTTTAGAAAGCCTTAAACCGCTATTACTCTACATGTAGGTAATCTTTTTTTTTTCCACACGAAAAGTGAAAAATTCCATAAAAAACACGTCGCGGCGAGGCAGCCGCGACGTGTTGTAAAAGCATGGTATGGTCCACCTTGTCAAAAGCCTTGCAGAAATCCTAGTATAGACTGCGTCAACTTGCAATTGATTGTCCATATTTTCAAACAAAAAGTTAGAATACAAAACCAGGTTACTAACTGTGGACCGACTTTGAACAAAACCAAGCTGTTCAGGGATAATATTGTTATGTAAGATGGGGTAGATTGCAAAATATATAATAGGGAACAGCTGATTTTTTTCGAGATTTATACTACTGCCGTGATTTTTTTTACATATCCAAATTTTCCCAGACCCGCAAAATTTTTGAACAGCCTATCCATCGATACATCCGACACCTTGGGATAGACGAGAAAAACATTATCATCTCCACTTTACGTACAAGGGAGGTAACCTACAAAAAATGTACCACTTTGTCGGCGTAATTAATATATGTATCATACCAAATTACGGCTTTCTAGTACGAAGAGTCTCTGAGCTATGCCGCATACAGATAGACAGACAGATGGACATGGTGAAACTATAAGTGTTCCTTGTTGACTACGGAACACAAAAAACGTTAAAAATTAAATAATATAATATTTTAATCATAATACCTGGCTACATATGTAAGTCGGGAGAAACTAATTTCTTGATTTATATTTATTTATTGTAATTAAAACGGCATAAGCAAGTACTTAACTACCTAAATAATTGTATAAGCACTCCTGTATAAATAGGGTAATTATAATTGTAAAAGGTAAACATCTGCATAAACAGCACTGTATAAGTAAGTCGGAAACTAAGTTGCTATGAAAGAAATTAGAAATATTACGAGAGTAAGTGTACCGAAGTGTGTAAGAGTACCGTGTGGTGCCGGACGTAAAGAATAGCACCACCCCATTTCCTCCCGTGGGTGTCGTAAAAGGCGACTAAGGGACTTACTAGAGAATGGGCAGCAGCATTTCTCTATGCACTTTTAACACCATACTGCGATCGCCAACCCGCCTGCCAAGTGTGGCGATTATGGCAAACCCCCCAATTGGGGGAGGCTTATGTCCAGCAGTGGACGTCTTTCGGCTGAAATGATGATGATGATGAATGATGAGAGTAAGTGGAGCAGTAAGTAGATGTTTTAAATTAAAATTTTGATTAAAAGGCTTAATCATATACATTTATATCTTCTAAATAACAGCATATAATTTTTTTTTTTTTTCACCTTTCACCAGTTCTATTCCCAGCTCAAGCAGGTGATTTTTCAAAAATCTTTATATGCAGTTATAATTATTTTTGAAAATAAAAGAATGTTTCCTTTGAGTAAAATTTGCCATCATCAATATTAAGGGTACTTTTCCTCCAACCACGGTCTTTTTTTTCCAACCTGTATATATTATATATATAATTATTAATTTAGACCATAATTTACTTATTTATGTAACATATATAATTTACATGAACGGGATATCTTCCGTGATATTTTGTTGAAATAAAACAATTCATAATCTTATACATCTTTATAAATATTATTCATTTAAATAATTCATTACAATAATTAATTTTATACAAATATCTGTAAACGTAAATAATTAGCACTCGACAATATTTTTTTTTTTTTGTTGCATTCTATATGCTAATACTTTTTATCTTTGCTGATGGTAAAATACACAGTCATGTTACAAAATTGTTGATAATATTTTTTTATTACAATTTTACGCCGGGATTTAACAAAGTGGCTGTATAAAAAAAATTAACATGGCTTGCATAGTTTTTTTGACAGCAGGGAAAATAATTTCCTAGGGACGAAAAGTACTGTTTTCATCCCTCTGATCAGGTAATTTCAAGTGTACTTTCCAAGTTTCGGGTACAGGAGCATTTTTATTTACCAGCGTATTCCTGTTGTCATCTTATTATTTGTTTGACATATGTACTTATTTAGAAGAACCTCAAAATTATTCATGTTTATGTAATTATTTCATGGAATCCATTGGTCTTAATTTTCTACGTGTTAAATTGGTATGAAATATTATTACTTTTCTGGGTAACTAAGCCCGAAGGCGACTTTTTCTTTGAAAAAGAATTGCGAAAGAAAAATCTTGCTTGATCATTAGCAGTTGACAGCTTCGCGATGGAATATTTTGATGCCTAACTACATAAAATTCTAGAAATAAACTTGTATTTTAATCAAGAGAAACTGGACTACCTTATGTAGTTTGCAAACGCGACTGTCGAGTATTAGGCCATTGAGCCCGGTTGAAGGCAATAGGGTTGATTGCCACACAAAGTAAATATTTGCAGGGGCCACGGATACTTTTTTTGGAGTTTTGTGTTTTCAAACGCACGCCAATAAATAAGCAACGGCACAGAAGAAATACAAGGGGTTAAAATAATATCTGCCGTGGGTTATTTCTTTCTATCCTATAGTTTCATGCTGACGGCGTAATATTTTTCTCATCCATTCATCTCGTGTCAGTTCATCACACACTCCCTTTTCTCTCTTTTCCTCCCACACGCAATCTATATCCCTGTGACAAGCAAGAAACGAACGAAATACTTATTTAATTTTTGTTAACTGTAGGTTTACATTAAAAAAAAAAACATACGCCGTAGCAAACTTGTGAGGTCGTAACAAACTGATAGCGCCGTAGCAAACTCATAGCGTCCAGTATAATAACATCTTCAAGATGATGTTGGGGCTGCCTCGCTTCTGTAGTGCATCGAGGATGTTTTTGCTGTATCGCACTGATAAAACTGTATCCCTGATCTGCAGAATGCGTGGCAGCTGCAATGGAGTTCTGAAGACTGTAGCAGATAGGATGTCTTGTCCCTTATGGAGATCTTTTGTTAAGCGGGTAATTTTAATGTATATTTATATTTAATTATAATTTAAATCGGACTTTATGGATTAAGTTATCTGAAATAAATGATTTTTTTAAATTTCATTTTATAGCGCCGTAGCAAACTCGTAGCGCCGTAGCAAACTTATAGCACTGTAGCAAACTCGTACCGCCGTGCCGCCGTAGCAAGCACTTAGCGCCGTAGCATAGTCGTAGCGCCGTAGTATACTCGTAGTGCCATAGCGTACTCGTAGCGCCGTAGCATACTCGTAGCGCCGTAGCGTACTCGTAGCGCCGTAGCGTACTCGTAGCGCCGTAGCAAACTCGTAGCGCCGTAGCAAACTTATAGCACTGTAGCAAACTCGTACCGCCGTGCCGCCGTAGCAAGCACTTAGCGCCGTAGCATAGTCGTAGCGCCGTAGTATACTCGTAGTGCCATAGCGTACTCGTAGCGCCGTAGCATACTCGTAGCGCCGTAGCGTACTCGTAGCGCCGTAGCAAACTCGTAGCGCCATAGTAGTATAGTCGTAGCAAATCACGACCGCGCATCATTTGACTTTTTCCAAAGTTTGCCCTCACCGAACTTAGGTCCGTGAGTGTCCATAGTTAGAAGGGTGACATTACACATCCCGCATGTAACGATAGATACGATTTTCAGTATGAGTGAGCGAGATACTAGTATTCAAATGTCATTGTCAAACACTTGTCAAGGAAAAGAAACGTGACGATCTATTGACACGGCCGGGAGAATCTCACGAACGACGACCGATGTCGATCTAACGATTGACGATTGGCTCAACCAGGTTTCAGACTGGCTAAAGTAGACTCATCTTTCATGGGGTACTGTTTAAAATGTTACAATAAAATTCCTCCCCACATACTTCAACTGAATGAGA
Organism: Dryobota labecula; assembly: GCA_947523025.1. Classification (NCBI taxonomy): domain Eukaryota; kingdom Metazoa; phylum Arthropoda; class Insecta; order Lepidoptera; family Noctuidae; genus Dryobota; species Dryobota labecula. The sequence goes on along the minus strand of OX383295.1, from coordinate 23,759,989 downwards.
CTAAATTTAAATCTTGTATAAAACGCACACTATGCAGGCAGGCATATTATAAGTTGGGGGATTACATCGCTGATAAAAATGCTTGGCTGAATGCTGGTCCTGCTCCACAACCACAGCTAGTTGATTAACATTTGACAATAATGTTGGAGCTGCTGAAGAGTGTAAGACTATCTTTGCATTGTATAAACTCAATCTCCTTTGTATTATGTAAATGCATAGCACAGGTGTGAGTCCTATGTACTATAGAGCTACCATTGACCGGGTAATATGTCTTTCATTGACTTGAATGTGCCCTGGCGGTTGAGAGTATGTCATGCTCACTTAGATGTCTCGCTGATGGTGGCGTGTGTGTTGGATCATTTAGCTCCCTTCAAAATGGTTGAGCTGAATGGTGCTAATCCATGCGTCATGTTCGTGAACGGGCGCCGTCAGTTGGGACTGGTCATCTCTTAGCCGCCACGGGTTATTTTATTTTGTTTCTATTTGTTGTACCTACGCTTGACGCTTTTAACGTGTAAGTTTTTATTATTTTTATTTTTACATCGTTCTCACATTTAGTTATAAATTAAACATTACAGATGTAACGAATACTTTTGTAACAATTTAATTTAAAAGAGTGTCCATGGAGTTTCTTGCCCGTTCTTCTCCATAGGTACCTACGCTTTGGAATGGGAATGTAGCTTAATTTTTCTTACTGACCGACTGCTTATTCAAAAGTGCCTGTAAATGGTTTAATTGAAATAAATGATTTGAGTTTGAGTTGGACGAAATTTGACTTTTTTGTCATCAACATAAGGTTCAAATTGTAACGATTGAGGTGCGCTCGTGAAACGTAACAAATATAGCATTTATAATACCATTTAATCATCTTTTTTTTTTCTTAATTTTTTTTTTTTTTAATTTTCAATTTTTTTAATTTATTATTTATAATAATAGAATTTTTTTTTTTCATCATTTATAATGCAATGAAAATTGGATTTCTGTGAGCAACCAGACTCAATTACATATTGAATTAGATTCGATGGTAAAGTTTTATTGGATTTTTCCACTATAAATATTGATACAAGTGTTAGTTTCAAATTGCCTGATAAATATAAACAGGTTTGTTCAATGCCAAGTTAAGGGAACTTGAGTGGTAAGAATATCCTTTTAATTTTGGCTTTTAGGGTAACGTATCTCAAAAGGAAATCGAAACCCTTATAGGATCACTCGTGTGTCTGTCTGTCTGTCTCAGCCGATTTGCTCCGAATACTGGACCGATTTAATTGAAATATGGTAAGCACACATATGAATTTCTGTGACCCTAACACTGACGTGTAACGTAAATAAATTAATTTTACTTTTGGCGGAAAAGTACGAAATTTAAAAAAATTGTTTTGCAAACTGTGTCGTGTGTCATATCAAATGAAAGAACTTGTTATGAGAATTTCAAATATATATATTTTTTAGTAATTTTAAGATAATTGGTTTTAAAGTTATTAAAGGAAATAGTGACCCTTATCTCCGAACCTACTAAATCAACATTCTTAAAAAAAAAACAATTGTTCTATATCACGTGATTTACAGATCCCATCTGAATTGATCGATTTTAACTTATAAAATAAAGAACTTTAAATCCGTTTCTTCGCCTAGTCAAATAGTTTAATTCCTACCATGTTGACATGTGACGACAGCCGAAAGGATTTGATTGGATACGACGAGAGGCAAACGGAGCCGAACGCGCGTCGCAGCATACTTTCGGCTACGACCGTGTGTCGCGGAAGACGGCTTGGTAATATAGACTTTAAATACTTAGTACACGATTTAACATCGTTTAAAGATTGTAAAATCCGTTCCGATGCGATACGATTGGCAATACGTCTCTAGCGGCGCCCGCCTTTTTTTTGTGTTGGAAATTATCAAATAACTTCTCCCGCTCTGGGCGGAGCGGGAGGGCCAGGGAAACCCACCTGTGTTCCTTCAGTTGCCGGGGTGCCAGAGCCACGGTATCCCTTTCAGTCAAACTCGCAACCCTGGCAGGCACCGGTCCTAGCGGACCCCGTCAGTGCGTGCTGACATCTCTTTGAGGCGTGCGTGGAACACAACGCGCTGTCGACCCGGGCCTGGTCCTTACCGGACGGCGAGCTAGTAGCGCCCGCCTCAGGCGTCTCTGTGCTCTGTGGTTGTGATCGCCTAGGTGACTTAGGATGGGAGAAAGGTGATGTTTAGAAAAATCAACATTGCAGGATTGAGACGTCAATAGGTGGTCGTGTAAAATCTTTTTAGTTCGCCAAAATAAAGGGCTTCAGAAGGCGATTAAAAAAATTATGACCCTTGTGAGTGAGAAACAGTATTTACGTCTTAAAATAGTTTGTATAGAAAACAGAAAATAATTTATTGTGTTGCATTATATTTATATATACTTTATTGTACATCAGATTACACATAACAAAAGAAAAGAAAACTTATACACTGTAAAATATACAATGGGCATTATTTATCTTTTAACGCCTCTCTCTTACGAGTTGAGGTCATGGGTTTGGGTCATGGGTTTGGGACCCAGGCAGGCTTTACTATATGTATGTAATTTCATCACTACTGCTCGCAAAACGGTGAAGGAAAACATCCTGAGGAAACCGGCATGTCCTAGACCCGAAAATTCGAAGATATGTGATAACACGTATCTATATATCACGTATATATCACGGGTCTGCGTGATAGATTAGAGCCAGATCCCTCTCGAAGAGAGGCCTGGGTCCCAGCTGTGGGAACATTAATAATAATTGTAATGATAATGGTGTGCATAAAAATATCGATCGAAAATCTTACACTAAACGATACTATTGGTATATTTCTTTAAAGCTTAAATTCCTTAGACTTTTTCTTTTTATTTTTTAAATTGATTTTTTAACATCTTAGTTCTCAAGGGAAATAACCTGTCGCAATTATATTAGGTTTTACTTATTTTAGGTGATGATCTATCTGCAGATTTAATTTTTATCTATGTGTTTTTTTTTTTTTTGCTATATTTGGCTGTGTGTATGTGTGTGTGTGTGTGTGTGTTCCACAGTACTTTTATACCAGACAAACTCTAGACGTGAAGACCTGTAATTGACTGTCAGATTATCATACTGTTATTTATCACCATTGTATTTAGCTGTAAGTCTTCCAAAGTCTTTAAATAAATAAATAAATCTATCATCGGATAGTGCTGAACTTGGTCCGTATCTTCTGAATCTATTCATCTTCTATTTAGAGACAGTTTTTTAACATCTATTTTAATGTGTTAATTGACTAGAATGAAGACTATAACAATAATTAAGTTATTACGAACTTTAAAAAATTTTTTTAAAAAATAGTCTTCGTTCTACTAACTTTACCGTTGCATATGTTACGTAATGGTGACAAACAAAACAATTGTTCAGAGAAATTTTACCGCAAATAAACGTATTTTATTTCGGTTTTTACTGCTATCAGTCCTTATCTTCCTCGGGAAATCCGTTCCTTAGAAAACCTTCGCACTAAGTGTTTACTAAATCGAGTGTTCCCGTCTCCAGTTCCTCAACGCTATTCATTCGTTTTTCGCCTTAACTGTTTTCCTAGGAAGCACCCGCAGAGCAATTCCCGTAATTTAAACCGATCAAAATCTAGTCGAGGTATATTTGAAATTTGAGAGAGATCTGTTAGAAGCAAACGTTCTTCAAAATACGGGAATTTCCGCACTGATTTATCTCACTGTAAACAAAGCTGTTAAAATGAATAGATCTGCGTCATGTTTCAATTTAACTTTTCAAATGAAACGATTCTGAAGTTTCATTTTCATGTGTTTTGGAACGATAAATTGGAACAGTTGTATTTGAATAGCTATTCTATGATTGTCTAAAGGACATACATATTATATGACTGGTCCATTTTCCTTGAAATTAAAATAAGCAACTAAAGCTAAAGCTAAAGCTTTCCATCTTTATGTGCATATTCATGTATCATGTTACACATGTTTGAACAAATAAATTTATCTTTATCTTTTATCTTTAAAGATAACCGTGAAATGAAACATTAAATTCATTGGTGGAAAGGAACGTAAGATTAATGACAGAGAGGTGGGAGGGTATGAGAGCGAGAGGGCATGAATGGCGGAGGATTGAAAGTAACGACGACGTTAGGAAGAATTTTGTACTTAGTGTTTTAACGAGCCAAAAATAAACGAAGATATCAATAAAATGTCTTTCTCTTATCACGCCCCTCTCCTATAACATACATATACAGACCGCGTCACTTGAATAGCCTCACCTCATATTTCCGCAATTTATATTTATACAATATACAAATACGTACTTATTTGTCATATTTTGATTATTCGTCTCCCGTGTATAACAAAACACGCACAAACTTGTACGAGCGTATCCACGGCGCACCGCGCGTAAGTCGACGCTTGAGTTATCTGTTCCACATGAATAGCCTCAGTTGACTTCTAACTGTCCTTGCATTTGTTTGTTTTTAATTTTCGATGCTAATTCATTGTACTAACAGTGTTCGTTTCATTTCATATAGTTTTTGGAATATTATCATTATGGGTCGTGGACGAAAATTAACGGATATCGAAATAGATTTTTTTATTTTTTTATTTGGATGAACAATTGTCTCATCGCGATATTGCGCGTAAAATTGGTCGTAGTGCTAAAGTGATAAATAATTACGTGAAAGATAAGGAAAATTATGGAAAAAATTATAAAGGTCGCACAAAATTGGCTACTTCGTTACGAGAACGCCGACTTGTTTTACGTGCAGCATCTAATTCTTCGAAGACAGTGCGGCAAATAGCAAACGAGGTAAACACCAGTGCTTCGTTATCTACAGTGCGACGCATAATAAACTCTTCATCATACATCAAACGGAGAAAAATGAAGAAGAAACCCCGTTTGCGCGAGAGTCATGAAAAGGCCCGATTAGCGTTTGCTAGATTACATATGTCCTGGACTGATCAGTGGTATGATGTTGTTTTTACCGACGAAAAAAAGTTTAATTTAGACGGTCCAGATGGATATTCATATTATTTTCACGATTTGAGAAAAGAAGAGAAAATTTTATCACGTCGTCATTCAGGAGGTGGTTCCGTAATGGTCTGGGGTGCGATTTCTTATCACGGTATCATCAGTATTTCTTTTACTAAAGAAAAACAAACTTCTAAACTGTACATAAACCTTCTTGAAGAAAAAATTAAAGAGATTCGTAAAGTTGTTAAAAAAAGAAAGTGGATTTTTCAACAAGACAATGCCCCTTCGCATACTTCACATGAATCAAAAAATTGGTTTAATCAAAGTAAAGTTCAAGTTTAGATTGGCCATCGAACTCTCCGGACTTGAATATTATAGAAAATGTTTGGGGCTATCTATCTCGCCAGTTATTTGCCGATGGACGCAATTTTAAAAACAACGCAGATCTTATACAAGAAATTCATAGAACTTGGAATAATTTGGACCAAAATTACATTCGCTCGTTATATGATTCTATTCCCAATCGAATTTTTGACGTTATTAAGAGTAATGGAAAATATACAAAGTATTGAAATTAAATTAAAATATTTTTTTTCTGAGTTTTATTTTACTGAGGCTATTCAAGTGACACACCCAATTTGTTACTTCAGAGTGCAATTTTTATTATTTATTATTAATTGTCTACTTCTTGTAGTAAACTTGTAACAGTAAGCTAGTATAATTTATTTATAAAATTAATGAAGCAATTGCTATCATAGAATTGGATTTACAACAAATTTTGGGAGTGAGGCTATTTAAGTGATGCGGTCTGTATATGTTTCATCTACGCCCATGCTATAAATCCTCTATAAAAGTTTCTGAAACAGTTAGCTTATTGTCAACATTAAAACACCCAGTGTCATAGTAACCATAATAGCATCCAAATGGGAGTTATAATGTCGTACTGAATTTCATAATGCAACTCCTTTGCTTTTACGAGGATGATGATCCCTTCCTTACTCATCTGTTTGATGAGAAAGGAAGGGATCATCATCCTCCCTTCCATTCTCACTACTCAATTCGTGGTATCTTTATGAATTTCAAAAAAAGAACATTGTCACGCACGCGCGTTTCACTATACTATACCATAGCGTCGTATCCCGCCATTTTTGTTCGATATTAGTATTGCAAAAACTGTTTCAGAACCTTTTATAGAGGATTCATGTCATGGGTGTAGATAAAGTCTTGCATGCAACTGTAATAATTAGGTATTAAAACACTCATGTGATACTATTATCACACTCGATAAAGAAAGAGTGATAAACCCACATTCGTGTTTTAATACCCCTTATTATACAACAGTTGCAAAAATAACTATTATGTTATTGGGTGCAGATACATGTTATGGCAGACATGAACGCTGTACCATCGCCTGATAACATTTTGCAATTACATGTTTCTAAAACATTTTTGATAGCACGAGCCAATACTTTTTTAACATGATTTATAAAATGTCATATCGTAAGAAATTTTTGTTAAAAATATAGACTACCTCACAAAAGTTGATAGACATTTTTTTGTTAGAGTGCTTTCTTTTTTAGGGAATGTAGTCAACAAGGAACCCTTATAGTTTCGCCATGTCCATCTGCCTGTCTGCCTTTCAGTCTGTGTTTCTGTCCGCGGCTTAGCTTAGTACTAGAAAGCTGTAATTTGGCAAGAATATAGGTACATGGGCAAATCTCCGACTCTCGATCAACTTGAATTTGCACATACTTGAATATGTTTTTGAACTACAATGTTAAGTTTGTTTTTGGGATAAACACATTCCTACTTCGGAAACCTTTTCATTGTACGTGGTCCGACGCGCATTAGGCCGGTTTTTTTATTTATTTTTACTTGTAGTATAATATGTTGTGCTGTGTGCCTTTAACTCTGTGCTGAATAATTGTCTTTGTTTCATTCTATATTTTTGATGCGTCCTTACGAAACTTTTCAAATCGTCTCAATTCAAGCACTTAACCAAACAAGGTTCTATGTCCTTTCACGATATGTAATAAACACGTGTTGTTGTGTGCCTACCAACATAAATATGACTGTGCCAACACGTTTCCAATTATTTCCATATTTACTCGGAATCCGTTGTTGGTCTAGTGGTCGCATGCTACTGCTGAGCATGAGGTCCTGGGTTCGAGTCTCAGGTCGGGTAAAGAATTATTAGGTTTTTTTAACTGGAATTTCTCAGTAGCAGCTGCCCGGTTAATGGCAAAAGGCGCGCCCCCTGTTACTTGAGACTAAAGGTCATGGCACATTATACCGGCACCGCAACTGCACAGCTGCAGCACGGCGTCGCCTCGAATTCAGGCTACGGCTAGCCGCCAGCGCGCTAACTACGCGTCGTCCGCGAGGTGCAAACTCGCAGTCCGCGCGCTAGCTGAGAGGTACAAGTTTGCTGTCACCACGAACAAAATTGTTATATGGCATTATTTTGTGATCGAACACGCCCAGAATTTTCACGTTTTCATAATGTCTCGGTTTACATTGCGACTCGGAGTCGGCGCGCAGTAAGCACGTGGTCCGCTCGCTTGCAGTGGGGTGCCAGTGGTAGTATGCCATGACCTTTAAACATAACTGATGAAATGTAGTTGTAGGTACTATAGCTATATCTCTGCCTAACACTTTAGTGAATACATACGTGATGTTATGTTGCTCGCAATCAAAGGAAAACAAAATGGCAGCTTTCCTTCGCTCACTCGATGGAGTAAGCATCTTCCGTGCAAAATGCTTCAAATAATAAATTACTTACTAACACTAGCTATAAGGTATTACTAACCTTATGGATCTGTGATATCTAAATAAAGAAATGTTGATTGATTTTAATTAATAAAGTAAACTAAAATATTGTACAGTAACCGGCCGTCAATATTGCACATGGATTTTTTGAAATTTTAAGGCATCCGTCGTCCGGCAAGTATAAAAAGCACATAAAACAAGTAATATGACACATAGAGTATTTAAAATCAAAATCAAAATATGTATTTTATTTCACATAAACCTACATGGGCACATATGAAACGTCAGATGATAGATGCTCGGTTCCAATTGGTCGTTTCCTATGGAGAAGAACCGGTGAGTTCAGTTCGTTCGGAGAGTTCGGTAGGTTTATATATATCTTTATATTTAAATGAATATTTATTCCTCAATTCTCGCTATTGCCCCTACTACTGTTTGTCTCTGCATCACCCGAAGTTTATCTGGTAGAAAATGCCTATGGCATTAACTCCGCCTCTGTACATTTTGTGTGCTTAAAGTATTAAATAAATAAATAAATAAGAAACTCCACGGTTACCTTTTAAAAATAATTAGAAAAAGACTAGCACACCATTAACAGTAACGAAAGCGACGCCCAATAAAAACCAAACATTTTCTATAAATCCATGTGCTATATTTACTGCCGGTTACTGTAACTATGTCTTCCGCTTTTCATTTTTCACGATTCGGCGGTTTGCGATCTTTTTCGTGTAGTAAAAATACTAGGTGAGGAGAAGTTAGAGCTAACTCCATGTCATAAATTACCATTTGTTATATTACTTATTATTTTTATCGTGTAGCTATTAGGATAAGACTAGGAAACACGTTTATGGGAAAAATGCGGTGATATATGTAACTACCTCTTATAATTCCGTAGAACGTGGTAGCGTAGCAGATGCGTGTTTTTTCGCAAAATGGTTTGAATGTAGTGGAATAATAAATAAAATTATGTTTATTTATCTCCACTAATTACAAAAAAAGAAAAACATAACATCAAAGGTTTACATACAGTTCACCCAGAGTTCACCAGTTATGTTTAGTTCCATGTAATATGCGAGCCTATTGATGCCCACGGGGCATAATCTAGACTCCGGGCTATTACTGAAAAATTCCTGAAACATAGCGCGCGAGAAACCTTTTTTGCCACTCGGATAGGTCCAAAGATTCACGTTAAATAATACGACCAGACCATATTTTGTTTGTAGGTAATATATTTTATTTAACGTGATATCTCTGAGCTTGTACTTAATAATAGCTCCCATGGAGAAAAAATAATAATTACGATTTATCCCAAGAACTAATTTAACATTGTAGTTGAAAAACAAGTTCTCCCATACATTCCAACTGCAAATGTAAGTTTTTACGTACAATATTGAGAGATTTAGCACTTTATTTTTAAACCATAGACTTCTTATAGGTTTTCTGTAATCTAGAACTATACAGTAAAGAATTATATTCTGTTTTTTTTTTCATAAATATATCTTAGTTGTTACGGAGATAAGGGGGGGAGGGAAGTCAACTTCCAAATAACTTGCTTGACAAGAATCTGTAAAATACCATGTTTCAGGCAAATAAATGAATTTAGCTATCTATCTAGTGTTTATTAAAAACTTATTAAAAAAAATACCTGAAATTCTTACAACAAGCCCTTTCATTCGATATGTGACACGGAACAGTTTGCAAAACTTCCTAATTGGCCCCCCATATTCAACATTCATATAATTACGTTACACGTCCGTGTTTAAGTCACAGAAATTCATGTATGTGTACCAAATTTCAACTTAATCGATCCAGTAGATTCGGAGCAACTGACTGCGACAGATGGATAGGCAGACAGACATATGAGTGATCCTAGGGTTCCGTTTTTTTTTTTTCATTGAGACGTACGAAACTCTAAAAACCGCAAAGAAACACCGACCCTATTAATTTTCTCAAGCCCCGCTTTAAGTAGACTTATAAAGGTTAAGTCTCAATCAACATGACGTGTGCCTTACAACCCATTCGGTCGACAAGTTCTTGCGAACATGTGTAGGTGTACAGCAATATCAGCTTCATTTCTTTGGAATAGAGACTAATGTTTTGTGCAGCCGTAAAATGAACCGTTAGCAGAAATTACTTTTCTCACATCGGGATCAAATGCCGTCTCTAGTGGGATTATGGAGAATGAAAAGTGGTTCTGTCTCTAAGCTCAATGACTTGTATGAATGGACGGTTGTGTGAATTTATTGATTTTAATTATCATTTATTTAACCATTTATGTACATACAAAATCCCCGTTTCCTCCCGTGGGTGTCGTAAAAGGCGACTAAGGGACTTACTAGAGAATGAGCAGCTGCGTTCTCTATGCATTTTTAAAACCATACTGCGTAAGCCGATCCGCCTGCCAAGCGTGGCGATTATGGCTAAGACCACCTATTGGGGGAGACCTATGTCCAGCAGTGGACGTCTTTCGGCTGAAATGATGTTGACGATGTACATACAAATACGAGTAAACAGACAAAAAGAAAGGAACAGAAAAATACATACAAAGGTGATGCTTATTTCTAAAGAAATCTCTTCCAGCAGACCTGCGATAGGACAATGGATACAAAGATATGGAGATTCCATGTGGGACACACCCATGAAAAAAGAAAACAATTCACTTATTAAATAAAACATATAAGATACACCTAATCTTATCTTATCTTAAACACATACATACTTCTAAAATAAATAGCAATAAAATAACTAACAACTATGCCGAAGTGGAATGTATGTAGTGTATACAGTATGTATGTGGAATCCATTGTTTGCACTGAGGATGGTTGTGTAATATGAATTAAGATTATGGCATTATATCTGGTTAATATGTCAGTTATTCCGATGAAAAGTAAAGGATTCAAACTTAGCAAGACAATCTTAGTTTTAGAAAATATTTGAGATTGCATTTCATTTCCTTTTTTTTTTTAATGATAAATATAACGGTTTTCCTACCTTATAAAGATACGAGTCATTTTTGAGTTAAATTCACACCACAGACTACCTGCAGTATTGTATCTCCGTCTCCCTTTAATCCATTCAAAGGTTTTCTTTAAAAGATGGCGATTAGTTTTTTTTTAGATCGCAATTAGGCCGCTCACTCTGTCACCTTAGGTAAAATTTATATATTTATATCTGTTATTCACATTAAAAAAAAAAATAAGTAATACAGACAAAGTTCATATTTTGTATTAATTTAATTATTATCTTAAAACTATGTTAGTCATGAGTTCATAACAAATTAATGCATTAGGTAACATAAAATCCAAATAAATAATGGAAAATAAATTTAAATTTAAATGAAATAATTAATTGAAAACAATAAAGAGTATTCTATTCTAAATTCGACCGTATATAAACGGGCAGTGTTACATAGTTGTGCTCTCATAACATTAATTTAACATAAGCATAGCATAATACTATGGTATAATATATAAACGTAACATACTTTTATGTCAATAAAAATATTATTATTATTATTATAATAGGTCAGTTTAAAAATATTTAATTTTTGTTGGTGGTGGTATCTGTTAATGGGTTTTTGTGTGACGTCCCCGAGTGTGGAAATTGTGACTACATTGTTGTATTGGGTTTCCACCTGTAAAAACAAATGTAAGTGGTAATCGTAAATAAATAAATAAGCATAATCTGCCTAGAAATATAATATTCCCACTGCTAGGACACAGTCCTCCTCTCTATGAGAGGGAGTGAGCCGCACGATAATCTAGCACGAGGGCTGAGTGCGGGTTGGTGGATGTTACATGTCATTCGAATTTTTAGTTCTTGGACGTACCGGTTTCCTCAGAATGGTTTCCTTTACAGTTTTCAGGACAGAGGTGATGAAATAATTTACACAAAGTCAAGTGCCTGTCTAGGTTCAAACCTAAGACTCGTCAGTCGCAGGCGTTTCTACTGGGCTACGACTGCTCTACTTACTAGTGGACTAACCCTGAAATCGTGAAAAAAAAAAAAAAAAAGAACGCGATCATGGGGATTGCTGATAGATGTTTGTAGCGGTATCTACAACGCCACATGTGAACTACGCATCAAAGACCTGACGTCACAAATCCTGCATCGCGCAATCAGAGTTTACCGCGCGACTAGCATATACAACATCCCGACATCAACCGTCGGGCAGTTGCCCACCAGATACGACACCTGTCTGGTCGGAGGATCCTCCCTTTTCCATAGAGTATGAGTAAAATTTACACCCTGTGCCTCATGCCTCTATATGTTAAAAATGAAAACTATGAAATAATAGTGTTTTTTTCACTACAGGTCAAACGCATCACGTCATACTCATAGCTAGCTGTTACAGTATTTTTTTTTCTCACGAAGCGACGCGCGTTTTGCTTGTGGTAACCAAGTGTAAAAACACGCTGTGAATGTATGCGTCGAAACAAGTAGCGTGTTGAGGACAGTGTGATGAAAAAAATTATACAAAATCAAATGCCTGTCTGGGTTCAAACCTAAGACCTACAAACTCGTAAGTCACGGCCCTTTCTACTGGGCTACCACTGCTCAATATTATTAGTTTAATTGTGAGGAAAAATAATTTTATTGAAAACCTGGCACGAGTAATCTTCATAAACTTTTAAGCTCTTCTTTATAGGCTTGAGCTTATAAATAAGAACGTCTAGGCTTCGTTTAGTACGATAATTTTCTCAGAACTTTGTATTTAACTGAACAATAAAATAAATAATTGAACTTGTGTATTTAATCGTGCGTTCAAGCGTTCAATCCATACTAATAATTATTATGAATGTGAAAGTAACTCTGTCTGCTTGTCTGTTACGTTTTCACGCCTAAACCGCTGAACCGATCGTCATGAAATTTGGCAGAGATATAGCCTGGGATATGGAGAAGGACATAGGCTACTTTATTACGCGATAACCGACATCCACGCGGGCGGAGCCGCGGGCAAAAGCTAGTAGTCCATAAATTAACCTTAAATATAGTATTACATCTTCTGACGCAGCCTTAAAAAAAAACTACAAATGTTTAGTAAACAATTTTGGAAATCCTCATGGATGTCCTCCACCCTGGGGTAGACAGAGGGGTCTGTCAGACTCTTACTGACTAAAACCACCTCGGTGTTCCCTCGTACACTTTTGCTTCGTAGTGCAACGGGTGCAAAATCGAATTCCGCTGCCCTGGGCTGATGACGGTCCACGCTAGGCGGGCCCCGTCGTAGTGGGAGTGAAGAGCTGAACTCCCCCCATACTTCATGGAGAGGCGCGTCACGGCCGCTCAGGTGATGGTTAGTGCACTAGGGTTAAGGTGCTTAACATATGTATTCTTTGACTAGTACCCTGTAGACCCTGAAGGAGTAGGCAGAGGTACTTACACCTAGATTTATTTATAAGTCCTATGTCTTACCGTTACCGTTAACTGGGCACAAATTCCGAAACCGAGAAATCAATTCTCACTGCCCGACCTGAGCATCGAAACCCAGGGCCAGAAAATATTCATTTATTCCACGCGCGCCTCAAAGATATGTCAGCACACACAGACGGGGTCCGCTAGGACCGGAGCCTGCCAGGGTTGCGGGTTTGTCCGAAAGGGATACCGTGGCCTTGGCACACAGACAACTGAAGGAACATGGGTGGGTTTTAGTCAGTAAAAGTCTGACACGCCCTTCGGCTCCGCCCAGAGCGGGAGAAGTTATTTGATAATTCCTCAAAAAAATGGGCCAGGAAATATTATGTACACTAAACTCGATAAAAAAGTTAAGTATGTTTTCTTCTTTGTTCACAGATTGGTTGGAAGTATACAAACGCCTGGTTGGTGGGTAACCTGATGTGCAAGCTGCTATTAGTATTGCGAGCGTTCGGACTGTACCTGTCTTCGAACGTGCTTGTCTGCATCTCTGTGGATAGGTAAGTCACTTTTTAAAACCACAAAACGACGGCAGTACTCATAAAATTCGTAGCGCCAAAAGTCCGTTGAGCGTACAACTTCTGTCGCGGCCGCCATACAAAACCATCAGTGCGTCATTTGTGTCGTAGTGCGAGTAAAAGGTAAAACGCTAGGTTTGTATGGAAACCGTTGACAATGCTGCCTGTGGCAGTCACCGCCGAGGCGTCTCCGTGATCTGAGACTAATAGAGATTAACCTCAAGGCACTTAAAAAAAGGCTTCAGCAAAAGTACAGTATGCTTACCAACCCCTTATGAAACTGTCAAGATACTGCAATGCGTCGAGCATGTTAAACCGGCATGTCCTAGAACCAAAAAATCGAAAACATGTGACATCTACCAACCCACACTGGGGCCGCGTGGTAGATTACAGCCCGGCCTGTGTCGCAGCAGTAGGAATATTATAGGCTGATTATGCTACATAATTATACACTACTATTCATCATCACCATTTCAGCCGAAAGACGTCCACTGCTGGACATAGGCCTCCCCCAAGCACCGCCACTTCGACCGGTTCTGTGCTTCCCGCATCCAGCGGATTCCTGTGGCCTTCACAAGGTCATTGGTCCACCTTGTGAGAGGCCTTCCAACGCTACGTCTTCCGCTACGCGGTCATCACTCCAGAAACGTTCAGCCCCATTGGCCATCTGTTCTGCGAGCAATGTGACCGGTCCTCTGCCACTTAAGTTCGGAAAATCTTCGGGCTGTATCGGTTACCTTGGGTCTCCTACTGATCTCTTTATATCTGATTCGATCACGTAGGGAAACTCCAAGCATAGCCCTCCCCATTGCCCTTTGGGTGACTTTTAGCCTTCTAATAAGGCCAGGACCACGTTTCGGTGCCATAGGTCATTACTGGCAACACGCACTGGTCAAAGAATTTCATCGCAATATTATCTCGTCCCACATACCGCAATGGAGACACTGTGGTATGTGAGACGAGAATATATTGCGTAACTTCCTGAATGCTGCCATTTTACCTATTAAAAACTGTAAATAAATATAACATATGTGATGTGTGCTGTATAATTATTATATAATAATAATATATATGTGAAAAAAATTAAGAACATAAACACACAATTGAGAACATACACGAATATATTATATTAAAACAAATAAGACAAACAATGGGAAAAGTTAACAGTATATTTTTTTTGTGATTATACTGCCTGCTTCTTACGAATGTGCTTGCGAATATTTTTAGTCAAGGTAACTACTGACTAAAAGATGTCTTTTTCAATCTTTGCTTTTGACACATTTATTAAACTTCTGATTAATTTTTAAGAAAAAAACATTTTTATCTCAATCATTTTACAGATCTACCACAAAAATTCCCGAATGCAAACTTACGGTTTACCTGGCTTTGGTTTACTTGATCCTAACTATTTCACAATAATTGAGCGTGTAGGTGTTTAGTGTCTTTCTACCCACCTGTTGTTACCTTTAGCCTTGAACTACACTCGCTAACTAGAGGCACGTGACTAGAGGGAAGGAGGGGCGAACAAACAGTTTGGTATACAGGCAAAATTGTTTATCTTTTTACTACACTGCCAATATTAATAATATCTTCAGGTTAATGTTGGGGCTGCCACGATTCTGTAGTGCGTCGGGGATGTTCGCGTTGTTTCGCACTGATGGCTTTCATGCCATCATTCGCAAAAGGACGGTATCCCTAATCTGCAGAATGCGTGGCAGCCGCAACGTAATCTTGAAGACTGTGGCTGACAGGGTGTCATCTCCGCTGTGGAGGTCCCTTGTTAAGTCAGTCATTTAATTATAATTTAGATTTTAATTATTTATTTATTCTTTAATTTTGAACTTTGATACTAATTTTGATTTTAATTTTGATTATGATTTTAATTTTGATTTTAATTTTGATTTTAATTTTTGATTCTAAGTTTAGTTTTTAAATCTACATTTTAATATTAATTGTCTTTTGTGTAATATTGTTATTTATAATGTACCCTACCTATGGATCCTTGATATCTGAATTAAAATATTTTTATTTTATTCATTGTTTAATATTATTATTGTTTAAATCTTTTTTTCTTTCTTTGATAAGGTGTACAATAAACAGTGTTCAATCTATCTGCATTTTATTTGTGTGCGTAATAAGTTTTACGTATTGCACCATACTGCGATCGCCAACCCACCGGCCAAGCGTGGCGATTATGGCAAACCCCCCAATTGTGGGAAGCTTATGTCCAGCAGTGGACGTCTTTCGGCTGAAATGATGATGATGATGATGATGTGTTGCCATATTAATGAGAATGATGTAAAAGAATTGACTAATCCACACACTCACGACATTGTGTACAAGTAGTTACAAGTTAGCTGTCTGTATACCAATCTCCTACTGTACATTACCTACGTCATTCACTCAAATCCACCTACACCTGTAGGAATGGACATAACGTTTTAACCAAAACGGGGAAACTCTTGGCCTTCAACTCACCTGAGAGGAAGTGATGATAAGGGCGAAGGTGGAAGCGAGCTTCACCCGGAATCCTCAACCACAGAGGAACTGGCTATCTTACCTCTAACTGCCGAAAAACAACAATGCTGTTAACATTGTTGTATGGCGCCAGACTTAGATAAGATGGTGGTAACTAGCCAGGCGAAAACAAACTCATGATGGGAGTTGAACCCGGGACCTCTGGCTCTGAGACAGGTGGTCTTACCACAAAACTACAGAGGCGGTTAAATTCACGCTGAAGAGGTAGGATTAGGTGTAAAGTATAAGCCCACGTTTTGTATGAAAAGTGCCGCACTCAGAGATGTCTCATAATAATCAAACATTAGGTACCCGCCAATTGATTGAAAAGGTTCTTCTGTCTAGCTGTCAAAATGACAAACCAGTTGCAAAAAAGCGGCAACCATGGCAAAAAATCTAATAAAACACCATTGTTACTTCGTGTCGTGTGGTATGAAAATGTTCATGCAAGATTATTTGTGTTTTACGGTGTAAATATTGAAAATGAAATCAAATCTGGTGATTACGAATGTCAGATAATGTTATAGTATATGTTTATATTACAGTAATCTGGCATTTTATGTGGCTTACCTTTTTGTTTTCGTGCAATGAAGTTCAAATATGGTGATTGTCGCCATATAAATGTACGCGTGATTGTCGCGACCTGCCATCGTCATGTGGAAGACACATCGTCATGTCAAGAATAACCTATTCAATTATTTGTAAAGTAACTATAGTTATTGTCAAAAATATGTCAAGTTCAGAATATTTTAATGTTGTTGGGAGGTTGTTGGTATGTGCTAAGGTTTTGCTGGTCAATTGAAGTTAAACCAAAATTACGTTACGAAATTAGATACTTACATAAAATTATAAGCGACTTCTTCGTACAAGTGTGCGGGCGGGGCAGCGGGAGCGTCATTCGCTCGCCCGCGTGAACCATGGGTCTTGGAGCTTGTAACTAACGAAAAAGTCGCCCTTTAATGTATACTGTCATGGTCACTAACATTATTATTAACACACACACATTATTTATTTATTTATTTATTTAATACTTTAGCACAAAAAAAAATGTACGGAGGCGGACTTAATGCCATAGGCATTTTCTACCAGTCAACCTTTGGGTGGAGCAGAGACAAACAGAGGTAGGTGCAATTATGAAATTGGAGGAATAATTGTATACATATAGGAATATCCTTAGATATACCTATACCATAACTATAAATAAGATAAATATACCTAATTATATATAAATATAAGAACAAATAAATACATATAAATACACAAATATACTAAAACTAATTAAACAAACAATGGGATAACATTTCCGTTGTTATGATACTGCCAGCTTCTTACGAATGTGCTCGCGAACTTTAACCTTAAAGGATAATCGGTTGGTTACCATCCTGATTTCCTGGGGGAGCGCATTCCACAGAGAGATAGATTGAATGAAGAAAGAAGAGTGAATGAAGTCAGTGTCAGTCATTATTATTAATATCAGAAAATATCAGGGCGGTGAAGAACAACGACACCAAAAAATCAGCCATAGCTTTTGGAATCAGGATCGAACCACTGGATTGAGTTACATAACCCTCAGGTGATCTCGACAGAACGCCACTATATTCCTAGACTGGTTAGAGAAGCTATTGAAATTACCAAATATAGGAACTTCAACCGGGATGATGGGTTTCAACTGTCGAGAGCCTGGAATCCAGTGGTTCAGCTGCGTAAAAACCGAAGAAGTGCGGAAAAAAGTTCGCGAGCGGACACAGTGAGTTTCGTGTGTCGGGAACAGAATCGAGTTGCGAGTGACAGTGGTAGCGGTACTGAGTGCAAAAAACGAACAAGAAAGAGGGTAGACCGTTTTATCTGCTCAAAAACACCCACCCGCAATGACTTCAGTTTATCCGTGATTATGGTGCTTGCAAAGGCGCCGAAATATCGGGAACTCAAATCAAATAGTAAACATGGTAAATATCCCGTTTGTGTTAATCATCATCATCATCATTTCAGCCGAAAGACGTCCACTGCTGGACATAGGCCTCCCCCAAGCACCGCCACCTCGACCGGTTTTGTGCTTCCCGCATCCAGCGGATTCCTGCGGCTTTCATAAGGTCATCGGTTTGTGTTAATAATAATCTTTAATTTTATGTTTCGTCAATAATTTAATAATGTAGGTAATTTTGGCTTTAGTGCTTGTACTCGATCAGATTAAGCTACGCTTGCCGCCATTGGTCCGTGGATGGGTGACCATCTTTACATACCAAGATCCCTCCGTGCCTCGGAAAGCACGTTAAGCCGTTGGTCTCGACTGTCTTTCGTAGATCTTTGACTGTCGTTACGGGTCGTCAGAAGCCCGAAACTGACAACCAGTCTTACCAAGGGGTATTGTATTACCCAGTAACTGGGTTTTAGAGGTCAGATAGACAATCGCTCTATGTAAAATACTGGTATTCAGCTGCATCCGATTTATTGTCACTACCTTTAGGTAGGGATAAAACCAGGATCCGGGCTAGTACTGAGAATTTTCAGATGGAAAATCCTAAATCCAATTAAACTTAGTAAGACCCGAAGTCACGCTTGTGACTACTAGACGAACGAAACAGTCAAACGAACGTAATCCCAAATACTTGGTATATAAGTAGGTACGGACTTTATTGCTATTTTCTAACGAACATGTGTGTCCGGAGAAGGATTACTAACCAGAGATAATTATATAGGTACAAAGTTTAAGCACGTTCTAGAAGATTAAACAGGTAAAAAGAAGTATTTGAATACTACACACGTCAAAAGTGTTTAGGGATTGTCTAAACCTCTATTAAAATCAAAAAAAAAAAAACTAGCAAAATCGTGCTTGATCCAAGCATTTCAAATTTTGACACATATTTTAAGGTCAACCAAATAAATTGTCACATATTTAAAATTTATAACTGCATCTAACAACTTTCTCTTAGGAGTACCTATTTAATAACTTTTCACACGACCTAAAAGCTTAGAAACCGTAGAAAAGATGGCACCTTACATGCGACACAAGCAGTGATGACGAGACCGCAGCAAATTCACCACTATTTTATAGCTCCAATTTTTCAGTTCCAACTCCAATAAAGCTATTTCGGTATTGCTCTATATTTGTCCGCTTCCAAACCAAACCTCAACGTTATTATTTTGCCACTACTATATTTAGGGTTCCGTACGTCCGCATGAGAAAACGGAACTTGTATAGGATCACTCGTGTGTCTCACCCAATTTGCTCCGAATCTACGGACCGAATTTGATATTTGGTGTATTCATATGAATTTCTGTGACTCAAACACGGACGTGTAATGTAAATAAATGAATTTTGAATATGGGGTCACTTATGAGGAACAAAAACATATAAAATGAATGGGCTTACTTTGACCGTCCCCCCCTTATGTCCCCCATTATGTCCGAAACTACTGAGCCAACATTTTGGAAAAAAATACAGATAATAGTTCTATAGGTACTTATAGATTACAGAAAAACCTATAAGAAGTCTATTGTCTTAAAATAACATAGTAAATCTCTCAATATTGTTGTACAAACTTACATTTGTAGTTGGAATGTATGGGAGAACATGTTTTTGAACTACAATGTTCTTGGGTTAAATTTATCCCAACTACGGAACCCTTCATCGGCCTATTTTTTTTCTCTCGTTGATCTAATATGGTCGCAAGCGTTACTGCTGAGCATGAGGTCGAGTTCGGTTCCCAGTTCAGGCATAATATTATTGGGTTTTTCCAACAGGAATTTCTCAGTAGCAGCCCGGAGTTTGGATTTGTGCCTAATATTATAAAAATATGACTACTAAAATTTAAAAGGGAGCTAAAATATATTTAAATATGAAAACCTATTACACGATTGAAGATTTTCTTAATGATGATTCACTCATACTGTTACTCTGATTGACATAATTATTGTGATCCTGGTTTCGCTTACTTTTTATTTCCGTTTGACATTATAATTATAGTCTTATATTATTTAAATTTTTATTGCTGTGACCACGCTGACATTTTTGATTTATAATTTGTAATTCCAATGATCTGCTACTTATTTTTGATTTTTTATTAGGAATAATTGTAAACCTTTGCGTGCCCAATGTGACGGTAAAATATGGAGAACTTTATTCATCGTGCGTGTTCTGAATATCCGGTCCGCCGGTGTCGAGAGCAGGGTCCAAGCTACCGGTGGTTAGGGCTGCAGAGACAGGAACCTCCTCACAATACGAGCCGTATCAAGGAGTACTGCCTTCTGAATCAGGCCCTTGATCCAACCGTCTAACGAAAGCCTCGAGAGATGTTGATCGAGGCTTTCGGCCACCAGGCCATTGGCCGTCACGACAATCGGCACAACGATAGCTGCGCTCACATTCCACATGTCAACAACCTCGTGTGCTAAGTCGAGATACTTTATTTGTTTCTCTTTCTCAGCTTTCACGAGGTTCTTGTCATATGGAATGGTAACATCAACTATCATTGCGCGGCGCGCTAATCGATCTATCACCACCATATCAGGCTTATTGGCAACAATAGTCAGTAATGATAGACCGATCCCAGTACAACGTGACATGGTCATTTTCAAGAACTGGGTCGGGCACATACTTGTAATACGGTACCTCAGAATCCACAAGTTTATATTTCAAAGTAAGCTGCTGATGAATAATCCTAGCTACTTGATTATGTCTATGCAAGTACTCGCCGTTAGCCAGACGAGAACAACCAGAGATAATATGTCTGATGGACTCACCCGGACGGTGGCATACCCGACACACGTCAACCGTTCCGTCCCTCATAATGTCTTCGGTAGTTATTCGTCAAGATAACGTCGTCCATAATTGCACAAACAAAACCTTCAGTTTCCCCGAAAAGGTCACCAAAACGTAGCCAGGATACGGATGCTAAGAAATTTACATCTGGCTCATGGAGAGCCCAGTAAAAGCGCCCGTGAAGCTCCTTGCTTTGCCATATTTTCTTGCGGTCATCTGTAGTAAATAGTACAGGTTTGCGCCAGTTCTCTTTAGCCATGGACAGCGGGGTGAGCCCCTTGTCCACTGCGACCACATCACGGTGCACACCCACTTCGGCTTTAAAAAAATATTCTCTGAGGCTGCACACCTCGCGGTTGTGAAGGGTCTTCGCATTTAAAAATCCTCGACCACCGCACTTCCACGGGATGTACAGTCTCATCACCGATGATCGTGGGTGATGCATCCGGTTTGCGGTCAGCAGTGTACGGACCCTCCTATCCAGGGCATCGAGTTCAGTCTGAGTCCATTTGAGTATGCTGAAAGAGTACATCGAAACCGGCATGACCCAAACGTTGAAGGCGCGCCCCTTGTTTCCGCCTGAAAGAAGGCTAATTAATACCTTCTTCAGGTGACCAAAGAAGCGTTCCTTCAACGATTGTTTCATGTCAGCAACGTTGATGCCTAACGCTTCCGACATACCCAAATACTTATAGCTTTCGGATGAGGAGAGGGATCTAAGGTGTATGGAATCCGAGAGTTGAATTCCCTCGGATTTCATAATCTCCCCTCGCTTTACATGCATGACTGCACATTTGTCCACACGAAATTCCATCCTGATGGCGCTACTGAATGTTTCAGTTACCTTCAGTAGCTCCATCAGTCACAATTTGTTGGGGGCAAAGAGTTTAAAGTCATCCATGTAAAGGAGGTGAGATATGACCTGACCACCTCTCCTCAACCGATAACCTAGACCTGAATCCTCCAACAGGGTGCTTAGAGGATTCAGGGCTAAGCAGAACCAAAGTGGACTCATACTGTCGCCCTGAAATATTCCCCGTTTAATCCATACAGGTTCATCATTCCCATGAATTTGTCGACATCCTGGATAGCGAAGGACCGTCCTCCATTGCCCCATACATGACATCAGGAAGGTGCGCAGAATTGTATCTATCTTGTACAAATCCAGCACCTTCATGAGCCATGTACTCGTATGTGGCACTGAGTCGTAAGCCTTCTTATAGTCTATCCAGCATGTCGACAGATACTTGCGGGATCGACGAACCTGTTGGCTTATGGCCATGTCGATGAGGAGTAGCTCCTTAGTACCGCGGGACCCATTCCTACATCCATTTTGAGAGACAGACATGATGGAATTACTGTCAATGTGCATATTAATTTTCGTTCTCAAAATGGATGTTAGAAGTTTATAGACCGTCGACAAACATGTGATCGGTCTATAATTCTTGGGTTCTGCGGGACTACCTGACTTATGGAGCAAGTGGGTAACGCCAGTTGTTAGAAACTGCGGTAGCGACCCAGACTCTAAAGATGACTGGAACTGAGATGCCAGGCAAGTGTGTGAACTACTTAACCATTTTAACCAAAAGTTGTGCAGTCCGTCCGGTCCCGGCGATTTCCTTATTATTATTATATTATATCTTTATATATTTTGCTCGGGACCCTGGGGTCCCGGACCTTTGGAAGGCATATGAGGGGCCGAAGCCAACTCGCAGAGGCCTGTTAGACGCTTTTTAATTAAATGAGGCACCAACCGACGATTATCCTTGTACACATTATGCAAGTGCACCCAAGGACAACCCCCGGTTGGTGTAAGACTATTGCAGGATATGGAAACAAAGATATTGGACTATGGGTTTGGGTAGTTAAAATGGACTGGTTATCTAAAACTATGGAAGGACTATGGCCCCTACCTGATCAATGTTTTATTATACACGGATAAAATGGCAGGGGGTGACTTGCACACTCAATAATGGGCCCCCGAAAACGGTCGCTAGCACATAGTGACGTAGCAACAAGGGGGCAACATGTCCTGAGGTGCTCGAGGAGTGGAGAGGTATTCCAAGGCTCTCAGAACAATCCCAGAGCCCGGAAGATGGTCAAGATCCCTACAAGCACTTACTGGAATACTTCCTTCCTCCGAGCACGTTTGCTCTTGCGAATCTCCACTCAAGCCGGCCAATAAAGGCCAGAATGAGGTGGGAGCTCAGTTCCTCGTCAGTGTTCACACCCTTATTATTATTATTATAATAAAAACACCTATGTATTATACCCGTGTTTGCAAAGATATAAATTATTTCATTTGATTTGATTTGAAACAAGGCGAGATGTTATGTTATGAATTATTTTTAGTTGGTCCCACCTCTCGTTTAACGTACTTATAGATGTTATTTAATTTATACTAGCACCAGTAAATACTCGTAGTGTCTAAAATTAGCAATAAATCTGGAAAATCCTTACCTCCTACAGATTCGTCGATGTCTGTATTTATCGGGCATAATATAAGGTGTCTCAAAAGAAAGTTTATATTAAGTGGGTCGATTAAAAAAAAAGTAAGCCGTGTATCGAAAAAAATGTTCGTTAATTATTAAAGTACACAATTTGGGAATTTATTTCTTAAAAGTAATATCGTCCAAATGTAGACCCTCGCGTTCACGGCATTCATTTAACCGAACAGTAAAATTAAAAAGTGCTTCCGAATTCAAAGGTTCCGGTCGCCACGAACAGACTGATTAACACTCTTCACGTTTTCTATCGTTATTGATGACCTTGCTCGCTCGGATTTTGGTTTTTCCAGCGTTGTACCGGTCTCTTTAAACTTTTTAACCCATTTTCGAATAAGAGGAATGCTTGGCGCATCATTTAAGTGCCGAAAACCTTGAATACTGCAGAATCTTCTACGCGCTACATTCAACGAATCACCGTTTTTGTAAAACTCTCGCACGCACAATGCGCGGTCTGCTCCCGAGAAACGCTCCATAGCGACTGAATTCCCAAAAGCCAGGCTACCGATTGACATAACTCCCGTGCCCCTCGGATTGCTTGCGTTCACGCAGTAAGCTAAATAAATATAAATAAACTGTCTTTTGAGACACCCAGAACTGAATGTCGATGTCATTCACAGAGATTAGGTTAGGTTACCTACCTAATCTAAACAGACAGCCGTGTATGAGCAGATTTGTGAACGTGGTTATAGATTGTCGAACAGGATTATATCATCATAAATCCGTACACGACTATCTGTTTCATTTTTGTTTTTTTTATTTTTTTTATTAATATTGCTATTCATGTGTTTAGTTTAAAATGTAATCTTCCTCCTCAATAAATACTTTTTCTTTCTTTTATAATTATCATCATTATTTCAGCCAAAAGACGTCCACTGCTGGACCTATGTCCAGCAGTGGACGTCCGATGGAAGTGGCAATGCTTGGGGGAGGCCTATGCCTCCCCCAAGCATTGCCACTTCCATCGGTTCTGTGCTTTTCGCTTCCAGCAGATTCCTGGAACCTTCACAAGGTCATCGGTCCACCTTGTGGGAGGCCTTTCAATGCTACGTCTTCGGGTACGCAGTTGCAGCCGCTTCAGAACCTTTCGGCCCATCTGTTCTGTCACTTAAGTTTGGCAATTCTTTATAATCGATTATATCGTGACAAATATATATGGAATATATCGTCTCACAATAATAGCGTAAAATATTTTAAGAGGTGCCCTGAGTTCTAACCAAAAACGACTGTCGCGCGAAATATGCGACTACGCGATCGTTAACCTGAATAATGACGCAACACACGCACATACTCGTACGTGACTCGATTGATCGCGCGAGAATGTGATAAATTCATTATTCATTTAGAAGAGCGCAAAGATCGCGTACTCGTGCGACGATTGCTTTCGTTTAGGATGCGGCCTTAGTATTCCAGTTTTTTTTTTTTTTAACTATAGCAATTATCAAGGAATTTGAAACCGACTACAGTACCTTAATGGCAGTTGTAAACTTTACTTAGATACGAACTAGCTGTGTCCGTGACTTTGCTCACGTGACTATGTTTCTCCTATCGGATAAGTTGATAGAAACATGAATTTATAGTGTATTCGTGATATCCTCTAGGGGTAGAGATCGGGTGACCACTGAAAATCAGCGCTGTGCTGTGCGTCCCCCATAGCACAGCATCATGCTGAGTGGAAGTCTTGTCACAGTTATGACGTGCAGCTGCCGACTATTTCGGTTTAGTGCTCGTGATTATAATGTAAGTCAATTTTATGAAGTGAAAACTTCTTTAGGCGCGTTGAGCTATTTTTGGTAGGGGAAAAACTTATGGGTTCGCGATCGTCACCGAACGCTTTCCATGAGCTATATGTATTCTGTGTATATATGTGTACATTTTGGGTGAACAAAAATCATGGAACTCGCGTCATCGTCACCGAACGTTTTCCATGAGCTATATCACTACATATTATAAGACAAAGTCCTCCGCCGCGTCTGTCTGTTCGCGATAAACTCAAAAACTACTGCACTGATTTTCATGCTGTTTTCACCAATGGATAGCGTGGTTCCCGAGGAAGGTTTTAGTATATAATTTGTTAAGTTTTTGCATAAATTTTTGTATACATTAATGATATTTGTTAGAGGTGTCGGAAAAAAATAAGCCGTCTGGGAGCTTTCAACGAAAACGCTGTCTAAACCCTTTGAGATATAAAAAAATTATGTATGGTGGAATTGTGTATCCTGATATGCTACTTTTATTTTAGAAAAAGCCATGCGGGCGATGCCGCGGGCAGAAGCTAGTTATGTACAAAAGAACAGTTATTCCAAAGTTTTTTGTTTTCACTTCTGTCGGTAGTCCTTATATGACTGCCAATTTTTTTTTCTGTTGTCTCTCTTGAGTTAATTATATTTTTGTATGCACGTGTTTGCGACAAATAGATCTATTTTCCTTTATTTTCTTTCTTTCTTTACATTCTACATCATTAGTTAATTTTGTTAATTTAAACTAAAACTTGTTTATACATCTTTGGTATATGAACGAAAGAAAATAGTTTCTAATAAGCAACAACATTCAAATTCCTCTGTTAATCATAAAGGCCTATTCTGATATAAGCGATATCGCTGTCGCGGTCGGTAGCGATACTGGTCCAAAGCGACTAGAAGGGAACGTGCATTTTTTAACGTGCAAATTAAGGCTAATTGCGGAACACACTATCAATTACAAATTCAATGATTTTGAAGGATATTGCAAATCCATTGGTTTACTTTTTTTCACAACTGTGTTGGGGTCGGCTTCCAGTCTAATCGGATGCAGCTGAGTACCAGTATTTTACATGGAGTACTTTACCTTAAGTATCTTCGACATGTATTGATTGAAAAATTAACGGACGACAATGATTTGGAGCGGCAAAGAAGGAGCATTGGCTTGCAGAAGCAACATGCTTGCAAGACGATTTGCTCATTGCTCCAAGCAATTGAAGGCAACACTTTTCGAGGCCTACTGCCGGGCGTTCTACACCAGCCAACTTTGGTACCAGTATACGAGAAAGGCTTAAAACTCAGTCCGTGTACAGTGCAACAACGCGTTTTGAGCCATGTTTAACCTGCGTTGGCGGTGTAGCGCGTCTGGTATGTTCTTTGAAAACAGAGTGGGTGACTTCTTTTCCGTTCTGAGAAAGTCAAGAGAACACGATTGCTAAACTGTAAAAATAATATTATAACCACTGTATTCCGCACAATTTTCGTGACTAGAACCGAATTGTTCAATCTCAGCATTGACTATGACCACACTATGACGTAATCAAGTAATAATGAAGAGTTAATTTATCTAATTTCATTCACTAAATATAATTATCTAATAGTAATTTCTAACAATGATTTATAATTTGTAATAGGTACCTAAAATACCTACTTAACATAACTTAATAATAATAATAATTAGGGATGGGCCGAAATTCGGTTCACATTCGGTTCAACCGAATTTCGGCAGCTTGAACCGAACTTCGGCATTCGGCCGAAATTCGGTTTAGATGCCGACCATTCGGCACAAGAAAAATAATACCTACTTGCACTATTTTGACTGAAATTTAATAGAATTAGAAGGTAGCACTACTGTCAAAAAAAAAAAAATGTCTTTTACTCACTCTTGGTCATTTATTTTAGTTCGGAACATTGTAAATGTAAACCTTCAATTAAATCCGTTCTTCTTATTAATCTTAAAAATCTCTGCCTAACAATTATTTTTGCTAAATGTAAACAATCGCTTGCGACACGCCGAAGACGTATTTGCTAATGATCGATCGGCTCCGGGCCACGCGGTGGGAGTGCGGTGTACGGGCGGGGTACATCTAGCAGTAAATGAAGTAAATGCATCGATTTAGAATACCAAATCGATGATTAAATGCGTAAACAAGTCACGCACGACGTATCGCTCTCGAGAAAGCGCGCGAAATTGAACCGAAGTTCGGCCGAACTTTCCATTTTAACCGAATGTTCGGCCGAAGTTCGGATTCGGTTCAAACCACATTCGGCCCATCTCTGATAATAATACCTACCTAATGTTTACTTATCTATGACGTGTAGTCACTATGGGTGAAATGTATTTGTATTTCTGTGTACCTACTTATACAATGCCTGAAATAAAAATGATTTGATTTTGATTTTTACAACCCATACACACATTTTCCTGGGTAATACGATACCTCTTGGTAAGACTGATTGTCAGGCTATTTGAAGTGAAAACTCATTAAGGCGCACTTTGCGCTCTTTATGAACAGTGAACGAAACTGGGGGTCTACTCCCTAAGTCCGTCAACGAAGTAACGGGCCCGTCCGTTAGTAGCCCGACACGTCGGACTGAACCCTACTCCCTAGTAATTTCGGATTCATCAGTTTCCAACGGAATCGTAGACAATATTCGTGAACGAAAGACGCATGGCGATTGATGACAATAGAGTTGTGCTATTTTACCGATCGATTACCGGTTTAATTATTTTGTGATTTTCAAGCTAAATAAACAAAAATCAATATTTTTTCTTTAGAAAATGACTACATTTTTAACAATATACTTTTTATTATAAAGATTAGAATTATTTTTGACATTTTTGTCCGGAAACCGGCATTATCCTGTTGATACCTTTGCCTTTTTCCTTTTTGACATTTTGACGGAAATTTTCAAATTAATTCAACGATACTAGCCGGGAAGTTTTAAAATTATGTTATTTTAGTTTATTTCTTATTCATTTCGTAAAATGGCCCCAACCGCTCCAGAAACTCACGGACACGGACTCTTGCCGGAGGCGCGCAGGAGCTGGGCAGCTCAACGTGCTTTATATAGAATTTTTCACTTTTGGTGAAAAAAAAAAAAAATATTACTAACATGTTGAATTTTAGGAGTTTGGGGTATCTAAAAGGGGGTCGAAATTTTCATTATTTTCGAGATATAAGCAAAAGAAAATAAAAAAATATATACAGTAACAGTAATGATTTTGTACCAGTAGTCGAGGTGTTGGTGTGAAGACAACTAATTGATTTTATTCTACATCTTTTTAATCGCGATTAATAATAGTCAGATTTAGTTAGAAAATCAAAATTTTAGTTTAAAAACGTCAAATTCAGAATAGCAAAATTGCCAAATAGCTTTAAGATAAGTCAGTAACGTTGGGAATACTCGCCAACCTAAATTCTTGGCGTAAATATTGTCGACGTTACCTCCGCTCTTCCTATATAGCTTCGTCAAACAATAAAAAAGCAGCCATACTTTGGGATTCCTTACTTTGTCTCTAAATAGTGCAAACAATTATAATCGTTCGTCGACAGAACGATAACTATTTTGATGTCGTATCAACTGACATAAGGTTCCGTCAAAACAAGGGTCAAATTCAACTTTTCGGACGGGCAAAAACGCATCGGGAGTAGGGACAGTTGTCAAATCGTGTTGTCATTCATTCTTCGTCGGGCCTCGAACGAATCATCCGTCCGTTCGTGATAGGGAGTAGGAAACGCCCGAAACGAAGGCCGAAACGACGGACTTCGTGCTTAGGGAGTAGACCCCCTGAACCGCCACGCTCGGGCCGTTGACGCCGAATCGGGTACGTATACTTGGCTCCAGTCGATCGGTGACGTTGAATCGCGTGAACTCGGCGTTGAACCGCGTTTACTTGGCTCTAGTCGATTTTTTTTCTAATTTCAATGTTCACACTTCCCCGTGTTTAATGCGAATAAAGTCACGGAAATACAACTGTAATATAACTGCTTCACTCCAGACTAAATTTTTATTTTTATTTATTTTTATTCTACTATGAGTTTGCTCTTGACTTTAGTCTAGGTCTGGATGACAGAGACAAAGTCTACGATGGAGTGAGCTTACCCAGAAGAAGCCTGTTCACTCTCACTTTGAATAGATTAGGGTTGTATGCGTTCGGAAACACAGACGCAAGCAGATTACTTTAGTACTACAATATAACAACTGATAAATTATATTAATAAATGTAAATGGAGACCAAAAATGCAAAAGACCATTTGTGCGTCCGACTTCGACGCGACCACCCAACAACCAGGATTTTTGATCGCTCAACCGCCATAAAGGTTCCTACAAACTGGCGAGACAAGCAACGCGACACAAAGGAACCGCTCGGCGCGCAACGAACGGTGTCTTTGTGTCGCGTCGCGTATCGCGCCGGTTTGTAGGTGCCTTTAGTTCTTTGTCAAACAGCTTTTCCAAAGAGACACACGAATTGAATCGTTTCGGTGCTGTCAGCACAATTAGTCGATTAAAAATAATCGAATACACAAATAAATTACATTAAAACTTTGATAACAATAAAATTTTACTTACCTATTATAACGTAAACTCATCTAGATTATATCAAACTTAAATATTAAATTTATACCTTCACTTATGTTCAGTTCATAACTATTGTGGGAGCTACAAGGTGTTTTACTCATTAATTTTAAATTATTTCACAAGGTAGGCACAAAAACATCGCATATAATGATAACGAGGGTGGGCGCTGATACCTATAATTACAAGATATTATCTTAGCTTAGGTATTGGCTGCAACTCTAACATACAACCTTACTTACCTTAAGGGCCTATTAGGGTTCCGTAGTCAACAAGGAACCCTTATAGTTTCGCCATGTCCGTCTATCTGTCTTTCCGCGGTTTAGCTCAAAAACTATTGGTACTAGAAAGTTGTAATTTGGCATGAGTATACAATCTAAAAGCATCAAAAATGTGGTAAAATATTTTTTTGAAAAAACAATTATTTAGGGTACCTCCCCTCCATCTAAAGTGGCGATGATAGTTTTTTTCGTCCTTCCAATAGTGTGGAATATCGTTGGATAGGTCTTTTAAAAATATTAGCGGTTTGGAAAGACCGTTTTTTAATTAAGTAAACCGTTCGTGACTTATCAAGCTTTAAAGTACCAATTTTCGTTAGAGTCAAGTGTCCCCCCCTCTACCAACTAAACGGTTGTAGTTAGAAATTCAAATGTCACTGCAGTAGTACTTATATATAACGAAGTTAAAAGAAAAACCATCACAGCTAAGTAGGCTTTACAATTTACCAAGTAATTGGCGACCAACTTACATTTACAGTTGAAAAAAATGTTCTCCCATACATTCTGTACAGGAAAATATGTTTTTTAACTACATGATAAGTTTGTTCTTGGGATAAATTCATCCCAACTACGGAAAACTTCATTGAGCGTGGTCCGACCCGCACTTGGCTGGTTTTTTTTTTTGTAATGTACACCATGTTTTTCTATTACTTGAAGGTGCAATTAAACAATTTTTATTTTTTTTATTTTTACAATAAATTCGTCATATGTAATAGTTCGTCAATTGTAAATCAAAACCTAACACAACAAAACAAATAAACCACATAATATGTATACGATTTGGTAGTCAAAGCTTGTTTGTTGAGCCGTAACTCCAATCATATGAAATGGAACTGAATCTGCCACAAGGTAGTTCGATTGAGACTCAAACCAAGATGGAAGCAGAAATGTTAAATCTTATCTACGTTCATACTGTATGTAAGCTGCGAAGTTGTTCGCGGATTGGCATACATATCTGGGTCATATTCGTTTATATGGTGTTTTACACTCTTATTATCGTTATTTGATTGTAAGTTTATATTACTTAATTCCAAGCAATAGCTCGACTATACTATCAAAATACAATACAAGCTCACACTAAAATATGTATATAATATTATATACAAGTATACAAAAAAGGGGTGATCATTGGGCAAAAAAAATTCGTCCGCATCGCTGTCAATGGGATAAATGCCCAAAAGACTGGCAGCAATACTGGTTCTTTAGCCTAAAAATAGCCCTTCTTATTATTAATCGTAGTGTTCGATGTTAATCGGTCCAATAGATTCGGAGAAAATTCTTTGTGACAGACGGACATACAGAAATACACACGAGTTATTTTATATAATTATGATAAATGATCAATGATAATAAATGATTTTATTTCTGTAAGTAGGTTCACAAATACTTTTTCAACACACTTGCTCATAAAGTGGCTCTTATTGAACCGCTTTTATGTCCATAAAGCAGTGTATTAAAAACGCGTGCTTTTTACTTTACGTTACCATACGAGTGCTGTAACGTCACAGATAACTGTTTACTAGTCGAAAAAGTGCGCTTTTTTTTTTAATCTTGTCATAGAAACTTCATGCCAAAAGGAATCCGCGCGTTCACTTTTTTTTTAAATAGTCTGAATTGTCTTTGGTCCCAAAATTAACCAAAAATTTATCTTAAATCAGGAGTGGGTTGTAACAGGTAAAATCCCATATCTGTTCCACGTAATTAACAGTTCTAAAAACATGTTACAAAATAGCAGGCTGTTATTTCATACTATGTGGGAACAAACTATTGTGTGTTCTCTGTTACCACAGCTGCACAGTTATAATACACGGAGGTACTTCTCTTTCTAACTATGGTGTTACACCTATGCGAGAAAAGGAAAGAGCTTGTGACGGACGATGTAACAGGGTGTCACAGTGTAACAGTAACATTTATTATCTATATTCTAACTACTGTTATAAGCATGAATAGACAAAAGCTTGTGACTGGATTCTGTTATCTCGTCGTGGAACAGAAGCTTTTTTTTTTCAGTTTATTTGTCACAGTTACAGTCTGGTAACTTGTGATACCTGTTGTATTTAGCTGTTACGATATATGCGCCTCACTCCTACCTTAAATTGTCCGTGGTCCCTCCCGGAACCAAACGGAAAAGATCCTGACTGACGTTCTATTATTGCGGATTCTCACTGAACTAATGTATATTTCACTATGTCAATAGTACTTTCTAATTCCATACTAACTAAACTACGATCAGAATAAACATTTTTTGTTATAAAGGCTGTTTAGCGGTCTTCCAGTGCCTCTATTTACACCTGCGCGCGCATCACAAGCGGGGCGCGCGGAAAAAAAAAATACAAAACCAGCGCGCCATTTTCCATAAATATTTGTTTTGTTAACGTTTTCGTAGTGTTATTATAAGTTACAAAATACGAAATCTAAAGTATTGTCACCAACCGACGTTGAACAGTTGTTAAAAAAACGTCCGGATAGTCAGTACCTGGCAACAAAGGTCAGTTGAACTTTAGAAGTCTAAATGTATCATCTCTATAATTACGTTATTGCAGCATAAGTTTTTACAACAAGTCTGTTTTTTTCCTCGCAAGTGTGTTGAAAAACGTCGTATGGAACGCGTGTGCATTGATCATTACACACTCGGCTCCCTTATCGCGCTCGTCTGCGACTCGCGCGAATAATACCGCCTCGAGCGCAATTACCAACACAGCACACTTGTATCATAATGTACTATTACATCATATTTCAAAACTAGATGAGGTCTGCGTTTCGTATCTGACTACTCTGAGAAGAAAAGCAGAAACAAACTCAGAGGTCACAGTCTCTTTTAAAGTCCAGACATAATCTTGGTCAAATCATTTGAAGACCATAAAGATTGGTGTCTGAAATGGTCTTTTGAGAATGGTTTTTATAAGGGTTACATTTTTCATTTGGACGTACGGAACCCTAAAAACAAGATAGCGGCGGGGAACAAACGCCGCAATCTTGTTTTTCGGGTTCCTTAGGATCTGTCCACGCGCTAAAAGGACCTGGTACAGCTAGGTATTATGTATGTTGGATGTTCTTTGTATTTTATTACATAAAATACGTCGATTTCGTCACTAACTCATTGACTGACTCACTCACTCACCCATCAAAACCTCTAGAGAACTTCCCGAAGTCCTTGAAAGCAGGCTTGGTATACAGACTAGCATTTACATAAAACAAAACATTGCACAAACTTTTGCAGGATAGGAATTATAAAATCATCATCATCGTCATCATAATCATTTCAACCGAAAGGCGTCCATTGCTGGGCATAGGCCTCCCCAAGGCACGGCCACTTCAGCCGGTTCTGTGCTTCCCGCATCCAGCGGGCTCCTGCGGCCTTCACAAAGTCATTGGTCCACCTTGTGGGAAGCCTTCCAACGCTATGTCTTCCGCTACGCAGTCGCCACTTCAGAACCTTTCGGCCCCGTCGTTCACCTGTTCTGCGAGCAATGTGCCCTGCCCATTGCCACTTAAGTTTGGCAATTCTTCGAGCTATGTCGGTTACCTTGGTTCTCCTGCAGATTGGTTCTTCATTTCTGATTCGATCACGTAGGGAAACTTTAAGCATTGCCCTTTGGGTGACTTTTAGACTTCTAATAAGGCCCATTGTGAGCGACTACGTTTCATTGCCATAGGTCATCACTGGCAACACGCACTGGTCAAAGACTTTCGTCTTGAGATACTGCGGTATGTGGGTCTCATGTCACATACCGCGATATATTGCGTAGCTTCCCGAACGTTGTCCAGCCGAGTCGGATTCGACGATTGACCTTTTTCTCGAAGTGGGACCTGCGTAACTGGACAGTTTGTTTTAGGTAAACATACTCGTCCAAAACCTCTGATCTTCATGAGAGTGGGTGTTACATGAGCATTTGACATGACCTTTGTCTTGTCCATTTTTATTCTTAAGACCCACTCTTTCAGAAGCTCTGCTGAGGTCATCAAGCATTGTACTGAGGTCTTCAATAGTCTCAGCCATGACAAACTATATCATCGGCACGAAGCTGAGTGATGTACTCGCCATTGATGTTGATGCCAACCCCGTTCCAGTCTAGAACCTTGAAGACATCCTCCAGTGCAGCGGTGAACAGTATCGGAGAGATAACGTCTCCCTGTCTCACACCTCGCTGCAGAAGGATAGGTTTCGAGGTCTGGTCTTGGAGGCGGACTGATATTGTGACGTTTTTGAATAGACACGTTAGCAACTCGATGTACCGATAGACGATCTGACATCGTTGAAGAGACTGCAGTACAGACCATTATCTCGATCGAATTGAAGGCTTTCTTATAGTCCATAAACGCCAAGCAGAAAGGCAGGTGATACTCTTCGGTCTTCTGTATGACCTGCCGCAGCGTATGTGTATAATGAGATATTCCATTTAATTATTTCAGTAGACTACGAGTAATATCTAAGGTATTTTGCAACATGTAGGAAAGATATCGCCGACCTTAATTGCTTAAGATACTCGTACGTATCAGTAGGTTGTTTGGAGGTCATGAGAAATTCAATATATGTTTTTGTAACTTCTTGTGGGTGACCTACAAAAATGTTCGGTTACCGAATTCCTCCCTTATCGCGACAGTCCAAATTTTGTGAGATAGAAATGCCTTGGGTATACAACACTGTACAAATTCCGATAAGGTTTTCTTACACTTTTCAACTAAAGAGCCCTTCGTTCGAAATTTGATCTAAAGAAAAGCGGCCAGATTCCTTCACGAGTAGAATTCTAGATCATATCTTGTTGCTTCGTGCCTCAATATTAAACTTTATAAAAGGTATTAGAAAATTCTAAACAAACTTACCGAGGTTGCTGATTATGCCGTTTTTCATAATTCCTTCTCAGTTAAGAGATATTATTTAAAGAAATGGCGCTTGTGGATCGGTGAGCGTCCTCTAAACAATAAAATTGCATTGTTTCACCAGTTTTATTGTTCATGTCAACACATAATTATGTATGTATTAAATGCGAAGGGCCAGCCTTTTTATAAATCAAACGCCTTAACAACACGTATCAATAATAATGATATGCTCTGGCACGAGCACGTTCATAAATAAAATATAAGAGCCTTTATTATTCCTTAATTACCATAAGTAAAATAAGTTCTTAATACAAGTAACATTAATTCATTAAATAAGGACACATGGACGGGTATAGGCCTCCTCCAGTAATTTCCATCTTTTTCTGTTTTTTACTTTCTCACTTCATGATTTGCCAACGTTCCGTTGGTGGTAAACATTTCAGCCACTTGAGGTTCGCAGACGAAATTGTTTTAGTATCTTACATACGCTTGCCAGACGTAGAGAATCTTTATTTTTTATTTTTTATTCTTACATTTTAAAGAGGCTTTTATCCAGAATGGCATTTCAGCCTCATCATAACTTAAACTATTCTAAATAAAATCTACACATACAATATAAGTTATTAATATCTAAACAAATCAGCAAGTAGGTTTGCTATCTCAGGTGAAGGCTGCGCTAAAACTTGAACGTATGAACCAATATCATATTTATTCATTTTTACCGCACTCAACAGTATTTT
The DNA here is from genome assembly GCA_947523025.1 of Dryobota labecula. Lineage (NCBI taxonomy): Eukaryota > Metazoa > Arthropoda > Insecta > Lepidoptera > Noctuidae > Dryobota > Dryobota labecula. Next base: position 23,724,375 of record OX383295.1, on the reverse strand, counting down.
CTCTTTCCTTTTTTGACTTAGTACACTCCATAAGAAGATGGTGAACATCTTCAACCGTTCCGCATGTTTCACAATTGGGAGAATTCACATAGCACAACTAAAAATAAAATACGTTTATAAATATCTACAATGAAATACAACTTCATCATAGAGCGTTATGGAAATAACGTAACTTGTACCATTCTATGAATTTCTTCTACTTTCGCCCGAACTATCTAAATACTAGCCAGTGGGGCTGACTGTCCAATTTGTGCCAAACGTCGACACTCATGGTTTGATAACTATTTTAACACTGAACCTACATTAAGGCGCTATTTTCCGCTGTAGCTCGAGCCGACTGAAGTAGACTCACGAAGTCGCGAGTGGATGCCTCGCGTATTTGGTAGGTATTAAAACAGTAATCATTTTAATCATTTTATCACGACAATCTCAGCGAATTGTGCTAAACAATCTTACTACCTTTTCGGTTTTGTAGCTATGAGATTAAACATTACGAAAAGGGGTAACTTTAGTATTTTTTTCTATCTAGTAATGTTAATCTAATCGTGTTATTAAAATCGATTGCATGTCCGTCAGATCCGTAAATAAGATATATCTTTTGAGGTTTCCATAGTAAACAAGGAACCCATATAGTTTCGCCATGTCCGTCTGTCTGTCTGTCTGTCTGTCCATCTGTCTGTCTGTCCGTATGTCCGCGGCTTAGCTCAGAGACTCATAGTACTTTAAAACTGTAATTTTGTATGGGTATACATATTAATAACGCCAACAAAGTGGAAAAATTAAATCTTGAAAAAAAAACTATTTGGTTATCTCCAGTACACGTAAAGTGGGGATTATATTTTTTTTCTTGTCTAACCCATGGTGTGGGGTACCGTTGGATAGGCCGTTCAAAAATATTGCGAGTGCGTGAAATCCATTTGTCGATTCAGGGGTCCGTTTGCGTAATATTAAACTTTAAAGTGCTAATTTTTGTTAGAGTCAAGTGTCCCCCCCCCCCCACCAGCTAAATGGTAATATTTGGATACGTGAAAAAATTCACACCAGTAGTATATATAACAAAGTTAAAAGGAAAACTATCACAGCTAAGTAGATAGGATTTAGAAGTTACCGAGGAATAGTCGACCAACTTACATTTGCAACTACAATATTAAGTTTGTTCTTGGGACAAATCCCAACTACGGAACCCTTCATTGTGCGTGGTCCGACACGCACTTGGTCGGTTTTTTATGTTTTCCGTGAATTCAAAAATCTAGTAAGCGCGGTCTCTGTTGGGTCCGCCTTAAGGGTGGATTTTACGTGAAACTGAATGCGATCAGCACATCTTAACTCCGTTCAAGAGCTCTTAGTGTCAATATTCCATTACAACAGCTCTTCAACGCTTTAGATGTGCAGTAAAGATTGTGATCCAAATGACAATAACGCAATCTTATTCTTCTTTCCCATTATATAATAGTTGAACAGAAGCCAACAAAGAGTACAATCATAGCTCCGTCTGTGGTACAATAGCGTATCGGTTCCAAGGAAAGTAACGTTTTGAAAGGCATCCAGCCCATCACAAGCCAGATATAGTGTATGTGTCACATATGTATAAAAGTATGGTAGCGTGCCTTTTTTTTTTGTAATGTAGTTATTATGGATTAATAAAGAAAGAAAAATAGGTTTAATAAGATATCTTTATCATACGTACCTACATAAAATAAAATCGTAGCGAAGTCAAAACTGTACTGTACACGACTACGTATCAAGCTATACATTTCTAGTACAAGCTGACTTATCGGAAAACCGAATGCGAAATCAGTTTATACTGGAAATGTATAGCTTGACTTGTAGCCGTGTATACATTGAATATTTATGACGAAAAAAAAAAAAAAAAACTACGAGGGCTGGGATCGATTCTAATTCCGAAAATATAGTTTTTAAATTTGTCTGTTTATCTGAATGTATGTTCCAGCATCACAAATTCTGCCGGATAGATTCTCTTAAAAATTTGCATACATCCATATCCATACTAATATTATAAATGTGAAAGTAACTCTGTCTGTCTGTCTGTCTATCTGTCTGTATGTTACGTTTTCACGCCTAAACCGCTGAACCGATCGTCATGAAATTTGGCAGATATATAGTGTGGGATATGGAGATGGACATAGGAAACTTTTTTACGCGATAACCGACAACCACGCGGGCGGAGCCGCGGGCAAAAGCTAGTATTTCCTATAAATTTGGTCAGCTTTTTGCTATAGGGGATGAGTAATATTGTATTATGTTTGTATTCCTCTATAATAACAGTTTAAAGCAAACTGTAAAAAGACGATTCAAACGGTTAAAACATTAGGGATAGTTACAGATTAAACATTTTAACTAGACCCAGAGATTGAGGCTGTGCATTGTCTATCAGTAAATTTAACATTTTCATTAAGAAGTATAATTATGCGAAATCAAGGCGTATAATCGCCCGCAAGTCTATGGTAATAATTATTTGACTTTGATACTACCTAACTTTATTCCGTCTCTAGGTTTGTTATTGTGACTCGCACAAGAAGAAGAAGGAAGATCACAAACTAAACTAAACACACAATGATAAAAGTATTAAAAAGAAAATTATATAAAATAAAAAAATACGAGGCCAAAAGGCTCCTATCTCAGCATGATGCGACAATCCATACTAATATTATAAATGTGAAAGTAACTCTGTTTGTCTGTCTGTATGTTACGTTTTCACGCCTAAACCGCTGAACCGATCGTCATGAAATTTGGCAGAGATATAGCCTGGGATATGGAGAAGTACATAGGTTACTTTTTTACGCGATAACCGGCATCTACGCGGGCGGAGCTGCGGGAAAAAGCTTGTTTAAAAATAAGTGTCGCAGCGTTGTTATTAGATACAGAAATATATAAATGATAATCAATAAAATATATATAATTAAGTAAAATGTTAACAAATAAAAACAAAATATCCATTTAATCCGCGCGTCAGTACCCGACGTAACCTCATAACTTGTCTGTGCCTCGTGGAGACAACAATACGACAGTAAATGAAACCGCGTACTTATAATTAATGATATTTGGGAAACTCAAACTAAACTAATACCTGTGTACGCTTAACTGTTCCAATTTGTGACATAATCTACCTTTGAGCGATTTCTAACAAAGAAAATTCATAGTAAAATCTAGGAAAAAAATATTTCTATGAATTCTTGTTTCCCATCAAACCCTCGTTTTATTTATTAACTAGCTTCTGCCTGCGACTTCGTCCGCGTGAAATTTCTTGTTCCCCCGACGCATAGCCCGCCCGCGATATTATTTGGTTTTTACTTAGAGGTTTTCTGACTTTGTAGGGTTCCGTACCAGAATGGTAAAAAGGAACCCGCTACTCTGTCTGTCCATCTGACTGTCACAGCTGGATATCTCAAGAACTACTAATGCTATCAACTTGAAAGGAATAGTTAGAGATGACGTTTGCCCAAAGATTTTGCAAATAATAAAGATATTTTTTTACAACGGACTGAAACGGTTTCATAAAAATTAGAAGTGGGGCTACTAGGTCCTGTGGTATCATACGAAAGAGCGCTATTAGCACATTCTGAAAAAAAAAAAACAAAATGGCGGCTTATTTTTTTTTTTGACGAATAATAAAAAAAATACTTTTCCCCCATTATCTCCGAAGTTTGCAAAGAGAAAAATTGAAAATTATTTTGCCTGACACAGATGTGTCAAATTACACAAGATGGCCGCCACAGACGAGTGTTTATGTAAAGATTACAGGGAAAATATAACGATGTCTCTAAATACCACACTTTTTCTAAAATTGCAGTTTTAGATCAGCGCCATCTCTTGACCGATAGTGAAACTAATGTAATTTTTGAAGGTACGGAACCCTCGGTGCGCGAGTCCGACTCGCTCTTGACCGGTTTATTTTTTCTTTTTACTTGGCTCCTAAGAATCTCAGCGTGATGTTAATTAGCCTATAGTTCGTTCGCGTTAAGAATGCAGTCATAATTATCCGTCGGCCTAGCCCCGCCCCCTAACCAATTAAATCTTTTCAAATTACAAAGTCAAGTTCACAATGACAGTTGAAGGTCTTTTAAAATATAATTTGTTTGAATTTAACACCACTGTGAATACACATTTATCTTGCAATTGCACTGATGAAATCACTACATTCTTAACGCGAACGAACTATATAACCTTCCTCGAGAATAAGACTATCATATACAAAAATATTTTTTCAAATCCGACTGGTTTTTTCCAGAGATTACCCCCCTACATACAAACTATTTAAATTAGTTTACCTACATAATCAAGTACAGTATACAGTAGCAGATTGGACGTTGACGAAATTGGGTGGGTCTTAGACCATAAAAGTGCGGACACAGACCGACTGTACGACTGACAGACTTTGCATTTAGTAATACCTAAGGCCTACTGCGCACTGCTGTGCGTTTTTTTTTTTTACGAAAAAAATGCAAGCGGTTTCAAGGTGGGCCTCCCGTTGCGCAGTCAAAAAAAAAAAACTTACGAGGCTCCAACCAAGCACTAATTTCCGAATTGGTTTTTTTAATACGCCCGTAAATCTTACAAAGAAGACCTTAATAGGCCTTCAGGCGGTCAAGGGATGCACCCAAAACCGTTTAGGTACCTACTTTTTTTTTGTGCAACAATAAAAATATATACAGCTAGTCAATCTTGTGTGGCAGTCCATTACGATGACTTTTAACTTAAGCTCAGTGGGACTCGAATGGAAAAACGTGCGTTTTCTTCACCGCCCATGCGTTGTCCCGTGACTGCGTTTGTTAAACAGTACAGCAGAAATATCATCATCGTATCGCATTCCATCGCACCGCAGTGCGCGCTAGGCCTTAGTAAGGATACCTACATTCGTAGTGATATCGGTGACTATGATGAAGTCTAACAAAGATGGTGTAAAATATGTGGTTAAGGGGTGATGGATGAGTATGAACAATGTTTTCTATCGGAACAAGATTAAATTAAAAAACGGCCAAGTGCGTGTCGGACCACGCACAATGAAGGGTTCCGACTACGGAACCCTTCATTGTTCTTGGTATAAATTCATACCAACTATGGTATGAATTTATACCAAGAACAAACTTAACTTCTTCCATACAGAACGTATGGGAGAACGAGTAAGTTGATCGACTATTACTCGGTAACTTGTGAAGCCTACTTAGCTGTGATAGTTTTCCTTTTAATGTAAGTTATATACTAACTATGGAACCCAAAAAAATGTTACAGTAAATCGACTTAATCATCGCGCGCCGATACAAATATAATAATTACTAGCTTCTGCCCGCGACTTCGTTCGCGTGGAAGTCGCAAGACACCACAGTATACTACAATGATATCCACATTTCTATAAAACTTCCCTATAAACTACGTTTGCAGTTTTGTTATCAGCAGCCAAAATATATAGAGAGTCAGGACTGGTGACGCGAGAGCAAGCGACGTACAGTTCTCCGTGTGAGAAGTACCCTGACCCTGTGACTTGTTGATAGTCATCGCGAAGCATATTCACGTGCGCTGTCTCAATAGGGAATCTTACGCAATGCTGGATTGAAGATGACGCCACCTATACACACCAAGCATGGAATTAGTAAGTGCTATATAAACACCTTAAAGGCGAGCGACGACGTTTTTCGACATTTTTCTATATTTGTCGACCTAATTTCATTCACAAAATAATATCAAAAGACTAAAAACATGCCTATATGTATTTTATACAGGTCAGTGTCAGATTGTATAGTAATTGCAAAAAATGTAAGGATATTTGAATTTCGCAGGCCACCCTGACAATTTTGCCATAAGGGGGAAGCGCTAAGGTAGCCCGCGAAATTCAAACTTTCTTACGATTTTTGCAATTTGCAGCTCATTGGTGTCTGTTGATTAAAGGATTTATTCCGTTCTTATACCAAAAACAAATACCACTGATATTTGTTTCATCAAATTTGTTGAAAAACATACATAGTGGTATTAGTTTTTGATTTCGATTGAAGTATGATACGCGACCTTTAGAAAATTTGAATTTCGCGGCTACCTCGACGCTTTCGCCTTAAGGGGGAAGCGCTTAGGTAGTCCGCGAAATTCGAACTTTCTTACGTTTTTTACAATATTACTAACTTAAGGAGTTGTGTTACTGATTCTAATGATAATAATTCTGTAAATATATATTTGTTACGGTCGCGTGTCATACTTTTAATCAACATACACCCAGACAATGAGCTTGCAAAAATCGTTTCGATTCGTTTGTTCGCTCTCATCTCAATGGGAAAACTTCTTTTCGATTTCTGACTTTTCTAGTACTCAAACCTCAGTTGGTCCCATAGAGTTTTTTGATCCTCGGAAGAATCGATTGGCATCAAAAAACTCTTTTGTGAAAATTGCCCATTTTCTTGCTGACTGTAAGTTTCTTTCAAAATCTGTGAATGCAGATAATTTTTTTTCTAAAACTTAAGGATAGTCTCTTAAGACCATTTTCTTGTAGCGACCACGGTTAAGGTACCTGCCCTTATGGACCCATCTCAAAACATAATGCAATACTGCGCATCCCTATAGCAAATAGCGTGATACATAGTAATTTGACCAGACCTATAGGGAATATCTATGTAAAATTTGAACAAAATCTGTCCGATAGTTTTTGCGTTTAGCTGGAACATACATTCAGACAAACAGACAATAATTCTAAAAACTATATTTTCGGCATCAGAATCGTTCCCAGACTTCGTGGCAATTCCTTTTTTTCAAAAATATTCAATGTACAGTTCTGACTTTGCTACGATTTTATTATATGTATAGATAAAGGATCAAAAATATTATATTAACAGCATAATAGCAGCATATGTAATAAAACAAGTAATAACAATGTTGTTAAGTTTCAATTCATGCAATGTAATTATCTTCTGAAACTTTGGGCTGCGTTAACCAACTATTGTTGCGAACAGAACTTGAAACAGTGCTAGTACTCGTACTCAGAGATTGTCATGCTTCCCCAGTTAATAGGTATCCAGACATCTTGGAAGGAGTCTAGATCTAGCTTCATACAAAGAGACACGTGCTAAGCAATTTATTGAAGTTGAACCTTATTAAGTTTGATTAGTTGGAACGACACAGTACTTTTATGGACATTTGGTTAACGTTACAATTTGATTAAATAGATAACTTGGTTGACAGTTTATAGTTGTAATTGTAAACATACAGGGTTAAATTAAATTAGCTAGTGAAACCCCGCAGACGGATATCATCGACATTTCAGCCGAAAGATGACCACTGCTGTATATAGACCTCCCCCAGGCACCGCCACTTCGTCCGGTTCTGTGCTTCCCGCATCCAGCGGATTCCTGCGGCCTTCTCACGGTCATCAGTCCACCTTGTGGGAGGCCTTCCAACGCTACATCTTCCACTACGCGTTTGCCACTCCAGAACCATTCGGCCCCATGGGCCATCTGTTCTGCGAGCAATGTGCCCTGCCCACTGCCACTTTAGTTTGGCAATTCTTCGGGATATGTCGGGTACCTTGGTTCTCCAGCGGATCTCTTCATTTCTAATTCAACCACGTAGGGAAACTCCAAGCATAGCCCTCCCCATTGCCCTTTGGGTGACTTTTAGCCTTCTAATAACGCCCGTTGTGAGCGACCACGTTTCAGTGCCATAGGTCATCACTGGCAACACGCACTGGTCAAAGACTTTCGTCTTGAGACACTGCGGTATGTGAGACGAGAAGATATTGCGTAGCTTCCCGAACGCTGCCCATCCGAATCAGATTCGACGTTTGACCTCTTTCTCGAAGTTGGACCTACATTACTGGACAATTTTACAAGAGTTCGAGGTAAACATACTTGTCCACAACTTCGAGTGTAGGGTCTCCTATCTTCATGAGAGTGAGTGTTAAATACCATGGTATTTGACATGACCTTTGTCTTTACCATGTTCATTCTAAGACCCACTCTTTCGGAACCTCTACTGAGGTCATCAAGCATGGCACGTGAAGGATATCGATATATAATAAAATAGAATAGAATAGAATAGAATACTCGTATTTTTATTTCAGACAATTTAGTCCATATGGTTAGTAACGATTTTACTTAACATTTAGTGTTAGTACAGACACACACACAAACAAATAATCAAACAAACAGTTACAATTAAAATTCAGCATAGAGCAGAGTCCACCTCCGCCACATCGGGGAATCCCAGCGATCTGCGAACACACTGAGAATAATGTTGGTGCTGCCGCGAACCCGCGAATATAAAAATAAAAAAAAATCATTTTATTCAGGTCATACAACCCATATCACATAAAATAAAATTTCACAATACTGCAACAGAATAGAATAAATAGACAAAAAAAAAATTATGATGTTTCTTTGTGGGGTCATCGACCGCAGTTAATGTATTCACTTGAAAATAATATTAGTTTACAATCTCTCCAAATTCAGTGGCTGCGTAACGTAGCAGGCCTACGCCGAGACTACACCGGGCCTACGCCAAGCCTACGCGAGCTACGCGGTCGTAGCACATCGTCAGGGCCGCAGTCTTAGCCCATTCATGGATTTCACCTTTTGCGCAAAAAATACTAATTGTCTAATTGAAGACCGTAACAATGGAAAATGTTTTGTAAAATATTTTAACAGTTAACGCATTAATTACTTTTATTATCTTTCGTCTCATCTCATTTTCTGTTTTGGTGTAGGTAAATAGTGAAATAACTAACATTAGTCGTTTAAAATAAAATTCAAAATGGGGGTCGACCTTTAATAAAGTGAATTTGTGCGTGCCTACACCTCATTGGTCGAGAAAATGTGAATACTGTAAAAGGCCATATTCTGAGTATTTTACTCCTACCCTCTTCCTACACAAAGTGGCCCAATGAATTATACAAACCACGCTTAAAAAAAGAGTGAGTGTTTGTGTGCCCCACCACAATGTTAACCATGTTTATACAGGATGTTACTGAAAGGTTAATCAAATAAATTATAATAATAAATTAATATTAAATAAATGTTGTTTTTTTTTATAATTAATTTAATTGTTAATTATTTGTCAATTTGTTTTAAAACTTCAGGGGCTTAAAGCGATTGCTTTGATATGAATGGTTTATCTTCCGTGTGAAAGAATCTATCAGTACTCAATCTAAAAAACATTGGAGTAGATTTAATTATTTAACATAAAACCGACCAAACTACGCACAATGAGGGGTTCCGTAGTTTGGATGAATTTATTCCAAGAACAAACTTAAGTTTTTATTTTTTAACTGCAATGTTAACATTGCAATTAAAAAATACATTCTCCCATACATTTCAATTGCAAATATAAGTTGTTCAACTATTACTCGGTAACTTGTAAAGCCTACTTAGCTGTGATCGTTTTTTTTTTACTTCGTTTTTTATATACTGTTGCCATGTATTTTTTCACATAATCAAAAACAACCATTTAACTGGCGGGGATTCAAAATTAGCACTAAAGCTTAATATTACGCAAACGGATCCCTGAATCGAAAAATGGCTTTTTTACAGATTCGCAATATTTTTGAACGGCCTATCCAACTATCCGACGATACCCCACACAATAGGATAGACAAGAAAAAAAATATCATCCCCACTTTACGTGCAAGAGACCCCTACAATTTTTTTTTTTTCTTTTCGAATTTTTTTTTAACAGTCGGCGTGATTACAATGTATAGCATGCCAAATTACAACTTTCTAATCAGACAGACAGATAGACCGATATGGCAAAACTTTAAGGGTTCCTTGTTGACTACGGAACCCTAAAATGAAGAGTGAAGTACACTTCATTTTTGTTGAATAATTAAATCTTTTTTTATTTGATCAAAATGTTCCATGTGGATGCTTTGATTACGACAATATATTATGTCACTCTCACCCTTCTGTCATCCTTCAATGTAAAACGAAACGTCTCCCGGTTACTTGGCAATTATAGGGTGCTAATAACTCCGGAAACCACTGTATTCCGGCCACCGAGAAAATTCTGACACCTATCTGTTGGACCCGATTAGGAATTAATAAAGTTTAAATTGGTAAAACAAGTACTTTTTTGTATTCAGCGTTTGCAGTCCTTTCACAATTATTTTACCTCTGATTTTACATCACAGTCAAATCAAATCAAATCAAATCAAAATATGTTATTTCACTTAGACCTACATGAGCGCTTATGAAACGTCAGAAGCGAGTTGCACGGTTCCAATTTGTCGTTTCCTATGGAGAAGAGCCGCCAAGAAACTCCACGGCTACTCTTTTAAAAATAATTGGCTTTTACAATATTTTCAAATAAAAGTGTTAATAAGTATGTGAGGAAAGTGTAGGCAGTGGTCTTTATTGTCAATCCAATAGTAGGCCGGGAAATTAGGTTTGAACCCTTGAATCGTTTTTTTTTTAACTGCTCTCTACTGCTCTTCAAATAATAATTTAAAAAGAAATCAATTTTCAGGACCGTATCAAGTTAAAAAAAAAGAAAAACGTCTAAACGTTTTTGAGAAAAAAATTGAGGCAAGATAGTTACCAGGAAAATGCTGGTTACAATGTTTAAAATTGGTAAAACCAATATATATAATATATATATTTTTTAAATATTTTTTTGGAAATAAAATAAAAATAAAATTACGACATTTTTTAATTGTACTTCAACGAAATATTAAAACACGTAATGTACAGTCACGAGAATAAATATATTATTACTATGAACGGCTTGGCAATAATATTTGATTGCACGATTCATCCATTAATGAAAAGAGACTGTGACCTCTGAGTTTGTTTCGGCCTTTCTTCTCAGAGTAGTCAGATACGAAACGCCGACCTCATCTAGTTTAAAAAATATGAGTGTAAAAGTGTTTGTACAAACCTACCTATAGAAATAAAATCATTTATCATATATGACGGCAAATATATGCGACAATTTGTGGAAGGCCTATCCAAGTAGTAAAATAACAAGTGGCAGCACTAATTTGTTAGGGCCTGTGCTTACCACGTTTTTTAAACGTGCCATTAACGCGCGTCTGTAGCGATACAGACGCGATACGCACGCGAATCAAATAAAACTCTGTAGGATAAAAGCGCGCCGTCGCGGCACGTTTCTAAAACGCGCGTCAACTCCGTGTTTAAAAAACGTGGTGTGCACAGGCCCTAAGGAACCCCAAAACTATCTGGGGAGGCAAGCAATGCTAAAATATATGATGCTGCATCAGCTACAAAAATATGTGGCAATGCAATATTAACGGACATGTCTTGCGCCATAAATATTTGCCTATTCAGTTAAATTTATAATCATAAAAATCATCAATACAACTCTCTAAGTTCATAATTGTTACCCTATTGAATGACTATTTCATAAATTCATGACATTTCAATCATATTTTAACACGTTGATGGACAGAAGGCCCCTCTACGTCGTCTCTTCAAAAAATAAATACGACAGTACGTCACTCCACGTCAAAGTTTTGAGTTGTATAAAATCAGTATGCCTTGTGGCATTTTATTTTCCACACTAATACAAGTAAGGGCATTCTGTAGTGTCACCACACATAGAATTTTAACCTTTTCCTGTCATATCCTGACGTTAAAAAAAACATTCTAGAAAAGTGGGCATTCTGCAAAATTGCTCTAGGCAATATATGAAATGTAGTGACCTAACAACACATTCAACCAGTGAGGGAATACTGTCCGTCAACGTGTTAAGCAATATAAGACCTGACACTGATCTGTAAATTGCAAAAAAAAAAACGTAAGAAATTTTGAATTTCGAGGAATACCTTAGCGTATCCCCTTAATGTAAGATAACCATGAAAGGACATTATAAAGGGTCATACCTCATCGGGACGCCAAGGCCGTGCAGCCAGGTCACATTTATTATTATTTATTTATTTTAATCACAATTATACTAATACTCAATACTTTTATTGCATTCCACATGTAGGTATTCTTAGGTGGGAAACTTATAATTAGATCATTATGGACCCTGTCGGGCATAGCAAAATAAATGAGTTAGGAGAGAGGAAGCGTTTGTTAATTTAATTTATAACATTACTTAGCAGTACTACTATAATATAATAACGATATACGTATTTTCTGAGATAAGCTTTATTATAAAAATATAAAAACGTATCTATTGAGAGATGTAATAATAATTCATCAATCAATTTAAACTTAAAGTCTCGAGTTATGACTTTACAAGTCTATCACTTATATATTCGTTTACTGAATAGTATCTTTTATTTAGCAAAAATTGTCGAAGTTTTTTAGAAAACAAGTTAAGTTTCTCTTCTTTTTACGCATGGCTGCGTAGCCAAGCTGACGCCAGGTGCGACACCCACTGTATAGCTGTATACATGTTGTTGGCAGGCATCGCCATGGCGTCCCAGTGAGGTTATGGCTATAACTGACAAGTGTCGGGAACGTATTTTCTCATCGGAAAGTGTGTAAGCAAATTCTTTTGTTTTTTGTTTTAATTCATACATCATTTATCACAGTTTCTCACGAACATTCACCCTTAAAAAGTGACTTAACAAACTGTATATTCGCAGGTTCTTCGCTGTGATATACCCACTGCGGCTGCCGGTGGCGCGCCGGCGCAGCAAGCAGATGCTGCTCTGCGCCTGGGCATTCGCGCTCGCCTGTAGTTTACCACAGGTAAGGTACACTCAGCTACTAGTCATCATCATCATGAGGCTTAGATTAAGTTTAACTTGTAATACATGCGATAAGGTGAATGAACTCTGATAAAGATGTCGCCGCTCCATTCCGCGCCGACCTTGGAACACAAGGCTCGGACTGCGCTCGTAACAGGGTGTTTCAATAAAAAAAAAAACACATGGTCATAAATATATATATAAATATATATATATATATTTATGACCATGTGTTTTTTTTTATATATACATATATATATATATATATAACATTAGTTTTAGTTTATGCGAAACCCGACACACGTGTCTAGTATTTTTATGTAAAGAATTTATGTACAAAATTTCAAAACTGTATCATGAAAAATAACAAAGTTATAAGCTTGTATGTTACCTGGTTGTCCGTACAAAAACATGCTCACCACGCGGCGCACCCGCGCCGCCCGCGCCTTACGTTCATTAATAATATTATTAATTTGGCAGTAGGTATCTAACCGTACGACGATTGTATTGTAATTAACTGGTGATAACATTTTCCAGCACACTTGCAGGCTTTGGACTTTTTCGTAATGGTCAAGTGCGGATAGGTACTTGAGTGTCCCTCGGTGTCCAACTTGTAACCTTTTTTAAATATTTTTGGGAAAAAATATATCATGGTGTAAAAACTATTGGAATCGATTCAGTGACTTTTTCTGAGCAAACTATATTCAGGTTTTGCATATACTAAAAATAATGTTGTATATATATATTTTTTTTTTTAGTACTTAGTAGTCATTGGAATGAAGTGGGCTGTCGTTGTAAGACGATTAAAATGCCATGGTGTATATTTATGCAACGAAAATAAATGACGATTTAATTTATTAATTGCATGTCAATAAAACAAAGAAATATCCTGTAAAATGCGTTTAATGCCCCGACCATCACTTCTACAAAATACAGCCTGAAAATTCGCTTTCATAATCGAAATGTTGAGTAAATTATCATAATTTCGACAACCTCGTAAATATTCATGAATAAACAACCGGAGTTATTCTTTTATGTAATGTTGTTGTTTAATATTCGTCACCAGAAGGTGAAATATTTGTGTTAGATTTTTCACATTGTTAATTTAATGTTCACATTGGAGATCATTTTGTTACGACTTCACAAAAACCAAACCGGCCAAGTGCTTGTCAGACCACGCACAATGAACGGTTCCGTAGTTGGGATGAATTTATTCCAGAAACATTATTTCTACATTTTTATATCTGTATTTTTATGGTGTACATAATAAAGAGTATTCTATCTATCTATATTAACTTTGCAGTTGAAAAAATGTACACCGATATACGTCACGGTCAATTCTCTAACTGCAAATGTAAGTTTGTAATCGCATTTTTTTTAATGTCATGAAACTACTAATTAACGATTTTTGGACTTTTTCTTGTACGCCAAATTTCATGATTCTAACTTCACAGGAAGTACTTCATTTGCAAGTACTAAAATATGTCGCATAAATGGCCGTATTTTTTAATTGTGTTGACTTAGAAGCTTAATATTTTTAGAGCCGCAAAGAGACCTACGTATTTGATATTAATTTCAACTTGATAACTCCACACGTTCCTGAGAAAAAGGGTCTTGACAGACAAACAGACGGATGGACAACGAAGTAATCCTGTAAGGGTTCAGTTGTTTCGCTTTGAGGTATGGAACCCTAAAAATAAGAGGTTACCAATTTGTCGGAATCTTTTTTTTTTTTTTTGTACAGCGACAATTCTTCACCACGTCACGTCGTCGGCCGATTTCGATGATTGGGCATTTTGGCGGACTACTCGTATCTTGTAATTTGGACTTTCCAAAAAAGCAGATTCTCAGTCTAATTTGAATAAGTGATCTTTGATTTTGATTCTTTTTATCGCATTCTGTGGCCGCAAACCAGGAAAAAATTGCGTGTTTTTTTGTTCATTAACTTTCTGCTCATGTAATGAACACATATGTAGGTAGTTAATATTTGGGTCAAAATTACCATTTCAAGTGCTAATGGATAACCTGTGAAAAACATGTTCTCCCATACATTCTGTATCGAAGAACATGTTTTTCAACTGTAAATGTAAGTTCGACTATTACTCGGTAACTTGTCAAGCCTACTTAGCTTCGGCGGGATTGTCCGAAAGGGGTACCGCTGCCCTGAACATAAAGGAACATAAAGGGCCAAGGAAGGAACACGGGTGGGTTTTAGTCAGTAAGAGTCTGACACTCCCTTCCGCTCCACCCAAAGCGGGAGGGGTCATTTGATGATTTCCCATCCTGAAAAAAAAAAAGAAAACCTACTTAGCTATGATAGCTTTCCTTTTAACTACGTTATACAGGGTGTTTGGTGCATCGTATGCCAAATTGAAATGGTCCACTGAAGATGTCATCTGCTATCCTTTCAGACCCCTTAATACCTCTCATGCCCTGTGGAATTTTTTTATCGACTTTTTATTGTTTTATTTAAAAAAGACGCAAATTTTATAATGCAATTTTTTTTTTTTTAAACGTGTAAGGCGTAGACTCTGAATTTTATTTTCATAAATGAATTGGCAAGGTGCCGTCAGAATATTATTATTAAAAAAAGTTATAATTTCGTTGTTGATTGTGTTTTAATTACTTATAAAGTTATACGTATAATGTTGGAGCGCATACAAAATAAATTCACCAGATTTTTGTACATGAAGCTATACGGTGTCTATCCCTTCTATCCGTTGATGTACCCAACCTTATTCGTTATCGGTATGGTCGGGTACAACAAATTCGAGACAAGGAGGGACTTAGCTTTAACCACATATGTATTCAAACTATTACGTAGACCTACAATTCCGGTGTTTTGATGGAGATCAGTCGAATGTGCCTGAAAATTACGTATCGCGGCGCCGGAAGCCACGGTTACTAGCAGTGCCACACGCACGCACCAACTTGCTCAGCAAAGCGCCACTGACGCGCGCCTTGCAAGCACTGAATGCCATGGCTGACAGGATCGATTTATTTTCCTGCTCCCTGAATGAATTCACAAAAATTATATTGTATGTGTTATGTTATTTAAGATAGTTATTTAAGGACCACGCTACCGCATTAGGATTTTTTCCTGTAATGATAGCAGTGTTTGTGATAAATAAAATAAAAAATATAATCTTAATAAATTTATAGTGGCGTAGCGTAGGTGCAAATAATCAGTTTTCTTTATTTTGTTAATTCTATGATACGATACACGCTTATTTTACAAACGATCAATGGGCATTACCTACTTAAAATCGAAAGTTGTTTATTCGACTATCTATCCTTATCTATACAAATAAATAAAATGTAATAGTGTCTGTTTGTAATGTCAAAATAAGAGCTTTTTACTAAATACATATGGAAGTATGCAAATTATGGCAATTATAACAAAAGAAAAACTTTTTTTTCTCTCTTGTTTTCTGTTTGTTCCGGCTAATCTATGAAACTACTAGACCGATTTTGACGGGACTTTCACTGGCAGATAGCGGATGTTATAAGGGGTAACTTACTTTTATTTTATAAACTACTTTTCATTCTTTTTACCTATTGTGGTCTAGTAAGTTTATTCTAGGTAAGTGCATCGTCTTCACATTTAATTAATAATTAATGTATACAAATATTGTTAACATTTTTAAAGTATGTAGTTTCTTACCCATTCTTCTCCATACGTAACTACCTTTTGGAACGGGCAACTAGAATCAATTAATATTTTTTGTAATCTTTGACGTCCAAAAATGCCTTTTATGTGCCTATTTGAAATAAATGATTTGACCTTGACTATTTAAAAAAAAAAATATTGCTACGAGTCTGATGCCAAAAATGGCTTATTCCACTAATCCCCCCTGAGAGAATCCCCTATGTAAAAAAAATCACTTTCAGGGGATCTTGGAATAAGTTATTTTTTGTTTTTTCAATTCTAGTTTTCCCCCCTTAGCCTTAGGGGTGAATTCTAGACTGTTTTCAGATTCCACTTTTCCTCCTAAGGGGGATTTTCAGGGAGGATTTTTGGAATAAGCTGCCAAAAATATAGGATCATCATAATAAGGATCGTTGATCTGGATACGTATATTTTGGATGAAATTAAGCACTAGTTTATAAACTAGATTAAAACAAAGGATGCTTCTAATCCCGGCAGTACGTTCCCGTGGTATATTTTCCGACATCCACGCAGGCGAAGCCGCGGGCCTATTTTAGTTGATACTAAAATGTTGAACCTTAGTAAAAATTTCTCATTTATCATCATATTTCAGAACAATTATTAAAAATGAAATTAATAAAACATTATAATCCGTTATTTCATAACATAGTTAGGTACTTAAATTCTATAAGCTTGTGCAAATAAGCTGTGGGCAAGAGAGTTTGCACTCACAATCCCTGTGTAACAGCTGTAAACACGCATTTCCCAGAACTTTATATTAAAACCAAAACTCTGAACGGAATAACTATGTGTATCTACATAAACTGTAGAAGCAAAACCGTTTTAATTATGGTTGAACTCAAACATATTTTTTTTAAACCCCCGACTCAAACAAAAACCTCTAAAACTAAAATAATAATATATTTTGATCCTTTAAGCTTAATATAAGTTGTAGGAAATATTTTGATCCAAGTGTCCTCGCGTTGGCGGACGGCTAATGAGAATTGGATTGGAAGTTAACAGCAGATGTTTTCTACAATAGCATACATTAATTATTGCTTGGTATAAGCCTCCTCTGTTTGGCATTTTCCGCCGTTAGCTGTTTGCGAGCTACGATGACACAGACAGACACACAGATTCACAGATACACACGTTAAACTTATAACACCCCTCTATTTCTGTCGGGGGTTAAAAATGAAGTGTTGACAAAGGTTTTGTTCAAATTCATTTGTTTCAATAAAATTGTGAATGTTGGGTGCAGATGTCTCGCTGATTGTGGTGCATGTGTTGGATCATTTAGCTCCCTTCAAAATGGTTGGGTTGAATGGTGCTGATCCATCCGTCATGTTCGTGAATGGGCGCCGTCAGTTGGGACTGGTCATCTCTTAGCTGCCACGGTTTATTTTAATTATTTTATTTTTGAATTGTATTTTTTTTTTGTTTCAATTTTTTGTACCTACTCTGGACGTTTACGTAATTTTTTTTTTTTTCGTTATTTTCACGTAATAATTATGGTTTAAATTCAACTCAAAAGGGTGTCCATGGAGTTTCTTGTCCGTTCTTCTCCATAGGTACCTACTACGCTTTGGAATGGGCAACTATGGCTTCATATTTTGACCGATCGATTCCTTGACAATTCAAAAGTAAAAGTAAATGGTTTCATTAAATAAATGTTTTGAGTTTGAGTTTGAGATTGGAATATTGGAATACAGCTTACAAAATTTTCACAATTAATTTGAAAGATTCGGTTCGATTCGTACTTTTGCACAAATTTTACACGTGTCTAAGTAAGTATACCTACATTATAATTAATTTAATTAATTTAATTTAATATAATTTAATTTAATATCTATTTCATTTTGAATTCAATTAATTTTTCTAATACAATTTTTTCTAATACTATGGGTATATGTGTAAAAAACTTGCCTGAAATAAATGAATTTTATTTATTATTATTTATTATTATATACTCGTAGATGGAGATACCATATATGCTAGAGGTCACAAGGCACACTAATTTGAGATTATCTAGTATATGCTTCCAAATCCCGCAGGTTATGTCTCATTTTAGCCAGTTATTTATCAGTTCAAGGACACTGAACGAGACACAATAAAGGTTTTATTGTTATTACGTCTGGGGGCGTTTGTCCTGCAAAGTATTAGGTATAATAATAATAGTATAATATTTTTTTTAGATACATAAAGGTTTTGTAGTACATGAGGGACTTACAAAGTAGGCATTATTAATTACATGATGAAGGTACAATTAATTTTTGGGTGAATCGCTTCTCTGCTACCTGAAAGAAAAAGAAAAAGAAAGAAAATAAATTTATTTGACGCAGTTTAAGGCACACAATACTGACACAGAACACAAAAAAGACAGAAAAAACTTAAAATAGAAATGTGTGCCTCGCGGCTACGCCAAATAGGCCCAGTTCAGCATAAATGCCAGCCAACTAGTGCCCGACGCTGGTTTTCAACTGGACCTTGTGTTGCGAAGACGTCTTACGGATGTAAATCAGTTTTATAATGTGTGTAAAAATGTGTATAAATATTTATGTAAAAAATAGATTTGTGACTGTGTAGCGAAATAAAAATAAACTCGACTACATATTTGTTTAAAAAAAATGATTAGATATAATTATGTAGTGGTGTTTAATAAAAGAAATAAAATAAAATAGTACGGTTGCACAGTAAATAATGGTAATCTTTTCAATAATTAATAAATTTTTCTAAAATAATTTCATATCAATGAAATATTCGAATGGACCATGTCTAGCTTCCGTTGCGCATAAATGAGGTACTGCCGTAGGCGTCTTCTAAATGTGTTGATCGAGTTAATAGATCTAATTGGTGGTGGCAGGTTATTCCACACTTTGGAAGCCGCATAACGGAAGCTACCTCGAAAAGCGGCTGTATGCTCGCAACAACTCTCGACCCAGTCGCATAGACTGGGTCGAGAGTTGTTGCGAGCATTGCCTTCTCCCACATTCTCGTGGGAGTACCTAAAGTAATCTTTATTTAGGAGAGACAGTTTTGACTCCCAATTTGAGTATCATAAAAATCATGTTTGGAGCTTACAATACAAAACAAACAAAAAAAACTTTAAAATTTAAACTAAATAAAACAAAGTAGAATAAAGAAGGAAGTGTGGTGATTCGAGTGATGTAATACGTAAAACATATCACGGTTTTAAAAATCCAACTTGAACAATACCACTTATGGAATACGATAAATCGTATTGTTGTTATACTTACCAATAATCAAAACCAAAATATTTTATTTCACATAAACCTACATAAGCACTTATGAAACGTCATACGCTAGGTGCACGTGGAACCGTGCACCACCGTGGAACCGTGTGTATGACGTTTCAAAAGTTCGTTCGTTCGTTTCATTGGTCGTTTCCTATGGAGAAGAGCCGGCAAGAAACTCCACAGTAATCGTAATTATTAGCAGCTGCTGTCCGCGGTTTCGCCCGCGTGGCTTTTTAAGTAGCCTAAGTTATAAAATCAGCTATCCCAGTGCTAGTGAAATTCCCGTCAAAATCAGTCCGTTTCGGAGATTAACCAGAACAAACAGACAGACAAACCGATAGACAGACAAAAAATTTAAAAATTCATTTTTGTTATTAGTACCGTATAAATCCCCCTTAGGAGGAAAAGTGGAATCTGAAAACAGTCTAGAATTCACCCCTGATAATCCCGCTAAGGGGGGAAAACTAGAATTGAAAAAACAATACTTATTCCAAGATCCCCTAAAAGTGATTTTTTTACATTAGGGTTCATTTTTTTCTACGGAGGGGGATTTTCTCAGGGGGGAACTAGTGGAATAAGCCTTTACTTTTATGTGCATTTAGTACAAAGTTGTTATTTTGACATTACATACATACACTTCAATTGTATTTATTTGTATAGATGTATGATTTATTTCCTAATGCTGCATTTCGTTGGCATAACACTGAACTAACTTCTCCTTAAAGTACCATACATTTATTTTTCACTTCTCATGCTCTAAAAGTATGCCAATATAGCCCTACGAAGCGGGACTAAAGTGACCACTAATCTCTAGGGATTGAAAAGTAATTAGTTTTTTTTAATTTCCTTCATGTGACGTAGACAAACTCAAACAGCCAGTCAGTATACTATTATCTGTGGAGTGTAGACCATCTTCATTGCGAAAATGTTGAGAGTTTTAGTTCCATGGTTTTTCCGCCACGAAGGTGGCGCCATGTGTTTTAAATTGTTAATCTGTGACTGCTGGTTGAGAAGAGAATACTGACCGCGAAAATTTCAGAATTTTTGTCGAGTGTAAATTTGTTCGGTTTTAAATACATTTATTAAGAATGTTCAGTGACAGTGAAGAGTTTGACGTCGAGCAAAGAGCAAAAGACATAATACATAACATAAATACATATACATACACACACATACACATACCAGAGACATATACACATATACACATATATCTTTTCTCGCCAAAATCGCGGAAGATTTACCTAAAAACTTACGAAAGTTTTATGGACTGGAGGAATAATATTTATTAAATTAAAGTCTTTGTACTAAATTGACTATTTTTCTCGCACTCCAAAGTGAAAAGTACAGTTTGCATCTCGAGACTAAACGCCAACTTAATATACCCTCGGTTTCATTGACTCCCGGCTTCGTTTAGTGCCTCGATATAAAATATACTTATATTTGATTTTTTTAAATCTAACTTTTTAGAACATGGATGCCTGAACTAGTACCCTAATTGCGTAATACAGTTTCAATCACAATCCGAGAGTTTTGAAGGATATTTTCTAATCCCTTGCTTCATAGGTTAATAAATTCGTCCGCTCAACAACGTAATTATCGCAATGAACGTGGCTGAACTATCAAAATGAAAAAAATTGCTGACAGAAGTGAAAATACAAAACTTTGAAATAACTGTTCTTTTATACATATAGCTCATAGAAAGCGTTCGGTGACGATGACGCGAGTTCCATGATTTTTCTTCACTCAAAAAGTGCTCAACGCGCCTAAAGAAGTTTTCACTTCAAAAAAAAAAAATGCAATCATAATGTGTGTTACGCAGCTGATCTACTAATCGGTAAAAATGGAATACATTTTTTTTCACTTCTCATGCTCTAAAAGTACGCCAATATAGCCCTACGAAGCGGGATTAAAGTGACCACTTTAGTCTCTAGGGAGAGAAAAGTAATTCGTTTTTTAATTTCCTTCATGTGACATAGGCCAACCTATTACGATCTGAAGGTTTCTTCACAATTTCCCACGTGTCGTTATTAACTAGACTTCTTATTTCTGAAAAAATCGCTTCGTATCTTCAAGCATTTTAGCTGCTTTTTTATAGCCTTTAGAATCAGCTGGATAACCCACAAAAATGCCAAGTGAACTTCGTGCTGCAAACTTATCTTTACCTGGTTCCTTGAGTACTTTCATAAGATCCCTAGTATTCAGATGTCCCATACGCTCATGCCATCGATACAGATCAACATTTTCACTACTTAATACAGACGCTCACGCGTCCAGTTCCCTCAAGTAATATAAATCACCTCGTTCGGTTAGCTGTGCGATGGAAATTAAATTACTATGTAAATCGGGAACCAATAGGGTATTTTCAAATTTAATTTTTCGTATGGAATTTCACCATCAAGACTGCCAGTTGGGCACCTATTGCGCAAATAACATGCAGTAGCTACGGTTCATCCGTTCAGCGATACCGTTACTTTGAGGGGAATATGGCGTCGTAAAACGTTTTTAAATATTAAATCAAGGTGCTCATGTACCTTTTGGTTTTCACTCATCCTTTGTAACATGAGCCTTTGATTATGCTCAGAAAAAGGTTTTTCATGTGACTCAATGTTCCACATTTTTTTCCTTAGATAAACCTTTATATCTTCCTAATAAATACTTTACAGTATTTCCTGAGTTTCCACTCGGCATATCTCCCCAACAAAACTTCCCCAATTGAGGGAGGCTTATGTCCAGCAGTGGACGTCTTTCGGCTGAAATGATGATGAATGATGACATAGACAAACTCAAACAGCCAGTAAATATACTATTATCTGTGGAGTGTGGACCATCTTCATTGCGAAAATGTTGACAGTTTTATTTCCATGGTTTTTTCGCAAAGAAGGTGGCGCCATGTGTTTTAAATTGTTAATCTGTGACTGGTTTAGAAAAAAAAACTGACCGTGAAAATTTCAGAATTTTGTCGAGTGTAAATTTATTCGGTTTTATATTACAAATAATTTGAATTGTACATTTAGCTTCAAGTAATATTTATTAGATGTTTTTGTACTAAATTGACTATTTTTCTTGCGCTCAAAGTGAAAAGTACAGTTTGCACCTTAAGACTAAACGCCAACTTAATATACCCTCGGTTTCATTAACTCCCTCGCACGCTCGGGAGTCAAACCACCTCTGGAATATTATGGCTTCGTTTAGTCCCTCGATATAAAATATACTATTATACACATTCTGAGCCCATGTCTACACCCCTTATATCTAAAGCAATATTTTTACACCCACGTGTAATTTAGCTCTAGGATTTATACGTTCATATATTGTTTGCAGACACATAAATCTTCCGCTGAGCCACAGAGGGTTAATATCATACAAACACTTTATTCTCAAGACGAAGTCGAGACGAAAGTAACACCTAGCGTGCCTGCTTTTTAGAAACCGAAGCATTTGTACGACAAGTTTAGTTGGATGACTATTAGACGAGATTGCGCGTCCAGGGCCTCAAGTCTGCTATTACAATAGTGTCAGAATGGTCTCACCATTGTGAGTATTTGACCGTGTTTGTATGCAAATCTATCAAAAACTCACAATGAAGAGACCATTGCAACGTTTGTACATTAGTAGACTTGGCCCCTGGCAATGTGCAAAACAACTTTCAACACAGTCTCATAGGACAGCAGCGTTCAGACACTTTCAGATACGCTGCATCTAAAGTGTAGAATAATATCGCACCACCACGATTGGGCAGCGTTACGCAATATCTTCTCGTTCCACATACCACAGTGTCTCAAGACGAAAGTATTTGACCATTGCGTGTTGCCAATGATGACCTATGGCACTGAAACGTGATCGCTCACAATTGGACCTTATTTATTTATTTAAAAACACAAGTCGTTTCCTTATAACTAAACAAATCACACAATAAACCCCTGGGGTCTGTCTTAGCATGCCACGGTCTGGAATTTACTAAACGCGCTATTGACAAATTAAGGTAAAAAAATTATACAGTCGAACATAGAACCTCCTTCTTTTTTGAAGTCGGTAAAAATGGAATTGTAGTATTCTTTAAGCTTGTGTTTTACGTTTTTACTGTTCACTGAATCGCGAATGTCTAAAGGTATTTGGTGTAATAAATAAGGTATCTATTGTGAAAGATGCGGTGCGTCTACCATAAAAAATATTTTTACGTGGCACTTGAAGTGATTTTAATTTAGACTGACGGGTATTCACATCATATTTCACTGGAATCTGGATCTCAATGTTGTCAAAACGTTCTATGAGAAACAAGTAGGTACTCAGCGCGGGCTAGAACTGGTAATACTTTGCAATGTTAAAATAAACCTGTATAATTATCGCGGTATTTATTTTTATCATAGTTTGGTACTACCAGTTTAAGCATACGTGTTTGCCAATTGTGGATCTTAATCGAGGTAAGTTTAAAATGTGCGTCCATAGCTGGTGAGGCCAAAAGAGATTATAGACTCAGCAAGAGCTGTGTACATTTGTAGGAGGGTTCTGTACGATATATTCCGCCTTATAATGGAAAATTTAGTGAGTATTCCATGCAACTTACCGCATACAGATTCCACCTGATAACTCCAGTTGAAGCGATTATCAATAAGTCCCAAGTAAGTATGATATGGAACTTGCTCAATAGGCGAACATTGGCAATCTAAAACTGAGCCCTAAATCAAAATGTGGTTCTCGATGTATAAGCTCACTAACAGACAGTCAGACAGAGACGTTATATTTTTTTTTTAAATAATGTATAACCCTTCGTTAAACCCTTACCCTAATACAAATAAACACGGAATAAAGTCACACTAGGTATAAACGTCAACAAATGTTTGGTTATACCGAAGTTATTCCTAGGATAACTTTATTCCGCGTTTATTTGTAAAGCCGGTTTTTAATCACAATGTATTTTTAATTGTTTTTGTAATTACGGCACTCAACCGGTTATGGATAAACCCCGAAGCACAAAATTATGAGAAGATACTCAATACTCAATACTCAATATATTTATTGAAATATGAAAATAATATATATGAATATGATTTTTTTTTTTTGAACCTTTACCGAATTTTTCTCAATCATAAAATGCTAAGGCTAAAGTTGTTGACCATTGTTATTCTGCTACTTGTAATAATTTTCCTAATAACTTTCATACTTTGTTCTTTCAAGGGTTCTTTTAAGTTCAGCATAATTTATTTTATACTAAGATTTCTTACAAAAGACCAATGTGAACCTAATCGTACAGTAGGCTGCACGTTAGTGGTAACAAACTCAGTATAAGCTCCTCTTGTTCTATTGAAAGTCCGCCTACTTACAATACATTTGCGCCAACCACAATCGAAATCAACGTTCATCTCACAATCGTCTTCTTCAATGTCCTACTCACCGCACAGACTTAATTCGCTCTTCCTTCTTCATTCAGTCTATCTCTCTATGGAATGCGCTCCCCCAGGAAATCAGGATGGCAACCAACCGATTATCCTTTAAAGTTAAAATTCGCGAGCACATTCGCAAGAATGGCAGTATCATCACAACGGTAATATTTTCCCATTGTTTGTCTTATTTGTTTTAGTGTATTTAGTTGTGCTTATATTCATATTATATATTATTATGTATACAGGGACATTGATAAAACACTGACAACATCTTAGGACTATATTATTTATATTATATAAACATCTTACTAATTATAACAACTTTTAATAATTCATCAGATTTTCATTTGTCAGATTTTCATACAAACATAAAAATATTTAAATTCAACGCTCTAAATGTAACGAATTCTACGCGTATAACAAACTGCCGTGTCTTACGAGTGATAGTGCACGAGACGCGTTGGTAGGTACAACAAAATATAGAATTCAAATGTGTTAAAATCTTGAAAGTTTGTTTATGTTAAATGTATTTATTATGTTTGGTAAAACTCATAGAACAAAAGTTGTTGTTTATGATGATAGTAATACAGTCCTGCAAGATTTTGAGTGTTTAACAAATTAACCTGTATATTATACTAGCTTTTGACCGCGGCTCCGCCCCGTAGATGTCGGTTATCGCGTAAAAAAGTAGCCTATGTCCTTCTCCATATCCCAGGCTATATCTCAGCTAAATTTCATGAGGATCAGTTCAGCGGTTTAGGCGTGAAAACGTAACATACAGACAGACAGACTGACAGACAGACAGACAGACTGACAGACTGACAGACAGACAGACGGACAGAGTTACTTTCACATTTATAATATTAGTATGGATTTCGTCGTTGCGACTTTAAGACCTCTTATGTGTAAAATTCAACTTTATGAGAAATTCGATATTTTAAGCACCAACATATTATTAGGAAGCACGTTGTAGATCTTGAAATTGGTAAAGAAATGCATATACTAACTTTGCCTTCTCTTTATATCTTAGAAAGTATTTTGTATGTTCGCAAAAACTTAGGACTTTTCAAAATAAGAAGCGATTTCCATAATATAAATACACGTAGTAAACATGAAATTGTGATACCAATCCCTCTATTCAGATACCTCTATTCAGATTAACTAAAACTAGCAAGTCATCTAAATATATAAAAGAAGAAACTGACTGACTGACTGACTGACATATCAACGCACAGCCCAAACCGCTGGGTCTATAGATTCCAAATTTGGCACGTGGGTTCCTTATGAGGTCTAGGGGTGCACTAAGAAAGGATTTTTGGAAATTCCACCCCTAAGGGGATAAAATAGGGGATGAAAGTTTGTATGAAAGTCCGTCAGTTTTGAAGTTAGGATCTTTAAATTTTGTGTTCAGGCTGATGATTGAAAA
Organism: Dryobota labecula; assembly: GCA_947523025.1. Classification (NCBI taxonomy): domain Eukaryota; kingdom Metazoa; phylum Arthropoda; class Insecta; order Lepidoptera; family Noctuidae; genus Dryobota; species Dryobota labecula. The sequence goes on along the minus strand of OX383295.1, from coordinate 23,698,013 downwards.
TTAATTTATACGTGTCTCAGCGTTTTTGATAATTCCACCCCCAAAGGGTTAAAAAGGGGGATGAAGTTAAGTTCCTTAATTTTCGAAGAAAAATCACAAATTTTTACTATCTAGGCTTATGGTTGGAAGCCAAAGCGTGTTGTCGGATTTCCAACCATTGAGGGGATGAAAAGGGGTATGATTTTTTTTTTGTTTTTAATTAAAATTCTTTATTTATTAAGTTAAAATCACTAAAATTTCGGCTTATGTTTAGAAACTAACACAACCAACGTAAATAGTTGTTTTTTTTTAACCGACTTTTCAAAAAGGAGGAAGTTTTCAATTCGGTTGTATTTTATTTTATTTTATTTTTAATGTTTGTTACCTCAGAACTCCGTTGTTTGTGAACCGATTTGGCAAATTCTTTTTTATTTGAAAGGATATACTTCCAAATTGGTCCCAAAATCCAGTTCTGATGAAGGGATCTATGAGGAATTGAGGGAACTCCTCAAATTTTATAGGCAAACATATAGCGATTTTTGTATTTTCATCAAAAACTCAAGCATTTGCATTCAGTAAGTATCATTTGATGAAGCGGAACTGATGAAGAAGACCACAAATGGCCTCAAATGTTCCTCAATGATAAGTATTTCACGGGTGGCGGGTGGTTCACTCGGGCTATAAATGATAATTAACCGATTTTTATTAACTTTGCTTGGGTAGTTTTTGAGTTAGCTTCGATAATACGTATTTAATCCACTTCGTACATCTTGTGTCACTGTTGTTTGTGCGGTGTAGCAAGTAGTGGTAATCGAATTGTTGTGGGGTAGGTACCATAACTAAAAAGTGAAAAATTAAAACTTTTAAACAAAAAAAACAACCGACTTCCAAAAAAAAAAACACTATAAAGTGAAAAATAACTTTAATTTCGGAAGTCGGTGGCAAAAAACGAAAATGCAGAACCAAGGTCACCGACATCCGAAATTAAAGCTATTTTTCAATTTTAGTTTTTTTGGAAGTCGGTTTTTTTTTTTTTGTTAAAAAGTTTTTTTTAATTTCATCCCACAAGGATCTGAAAAGGGTGATGAAGTTTTTTTATTGAAGTTGTTCATTCGCAAAATTTTGTGTTCAAGTAAAAATAATATAATTACAGGTGTACTGTTTCTAACTTTACAATATTTTACATGGAGCGTCTGCCTATCTAACCTCCACAACGCAGTTACTGGGTTTAGTTCATAAACTTGAAACTCAACACAAATACGTTCTTAATACATAAAACACAAAGTTTGTCATAATTCGTTTTTCAAAACATCCCCTCTTTAGGTGCTTATTCTTTTGAAAGAAAAAAAGAATTACGAGTATATGGGGTTTTCGAGAATTGATCCCAAACAGGGGAATGAGGGGTAATTAAGTTTTTAGGGGAGTATTTAACTGCGTGCCTTGAATAACTCAAAAGGTTTTATTTTTAAGTTTTTGAATTACTCAAAAGTATTTTTAATCCCGGTCATAGGGTACTTTCATTCCCGGTAGTACGTTCCCGTTGGATTTTTTCCGACATCCACGCGGGCGAAGCCACGGGCAAAAGCTATCTCTATATCTATATATATAAAATGGTAAACTGACTGACTGACTGACTGATATATCATCGCACAGTCCAAACCGCTGGTCCTAGAGACATGAAACTTGGAGGGTGTGTTCTTTGTGAGGAGTAAGTATCCACTAAGAAAGGATTTTTGGGAATTCTACCCCTAAAGGGGTAAAATATGGGATGGAAGTTTATATGAAAGTCCGTCAGTTTTGAAGTTAGGATCTTCAAATTTTGTGTTTAGGCTGACAATTGAAAATTAATTTACACGTGTCTCAGCGTTTTTGATAATTCCACCCCCGGAGGGTTAAAAAGGGGGATGAAGTCGGATTCGAAGAAAAATCACTAAATTTACTATCTAGGCTTATGGTTGGAAGCTAACGCAACGGTGTTGTTAGAATTTCAACCCTTAAGGGGGTGAACAGGGGGATGAAATTTTGTTTTTAATTAAAGTTCTTTATTTTTTAAGTTAAAATAACTCATATTTCGGCTTATGGTTGGAAACTAACAAAACGTAAATCATTGTTTTTTTTTTATTTCAACCCTGAAAAGGGGTATGAAGTTTTGTAACTTTGAAATTTTGTATTCAAGTAAAAATAATATAAGTACACGTGTACTGTTTCTAAATTTACGGTATTTTACATGGAGCGACTGCCTAACTGACCTCCACAATGCAGTTACTGGGTAATACAATACCCCTTGGTAAGAATGGTTGTCAAACTTTTGGGCTTCTGACTTCCCGTAACGACTGTCAAAGATCCATAAATGACAGCCGGGATCAACAGTTTAACGTACTTTCCGAGGCACGGACAGGTCTCTGTATGTAAAGATGGTCACCCATCCACAGACCAACCGCGGCAAGTGTAGCTTAACCTGATCGATCGACCTGTGCGGCTGTTATTATTTAGCCATGGGCCCCTCCCCCGGAGAAACCCCCTATCCCCTTCTCCGGGAGAATCGATATAGATTAGGATAGTTAGGATACTAACAGAATGCGATAGTGCTCATCCAACTGATACAATACATAAATAGTAAAGATGCAATTTAAGCAATATGGCTTTTGTCACGGCTCCGGCGCTGGATGTATCTATTATCACTCAATAAAACAGTTGATTGTTGTACATGGAGTTTCAAGCATACACTATGCATGCAGCAAGCATGCAGCATGCAATGAGCAAGCAAGCAAGCAAGCATGCAGCATGCAAGCGAGCATGCAAGCAAGCATGCAGCATGCAAGGGAGCATGCAACATGCAGCAGGCATGGTGTCTGTCACGGTTCCGGCGCTGCGGGGCTCCGGCGATCCCACGCGAGCTTATCGTCGCAGATGGTTTAACGCTCACCACCACAGCTTCGTCTTGCTGGCCGGCTACGCCGGCCATCCTCAGCCGCGGCGGCAAGCGTTACAACTACCTGCTCCTCAACTCGTGGCCCGCCTCGCCCCTCCGCACCTACGCGATTCTAAATTACACTCTAGGGGATACAAGGCTACATGGAGTCGGATTTACAGCGATTCGTTTTTGTTACTAAAACATGGCTTTTGTCACGGCTCCGGCACTGGATGTATCTATTATCATTCAATAAAACAATTGATTGTGAACATGGAGTTTTTATTTCCCTGTAAGCATGCAAACAAGCATACACTATGCATGCAGCAAGCATACAGCATGCAAGCGAGCATGCAAGTGAGCATTCAAGCAAGCATGCAGCATACAAGGGAGCATGCAACATGCAGCAGGCATGGGTTCTGTCACGGCTCCGGCGCTGCGGGGCTCAGGCGGTCCCACGCGAGCTTATCGTCGCAGATGGTTTAACGCTCACCACCGCAGCTTCGTCTTGCTGGCCGGCGTGGCGGCCAGCCTCAGCCGCGGCGGCAAGCGTTACAACCACCTGCTCCTCAACTCGCGGGCCGCCTCGCCCCTCCGCGCCTACGCGATTCTAAATTACACTCTAGGGGTAGGGCACGTGGTGCACTCTACGTGGAGTCGGATTTACAGCGATTCGTTTCTGTTACTAAAACTTAATTTTTAGCAAATGCAGCAAACAATCTATATATATACAATTCAGTAGATAGTAAAGTTAGATTAGGTTAGATTAGATTAGGATATAGATTAGAACACGTCAGCTAAGAAAGTATTTTTGAAAATTCATCCTTTAAGGGGGTAAAAAGGGGAGATTTCGTTTATTTGAAAAATCTTATTCCTTGAGTTTATAAACTTGAAACTTGGCACGAATGCGTATCTTATTAAGTAAAAAAGTTTGATTATTTCAATATTTTTTTAAACTACCCCATAAAGGGGGTGTCAAAGTTTGTATGGAAAAACTGATGACTATCAACACATATAGCTCAAACCACTGAACGGATTTCGCTGAAATTTGGCAAACAGATATTTATTGTGACGCAGGCATTCGCTAAGAACGGATTTTTGAAAATTCAACCCGTAAAGTGGTTAAACTTGGCACAAGGGGGGATTGGGGGATGTCATAGATTATATGAAAAAAAAAAAAACTTAACGGACTGATGTGACTGACTATTTCAGAATAAATTTCCATTCCATACATTGTAGACTCTAAGAAGGGCTTTAAAGGGGTGAAATGGGGGACATTTAGATTGTATGAAAAATCTTTTTTTTTAATTCATAAACTTGAAACTCAACACAAATACGTTCTTAATACATAAAACACAAATTTGTCATAATTCGTTTTTCAAAACATGGTCATGGGTCTTAAGGTGCTTATTCTTTTCAAAGAAAAGAAAAAAAAAAGGATTACGAGTATATGGGGTTTTCGAGAATTGATCCCAAACAGGGGAATGAGGGGTAATTAAGTTTTTAGGGGAGTATTTAACTGCGTGCCTTGAATAACTCAAACGTTTTTATTTTTAAGTTTTTGAATTACTCAAAAGTATTTTTAATCCCGGTCATAGGGTACTTTCATTTGCGGTAGTACGTTCCTGTTGGATTTTTTCCGACATTCACGTGGGCGAAGCCGCGGGCAAAAGCTATCTCTATGTCTATATATATAAAATTCAAAGTCCTGACTGACTGACTGATATAACAACGCACAGCCCAAACCGCTGGGTCTAGAGATTCCAAATTTGGCACGTAGGTTCCTTATGAGGTCTAAAGGCACACTAAGAAAGGATTTTTGGAAATATCACCCCTAAAGGGGTAAAATAGGGGATGGAAATTTATATGAAAGTCCGTCAGTTTTGAAATTAGGATCTTCAAATTTTGTGATTAGGCTGACGATTATCTATATACTATAATGGTAAACTGACTGACTGGCTAATATATAATAGATATATAAAATTCTAAGTCCTGACTGACTGACTGATATATCAACGCACAGCCCAAACCGCTGGGTCTAGAGATTCCAAATTTGGCACATAGGTTCCTTAGGAGGTCAAGGAGTGCACAAAGAAAGAATTTTTAGAAATTCCACTCCTAAGGGGATAAAGTAGGGGATGAAAGTTTGTATGAAAGTCCGTCAGTTTTGAATGTAGGATCTTCAAATATTGTGATTAGGCTGACGATTTAAAATTAATGTATAAGTGTTTCAGCGTTTTTGATAATTCCACCCTCGAAGGGTTAAAAAGGGGGATGAAGTTGAAAGTCCTTAATTTTCGAAGAAAAATCACAGAATTTACTATCTAGGCTTATGGTTGGAAGCTAACGCAACGGTGTTGTTAGAATTTCAACCCTTAAGGGAAAAAAGGGGGATGAAATTTGGTTATTAATTCAAGTTCTTTATTTTTTAAGTAAAAATCACTAATATTTCGGCTTATGGTTGGAAACTAACACAACGTAAATCGTTGTTTTATTGTTTATTTTCAACCCACAAGGTTCTGAAAAGGGGGATGTAGTTTTGTATTGAAGCAGTTCATTCGCTAAATTTTATATTCAAGTAAAAATAATATAAGTACCTACACGTGTACTGTTTCTAGCTTTACAGTATTTTACATGCAGCGACTGTCTATCTGACCTCCACAACGCAGTTACTGGGTAATACGATACCCCTTGGTAAAAATGGTTGTCAGAGTTTCGGGCTTCTGATTTCACGTAACGACTGTCAAAGATCCATGAATGACATCCGGGATCAACAGCTTAACGTGCTTTCCGAGGCGCGGACGGGTCTCTGTATGTAAAGATGGTCACCCATCCACAGACCAACTGCGGCAAGTGTAGCTTAACCAGGTGGATACTGGTCCTTTACAGTAGGTATTTCTTTACAGTATTTCTCAAATATCACACGTAGTGGAGGACAATTAGCCATGAACAAAGCTCTATACTGTTATTGTTATAATAATTCATAATTATCTAGAAAAAAGAATTTATACTGTACGCAGACGAAGTAAAATAAAATAGTAACGAAGTCAAACCTTACATTGAATATTCGAATCTGATGCCGAAAATATAGGTTTTTGAATTTTGGTCTGTTTGTTTGTATGTATGTTCCAGTTTGCTTATAAAACGGATGGACGAATTTATATGATATTTGGTACACAGAAAGTTTATAACCTGGATTAACATATAGGTTATTTTTTAATCCCGGTAGTACGTTCGGCTTATTCCACAAATCCCCCCTGAAAATCCCCCTTAGGAGGAAAAGTGGAATCTATAAAAAACAGTCTAGAATTCACCCCTGATAATCCCGCTTAGCGGGGAAAACTAGAATTGAAAAAAAAACCCCAAGATCCCCTGAAAGTGTTTTTTTTACAGTAGGGTTCAGTTTTCCCCACTGAGGGGGATCGATTCTCAGGGGGGATTAGTGAAATAAGCCGGATTATCAGTGGTGAATTCTAGACTGGTTTTTATATATTCCAGTTTTCCTCCTAAGGGGGATTTGGGGGGAACCGTGCACCTAGCTTCTGACGTTTCATAAGTGCCCATGTAGGTTTATGTGAAATAAAATGTTTTGATTTTGATTTTGAATGACGATTAAATCGTCGTAGGTATACATATGAGAGTTTTTGCATTCGATAGAGCTTCAAAATGTGAAAAAGGTTGGCGTAAAAAAAGTGATTTTGCCAAAAGTGACACATAAGAGGTCTTAAAGTCGCAACGACGATTTATAGTTTTTACTAGGTATATGTATATTTTTATATTTAAATAAATATGTATTCCTCAATTCCCGCTATTGCACCTACCACTGTTTGTCTCTGCATCTCCCAAAGATTGACTGGTAGAAAATACCTATGGTATTAAGTCTGCCTCTTTACAGTTTCTGTGCCTTATGTATTAAATAAATAAATATTAAATAAACTTCGTACTACGCTAGGCCAACATAAGGTCATAGTGTAACCACAAACGTTCGATCGAATGTACCATTCGTGCCCGTATTATAAAAACCCTGTCTGGCTAGGGACTAAAAGAGCAAATTGGGTTTCTTTTTTCCCACCCACTTTATTGCTTTTTTGTGACTAAAAGCATTACAATATCTAAATGTTAAAGCTAAATAAATACCAAATATTAGATAAGTTTTTTTAAACACCCACCGTACGTCTAAACCTATGATCCTTAGAGAAATCTTATAGCTGAAGGGAATCATTTGACATGTGTAATGACGTGAAATCATATATCGAGTATGAAATAATTCAGGACTTGGTCGTTCCTTAGTTTCTGCACACCCCCATGGGAAAATGGCGTACCTAACTTTGTGTATTACATGTGTACTTGAATATCATGAAATATGAATTGTAATTTTTCAGGTTCAAGTGCCTTTTATGTGCCTCTTTGAAATTAATGATTTGACTTTGACTTTAACTTTGAACCCTAAAAAGGTTTCAGAAAAATAAGCTTGATAGATTTTGCGTGATTCTCAGTTTTTATCTGCATTGGACATAACTTTACAAATTAATTTCACTATGTAATATAAATATAATCTAAAATATTAAGTTTTTTTTTTTAAAGAAAATGCTTTAATTTATCTATTTTTTTGTTTCCAAATCATTAACACTACTAGCTTCGACGTGATCTTCAGTATAAAATCATTAAAAGTCAGTTATCGTCGCCTTAAGGAGCTCAAAGATTCGACGAACAATACCAAAGAAAGAAATTTACTCTCAAAAGGAGAAAAGTCGGCAATAATAGAAGCCGGTTAAAAAGTTAATGGATCAGTGAGCTTCTTGCACTTTTAACAGTGCAGCAAAAATATTAAAATGTCGAAACTTTTCGTTGCCTGAGTGTCGCTTGTAACTGACAGGGAAGAAAGTACTTTTTACTACTTTAGTCCTATCAGTGGTTTACCGTAGTTCCTCCCCGACCCTTGCCTTTAAGTGAAGCGCCAGCACGCGCTTTAGCTGAGCAGCATGTAGCTTTAAATCCCCCTGATAATAATCATAACCCTGATTTTATCCAGCCACCGACGGTCCCTTGCCATCCTCCCTCCGACTCTGCCATAAGCCGAGGTTCGTACCCCACAGGGGGTGCCCTTAGCGTGCAGTCGGCTAGCTTATAAGTATGCCCTGGCTGGAGGCCTTAAATTTCTTTTAGAAGCTTAAGGCACCACAGGATAGCCCGGTTAAAGAGCCCCCTCGTGGTTAACTCTGAGATGCCATTTAAAAAAAAAGGGGTTGTTAACACAATTTGTAAATATTTTGTAGTACCAGTATGAATTTTTAGTATATTGCATTAATTTTGCAACTCTACTCGTATCTTTCATTTCTGTATAATTATTTTCGAATAACATTTTTTTCTGATCATTCTTGTGTTATATCCATCTGATGGTTTCTTTGGCTGATTCCAGTAACTATAATGTTATTAATTGTTAAGAGCGTTGTCACCGGTCCACTAGCGCCACTCCTTAAAAAAACATTATTATCTCGTGACTGAGAAGGAATTATGAAAAACGGCTCAATCAACTATATCGGTAAGTGTGTCTAGAATTATCTAATACCTTTTGTACAGTTTCATATTGAAACACGAAGCAACAAAATACGATCTAGAGGAATGTGGCCGTTTTTATTTAGATCGAATTTTGTTGCTTCGTGTCTCAATATGAAACTTTGGCGGAGCCACGGGCAAAAGCTAGTATTATATAAAAATCAATTGCCGCGCATTTTGTCTGGCAAAATCCCGAAAATGGCTCGACAGATTGTGATGAAACTTTGGTAAGTTGTAGTGTGCCCACCGGAAAAGAGTCCTAACAAAAAAAATAACATTTAAAAAGGCATTGGCTACGCATTCGGCCGGACAATAGCTAGTCGGTAATAAACAAAATAAAACATAGTGACCATGAACATTTTGCCGGTTCGCTTTTCCTTATTTCGTGATAAAAACATGGAAATGGTTGACCCAAATAGAATCACTATAAAATCACTTTGATCAAGCTTTGAGTTCCCACACTTTCAAAAGGTGTAAAGGATCAGTTTCTCAGAGGAAAAGCAATTACCAAAACAAATATAGCATCACACCTGTTAGCTATTCCAAGAACTGTTTTACCCATATTTACGTTTAAGTTCCGTGTAACAGTTAGGGCATGTGATACTTGGTGGCAGTCCATACTATAAATCGGGCATTATCCGTGTCGATAAGGCGTGCCCAATCTTTGACCATTTTAAAATTATGATAAAAAAATACCATCTCTCTCCTTAACCGTAATTTCTTTTGTGTTTTGTTATTTGCACTTGCTTCATGATTATTATTGTTTATAATATTTATATAGATAAGTATAACATATTTTATGTATGTATGTATTTATTGCATACTAACTTTTTCGCGCGGCTCCGCCCGCGTGGTTGTCGGTTATCGCGTAAAAAAGTAGCCTATGTCCTTCTCCATATCCCAGGCTATATCTCTGCCAAATGTCTTGACAATCGGTTCAGCGGTTTAGGCGTGAAAATGTAACATACAGACAGACAGACAGCTACTTTCACATTTATTTTTTATTTTTTTTATAATATTAGTATGGATAAGTAAATGGTACACCACAAACTACCTGCATTAATGTTTCTCCTTCCCCCTTAATCCATCCAAAGATTGTCTTTAATAGATCGCTTTTAGCGATAAGACCACCCATTGTGCACCCCTTGTCCAATTTTCTACATAATTATAAATCTGTAATTTTTATGGTTTGCAATAAAGAGTATTCTATCTATATATCTATTATTATGAGTCCGAATATAATAAATATGGATAGTGTTTTTCAGCTGACAAAGAAAAAGAATTCGGCCTGATTTGCATATTCGGACAACAACCAAAAACGAACCAAAAATGTTTGTCGATAGGTTTTTGTTAGGTAATAGTTAAATAAATCAAGGTCAATCTTTTAATCATTGAATTAAACCTTTTAAAGTAAACATTAACTTTATACTTGTCTCAAAAGCATGCCTAATTATTAAATTAAATGTTTTCAAGCATTCTTATCTTTAAATTAAATTTGAATATAAAAATACTTGGAAACATTTGATTTAATAATTAGTTACTTTTTTATGCTTGGAAATATCTGGTCCTGCTCTATAAGACAATCTAGAGTCGAGACAAAGGCAAACTTGTTGCTAATTTAATTGTTTTTATTATTTTTATGAGATTCTGTGATTACTTTAATTGACACACTGACTTCTTGAAGGAAAATCATCTACTTTTACGATGTTTGTTTAAGTGAGCACTATATCACTTATTTAGTTTATCTATCATTACTCCACTTTTTATTCTTTTTACATTTTGTGGTATAGTCATTTTATTCTAGGTACATCGACTTCACATTTACATGTGAAGACGATGTACCTAGAATAAAATTAATAAAAATAATAATAAATAATATATATAATTAATTAATAATTAATTATTGTTAATATTTTTTATAATTACTTATAAAAAATATTGTTAACATTTTAAAAGAGCTCTTGCCCATTCTGCTCCATACGTAACCTATCTATACCTAAGGTTACCTTAGTCCGGTTGTCAATATTGGACACCGGTCTATAACAAAACTTAAATTAAGGTCCCCGAGTTCGACACCTACGTTCTTCTGGAAGTATATTGGACATTTTCGTCGGCTCCGGGATCCGGGACTTTCAAAGTCCCTGGCGCCCATTTATTAATTAAGTATACCCGTAACAATTGGAAGGTTATAATTTAATATTGATAATATTTAATTTAAACTTTTACTCGGAACAGTACTGGCTTCATCTCCAACTCCCCACGACCTTAGTTCTTTCTGCTGAATTTTAAGCTGGCTGGCATTATTAAGTGACAGTTATAGTCACCTGCCTAATTTATATGTTAACTTAAATTGTAAGGGTTTGATGTAATAACTTATTATTGCGGTTGGTTGGTTGTATGGAGGGGATATTATTTATTTATTTTATTATTTATTTAATTAAATGCCTTAAAACTATCATTACAGGTCTTAACCTAATGCGATAGTCAAGTCAAACACAAAATTAAAATTAAAGCACAAAATACATCTGAAGATGATAATGATGATTGCTTGTAACATAGTGTAAACTGTAGTGTACTTTTGCGAATTCACCCCAGTGACATGTAAATATATCAATTTCTACCTGAATATAATTAATGGTGTGAATCGCTCGAGTCAGAGGTTTTGGCCAGCAAGTTGGTCCTGGCTGATGGTACGGCCAGCAGTGGCGAGGGCCGTCGCCTCCACACATAACGGTCGGGTACGTACAAGTGCAACCGCTGCAGCACTCTCGGGTTGTGCTCTTTGCCTCGGAGCAGTTTCACCATGTACGACACCAGTGCAAATTCCCGCGCGCTTCGGGTTGATTGTACCCCACCATACCCAGTACGAATAAAGTGGGGTACATCAATATTTTTATAAATATAGGTTATTTCAGACATTTCATAGTTTCCTTGTATTTTGATACCTAACCACCTTGCATCTGGGCTTTTGTTCCTTTACAAAACTACAGGAACAAAATCTCATATGTTACCTGAGCCATCTGGTTACTGATGACCTAGTCTGAATAAATAAAGATAAATTAATAAAATAATTAAAAATAGTCGCCATATTTCACGCAACTGCAATTATTATATTATTATTATTGTTTATTGAATTAGTTTGTATTAATTTGTCGGCACTTCATTTTCTTTCAGCCGAAAAAGCAAATGGCTAAATATGAATATTTTTGCCGAAAACCGAAAACGAAATTCGGTCGGACTTCGGCAATTATCTAGACTTTCCGATGCTACTCAACAAAAAAAAAATACACAAACAAAACAGTTCCCTTGATTTCATATTAACATAAATATTTAATTATCTTACCTTTGTGAGATTGAGAGGGAAGCGTAGGGCGCTGGCGGTCAGGGGTAATATGTTGGCACGAAGATTTATTCGTTGTACTGACCTGCAAGAAAGACAAGATTACACTTTTTAAAGCTTATTGTCAGAGAGTTCTTACACCGGTAATCTTTGGGTCAACTACTCGAAAAGGTCGCTGGATGTTCTACGCGTCCAATATAATAATGTTTTTAGGATGCTATTGCGACTGCCCCGTTGTTGCAGTGCCTCAGAAATATTCGCGGTAGCCCATACCGATGGAATTAATGCCATCATCCGCAAAAAAAAAACAGCCTTTCTTCTGAGCAGAATAAGAGGCAGTCACAATAGTATCCTGAAGGCTGTGGCAGCAGACACTTCCTCCATGATAATAAGGCAGCTTGTGCGTAGACTCATACCATATTTTCTGGATGTCTAGTTGTTGGGCAAAGTCAAAGTCAAAGTCGAATAATTTATTTCAAATAGGCACGAAGATGCACTTTTGAACGTCAAAAATTACATGAATAGTTAATTGATTCTAGTTGCGCCTTCCAAAATGTAGTTATGTATGGAGAAGAATGGGCAAGAAATTCCATACTTACTCTTTTAAAATGTTAACAATAGTTTTTGTTTTAGTTGGGTGGTCTTTGCATTCATTCGTGTTCAGTTTAAGTTACTAACAATGGTATTTTAAGTGCAAAACTGTTACTACGAGTAGCAATTTATGGATCTTTTAGTTGTCCGAAATAAAATGATTTTATTTATCGTGTTCGACGACAAACAGAAATTGATGTAATATTTGAAAAAATGAAAAATGCTGAACAATCGAGTAAACCGCTTTTCTACTGAATTGCATTGAAAAGAACAAAATAAAGAGGTGAAATTGTCGTGGGGCTTTGAAACGAGCGACAGTGGAAGCCATTTTGAATTGAATTTCAAATTTATTTGAATAGGATAAAAGATTTTGGATAGTGATGCTAGATGTATGATAGTGTAATATTCGGTAATACTTATTCCGCCAAAACATCCAGGAGGGCAATACCCGAGCTAAATTCGTTTATTTTGGTATTTATTTTTCACATGTGCCAAGTATAACTTTGTTTGGCGATAAAAACTGGCCCTTAAATTACATAACAAAATTAACACTTGTATTTATTTTTAAATGTTCTTATTCAATAACATAACTACCAACTTAATAATAATATATAATAACCTAAACTAAATAAAACTAATAACAAAATAAACTAATATATGGCGTCGAAAAATTCCTCCGCATCGCTGTCGACTGGTAATGTACCCAAGAGGCTGGCGGCATTGCCTCTGGCCAATTAAGGTAAAAGCCAGCCCTTGGGATCACGAAAAGTGTCAATCAGCCTTTTGGAGATTTCACTAAACAAAAAATGAGCACTGGGACCCCACAGCCCGAGGGTTTCAACCCTCAAACGGCTCGAAAATATAGTTACCGATAAGGTTACTATACTTTCGCCGCTTGAGGTTTTCAGCAGCCGCAGCAGCAGCGCCAGCACAGCACGCCGAGCCAGGAAGATGGGATGGCGCAAGAGTATTGACACACGTTGCGTCCCACACTAAAGGCCTACCCACCTTCCAAGGAAATAAAGACATGCCGTCCGGTCTCTTGCCATCGTCGCGTGCCAAGCCATTGGGTTCTAATACAGCTGGAACGCCGACGGAGACACGAGCTCGTCGGATGATGTTTTAGAGGTATGAGGAACAGGGTGTAAAGTTCACTCATACTCTATATTAAAGGGAGGATCCTCCGACCAGACGGGTGTTGTGTCTGGTGGGCAACTGCCCAACGGTTGATGTCGGGATGTTGTATATATGCTAGTCGTGCGGTAAACTCTGATAGCGCGATGCAGGATTTGTGGCGTCAGGTCTTTGATGCGTAGTTCGCATGTAGCGTTGTCGATACCGCCACATTACTCCCCTCCGGAGACCGGAGGTCGATAGTGGGCTGAGTCAGTGCATATGATGCTTGCCAGGGCCAGTTGTGATTCCAGTGAGTCGGACCGGTTCCGACTCACTGGAATCACAACTGGCCCTGGCCGCATAGTTCACGGTGAGTCGGAACTGTCTGCGGTGATTCCCCAGTGGGTCGGGGTGGCGCTGCGTTTTTTGATCCAGTGAGTCGGACGTCGTACAGCGCCGGATTGAGGCTGACTGCTGGCGTCGACTAGGAGAGCGTTGAAGGGCTCTGCTTGTGGACCGGCCGAAAGTGCAGTGTGCTGTGTCAAGGTTGCTGATGAGGCTGAGGGTGATGACCAGGTATGCGCGTTCGCTGCATGCTGGTAGTCAGGATAACCGATGAAGCCGTGGGTGCTGGCTGGCTGTGTGACTCGCCGCTCGAAAGCTTGAGGAAGTGGTGGATGACGTCACGCTGAAGTAGTTGCACGAAGGCTGCACTTATGTCCATGTTCGGGGTCACCAATTTAGAGGTATGAGGAACAGGGTGTAAAATTCACTCATAATCTATAGTAAAGGGAGGATCCTCCGACCAAACGGGTATTGTGTCTGGTGGGCAACTGCCCAACGGTTGATATCGGGATGTTGCATATATGCTAGTCGCGCGGTAAACTCTGATAGTGCGATGCAGAATTTGTGACGTCAGGTCTTTGATCGTAGTTCGCATGTGGCGTTGTTGATACCGCCACAATGTCATTAATGTTTGCATGCTGCGCTAAGCAACCCGCACTTCAGCTGCAGGACAGGCCGTGGTGTCCTAGGCTGTTGACAACCTTGCCATAGTGACAGCGATGTGGAGAACAACAAGGAGTTCCTAGTCGTAGGGAAACAGCGAGGCGGAAAGTAGTGTCGTCGAACAAAGCGCCTAGGTTCGACGATGGTAGTGCATGAAGCCAAAGACTCGACTCTCACTTACCCACAGCCAGCAGGCGCGCACGCTCTTCCTTACAGAGTGGCTCAGCCCACCGTCTCTGGGAAGATGGATTGTCGGGTGGATCTGAATTCGGGCAAGCGAGTCTCCAGGTATCCATTGTCTCGGTAAAGCATGGCACATCAAAATCAATCAGTGTGGAGGCTAGGATTTTCCTGATAAATTTTCCAGTGCCGTGGACCGAGGAAATGAAAGCCAATACACTTGTATTCCTCAAAGGGGTTGCCAATTTGTAGCTATAGTGCATCCACATTTCGCTAATTATGTTTGAGTCACATGTATTTTCCCATAACCGGGAACAAATCCAGTTCCCAGTCTGTAATCAAGCCGAGATCTACAAACTTTACTTAGTACGTGCTTGAACTTAGATATTTTTCCGTCTCTGTTTTGCACTTGTATTTTGACAATTGTGCGACAGTGACAGGACTAACGCTTAGTCATGCTAAGTAACGTTTTTAGATCTTGGCCTAAGAATTTCCTACTGAACGAGCCCAATTGTTCATTGTCCGACCCGATTGAAACCAGAATCAGCCCAGCAGTCACGCTTTAATTATTCAGTAAATTTTCTGTAAAGTCCGACCAAACTGGGATTTTTTTCTGCCAAAAATGAAATTAGTTGTGTTTGGATATATCGGCCGTCAACCGAAAACAATAAAAACTTGTCCTTTGGATTTTCTTTGGTAAAAGTATAAATATCTGCCCCTCTTTAAATAATTATGTTTAACTTCAATCACACGAAACTATACTTTCTTAAATTACCTGCGTAATTATTTATAATCAAACAATCAGATGTTATATGCGATGAAAAGTATGTTTTCTGCATTTTCAAAGTTATTGTGCTTTTAGTTTTTGATCGATTTTAAGTCACTTAATTCAATTTGGCAGAAATCATTATTTCTTTTCAAATCAAATCAAATCATTTATATTCGAGATCAAGAAATCCAATCTGGTTATACCTAATTATAATTACATACCCATCTTATACACTCACAAATGCAATATGTGTAGTTAAATAGTAGATTGTACATCAAGTGCATAAAACACACCATTTTACGCGAGACGTTTATCCATCCAAGCGATCTTGCGAGCGAGAATGGATATAGAGTGTAAAATAATTATGGTTCCCGCCAATTAAATTTTTTCTTTTTTTTTTTTCGTCGTTACATACTGCTCAGTTATAAAAACATTTTTTTTTAGATCTATGATAACTTAGTTATAGTTTAAATATATTGGTTAAATAATATAAAAAACTAATTTAAAAAATTAATAAATGGACGAAATAAAAAATATAAGTTTATTTCATTAAGTTTTATTGTGTACTTTGGCTGTTGGTATCCTTGCCTTGTTCTTAGAATACTAACGAAACGAATTAAAATAAAGATGTTATTCTATGAAGTTGAAGTTGTTTGTGTGACTGTTGGACCGATTGGCCTTGGTCTTCGACGAAGATTTTACTTTATGCTCTAGAGCATAAAAAGCGACTTTATGTCGCCTACGCACGACATGAAGACGAACGTTTAGAGCATGAGAAGTGAAAACATACATTTAACGCAATTTTGGTAATCATAATCAGCCTATACCTAATGTTCCCACTGCTGGGACACAGGCCTTCTTCCTGTGAGAGAAAGTGGGACATAATCCACCACGCGTGCCCAGTGCGGGATGCTGGATGACACATATGTCTTCGAATTGTTGGTTCTAGGACATGCCAGTTTCCACACGATGCTTTCCTTCACCATTTTGAGAACAGTAGTCATGAAATAATTGACACAAAGGAGAGCGCCTGTCTGGGTTTGAACCTACGACCTTACAGCTCGTAATTCGCGGCCAGTACCTACCACTGGGCCACCACTGCTCTGAATTTTGGTAATAATTACTAGTAATGTTTGGTAGTTATTAATAATAATGTCAAAATCATTAATAATGATTTCAAAAACACTTTTAACAATAATGTCAAAAGTCAAAATCATTTATAATAATGTCAAAATCACTATTAATAATGTTAAAATCATTAATAATACAATACAACCAAACACAAACCAAAAAAGGAAATTGCCGAAAAGGAAAACGAAATTAGATCGGAGTCTAAACTCAAGCAACAATGATTTCATTCAACAATAATGTTATTTTGACCTTAAAAGGGCCGCTGTTTCCTTAGAAACAAGGAGTTAACTAAAAGGTCAAGGTTTGAACTCCAGACAGACAACATAATTATCTCTAACTCCATTATCAGATTTACTTAACATCGGATAGCTTCCTCGCTTAAGTTTCTATTTATATAAGTTTCTAGTGTCCAGCAAATCTCGTTTCAATCTCGGACGATTTATTTGATAAAGAAAGGACATTTGGATAGGCCGCATAAATTACTCAAACTGCCAGACCATAGTAAAAACTAACGGAGAAAAAAAAAACATTGACCATATCTGGGTCACTGTTTTTTTTTTTTTCTCGGTGTTGTTTTCATGTCATCATTCACAATAATATAATACTTTACCAAGTAAATATTCATGTCATTGTACTCGTATATGTTACCAGTATTCTTTTTTTTACCGTGTGGTGCCGGACGTAAAGAATAGCAGCACCCATTTACTCTCATCGGTTATGGCAAACCCCCCCAATTGGGGGAGGCTTATGTGCAGCAGTGGACGTCTTTCGGCTGAAATGATGATATACGAAATGATGATTTCCTACGATCGTCCTTCGGATGCACCTTGCAGGTCGCATCTTAGAAATCTCCTTAGACTCCCTCCCCACTCATCCGACTTCTACTCCTACTCCTTCACTGTGCACGCGGCTTGGTTGTGGAATTCACTGCCTCCTGACATTAGGGACTGCCAAACTGTTGCAGCCTTTAAAAGAAGAGTAAAAGATCGCTATCTTTCCACTTCGTCATAGTTGCATATTATTATGTACGAGTATTTATTATTTTCCACTACATTGTAGTTCTAAGTATATATTTGAGTGATATTTATTTTAGAAGTATGTATGTAAGTATATTCTCTTATTGTATGTTTATAAGTATTTATATTAGTGTATAGCTATTTTGATTTTATGTATTTTTTTTCTTCTCTTCTACTCTTACACACGTTGTCTACATCTCTATATCTACTTTCCTATCGCAGGTATACTGGAAGAGATTTCATTAGAAATAAGCATCACCTTTGTACGTATTTTTCTGTTCCTTCTTGTTTGTTTATATGTGTGTACATAAATTGTTAAATAAATAAGTATTTTTCGTAATAACCACGTTTTGAAATAGCAAAACTGCGACTTCATGGAATAATATCGTATTGAGGGTCCTCAAGAAAATCTCAGAGAGAGCGTAAACATTTCGCATCGGGTTTAATATTCCTCGCAGGAACGGACAAGGGATATTGCTGAATTAATGAAAGACTTCATCGGGAGTTCGTGGCTAAGATAACAACCGATCAGCTTACGAAATTTAATCAGTTTGTACCTATAATCTGTTCCCTGTAGATTTTATATTGTGCCTGTAGGCTGGAAAAATAACCCCAAATATCAAATAAGAATCATCTATTTTATTAAATTAGTATTTTGGGTTTAATACATAAACATATCATACATAAACTCACGCTTTCATCCCATGATAGTAGGCAGAAACTACAGAACGCCACCTGTTACATACTCCTTCCACGTTTGCTTCGTTTAGGTTTATATATCTGGTCATACACGCACGCCGGTTGCGAGTACTACGCACCTAACCTTTCTGAAGAACATCACCAATAAAGTAATGAATATGTGTCTTCGTGTCTTTGAATGTGTGCCAGTGTCCTTCTAGGGTGTCCCCTCCCGGCTTTTCCACTCACATTGCAACAGGTGGGTAAGCTGAAAAGTCTATTAATCTCTATAAACTCTATAGAATATCGATGACCTATATATTGCGACTGTAGAGTAGGTGGAAAAAGACAGGTGAGACTGATAAATCACCTTTATGGAAGGACGTGCGGTCGGCCGAACTTGCCCACTAGGCATGGCGGGTTGATACCACTCGGAGGTGCGCGCGAATGTAGGAGTATCTCCCGGGCCCACGACAATTTTTTTAATGTATTTTTTGTGATTGGCTTCTCGCAACTGTACCTAGAAGGTTTTCGTCTTTTTAACCTGACTTTCCTGTGAGTGCCTCAATAAACTACTAACTGACTATACTTTTGGGCTTCTCCCATTGGGGTACAGACCTCGGCTTTGAGCATCGCTGGGGAAGGACAGCAAGGGACAGACTGGATCGGATTAAGCTCCCGACTCATGGTAGTGGTAGTGGTTTTAGTCGATAGTAGTCAGACATTCCGTTCTCCCAAGATGGAGGGTATCCATGATTTACATACACAAAAAAGGCTAGACTGTTGTAATAATGACAGCTTTGCACTACACATGTTTTGCCTCTTTTTAATATCGCTTTTGCGTGGCAATCGCGATCATTGCCCTTTCCATATCTCTCCGCAGGAACCCAAACAATAAACTATGTATGATTTTTCGTTATTGGAATATGTTGAAGATCACGATAGATATTGTTTCAGGACGTTAACGGGCTCTATTTCAGTTTTTGAAATATATAAAGCTAAAGCGATTCTGGTATAGTTTTTACGGTTCCGTAGTCAACAAGGAACCCTTATAGTTTCGCCACGTCTGTCCGTCCGTCTGTCTGTCCCTAGCTTAGCTCAGAGACTCTTAGTACTAGAAAGCTATAATTTGGCGTGGATATAGATATTAATCATGCCGACAAAGTGGTAAAATAAAATAATGAAAAAAATAGTTATTTGGGGGGTACCCCAAATAACTATTTTTTTCATGATTTTATTTAAAAAAAAATTTTTTAACACTTTACATGTACAGGAGGTATCCTGTACATGTAAAGTGGGTTTTTATTTTCGCGTACCCTATCGTGTGGGGTATTGTTGGATGGATCTTTTAAAAGTATTGCGGGTTTGTGAAAACAATTTTCGATTAAGGGATCCGTTTCTGAAATATTAGGCTTTAAAATGTAAATTTTTGTTAGAGTCAAGTGTGTGTCCCTCCCTGCCAGCTAAACGGTTAGTTTCTCATAGATGAAAAAAGTCACGGTAGTAGTATATATAACGAAGTTAAAAGAAAAACTATCACAGCTAAGTAGGCTTTTCAAGTGTACGATTAATAGTTGACCAACTTAATTTTGCAGTTGAAACACATGTTCCCCCATTCAATCTGTTATAGGAGAGCATGTTTCTCAACTACAATGTTAGGTTTTTTCTTGGGATAAATTCATCCCAACTATGGAACCCTTCATTGTGCGTGGTCCGACACGCACTTGGCTGTTTTTATTTTTTTTAACTCTTTCCCGAGACACTTACAATAAAAAAAATTGTTCGCAAAAATCTCTTTTGAAGTTAACAGCAATAAATATTAACTAATGTTTTTACAATAAACTCAACAACATCAAACCTTTGTGGTGATCAAACGTTGTTTGTCGTTTGTTTGTGTGTAATACTTTTGGCATAAACCTTTGCCGTCGACATTGCCTTTTTCTAAACCTACCTAGGTTTTGAAAACACAGCTTGGATTTTCCTAGAATACTCGTATCAACATCCTAAAACACGAGTATCACATTTTTTTTTTTTTTTCTGAAGCGTTTTATTGAGTTTGGTTTAGCGGATTTTCCGTGAAATGATAAAAAACAGAATTCGATCTTCATTTATAAATCATTTCAGCCGAAAGACGTCCACTGCTGGACATAGGCCTCATTTATAATACTATAAATAAAAATAAGTCGGGTTTTCCTTCCTGACGCTATAACTCCAGAACGCACGAACCGATTTCCACGGTTTTGCATTCGTTGGAAAGGTCTCGGGCTCCGTGAGGTTTATAGCAACGTTTTTTTTTTTTATGTTTTTTACGAAAAATTAGGGTAGGGTAGAGTAGGGTAAGGTAGGTAGGTAGATAGGGTAGGGTAGGGTAGGGTAGGGTAGGTAGTTAGGTAGGTAGGTAGGTAGGTAGGTAGGTAGGTAGGTAGGTAGGTAGGGTAGGTAGGTAGGTAGGTAGGTAGGTAGGTAGGTAGGTAGGTAGGGTAGGTAGGGTAGGGTAGGGTAGAGTAGTAGAGTTTATACTATAGCTTTTGACAGAACGAAGTCTGTCGGGTCAGCTAGTAATACTATAAATAATTTATTTTACAAAAGTAATGTACAGTCGCCAGCATTTTCTCATTCGCTTTTGAACTTAACCGTCAACTTTTAAATTTTAAAATCGTTTGGAGAAATTTGACAGTTCTGTATAACCGTAAAATTTTGGACTAAGTGACAAACTCAAACTCAAATCATTTATTTCAATTAAACCATTTACAGCCACTTTTGATTTGTCAAGGAGTCGGTCAGTAAGAAAAATGAAGCTACATTCCCATTCCAAAGCGTAGGTACCTATGGAGAAGAACGGGTAAGAAACTCCATGCACACTCTTTTAAATTAAATTGTTACAAAAGTATTCGTTACATCTATAATGTTGAATTTATAACTAAATGTGAGAATGATGTAAAAATAAAAATAATAAAAACTTACACGTTAAAAGCGTCAAGAGTAGGTACAACAAATAGAAACAACATAAAATAAAATAAAATAACCCGTGGCAGCTAAGAGATGACCAGTCCCAACTGACGGCGCCCGTTCACGAACATGACGCATGGATTAGCACCATTCAGCTCAACCATTTTGAAGGGAGCTAAATGATCCAACACACACGCCACCATCAGCGAGACATCTAAGTGAGCATGACATACTCTCAGCCGCCAGGGCACATTCAAGTCAATGAAAGACATATTATCCGGTCAATGGTAGCTCTATAGTACATAGGACTCACACCTGTGCTATGCATTTATACAAAGGAGATTGAGTTTATACAATGCAAAGATAGTCTTACACTCTTCAGCAGCTCCAACATTATTGTCAAATGTTAATCAACTAGCTGTGGTTGTGGAGCAGGACCAGCATTCAGCCAAGCATTTTTATCAGCGATGTAATCCCCTAACTTATAATATGCCTGCCTGCATAGTGTGCGTTTTATACAAGATTTAAATTTAGTCTCATTCAGTTGAAGTATGTGGGGAGGAATTTTATTGTAATATTTTAAACAGTACCCCATGAAAGATGACTCTACTTTAGCCAGTCTGAAACCTGGTTGAGCTAATAGGTCCCTATTTCTAGTACTATAATTATGTCTTTCACCTCTTTTTCTAAAAAGATGTATATTTTCCTTACGTACATGATGTTTTCGTAGATATATTGATAAGGTACCGTCATGATGTTAATATCCTTAAAAAGTTCCCTTAGAGAACCGCGCTTGCGGAGATTATATATGGCTCTGATGGCTCTTTTCTGCAGAATAAAAATAGACTCGATGTCTGCAACCCATCCCCAAAGTAAAATACCGTAAGACATTATACCATGGAAGTAACTGAAATAGCCTCGCGGTATCTACATCAGTAAATCGACGGATTTTTCTGACAGCATATGGTGCTGAACTTAGCCGTCCTGCAAGAGATGTTAAATGAGGACCCCATTGCAGTCTTGAATCGAGCGTGATCCCCAGGAAAACAGCTTTATCGACGAATTCTAGTTTCTCTTGATTCAATACTATCTCACAATCACTACTTTTGACATTTGGTAAAGAAAATTTTATGCACTTCGTTTTTTACGTTCATATTAAGTTTAGCGCTAATTGCAAGAGTATTAAATGATTTGACTCAAATAAGAGCGGTATCATGTGCGCGTTTAGTTTGAACTCGTGATTTGTATTTTGATTTATTTTAATGAATTTGTTCTTGTCAAACTTATTGTGCCTACCTAGATTATAAAATTTAAGTGATTTTTTTTTTTATAAACATGCTTTTAATGAATTCTAAAAGTATAAAATAAACCTTGGCTTATCTTTGCTGTTGACCGTTTAGGAGTTTCCTCTTTTAGAGCCTACCCTAGGTGCAGCCAGATCATGGTGAATGAGTTATCATAATTGAATGCGTATATAATAATTTAGTGTCGTTTTTGTTGACCGCTGAGGAGTTCTCTCGTCTGGAGCCAATCTTGGGTGCAGCAGCCAGATCATGATGTACTTTAGAATGGACTATCATAATTAAATGCGTATTTAGAATATCGTGTCTGTGCTGTGGACCGTTTAGGAGTTCCCTCTTCTGGAGCCTACCCTGGGTGGAGCAGCCAGATCATGTTGAACGAGCTATCATAATTGAATGCGTATATAACATTTAGTGTCTCTGCTGTTGACCGCTCAGGAGTTTCCTAGTCTGAAGCCAATGCTAGGTGCAGTAATCAGGTCATGATGGACTTTAGAACTGACTATCATAATTAAATGCGTATTTAGAATATTGTGTCTGTACCGTTGACTGTTGAGGATTTTTTTTTCTTCTGGAGCCAATTCCAATGCCAATTCAGTAGAATCAGATCATGCATAATATTTTAATGCATTGTCTTAAAAACTAAACCAAAACGTAAAATTTTAACTCCGTTGAATAAGAGGAAGTTTTGGTGTGGTTTGAATTTAGCTTGCAAGATTTGTCGAGTTCATACTAACTAACAAGGCAAAATAAAAAAAGACGTGTGGCACTCGGGGACTGCCGCGGTAAAGCTATTGCATAGCATTTTGTATCAACTTATGCAATTGAAATAGGAATATTATAATAAAAATATCGACAGTCGATAAAAAAGTAACATGCGTCAAGCACTAGCATATTGATAGGTTACTTTGTAATTTTGTAAATTTTGGACTTTAAATCAAGTAATTTATTTTCTGTAAGAGCTTATCAATGTTTTTTAACATAACAATTGAAAATATATGCTTACCTATCTTCATTCAAAGGAAATTTGGCTATGAAGATTCGCATTTGACCATCTGACCGGCCGGATCTTATAACACATATTTCACACGTTTTGTAATGCATTACAACTTAAATTACGTCACACGTACATACATAAATACAACAATAACTCTAATTTACGATAAATATCCACAAAACACAGAATAAAAACAAAAACAGCGCTTTGTTGACAAAGTTCTTGACAACAAACAAGACAAGAATATGGCGGCCGGTAGCTATGGCGGCTGAGTAGCGTAGTGCGATAGAGTCGAATAGATGTTAAAGCGAGACAGCGATAGCCGCCATTAAATTTAGCGCACGTTTCATACATCAAATTTTTACTAGGCAGTTGCACCCTGCGTTGCACGTTAGACGATGCACGGCCTTCAAGCCACAACTCCGTGCCCGTCGGAGTGGGGAGCGTGAGGTTTTTTCGTTACGGAATGTCTGGATTCGGTCCCCGCGCTCAAGGCCCGCGATAGAAGCTATGCAATAGCTTAAAACTTGTAATAATAATGTGAACGATGTGGTCTCCTAATCCAACTTCGCGATATTCTACTGATTTAATAGTTTGGTAAAACTATTTCAGTTTTATATTCGTGAAATTTTTTACCTCTCGAAGTTTAATTAAGTATGTGTATAAGAACACATGATTACTATCAGTAAAATTAGAATTAAAATAACTTTGTTTATTACCACCATTTATTGTTTAATGTGACATAATACACACTTGTCTGATGCGCAACACGGGTTCCGTCCTGGGCGGGATACCACAGGAAATTTACTTCACCTAATGACGCAACTGGTGCCAGTTGTTGACGCTGGACTACAGGTGGATGTAGCCTACCTAGATTTTCAGAAGGCGTTTGACACAGTCGATAATGATGTGCTGCTGTTGAAATTAGCCAACATAGGTTACACACCGCACACCATTAAATTTTTCGCCGATTACCTGTGCGGCAGACGTCAATACGTTGACTGTGGCGGATACTTTTCGGAGATTTATTACACGAGATCGGGCGTCGGTATGGCAGGCGGGGGGACAAACAAAAGTTACATCATATTTCATTTCTATTGGTTTGTCCCTGCCTGCATTAAAAAAAATCTATAGATTATAATGCTTGTTTTTCTCTTTTCAGTTATGATTTTGCAGTCGGGATTTTTTTTTTATAATTTGCTTTTTTGACGTGACAACGTCTAATAAATCGATGAACGCCGGCTGCATGCACGAAAATGTCCCTTTACGGTCATTGTCCCGTTACGCTCATTGTACGCTTGCGCCGCATCAATATTTTGTTATGAGGTTGTCACGTTAAACTATCGTCCGTAAACCAACTTTACAGACAACCAATTTTTTTAACAACACATTTGGCCAAAGTGTACCTACTGATTCTGTCTGCTAATTCTATCTTTTCTTTTTCGACAGAGCATAGTCTTCCGAGTCAAACGACACCCACAAGTGGCCGGCTTTGAGCAATGCGTATCTTTTGGAGCCTTCAACTCGGAGCAACAAGAAGTAGTCTACAATATCTTCTGTCTTTGCGCGATGTACTTCTTACCACTGGTCGTCATCACTGTGTGTTATGTGTGTATCTTCTGCGAGATACACAGAAGCAGCAAGGAATTAGATGGTAAGAAGAGACTATAATTATTTTAGTAGTTGGTGTTCAAACTGATCACTTGTATTAATAGATATACAGCCTTTAAGGAACTGACGGCTTCGCAGCGATCAGACGTAAGCGCGCCGCGTCGTTGCTGCAAAGGGTCCGGGGCAGCTCGAACAGTCTCCTGAATGTTATAGCAGGGAAATTTGATTGCCCGCTCGTCCGTTATTTGTCCAACCTGCACGTTTTCTAACATAGTTATTAAGGTTAAATGTTTTCTAACAAATTTATGGATGTTTCTGAAATAAAATTATTATTATTATTTTGAAAGAATCCGGCCAAGTGCGTGTCGAACCACCCACAATGAAAGGTTCCGTAGTTGGGATGAATTTATCCCAAGAACAAACTCTCTCTGTGTTCTCCAGCTGCATGTTTTTCAGCTGCAAATAAAAAAACGATATACTACTGCTGTGATTTTTTTCACATATCCAAATACAACTGTTTAGCTTGCAGGCGGGAGACACATTTGACTCTAACAAAAATTTGCACTTTAAAGCATAATATTTCGCAAACGAATCCCTAAATCGAAAAATGGCTTTTACACCCTCAATATTTTTTAACGGTCTATCCAAAGACACCCTAAACCAAGGGATACCCTAAAAAAAAAGATTTTATTTTACCACTTTGTCGGCGTAATTAATTTGTATTTAGTATATCAATGGTATTGTGGCGGTATCAACAACGCCACATGCGAACTACGCATCAAAGACCTGACGTCACAAATCCTGCATCGCGCTATCAGAGTTTACCGCGCGACTATCAAATATACAACATCCCGACATCAACCGTTGGGCAGTTGCCCACCAGACACAATACCCGTCTGGTCGGAGGATCCTCCCTTTACTATAGAGTATGAATGAACTTTACACCCTGTTCCTCATACCTCTAAATTGGTTACCCCGAACATGGACATTAGCGCAGCCTTCGTGCAACTACTTCAGCGTGACGTCATCCATCACTTCCTCAAGCTTTCGAGTGGCGAGTCACACAGCCAACCAGCACCCACGGCTTCAACGGGTATCCTGACCACCAGCATGCAGCGACCGCGCATACCTGGTCATCACCCTCAGCCTCATCAGCAACCTTGGCACAGCACACTGCACTTTTGGCCGGTCCACAAGCAGAGCCCTTCAACGCTCTACTGGTCGACGCCAGCAGTCAGCCTCAACCCAGCGCTGTACGCCGTCCGACTCACTGGATCAAAAACGCAGTGCCACCCCGACTCACTGGGGAATCACCGCAGACAGTTCCGACTCACCGTGAACTATGCGGCACCCGGTTCAGACTCACTGGAATCATAACTAGCCCTGGCAAGCATCATATGCACTGACTCAGCCCACTATCGACCTCCGGTCTCCGGAGGGGAGTAATGCGGCGGTATCAACAACGCCACATGCGAACTACGCATCAAAGACCTGACGTCACAAATCCTGCATCGCGCTATCAGAGTTTACCGCGCGACTATCATATATACAACATCCCGACATCAACCGTTGGGCAGTTGCCCACCAGACACAATACCCGTCTGGTCGGAGGATCCTCCCTTTACTATAGAGTATGAGTGAACTTTGCACCCTGTTCCTCATACCTCTAAAGTATACCCATAACAAATTACAGGTTTCTAGTAGGTACTAAGTCTCTCAGCTAAGCCGCAGACAGGCAGACAGACGGACATGGCGAAGTTCCTTGTTGACTACGGAACCCTAAAAAAGCATGTTTTCTTTCATCATCTTCATCATCTCAGCGGAAAGTCGTCCACTGCTGGACATAGGTCTTCCCCAATTTGGGGGTTGCCATAATTACAATGCTTGGCAGGCGGGTTGGCCATCGCAGTATTGTGTTAAAAATGCATAGAGTAACGTTACTGCCCATTCTCTAGTAAGTCCCTTAGTCGCCTTTTAGGACACCCACGGGAGGAAATGGGGTGGTGCTATTCTTTACGTCCGGCACCACACGGTACACTGTGTTTTCATTATACTTTTTTAACTTTTTCAAATAATCACATGTCATTTTCACTTCGCCTGTCGCCAATTATTAAATCGTTAATTTGATTAAAAATCAATATAATTATGTCAGCAATATCTCCGCATATATCCTTCTTGTCACGGTCATGACGTGCAGCTGCCGACTATTTTGGTTTTGTACTCGTGATTAGAATGTAGATCTATTTAGTTTTTTTTTTTTCTGTGTACCTACTTACTCAAGTTAATCATCTTTTTGTATGCACGTGTTTCTGTGACAAATAAACCTATTTATCTTTCTTTTTTCTTTTCTTTCTATATAACTTTCAGGGCTATTGGGCTACTACCAACAATACTCTAAGTATATTATTAAAATATCTGCACTACTTTCTTGCTATACACTATTATTCACTCACTTTGTATCAGCACTTTATTTTTCTATTGTAATAATAATAATATATTGACAGCCGGTCACCTGCGCTCGCGTCTCATCGCTTGTCATAGACTATAGACAATAGATAGCACAGACAAGTGATGTTGAAATAAATAATAATATTTATTATTACTTAATATATGAGAAGAAACTTATGAAGACCAAACATAAATTGTCTAGAAGAAATAAAAAGGTTAGTTGCTGGTCGCCAATAATTGTTTTATATTTTTAATCTCCTAGTGGGACATATACATAGATTTCCGTAAATGTGTCCATGGCATTACTGCGGGCCCGACCAGAATGCCAGCGCTGCGATATTTTTATTTATTTTTCCCTCACCTTTTTTGCCTCGCACAGGTCTTTTTCTATTATGTATATTTTTTATTTTATTTTATTGTTTACAATGTTAATTTTGTTAGTTGAAAATCTGTTTTTATTTCCTATGCGTGTCCCAAATAAAATATTTATCTTTCTTACTTATTTGTGTAAATACATTACATTTGTCATTACTTTTATTTGAAACAGTATTTTCCATCTGTAAAATATTACTTTATACATAACTTCCGTTTTATATCCATCTTCAGAGAGGAAGCATTAAAATTTAATTACAAACAATACTAGAATTCCGTGTACCGTCAGGCGTAAATAAAATTATAGCGTTTACAACAGTTTAACTCGAAAAAAAAAAATATTGCCCTCTTTAATATGTTTTTAACTTAATTTAAAAAGGTTCATTTTTTATTTTATTTTTTTATTTTTATTAATCAAAAATCTTTTTACAGACATTTGTTGAGGTTAAAACATACCACACAAACCATCGCGGGTTTAACAGCGGTATGGCCAGACACGGCAACTCGGTGCCACATGATGATGATGTAGATTATAGGGTGTCCCTAATCTAATTTACATTTTTTTTGGGTTTAGCAATTTTGAGTAAATGGCCGTCGTATTTTATTACTTGAAAGGAAGGCACTTTTAGGTCATGTTTTTTGTTAGAAAAGTTAGGAAAGCGTTCATTATTTTTATCTATTTTAACAGGTTAATAAACCAATCAATAAACTCTTCCAATAAAAAGATTAAATCTGTCAAACAATCTAATAGCTCATTTATTTATTTTATTATTTATATACATAAGGTTAGGAAAGCGTTTATTACAGGCACTCTATTAACCTGTGGAGTTTGTCTTAACATGCCAAGATCTGAGATTTTATCAACGTGAGAATACAAAATGTGGATTTTGGTGCATTCTTACTCAATCGTTCCACTATTAGCTTACAAGTTGACTAATCAACTATTAGTTTACAAGTTAATTAATAATAATTCCACTATGAGGTTAAAAGTTAATTAATCGTTACACTATTAGGTTACAAGTTAATTAATCGTTCCACTATTAGTTTAGAATTTAATTTTACGCTGCACGACACATTCGCTCAATTAAGTTACCAAAAATCAACCAAACTCCTAGTTCCTAATTCACTGAAACTTGAAGTACATATCATCCATTCATCCTGTACAATATTTTGCTCCTACATCGAAAAGCTTTAGCTAACTATATTTATTTTTTATTTTTATAAATGTACACCAACAGCTTCTGTATATAATATATCTACAGTACTGTAGCTAACAATAGAGCAGGGCCTCAAGTCTGCTATGACAATAGTGTCAGAATGGTCTATCATTGAATTCATAATTGTTGATTTTGACTAGTTTGGTAATCTACTAATATAATGGCGTCATTATGACTTTCCAATGGTCAGCCACTGACACTCCATTGAAAGAATTGGTATAATCTCGTACATAATGACACATGAAACTTCCTAAGTTCCTACTAAACTTCCAACTTCCTACTACTTCAGATTGCTTATAACACTAATAAATAATGTGTAAAAATATATATAAATGAAATCTGGCATTCATGAATGAATGTTCAAAATGCCATTGTAATACAATTATATTACGAGACCATTGATCGACCATTATGAATTTAGCAGATTACGAACTTTTAGCAAAATGACAATGGGATCGTGTTGGAGTGACGAATTTATAAAAATAGCAAACTTGGGCCCCAGTGGTGGCTCAGTCATAAAGGCCGCGACTTACGATCTGTAGGTCGTAGGTTCGAACTCAGACAGGCGCTTTATTTAGTGTAAATTATTGCGTCACCACTGCTGTCAAAACGGTGAAGGAAAACATTGTGAGGAACAGTTTCCTCACGATGTTTTTCTTCACATGTGCATGTCCTAGAACCAAAAATTCGAAGACATGTGACAAATTTATTGACTATAAATATCCAATAGCCTATTCGAATATTGGGCGCGTACTATGTAGACGAGGGATTACAAGCTATCTCACTTACCGGCCACTTAACGGACAGTCATCAGTGGTAACAATATGACATTGAGAGCGTCTTCATGTCGTTGCAGGAAGGGTGAATTTCGTAGTGCAAGTGTTACCCCTGATGTGCGGCTGACTGTACAAGAACAACTTATACGTTATAGCAGCAATTAAGGCCATTCTATCATCGTTAAGCTACTATCTATAAAATAGTCAAAAAAAACTGTTACACAACGTTTTCTTTGTCTACCGAATAGCGTAGCTATTTATAGCGATATTTTTTGCGATCATTTTATTTCAAAGCTACCAGTTTCGATTTGATAAAATTATTTTCTAACACGGCAGAAGTTTTGAACTTTTTACATAAACCTTTTTTTCAAAACCAATTTGTTTGTGCTTTTCTCATAAATTGCTCGATGGATAAAATATTGCTCGATATTCGAGAATCGGTATCTACACACTGTCGCGTTAACGGTTATTGTTCTAGAACAGTACCTCCACTTACTACTTAGTACTACTTTGCAAATCACTAAATCGTATAGTTATAAACACGTTTTTTACATTTCTACCTATCTTTACAAGGCTGGCGTGACCAAACAACTAAGTCCGTCCGCCAACTTGTTTTTTTTTTTTTTTTTTTCTATTCATTTTGCTATACAATTCCGCAAACGTTTACCAACAGCACTATCTTGTCAACGTCATTCAAGCGCCAAAAAACCCTTGAAGCACTCTACATTAAATATATTTTTCTCAAACATGCATGGAAATATTTTCGTTATTTTCGAAAAAAGAACACGCGAAGTATCTTCACGGAATAAAAAATCAAATCCATTGTAGGAGCGTATTTTGAATTTGGAACATTACAACGCTCCAGCAATGTTGTATGAAACGGCGCGCTGGCGTAAATAAATACTCTTTGATTGGATCTATTATCATTCTTGGTATACCAAAGTAAGTCTGCTTAGCACAAATTGCGTTCACGTGGCTGTATAGCCATAAATGCGTTTGCCTTTCGGCACAAATGACAAATAGAAAATTGGCGGCAAAGCTGAACATTCGTCTTGATTTGTTATTTACGTAATAAATATTTTAATAATTAAAATGAATTCCAACGGTTTATTTATTTATTTAATACTTTAAGCACAAAACATGTACAGAGGCGGACTTAATGCCATAGGCATTTTCTACCAGTCAACCCTTGGGTGATGCAGAGACATACAGTAGTAGGTGCAATAGCGAAAATTGAGGAATAAATATTCATTTAAATATAAAGATATACATAAACCTATTACAAACTATAAATTCAATATATAAATCTTATTATATATAAATATAAGCACAAATAAATACACATAAATATGTATACTAAAACAAATAAGACACACAATGGGAAAACATTACCGTTATGATGATACTGCCAGCTTCTTGCGAATATGCTCACGAACTTTTACTTTAAAAGATAATCGGTTGGTTGCCATCCTGATTTCCTGGGGGAGCGCATTCCACAGAGAGATAGACTGTATGAAAAAGGAAGAGTGAATGAAGTCTGTGCGGTGAGTGGGACATTGAAGAAGACGATTGTGAGATGAACGAAGATTTCTATTGTGATTGGCGCAAATGTACTGAAAGTGGGGGGCTAGGTAACGAGGGGAAGATGGAGAGTCAAGAAATGAAAACGGTTCAGAGTGAAATGGAGATTGATTGTACTCCACCAGATTTAAGATCAGAAGCCAAATTGGCAATGGAAAGCCTGTTTCCAGCGAAGTCAAAAGAAAAATACATGAAAGTATGTCTTATTTCCCTGCATTCTTTTGAGAAAAGCACTATATATGCCTCGGCGGAAATGGCAATAGCCTGTCTCGTATTAGTGAAGTCCTCGCCTACGGCTCGGCCTTCAAACTGATACTCTACCTGAAATTGCCTATTTCCCGGCCTTTGCAATAATGTACTATTATTGTAATTCAGTCTTTTCTTCCTCAGAAAAACGTGAGAATCGCAGCACTGTGGGCCACGTGCGTCTGCGCCGGTCCGATCGACGCGTGTTAGAGCGCGCACGACGTCGCACGCTACGCATGACCGTCACTATAGTTGCTGTATTCGCGCTCTGCTGGCTGCCGTACGCTACTATCACCATGTGGTCAGTATGTGTGAACACTGTGCCAGTGTGACGTCAGACAACGCATGTACGGCCTGGCCACGACCTTGCCGCTACCAGGCGGTAGCTTAGCGCGGGGCGGCGAGCGGTAAAAACAAATATACAAAAATGTACCGCACCGCTTGACGCGCCGCCAAAAGTCGTGACCAGGCCGTTATTAGAGCGACGTCGCACTCTACGCATGACTGTCACTATATCATAATATAGTGACGGTTACAGACAAGATTTTGTGCTTCTTTTTGTAAAGGAACAAAAGCCCAGATGCAAGGTGGTTATGTATTGTTGGTTGGTTGTGTTGTATCGAAATACAAGGAAACAATGAACTGTTTGAAATAACATATATTTATAAAAATATATCTCCTCCATACAACATCACACGGTAGCCTTTAGGGGTCAACCGCAATAATAAGTTATGACATTAAACCTATGTACAGTAGGAAAGTAGGTAGGTGACTATAATTGTCACTTTATTAATGCATTACTGACCATAGTCAGTAAAGGCATAATGTAGATAAGTATGAAATCGCCAATCCACCTTGAGCAAGCGCAGTGATCAATACTCATGCCTTCTCTGTATGAGAAGACGCCTTTGCCCTGCAGTGGGACAATATAAATATGCTGGTATTATTAAAGTTGCCAAGTTTGTTAGAAATCACAGATGACTTTAACTATTAATATCAAGCCAAAAAGTAGACCATACTTCCTCATTCACATTTCATAATCCAGTTTAATGAATCATGGTATCTCCAGGTACATGGTGGATCGTGAATCAGCAGCCCGCTTATCTCCAAGAGTCCAAGACTTACTGTTCGTGATGGCAGTCTCCAACTCCTGTATGAATCCTCTGGTGTACGGCTCCTACACTCTCGATATCAAGGGTCTGCTGCGGAGATTGCTGAAGAAGACCTGCTGTCACTCATCAGCTGCTTCTGACACGATAGGTAATAGAATAAAGTACAGGTTAACCACCAACCCGCCTGCCAAGCGTGGCGATTATGACAAATTCCCCCCGTTTTGGGGGAGGCCTATGTCCAGCAGTGGACATCTTTCGGCTGAAATGATGATGACAGATAAACCAGAAAAGGCACTTCGGGAATCTTCGTGTTTCGCCACAGAGAAACCCTCTACAGAGGCGGAACTTTTAAGTTTTGTACTGCCGCACCTTGTGGTAGTGCAATTATCAATGTGCGTTTGCATGAAGCTTTCTCTCTTTTGGGTTATCTACTCCGGTCGTAGATCGTCATTTGTCACTCAAAAGTATTTTTTACTCAACTCTATACCTATCTAAATATTTGATCATCGCGTTTTCGTATTTTCGAAGATAATCGATGATTGCCGAACTCCATACCAATTCATATTGAAATCTTGGATAAAATTGTATTACAACAATTATATTCCAAAGAAATCTGATGAAACAATAATATATTCTGTTTGCGATGAAGATTCAAATGGAATTAATTATGACGTTGGAATTGCGGGACTTACAAACGATAATCAAATAGATAATAAAGCGACAGTAATTGTTCTACGCGTCTCCGAAGAACGGTTATGTTTAATACAACCAGCAACTCAAATCCTATTACATTTTAATGTCATTCTTACAAAACGCCTGTATTATCCCCAATAGAGGAGGCAGACGTGTTTTGTATACATTTTGCTAGTTATGTTATACCTAAGCGCTACCATGTATACGTACAATGTACCTACAGTAGCAAATCCAAAATATAAAATCAAAAGTCATTTATTCAAGTTAGGCTGAGAATCAGCACTTTTTGAACGTCAAATCAAATCAGACTCTAATCCTAGGCCTTATACCACAAAACTTTACAAGCCAAAAATTCTACAAAATTGTAAAATTTTTGAATAAATTGCGTAACACAGAAATTACAAATATGTAAGAGTTATAAATTCACAATCTACAATTCTTTCGCATTTTTAAAAGCGTAAAACAAAGCATGATGGCTAATATATTGTAGACTTGTCACTGCAATTTATATATTTATAAGGTTTTCCGTTACAATTGTGTGGCTTAGAGGTCTGTGATAGAGGTCTGTGATGGCTTAGAGGTTTGTAAATTGTAATTCTAAACATTTTTGGTAAAGGGCCCGAGGCCTCGCACGGAACCGCGGAGTAAACCTAACGCACATTCGATTATAAATTTGGAAACACTCGTTTCACACGGGGTTTTAAGACTTTATTTATATCTATGAATGATACTGATTGTGTTTGCCGTATTTAAACTAAAGTGCTAGAAGATCGTTGTAATTTCGATTCAAAACGTTTAATTCACGGGTTCGGGCTAGGGCTTCTGACTGTTAAGTGTCCGCGAAGCGGTCAATTGCAATTGATCAATTGCAATCAATTGTAATTGTAGTAATATTGTCATCATCATCTTCCTACCCTTGTCCCATGTTACTTGTGGTCAGCGCAACACGTTTTATTTTTCCACTATCCACTGTTAGCCGTCACGTTATCATTCTCTCCTTTCTCTTTCATATCATTCCTCATACAATCGATCCATCTTTTCTTTGGCCTTCCTCTCCCTCTCCATCCATCAACATTTATATTTATCACTCTTTTCGTCACATGTGTTTCCTCCATCCCATACCATGCCAAACGACTTCCTTTCAACTTTTCTGCACCGGCGCCACTTTCATACTTCCCCCTAAATTCTCATTTCTGACTTAATACATTTTCGCCACTCCACACATCCATCTCAACATTTTCATCTCCTCTACTTATGCAATCTTTTTTCATCCGTCTTCTTCACGGCCCAGCATTCCGATCCCATACATTACGACAGGCCTTATTACGGACTTGTAATTTTTCCCTTTAACTTAACACATTGACTGCCACTGCGGTCACCGGTGACCGCTAACAATAGTTTTTCTATTGTGTCTGTTGTCTGGCAGTCAAAGCCTTCAGGGGCATCCGTGGGTCGCAAGTTGTTCCTGTGATCTGTCGCCATTTCATTCATCTTGATTTGATCTGGTGCGTTATGTTGCGGTCTACTTCGCCATACCCTTGGATAAACGACCCAAGGTTCTGAAAGTCGAAGCAGATCGGTAAGGTCGTTCCGGCAAGAAATATGGGCACAGAAATAATAAACTAAGACTAATTATTGTAGTAATATTGTCAATAGCTTCAATTGCATTTGGTAGACGATCAATTTGCGCATCAATGTTTGATACACATTGATTCGAAAATTGATCTTCAAGTAAAAATTAACAATTGCAATTGATCGTTCCGGGGACCCTTAACAGACAGAGGCCATAGCATGGTCGCGCGAAGTAAACGTACTTAATGAGTATAATTTCATCATATTCGGGACCCCAGGTTTATTCGGAGGGGCTTGTGGTTAAGTAACAGCCGCTCGGGTTGGTCGATCAAGTTAAGCTACGCTTGCCGCGGTTGGTCGGTGGATGGGTGAGCATCTTTACATACCAAGACCTCTCCGTGCCCCGTAAAGCACGTTAAGCCGTTGGTCCCGGCTGTCATTCGCGGATCTTTGACAGTCGTTACGGGTCGTCTGAAGCCTGACAGTCTGATACCCAGTCTTACCAAGGAGTATCGTATTACCCAGTAGCTGGGTTGTGAAGATCAGATAGGCAGTCACTCCATGTC
Organism: Dryobota labecula; assembly: GCA_947523025.1. Taxonomy (NCBI): domain Eukaryota; kingdom Metazoa; phylum Arthropoda; class Insecta; order Lepidoptera; family Noctuidae; genus Dryobota; species Dryobota labecula. The sequence continues at coordinate 23,662,297 of OX383295.1, read as the reverse complement.
GGTTAGAAGCCGACCCCAACTTAATTGGGAAAAGAGAAATGAAAAATGTTCTTTTTACCGTGTAAGGTTAATCAAAATATTTCTTAAAATAGATAAAATAATGTAGTGTGTACCTATAAATATGTTAGTATGTGTACTTAGGTATATCTAACAATCATTGCACTTAATCATAGAATCACAGTTTTCCTATAACCTAAGACTTACACTAAATTTAAGTCACCCTACTAACAGTGTTATCCAATTACGGAGCTCAAAAATCACGTGAAGTGTTTATTACATACTAGTCAACAAATAGGAACAGAAAACATAAAAAAATATTTATACTTGTTTTACTCCTAAAATACATTTTTTTTTTTTTTGATCTTTTTAAATCACAAAAAGCTGTATCATATTAATTAATTAAGAGCGTTTACCTCGCGTGCGCTAGTACCGTTGCATTTCTAGAGGGTTTTCGTGATTATTTTATTCAATTTAAATCCACGTAATATTTTTATTTTTTGCCAAGTACCTACTAGATCGTTGTATTATAATTATTTTTAACATTTACTCTTTATCCAAACTAATATTATAAATGTGAAAGTAACTCTGTCTGTCTTTCTGTCTGTCTGTCTGTCTGTATGTTACCTTTTCACGCCTAAACCGCTGAACCGATCGTCATGAAATTTGGCAGAGATATAGCCTGGGATATGGAGACGGACATAGGCTACTTTTTTACGCGATAACCGACATCTACGCGGGCGGAGCCGCGGTCAAAAGCTAGTAGTTAATAAAAATACTGTACTACAAATATTTGATACTGTTTCTTACCCCAAATATAATATGATAAAATTAATAACGTTCAACATAATAATAATATTGTATTAAATTGGAATATACTTATACATGTGCAGACTTTCTCAATTATGTTTGTACTCGAAAACTATAGATTTGGCTTTAATAACGGCTAAGAGTAACTTAGGTACCTAAGAAGCTAATAATTTAGCAACAATTTTGAACACGGCTGTACCTTGTAACAAATAAATATATTAAATACTAGCTGACCCGACAGACTTCGTTCTGTCAAAAGCTATAGTATAAACTCCACTACTCTACCCTACCCTACCCTACCTACCCTACCTACCTACCTACCTACCTACCTACCTACCTACCTACCTACCTACCTACCTACCTACCTACCTACCTAACTACCTACCCTACCCTACCCTACCCTACCCTACCTACCTACCTACCCTACCCTACGCTACCCTACCCTACCTACCTACCTACCTACCTACCCTACCCTACCCTACCCTACCCTACCCTACCTACCTACCCTACCCTACCCTACCTTACCTACCTACCCTACCCTACCTACCTACCTACCCTACCCTACCCTATCTACCTACCTACCTACCCTACCCTACTCTACCCTACCCTAATTTTTCGTAAAAAAAAAAAAAAAAACGTTGCTATAAACCTCACGGAGCCCGAGACCTTTCCAACGAATGCAAAACCGTGGAAATCGGTTCGTGCGTTCTGGAGTTATAGCGTCAGGAAGGAAAACCCGACTTATTTTTATATAGTAGACTAGCAGCCCGTCCCGGCTTCGCACGGGGTAGTTCTATCGCTAATAGTTTCGGCAGCGCATTCGACGAAAGACATTTTAAGACTCATTTTTCTACACCTTCGGTTACATTGTTCAAATTTTACCAAGGATCCCTAATTTTTTTCAAAATGAAATGTAGCCTATGTCAAATTGGAAGAATGTAGCATTCTATTGGTGAAAGAATTTTTTAAATCGGCCCAGTACTTTTTGAGCCTATTCATTACAAACATACAAACATACAAAAATAGGTACAAATCTTTCCTCTTTATAATATTAGTGTAGATTAAAGACTGCCCCGTTTTTAAATCACAAAGAGCTGTATCATATTAATTAATTAAATATATATTAGTTATTTTATAATATTTGTTCTAGTTATATATTTTTATTTAATCATGTTTTAAAAATAAATTAACCTAAACTAAATAAAACTAATAACAAAATGAACTAAAATATGGCGTCGAAAAATTCCTCCGCATCGCTGTCGACTGATAATGTACCCAAGAGACTGGCAGCATTGCCACGTTGTATGGCAATGCTTAGCCTCTGGCCAAGATAAAAGCCAGCCCTTGGGTCACGGGAAGAGTCAACCAGCCTTTTGGAGATTTCATTGAACAATAAATGAGCACTGGGACCCCACGGCCCACGTTATATATTAGTTTATTAAATATATTAGTTCTAGTTCTTGTTTTTTATTAATTTTATTGTAGTTTATTCCTTACGTTTGACGGTACCGATTTAACGATTGGTGTGCTTCTTTTCTTGATAACTTATTTATTTATTTGAACTTCTCGCACAAAATAAGGTACAAAGGCATAACTTGACCTGTAAATGATCTCTTATTGTATTACACTTTATCTAGCCGTGGAAACCTATATTTGGCTTCATGTTTCTTATTGCCAGTATATTTATTGTATTTATGTAAAGTTGTTGGTTTTCTGTGATAAATAAAGAAATAAATAGATAAAACCGGGTGAAAACGCATTTGGGTCAACAATTTACGGTCGGCTGGTCCTATCGTGCAAACTCAATTACCTACCAATTCACAAAACACATATCCGACTTAATTAACTAACACTATATAAACAATTTCCTCTTTGTAGACAGTTTCGTGAGGAATCCTAACTTGATTACGGACTAGAATTTCTAACTACATACTATAGAGCAAATCAAATTCCATTTACGTATTTATTGGGAAATTTATACGTTCATCTTTGTTAAGCTTCTGCATATTTGGTGAGCTTTCCAACTACAAAGGTACTATGGGGGACATCCGAATCGGCACACTTTCAAAACAAAATTCCGTGCTCACGGTGTCTACATCTGTTTACCGCCCCTTTTAGCGTTGACCAATAAACAAAAATACATGGGAACATTTTGTTTAAATAAATTTCTCAGACTCTGTCAAAATGATTACAAATGTCTAACCATCCTTTTTCGACCAATAGGAATAGAACAATAAAAGACCCAAGGACGAGAAAGTTTTATACTTAACATTTTGTTTAATGAGCTTATGTTAGCGGTACTCTAGCGGCCGAGCGCTGCAAGTAGAAATAGTCCTTACGGTGGTCCGATTCGGGTGTCCCCGTTAGTACCTACATTTTACAGGAATTTATACTAGGTAGAGATAATCTTTGTTGAAACTAATGTTGTGACTATTATATGCACACTTGAGGTTACGTGGGTCTGCCTCGTTGCTCTTATAGTCGCATACACCAGGGCTTTAAATACCGGTAAATTTTCATAACGTTACCTTTTATTGACAGAGTTAACGTTATTATTAAAATAACGGTAATCGATTTAACGTTATTTATGCGACTATTCATTTTATCGTTATTTTAACGGTTGAGTTGTAAGTAGTAGGGCCCGAGACGTGCGGCGCGGCTGGAGCCCGCCCTCGCGCCTCTCTGATGCCGTGCCGATCAAAACGTTGCCTGAATCTGCCTGATTCTTACTCACAGAACGGCAACGTAGCTAAATTAACGTTAGTTATCGTATTTTTGTTCATGTTAATTAACGTTATATTACTGGTAATGTTATCAAGTAACGTAAAATTTTTGTAACGTTAGTAAGGTATACATTGAAATTTAACGTTACGTAACGGTTATTATTTTGTTATTTGGTAACGTTAACAAGCCCTGGCATGCACTACTGCTAAGCATGAGGTCCTGGCTTTGATTCCCGGGTCAGGCAAAGTGTAATTAGAATTTTAATAACAGGAATTTCTCAGTAGCAGTCCGGAGTCTGGATTTGTGCGCGTTTCAAAATCCAAATACATTACTTCACATAAACCTACATGTGCACTTGAAACGTCAGAATCTTGGTGCATGGTTCCAATTGGTCGTTTCCTATGGAGAAGAGCCGGCAAGAAACTCCACGGTTACTCTTTTAAAAATAATTGGTTTTTACAATATTTTCAAATTGCAGTTTTAATAGTTAAGGGAGGACAGTGTAGGCCTTTCAACAAGTACCAAGTACTTAACAAAATTGAAAATTGACAACAAATAATTTTTTTTAAATTTTTTTTTTTTGTTTTTTTGCTCGCACTCCAAAATATTCTTATAGATACAACTATATCTACTAGCTAAGTTTATTTAAATGTTTCTTCATGTCCAGCAATAACTGCTTGCATTGTATTGCGTGTCAGACAAACATTGTGTTGTAAAATACTTATTAACTTTTGCACAGGTATCGACGGCTCTGGATCGAGTTCAATGAAGAACAGAAATATAAACTTGGAGACGCCGCTGAAGAAATCTGTCAAGGTAAATATTTGTTAAGATATTATTTTTTTATAAAAATTATTGCCAGACACACGGTTCATGACAATTCCTTGTATTTCTGACAAGTCAACAATGCCGTATAGTTCACCCAAGCTAGACAAAAATAAGTAATAGATCCTCCGAAGCAACAAAATTCGATCTAAATAAAAACGGCCACATTCCTCTAAATCTAATTTTTTTGCTTCGTGTCTCAATATGAAACTTTATAAAAGGTATTAGAAAATTCTAAAAACACTTAACGATATAGTTGATTGAGCCGTTTTTCATAATTCCTTCTCAGTCTCGAGATAATATGTTTTTAAAGGAGTAGCGCTAGTGGACCGGTGACAACGCTCTTAATAGATTTTGCGTGATTCTCAGTTTTTTATCCGCATTAGACATAACTTTACAAATTAATTTCACTATCTAATACAAACATAATCTATTATTAAGAAAATGCTCTAATTTAACTTTTTTTAATTTATTTTTTTCAATTCATTAACACTTCTCGTTTAGACGTGATCTTCAGTATAAAATCATTAAAAGTCGGTTATCGTCGCCTTAACATCAAATTCTTTATATAAAGTCACGTATTTTTTGTCCCTGTATCTGTGTATGCTTTTAAATATTATTACTATTAATTTAATAGTAAGTTAAGAAGCGAAACGGTAGCGTGTCATCAGCTTACTTAAAAATAAATGTCAAAGAGTTTATGCATGTTATTAGTAAGTATTTTAAAAACAAAATCATAAACATGTAAAAATAAAATATTTAGAATACCTCTCATTATAAGTTCGCAGTTTTTAAGTATTTGTATCGTAAGAGGTTCCACACAAAATAACAATAGTATACAGTCTTAATTAACATGTGACTAAAAGATTTTTTTTTTTTTTTTTGTGGAGTTTTGTACACATATGCGACGATGTCCCATCGTGCTTTTACAAATAACTTACTCCTAAACTAAATTAACAAATCTATATAAAAAAGTATATAATATTTTTGCTGCTTCAGAAGTAGGCTTGGCTAAAATACTATGGAATATTCCAACATCCATCAACGACGTTCCACCAAAACATGCTGATGGGCATCCTCTATTTTACCACACACCTCACTATTTTGAAATTAAAATAATAATAATAGTATGTACAAGTATATAAAAAAGGATACATAAATAAAGAGCATCAAAAAATTCGTCCGCAACGCTGTCAACAGGAAAAGTGCCCAAAAGGCTGGCAGCATTGCCACGTTGTATTGCAATGAAAATAAATAACAATTGTGTTCGATCCTTGTCTAGTTTAAGGTAGTTTTAAGCTCCATTAATTTTATGCCTTCTACCCTCACTTCTGGTGAAGTGACGGCGATGAGCAGCCATCTTAGTGCTGCAATTTCATTCGACGTTCGACTACCGAAAGGGAAGCAGGATCGTGTTGCCGTGCATACCGATGTGCCAATTACCACATTGTGAACCCTGACTTTTCGATTACTATTGTGATATAGTGCCGTCTGATCGTATCAGAACAATCCTAGACAATAATTTGTGTGTGCCTATAATTCGGATCCCGAAAGACTTTCTAGAAGCCCATAGTGACGTCACATCCAGCCACGCGGCAGCGAGTTGCATCAGCAGCTTGATCCAAGCCAGGACAAGGGTGGAGCAAAGGTTAGTGGAGTCAAATTGCCTGTTCTAGACAAGGATCTGAATCTCAGCCGGTTTACACCGTAATTATTAATTATTGGGTATTTTTAAACCCTCAATATTTTCCATACAGTCCACTATCAAAAACTAAAGGCCTGAGTGCCACATTTTTTGATCCTTCGAAAGCCGGATTTCAGTACCTATTTTGTTTCTCAGTACCTGCTTTCAAAACCTTATAGTTTCCATTCTATAATATTTTACGTCGTACGTAAAAATATACGGTGTGCATATCATTGCTTATACACCTAAATCTATTAATCGCATAACATCAATCCCAAATATCTACTTGCATTAAATAACTACGTATCTAATTTGTACTATCTAGAATTTACCTACATTAAAACAATATTGTCAACTTATAACGTTGAAGGTAATCATGCCTCCCAAAAAAGATGTTTCATTGCAATCAATTGCATACCTGGTACAAGAAAAGGAAGTACTCTTTGAGCAATTACAATATGCCTATGAAATGTCAAAGGACACTTCAACGCCTGATAAGCGGGAAATACTTTTATTACGTGTTTCGGACATTGACGAAGTGCGTGATCGATTTCAAAAGGTAGTTTTTAAAATATGTGAATCGGAGTTGGAATCAAACCCGGACGCTAAACTGCGAACCCACGAAATAAAAAGTTTCGATGAGATTTATTATAACGTAAAATTAGTTACAAATAGATTAATTAATAAATCTCCGGGTAGTGTTAAATTTGATAATCAAAACGTAATTCAATCAAGTCCGCGTTTACCTAAATTAGAGTTGTTTTCATTTGACGGTAATATTGAAAACTTTACCACGTTTTACGAAACCTTTTGTTCACTGGTACATAACCAACCTCACATACCAAATATCGATAAATTCCATTACCTTCTGTCATGTACGAAGAGTAGTGCATTAAATATTGTTAAAAGTTTACCGATTACTGCAAGTAATTATGATTTAGTCTGGAAAAGTCTTCTTGACAAATACCAGGATAATCGTATGTTGGTGGGTAGATACCTCGATAAAATGTTAGGTTTCTCACCGATAAATAAGGAGTCTTCAGCTCAATTAAATACCTTTATTGAAACATTTGAGCACTCTTATCAAGCTATTCAAGCGTTAAATATAGAAAATTTAAATAGTTATGTGATGTGTCATATTGCACTACGTGCCTTAGATTCACAAACTAGAAAATTATTTGAACAAAATTGGGATCAAAAATTTGTTCCGACTTTCCATGATTTAATCAGCTTTGTACACAATCATATCAAGGTACTTGATCACTCTATTTCTTACACTAATGATACAAGTTCAGTGAACTTGCAACAAAATAAACGTCAACCAATTAATAGGACGGAAAAAACTAGGTCATTTACTCATGCAACTTCTTCGCAAATCAACTATTCTTGTTTACATTGTGACGGCAATCATATGATTTTTAGGTGTGACAAATTCCGTGAATTATCCACTGAGAAGCGCATTAACCGTGTTAGTGCACTTAAATTATGTCATAATTGCCTTAAACAAAACCATAATGCTAATGAGTGTAAAAGCCAGTTTAAATGTTTAGTTTGTCAGAAATCGCATCACGTGTTATTGCACATCGACGATAACAAACCGGTTTTAAGTTCGCACCCAAGCGGCAGCGACTCGAGTACATCTCATGCAAAATCATTGCCATCACAGATGACATCGACTACTACCGGTCCGAGTGAAAGTAACAATTGCCATTCCGCTTCTTTATACACAACTGCTGGTACAGTTATACTAGGTACAGCTGTGGTGCATGTGTTAGATAAAACTGATTGTTATCAGCCGTGTCGTGTTTTGATTGATTCTGGAGCTCAAACAAACTTTATTTCTGTTGATTGTTTACAACGTTTAGGATTAACGCCTCGTAAATGTAATTTTGATATTTTTGGACTCGCAGGCGAAAGTGTAAAAAAACATGGTATGACTTCGTTCGCTATGAAACCGCGTCATAGTAACGAACCATCTTTTAATATTGACGCTGTAGTGCTTACAAAAATTACTGGTGGTTTGCCGACCGTACAGTTACCTCAAAGCATAATTGATGAATATAGAAATTTAATTCTAGCTGACCCTACCTTTTATAGGCGTTCAGATATAGATATTATTTTGGCAGGTGATGTTTTTCCGTATATTTATGACGGAAAGAAATTAATCTTTGGTTCAGATATACCTGTTGCGTTAAGTGGCATTTTTGGGTATGTGATTACGGGAAGGTTTTGTATGTCAGAGAACAACCTTTCTAACGTAACCACTGCTACTGCTTCTCTCCATGCAGTAACGTTTACTGTCGAGGAAAATCTCCTCAATGACTCCCTCAAACGTTTTTGGGAGGTTGAATCTTTGCCGTGCGAAGTTCAACATTTAAATCCGCAAGACGTTCTTGCTGAAAATATATTTTCTGTAAATCATTACAGGGACGAAACGGGCCGATACGTTTCTCCTATTTTATTAAAACCAAACCACGAGCCTTTGGGTGAATCCTACAATTCAGCTTTTAAGCAGCTGAATCGATTAGAGCGCAGACTTGATAAATTACCCGATTTAAAACAGGCCTACTGTGATTTTATGAACGAGTATGAATCGTTAGGACACATGGAACTTTATAAGGGTACGGAACCATCTAAATATTTTATTCCGCACCATTGTGTATTGAAACCCACGAGTACAACTACACCTTTGCGTGTTGTTTACAATGGTTCAGCTCCTACCACTAACGGATTATCACTTAATGACATTCTTTTAACCGGACAAAAATTACATTCAGATATTTTTAAAATTCTAAGTCAGTTTCGGTTATACGATGTTTGTTTTACCGCAGATGTTTCTAAAATGTTTCGAGCGATCAATATTATTCCGTCAGAAAGAAAGTACCAACATATTCTCTGGCGTGACACAACATCAGACCCCGTACATATTTATGAACTTAAAACAAACACATACGGTCTTCGAAGTGCCCCGTTCATAGCTATTCGCACGTTGCATCAATTGGCTTATGATAATCCGCAGTCCTTGGCTTCCAATGTGTTGTTACAAGGATGTTTTGTTGATGATGTGTTATGGTCGTGTCCCACGATAGAGGAAGCTTGCACGTTACAAGATGAGTTAACCTCACTTCTTAAAAGTGGAGCATTTGACCTCCGGAAGTGGGCAAGTAATCGTTCCGAATTACTCACGCGTATGTCAACTGAGCAGGTATCTGTTATTAATTTTCAAGACGATACGTTATCGTCCTCAATCAAAGTACTAGGGTTGACGTGGTTACCTAGCTGTGATTGTTTTTCCTTCAATTATAATTTAAATGACTCGCTCTCAACAAAGCGGTCAGTGCTCAAATTACTTGCGAGTATCTTCGATCCCGTGGGTTTTATATCGCCATGCACTTTTGTTGCTAAGTGTATTATGCAAGATTTATGGAAGTTAAGTTTAGGATGGGATGACTTCTTACCAATCGAATTAAAAGAAAAATGGCATAAATTCTTTTCTACCTTGCCCTGTCTTGCAGAGTTGCGAATTGAACGACATATTTTAATATCTAAGTTCAATTCGGTTCAGCTCATCGCCTTTTGCGATGCGTCATCCTTAGGCTATGCAGCATGTATTTATGTTCGCAGCACTGACAACGCGGGTAATATAAAAGTGCGGTTGCTAACAAGCAAATCAAAAGTGGCTCCAATGAAACCAGTGTTGTCAATCCCTAGACTTGAACTTATGGCAGCCGTGCTGCTTTCTAAACTTATTAATTCTATTGTAAAAAAAAATAAAGGAATTAGATTTCCCAATTATTGCACTCAGCGATTCGAGTGTCGTTCTTTCATGGCTTCAGACTCCATCATATAAATTAAAAACTTATATTTCTAATAGAGTCCGTCAAATAACTGATATCTTGGAGCCTAACTGTTGGTATCATGTCAGTAGTGAAAATAATGCTGCTGATATTTGTTCACGAGGCGCTTTACCTGATCGATTTATGGAATATGCTTCGGAATGGATCCGTGGACCCTCGTGGTTATATCAGGACCGTGGTCTATGGCCTATTAAAACGGTTTATGTTTCTGATCAAAATAAAGTGCCCGAATTAAAATCTAATTATGACACTTTTTGTTTTAATACTACTGACAACAATTGGAAGAATTGTAAAAATAATCTAGAAGAATTAATATTTAATAAATTTTCATCATTCAACAAGTTGCAACGTTGTATCGCCTGGTACCACCGTTATTTAGACTATTTAAAATCGAAACAGATAGTCTCAGGGCCACTCACTACCCTTGAACTAGCTCGAGCTCATGATTCTATAATTAAAATAATTCAAAGGAACTATTTTGAAGCTGAAATTGCCATACTTTCTAAAAGGGGCAACGTAGTAAAATTCTTACGTAAACTTTCACCCTTCGTTGATGACAATAACTTCCTCAGGGTGGGGGGTAGAATCTTACAGGCTGACTTGCCTTATGATACCAAGCATCCTTTGCTTTTGCCAAAAGCATGTCATACAACTTTAATTTTAATAGAATATTATCATAAACTTTACATGCATGTGGGTCCGCGCACGTTGCACGGAATCTTATCTAGGAAATATTGGATTATAAATGGTCGTAATTTTATTAGATCTGTGTTGTCAAAATGCGCAAAATGTTTTAAATTTAGACCGACTTCAATCCAACCTATGATGGGTACGTTACCCTCAAGTAGACTTCAGCCTAACAAAGTATTTAATCATGTAGGTGTCGATATTGGAGGTCCGTTCATTGTAAAGGAAAGCCAAAAACGTAATGCTAAAACTTATAAGGCCTATTTGTGCCTGTTCATTTGTTTTTCTACCAAGGCTGTGCACCTCGAGGTCTTATCAGACTTGTCATGCGATTGTTTTTTAGCAGCTTTTGATAGATTTGTTTCTCGACGAGGCTTATGTAATACCTTATATTCTGATTGTGGCACAAATTTTGTTGCAGCCTCCAAACATCTGAAGGAAGTCTGTAAATATTTTAATAGTCAAAAAAACCGCAATGACATTCTCAGTGGTCTAACATTACGATCAGTTAATTGGAAATTTAATCCACCTAGTGCCCCTTCAATGGGTGGCTTATGGGAAGCCGGAATAAAATCCGCAAAGCATCATCTCTTTCGTTCCTGCGGAGATAAGATCTTCACGTTTGAAGAACTATCAACAAATTTTTTTGCAAAATTGAAATGATAATGAACTCACGCCCACTTTGTCCAATGTCAGATAACCCTTATGAATTTGATGTCATTACCGCTGGTCATTTTTTAATTGGTCAAGGTATGCTATCGGTTCCAGAGTTTAACTTAGAAGATGTTTCTTTAAGTAGGTTGTCACGTTGGCAATCACTCCAAAGAATTACACAATCATTTTGGAAACGTTGGTCTCATGATTATCTTCACACTCTGCAACAGAGAGCGAAGTGGTATTCATCACCACCTAACCTGAAGGAAGGAGACTTAGTTCTCATAAAATCTGATGTCAAGCATCCATCCGAATGGCCGCTGGCAAGAATTGATAAAATTCATCCCGGTGTTGACAATATTGTTCGCGTCGTTACTGTCCGAACAAAAAATAGTACCTATAAAAGACCGGTAAACAAACTTTGCCCATTACCATACGCTAACTAGTAGTTTTAGTTAATAAACCTACCTCAATTAGGTAGTTCTAATTTTATAAGGATAATCTATACTTTACATAATTTCTTATAGGTTCGTCCCTTCCCCCATTTGTATTATTTTTTCCCTCACATGGCTCCATCAGGTTGGTGACCACTGATGTAAGCCTTATCTGGCTCGTAGCCCGATCTCTTGTTTTATTTTCCTTACTTTATGGGAAATCATCATAGTGATTTCGGTGGGGGGTATGTTCGATCCTTGTCTAGTTTAAGGTAGTTTTAAGCTCCATTAATTTTATGCCTTCTACCCTCACTTCTGGTGAAGTGACGGCGATGAGCAGCCATCTTAGTGCTGCAATTTCATTCGACGTTCGACTACCGAAAGGGAAGCAGGATCGTGTTGCCGTGCATACCGATGTGCCAATTACCACATTGTGAACCCTGACTTTTCGATTACTATTGTGATATAGTGCCGTCTGATCGTATCAGAACAATCCTAGACAATAATTTGTGTGTGCCTATAATTCGGATCCCGAAAGACTTTCTAGAAGCCCATAGTGACGTCACATCCAGCCACGCGGCAGCGAGTTGCATCAGCAGCTTGATCCAAGCCAGGACAAGGGTGGAGCAAAGGTTAGTGGAGTCAAATTGCCTGTTCTAGACAAGGATCTGAATCTCAGCCGGTTTACACCGTAATTATTAATTATTGGGTATTTTTAAACCCTCAATATTTTCCATACAGTCCACTATCAAAAACTAAAGGCCTGAGTGCCACAAATTGTGTATAGAAAGTTATAATGGCATCTTTCAAAACTTTTTAGTTTAACCACAACACTTGGCTTTTGTGAAATAAATGCGCTTGGTAAAATTTCGTATGAATCGTATCCAATCCAATAAGCCGACTATTTTTATTTCAGTGTTGAAAAAAGTTTGTTCATCTACACAGATATCTCGCTTGGACAGTCCAATCGAGGTCTCGTGTGTAGATAAATAAACTTTTTAATCGAAATCCAATTTCAAGACGAGTTCTCGACTTCCGTCCGTTATAATTCGTCGCATTACAAAAACGAGTTCTTACGTCCAAGTTTAAACCTTCGAGCCAGTTACGGTATTTTGAACTTTACAGACGTCGGAATATAGTTCAAAATACCAAAAATGTCTCTATGGTTTTAACCGACTTCTAAAAAAGGAGAAGGTTATGCATCCGGCGATGTTGATGATGTTATTATAAGTTCCTGTCACTGGTGTTTACATAGCAAGTAGTGAATAAATAGATAATGTTTACATAGTAGTTATTCGAATTTGTGTGGGGTAAGTACAGTACAACTGAAAAGAGAAAAAATAAAAAACTTTTTACAAAAAAACAACAGCCTTCCAAAAAAACACTACAAACGTGAAAAATTTCTTTAGTCTTGGAAATCGGTGGCAAAAATAAAAAATACAAAACCAAAGATACCGACTTCCGAAATTAAACTTTAACACAATTTTCAGATAAAAGAAATTGTGCTTATAAATGAAACTGCAATGAACTTCACTTTGTTCTTTTGAATGAACAGAATGAATTTGATTGCAGTTTCGTTTCAACAAAGCAATTTCGTGTCATTAGCTAAAAATAAAATCCGTTGCATAAATAAAATAACATCCTGAACCACCATCTGCCTAGCCTTTTCTATGTTGGGATCAGCTTCAAGTCTAACCGGGTGCAGCGACATGGAGCGACTTCTATCTGACCTCCACAACCAGTTACTGTCAGGCTTTCGGGCTCAATGACAGCCGGGACCAACGGCTTAACGTACTTTCCGAGGCACGGGGGGGTCTCGATATGTAAAAATGGTCACCCATCCACGGACCAATCGCGGCAAGCGTAGCTTAACTTGATCGATCGACCCGTGCGACTGTTATTACTTAGCTGCGGGCAAAAGTTAGTAACTGATAACGACAGGTAAGTATACATACATATGTTCCAAAGTTAACTCTCTAAGAACATCCATTACCTCTAAGCAGCTTGCTTACTTATTGATTAACGACGCACCGAGCTTCTGGCGCTAATTGATGGAAAAGGAAGCGGGGCGACTCTGGCTAATATAAGTATTTCCTTCGTATTATAACACACATATTTTGAAAATGTATACGTTATGAAAAACATGTAGTTATGTTATTATTAAAAACCTGATGACCTTAAAGTACATATTTACGCTGTACTAAGGGTTTATTTTGTTTTTTAGAGATTACTTTGGATTTTTTGAAGTGAAAACTTCTTTAGGCGCGTTGAGCACTTTTTGTGTGAACAAAAATCATGGAACTCGCGTCATCGTCACCGAACGCTTTCCATGAGCTATATGTATACTGTGTATATACACCGTGAAATTTAAATGGTTGTTTTCCCGCATCGAAATGGTTTTGTCTTGGTAATACAATCGTTTTATAAACAAATTAAATGTTAGAAACAAAAAATGGCAGATTAACCATTGTGAAAAATCACCACGTGCGAGAGTTTATTTTGCTTTGAACATTTATGAATCGCTATTCCCTTTGTTGGCGGCGCGTGCGATTCGAGTAGTACATACAAGTTACCTCTAGTGTTACTATTGATTCTCACGTTTTCGAGTTGATGCATATTTTTTAAATTATTTTTAAAACAAAAACATCTTTATTTTTTTTACTTTCACTCTATATTCCGAAAGTACTCCTTATGGCAAGTAGTTCTGCTGCGGGAAAACAACCACTAAAATTTCTCGGTGTATGTGTACTTTTGGGTGAACAAAATCATGGAACTCGCGTCATCGTCACCGACCGCTTTAGTTACTTAGTTTTCACTTCTATCGGCAGTACCCAAAGACTGCCCGTTTAAAAAAAAAAAATTGAGTAAACTACAAGTAATCGTGTTTCTAAAGTATACGATTTATAGAGTGAATCCCTAAATATCTTATATATCAATTGCATAACTAAAGATTAAGTAATAACGATGCAGCAAGGGATCAAACAAACGCAATTATTTCGCAATTACATACGTATCGTTTCCTCAAAAAATGTTTACTTATAATACATAACCAAACTTTCGTCAACATTTAACACAAAAAGTGACCACATAACTTTATGCAACATGTAACCAAAACCTGTGCTGGCTGTTGTGTATCACTTTTATTAAATCAAGTTAACTTTTATAAAGTCTTGTCAAACTTTGATTATTCCTGAAATAGCCGAAGTAGTTAGGCTAAATATTTTATTCAGTGTAGTAACACCTGTTGATAGACCAACAGGAAATATTCGACCATAATGTTATTCTTTAGTAGGTAAACAAGTACAAACGGACTTAATTACACGCCTCACGCAATCTCCATAAATTAGGTCTAACTATAGTTCCTAACAACCAGCAACTGGCTCTTTCATGAATTGGAGATTAGATTCGGAACGAGGCTATAACTATTCCTTTACTAATAATAGGGGTTAAAGTATGAGATTGCCGTTTTATAGTAATTGATACAATTTTTTTATGGGGTAGTCACTATGTTAAATGTTACAATAAAATACCTTCTGATATATATTACAATTAAATGAAAGAAAATTTAAAACTCATATAAAAAGCACACTTAGAAAAGCATATTAAAAATTAGAGGATTATTTATACCCAAGATAAGAATGCTTGGAAACATGCTGGTCCTGCTCCATAGGCCAATTTAAGGACAATTTAAGAAATAAAGAAAGCACACGATGCTTTCTTTATTTCCTATAGAGGGGCTACGGTCACTACTAGGCAACATTTTCGTGACTCCCTAAGCTCCTGAGGCCTTAAACTTTTTGGGCTTACCGATTCCTACTGCAATGTCTACACTGGAGAGCTAATTAAACCCAATCTAACCGTACCATTTGTCCACAGAGCAACAAAGTCCGAACTCGCCTCGGGGTCCGCTTCGCCGAGACCTCGCTGACGGCCGTGCCCTCTCGTCTCGAGGTTCCGAAGGTGGCGCGAGGGCCCGCCTGACACCCGCCCCCCCGCCTCCGCTGCGCTGAGCACGAGCGCTGTCGAGTTCTTGATCAGTATTACAGCGATAAAATTGCCACTGTTTAAAGCTAAAGTTTCAGTACTCATGAGTAGCCTCAAGTTCATGGGAAACAAAAGTAGCACAATATTGTTTCGGAAACATGATGACTATGGTCTGTTCCAAAATTGTGTGATAAAAGTGTCAACAAACCGTGTTCAAGTTCAATTCTTGCGCAATTACTCACTAGAATTAGTAGGTAACTCATTCATTTGTATTTAGGTTTCAACTTTATCATAATTATATCTCAACCCTTGGAACAACAATTATTTTTTGAATAACAATGAACTGGGTGCGTCCGTACGGGAGATGAATGAAAACTGGTACGTATGACTAGCTTGGTTGTCCAAAGTCCACACACGTACATATAAAAGGATTGAAGAACAGAAGGTGGAAGTTAAAACAAGGAGAACAGAATCCTAATATTTAAGTGATTTAATTATGTCAGTGACAATTTATTTCGTTTAGTTAAACCTATTGACATTGTCATAACAACTGGCGACGTCTTCAAATTAACCTCAATTACCAAATAAAAAACATCAATAACACTTTCAAGGACACTGAACGAGACCTAATAAAAAATTATTGTTAAGATGCCTATGGAGATTTCAAATTAGATTTTCGTTTTTAAGTATCCAAATAATCAAATCGAAAGTACTCGATTTGTAAGTGGCACTGCAAATTGGCATCCAAAGTACGTTTTCTGATCCATTTGTTTACATTTTTATACTTTTGGAACAGTCTGTACAAATACAGTTTCATTATGAATAAATATTGTTTCCAGCAACACAAAATGATATTGCTCAAAATATGTAGCGCAACTTTTGTTTTCGGGGCATTGTGACACATCGAGCTTTGGGGACATGTCCTACCGCCGCCGGCGACTAACAAGAAGCGAATAGGACTAGCAACTAAAAACGAGTCGGCGAGCAACCAGCAGTGAGTGCCCGACTGCGACGAGCGATTACTCGTTGGTATGCTTAAGCACCAAGCGTGAATCTCACCGAGTGTTCTGCCCGCCAAGCGGGCGTCACTGAGCGAGTTCTCTCTTTGATCTCTTGTCGCTGCGACAAACGAGTGCTGGCGGTGTAAATAGTCAGTGATCAACTATAATATGATAATATGTGGCTCTAGTACTATCACTGGACCTACATCCTTTTACAAAGTTATTGGTAAAACACAAAAAATCTTTCAGGACTATACGAGTATTATTTTAATTCATCAGACTTTCAAACAAAAACAAAAATATTTAAATTCAACCATTGATGTATTAAAAGCGTAGATACGGGACTTAGTAACAGCGCCTGGACCTATCAAACTAAGTGATTGCCCGTAGTGGCACTCAGTCGCGTACGGGATATCGTTGATCAAACAGCTCCATAATTACAGTTTTTTTTTTTTTTTTTGTTATAAATACGCATCAAAATGACTTCTTGTGCAGTTAAACAGTGTTTTAATAATACAAGGAAGAAAAATAAAACGCACGGGATTACTTACCACTCGTAAGTACAGCCAAAAATGCTAATTTGTTGAAAATTATAATAATATTAATGTTTGCTTACCCATGTTTATGCTACCACATGCAATATCATTCATAATAGTAAATATTCGGCCAACATTCGGCAGCTAACGCGATTTCGCTCGCACGAGAGCGGCGTCTCATAACTCTGTTCTTGTCTATCGGTAACTGTAGGTTTGCGACTTTGATCACACTGATCACAGATGTTTGAGTTTTGGTGCATGTAGTCGTGCGCCGAGCCCAGGTTTACTGATTGCGATGTTAGCGCGTAACATATGTTCCTCCTTTTAATATATCAATTAATTCAACGCTCTTAATGTGTAGATTAACGAAATCTTGAAAGTTTGTTTTTGGTAAATGTATTATGTTTTGTAAAAAGTCATAGAACAAACGTTGTTGTTTATGATGTTAGTAATACACTTCTGCATGGCTTTTAGTGTTTTACCAATTAACGTGTTGACGTTTCTTGAGCACCAAAATCGTTGATAGCTAGTCGCTTGCTCGGCGGTGATGGGACAGGTGCCATACCCTGCGTCCTAATAGAAAACGATCGTCGACGCGACCACGTGTTCTAGATTACAGAACAAAAAGTGACACATAAACGCGATGATCGCAGACTCTCACTCAAATATGAATGACGAGACGAGTTTTTAAAAAGCCAAAATTTTTCTAAATCTAGGTGTGCTGCTGTACCTAGGTATGCTATTATAGGGAATGGGGGATAAGATATTTATTAGCACAGATAGTTTTATAAATGTGTATTTACAAAAAGGCCTAAAGTCCATGTGTAAGTTGTACCCAGTACACACGCCCACAAATCTAGCTATACATTTGTAGTTTAGGCTGATCTCGCATTGTATAGGATTTCAGTAGAATGTGAGGTCAGCTTATACTGGAAATATAGCTTGATTTGTGGCCGTGTGTACCAGTTAGTGAACCTAATTAATTGAACTTAGGTGTTGATACAACGAAAGAATCTTAATCCAACCTATTCTGTACATAGGATTTTTATACAAAGTGTGAAATGTTTGGTGATGGTATAGGGATAAAAATACTAAAGAAATATAAATAATGAAGAAATATTTTTTTGGTAAATAATATTCTTATCTTACACATACAGGGTATAAAAAGACCCACAGACCACCATAGTAGATTTACATTGTTATGAATCCTTAAAATGGAAAATAGTGGCCATTAAGTTCCTAAAGATTACAATAAAATATAACAATGTAAAACTACTGTTTGTAATAATAATAACGTATAGTCTTGTGAAGCACAACTTAACATGCTTAATTTCTGCATTTTCATTCTAAAAATAAAAATAAAACACCAAACAAACAATAAGGGTGCCACTGCGCGCTCGTTACCCTCTTAAGCAATTTAAAAACAAATTACTTTCCCTTATAGCGGGCGCATCTCACCTTCTCGAACCGTTATTTTCAATCAAAATTTTGAAGATACGTACATGGAAAAAAAAACTAAGCTGAAGGTGAAAATTAATAACATTTTAAGGCTCCTACAAACAGGCGCGACAGGCGACGCGACACAAAGGCACCGATCGTCACGCTACTGGTGGTGCCTTTGTGCCGCGTCGCGTGTCGAGCCTGTTTTTAGGAGCCTTTAATTCCGATTGTACCTACCTAACCTATAGTCCTCATTCGACTGTATTTTGTTTAATAAAATACTGCAATTTTATTAAACAAAATACAGTCGAATGAGGACTTAGGAGTATTTAATCTGAATGTCACTTTCATCTAAACAAAACATCTTGGTTTAATTGTATTCTATAATTACAGCGTTCCGATTAAAGAGTTCTATAAAAAAAAACTTTTCAAAAAACCGCTCGAGCGCGACACTAAACGATCAATTGTAAGGTATTTTCATGGAAAAAGACTGAATAATGATTGTTCCGAGAAGTAGATAGTGTTGAAAATAATTACTAAATATGAAATTAAATTAACCCCGTGTCCTAATCGTTGCGTTTATTTTGTTCCCGAACCCACGCGCCGACCGAGAGCCCATTCGGGTTATCCGATCAATTCATGAGTGGCAAAATGATCACGACGAGCGCTTTTGGTAAGGACTCGGAGTTAGTGAGTGACAATATGTTCATGACGATAGCGTATTCGCGCGACAATCGCTTGTATTACGACACGGCCTTAGAGTCGATTCGCAGTAAATTTTCAATACAAAACGATTTAATATTATATAGGCTTTATCAACGTTTCAACATTAAATGCTGTATAAACAGAACCCTGATGATTTATCGTAAAAAGTATTAAGTGCGGGTACTTCAGTTACAATTGTTTTATACAGAAATCAAGTAAATGTAAATAACGCATCCAAAGACATTTGTATAGGTGTTTATTATTGCACAAACATCGGCACTTGAATTCAAGTTAAATGTTGTATAAATTATTTATTTTTAATAAATGTTATTTATTAGTAGTTTAGAGGTGATGGGTTCGATTCTCAAGTCGGGCAAAGTGTTAATGGATTATTCTATCTGGAATTTCTGTATAGCAGCCCGGAGTCTGGATTTGTCATATTACATGGGACCTAAACATAACTGGCAAAATGTGGGTGTACCACCTCTGGAAACCCACCCTTCGGGGAAACAAGGCGTAATCCCTAGTAGCATTTTTTGTTGGCGTTTGGTCAGTTGGGCCACTTACAGAGGTAAGTGGCCCAACTGAATGCCAACAAGAAATGCTACTAGGGATATCATGTTATGTTAAGGCTAAAAGCCCTTTATTTATAAACGTTGCTTACAGTTAAGAGACGTTTACCTAAACGTCAAAAATGTATGATTAGTCTTAACTTAAATAGTTACTCCTTAAATTTAAGCAACGAATATAAACAAACCCTTAGAGCCTTACAACTAAACACGGAATAAAGATGACCAGCATAAACGTCAAAAAATGTATGGTTATACCGAAGTTATTCCTAGCATAACTTTATTCCGTGTTTATTTGAAAATTATAAGATTAGAGTATTTTATACTTATTAGATTTTCACTAAATAGTTTTTTTACTGGGATGTATTAATCTAATTTAAACTCTATTTACCCAATTGTTCGTTTAAAACGTTCTTAAATGTCAGGATTTGGATTTCAAACAAGTTTAAATACATGTTCAATGTTGTGTGTTACTCTCTCAAAGTAAAAAATAATAATGGGAAATAAAGTTGACGTCAAATGTGATACTTTGTAATTTTATTTAGAATCCTATTTACTCCTGGTGACTTCTGGGCGGTGTCTGCAGCAAACATCTTAATCGGTTCATGGACGGTAAACGAGACACAACACAATAGAAGTTTTATTGTTATTACGTAATTGACGTCAAGAGCGCGCGAAAGTGTTGGCGTCGGTATATGACCCGACAAAAACAGTGTTATAAAAGAAAAAAAGAGATATCTCATTTTAAGGATCTGGCGGACATGCAATCGCTTTTAGTAACACGTTTAGATAAACTTTGCTGGATAGTAAAAAAAAATACCAAAGTTACATAGAGGTATAAAAAATAAAAAATAAACGTCTGTTTTGTAGTTATGAGATTGATTAAACATTACGAATGGGGATTCGTAATGTTTAATCAATCTCATAACTACAAAACAGACGTTTAATTTTTATTTTTTATACCTCTATGTGAAAAGTCAGTAAGATTGTTTACCACGATTCGCAGAGTTTGTCTTGATAAAATGATTAAAATAATTACTATATTTAACCCTTCATAATGAACGTGGATCCACGCAAGACAATGGTGGACTAGGTAATACGATACCCCTTGGTAAGACTAGTCAGACTTTCGGGCTTCTGACGACCCGTATCGACTGTCAAAGATCCACGAATGACAGTCGGGACCAACGGCTTAACGTGCTTCCCGAGGCACGCAGGAGTCTCGGTGTGTAAAGACGGTCACCCATCCACGGACCAACCGTGGCAAGCGTAGCTTAACCTGATGGATCGACCCGTGTGGCTGTTATTAATTAGCCACAAGCTCCTCCGAGGCATACGAGAGGTTAAATACCTACCATATGCCCGAGGCTACCACTTGCCATTTTGTGAGCTTCAGCAGTCAGCTCGAGCTCGCTCGCTCCAGCGAGTCACTCGATCATAATATAACGCCTAAAAACAAGTTTAGGACTGCCTCGTTGGGCTAGTGGGCGCAAGCTCTTTACCGCTGAACACGAGGTCCTGGGTTGGATTCCGTGGGCGGTCAAAATGTTATTAGGCTAGTCCATCTGGAATTTCTCAGTAGCAGCTTTGATGGCAATAGGCTCACCCCCTGTTTCATGGGATTTAAACCCGTGGTGCACCCACAGAACAGATTTTATCTGTTCTGTGGGTGCACCTCTGCCTAGCCCTTCGGGAAATACAGGTGTGATCTATGTTATGTAACCGGCAGCTAATTGTGTAACAAACTAACAATGACAATGATGCCGATTCTCTTGACTGTCTATGTAAGCTATCACTAAAATTCCTTACTTTTGGCTATAGAACAGAATAGAATTATCTTTATTCAAGTATCAAGACTCAAAAATGATTAGTAAGACTTTCAACTATATTAGTAACAACTGGGACATCACAAAAACAAACAAATACTTTTCTTATTAGTGGATCACTGCCGTGGCAACCCATGTGAGATGGCACAACGGTGACCCACGAAAACACAGTGTAAGCGACTTGAAATCATATTTAGGATACTGTTGGAGCTGCTCCACACCCTGTGCACCAAGGAAGCGCACCTTTTGCGCATGGTTGTGTAAAAACAATCTACATGCGCATCAGCGAACAAATCCCGACGCACTACAGAAGCGGGGCAACCCCACCAGCATCCTAAACGCGTTATTATACTAAACGCGGAGAGCGTTGTACGATCTTTGCTCATATCTAGCCCATAGGCTGCTCGTGTGAAAGGACGTTCAGTAGGCTCGGAAGAGCGTTATCTTGACAGGAAATGAGCATCATGCAAACCTAACGTGCTATGAGAATCTTAAAGCTATTCTGCAAAAAAAAAATCTCTAAAGTTAAAATTCACAACGTCACCAAAAGTCACAACTAAAATCGAATTTGACAATCGCGACTCTACGTGGTATTTATTTTTTTTTTTTTTTTCGTTTTGCTTTGCAACGTGGTACTTGTTTGCCTTACCCTGTGAAATTTTTTTGAGCCGGAGGCGCACATGGGGGCAGCCTAGACGTGTTTTTTCTTTTTCAGTTTCTTATTGAAAATATGAAAAATTATTACATACTTACATGTTAAGTTTTTGGGGTTTATGGATTTTATAAAGGGGGTCGAAATTTTCATTATTTTTGCGATAGGACACCCTGGGATCAGGAGCCGAGTTAAAAGAACAAAAGTCAGAAAAACGCTAAGTGAAAACTAAATAACAGCGCGGGCGGGTTATGGGTCGGGGGAACAAGAAATTTCACGCGGACTAAAATCACCAACTTGTCTTGAGCAAGCGTGATGATCAATGCTTGTGCCTACTCTGTATGAGAAGAGGGCTTTGCCCAGCAGTGGGTCAGTAATAGGCTGGTATTTTATTATGAAGCATTGGATTAACAATGTCCTTCAAAATCCTACGGGTTATGATTGCAAGTGTGTTTCGCAATTGGCCGCAGTTAAGAGCCCTCTTAACTACGTCCAATTGCGAAACACGACTTTTCAAGACTTAACAAGAATTTTCTAATACCTTTTTTAAAGTTTCATATTGAGACACGAAGCGACAAAATTCGATCTAAATAAAAACGACCACATTCCTCTAGATCGTATTTTGTTGCATGTCTTTGATGTTGTAGAAAATTCTAGATACACTTACCGAGGTCGCTGATTGAGCCATTTTTTCATAATTCCTTCTCAGTCACGAGATAATATTTTTTTTAAAGGACGTGCGCCCTTAAACGAAAAGTATCCAGTCCAAAACATGGTCAAAAATTAGTTTATTTATTAATAAATAGTTAAGCGTATAAAACTGATGCTAAATTCGGTTCCATCGGCCAGTAAAAAAGATCCAAGCAAAAAACAACAGTTTATCATTTGGATCAACCTCAGAATCAACCGACATGCACAGAAATATGAAATACTAGCTTTTGCCCGCGGCTCCGCCCGCGTAGATGTCGGTTATCGCGTAAAAAAAGTAGCCTATGTCCGTCTCCATATCCCAGGCTATATGTCTGCCAAATTTCATGACGTAAGGTTCAGCGGTTTGGGCGTGAAAACGTAACATACAGACAGACAGACAGACAGAATTACTTTCACATTTACAATATTAGTATGGATGAAATATCTTCTAAACTTCAAACATCAATATCTCTAAAGTGACTTTGTGTGGATTGGATCCTTTCGTTTGACTACGTCCAATTAGGGTACAGGCTTTTCATTTTGAACAAAAAGAGAAATCAAATAGATACATTTATTTGCGGTGAACATGACGCAAAGAAAGAACAGAAACACAATAAAATTGGCAGTCATATACGGACTGTCGACAGAAGTGAAAACTCAAAACTTTGGAATAACTGACAGTCTGGCGCATCATGTCACGAGCAAGTCGCTCATTTCGGTGACGCGAACCCATTAGTTTTTCCTCTATCAAAAATCGCTCAATGCGGCTAAAGAAGTTTTCACATCAAAAACACAAAAAAGAACAAGTAATTCCCCGCTTACTTAAGAGGGTTGTCATCGGTCCACTATCACCACTCCTTTAAAAACATATTATCTCGTGACTGAAAAGGAATTATGAAGAACGGCTCAATCAACTATCTCGGTAAGTTTGTCTAGAATTTTCTAATACCTTTTTTAAAGTTTCATATTGAGACACGTAGCAACAAAATTCGATCTAAATAAAAACGGCCACATTCCTCTAGATCGTATTTTGTTGCTTCTTGTCTCAATATGAAACTTTACAAAAGGTATTAGAAAATTCTAGACACACCGAGATAGTTGATTGAGCCGTTTTTCATAATTACTTCTCAGTCACGAGATAATATGTTTTTAAAGGAGTGGACCGGTGACAGCGCTCTTAACAAACTGTGTTCATAAAAAGGAACGGAGCTTTCAATTCAAACTTGTAGCATCCACCGCAAGTCACCATAATATCATGTTTATTGCGTTCAGAAACACTATTCGATTCATTTATTCGGACGTATCGTGTGCAAGCCAAGTATATGTCGGTAAAAAAGTTCTTTAGATAAATAAGCGGTACATGGCTCGCCAAATTATTTGAGTTATAGTAAAATCAAGTATAAACCCCTTATTTGATTTTGCTGAAAGTAACAAAATATACCCTCAAATAATATGATTATTTTGCTAGCCGTACACCGTCGCGTAGTTCATTAAGTTAGTATCTAAGTTATTAAGCGCGACCGCTGAGCGTGGACCTCGTATTTGATATTAATTTCTACTTGATACCTCCACGCGTTCCCGAGAAAATGAGTCTTGACAGACTGACCGTCGTTGTCCGTCTGTTTGTCTGACAGTCATGTTATAAGGATTTCGTTTCTTCCTTTTGAAGTACGGAACCCTAAAAACAAGATGGCGGCATTAGTTACAATTTCGGGCACGCGCCAAGAGATCCTTGTATGGATATAACTATTTATATAACTATGTATGTTGTTAATTCTATGGATAACCACGAACCATTTCCGTATTGTCAGTCTTAATAACTTCATTTAAGTTTTGTTTAACTTCTTTGATTAGGATTAACAAAGCTAAGTTTTAATCACTTAGGCGACGACGGAGCGGCTTATAAGTTATAATTATCTGTACATAAACATAGAATAAAATAAAATTTAAGTTTCTGGTTGTAATGTCAAAATTACAGCGTTTTACTAAATGCATAGGAAAATATATAAGGTACTTATAACAAAACAAAAAAAAACTATTTTTAGATTATTGTCTGTTTGTTTGTTCCAGCTAATATCCGAAACGGGGGGACCGATTTTGACAGGACTTTCACTGGCAGATAGCTTATGTTATAAGGAGTAACTTAGGCTACTATGTTATTTTAAAAAAAGCCACTTGGGTGAATCCGCGGGCAGTATAGCTACTGATTAAAATTTAGCTTCAGTCGACGCCGTTAACAAATTGTAAACAAGTCTTCATAAAGTAATCGGGAGAGTTTTTTTTTTTTTAATCTACTACTTTTATTGCAGTAGGTAGGTTCATCTGTGGGGTCAGTAGGGTGGTTGTGAGCCTAAATTAAACATTTTTTTTAAAGTTTCATAATGAGACACGAAGCAACAAAATTCGATCTAAATAAAAACGGCCACATTCCTCTAGATCGTATTTTGTTGCTTCGTGTCTCAATATGAAACTTTATAAAAGGTGCCTATTAGAAAGGGTGACCATTGAGGGTGATAATTAGCTAGAATGTCTGCTTAGCGGGGGCCTTAAAGATCATGAAAAGGCTCTTCTTACAATTATAAACAAGACCGTGGCTAGCAGCATACCTTTCACAACATTCCAAAAGCTCCCTTATGGAGCCACCAGTTGGACACAGCAGCAATATATCATCAGGGTTATTGACGCAAATATTGTCAATTCAACATACAATCCATTTACTGCTGAGTCCTGCGATCAGCTCATTGACGTAAGATAACTCTTAATTTTTACTGACATTATACAACCATCAGTGCAGCCCTTGCTCCTGTACTAAGATTTCCTGTATTACAAAAGCCAAGATTTCTGACTTCACAGGTACTTCAATAAAATAATGCCTCTCGTATTTCCAAAAAAAAACCTTACAAGTTATAAGCTTATAGCTTGTGAGGTATTTTTTAAATAAGAAACATGCCACGTGAAATATTAATTCTCCATACATTTATCTGCAACAATTCCATTTAAGTAGGTATCATCTTTGAGCCGAGACAACGGCAAATTTTTATCTTTAAAGGTCCCCGATACGATCAATTGCTATTGTAAATTTTTACGTAATTGATATGTCGCAGCCTTATCGTATAACACGCCGTATTACAAATAGGCAAGCCCAATTGAAAAAAGTTGCTGTTTTGAAATGCGGCTACCTTTCGTTCAGCCGGATTTCAATTCGGTATGAGCAATTCGCGTTCGTCAAAGCGGCTTGGTAACGTGGCGCCCACATACAAACGGCCATTTTCGATTCGCCGCTTTGAAATCTGACACGCGCCGCATGATCAAAAAAAAAAATGGCGTCGCAATCGACAACGGTGTCACTATAAAGTGAAAATAATACAAATGGCGCCGTCTGTTTATAAACACTCACGGTCATTGGCAAGTCGTAATTTTTTTTTATTTCAACATCCAGGCACCCTGAACAAATAGGTTAGGTTACGTTAGAACTTTAAATACATTGCTTCTTGCTGACAATAAAGCTAAACGTTGAACGCCGCTTTGTAGCTGCGTTGCTCAAAGTGAGGCATTTTAAAACAGTTACGTTTTTCAATCGGGCGCGTCTATTTGTAATACAGCGTGTTATACAATATGTCATGTTATACAAATTGACGGCAGATCAACTGCCATCAATTTGTATTGGACCGTTTCGGGTACCCCTAATTCCCCTAAGATTTGTGACAATATTTTATCGCTAAACTCGAAAACTCTTCAGATTTACTCATACTTTAACAACTGCAAGCATGTCTATTAAAGTTTAGAATCTTGAAATGCTATCGTTACGAACTTGTTCCAAATTCCAAACATTCGTTTACGTTTGCGATTCTCGAAATCTTTCCAACTTCGCTTACTCAAAGGATGTTTGCTTGAGAAAAGTCGAGAGAACTTTATTGAAAACTATTTCTTAATGGGATGTTTCAGTAGTCCACATGGAGGAGTTTAAAACGAGTTGTTATTGGATGTTCGTTTTGCAATAGCTGCAGGTTTATTTAGCCTTTTGTTAAACCTTTTTTTTTTTTTTTGTGTTTTACTATGTAAACCAATACAGTTGCTATGGTCGTTTTTATCACATCTTTTGCAATGTCTTTGACAGATTGGTCATCGAATTATATAACTATATTTTACCCGCAGTTCCACTCCTGTAGTCGACTCGCACAGGAACTGTAAATTTTTACGGGTTAAAAATAGCATATCACTCTTCGGCCTATATACCATGTCAATGCAAAAAATTACGTCAATCCGCTGCTCCGTTGCTGCGTGAAAGATGAACATACATTTTTTTTTTTTTTTTTTATATTTGACTTTAAACACACTACACTACTTTACTTTTACTTTTTTTTAACATCGAATTAATCGATTCATCGATTATTACTGTCACTGCTATTTTAAAGCACCCATAAACACGGTCAGTTCTAACTAATAATCTGGAAATTGAAGCAAATCAATTATAATGAACAGGCCCATGGTTCTTGGCCCGGATCCTGTCAGTCCGATCGTCAATCTCCGACCTGTCGTAACCTTTTGTTAGCGGAGTGTATGAAGGGGAGTGGTAATTATTTCAGCCCACGCATAGAAAAACGTACCTTCTTACCTACATGAATTTATTACACTTCTATTACGATTTTTTTTTTCTGTTTTCCCTACTAAGTAGGCATCTGACCCACCGCCGGCGATTAACGAGAAGAAAGAAGAGCTAGCAACTAAAAAACCAGTTGGCAACCAACGAGGAGCGATTGCGCGACGGCGACGACAAATTACTCGCTGGTATGCGTATACACACATAGCTACAAATCAAGCTATACATTTCCAGTATAAGCCGATCTTGCATTGTATAGGATTTCCGTTCAATGAGAAGTCAGCATAAACTGGAAATTATAGCTTGATTTGTAGCCGTGCGTATCAAGCGTAAGTCTCTCAGCGAGTATTCTGCCCGCCAAGCGAGCGTCGCTGAGCGAGTACTCTCTTAAATAGCTCGTCGCTGCAACAAACGAGTACTCGCCGGCGGCGGCGGTGTGAATAGTCAGCGATCAACTAGTAATTATATACAGGGTGTAAGGGACATCCCTCCGCAAACTGATGGGGTGAATTCAGTAGGTATATCAGACTAAGATGACCGGTACATGAAATTATTTCAGGAACGTTATGGGAATCTAATAAACCTGATTTGTTCTATTACCTCACACGCAATGTATCGCTACCGTGGCAAAACGTAGCGAACGGTAGCGCAGCGCGCCTTCAGCCGCCCTCTGTAGCTAAGCAGAAAGCGAACAGCTGATTTCAAGCGTCGTTCATTATATTTCAACATCCATTGCAGATTTTTTATTTTAGCTGTTTTATTTACATAAATGGAGTGCTGCGTACAGAGAATGTAATTTTACATTGAAATAAAGAAAGAGTAACTGAACAAAAAAAACAATAAAAAAATGAAAAACTTCCATGTATATGAATATTTTTCAAAATAGGGAGCTCAATGCACCCTGTTAGTTTGCGGAGGGCTGTCCCTTACACCCTGTATGTATATATTTTAAATACACGGTACCTTAGCCCTTTACCAGGCCCCAGAGAACTGCTGTAGCAACTTGTTTTTTATGGATTCGTATACTTACAAAGGCTTTGTTTCATATTGCATCACTGAAACTGAAAAAAAAAATGCTGAAACTTTTAAAAATAGTATATTATGCAATTAGTGAATAAAGAACGGATTTAAAGCGAGGGCCACAGATGAATCGCGAGAAAGTGAAGAATTCTAACGACTGAATCACGACCGTAGGGAGTGATTCATGATGATTGAATCACGAGCGCAGCGAGTGTTTCACGTGTTAGAATCCTGAGCGACGCGAGTGATTCATGGCCCTCGATATAAATCCGTTTTATTCAAGAGTTGCATACTATAATTTATACCATGACTACGAGAAAAAGAAAGATTTAAGCGAAAATAGACATTTAATGAAGAAAAAAGGAAGATGAAATAAATTAAAATGCACATTAAAATTGGAACAATTTTGGAGTCATTTTCTTATTATTATTATTGGGATAGTCAACCTGTAAAGCGATATTTATTTCCTGTCGATGGTCAGAACTTTCTGCTGGAGGAAACTCTGGGGCATCTTTGGACGTTGAAGGGCGCGGAGTGCACAAGGAGTTTTTATTTTATTTTTATACGTTGCCCCACACTAGGTGCGTTTACAAACATTTAAAGTCACATACACAAACAGCCAGACCCGGAACGACTACTTGTAGGTCATTCAAATATTGGTTCCGTCTCGCGGCAGGCAGCGCAGCAGTCAACCGCTTAACCACTGCGCCAACCGAGCCGTCGAATACTGTTTGTATCGAGTACCTATTTTTCGCAAGGAGGTTGTATAGCATTGAGATGGAAGTCGAATATATTGATGTGTTCTAAATTCAAACACCAAAATAGTGATTAAAAGTGCTTTTTATTCACTGTTTTCAGTGAATAAAATAAGCTTTTTAGAGGGGGAATGGTATAAAATATGTAAGAAGACAATCCCATTGCCCACCTAGAGATTGACATTGACTATAAAGTAGATAAATGATAAAGAGTTTATACATTTTTTTATTTATTTTTTATTGGATTTTACTGGTGTTTGACCGCAATCTCACCTGTTGGTAAATGATGATGCGGCCTAAGTTGGAGCACGCCTGCATTTGTAAAAAAAAATATGTTTGAGAAAATAAACAATTCTAATTCATAATCAACAGTACTAACAGTCCAAGCGCATATGTTCCCCACTTTTTAAAATCGGTTATATCTGAAATTTTGTTAAGTATTAAGTAATTTATGTAATTTATGCATAAATCATTCATCATCATTCATCATTTCAGCCGAAAGACGTCCACTGCTGGACATAGGCCTTCCCCAATTGGGAGGGTTTGCCATAATCGCCACGCTTGGCAGGCGGGTTGGCGATCGCAGTATGGTGTTTAAAATGCATAGAGAACGCTGCTGCCCATTCTCTAGTAAGTTCCTTAGTCGCCTTTTACAACACCCACGAGACGAAATGGGGTGGTGTTCTTTACGTCCGGCTCCACACGGCATAAATCATTAGAAGAACTCAAAAACTACAACATATAAAAAAATTGCACGGCTGATCTTTCGTTGTTTCGCCATGATTAAAAAAAAAAACGCGGCACTTGTTCAAAAAACACTCAACCAACGGACAGCCACAGATTGACGGGCTATAAAAGTGACATTTGCGTTCCGATTCAAATTATTATTATTTTTTTTTATTGTGACCGTAGATAACATAATTCTACAGAGTTTTTGACAGTTTGTGGGCGGTATATCGCCTAAATCTGTTAAGAGCATCGAAAACACTACGTTCCCTTAACCTGGTTAAGGGTTAAAATCTTTTGTACTTTTCATAAGCGAGATCGTGGATTAGTCGCTTCTTCATCGGGCGGCGGTGGGACAGGTGCCTTAAAATATTACGGAGGAATATTTCACATCCAAGATACTCGTTCATCATTCGTTCACTGATAGAATTTATTACCTCCTCCTATATACCGACATGATTTTATCAAACAACTTTATATAACGTCGTTAATCTCGTATATAAAATCGCCTTGATACGGAAGATTTATTGAGTTGGTTTTCAATAATGTTTTCAACGTTATCTAATTATCCGTGTTTTCGCAATATCACGAAAATTTTAATTATCAAATCATCATACGACAAATATAAGCCTAGGTATATGAAATCTGTTTTCTTGAATTCCTTGATTGTCGATTGGAGTCTTTGCAGGGGTGGTTTTAGGTGAACATTTTTCGCGGAAACCGAAATGGCAAAGTTTTATGTCGAAGTTCGGAGTTTAACTAAAACAGGAGTCCAGTATTTTAAATCAGCTTATAGAATTTGCACTTTTTCGACTCTGCTCCACTAAGGAAAACTAATAATTTATTTTATGGTACATTTAAGTTCTTGTCTATGATCTATCTTTTTCACGGAAAAGTAATTGTTTGCGTCTAAAGTATTTATAGTTTGTATTAGTCGATCGTGTACTATTTACATGTTTCCACTGATAAAAAACTAAAATAAAATCGAAAAAAGATGGTACGTATAAAATACCTATAACATAAATTAGGAAACATACAAATATGTTTCCTAATTTTATTTATGTTACAGGTATTTTTATCGATAAGACCGCCCATTGTGTCACCTCTTGTCAAATTTTCTAAATAAAGAGTATTCTATTTATCTATCTATTTTGTACGGTAAAAATGAAAAAAAGTTGGCACAAAATACCTACAACATAAATTAGGAAACATTTAAAATGTATTTTATATTTCCTAATTTATGATATACGTATTTTGTACCGGAAAAACTAAAAAAAGGTTGGTACAAAATACCTATACCATAAATTAGGAAACATAAAGTTTTCCTAATTTATGTTGTAGGTATTTTGTACCATTTTTTTTTTTTTTTTTTTGTTTGTATGTTTGTTTTTTATCAGTGGTCTAACTTCTTAATTGCCTTCTATTTCATATTGTAAGAACACTGTAAGTTAGTTATAAGTTTCCTGACTAGAATAAAATGAAAAATAAAATAAACTAGCACACCCACACTAATCTACAGACAGGAGATCAAGCTCCCAACAGACTTAACCTAATCCTAGATTCAGTTAAATGTCGACATTCACAACTTTTGATTAATATTCATAGTTCTCTAGAATTCTAACCAAAGAAGGCATGAAATATCACGCCTTACAATTCCAAAACCGGCCAAGTGCGTGTCGGACCACGCACAGTGAAGGATTCCGTAGTTGTAATTTATCCCAAGAACAAACTTGACATTGTAGTTAAAAACATGTTCTCTCATAAATTCCAACTGCACATGTAAGTTTATACGCACAATATTGGGAGATTTGCCATGTTATTTTAAGATCATAGACTTCATATAGGTTTCCTGTAATCTATGAACTGTTTTCAATTTTTTTTTTTTTTTTTTTAATTTCTGCTCTCAGTAGTTTCAGAGATAAGGGCCAGGAATGGTCAACTTTCATCTATCATCTTAAATAACTTTAATACTATTTATTTTAAAATTATAAAAAATATATACTTGAGACCATCACAGTAAATGATATGTCACTCGGTAATGTGCGCAAACCTTTTCTCAATTTTCTTCTTTGTCTCCCAACAGTGACCCGTCAATTTCCCTCAAATCAATTCAATTTTCAATTTTTTGTTTGGGTCACAGGAATTGATCGGTGCATTAGATTCGGAGGAAATTGGCTGTGACAGACGGACAGACACACGAGTCATCCTATAAGGGTTCCGTTTTTTCATTCGGACCTACGGAACCATAAAATACTTGATCCGAAAATAGAAACACTGTTGAATGTTTTTTATAAAGCACTTACTGTGATACAGTATTCCTTAGCTAAGTAGGACGTAAAAAGCGATGAATTTGTCATTTGTAATTCACCTTATTTTATTATTTAACGATCAACCGAACTTTACGAATGATTTTTTAGAAAAACGACGCCTACAGGAATAGGCGGCACTGACATCGATAAAAGACGTTCATCGCCGTTCTATTATGGTAATCGAATGTTTGATGAAGTTTTCACTTTAATAACTATTGACATAAAGATGCTCTAATCAAAGCTTGCTGTGTTCCTTTAACAGCGACCAAATTCTTTGTACCAAATTTTCTACTCTTTTTAGAATTGATTGAATTCGAATATGGAACAATGGTGATATCCAACTGATGGCCAGTATGTCAACTTCAAAACTGCATAAAAACTTTTTCGCTGATTTATCAGACCTATAAACGCAAAAATGCACGGTGGATCGATTTAGAAGTCCGGAAGTGTATTATGCTATGTACGTTCTTCGAACTATCATAATTACAGTACAAAATGTAAAAAAAAGAAGCACAAAAAATATCAATTCTTGGGAATCGAAATCAGATTTGCAGTGCTTTGTTGAAAGTTGACTGAAATAGCATAAAAGCTCGTACAGACTCGCACGATATCGCGGGCGCGACAAAGCAATTTTGCTACTAGTGTCGCGTCGCGCCCGCGATATCGCACTAGTCTGTACGAGCCTTAATGTATCATGATTGACTGCTTAAATCCATAAAGGTATGATAAATCATTTAAAAGATTAAATCTGTAACTATCTGCTATATTATTTGTTTTCTATTTAACCCAGCGAAGTAATGGAATAATTCGACTGTTATCATACACTGGTATCTTGTGTTCGCTCTCATCTAAGTATCCTACGAACTCGCAGACAGAAATTTCATAGAATTTCGTTTCCCAGAAAATGTTTCATATAATATTTGGTCCTTGTATTTTTAGTTTGAATATTATTGTTTCAAAGACTATTTGCTTGAATGAAACATATTTCACAGAAACACAATTCAATGAATTTTTAATCACATTTTTGTTTAACAAACTTATCAAACAGTAGAATTATTTTTTAACGAATATTGTTTGTTCGGTATAAGTTAGTGACAGAAACGAATCGCTGCAAAACCGACTCCACGTAGTCTAGTCTGCCCTACCCCTAGAGTGTAATTTACATCCGCGTAGGCGCGAAGGGGTGAGGCGGCCCGCGAGCTGAGGAGCAGAAGCTGCGGTGGTGAGCGTGAATACCATCTGCGACGATAAGCTCGCGTGGGACCGCCGGAGCCCCGCAGCGCCGGAGCCGTGACAGAAACCAAGCCTGCTGCATTTTGCATGCTCGCTTGCATGCTGCATACTTACTTGTACGCTGTATGTGTTACATGCTTGCTTGCATGCTGCAAAATGCAAAAAAAAAAAACGCTGTAAAAAAATTGAAAATGGATAAAATGTTAGATATTCTTGGTAATAAGTTTTATATTAAATAAACAATATAATAAGGATAAAGAATATTTGATTTGTTATTCTGACATCAAACTTTATGTGAAACAAAAATCAATGATTTAAATACCTTCTGCGTATTGATTATTTTATGAAACGAAAATATGAGAAATTTTTTATGTGAAACGAAATTCTATAAAACTATTAGCTATGAAACGACATACAACCCTAGTAGGTACTCAAACCTCTATTTATTCCATAGAGTTTTTTGATCCTTGTAAGAAACAGGATCGATTGGCATTAAAAAACTGTTTGTGAAAATTGCCCATGCTCATCCCCCATAGCAAATAGCGTAATAATTTATATCCTACAGTTATACAAAATCTATCCGGTAGTTTTTGCGTGATGCTGGAACATACATTCAGACAAACAGGCAAACAGCCAAACAGAAAAATTCTAAAAACTATATTTTTGGCATCAGAGTCGATCCCAGACCTCGCGGCGATGACTTTTTTTTTTAATATTCAATGTACATTTTGTACGTTTTGACTTCTACGATTCTTCTTCAATTTTATTATATGTATAGATTAACGACTACTATCAAGAAAAAGTAATCAAAAAGCCTAGACCTTCTGAAATTTATAACTTCAGTTAAGTATCGATGTTTCTTGCCAAATTAAAGCAATGTAAATATTGACTCAGAAACTTAGGTACGCATGTCTTGGCTAGACTGTGAAAATTTATGCGGAGAAAAGGTTAGCAAAATAACATACAGAATATACTGCGATACATCGTAATAATATACAATGCTACCTTTTGAAAGAAAAGCACATGGGATTTTGGCTGAAAAGCTATCTAACGAATCGATTGATCTTTTAGCTTTTCGCTATTAATGCCACTTAAAATTATCTGTATACATTTTTCGAATAAATCTCTTAAAGCGAATTCAACCAAACTTTTATACCTAGTATTCGAATAAGACGTTTGACAGTTTTTGGAAAAAAAATCGCAGGTTAAGTAACTCTTTACTCATTTCATTTGTTTGTTATATGATTTTAATGAATGTCTTGATTTAAATTGATATTAATTTTAAAGAATTTAAAGATATTTGCGATTTAACTTATTAATTAATTTTACAATTTGATTCTATGTAGGTACTTCAGTTATTTATTTTAGTTATAAATGTTTATAATAGCTAGTGCGATGCGCGCTCGGCAACGGTCGCGCATCATATTTCGCTACGAATTATTTAATTCGCGCTTAGCGTGGCACTAGCCGTCGCCGTCATGGGTTCCGAAAAACTCATAGTCAACGAGCTTCTGGCGTTCCTGCAACATCAACTGGACGTCATGGACGAAGTTAGACTCATGCAGATCTGTACCTCGAGCTACATCGAAGACGAGATACGCAGTGCAAAGACGACACTGTACACGTCGCTCGACTTAGCCGACCGAATGCCGTCCCGCCGGAGGGACGAAAAGGGAGAGAGGAGTCTCCAAGACATGTTTCGGGTGTTTAAGGAGACGGACCCTGACGACGTGCCGTCCTTTGTGGCACAGGAGCTGCGGCAGCTGCCCCCCGTCACTATTGACCATGTCGACGTCACCAGGCTGCTGAAGGATATTGTCACTCTAAAGGCAAGCCTGGCCAAGATGAAGTTCAACCTGGATGCGTCTCAAAACACCATCAGTGAGTTATGTGCCGATATGGTTGACTTACGCAATACTACATATATCGGTATGTATGTAGGTCACCTGAGTTCGCATCAAAGGTGAACACTCGTCGTGGTGCAAACAACGCATCGCTGTCCAGTATCGAGTCAGCGAAATTGGACTCGCCACCGGCCGCTGTCACTGCAAGCGATGCAATACCGCGCCCCGGCGATCCGGCCTCTGCCGTAGTAGAGGCGACGTCACAAGTTAGCATGTCAACACCTCGCCGTGCTTACTCAGCAGCCGCTGCACAACCTCCCATCCAAAAGGAGCAGCATAAGAAGAAAGTTTTTGCTAAAAGTGCAAAATCAACCGTGGGGGCATCTATAAGGTGCAATGCAACGGCTTCCAGCATCATGTCCCCAGCCCCTAAGAAAGGGCAGCCAGACAAGGAGGGCTTCGTGACGGTAGAGTCAAAGCGAAGGAAGCCCACTTGCCGTAACCGATGTGGTACTGCTCTGGCGGAACCAAAAATGTTGCTGCGTGCTACACCGTCGACGCAGCTGTACGTATCCCGTTTGCATCACTCCACGATGACTGACGACATCGTGGAATACATCAGAGTCAAGACCAAGTGGACCTTGAGAGTAGAAAAGTTGGAGTCACGCCATAACATTAACTTCAAGTCGTTTGTGGTGCGGGTTCCAACTCAGTACTTAGAAACCTTCATGAAAGAGGAGTTTTGGCCGAAAGGTGTGGCATACCGACGTTTTCGTGGAAGGTTACGCGACACCACGCAGCGTAACACGACGCCGACATAGTCATCACTTCGTGTACAATAATTTAATCTATGGGCCTGCGTCGCCTGCAATAAATGGATTATTATATATTATATTATTATTATTTTTATATATTTACATATCTCGGGACCCTGGGGTCCCGGACCTTTGGAAGGCGTACGAGGGGCCGAAGTTAACTCGCAGAGGCTCGTTAGACGCTTTTTAATTAAATGAGGCACCAACCGACGATTATCCCTGTACCTACTATGCAAGTGCACCCAATGACAACCCCCGGTTGGTGTAGGACTATTGCAGGATATGGAACCAAAGATATTGACCTATGGGTTTGGGTGGTTAAAATGGACTGGTTACCAAAAACTATGGAAGGACTATGGCCCCTGCCTGATCAATGTTTTATTATACACGGATAAAATGGCAGGGGGTGACTTGCACACTAAATAATGGGCCCCCGAAAACGGTCGCTAGCACATAGTAACGTAGCGACAAGGGGGCAACATGTCCTGAGGTGCTCGAGGAGTGGAGAGGTATTCCACGGCTCTCAGAACAATCCCAGAGCCCGGAAGATGGTCAAGATCCCTACAAGCACGTACTGGAATACTTCCTTCCTCCGAGCACGTTTGCTCTTGCGAATCTCCACTCAAGCCGGCCAATAAAGGTAAGAATGAGGTGGGAGCTCAGTTCCTCGTCAGTGTTCACTCCAGCCGGCCAATAAAGGCAAACTAGAGATGAGGGATATGACTTCTCCCGAGAGATAGGGTACGTGGGATCGTAACTGCCCAACAGCTCGCCACATGCTGCCCTGCGAATTTCTGTATCTCTCTTGGTCTGGCTCCTCACCCTAGACCTGTTCCGGGAAAGTAAACTCTACCGGCACAGACCTAAAGTTCGGAGCGCGCAAGCCCCACCACGACGTCAACGTAGAGATACGGCGGTGGGGTTATTATTAGTATGGGATATATTTTTAATCTTTGGTTACTAACATAATTTTGAAGTATACCTAAATAAACGTATATACACATAAATGTGGATCACTGTGTCTGACTTAGGTACATAAATAAATAAAATTATACTAGGTCACCATTAGAAAAATATACATACTTACTTTAATAAAAACTATTCAAGTATTTTTTAGAATAGTTCTATTTTAAAATCACAAAAATTAATCGGAAATTGGGAGCATATGTGGGTGCAAAAAAAATGTAATACTCTTTTCTTTATAAAGACCAGAGAGCTTCACTTGTTATGTTAGTAAAAACTTTTATCTAATAGACATTTATTTTGCAAATATGGGTAATACATAATAGGTGTTATGATTATAGATCGGTTATTCGGATGCATATTTACCTAAAGTAAATTTTTAGCAATGCAAGTAGGTATGGCAGCGGCTTCTTAAAAAAAAATTTCTTTTTTTTTTTTGTTAAAAAAAAAACCCTTCGGATGCCAGGAATACCGACAATACATAACTAGTCGAGTGTATTGTATGGAAGTGACTTCTAATTTATTTTTATTTTTATTGGTGTTAAAAAAGCCCAGGATTCTTGGATTGCATAACTGGGTCATTCTCAGGACACTCATTATTTGGTTGACTTCGGTGGCAGTTTTTTTTTACATTTAGGCATAACTAACATGAAATATCAAATCTAGAGTTAATTTAAAACATATTAGTAGTACTCTAGATTTGATATTTCATGTTAGTTACGCCTAAATGTAAAAAAAAAAAAATTGCCACCGAAGTCAACCAAATAATGAGTGTCCTGAGAATGACCCAACTACGTATATTTAGATGCATATTTATTTAAAATTAATGTTTAACCCCCGATGCAAATATGTGTATGTACGGTGTAAGAGGAGGGGTGGTGTGTGTTAATGAAGAAAAAAAAAACAAATTAAAACAATTTTATTTATTAAATTAAGTACTATATCCTGGTGCATGTGGTGGTCATTGGGTGTAAATATTACCTTGGCTACTTAGGTAGGTAGATATGGATTCAATTCTTTAGTTTACACTAAAGTCGCTTTCAGAATCGCGGGATATTTCTATACAGAAGCGCATTTCATATTAGCCAACATCTCAACTTTAGGTGAATATGTTTCCGAATCTCCGATCTCTAGGTATGATACATTAAAGCTTAGCCATATTTCACCATTCAGCATGCAAACATTTATTTTATCATTCACTTAAGTAAAATCAAATGCCAGAGCAATTCAGCAATGTTTGCTTCTCTGATAAAAACTCAGTCACACCGTAGTAAGTTTTATCCATTAAAAAAAACAGTTAATAAATAAGTTAAAATAAGTAAGTAGTAAGTATAATAAGTATTTAAGTTATAATTAAGTTAGTTAATAGTTTTTTTTTTCTTTTTTTTTTTTTAATTGTAGTCTGGTGTACAATAAAGTACATATTTATAAATAAATAAAAATACGTGGTCTACTCTTAAACAGCACTGTTGTCAAGTCTTCCCAACCACTTGGTAATTTATTTTAAATAGAGATTAGCTTCTGCCGGCGACTTCATTCGCGCGAAATTTCTTGTACATACATTAATATGTCCTATACTATAGCTGTGCCCTTGCTCGGTTCATAAGAGTCGTCGCGTGATATGTTCATTCATTTTACGAAACCCGACTGGTAGTTCAAAAAATCAAACTCTTCAGCTTTATGGTATTAGTATAGATATAATATTATATTAGACTAATAGTTTAATCATCCTTTTTTTTTTTAGCATACTGACCCATTGCTGGGCAAAGTCCTACCCAAATCCTTCCTCTCTCAGCTCTTTTCCCTTGCTAACTCAAACCAGCCATCGCGGTACGCGACCAGGGCCTCAAGTATGCTATTACAATAGTGTCAGAATGGTCTCGCCATTGTGAGTATTTGACAGTGTTTGTATGGCAAATCTGTCAAAAACTCACAATGAAGAGATCATTCTGACACTATTGTAATAGCAGACTCGAGGCCCAGATCGGCCCCGCTGTCATTTTCTGGGCCGGCCTCGGCGGCGCCGTCCATATTCAGGCACACAATTACTTACTTTAAAAAAATTCGATAGCTTTATCAAACACAAAATTCTGTTAAAATATACCTACTAGCCTGTACTGATTGTTACCTCGCTGCTTAGAATAATAACGCCTCGCTGATTTGGTTCAAATCAAATGAGAGAGTAGTTATTAGTTCATTAAGTAAAGCTTAAATAAATCAAAGAGAATTTTTCGCCTACAGGCTTCAAAATGAAAAGCATATTTCTCAATAAATCCGATCATTAAATTGTTCAAATTTATTATAATACTACATTATATTTTATTTAAATTCAATTCTTTAAACCTGACTTGGTTTCCGTACGTCTTTTTCGGGTGACCACTGAAAATCAGCGTTATCGTGCGGATCATGCTAAGTGGAAGCCTTCTTGCCACAGTCATGACGTTCAGCTGCCGACTATTTCGGTTTTGTGCTCGTGATTATAATGTAGATCTATTTTGTTCTATTTTTCGGTTTTCCTACCTACTCGAGTTAATTATCTTTTTGTATGCACGTGTTTCTGTGACAAATCAACATATTTTTCTTTCTTTTATTTCAAACACACATCACACACACATTACACATACTCAATATACCTGAAATCACCTCTCTAGTGTCCACTCTGGAATTCATACCTCGAGCCCCAAGATACAGACTATAAGCTGTCTAGTTCAGTGCTCACTGCAAGTTAAGTATTATTTTAACCTAGCTGTAAGTACTATTATAAGCTACTCATGTCGTCTCAACTTGCTTATACCCTGGGCCTCAAGTCTGCTATTACAATAGTGTCAGAATGGTCTCTTCATTGTGAGTTTTTGACAGATTTGCCATACAAACACTGTCAAATACTCACAATGGCGAGACCATTCTGACACTATTGTAATAGCAGACTTGAGGCCCTGTGATCCTGCTTAATGACAATGACTTGGACAATAAAATATTTTCTATTTTCTATTTATGTTCTTCAAAACTGCAGTAATTAAAAGCATATACAAACAAGTTTAATATCATCATTATTTCTTAGATAATATCTATTGTTTGTAAAGTTACAATACTTTAACAAGACTCGAAGTTAATTAAGTTTTAAAACAAATAGTCATTAATTTGAATTCAATCTTTAAAAAATGAAAGTTTAGTGACTCATAAGCTTTTAAAAAGTTATTGATCTCGACAGATTTTAAGGACTTTTCAGTATCATTTTCCCACAGTAAAGCTCTGGCTACACTGAAACCATTTCAGCGTGGGACGAGGGACGCAACTGCGAGCGTCATTTGTTTTTCATTTGTTTTCACGCAAATTTTCGCACCAGTTTGAACACTTCCATATAAGTTAAGGCTCCTACAAACAGGCGCAACACGCGACGCGACTCAAGGCACCACTCGTGCGCACGCAGGCGCGACAGGTGGTGCCTATGTGTCGCGTAGGGGCCTTTAGTTATATAACTGGCACGCTATCAAAAAATCACATTAAATCACATTGACATACACTCTCACATACACCCTCACATACACTCTAACATGCACTCTCACATACACTTTCACACTCTCACATACACTCTAATATACACCCGAACAAACACCCACATATACACTCTCACATACACTCTCACATCACCCTCACATACACTCTCACATGCACTTTAACACATCCTCGCATATAATTTACACTCGAATCCTACTCTCATTAACGTCCTTACTTTCATTTGATATTTTTGGGTGTGTTTTGTTACTAGATTAAATAATTATCTATGCTGTACTTAGAAGAGCGTAGTCTCTTAATACAGGCATTAAAAGGAGCCTTAAAACACAAAACCCTTTTTTGTAAACTGAAGCATTCATAAAAACTTCATTTATTTAATTGAATGTACAAAATATTTAAATAAAAACTAACCCAGAACTAACTATGGAAGAAAAAATATACTGTACGAGGGAGCAAAACTGTATAATAAACTACCTGATGATGTAACCAATAGTGACACCATTATAAATTAAAAAAAGCCCTAGATGAACACGTTAGAAAACAACACTAACAATACCGACTGTCACCTTGAACTCTTATTTTTTTATTGTGAACACAGATAATCGCAATTTCCTTTTATTTTTATCCTACTTTTCTCAATATGTTAAGTGAACTGTAACGTTCTTTTATTTTGAGAAATAAATATCTTTAAACCGAAATAAACGAAACTAAAGCACTTAACAAAAACTATTTAATAATTTAGAATTCAATACATGAAAATAAAATGACAGCTAAAAACTAATTTAAAAAAATTGTTTTTATTTACGTAATCTGGATTACAGATCATATGTACATACATAAATAAAATTCTCGCATTCTTCCCATGGGGGCAGGCAGAAAATACAGAACGCCACCAGCGACGATTCTTACTGCCTACTCCTTATGTCGAGACTCTGTAGGGGTTCAAGGTCTACAGATGTACCTGGCTTTATGAATCCGAGATAGGCACGTGTCTTGAATGATGTGGCCGTTCGATGTTGTGGTACTTATGTGAAATGATGAATCTTGTCTGAGTTGCTCGTTGATCGTAGAGACTTAAAACACTGATATTGATTTGAACGCTATTTATTTTACTTAAAATATTAATTTTATATGATGAAATACGTTCGCACATTCATCTTGGTCTCCGATCCAGGCAGAAAAGGGGAGGGATTATTAGTTTTTCTTATACATAGACAAAGTGACCGAAATCCAATGTTACCATTAACAATATATCATGATCCTACCATAGACAATTAGTTGAAAACCATTAATTACAGATTATAAAATATGAATACAAAAACATGTTGATTTTCAATGAACACCTTAAATCAGACCTA
This sequence comes from Dryobota labecula, assembly GCA_947523025.1. Taxonomy (NCBI): domain Eukaryota; kingdom Metazoa; phylum Arthropoda; class Insecta; order Lepidoptera; family Noctuidae; genus Dryobota; species Dryobota labecula. The sequence goes on along the minus strand of OX383295.1, from coordinate 23,620,083 downwards.
TTTTATTATTTACCTACCTTCATGTAGAAAGCAACCTTATTTTGTGTACACCTATTTATTACATAGGTACAAAATGTAAGTGGTTCCACGTGTAAAAGATAATTACCAACACATACTTATCTTAGACAACTTGAAAAGCAATTTTCTGAGGTACGATCATTTATAGATATTAATTTCCAAAATTCAATCCGACGTTTCAAATACAGGTACATATTTATAAACGATGATTAAAGAGAAGAGACGTTTTAACTAGGCATGCATTCGTAATTCCGGAATTCCGTAACAATTTTTCTGATATTTCAATTCCGGAATTGAGAGGAGTAATATCGGAATTCCGATATTCATAATTTTTTGATATTTTGATTATTATTTTATCTAAACGCAACCAAACTAGTCTGTGGAACTTTCCACAACCCGCTAGACGGCCGGGCCGCTAATTAAAGTAATAAAGGGAGAAAGATGTTTAATTTGTTACTAAAAATGATTAAAAGACTGATATAATCATAAATCTTGTTTGATTTGAAACAAACTTTAAAAGTTACCAGTTCCGGAATTCCGGAATCTGATCTCCAGTATTGGAACTTAGTTCCGGAATTGAGAACCTTTCGATATTGCATGCTCTAGTTTTAACGTCATAAAATGTATGGTCCTGCCAGTCGATTCTTTAAAAATCTCACCGTGAAAACATAGGTGAAGTGAGCTCGAAGTGAACTGTCATTCCACATGATGTAGGGATTGACACTATTGACAGTCCACTCAAGCTCATTTCACCTAGGTTTTCACTTTGAGATTTCTATAGAATAGCACCGCACGAAACGTTAATCATTATTTATTTTATTTTATTTTAAAGAAAGCTTACAGACAAATAAAAATCTGAATATCCTGCATAAGTTTTGACATTTGCTAATTACAAGCTTCCACATGTATACTTTTAAGCGCACATTACTTACTTTTAAGCAATGTTTACAAATAAAGGGGTATGTTTACACTTTCTTGTAACAAATTGTGTAATCCACTACTCTCTTTCACATGGAACTCGCCAGTGTGTATAAATCCTAAACAAAGTTTACTTAATTAAACTAAACACTGTCTCGCGGCAGTTGCGGTTATAAATTGTGCGAGTGGGACAGAGAAAATGTTTCGTTCATGTTCCGTCTCAGTCCCACGTTTTATTACCACGCTTACCACGAACGTTGGCATATAAAACAGACCCATATGACCCCAAAAAATACTACCTACGACTAAACTTAACATAAACGGGTCCCTCTGGTCGTATCAACATGTCTGCAAGAAGCGCTGGTCGGAATCCTTTAATTCGAGGCGACAATCTGAAGTTACGACATATTGCACTGAACACGCATTTCATCTCCAGCATTGCGAATCGTTGACCTGTGGACAAGGAAAATTTGTTTTAGTTAGCACGCAATAGTGCCTAGTGTATAGAGCAGTGGTAGCCCAACATCGTGAGGAAACCGGCATGTCCTAGATAGAACCAAAAATTGGAAGTCATGTGACATACACACACCAACCCGCATTGAACCCACGTTGTGGATGGCCCACTCCCACTCACAGAGAGGAGGCCTGTGTCCCAGCAGTGGGAACATTATAGGCTGATTAAGATTATCATCATCATCATCATTTCAACCGAAAGACGTCCACTGCTGGTCATAGGAACCGGTCGGAACCGGTCGAAGTGGCGGTGCTTGGGGGAGCCCAAGCACCGCCACTTCGATCGGTTCTATGCTTCCCGCATCCATCGGATTCCTGCGGCTTTCACAAGATCATTTTTTATTTGTACTTGTCATTTTGGGGGGGGCTTTGCACTAATCGCCACGCTTGGCAGGCGGGTTGGCGATCGCAGTATGGTGTTAAAAATGCATAGAAAACGCTGCTGCCCATTCTCAAGTAGTCCCTTAGTCGCCTGTAACGACACCCACGGGAGGAAATGGGGTGGTGCTATTCTTTATGGCCGGCGCCACACGGGCCATTAAGATTATGCTAAAACGCAATGGACAACTGATCTTTCTGAAAGAAAGAAAGAAGTAAAATTGCTTTTATTGGAACTATAAAAGAAATATCACTTTACAAAATTACTTTCATAGGACCAACCATTTCCTCGTGTCAAAAGGGCCTCAGCTTAGCAACATGTCAGATTTTCAGTTGCTACCTACGAGTCCACACAGCTCTTTTAAGTGGTTACCCTCCCAAAAGACATGTGCGTTCAAATCCGTGATAAGCCCAAGTTGGTTTTTGTATGTTGGAAAAACATTTTATTATACTCGTATTATAGTTAATGTATTGTTTTAGTGAATAGTGTTAACATTTACGAAGAGTTATTCAATGTCTTAATAGACCGGGGGTTTCAAAGACCGCCGCCGTGCAAAAGATTGGAGGTTCAATTCCTGGGCACGAAATGTGCTTTTTGTCATGCATTACATATTGTTTAATATAAAATACTAGCTTTTGCCCACGGCTCTGCCCGCGTGGATGTCGGTTATCGCGTAAAAAAGTAGCATATGTCTTTTTCCATATCCCAGGCTATATCTCTGCCAAATTTCATGACGATCGGTTCAGCGGTTTAGGCGTGAAAACGTAACATACAGATAGACAGACAGACAGACAGACAGACAGACAGACAGACAGAGTTACTTTCACATTTAAAATATTAGTATGGATTTTTCTATTTTGTTTCAGTAATATTTATAAAGCATTTAAAAATAAAAATATTTTTTTTTAACAATAATTTAATAACATTTATTATTGATGTTAATTAACAAAACTTTGATCTTAATTTACTACAAAGATTTATATTTTACAATTTGATTTGATAATTTACAGTTATCATTCATTCATTTCATTTATCATAAACCGTATAAATACATATTTTGCCAACTGACACAAACGGGTCCCTAGACAAGTGATTTCCGATTAACACAAACGATAAAATAGGAAGCGCTAGAAATATTTTTGATTGACCTACGCTAATGAAATGTCACGTGATCTGTCATGTCGTCTCTGCATACAAATCGACATTTAAAATTCTAACAAGCGACATCGAAAGAGACAAGTTTTGAACATAAAGATCAAGCGTTGTGGTTATAACTTGAGGGTATAGATTAATTTTATTAAGAAAACGTCAGTAAGTAAAATTAATGGATACCCCTCAAATTATAACAGTGCACTCTCAATGGTTACGGATTGGTTTACGACTAAATAACCTAGTTCTCAATGCCACGAAAACGAAATGTGTGAAGTTCGCCTTACCGAATGTTAGAAATCTAGGACTCAATATCGTCTTAGACAAGGAAACTGAAACTGAAGTTTTTCTTGGCATAACAGTAGATGCCAAACTTCAGTGGGGCACACATATATCGAGCCTAGCGGGGAGGTTTAGTTCGGCCGCCTACGCCATCAGAAAAGTAAGACAATACACTGACGTTGATACAGCTCGGTTAGTCTATTTTAGTTATTTTCATAGCGCTATGTCTTATATTCTGCTGTGGTACGGTACGGTATTACATAATCCAGCATTACATAATTATGTAAGCGGGCACCCTTTATACCAGGATACTTTTAGGTTTTTAGGTAATTAGTTTAGTTTGCATTTTTAATTTTTTGCTTAAGTACAGTTTTCGTTTTATTTGCATATTGGTATATTGGCGTGCAATAGCTGACATATAGCAAATAATTTAATTTACTGTTCTGTGTCTCGTAATGTTAATTACTTTGCATACCTACTATTGCATAGAATCAAGTTCATCCAATTGAACAGACAAATGTGCTGCCGGGGAGTTTGTTGCGCCACTTCTTCCCAGCTAAAGTACTAGGAAGTGGTGAAGGGCGGGCGTTTAGAGAGACTGACTTATGTAATTTTGACGTTCGTAAAGTGCTGATTCTCAGCCTAATTTGAATAAATGACTTTTGATTTGATTTCATATGATTTCATTTGAGTAGCAATGGGTTTCATTTTGACAGTTTTATTATTATTATTTTTTATTATATTTTTATTTCTATTTGGACACATTAAGAATATTGTAAGAGTATCTTATTTTTTGGCCAAAAAATCAATATTGCTATACAATGTGGCAATGCTGATTAAAAAGAAAAAATGCAGCATTTTGTGCACTTTTCCTGTTGACAGCGATGCGGACGAATTTTTTGATGCGCTGTGATTATGTTTCCTATTTTTTTTTATATACATGTACATGTTGGAGACGGATTGTATCCGGTACGCCAGCGCCATCTAGTGGCGTTCGATGGAGTTGGTGGATTTCGTGCCATCGAGTCTTGAATAATCGGGACCCAACACGGGTAGTGTTGGGACAGTACGCCCACAGTAGTTAAAATATGGCTGATGATAACGAGAGAAACCTACCGTTCTCCGACAAACATTATATTTTAACTTATATGTATATTAGGGTGTCCCTTAAATTTTAAGTTCTATATATTTTTACGCATACCTTCTTACAACTTTCATAATAACCCAATATTGTCTAGAAAAAAATATTAGCCCGTTTTATAAACGATAACCCGTGCCGACTTGCGATTTAAACTTCTCCATATAAGTTGCGCGGGTAATGCGCTGCGCACTGTAACTACGTGTTTAATTTGTCATTTCATTCGCGATTTTTAACTATTAATGCGCTATTGTTAATTGCATAAAGATGTCGATGGAATTACGGAGTGATAAACAAAGTTTTCTTACAATTTTTTGCAGTTCTCTCCAAACATGAAATATCATGTTTGGAGAGAACTGCAAAAAATTGTAAGAAAACTCAGGGACACGTTCAAGAACCGTGAAAATAATTTTAAAATTAACCTTGATAACTTATTTGATATTGCACATGCTGATGCTTTTGAGAGAATGAAAATAGAGGAAGACAAAGTATTTTTAAGGAAACACAGAGAGCCAGGTCGACCGGAATACTTAGGTGGTGTGGACAAAAAATTGGCGGCGAAAGAAGAAAGAGTAATGCAAAGACGATTAGAAGAGGAGGAAAGGAATGTGAGACAAAGAGAGTTTTTGGCTGTTGCATCTACTTCTAGCTCAAATATCTTGAATGTCCAGAAGATTCGGACGAAGAACAGATTTTGAATACTGAACTCAGGTTGCCAGACGTTCCCTGCCCTAAAAAAAGTTAAAAAAGAGGTAGAAAGGATATTATAACGCCTAAACTTGTCGCAATTTTAGATCGATGTCAGTTAAGCATAGAGACTCCATTTACTTTCTGCATGCTGTCTCGTAGAAGCGCTTGGTCTGAGTAGCGACGATTTCGCTATTGACAAATCCTCGATTCAGCGAATTTGTACTCAGACGAGAATAACAAGGGCAGAAGCAATAAAACTGACTTTCAAAACAAGGTACCTGACGTAGTCACAGTCCATTGGGATGGAAAACTATTACCCGGATTGGATGTACGAAGTTCAAAAGAAGAACGTTTGCCCCATTATTGCTTCATTTGACGATAGAGAACAGCTTCTTGCAGTGCCAAAACTAGAGAGTTCTTCTGGATAACATCAACCTAAAGCCGTCTCATCTGCTCTTTGACTGGAACCTTAATAATTAAGTTCAAATAATGTGCTGCGATACAAAAGCTTAAAATACTGGTCATTTTAATGGAGCTTGTGCTGTTTTGGAGCAGACATTAGAGAGTGAATTTTTGGTTTTCGGTTGTCGTCATCATGTTTATAAATTCGTCCTAAAAACAGTCTAATGCATTCCTAACTCAAAACCTTACTTAACACGGCAGAAGAAGAGCAAAAACAATGCTTTTTGCGCTGTGCCCAGGAACATAGAAATTTGTATCTGGACTGCTAAAAAACTACACTAAAGAGAAGTTACCCTGGCTGATTGTTATAATTTTATGTTTTGAAATAAAGATTAATGTTTACCTTATTTTATTTTACCTCATACTCACCAAATTTGTTGCATTTATATTAGTTTTATAGCAGATCAGAATAATAGGACAAAACACGATTTTAAATAAACTTTGAAGCTCAGTCGGCACGGGTTGCGATCATGCTAGAAAGCTGAAATTTCATATTTGAGTATATTTTAGCATTTATAAAAAAAATTGAGGCTATGCGTATGGATAAAAAAATAAATTAAAAAAAATGTCATATAAGGGACACCCTAATGTATATTATGTAAATTATATTCAGAAATAAATTTTAAAATTCTTCGTAGAATAAATAAATTAAAATTAATTCCTCGTAGAATTTTATTAACAGCAAATAAAGACACTACAGAAATAAAATTATTTAAGTAGGTATTACACGCCTTCACCAAACGTCCTAGCCTTACAGTAATGTTATTAAATCGTTACTGCGTAGGTTTCTGTATTTTTAACCATTCAAACAATATCTCCCACTAAAAAAATATTTAATGACTGGATTTTTCAGTGTTATTTCAATTATGGTTTCCTAGTGGTGTGACCGCTGGACTGCCAAGACATACGACTCGAGTTCGAACCCAAGGCACGGACCTCTGACTTTTCGGATTCACGTATTGTATAATTATCACTTGCTTAAAAAACGGTGAAGGAAAACATCGTGAGGGAACCGGCATGGCTGAGAGATAAGTCTCACAGCATGTGTACGAGTAGCCAAGTCAGAGGCCCATGGGCGGCATACAAACTCACGCAGGCCCAATGCGGGTTGGCGGATGTCACGTTTTTTAGAATTTCTGGTTTTAGGACAAGCCGATTTTCTCACGATGTTTTCCTTCACCGTTTTGAGACCAGTAGTATTCAAATAAATTACACAAAGTAAAGCACCAGTCTGAGTTCGAACCCACGACCGTAAGTCGCGGCCTTTACAACTGGGCCAGCACTTGACTGCTCTGCCACAATATAATGTAAAAAAACCAATAGCTCAATGGTGACTTCGAAAGATCCCTTTATATATTAAATATATACGAATAATCTCGGTAAATACATTTGTGCTATTGTTGACAAAACTATTGTAGTCTCACACAATTGGTAAGAAAGCCCTTTTGTACATGTAATTGTTACTTTTTACTATTATTAGCTTCTAAGGCAACTTTGATATTATTTTAAGAAAAAAGTGATTATCTTTGACTACAAGTCTTCGATCAATTATTGAACGAAGCTACAAGTACAATAATTGGCATATTTTTAATATAAAAAGTATTGTTAGGTTATTGCCCACGCCATCTACAAGAGACTTAGAGGCAACAATATATCATTTCACATTCGGTCACTTTTTTCTTTTCGAACTGCCAACCGTCAAGCGAATATCTGTTAACGAAAAGAACTATATAAAAATACACTGTTAAAACTACATAAGTCGCTTCATTTAGACGAACAAACCTGATCCTGCACAGTTATAATCTTTTTGTAAAAGCAATAAAGATATTGAGTATTGAAAGCTAGATTCATTGCAACGAAAGGAAGTAAGCAGACCTCTAACTATTCAACCATTTTTAAACCATGTTTACATTTATGTAAATACACATATGTACGGTGGCCAGCACATTAAGCTACACGAAACTGTCAAATTTCATCAAACGATTTTAAACTTTAAAATGTTGATGGTTAAGTTCTAAAACGAACGAGAAAATTTGACAGTTTGTGGTAACTTGATGTGCTGGCGACTGTACATAATTGTTGAATATTATTTTACGTCGAGGAACTCATGTTCAAAAAATAATTACGCTCGCAATAACTTTTTATTTTAACCGCAAAGTGCAAATAAACTAATTTCTTAGCTTTTATTGAACAGAAAAAAAAAACTGTTGATTACAAACCGCAAAAAAGTGGGACACAGTAGTACGGTGGGCTGCATCAATTAGGTACCCCATTTGTATTAAAATTTGCGTTCAAGGGGGGTACTCACATAGTGACGCTGACTGTACATTGTGATACAAGGGTGGAAAGGAAACTCGTGTCATTAAAAACCCTCGCCTTCGGCTCGCGCTTGTTGTAATGACAGCTAGTTTGCAATAACCTACACACCCGTGTATCACACGACGTTTTTCAATACAGTTGTGGGAAATAGTATAAAACAAATTTTAAAAAAATCACAATATCCCACAAAAAATTAAAATTTTCCACAAAATGGCGCGTTTTTGCAACGGGACATATTTTTTTTACAACGAAAACAGCCTATACAGCCTTTTCGATTTTTGACAAATGTTGATGTGAAAATAATTAAGTTAAAACTGGTAATTAAATATTTAAAAGACTTTTGCGAATTCAATGCTAAGACGTACGGACTCATTCATTTTTCCTGGTATAAAATCTATCCCATTTTATTCTATGTATGAAAACTCCTTGCTACTAAACTTTTTAAATTGACTTATTTTAAAACTCAACTGCAAAAGTAATGATCGCGCTCTTAAAAAAGTCACGACCGCGTAACAGAAAGATGCCTATGCAAAAGATTTAATTTTTGAATCATAATTATAGCTTCTAAAAGTACGCCATGTTTAACAACTGTATTGAAAAACATTTTACAAAATTGTTTTATGACAAATAATTATAGACGTGTCATCACGTTGGTTTCAGCCGGTGCTGAAAGTCACGTGCCACACTTTTCGAACCTAATTCTTCTATAAAAAAAACCTTACGTGCCTAATAGTCACACGTTTTTAAACAAGTAGATACCTACAGCAGAATCTAATCAAGGATTCAATTCAATAAAACAAATTGTATCACAAAAAATATTTTGTAGAAAAGCAGACAAATTGTAAAAGGCAATTTTTGATTTAATTTCGGGTTTACCTCTTGTGTTATTTTACAGAATAAAAAACATTTACTACGAAATTTAGCAATCGAAATGTCTGAAAACTAACAGAAACGAAGTTACAGGATAGATAATATACCCACCCACCACACCGCCCACCGCCCGTTGTGACACCCTATGTAACAGTTCTACATTTATATCTGTAATTTTTATGGTGTACATAATAAAGAGTTTCTATTCTATTCATTATCCCAGAATTAACACACTACCAAACACCCCAATTAGAAAATTATGTTATAATCATAATATATACACTGAATTTTTACTATTATGTATAAAACATGGTTTATTTATTAAATTAGTTGTACTGGTTTTGGGAGATTTGTGGTCACATTGCAAATCTACGCATGCACAGTCACACAAAAAAAACATTTTGCTTTGTTATGATTTTACAGCGGAAGGGTGACTATAATTTACGCAGGTTTAATTATTTTTGGGATAAAAATGTACCTTTATTAAAATGACAGAAAATACATCCTTGTTTATTTATAAAATTAATTATACAGAATGTGGGAGAAAATTGAGATCACATTACAAATCTACGCACGCATACAGTCGCACACGTATATGGGTCTAGCGTAGTAGGTAAATTACGTATACCCAAAGTCTCTAATTGAGATAATTTATGTAAACAAAGTAATGTCAAGAAATGTCATTGTCAAAATGACAGGGCAGTGGTGTAAAACATTTTATCATTAAATGTTTTCATAAATTATCATCGATAAAATTAAAGTGAATTAATTATAAGAACTATGCAAACAAAATACCGTTGCCACACAATGTTTTGTGTAGTGTGTCGGAGACACGGTATATGATCGTTATAATCAGCTCTTTTAAGCCCAGTGCTAGACGTAGGCCTCCCAAAATCGATTTCCAGTCGAAATAGTTTACAGCCGCTTTCATCCAAAATGTGGCTAGATATGCTACTTACAATATGAATCTATGTATGAGAGTTGTAATATTAGTGTTGTTGAAGTTGTACAAAATTTGAAAATGTTTGGATCTCCTGCATTGTTACCAGTATCATAAAATATTTTATACCAGAAAATCTCCTTTTATTAATAACTTTGTTTAAAACCGAAAATTTATAAAAATAATTACGGTATGATTATTTTTTAATTATAATTTCTTAAAATCAGTACTTAAAAGAAAAAGGAATCTCTTTTTTCGCAATTTTATGTGAGTTACCATTACCAAGATATTTTTTTTGCTATGTTATCCCCTTTGTTTACATAAATTATCTGAATTTGAGACTTTGGGTATAGTTTTAATTATTTTTGTAAAAATGATAGAAATCAATTCAGTAAACGATTTTGAACAAACTACTTTCATAATGTGCATTAATTCAGTTAGACATTGTATATGGATTAGGGCTGTTTTTACCAAAGTCTGACTAAAATTGACGTCTGACCATTTTTAGGGTTCCATACCCAAAGGGTAAAACGAGACCCTATTACTAAGACTCCGCTGTCCGTCTGTCTGTCTGTCCGTCACCAGGCTGTATCTCATGAACCGTGATAGTTAGACAGTTGAAGTTTTCACAGATGACGTATTTCTGTTGCCGCTATAAAAACAAATACTAAAAAACAGAATAAAATAAATATTAAAGGGGGCTCCCCTACAACAAACGTGATTTTTTTGCTCTTTTTGCTTGATATTGATAACGGCAACAGGTAGACGCTTGAAATATTCACAGCAAATTTAGTTATATATTCACTTTAAAAATAAATAACTAAATTAAAATTAAACAAATATTTAAGGGGGGCTCCCATACAAAAAACATGATTTTTTTGCCGTTTTTATAGATAATGGTAGGGAACCCTTCGTGCGCAAGTCCGACAGTTTTTCTTAATATAGAAAAGCAGACAACAAATAAAAAAATATTTGTGGGATAAGCCACGGCATAGAAGATTGGTCGAATTCACTATAAGTGGAATAAAGAGCCATACCTATACAATTCCTAGGTCCGGCGCTGAACGGTACGAATGCGTACGGATGCATCGGCGCCCCGCTGAAGAACCGGTCCGGTTTGAAGGCGTCCGGCTCAGGAAATAAATCTGGTCGCCGGTGCAGGTCGTAGATGTGGATCGACACTTCCGAGCCTTTCTTCACTGGTAGATCCTCTGCAATAAAAAAATAAGTTGAAGGCAAAAGCAAATAATTTGACATACTCAGACAAATTGCTTTTTATTTTTGCATTCTCCAATTTAATTTACGGGAACTTCAGAAAAGCTATAACACTCTTCGTGTACAGTATAATAACGCCTTTAGAGCTATATTACAGCTGCCCTGGCGGTGTAGTGCGACTGGCATGTTCGTTGAGAACAGAGTTACTGATTCTTACGGGCTCTTAAGGAGACTCAAGGCATCTTTCCTGACTCGATTATTTGCATGTAACAATCAAATAGTGTCTGTGTTATTTCGCTGTGTGTACCTGCTAAGACGCTAATAAGCTGAAATATGTAATTTTATACCCCTAATTTCAATTTATTTTTAATGTTATTTAATATTTTATTTTTTATTTTATTAATGTAATAGTAATTTTAATAATGTACTTTAATTATAATTTTAATTTAATTTATTGTGATGTAATATTTTAACAACATACATTGTGATATGCATATAGGTTAATAACTGAAATAAATGATAATAATAATAATAATAAAGCGACCATATGCGATTTTCTCAATTTACTTCCTCATACAAAACTTAATATTTATTACACCTAAGGATAGTTTTTTAAACAAATAAGAAGAAAGGTCTGCTGGAAGAAATTTCTTAAGAAATAAGCAGTACCTTTGTACTTAAGAGCGTTCATCCCGCGCGGGCTGGCAACGTCGCATTTCTAGAGGTTTTTCGTGATTATTCTATTAAATTTAAATCAAAATACCTACAATTTTTTTTTTTCAGGTAAGCCCTATATCGTTGTATTTTGTAATTATTTTTAACATTTACTTTATAGTAAATACAAATATTTAGTCGTAATATTACAAATAGAAAATAATTTTGAATTAAAAAAAAAAGAGTAAATACCAAAATAACTGTAAAAAAATGCATACATACTTATAGATACAAAAGATCTAGTGGTTGGCTGAAAACAATAGAACTTTGATTTAAATTTAATAAAATAATCACGAAAAACCTGTAGAAATGCGACATTTCCAGCCGCGCGGGATGAACACTCTTAGCTACTAATTCACACACTGACTTATTAACTGTTATATATATATATATTATTATTATTTTTTTTGGAAAATCGTCTACTTTTCAATGTTTGTAATTATGTGAGCACCATGTATCTTTCACATAATTAATTTATCAGTCATTACCTCATTACATCACTTTTCATTCTTTCTTTTTTTAATTTTTTTATTCTAGGTACATTATTTTCACATAAAATTCTATAAATAATGTATACCTACAAAATATTTTTAACATTTTAAAAGAGTAAGCGTGGAGTTTCTTGCACATTCTTCTCCACACGTACCTTTTAAAAGGGGAACTAGTTTTTTTTTTTTTTTTTTTTTTCTTAGCTTGAGGTGTGCTTTTTATGTGCCTATTTGAAATAAATAATTTGACTCTAAATTATAATCATTATGTATTTTATGTATTTTACTGTGTGTACATAATTAACCAAAATAAACATTCACATAAAAATACAAAGTTGAAAAAAAAATCATTTGAAGAGGAAATTGATCAAAATTTGGAATTTCACTTTTACAGAGGACCTTGGAGTTTCAAGCAAGGGTTTTAATGAATAAATAGGAAGGCTTAATTAAACCAATTATGATTTACAATTATATTTTGACTAGTACGACCTCATATATTAATCACTCCCAGAGGTTTATAATGGGAGTTGTTATAACTGATTGAACCTGGCAATTTCGGTCACTATTGTGAGATACATTTATTTTAATTGGAAAGGGACCGCTGAATTTTTGCATAATTCAGATAAATTATGTATGTGTATTGCCAATTATTTTCTATCGTTGCCTGCCAATTAGGCACGAAATCGCTACTAAATTCGCAGGATTTTGTTTAAATCGTCCGATCACGCACACACGTATCGCGTACGAATTCTTTAGAGCTCGAGAATGGTGTGATTATTACAACGCAGTGTACCTTCATGATGCTTTTGCTTATGCCAAAAACGGACAGTTTTTTTATTTTAAATTCTGCTTTGTTATCTTTTTGATAAAATTAGAGTCAATTTTACACTGTACTTTTATAAAACTTGTTAAATAAGGCAGGTCTATGTGGGGCAAAGTTGAAAAAAAAAAAACCTGCTCTTTTGCCCCTTTTTTTTTTTTACACAAAACGGGGAAGCTCTTGGCCTTCATCTCACCCGATGGTAATTGATGATAAGGCCGAAGATGGAAGCGAGCTTCACCCGGAATCCTCAACCACAGAGGAACTGGCTATCTTACCAGTAACTGCCGAAACACAACAAATGCTGTTAACATTGTTGTTTGGCGACAGACTTAGATAAGATGGTGGTAGCTAGCCAGGCGGACTTAGAACAAGCCCTACCACCAACCAAACCGAGCAGATATTAAAACTGGCTAATCAAATTTGACATATCTTGAGTCAAGTTTGAAAGGCTTGTTAGGAACTGGACTGTTATATTTTCCTTTGTCAGAGTTAGTCATTTTAATTTTTGGATTTTCATTGATTAATGAATATATTTACATATTTCTATTAAGTTTTTCTCATGTTTTTATGCCTTGTCAGAAGCCCGAAAGTAGATATGACTGCCTTAGCTGCTATCAGCCGAGCATTCACGGATACAGAACCAGTAGTGCTATTCTGTAAAAATCTCACGGTGTAAACTTAGGTGAAGTGAGCTTGAAGTGACCTGTAGTGCTATTCTGTCAAAATCGCACGGTGATAACTTAGGTGATGTGAGTTTGAATTGAGCTGTTATCCTACATGACGCTACGGAGTCTAGAGATTGACAGCTCACTTTGAACTCACTTCATCTAAGTTTTCATGGTGAGATTTTTACAGAATCGACCGGCTGTAATGCTTGAGATTGACACTATTGACAGTTCGCTCCACGCTCACTTCACCTTAGTTTTCACGATGAGATGGTTACAGAATAGCGCTGCTGGATGTCTTCTGCTGTATACATGCAAAGCTCCGGCCGCTCCGGAAGACTGCCAGAACAGACTGTTATGTATTCACAGGTCAAGGGTCCATCTTCAGTAAAGTATGCAACGCGATACATTCCACAAGCTCGTCACAGAATTCTTGAAGCACCAGTTATTTTTAATGATTATTACCTCAACCTAATCTAATTCTCTTTTTAAATTTACATTATTTTTATACATACGAGTATACATATTACTAGCTGACCCGACAAACTTCGTTCTGTCAAAAGCTATAGTATAAACTCTACTACTCTACCCTATCCTACCTACCCTACCCTACCCTACCCTACCTACCCTACCTACCTACCTACCTACCTACCTACCTACCTACCTACCTACCTACCTACCTACCTACCTACCTACCTACCTACCTACCTACCTACCTACCTACCTACCTACCTATCTACCTACCTACCCTACCCTACCTACCCTACCCTACCTTCCCTACCCTACCTTACCCTACACTACCTACCCTTCAAAAAAAGGAAGGTTGGTTTACGGACGATAGTTTAACGTAACAACGTCATAAAAAAAACATTGATGCGGCGCAAGCGTACAATGAGCGTAACGGGACAATGAGCGTAACGGGACATTTTCGTGCATGCAGCCGGCGTTCATCGATTTATTAGACGTTGTCACGTCAAAAAATTGATAAAAACCTATTCTCAGACCATTCTTCATCAAAATCGGTTAAGCCGTTTCGGAGGAATATGGGTACTAACACTGTGACACGAAATTTTTATACATTAGATATATTTATTAGATTTGGTTATATGTAACGTTACAATCGATAGGCGATTGGCAACAAAAAAAAACTAAAAATTTGGAAAATTTAAGTTGGTAGGCAATTCACTGACACAACTCTAATAATGGCTTTAACACAAGAAACTCATGCAATTTGTCAATTTGATAAAGCATTAATTTCCTTGGCCGTATTTGCCAATCAGCGAAGCTGAATGTCCAAGGTGTTCCAATTCCACAAATAACTTTTGTCTTCTTTGTCGTTTCATCAATGCTGAGGATCGTGACCATATACGACGCATCTCCAAGTTATGCGGTCTTCTGTGATGTGGGTCTCTCGGTAAATGCTATCTCCAAAAGCCTTCATAATAATACATTGTCTTATACATCGCCATTCGTCGAAGCTATTTTAACAGGCAGTGGCTTTATGGGTACTACTAAAGGTACCCCTAACGCCACACTACCACTTGTTTGGAACACTGGTATCGCTTCCCATTGTATCGGGATTACGATAAAAACGGTATCTCATTCCCGTTTCCGATAAACGTAGGCTTTGCCATGCATTGCCATTCACTGTCTAAAATAAAAATAAATCTAATCAAAATCAAAATGTTTCATTTCACATAAACCTACATGGGCACTTGTGAAACTTCAGAAGCTAGGTGTACGGTTTAAATTGGTCTATTCAAATTGAGTTTGCATTTCATAATGCCCTGGCGAACTTTAAAACTGGCCGGTCTTACTTAGGTCAAATAAAGTGGATAGTAATTTTTCTTTAATTAAGTATTTCTTAATTGAGTAAACTATGTATAAATTACCGTTTGGCTCCTTTGACTCTCAAGTGGCTTCTAAGCTTTCATAAATACTGTTTATTCAGTACCGACTCTGCCGAAAATCTAGTTTTAATATAATTACTAAATTCAATATCGAAATATACACTCGCGGACACCTGAATCGAGCCACCCTGCATAAATTTGTTTAAAGGTCTTTTTTAAATACAGTTAGTACGAAGAAAACAAAAATGTGGTTTTGAAGTCAGTCACTCATTGTTCCGTTTGTCATTATTCCAAATTTGAAATCGGAATACAAAAAAAAAAACAGTTTAATTGCAATAAGTCGTATTTGCGCGTTTGTCAGGGGCAAAATAAGCGTAGTTTTTTAAGAAAACTATAGTTTACAAAGAACAAACGTTTTTTTTTTGTAATTTGTTTTACATTTATGACGGCCGTCATGCAATTTGGCATGGAATTAATGAATGCCACTATGACGTGCTGTGGAATGTCCTCCCATCCTCCAAGATGGCAGTTTTAAGCTCCTGTACAGTTTCTGGAGCTGGTTGGTCAGCTCGAACATACCGCTTCAGCTAATTCCTTCATATCTCTCTATTCGATTCATATCAGGGCTTCTTGCTGGTCATTCCATTACTGCGTTACTAACGTCATGCTCATCTTCTCGAACAATTCTTGCAGTGTGCGCCTTGCATTATCATTCATACAAATTAAATCGGTCGCTATTTAGAGGCGGCAAACGTGGTCCCGTCACAACCTCAAGGGTAGTTTTTCGTTCGGTGGAAATTCCGCCCCAGACTGTGACCCACCGCCATAACTTACCTTACCTTCAATGCAACATTGATGAAAACGTTGTCCCTGTCTTTGGTAGGTTTTCCTACGTCTATCATTACCATACAGCATAATCTTGGGTTCATCCGTAAAAAGAACCTGGCTCCATTGAGGTTCGAGTCCAATGAAAATGTTCGCGTGCAAACTGTAGGCGGACCATTCTGTGAGCTCGAGTCATTTTGGGACTATTGGCTGGCTTATGAGGTTTCAAGCCACGTTCTTCGAGTCTCCTTCCAACAGTTCGAGCGCAAACAGTCAGTCTATGAAAGTCTCGAAGCTGTTCTTGCACCTGTACTAAGGTCAGTTGACGATTACGCAAGCTGGTGGTAAAAATAAACCGACCTTGTCATGCTGTAGTGACCCGGTTTCGTGGTCCGCCTGGACGGCGCACGAAGCCGCCAGTCTCCAGGTATCGATGGTAAATTTTTTAAACGGCAGAATGACTTACATGAAGTTGTGCGTTGTACTTACGTTTTGCTGACTAAGCCCAGATTGAAGAAGTGCCACCACAGGTTGCGCGGCTACTTTAGGTTCAGTACCCAAAATTTTAACGTCAGAATGGAAAAAGAATAAGGAAAAATAATTCCGATATTCTTTTTATGAAAAACAAAACAAATAACGAAGTAGAGGCTCTAATCAAAGCTTTTTGCTTCTTTAAGAGCGACCAAACTGCGATTTTCTTCTCTTTATCAAATTCTTGAATTCAAAGGAACAAAGGTGATACCGAAGTGATGGCCAGCATGTCATCTTCAAAACTGCATAAAACTTTTTCTCTGACATATCATTATTATTTATCATTTGATGTTTTGGGCCTATAAACATAACAATGCACGTTGGCTTGATTTAGGAGTCCGGGAGTGTATATTTTAAAGTATAACTTTTTTTATATGGATCCAAGCCAATAATAGGGGTCATGTGATATAATTTTATCAGATTATATATTAATTACAATAGATTAAATAATATGTCGCGTACAGCATATTGGTCTCGTATGAAAAAACTGTATTCCATAAATCATGTGTCTGCTCATCAAGAGGGATTTACGTAATGGAAATATTTCCTTTGATATAAACTCATCTTTTCTTTAAATTATATAATGTCAATTTCACGAGTAGGTACGTGATTACTTTTATAAAGGTTAAAAAAAGGTTCGGTGATGTTACTATGGCGTTGGCAAGGTGTTGTCGTGACAATCAGTTCGTGTTGCCAGTGATGTCCTATGGCACTGAAACGTGGTCGCTCACAATGGGCCTTATTAGAAGGCTAAAAGTCACCCAAAGGGCAATGGAGAGGACTATGCTTGGAGTTTCCCTACGTGATCGAATCAGAAATGAAGAGATCCGCAGGAGAACCAAGGTAACCGACATAGCTCGAAGAATGGCCAAACTTAAGTGGCAATGGGCAGGGCACATTGCTCGCAGAACAGATGGCCGTTGGGGCCGAAAGGTTCTGTAGTGGCGACCGCGTACCGGAAGACGTAGCGTTCGAAGGCCTCCCACAAGGTGAACCGATGACCTTATGAAAGCCGCAGGAATCCGCTGGATGCGGGAAGCACAGAATCGGTCAAGGTGGCGATGCTTGGGGGAGGCCAATGTCCAGCAGTGGACGGCTGAAATGATGAAGGACGTAACAAGAAGGATTGAAGAAAAAACCGTCCGTTCGTTGGTTTAGTCCCATCTCTTCCCCTTCCCATCTCTTCCCCTATGCGTTTAGATGGGAAATTTTTGTAGGTATTTTGCCAATTACTTTTGCCTTTCTAGTCATGTTTTGTTAAAAAATATCTTGGACATTTTCGATCTAATATTAAGTTGTGTTGGTAAACTTTCGTATCCTTTGCTAAAGATATCGGGTTAGACTGACTGCTGCTTACAAGTAAGTGAACCGGTTAATCGTAAGTTACTTAAAAAAAGAAAATAACTGGTTGATAAATTGAAACACACTTTTCATGTCACTTAATTTCTTTAAAATACCTTTTCTTATTGATTAAATACTAGCTTTTGCCTGTGGCTTCACACGCGTGAATGTTGGAAAAAATTCTACCGGGATGAAAAGTACCATATGTAGGTATTAATCCAGGTTATAAACTATGTGTGCCAAATTTCATATATATCCGTTTAACTGTTATTTTTTTTTTTTTTTGAAATTCACAACAATCCGACCAAAATTCTAAAAACTATATTTTCGGCATTAGACTCGTTCCCACACCTCGTAGCAACAACTTTTTTTTTTTTTTTTTCAAAATATTAAATATTTCAACTTCGTTACTTTTTATTAGGGTTCCGTAGCCAAATGGAAAAAAACGGAACCCCTATGGATTCGTCATGTCTGTATGTCTGTCTGTCCGTATGTCACAGCCACTTTTTTCCGAAACTATAAGAACTATATTGTTGAAACTTGGTAAGTAGATGTATTCTGTGAACCGCATTAAGATTTCCACACAAAAATAGAAAAAAAAAACAATAAATTTTGGGGGTTCCCCATACTTAGAACTGAAACTCAATTTTTTTTATTTTTTATTTATACATTTAATTTCATAAACATCAACCTTATGCATAAACCGTGAACCATTATTTTCTAATTATGTTACTTGCTGCTACGGAACCGTTCATGGGCGAGTCCGACTCGCACTTGGCCGCTTTTTAATATACTACTACTACTCAAAACAAAATAAGGGCCACTTGTTATGTTTACATTTCAGATTAATTTAAACAACATTAACTTATTGCTAGTAGCATAATATTGACGTACAAACTCTTTGATATATAACCACTTTGATCTTATGCTTGTGATCAAAATGCTGGCCACAATTTAAAAAAAAAGTATTTTATATTTTCTTGTATTTTTTTTTTCGATTTTGTTTAATTTTTGTTTCGATTAGCGGCTTAGTATTCAGAAAATTAACATAATTTTGTTTATTTATCTTGTTAAAACAACATCTTGTGTTAATATACCGCAAATTCGAAGACATATTATGGACACAATAACTGCAACCAGAGCCATTACAATAATCTAAGAAGGAAATTCGTAGCGGTCTGTGGGTTTGCAACTGGGTTTTTCTCAAAGATCTATCCAAAATTGTTGGAATTGCTTCCAAGAGTCCGGCAGTGTTGCAAAAAGAGGTTCGGGTAGAGTTCGCATTACAACTGTTCACGAAGAATCGGTACATCCGGCTAAGTGCCTGCCGAGAACGCGCAGTGACGGCTCGTAAGTTACAAAATCGCCTACGGTTGACAATGGGTACTCGTGTCAGTGACCAAACTATCCGGAATCGATTGCACGAGGACTAGCAAATTTCAAAACGATGAGTTGTTCGAATTCCTCTGTCCAGGGCTCAACGTGCCAATCGCTTAAGTTTCTTCCGTCAATACTTAGACTGGGGAATAAATTTAAAAAATATATATATATGACTGACAAAATGTGGGTTTACTATAGATATACCTTTGCCTAATCCTTCGGGGAATACAGGCGTAATGTTATGTACGATAATTATTATTTAGTATTGAGGGAAATTATGAGGTGTTGTGCCTAGTTATAGCATATTTGCTCACATACTTTTTTAAATTGTATCACAATTCGAAAGAAGATCACGAAGAACTCTTTCGAATTGTTTTTGAATTTTGCCAAATGCTTTTTGCTACCCGTCTGTGGCAGAGCCCAAAATGAGATTAATGACTTTGATCTTGGCTGTAAGTACAATCAAAGATAAAATATATACCTATGCTTAAATTCTTGATAGCCAAATATTATTACAACCTAACAGAATTTTTAAATGACCGTACTTAGTTCCTATCATTATGACATTTCTTCGATCTCCAAGCTGTAACACTTTTTAGTTTATATTTTTTTTATATATGGTTTTTAACCGACTGCATGACAGTAGTTAAATTATTTGTTTTTGTTATGTATAAATTAAAGTGGTCAACTTGAGCAAAAAAAAATGCATTACATGTAGATCCTGTTCCCGAATGTTATTTTTAGACCATGCAAATCTATTGATTATATACTCATGTAGAAGTGAAAACTACGTAACTTGAAAGCATTTGGTGGCGATGACGCGAGTTCCATGATTTTTTTCACCCAAAAAGTACACATATATAATATACACAGTTAGTAGTTGTAGTAGGCTCCTCGTACTAGTGGCTCCTCGCACGTCTAGTTAGTTACGAGCGGCGCGGCTTTGTTGTGTGAGTGCTAGAGTGGTGGGGCGTTTTGTCACTTAGGGCGTATTACCAAGTTTTACCCTATACATATAGCTCATGGAAAGCATTCGATGAAGATGACGCGAGTTCCATGATTTTTGTTCACACAAAAAGTGCTCAACGCGCCTAAAGAAGTTTTCACTTCAAAAATCTTATCAAATCTTACCTAACATAAAGTCATCAGTGATCTCCCGAGCGATGAAGGGCACGCTAGGGTACAGCCTCAGAGTCTCTTTGATGACAGCCTCCAGGTACTTCATGTCAGCCAGGTCAGACATGGTCGGGGTACGGTCAGACTCACCCAGGATCTTCTGCAATTCTTCGTAAATTCGATTCTGTAGGAAGAAAAATACATAATAGAGAGTTATCATTGGTTTGGGGAGGAGCATCTGTGTGGCAGATTTTCCTAATTCAGAAACCAGACTCCCCACAAAGGACTGATCAGATTTTGTAATCTTCATACTTCTTGAGACGCCTTTTTGGAAGAGATTTTTTTTTAAATCATAAAATCAATTCCATAAATCATGAATTACAAATGACATTACATTAGATGGTAGGTTATCCGCATGGAAATATTAAATATTATCTTTTACCCGCGGCGTCGCTCGCGTGCATTTCGAAAATTATCGCAAGGGAACGTACCTCCTGCAAGAATAAAAAGTATCCTACATCCTAACTCATCCTATCCGCTAAACTTCATCCAAATCTCTCTAGCAGTTGGTGTGAAAAGGTAATAGACAGACAGACAGACCGACTTACTTTCGCATTTATAATAAATTAGGATGGACTAGGTACACATTCCGTCAATCGTGCGCCAATCACAGCAGTATGGCGAACTGATAACACCTGTCGTCTACAGACATCGTTTTCTGCAATGGTTGAGGTTATCCTGAACTACAAAGCGATTGCATTGCAACTAAAAATCTCCAGTGCGGGCTCTTTCCAATAAGTCTCTCAAGGAACATAGATTAACATGGCCTTCTGGGTTTGTATAGATCCACGTGAGATTTGAAAAGATCTACCCAAGATACAGTAAGAGGCGTCATTTTGCTAAAAAGCGTAAATTCCTTGAAAAGGTCTAAGGTAATTTTTTTGCGTATCGCTTTAATGTACGAGGGTAATAAACCGAGACGCAACCCAAACGTTCTACAAGATTAGATTAACAAAGTCCTTGTAAAAAGCAGCAGCTCGAAGTAAAATAAAAGTTGTTAAAAGAAAAACCGCAAAACTTTTCTTCCATGAAGATTTTAATCTTGTCCTTACTTGTGCTCTCTTGGTAAGCTTGGATTAACAGATAACGTATTTTCTTACTCTGGAGCATTCGAGTAAAAAAGGGTTGTCTTTCTAACTCTGCTATCTTTCTGCTTGTTATTGGCCGTATTTCAGCGCGTAATGAAAATTACCCAATCAGCACAATTGGATACCTACCTACAAATACCAAACAATACATTGCCCAATCATTGGACGTTTACGTACGACCGAATAAAACAACATCAATGGTCGTGGTTAAACACCTTAACCTTATAGTATAGAACACTATACCCAAAGTCTCAAATTCAGATAATTTATGTAAACAAAGGGTCTAACATAACAACAAATATCTTCGTTATAGTAATTCACATAAAATGGCGAAAAAAGAGGTTCCATTTTCTTTTAAATACTGATTTTAAGAAATAATAATAAAAAAATAATCATACCGTAATTATTTTTATAAATTTTCGGTTTTAAACAAAGTTATTAATAAAAGGAGATTTTCTGGTACAAAATATTTTATGATACTGGTAGGACAATGTAGGAGATCCAAACATTTTAATTTTTATTTTTACATCTTCAACAACACTAATATTACAACGCTCATACATAGATTCATATTGTAAGTAGCATAACTAGCCACATTTTGGATGAAAAGGGCTGTAAACTGTTTCGATTGGAAATCGATTTTGGGAGACCTACGTCTAGCACTGGGCTTAAAAGGGTTGATTATGACAATCATATACCGTGTCTCCGTCACACTACACAAACCATTGTTTGGCAACGGTATTTTGTTTGCATAGTTCTTATAATTAATTCACTTTAATTTTATCGATGATTATTTACTTAAACATTTAATGATAAAATGTTTTGCACCACTGTCCTGTCATTTTGACAGTGACATTTCTTGACATTACTTTTTTTACATAAATTATCTGAATTAGTAGTCTCGCTAAAACTCGAGAACGGCTGGGCCGATTTACATAGCTGATTTTGGTTTTGAAATGTTTGTCGTAGTCCAGGGAAGGTTTAAACGGTGAGAAAATATGGAAAATTGCGAGGAAGATAGTAAAAACAACAATTTCATTTTCCCATATAAACTGTTCTACCTACTTTCCTGTCAAACATTTGACGTTCGTCAATATAACTTTATGGCGTTTGACATCTGAGAATAGGTTCTGAACAATATTTTTTTTTTTTAAGTTTTATGTAGGTAGGTAGTTAGGGTAGTTAGGGTAGTTAGGGTAGTTAGGGTAGGGTAGGTAGGGTAGGTAGGGTAGGTAGGGTAGGTAGGGTAGGTAGGGTAGGTAGGGTAGGTAGGGTAGGTAGGGTAGGTAGGGTAGGTAGGGTAGGGTAGAGTAGGGTAGATAGATAGGGTAGGGTAGGGTAGATAGGTAGAGTAGATAGGTAGGGTAGGTAGGGTAGGATAGGTAGGTAGGGTAGGGGGTAGGGTAGGGTAGGGGGTAGGGTAGGGGGTAGGGTAGGGTAGGGGCTAGGGTAGGTAGGTAGGGTAGGGTAGGGTAAAGTAGTGAAGTTTTTACTATATTTCCTTTGCGCGTAGACAAACAGCCACAGTCAAATACATAGCTTTTGACAGAATGAAGTCTGTCGGGTCAGCTAGTATTATATATTATTTACGTATCAGGAATTGCATCAAATGAAATACTCGAACCCATAAATAAATATAAAAATTAATCTTTTTAATAATTTTAATAATAATAATTCAATTTATATTTTTTAATAGTAAATCTTGAATAAATCTTTCAATATATTCAGATACAGAGCTGCTGCCCGCGACTTCGCACGCGTGACGTTGCTCCTTATAATATCAGCTAACTGTCAGTGAAAGTCTCGTCAAAATCGGTCAAGCCGTTTCGGAGATTAGCCGGAACAAACTGATACAGACAAAAAAAATCATAAATTGTTTTTAGGGTTCCGTACCTCGACAGGAAAAACGGAATCCTTATAGGATCATTCGTGTGTCTATTTGTCTGTCTGTGCGTCCCTCTGTCACAGCCGATTTGCTCCGAATCTACTGGGACGACTAAGTTGAAATTTGGTACACATATGAACTTCTGTGACCCAAACACGGCCGTGTAACGTAAATAAATTAATTTTGAATATGGAAGTCACCTTAGAGAGCAAATTAGAAAATTAAAAACAGTTTTGCAAACTGTACCGTGTGACATATCAAATGAAAGGGCTTTATTATAAGGATTATAGATATATACTTTTTTGATAAGTTTAAAATATATACCTACTTTTAAAGTTATATAAGAAAATAGATGAAAATTGACCATTCCCCCTACTTATCTCCGAAACTAAAATATTGAAATAATAACAGAATCTTTACTTATGGTAAATCTCTCAATATTGTTTGTGCAAATTTACATTTTCTGTTGGAATGTATGGGAGAACTTGTTTTTCAACTGTAATGTTAAGTTTATTATTGGGATATATTCATAACAAATATGAAACCCTTCATTTTGCGTGATCCGAAACGCACTTGGCCGGTTTTTAGGGTTCCGTACAGTCGTGTGTCTGTCTAAAGTATAAACGGTAATAATAAAAAATAAAAAAACCGGCCCGAACCTCTGGCTTACCAGACTACTGAGGTGGTTAAAATCCAGTGATCACAATAACGAGTAGAGCAAGTGATTCCCGGCTTCGTTAAGGAAATTTTTACACCCGTGATAAGATTACCTGGACTTCCTCATGGTCTGCTACCAACATCAGTCCTAGAACGATTGCCATCGCTGTAGTGTCGTGACCCTGAAAATACACAAAATACTAAAACGTATTCCAATTATTTGAACAACAAGCTTCTGCAAACGACTTCGTCCACGTGAAATTTCTTGTTGCATTTGGGTTCCGCAACCTCAAAAGGAAAAAGCGAATCCTTATAGGATCACTCGTGTTACAACTGTCTGTCTGTCTGTCCGTATGCTAGAGCCGATTTGCTCCGAATCTACTGGACCGATTAAGTTGAAATTTGGTATAGATATAAATTTCTGTGACCCAAACACGATCGTGTAACGTCAATTTATTTTTAGTATGGCGTTCACTTTTGGGGGATAGATTAGAAAAAAAAAAGAAGAGTTTAGCAAACTGTTCTGTGTGACATATCATATGAAAAGACTTAATGTGTTTTTTTTTTTTTAATAATTTTATAATCAATAGTTTTAAAGTTATTTGAGAAAATTGGTGTAAATTTACCTCCCCATAACTCCGAAACTGCTGAGCCTAAAATTTCGAAAAAATACAGGGTTTTCCTGTACTTATAGAATACAGGAAAACCTATAAAAAGTATATAACCAAGTATATAGCGATAGCCGTTTTGCGTCGACGTGACACATTTTCCCCCATAGTTTTCTTTTTTTTGTTATGTTCTTTATTGCGTCATGTTTACCGCAAATAAACGTATTTTCTTTTCTTTTCTTTATATTGTCTTAAAATAACATAGTAAATCTATAAATATTGTGTCTACAAACTTACATTTGCACTTGGAATGTATAGGGGAAGATGTTTTTTTAAATACAATGTTAAGTTTGTTCTTGAGATAAATTCATCCTAACTACGGAACCATTCATTGTGCCTAGTCCGACACGCACTTGCTTTAATATAAAATATATCCTATGACACTCGGCATTACTATAGCTTCGTATAAAAGGAATAATTTTCGGAATCTGATCAGTATTTCCGAAGATTATCCCTACAGACAAACTGACATACCCTTTTACTAGCGACCCGCTCTGCTTCGCAAGGCTTTTACGACTTGACAAAACATATACAGGGTGTTTGGCAGAACGTTGAACATACGAAAATGGTGGATAGGTGGGGTCATCTGCTACTTACTCAGCCCTAATTTATTTGGCCCTGGGCCCCTGGATATTTAAAAAAAAAAAATTGTGCTTTCTTCTAGTTTCACCACTTTCTTAACTTTAAAGTGTAATTTGTATTAAAAATGGGTAAAACAGGCAATATTTTTATTTATTACATCTTTCTGTAAGTTTGAGGAGTCATAACTTTTTTTCTAGCTAACATCTGAATAAAGCAATAATTTTATAAGAATCTGCCAACATTAAAGATAAAAAAAAATAACTAAAATATTGCCTGTTTTACCCATTTTTAATAAAAATTACACTTTAAAGTTAAGAAAGTGGTGAAACTAAAAGAAAGCAAACAATTTTTTTTTTTATATTCAGGGGGCCAGGGCCAAATAAATTAGGGCTGAGTAAGTAGCAGATGACCCCACCTATCCACCATTTTCGTATGTTCAACGTTCTGCCAAACACCCTGTATATATAAGGTAATAAATGTTTTATATATGTTTTTTTTTTTCATATATTTAATTTTTATACACATAAACACACACGACAGACACGAAAACTGACTTTAATTTATAATCTTCACTAATAATTATAATTATAAAGAGAGAGAGAGAGCGAATTTTGTGTTTGTGTATGTGGAGTTTGATCTCCGGAACCACAGCTCCTATTTGAAAAGAAATAGGTATTATGTAAGTATGTACAAGAAGAAGTACTTCATAATACTTATGAATCTTCAATAGTAACAAATCTTGAATTCATGCAAGCCTTTCTGTTAGTACTGCTCAGAACTTGTGCACAACCGTGAAACTTGTGCACAACCACACTTGTGAATACCGTGAAACTTGTGCACAACCACACTTGTGAATACCGTGAAACTTGTGCACAACCACACTTGTGAATACCGTCTTTACATGTTAAATTGCACCCGTGCGAAGCCGGGGCGGGTCGCTAGTATGTATATAATATACATAGGTAGATATAGATTGTCACCAATTTCTCTGGAAAAGCGAAAGCAAATTTACAAAATGTTTGCAAATAAATAAAAAGCTTTGACGAATCGGGCAATATTTATTATTGAGTTTAGTTCATCAGAAATTCAGAACTCGAAAAATATGGTTAACTATTTTCGAATTTATTAAAAAAAAAAAAAAAAAAACATTAAATTTCTGGAAATGTTATACGAAAATATTCAAATTTTCACAGAAAGATGTTTGTTGATTATGTTGTAAAAGTCGCTAGTTTTTGCAAGCGGCTTCGTCCGCGTGCAGTTTACATATTATTCCATAGGAACGTACTACCGGGATAAACAGTATCCAAGACTAAGCTACCCTTGTGTATTAAGAATGTATTTCTTTATTTAACTTTAATTTACACGGTTAAAAACCAATGATTAATGGCAGAGACACATCATACACATAAAAAAGAAAATATAAAATTCATATAAAAACATCCTACTATCCATACTCATATTATAAATGTGAAAGTAACTCTATCTGTCTGTCTGTCTGTCTGTGAGTGGTTTACCTCTGAACCGATCGTCATGAAATTTGGCAGATATATAGCATTTTTTTTTTTTTGTGTTGGATATTATCAAATACTTTCTTTCGCTCTGGGCGGAGCGGGAGGGCGTGTCAGACTTTTACTGACTAAAACCCACCCGTGTTCCTTCAGTTGCCTGTGTGCCAGGGCCACGGTATCCCTTTCAGACAAATCCCCAACCCTGGCAGGCATCGGCCCTAGTGGACCCCATCAGTTTGTGCTAACATCTCTTTGAGGCGTGCGTAGAACACAACGCGCCGTCGACCCGGGCCTGGTCCTTGCTAACCAAATATGGCAAATATGGCATGGCAAATCAAGCCTTTGAGAAATAGGTACCTTGTAAAGCTGTTGTAACCACTTCCCATAAAAATGAAGATACATTGGTAAACAAAACTCCACCATCGGTTATTTAAAAGAATTATGTAAACTTACCTCAAACATAAACGTATTTACTTCTTCTCTTATTCCTTCCAAATCGATTTCTCCTTTATTCTCCGCTTCGAGCAACAGATCAAGCATAGCATATCTCTTCTTCCCGCCAATAGAAGCATCATCTTCAGTAAAATCACCCTGTCCAGGCTGCCAATTCTTCTTCCTCTCCATAATGACGTCATCAGCAAAGGAATGGACTTTTTCCAGACAATTCACGAACCTTCTACCGATTGGAAACTTTCGGAAAAGGTATTCGTTGTGGAGCCATACTCTGGTTAGGCGGCCGAGAAGGAGGTTACCAATCTCCAAAATGGCGGATTTGTATTCCAAAGTTTTTGAGGACTTGTCAGCGTCTAGTTGGGTTCCCATAGCAGTTTCTGGAAACATATATAGTGTTAGTATATTTTTGGGTGCATTTAAAAAAGCCTTGACGAGTGCAGTCAGTCTCGCAACCAATTTACGGAAGCTAATCTTTATATAAAAGAAAAAAGGGGATTCTATCTATATTTCAAGATAAAGGACATCTTCCGAGCGTGCTTTGGAACACTAAAATTTTGAGGCCATTCGAGAAATCTAAGATGTTTATATACACAAACAAAGACATCACGTTCTGTCTCTAATTTAGTTTGATACAAAGTTTATCCACTGATCCCCACAATTCTGAGATAATCAAGATGTTTGTTTCTCGACCTTCGTATCCCGGGGATAGTACCGGCTTAGCATAAATCTCTGGGAATGTTTTCATGACGTAGCGTTTCACCCGGATTACTTAGCTCAAAAAGTCTGTAGCGATCCCGAAAGCCATGTATTAAATAAAAAGATCAAAGATTGCCTCGTAGACGGTTAACCGAATAATTTCATTGGGTATCCTTTAGAAATGTGTTGAAGATAAGTTTACTTTCAACTCATTTAGATTCGCATGTCAAATTGAGAAATACTTAACGTCTAACGTTCTACGCTGTCGCGGACTCGCGGTCATAAAACGAAGGAGCGAGACGAATTAAATATTAACTGTTTCACTCACACGTTTCATGACTGGGACTGCCACGATTGCGAATACGCGATCATCGCGTTCATATGTCATGCTCTCTGTCGTTGCAACCACACGTTCAGGTTCACTGAACAAAAAGTGACATTATGTATGTGCGCAACGAAAACTTTTATAGGACGCGGCTTATCGCTTTTAAATAGGACACCGGGGTACGCCAGCTTTGACAGGTTGAATTTATTTATTTATTTATTCACAAGGCAACTACAACAGGTAACAATCACAGTATACTGTATATCAGTAGGATAACGTTATAGGTTTCGACCTAATTATCACCCAAAGCGTAATCGTAATCGTTATCCTGAAAACGGTTTTGCTGGTATATTTCTGTAAGTTTGTTAATAAATACTTAATAATAATAATAATAATAACACGACTAGCAACAACAATAATAACGATGACAAGTAGAGTAAAAAGCTTAGTTCACAAAATTACAGCTACAAGGTATGTGCGTCTGCTCTCCGACACACTTCCAGCTCATGGAGGCAAGGAATTTGTAGGAGATCACACACGCCAGGTAAAATACATAATTGACAAAAAGTTACATTATTTATAAGAAAACAATATTCAATTGGTACAGGTTGATGCTAAAAAAAATTGAAATTGTCGAAAAAATTGTATTTAAATAAACAATATAGCGGCATTCATTTTGATAATTGCCACGCGCTAAAATATCCTTGCACCATTTTAAATTTTTGGAAGTCATGCTAGAAAGTTAAAAATAAATAACGAGCAGCAGCAGTATCATCAAAAGCACTTACCACAAATAGTGAACAGAGTATAGTCACTAATGACAGGCACCAGGTTCACCTCCGCACCCTCGAAGCCCTTAAGCTTCTCCACCAGTCCTCGGCTCCTCTCCTTCATCACCACGGCGAAGCTCTTCAGAATATTGAAGTGGAAAGTCGGAGTCAGGATCTTGCGACGTCTGTGCCATTTTGCACCTGGTGGATAAATAATAATATTTAATCTTAGTATGGATCTATATTTTTATGGTAAGCTAAGGTAAAGCTGGACCGGACCGACGCCGACGGCTCGAACTCATTGATGAGCATGATCAAAATGCATGCTATTTCATCCAACATCGTGTGCGAAAGGGACAGACAGACACTGTGATTAGCAGTAAGATGTAAGTGTGCACACGGATGCATACTCCCGTATATTATACCAACGTTAATGAAGCACACATGCGCGATTTCATTTTATGAACAGACTTTTGGGCGTATTGATATAATGACTAAACTACTTAATAATATATATCTACTCATAGAGGTATGAGGAATAGGGTGTAAAGTTCACTCACCCTCTCTGTATTGAAAAGGGAGGATCCTCCGACCAAACGGGTGTTACGTCTAGTGGGCAACTGCCCGATAGTTGATATCAGGATGTTGTATATAATACTAGTCGCGCGGTAAACTCTGATTGCGCGATGCAGGATTTGTGTGACGTCAGGTCTTTGATGCGTAGTTGCCGGTTCTCTAATGTATCACCTAACTTTTTTATCAATAATTTAAAGTGCCATAACTTTTTTTGTCCTAATCATCATTTGTCCGAATGATAACTTACCCGAACTTAATATCACATAATATCAGATGCCATAAAATTGAAATCCGTAAATAGAATATGACCTATACTCCATTTATAATAGCATTAGACAGAAGTTAAAAAAGGTTATTTTTGATGCACACTTTATAACAAAAGTACAATAAACTTGTTATAGTTACGATTGACGCCAAATCGATTAAAATGAATTTATATATCAGCTATCACACTTAATTGTAATCATTTAAAAAAACAACCATATGAAATTAAGTAGCTTTCATTTAGATATATTATTTCATTCCAATTTAAAATTACACTGCCTATGCTAAAAACCTAAAAGAAGCAGGAGTCAACAATACTGCAACGCTTTTTGTTTCACTATAATCCTACCAAATCTAAAATGTTACTTAATCCCTTCATAAGCTGTGACAGCCGGGGATTTCTAATTTTACTGGTTTATGTCGTCTGTGATATTGACTTGACAATGTTCTAAGATTGTCATGTATGTCATTTACTTGTGAATACTTTGTTTGTTATTGTTTAATTTTCGTGATTTTGTTGTTATTTATTAAAATAATAAATAATATTTAGTTATTTCTTTATTATTGTATTGTTATCAGTGTTGTCATTGGGTTGTTTGTACAAAACGTTACTTTTTTTTTTGAGCTATGAGTGATCCCGGTGCGGGACCGAGTGGCTTACAACATATAAGTGCTGAGTCTGACCAAAGCCAACGGCGAAAAAAACGTGGTCCAAAAGTTGACTCCGACGAAATAATAATGTCTCCTAAAAAAAAGAGAACGCTGCGTGCTGTAGAAAAACAACCTGTGATAAATATTTTTAAGCAATTGGAGTCCTGGCCTGCAGATACTCCTCATTATAGGACTGAGATGATAAACAAAATCGCAGAAGTTGCCGGTAAGGATGATTCATAAAATTATTACTTTAAAAATATTTGAAACTAACATGCATTGTGATAAAATGTATTATATTTTAGAAACTCCGCACATGATTTTATTATTTACAGGCGTATCTCGGGCTACTCTGTCCAATATTCTCAAAGAGTACAACATAAAAAGTCGCCTGCAATCTCCCCCTCCCCAACAGAAGCACATGAAACGTGATGATTTTGATGACATCACATTTAGTGTAATATGCAGGAAAATTCATTCCTTCTTCTTTAATAATGAGTTGCCCACCTTGGACAAGATGCTGGAAGCAGTTAACAGTGACGATTCTCTGCCAGATTTTAAAAAAGTAGTCTGTATAAAATAATTAAATAAACATTAAAGTTCACATAAATCAAACGGAGCAGAAAAAGTGCACTCATAGAAGTCATAGACAAGCAGGAGATCGTCCTTTGGAGACTAAAATATCTTCATGAAATAAAAAGGCTAAGGAATAAAGGAAGGAAAATATATTATTATTTAGATGACACTTGGCTAAATGAAGGTACAGTGCTTCTAAATTTCAAACAGCTATTTATGCACTAAGCAGTGTATGACCTCTTGCATTCAATAACATTATAATTAATTATACAGTTAAACATAATTTCATAAAATTGGTTCGTGAAATGAATGGTATTTATGTTAATAACCTTTTATCATACAAACAGGTCACACGAAAAGCCTAATATGGCATGACACTAATAATAAGTCTTCAAAAGAAGCACATTGGGAAGGTCTATCTGCTGGTTTAAAAAATCCAACTTATAATCGGTCATACTGGTATGTATTCTATGGACTGTCCTCGCCATAAAAAAATGAACACCCCATTGTTATTGACTATTAATTAAGTAATACATATTATATTGTATTATGAATTAACGCATGCAAAGCGAACTTTTAAAGTTATAAATTCTGTTATAGTATTTATCTATGAACTATTTCCAGCAGTGAAATTATATAGGGGGTACGGAATAATTGACTTGTATTTATTTTATTTCACAGGGTTTGTGAAGGGTTTTTAATGGATGCTGCATTAATATTTGATGCAAAGAAAGGTGATGAAGATGACCATTTCGAAATGGACGCCTTCAACTTTAATAATAATAATAATTTATTTATTTACACTTCAAGACACAATCATCTGTGTAGCCCTGACTCTTGTACTAGGATTTCCTGTTTCATAAGAGCCAGACCTCTCAATTTACAGGGAATATGTTATAGAAGCGCGATAGACAAAAGTGAAAATGGTTCAAGTTAATTTTGTCAAAAATTGAGAGTGGCGCTGTAATTGTTATGGACAATGCGCTATACCACTCAAGGCCATTGGAGAAGCTGCCAACCACAGCTACACGAAAGGCAGATATACAGGAATGGTTTAAAAGCAAAAATATTCCTTTTGAGGAAAAAGATCTTGGGCAACTTTATTAGAAAAAGCAAAAATACAAAGACATTTATACCAAAAGTTTGTTGTAGATGAGATGGCTAGAGAGAAGGGTATTTCAGTATTGCGCCTCCCACCCTACCACTGCGAGTTCAACCCTATAGAATTAATATGGGCTCAAATGATGGGGTATGTGGCTCAACATAACAAAACGTTTAAATTAGACAAGGAGAAACAATTACTCCCACAAGATCTGGATAGTATTACGCTAGAACGATGGCAGTCTTGCGTTGCTCATGCAATTAAAGAAGAGGAAAAGTTAAAGCATAATGGATGATGTGGTAGAAAGATTTATTATTAGGTAACGTCGGTGAAACTTCTTCATCTTTATTCTCTGATGATAGTGACTAAATTATATGATGAAGACAAAGAAGTTACACCAACTATTGTGTGTTGAAAGTTGTTATTTTAAATAAAATATTGTAAAAAAAAAAGACTTTTATTTCCTTTAATCTTAATTAAATTTAAATCATCACGACGTAATCGTTTGTTTCATTCATTCGTTTTGTTGTAAGTAATGTGTGATGAAGATGTTATTACGACCTATTTATCAAAGTTATGTTAAAACATTTTTAGTTTAATTGTTTAAACTTTTAACTTGAATAAAATGTTTCGCACTCCTGCTTCTACGAGCCTCTTTTTTCTAATGCTATAGTAAATGGAGTATAAATGCGTTTGTCATAAATATTACAATCAATAATGCACAAAAGACATAAAACCGTTTTCAATAAAAGTTATATGTTCTAAATTCAAATTATTTATTGCTTATTTATCCTAATAATGTTTTTAAAACAAAGATTTTGCTATGAACTTCTCTCAGGCGTTACGTAGATACGAGTTAGGTATATGACAGCAGGTAATATTTTTTCTTCTACCGACTTATTTTGAGATAGTTCACTTGTTGTGTAATTTTGTTTGAAGTAGCCGGATAAATACGTTTTTATTGAGTCTCCCTTGTTTCATCGTAAAGAAATTGCCAAATTATTACTTAGCAAAAAATTTCTTCACAAATAATTGTAACGCAAACCTAATGTGTGACAAGTGAACGCTTAAACAGTAACTTGTTTACCAACTAGCACTTTTACCAATTACTATGAGATCACAGTTTTAACCTTTTTTTTTTTTTTTTTTTTTTTTTTTTTTTTTTTTTTTTTTTTTTACGCTGAGAAATGCATTACGCATGCCCGCTCGTCGGGGGACGAGACGGGGTATGTGGGACTCCCTGCCAAAATGGCAGAATACCCACTAAAACTCAGCGGAGTTCCCTCATCGCCTTGATGGGAGGGTCATGGGAAACCGGCACAGCCTTTACGTCCACAACCCTCCCGGCGCATGCCCGCCTAACTGGCGGGCCCCGCATGCCCCTCAGCCTGGGGGCGATATGGGAATGACCGGGAACACCTGGCCATTCCCGTCGTCCGACACTGGTAGAGGCCTGTGCAATACAGGCAAGGGTGCCCCCGCACCCGTTGCCTGCTGGCCTCCACCTGGGACCTCGCGCCAGACGATCTCGCGTCCAGGCGCCCCTGGTCCCCCCGCAACGGGTCAGGTTAGTGGCCCCACCGCCTACCACTTTTCGGCCGCAGAGGATAGGGAGAGCGGCCAACGCAATACCGACACTCCTCTTCCTCTGCGGCCCCACCGCGTCCGCCATTCAACGGTGGCGACCCCGTCAAGGCCGCGGAAGGTAGGGAGAACGGCTCACCGCAATACCGGCACTCCTCTCCCGCCGCGGCCTCCCACACTCAGCCGCGATGCCGCCCATTCGACATCGCGGCCCGCCTCAGTTGCGATGTCGCCAAAGCGGCACCGCAACCTACGGCCGCTACGTCGTCGGCTTAGCCGCAAAAGCCCTGACGAGCGGCCCCCTCCTCGGGTTCCTCTTAGCTTCACCGTGGCCCTCCAAGCCACGGCTACTGAGCCCCCCCGCCTCGACAATGCGGGAACCCACCGGGGGGGGTCACAGTTTTAACCTAACCTAACCTAAGCATTTTTTTTAAATAATTAACCTCGTCTAGCTAGTTTGGTTCTCGATAGCCTGCTAAAAATAATCACTCTTTTTCCATATTTTTTTCTATATAATCTAGTCGTTTCTGGCACTCGCCGGCCGCTGCCGCGGCACCGCTCGCTTCGCTCGCTCGGCTCGTGCGTAGGAGGTCACAGTTTTAACCTAATCTAACCTAATCATTTTTTTTTAAATAATTAACCTACTCTAACTAGTTCCATAAGTAACCATAAAGAGTTCATAACAAATCATTTGACCAAACATTTATTGTCTGAAGATTGTTTGCTGTGATAAATCATTTGATTAAAGACCAAATGCCTAAATTACATTATCCTCGATAATATTCTGCCGAGTAAAAATTTGACTTTTGAATTTTTCAATCAATCCAAACATTGCATTGGTATAAAGAGGTTGTTAAAAGTTACTAATGGATGGTTATGGATAATGATTTTCGGACAAACAATTTTAGGAGAAGAAAGGGAGTACCGGATGTTGTATATAATGCTAGTCGCGCGGAAAACTCTGATTGCGCGATGCAGGATTTGTGTGACTTCAGGTCTTTGATGCGTAGTTGCCATGTGGCGTTGTAGATGCCGCCACATCACTCCCCTGCGGAGACCACGGGTTGAAAGTGGGCTGAGTCCATAAATGGTGGTGCATATGATGCTTGCCAGGGCCAGTTGTGGTTCCAGTGAGTCGGAACCGGGTGCCGCATAGTTCACAGTGAGCCGGAACTGTCTGCTGAGATTCCCCAGTGAGTCAGGGTAGCGCTGCGTTATGCTCCAGTGAGTCGGATGTGGTACAACGCCGGGTTGAAGCTGACTGCTGGCGTCGAAAGGCTCTGCTTGTAAACCGGCCGAAAGTGCAGTGTGTGCCAAGGTTGCTGATGAGGCTTAGGGTGATGACCAGGTATACGCGTTCGCTGCATGCTGGTGGTCAGGATACCCGTTGAAGCCGAGGGTGCTGGCTGGTTGTGTGACTCGCCGCTCGAAAGCTTGAGGAAGTGATGATGATGGCGTCATTCTGAGGTAGATGAACGAAGGTACACATCAAGGCACATATCGTACAGGTGTGTAAAAAAGCCTTTAGGAATCTTGGATTTGTTATGCGGGAAACCCGTGAATATACTAACACAGCAGCTGTGAAGTCGCTTTATAATGCTTTAGTTAGAAGTAACCTGGAAACGAGTGCCATCATCTGGAATCCGTTTGAAACTAAATATTGTCTTATGGTAGGAAAAAATGCAAAATAAATTTACCCGGTTCCTTTATATGAAGCAATTTGGCGTCTACCCATTCTATCCACTTATGTATCCAACCCTCTTTGTAATAGGGATGGTTGGTTACTATAAGTTGGAGGTAAGGCGCAATTTTGCACTAGTTAAATATGTGTTTATGGTTTTTCGTGGTTTGCTGAATAATCCGCAAATACTGGAATCTTTGGGATTGCTCGTTCCAAACAGTAGGCTGCGACAAGGGCCGAGAGAGAGGCTGTTTAAAGTCCCGGTGACTCGTACAAATTTGTTAAAGTTTGCACCGGTGGTGGGGCGTGCAATAAAGATACTCAACAGCGTGTCGCTGCGATTGGATATCTTTACTTGCTCTTTGGCGGAATTCCAGAGGGTGACATTTAACTTATTGTCCTCTGTATGAATGGTGCCGGTACTTGGGACTTGTTAATTGGTGTACCTACGCGTTAATCGGCAGGTATAAATTTGAAACCTGTTAGTCAAAATAGGACAGTTTAAAAATATTTAATTTTTATTGGTGGTGGTATTTGTTAATTCGTTTTTGTGTGATGTCCCCGAGTGTGGAAATTGTGATTACATTGTTGTATTGGGTTTCCACCTGTAAAAACAAATGTAAGTGGTAATATAGTAAATAAATAAATAAATAAAGGTTGCGCTAATGACCATGTTCGGGGTCACCAGTATAGAGGTATGAGGTGCTCCGAATCAGAAGGTCTATTAGGGAAAATGTCATTGTTTGCAAAACGTCGTCTACAGTGGCAAAACGACATGCAAGTAAAACGTCGGCCGGATGTTGTATATATGCTAGTCGCGCGGTAAACTCTGATTGCGCGATGCAGGATTTATGGCTTTAGTAAGTACCGATACTTTCAACCCGTGTATCATACAAGGCACGATCACCATTCGATACATGAGTCTGGCTAGTTTCGAGGCGTGCCGTTACTATAATAGAGTTCTAAAATCCATGATTAGTCTTTTCATCGATGTCCTGCACCAGCTTCACCAAGAGTAGGTATAGATTTACATTACTCTATATCGGGAGTCTAAATTGAAAATCGCGTAAAATTAATGAAATCTGTGAGGCGGTAAGCCCAGCGGGTTTGACGCGTCACTGCCTTTTGAAATAGGCCAGTTTGTGAAAATTTTAATACTCGCTTTAAATTATTAGCACAGGGATGTTCTAAATATAAATATATTCAAACAGATTCCGACACAGAACCGTTAATTCTAGTAATTTGCATAGCACATTATTATCGCTATTATAATCTCTCGCTTAAGTCTTGGTGGTACTGAATAAACTATGAAACTTGGAAACTGTATTAAGGGGCCGTGCACGAAATCGACTGATTTTGATCAATTTTGTTCATTGTTTGTGAAAAAGGGAAAAATAATTTACACAAAATTATTTATGATTTGAAAAGTCGTGTTCTTTGTTTTGCATATGGCTTGAAGGAATTTTTCAAATAAATTAAGTATTCACGGTAAATCACTAATATTCGCAACAAGTTTTCCGAAGAATGACGCGAGACTGACATTTGATCATCATTCTACAAGAAACTACTTTTGATTTTGAACATTAAAAAATATCATCAAAATCATTATAATTATGGTCTACTTGCATGTGGCTGAAACTCTGTTTTCAACTTTCATACACGATATAGCAGAATTTTTTTTTTTGGTTTGTTTTAAATCCCGTCAGTAATATATCTTTTCTATTATTTAGCTAATCATATCAAGAAATTTAAAAATCACAAATTAGCCTTCAGCTATCCTTGAAATATAATCAAATTTTATTTAATGATTATACAATATCTTCAATAAATTAATCAACAGCGAATTATACTATATTTTGGAGAGCACAAAAATGATGAAACTATTAACAGCTGCTGTGACTGACATGAATGGTTTAGCACCATGAAAACTGTACGTTTACAGACTTAATGTTTCGGTTATTTCAAGTTTTCTCACAATCAGATAAGAAATTGATGAAAAGAGAGTTTTTTTTCGTGCACGGAGCCTTAAATAGCTTGAAGATAATTAATGTAACGTACCGACCGTAGGTACTTAAAAATCCCAATTACATGAGGCCCCCTACCTACATCATCATCTGCTTAGCCTTTTCCAAATTATGTTGGGGTCGGAATCCAGTCTAACCGAATGCAGCTGAATACCAGTATTTTACATGGAGCAACTGCCTATCTGACCTCCATAACCCAGTTACTGGGTAATATGATACCCCTTGGTAAGACTGTTTGACAGATTTTCTATCTTCTGACGGTATAACGACTTTCAAAGATCTTCGAATGACGGCCGGGACCAAGGGCTTAAAGCGCTTTCCAAGGGACGGAGGGATCTTGGTATGTAACGATGGTCACCCATCCACGGACCAACTGCGGCAAGCGGAGCTTAACCTGATCGAGCGACCCGTGGGGATGTTATCCATACTAATATTATAAATGTGAAAGTAACTCTGTCTGTCTGTATGTATGTTACGTTTTCACGCCTAAACCGCTGAACCGATTGTCATGAAATTTGGCAGAGATATAGCCTGGGATATGGAGAAGGACATAGGCTACTTTTTACGCGATAACCGACATCCACGCGGGCGGAGCCGCGGACAAAAGCTAGTTACTTATATAGCCACAGTTCCCTAGTAAAAATTTAAATATGAATCATCATCATTTCAGCCGAAAAACGTCTACTGCTGGACATAAGGCCTCCCCCAATGGGGGGGGGGGTTGCCATAATCGCCACGCTTGGCAGGCGGGTTGGCGATCGCAGTATGGTGTTAAAAATGCATAGAGAACGTTTCTGCCCATTCTCTAGTAAGTCCCTTAGTCGCCTTTTACGACACCCACGCACAGTGGAACGAATGTATGGGAGCGGTTGGACGTAGACATGTCCGAAAAAAAAGAGTAAAATTATGCCAAACTAATGATGCCATCTTATTCGATTACTTAATGCCTTCATAACTTGTGGTGATGAATTTCTTCATAACTCCCATATTTCGGGAGTAATTTGAGAAAATGTGAAATTTTACTATGAAAATGAGTGTATCGAGCTCTCTCCCTCCTGATTCCGGGCTTGTTTCAAGTAGCGGTCTCTAATATCATAATGCTAATACTAAGAGCTATATTTAATACTAAGACACATAGTGCGCCAAATGTGCACTTTCTGGGATAAAGAGTGATGTTTATTTTATAACACAATTTTTTTATTTTTTGTTTATTTTGTTGATTAAAACCGTTTTTCTAAAGGTTTACCTTATTACAATAACATTTCTGAGCAGCCAATTAGAGAAGATATAAGCTAATTAGGATATATAATTAGGGACTTAAGGTTTACATATAAAACTGATGCACTAATGATTACTGATAAGAACATTGCTATTATTTAATTACTAAATGGCTCTTAATACACTAATTTAGCATGCATCATTTACTAATTATCACAATAACTAATTACCTTGCAATATTTAACAAAGGATACCTGGGATACCTGGATTTTATATAAATAGGTCACTATTAGTAACTTTAAAATCAGTGTTGATTTACACCTCGTTGTATCCAAGCTAATCTCGCAATGTATTTTCCAAATTTTAATACAAATCTTGATATTCACGTTGCTTTATGCGCACGCGCACATAAAGATTTACGCGACTTTAACTATTTGTTCAGTGTTTTAAAAGATAACAGTTGTGTTCAGTTATGTGAAAGTGCTGAAACAAGTTTAAAAGACTGGTGTCGTCGATTTTGCTACCGCATTTATGCAAAATGGACACAGTCTGGAAGAAGCACAGATAAGTTTCGGAAGAAACATGAGATTTGGCTACAGGCTGCAATTCAATGGCCGGAATTACAGAATGAAAATATGGAACCTTCTACAGAAAATATAAGTGACGTCATCGAGCCCATAATTTCTCCTGCTAAATCTGATGCTTCAACTTGTACACATCCTAGTCCTCGTAAATCTTTTGAGGACCTTAGTAACCGGCAAAAAAGAAGACGCACTGAAGATAGTCTTTCATGCAGCAGTAGCAGCGCTGAAATTATGTTTTCGGCCGAAAGGGCGCTTCAAAAGGCAGGACAAAGCGATACAGCTTATGTTATGAAATACTTGACGGAGAATCCAGAAGAGGCCTCAAAAATCAAAGCCTTCATTGAAGGTAAATCAATTCAGGTACGGGAAATATCCCCTTTGAAGGCATTGGCTCTTTATGTATCGATGAACTTATCGAAATGGCGCTATAACACTCTTCGGGATTTCAACACTCAAGAAGGAGCTCTTCAATACCCGAGTTACTACATGTTGGTTAAAGAAAAAATTAAGTGCTATCCGGCCAAAGAAGATCTCACAGTTACAGAGAGCTCTGCAAAAATCAAATTACAAGCCTTGATGGATTTAACCTCAAGAAGACTTATTAGGTCGTTAGAAACCCCTGTTGATCCCAATCAACAGCTCGTATTGACCAGCAAATGGGGTTTTGA
This sequence comes from Dryobota labecula, assembly GCA_947523025.1. Classification (NCBI taxonomy): domain Eukaryota; kingdom Metazoa; phylum Arthropoda; class Insecta; order Lepidoptera; family Noctuidae; genus Dryobota; species Dryobota labecula. The sequence continues at coordinate 23,579,837 of OX383295.1, read as the reverse complement.
CGGATCATCTAGCCAAAGCATTTATCATCAAAGGACGAGTGAAGATGAGCAAATCGATCTTGCTAGTAATTTTATGATTAGTCTTGTACCACTGCGGCTCGTCTCAAAAGGTGTAACAATTTGGGAAAACGAGCGACCATCTTCCACTTCATTTTGCCGGCCAATATTGTTTAAGTTTATAAAGGAAACCAAAGAAAATGTGCAGAGAGAGATGGCTGAAATCGAAGCAGAGATTGAAGCCTTAACTCCATCCACCATCACTGATGGAATTAGTGTCAAACACCAACTGCTGTTGACAATGATTGATGGTAAAATTCATTCCATTATATCCAATACAGCAGCTTCAGTGTGTGACATATGCAAGGCTTGTCCTAAAGAAATGAATAATTTAGAGTTAATCAAAGATAAACACGCAAACGAGGACATGTATAAATATAGCTTAAGCACCCTTCACGCTTGGATTCGCTCAATGGAATGCTTATTACACATTTCCTACAAATTAGACATAAAATCATGGCAAGTAAGGGGTGATATAGCAAAAAGGCAAGTTGATGACAGGAAGAAAAGAGTTCAAGAGGCTGTAAGAAGAGAAACGGGCTTACTTCTCGATGTTGTGAAACAAGGCAGTGGATCCACCAACAATGGCAACTCGGCAAGGAGATTTTTTGAAAACTACACTAAATCTGCTGAACTGACCGGAATAGATGCTATGCTTTTAAGAAAAATCTGTGTGATCTTGCAGTGTATTTCATCAGGAGAGAAGATCAACGTAACTAAATTCCGAGAGTTCTGCTTTGATACTGCTAAGCTTTACGTGGAGTTATACCCATGGTATTATATGCCTTCTTCACTTCATAAAATTTTAATGCATGGGCCAGACATAGTTCAGAACATGTCAATTGTGCCCATTGGTTTTCTATCCGAAGAGGCATCTGAGGCTAGAAATAAAGATTTTAGAAAATATAGAGAGGGGCATTCTCGAAAGCATAGCAGTATCTCATGCAATGAAGATATTATGCACAATCTTTTACTGTCTTCTGATCCACTTGTTACAAGTATCCGTCCAAAAGGAAATAAGTTTGTAAAAAAATCTTCTTTTAAGGAATTTTATGAGCTTACGGATTCTGAGAAAAGTGATATCGAATTTGTTAACATAAATGATTTAGCGGACATCGATTCTGAATTTGAATTAATTGATGATGATGATGATGACGAAGATAATTAAATGATGTTATTGTTTTAAAATGTGTAACTTAGTAAATTAGAGCTTACATCTTAATTATTTATTGTACTTTTAATGAAACTAGGTAATTTATTATCAACTTACTTAAAAGTCATACTCTCATCAGTTCTTGTGAATATTTTTGTTAATATATATTTCTGTATATATATAATATATTTATAGACCTCTTAATAAGTCTGTCTGCGGTTTAAAGTAAATACAAATGGGGAAAAAACGTTTTTTTTTTTAAATTTTCATTTCCTTTTATCCCAGAAAGTGCACATTTGGCGCACTATGTGTCTTAGTATTAAATATAGCTCTTAGTAATAGCATTACGATATTAGAGACCGCTACTTGAAACAAGCCCGGAATCAGGAGGGAGAGAGCTCGATACACTCATTTTCATAGTAAAATTTCACATTTTCTCAAATTACTCCCGAAATATGGGAGTTATGAAGAAATTCATCACCACAATTTATGAAGGCATTAAGTAATCGAATAAGATGGCATCATTAGTTTGTCATAATTTTACTCTTATTTTTCGGACATGTCTACGTCCAACCGCTCCCATACATTCGTTCCACTGTGCCACGGGAGGAAATGGGGTGAATGGGGTATATGAATGGTCAATGCTAATTTTATTCTTTCTCATATCATTATTATTTATTTTTTCTATTTTCCCTTGGTCCCGCCAAGGGCTAAACGTGCTTTCCGAGGCACGGAAGGGTCTTGAAATGTAAAAAAGGTCACCCATCTACGGACCAACCCCGGCAAGCGTAGCTTAACCTGACGAATCGACCCGTGCGGCTGTTATTACTTAGCCACGAGCTCCTCAATTAATTAATTCCTCCTCTCCTCTGCCACGACGGTACTCATACTCCATAATCACTCGAATTTTTCCAAGATGACGAGTAAACTTCTTGTACCCAGAAGTTTACTCATAATTCGCTAGGCCAACTTGGGGCCAACTTTAGGCTAGGAACAACTTTCTCACACAACATCGAAATCGCGAAAAAGTAATCCGTCGTCCCATACAAAACTTCAGCTTCAAAACTTTTGCGATTACGTTGTTTGTCTCATGGAGAAAGTGGTTCAGTTTGATGATAACAGACATAATTTAACACACACACAATTTAATAAATAATTAATTTAAAAATAATACACACACCCTTAATTTTGACCACACCTTCCGATACACTCTGTATAGGTACACCTGCGCTTACCGCTTCATAGGAATTAGGCGTGATATTACGTTACTATGAAAACTTTTCAAACTTTGGTTAGGCTTGTTACGATTTGTCAACGGAGTTTCACTTTTAACTGGCAAGCTATAAAACTTCTAGTGAAATATTTTTATCATACGCTTTTGTTCCCCGTATTTTCTAGTTATTGTGAAATTTTTTCATTTAGGTACGCGGAAAGGGTAATTGCCTAAAATATTTTCGCATCATACCGATGTTTTGAAAATATTGAGACCACCTTTTCAGTCGTTCAGTTTTATTATAACTTTAGTTATCATAGGTACATGTTGGTACGCCAACGTATCCCCCCTCAGCGGCGGGCCCTAATTCAAATATTTCATTGGAACAAAAAACGTGTTTTATGTTCCAATGAAATATTTGATTTGATTTGAATCATCAACTATTAAGTACTAATATCAATATATTTGGGATCGGCACAGCATATCTTTACCCGCATTTTTAAGTGTTAAGCAAGTACCAGATATATGAACGTAAACGAAGTGAAAGAAGTATGCAAGGATCGTAGCAAGTGGCGCTCTGTCGTTTCTGACCACCCATCTGGGAAGAAGGCGTGAATATATGTATTAGGCAAGCATTCTCCACCCCATTTCCTCCCGTGGGTGTCGTAAAAGGCGACTAAGGGACTTACTAGAGAATGGTCAGCAGCGTTCTCTATGCATTTTTAACACCATACAGCGATCGCCAACCCGCCTGCCAAGCGTAGCGATTATGGACCCCCCCCCCCCCAATTGGGGGAGGCCTATGTCCAGTAGTGGACGTCTTCCGGCTGAAATGATGATGATGATGTAGGCAAGTAATTTATTTATTTATAGGAGAACCAACCGCTATAGCAGATGGATAACAATTGTATATGAAACAGAGCCATTTACAAGTTCTCATGGGTAAAAATAGGAAAAGCAGTAGAAATCTTAGGATCTCTAACAATACCAGTATTTTACATGGAGCGACTGCCTATCTGACCTCCACAGTAACTGGGTAACACGATACCCCGTGGTAAGACTGGCTGTCAGACTTTTGGGCTTCTGACGACCCGTAACGACTGTCAAAGATCCACAAATGACAGCCGGGACCAACGGCTTAACGTGCTTCCCGAGGCACGGAGGAGTCTCGGTATGTAAAGATGGTCACCCATCCGGACCAACCCCGGCAAGCGTAACTTAACCTGACGGATCGACCCGTGCGGCTGTTACCTATTACTAAGCCACGAGCTCCTCAAGGTACAATAAGCACTATGCACTTCTAAAGAAGTCAGCGTTCAGCTGGATGCTTGCAGAATAATAAGCCTTTCTTACCAGAACTCAGTAGCAGGCCTGTGCCGAGCCAAGCTTCTAGGAAAGTGTAAGGTTTGCTCTTCTTTATGTTCCGCGAGTGAGATAACACCACCTGTGAACAAAATATTAACAAACTTACAAGGTATAGGTAACATGCGAACTTTGCCGTTACGGCTTGTCGTTGATTAGCTGAGATCAAAATAGGAAGAGTTTATTTACATAAACTTCGAGGAAAATACATAGAGTGGATAATACCTTCTCTAAAATCCCGGAATAATTATAATAATGATACGATACGAAACCCTAAAAACAGCTATTTATATCCTACAAAAGTGTAATACCTACGCTGTCAAAATGTATATGGGACAGATTTTTTTTTTAATATACCGACGGAAAATTTCAACGCAAGGGGCTCCAGAATCATGTACTGAATCCATGGTAACCGGCTTCGCGTCAATGTCCCTTCCACCTTGTATATCACCTACATCAAAAAAAAAGTCACCACTCGATAGCTAAAGGATCAAAGTGTTGTCGCTTCAATGACAACCATACATATTTACACATAAAAGAAGTTATTTTGATTTATGATTTAATTATTGGTTGATTTATTTGTTTAAAACGTATATAATTAATAACCTATTTAGAGCTACTTAAAATTACATACGTTTACCTATTTAAAATTATAGATATTATCTGATCACTTTGTGTTGGCAGCACTGGTGTCGCGCCATTATTATTCTGTTGCGAACTTCCGGAGCAGTGGTGGGGCGACACTTGCCACACAAATATTGTGAGGAGTGATCGGCAGTTGATCATGGAATACAGTACGAGTGACACCTCCAGTATTGTTATAAAAGTAGTGTAGTAATACTAAGGTTATAATTATTATTGAAAATAAATACAACTAGAAAATAAAGTTATAATTATTATTGTACTGGTGCAGTTTGATTAGAGTCATTTACAAAAGGAATCGTTACAAATAAAACATTACCCGTTACCGTAAAGCACACGTTTTCACATAAAACACACAGCCGTGTCCACGACACAGTCACACCCCATTTTTTGGTATGCAAATGCGTTGCTAAGCTGCCCTTTAAGGCCCAGATATAAACCAGTGACCTTGAGTGGTTAGCTTGCATGTTCTGTACTGAGCTCACGCAACGCGTCGTACGTCCAACCAGTAATAGGACTCGCCCATCCAGGAGTGCTGTCCCATAAGACGCATTATTAATTTATTATACATAAAACAAAATATATTTTAATAAAACACGTATACTAAAAGATCAATAATTAAATTATCTTTAAAAAAGTGAAGGTTTTATAAAAATAGGTTTGATAGATTTTGCATGATTCTCAGTTTTTTGTCCGCGTTAGACATAAGTTTACAAATTAATTTCACTATCACTATCACTACATATTATAAAACAAAGTCCTCCGCCGCGTCTGTCTGTCTGTCTGTTCGCGATAAACTCAAAAACTACTGCACCGATTCTCATGCTCGTTTCACCAATGGATAGCTTGGTTCTCGAGGAAGGTTTTAGTATATAATTTGTTAAGTTTTTGTATGCATTTTTGTATGAATTAACGATATTTGTTGGAGGTGTCGGAAAAAAATAAGCCGTCTCGGAGCTTTCAACGAAAACGCTGTCTAAACCCTTTGAGATATAACAAAATAATGTATGGTGGAATTATGTATCTTATAAAGGTCTTCAAAAAAGTCCGCGATGGCATATGTCTATCTCATAAGGATAACATACTATATCCATTTTATGGTCTTTTTGTAGGTATTTGTTTGCCGAATTTTACTCTTGGAAATACGATTACGATAACAATACGCTATAATATCAGTAACTATTAGCCAAATTATGTTCGTAGATAAATAAGCTAGCTACTTATGCGTATTTACAACAGTATACAAGAATATTTATCATAAAAACATTACTAAACACGGCGGCCTTATGATCAAAATTTGTGCATTCCAAAACTTTCGATACTTTTTCACTGACATATTTATCACTTTTCGATAAACTAACACTCAATACGAAATCTACACTTATTTCTCAGTTATTCTGTATAAGATTCTTCTAAGATTAAACCATTTTCTCATTGAATCTATTACTTTACGCTCGTATAACCTTGATGAATGTTTACATTAAGCACCGCGCCACACCGCCACACGACCACAGAGTACAGACGTATTTTGTTTTTTTTTTTTTTTTTTTTTTTCGTTTGTTTAGTGGTGTTCCCGCAAAAATGTCAACCGGTCAAGTATTAGTCGATTAATCGAATTCTACAGCCAGATCGTGTTGCGAGTACAAAATAAATGTGAAATATTTCGTCCAATTGCGAACGTGACCCTGAGAAAAGTTATGCACCAATGGTGTTCATTAGACATTTCGAGCGTTTTCTCAGCACAAACGGTGTATCATGCGACATTTTGGAGGATTTCGTTTTGTTTCACATTGTTGGTACTTACGTGAATTGTTTTAAAATTATTATTTGTGTTGCACTTTTATTTCGTGTTGTAATTTGGTACAATTGATTGCTTTAAGAATTTGAGTGAAATTTCGTATTTTGATTTTGTGTTTGTTATCTACTAAGTAAAGACTCCTTCACGTTCAGAACATAAGTACTTTTATTATATTAAATCATTTGTTTCGGTTTCTATTCACATAGTGAATCACATTAAAATTAATATTAAGTTAGAATTTTGAGATATAGCCTGGGATATGGAGAAGGACATAGGGTACTTTTTTATGCGATAACCGACATCCACGCGGGCGAAGCCGCGGGCAAAAGCTAGTGTAATATAATCATAATCAAAACATCAAACAAATCTAAAATATTCATATACTAAGTTATTAAGAAAATGCTCTAATTTAACATATACTTTTTTCCAAATCATTAACACTAATCGTTTAGACGTAATCTTCAGTATAAAATCATTAAAAGTCGTGACATTGTCGCTTTAAGGCTGTTATGTGAGCTTGGCTTTAGAGAACGATAATGTGGCACCATTATTTGCGTTTAGACTGTACTGCGAAAATTAAAAAGATTAGATCTATGCAGAATACAATAGACCCGTCTGGCAAGTTGTACAACAAAATTATATACCCTGAATATCTTATGTAGACTTTCAATTAAATTTCCTACGTACAGCTGCATGCAAAACTTTGATTTAATCAAATTATTAATCAAATTTTTTGTAAATGGTATTACTTAATTTGACATAGAAACTTTAGTATTAAAATTCTTAACGTGAATATTACACTCTAAATAATCTTACTCTTTCGTGTTTCATACAAATATCTATGGCATGCCACACGATGCGCTGCGACGTCGTCCGAGGACGTAGCGCACACGTAACGGACAAGGAGACCAGAGAAACGTAGCGGGGCGGGTGGAGACATCGTAACGCCGCCGCGCCGCCGGAGCGGCAACGCAGCGCAGCGCAGTGTTGTTGATCTAACTCCATCGTCGTTCGAAGACTGATATGATACACCCTACACCAGGGCCTCAAGTCTACTATTACAATAGCGTCAGAATGGTCTCTTCATCGTGAGTTTTTGACAGATTTGCCATACAAAAACTGTCAAATACTCACAATGGCGAGACCATTCTGACACTATTGCAATAGCAGACTTGAGGCCCTGAACGCTGCGATGTCGTAGTACCTACCCGCGGTACGGCATTGCGTTGTGACGAGGCATTGCCCGTGTGGCAACTAATGCGTGTAAATCATAGCGGTGCGACGCTGATGACTCAACGTACCGACAACGCCCGTGTGGCCTCGCTCTTATTCAGTAGAATTGCCCCCGCTACCAATCATCCTAACCACCTAGCAACCTATGAATAACTATTTACATACGTTACTTATTAATGTTTGTGCTTCTAGCTAAAATGGTGATACCAAGTAAATGTAGAAGGTATAGGCAGCACACTAAATTAACGAAACAATGGTGCCGATTCCCTTGTTCACAAACTAAACTAAATTTAAGTTCAGTGCATCTTTTTCTTTCTATTTCATTAAGAAAAGGACAGAAGCTAAATTTTAGTTTAGTCCTGTCAAATTAATCAGCGCTTGACGTAAATTGACGTAATTTTAGTCGGCAAGTTTTTAATCACGTCTAAACTTGTATGGAGTAGTGACAGGCGCTGATTAATTTGACAGGACTAAGCTAAAATTTATCTTCTGTCCTTTTCTTAATGAAATAGAAAGAAAAAGATGCACTGAACTTAAATTTAGTTTAGTTTGTGAACAAGGGAATCGGCACCAATGTCGTAGTTATGTACAGCAATTTGTGTTTATTTTCTGACGCAAAATTTATGTTTATACCTAAGTATGAGGTACCAATTATTATGCACAATGTCTATAGTAAATGATTTAATATTATTATTGTGACGATAATTATTATTCCAGTTCCACCTAACAATCTCTACCACAAGTATTAAAATACTGACCCATCTCAATGAACCATCATATACAACATGTAATTGAATTAATGCACACTATTAAAGTAGTTGTTCAGAATCGTTTACTAAATCGTTTTCTGTCATTTTTAATATAGGTACATTTTTATCCCAAAAAAATATTCTCAAAAATAATTAAAACTACGTAAATTACAGTCACTCTTCCACTGTTCAGTTATAACAACCCAAAATGGACCGTAAATCAAGGCAATAAGATTTTTTTTGCGTGTCTCTGTGCATGCGTAGATTTTGAATGTGACCACAATTTTCTCCCACAACCAGTATAGGTAACTAATTTAATAAATAAACAATGTTTATTACATAATATAAAAAATTCTGTGTATGTATTATGATTATAACAATATATTCTAATTGGGATGTTTGATTGTGTGCGTTAAGTCGGGGACATGTTGTATACCGTGACGATCAGCAGTACATACCTCAACGTCCTTCACGTTAGAGACATGCAGGATCCTCCTCTTCATTATCTTGATGACGTAGCGGTCTCCATACTCCTTCTTGTACTGACGCATTTTCAGGAACAGCCCTCCTGTAACAATTAGAATAGAATAAAATAGTATAATTATTTTTTAATGTTGCAGGTGGTTAATCAATAATATGTATAATCAATAATCCGGCCAAGTGCGTGTCACAATGAAGGGTTCCGTAGTTGAGATGAATTTATCCCAAGAACAAACTTAGCATTTTAAAAACATGTTCCCCCATACATACTGTATGGGATAACATGTTTTTCAACTACAAATGTAGGTTGGTCGACTATTATTCGGTAACTTTTAAAGCCTACTTAGATGTGACAAGTTTCCTTTTAACTTCGTTTTTATATACTACTGCTGTGAATTTTTTTACATACCCAAATACAACCATTTAGCTTGCAGGGGGGAACACTTGACTTTAGCAAAAATTAGCACTTTAAAGCTTAATATTACGCAAACGGATCCCTGAATCGAAAAAAGATTTACACAAAGCCTCAATATAACGGCCTATCCAACGATACTCCACTCTATGGGATAGAAGAGAAAAAAAAAATCATATAGGGAAGATAACCAAAAAAAAAGTATATTTCAAGATTTTATTTTATCGTCGGCGTAATTAATATGTATAACCATACTAAATTACACAGACAGACAGTCAGACGGACATGGTGAAACTATAAGGGTTCCTTGTTGACTACAGAACCCTAAAAAAGGTGTACAATAATTTATGTAAACAATTAAAATTATATTCTTACAAAAACCTAAACTATGTGATAAACAGAAACCTAAAGTATGTGGCACCGAAAGTTGCGCCGTCTAGTTTTATTACGAAGTTACTAAGAATCACCGAAGAAGTCGGATTAGAGTAACATTGGGTGACGACAGTCACTTTAGCAGAGCGTCGCGACGCTCTGCTAGAGAACAGCGTGGCGGCTGCCTTCTGATAACAGAGAGAATATCAGGGGAGCCACTGTAGCACCACGTCCACGACGACCTGCTATATTCCGGCACAATCTTGATGATATTGAAGCTGCTGAACCACTAATACGATGACAACTTCTGATAAATACTATCCTGCGCAAGATGGATTAAATTAAATTATAAATTGAAAAGAGGTGCAATGAAAGCTTCCATGAGTAGCGATACATTAACTTTGTAGAGGTTTTTTTTGGAAGTCGGTTTTTATTTTTTCGTAAACATATTTTTCATTTTTTCACCTTTTTGGTGTGGTACCTGTCCCACACAATTCGTATATCAGAAAGAAAAGAAAGAAAGAAAGAAAAATAGGTTTATTAGTCACAGAAACACGTGCATACAAAAAGATAATTAACTACTTGTTATGTATGTACCTAAATAACAGTGACAGGAAGTTGTTGTAACATACATACAAAAACTACCAAAGCAAATAAAATAAAATTTATATGGCACCACTTCGCAAGCTTCTTCTACCAAATGAAAAAAGAATCACGTATGTCAGCCCAGTAATCACGGAGAAATTGGGGTAAATACAAGAAAAAAAAAAGACTCGCCGTACGTATATAACCTACTCCTTTTTTGAAGTCGGTTAGTAATGATAATATGTCCGGAACAGCCTCTGAGTTTTGTTCAAAGACTAGTAAAAGATTGCATCTTTCATTCACAGTATAAACAATAATTATTTTTTAGACAGTATTCAGAAAAATATAGATTCACTAGCTTCTGCCCGCGACTTCGTCCGCGTTAAATTTTTTGTTCCCCCGACCCACCCCGTCGCAACACATTGCCTGCCCGTGCTTTCACTTCGTTTTCGCATAAACTATCATTTAAAAAAAATTGTGTCCTAGTTAATAGGAATGTTATTCTTCCTCAAGAATTGGGCTGTAAAATGCAAAAAGATTTTTTCAAATCCAACTCGCAGTTCCAGAGATTAGCGCGTTCAAAAAACAAAAAACCGGCTAAGTGCGAGTCGGACTCGCGCACGAAGGGTTCCGTACCATCCATACAAATCCTTACTAATATTATAAATGTGAAAGTAACTCTGTCTGTCTGTCTGTCTGTCTATCTGTCTGTCTGTCTGTATGTTACGTTTTCACGCCTAAACCGCTGAACCGATCGACATGAAGTTTGGCAGGAATATAGCCTGGGATATAGAGAACGATATAGGCTACATTTTTACGCGATAACCGACATCCACGCGGGCGGAGCAAAAAAAACGGCAAAAAAATCATGTCCGTTGTATGGGAGCCCCCCTTAAATATTTTTTTTTCTGTTTTATAGTATTTGTTGTTATAGCGGCAACAGAAATACATCATCTGTGAAAATTTAAACTGTCTAACTATCACGGTTCATGAAATACAACCTGGTGACAGACGTACAGACAGACAGACAGACAGACAGACAGACGGACAGCGGATTTTTAGTAATAGGGTCCCATTTTACCCTTTGGGTACGGAGCCCTAAAACTAACTCTTCAGCTTTAGAATAGACTACCTCGCAGAGTTGATCATTATTTTGCTGCGGAGTTATTATAAAACAGTTATATCTCCTAAGATATTCATTGAAATTAAATGATGTAAAGGCAACTTTGTTCCAAATTAAATACTTGTGATGAATAACGTATTTATTTGGATAAGGATTAATACCATGTTTATGAAAACTGCTTCGCAAATAATGCATTAATTTCAAACAAATTTGATTACCATAAAAAAGGTTATAGTGAGTCAATCTTAAAAGATAGACATATGCTGTCGCGGACTTTTTTTTAGAACATTTAAAGAGGAACAAATCTATCATACACGATATTTGCGTAACTTAAACCGTTTACGCAGCGCACGCAACGGAAGCTCTCAAAAAGGAATATTTTTTCCCGTTTTTGCAACATTTTTCATTTATGCTCCGCTCCTATTGGTCGTAGCGTGATGTTATATAGCCTATAATATTCCTCAATAAATGGATTATCCAACACAAAAAGAATTCTTCAATTCCAACCAGTAGTTCCTGAGATTAGCGCGTTCAAACAAACAAACAAACAAACAAACTCTTTAGCTTTATATATTAGTATATAGATTGAAAGACAAAATGTTACCAACAAAACATCGAACAAATTCGTCGAAACACGGAAGATAAATGTTATCAGTAAACACTCAACGAAATGTTACTGGATTTTTTGGGAATTTTGTTAATAAAGAGTATGAAAATTTTGATTACAAGATTCGGAATACTCGTACTGTTACAATGAATTTCCATCAACAATCCAGTTGCCAAGCGCGGTGATCTTAGCACTGGTGAACGAGAATTTAGAAAATTGTTATTCGAAAATATATCGAGTTTCACTTTAATACTGTTACAATGGATTACGATTAGTGATGGTAAATTCCCGAGAATATTCTCCTTGCGAGAACTTTGCTGTTAAGTTCCCGAGAATATTCTTTTGGAAGGGAATTTACGAGAATTTATAAATTGGATGACTCTATTGTATCAATCTATTTTTAGGGTAATAATTTGAATGCATTTAAATGTTTTACGAAGTTTACGTCAAAATACTACTACTCCATAACTTAAATTCTCAGTAAATTCTCCTGAGCGAGAATATTCCCGAGAATATTTCCGAGAAAATTCTCATTAATTCTCTTAAATTTCGTATGGTATTCATGTTAAATTAGGATTTCTGCATTAAAACAAACTTTATGAATAATTATGAGTTACAAATAACCAGCTTTAATAAAATATAAACATTACAGAAAGGTGTATGGCGTTAATAATTAAAAACAAAATAACTATCACAATCATAACAATTCTTGAAATCAAATTAAATTGGAAATCTGTCCGTCTGTCCGTCAGTCCATCAGTCCGTCAGTCCATCAGTCCGTCAGTCCATCAATCCGTCAGTCCATCAGTCCGTCAGTCCATCAGTCCGTCAGTCCGTCAGTCCATGAGTCCGTCAGTCCGTCAGTCCATCAGTCCGTCAGTCCATCAGTCCGTCAGTCCGTCAGTCCATCAGTCCGTCAGTCCATCAGTCCGTCAGTCCATCTGTCCGTCAGTCCATCAGTCCGTCAGTTCGTCAGTCCATCTGTCCATCAGTCCGTCAGTCCATCAGCCCATCAGTCCGTCTGTCCGTCAGTGCATATGTCCCTCAGTTCGTCAGTCCGTCTATCCGTCAGTCCGTCAGTCCATCAGTTCGTCAGTCCATCAGTCCATCAGGCCATCAGTCCGTCAGTCCGTCAGTACATCACTCCGTCCGTCCGTCCATCCGCAGCTTAACTCAGAGACTAGAAACTTAGTACTTGAAAGCTAGAATTTGATATGGGTATACATATTAAAATCCCGACAAAGTGGTAAAATGAAGTCACTGTTATTACATACCTAAAGAAATATTATCAAATTTCCACTCTGAAACTCATAGAGTAACCTTTTTTCGAGTATAGTATAGAATAATTAAATAACAACAAAAGAAGTTTATGCTAAAGCAATTTTACTTCCAATTTTAAATTCTCGTAAATTCTCCGTCGAAAAGAATATTGCAGAATATTCTCGATCGGAGAAAATTCTCCGAGAGAGAATATTCTGTCGACCCATCACTAATTACGATGAACAATTCAGTTGCCACGCGGGGTGATTTAAGCAACGTTTTTAGACGCTGTCGTTGTTTATTATCTCGTTTATGGTTATCAAAAGTATTTTTTTTTTTTTTTTTTTTTTTTATTCTACAATGAGTTTGCTCTTGATTTTAGTCTAGGTCTGGATGACAGAGACAAAGTCTACGATGGAGTGAGCTTACCCAGAAGAAGCCTGTTCACTCTCACTTTTAATAGATTAGGGATAGATTTAACAAGCAGTATGCCCGATGGCATTTCCTATCGGCCAAAATGACGAATTTCCACACAAACTTTCAAAGTCAAAGTCAAATCATTTATTTCAAATAAACACGGTCGGATTTTATTACCAGTATAATTAATATATTATGTAACATACATATATTGTAATATTAGATCCTTTTGAACTAATTAGATAAAACCTTCTGAATAATTATTAGGTAGATGAACAATTTCAAAGAAAATATTAATTACCTCATTAAGACATTTCGAGAAGGTTTTCATCCTGAATCTCGGAGAAAACAAAGAACTAGGATATCAAAAGGCTATTTCGCACACATAAGCAAAAGCATTTACGTGCTTGACAAGTGCGCTTGACGAGGTATTTTGACGCAACGTTAAACACGCCACAGTTTTGAATTTGCACTAAAACAGAAATATTCTGTATACAAAAATATAGAACGTCTCTAAATGCAGATATGGCGTTTCTTGATCATTGTAACAGAGCGTGAGAAATTTATTTAAACAAACGTTTTAATTTTTTTTAATTAGCTGTCGTGAAAAGGGGCAGTAAAGAGATGTGGACATCCATGAGCACGGGATTTTATTTTAAAAGTGTGCCGATTCGGATGTCCCCCATAGTACTCCTCTGCCCAACCCTTCGGAGATTACAGGCGTTAAGTAAAAACTGCAGAACATACTTACGTGGTGAAATCCTTATAAATTCAAGGGCACATCCTATGATCGGATGGCGCGGCGGCCCAGGCAACTTGTCCAGATTATTCTCTTCATCAGCCAAGAGCCTCCAGATCACGAAGGTGATTAAACCCAAAAGTCCTAGTGTTAGGAGCATTTTGTTAACAGTTCATTGACCTTGGAGTGTTCTTGGAGTAAACTAGAGAGGTGTTGAATTGGCTGCGAAGATTCGTCTGAAAATAATGGACAAAGGAACAATAATTAGATTAAGTGCTTGATGTCATTATCCGGAATAGAAGGTCTATTATTCAATAGATTGAGGTGCTAATAGAAAACATCTTATTTTCCCACAACGATTATTCAATTTCGTCCGACAACCAGTCTTACCGAGGGGCATCGTGTTTAGGATTACCAACTTTTTGTTAGAGTTCCGTAGTCAACAAGGAACCCTTATAGTTTCGCCATGTCCGTCCGTCCGTCCGTCTGCCCGTCCCCAGCTTAGCTCAGAGACTCTTAGTACTAGAAAGAAATCTATAATTTGGCATGGATATACCTATTAATCATGCCAACAAAGTGCTAAAATAAAATCATGAAAAAAAAACAGTTTTAGAGTACCTCTTGTACATGTAAAGTGGGATGTTTTTTTTTTTTTCGCCTACCCTATAATGTGGGGTATTGTTGGATGGGTCTTTCAAAAATATTGCGGGTTTGTCGGATCCCTTAATCGAAAATTTGTAAACAATTTTTCGATTAAGGGATCCGTTTCTGAAATATTAGGCTTTAAAATGCAAATTTTTGTTAGAGTCAAGTGTTGCTGGGTTTCGTTGTTTGTGTTGCAAGTGTGCTATTCACTATACGAGTACGCCCCGAAAATTCGAGACATTAACAAGGGGCGGTTCAGCGGTTTAGGTGTGAAAACATAGACAGATGGACAGAGTTACTTTCACATTTATAATATTAGTATGGATTGGACATTCTGATAAATAATTTAAGAATAGATAGATATTATTTATTTGTTTTGTTTACCTTGACATACGAGTTACGTAACAGGAACAAGATTGTATAGTCAAAATAAAATTGTATAATTATACTAAAGTAGCTGCTGCTCCCGGCTTCGCCCGCGTGGCTTTTTCTTGTAAGTTTATACATAAATCCAAAATAATAATACTTTTATTTCATTACCTCTAATCTCTGAACACAAACATTAATTAACAATTACTTAACAGAAGATGTGTTCACATAATTCATTGCAAACATCCATTAAATGTGACGAGAATTTGAAGATAACGTAGCAAAAACAATTTAAGTCCAATCAAAAGTTGCTAATGATAAATTATTAATGTTTATTTATATATAGTCAAACAGTTCGCACAGCCAGATTAATTCATTAGAAGATAAATGCGAAATCGAAACACATTAATTATTAAAATTACTTAGACCGTGAATCTACTATAAACACACGTCATAAATTACGTAAGTAAAGCTGTGTTAGCGTGGAGAGCAAATGAAAGAGTGGGCTGTATTATAAATATGCAATGGTTTATTCGCCGTGATTAATAAAAAGTTAAACTTTCCCGGACAAACAGTAATTATTCGTTTTAGAGGTATCGTCCGTCGCGGTACGCGGAAGCGAGTGGTCATCGGGCCGAGGCGTATCGCCGCCGCGCCGCGCCTCAGCTTGCCCATGACGCGTTGATCACATTGCCTGCGCGTGCAGACCGCGCGCAAGGTGTGGTGTTGGATTCGATTCCCAACAAGCTGATTCATTCAATTTAGTTAAATATATAGTTTAAAAAAAACCGGCCAAGTTAGGATGAGTTTATCCCAAGAACAAACTTAACATTGGTGCCGATTCTCTTGTCACAAAATTCTCTAAACTAGACCAAAAATCACCAACATTTAGTTTGTTCCTGTTAAACGTTGATTTCCTATTCTGAAATTGACTAAAGTGACACAACTTAACTATATTTTAGTTTGACAGCGCTAAGATGACACTGAGTTAATAATTTAGTGAAAATGGCAAGTTTGATATTCTGAATTCGACTTTTTTTTTGTAAATTTTTAGATTTTCTAACTACATCTTACTATTTTTAATCGCGATTAAAAAGGTGTGGAATTAAATTAGTTGTCATGAACTAAAATTCACACCAACACCTCGACTTCAGTGCAAAAACAGTACTGTATCTCTTTTTCTTTTCTTTTGCTTATATCTTGAAATGTTATGTCCTTTCGCAAAAATATTGAAAATTTCAACCCCCTTTATAAAACTCATAAATCCCTAAAACTCAACATGTAGGTAATCATTTTTCATATTTTCCACACAAAAAGTGAAAAATTCCATATAAAACACGTCAAGACTGCCCCCCCTGCGCGCCTCCGGCTCTAAAAAATTTCACGGGGTAGGGCAAACAAGTACCCCGTTGCGAAACCAAAAGAAAATAAAAAATACCACGAGGAGTCGCGATTGTCAAATTCGATTTTAGTTGTATCAAAATTATTTTTTAATTTAGAGATTTTTCTTTGCAGAATCGCTTTAATATTCTCATAGCCAAAAGTAAGGAATTTTAGGGATAGTTTACTTAGTTCGGTGTACAAGAGAATCGGCACCATTGTAGTTGAAAAACTTCAAATGTAAATTGGTCGAATATTACTCGTGTAAAGCTTTAGTCCAGTCCACTGTACCTAGCCCTCACCCATATCAACAACATTCTGTTATTTGAAGAGTCTTCAGATATCTTCGCGAGTACTGAACTGAGTTTCCTGAACACTGCTACTCGATACCTGGAGTCCATTGCCACTCCCAGTACAATCTCCTTGGAGTAAATAAATTAAATAGTTACTTGTTATTAATAATAATTTTATTCCAATTTATTCTAATTCTATCTAGTTTTGTCTAATTTTATCTTATTTTGTCTTATTTTATCTAATTTTGACCAATTTTGGATTACTTAATTTAATTTCTTAGAATTATGTCCAGTTTTTATTATGTGTTTTAATCTAATTTTATGATTGTACGACATATGTAATTACTAATATTGACTAATAACTTGTATGTGTGATGCAAACTGTTAGTATAAGTTGGTTATTATAAATAAATAAAATAAAAATAAAATAGTCGTGATAGTTTTCCTTATTACTTCGTTATAAGTTCTTCTTGATTTTTTTACATATCCAAAAACAACCATTTATTTGGCAAGCTTAATATTATCATTCAATCAATCATTTATTTTGTTAAACATATGTAGGTATGGTTACAGATAATATATTGTCTAAAATATGTGCACTATGTTTTGCCAATTTATGGCGTACAAAATTAACATAAACAAGCAATTACCTACAATTAAGGTGACATGTCAATAGAATACAAAAAATTAAAAAACAAAAAAAAACATTATATTCAAAATATGTCAGATATGTAAACAGGTAATAAATAAAATCATAAGTGTTTCATTAGCAAGTCGGACTCGTCATACCTCTGTTTATCAGTAGTAAACTCAGTGATGGAGTAGTAACATCTATCTAAAAGGAATTTAAATAAAGACCTCTTAAAGGCTCCCAGACACTCTTTATTTCTAATAGCTGCTCGTATACTATTATATTATATATTTTTGGGGCCATACTTAGCACACTTTTGCTGATAAATGCGGTTTTATGAGAGGTAACATGAATGGTATTCTGATAACGGCGAGAGAACAGTTTTTCAAATAAATACAGGTTACAGCAGACAAACACGCCCATTTCATATATGTACATAGACGGTAGAGTGAGCAGACTAAGTTCCTAAAATACTGGTTTAATTACGCAAACGAATCCCTGAATCTAAAAATGGTTTTCACAAACCCGCAATTGTTTTGAACGGCCTGTCCAACGATACCCAACACCATGGAATAGACAAGAGAAAAAACAAATATCATCCCCACTTTACGTCCAAGGGCATATAAAAACCTACCCTACAATTTTATGTTACCATTTTGTCGGCGTGATTAATATGTATACCCATAAACTTATGGTAAGATTTTCTGAGCTAAGCCGCGGACAGACAGACAGACGGATATGGCGAAACTATAAAGGCTCCTTGTTGACTACGGAACCATAAAAATGCAGTGCTAAATAGAAAATGTGAATACAGAGTGTAAATAATCTGTTTGGTTTATTGCTGTGTGTATTTTATTTCAAATTCAGATATGTATTTTAAGGTTTTTATTTACTTTCCTCATATTCGCAATGAAAAGCAGAGTGTTCCTCAGGTGAAAGAACCTATTTAGGCACTCGATCAACTATCTCGTGCCCATTGATGTACCTACTAAAAAAACCCGTGTATCTATGCTCGTGTCTAAATAGGTCCTTTTCATCCCTATCTACTATTAATGACACAGTGCCGACGAAATGTAAAATACGCCTCTTCCACTATTTTATGGAATGAAAGGGCCGTATAAAGTTATGAGTCATGTTGAAATTACATAAAATGAAATTGTTTATTTTGTAAATAGGATATCGGAATCACTTTTACACGTAATATTATAAATTTAAAACATTACAAAATAAGCTAGATAGAGTCAACATTTCCTATTCGACTACCGCTGACAAGAAATGGCGAAACAAACTCAGGGGAAAGTTGTTCATGCAACCGTCAATTAAGTATTTGTTAGTAGTTTTCAAACTTTCACGAATTGTGTTTATTATGATAATTATCGGTATCGGTATTATTTTTGTAGTTATTTTCGCGCACAAATATTTTTAATCAAAATATAATTCTGACTAACCTGTACGGTTCAACTAATTTCCGTAGGTCACGAGAAGACTGACCAAAGTATTATTTTCTCGGCATTGTCGTATTGATAGTTTTTATCATAGTCCACCAACTTTTTTATAACAAAAATTCCAAAGTCCGAAGCTGTTCATTGGTCTCCGGGCCGCAAGCGAGTTTAGCAAACTTGACTTTGACCGTTACTAATTATATGATATATGTATGTATGTGATACAATGTGAGATCAAACCCTGCCTGACCAAAGTTCTGTTTCGATAAACAACTTTAATTGCGAGACAAAAGCCCAAAGTACACTGTACAGTGACCGGCTTTTGCAAACAAAAACTAGACTTTAACCATTATAAACTCAAACTCAAAGCATTTATTTCAATTAAACCATTTACAGGCACTATTGAATTGCCAAAGAGTCAGGCAGTTAGTCAGAAAGTTGAAGCTGTGGCGGCATTTACAACACCCCATGCAAACTACGCATCAAAGACCTGACGTACAAAAATCCTGCATCGCGCAATCAGAGTTTACCGCGCAACCGGCATTAAAGCCTCTGCCTCGAATCTTGCGGGCAAACGGGGCGACGCGCGACGGCGCGCGGCGGCGACGGCGCGGGAGCGGCAGGATCTAATGCGTAAAATCAAATGGACCAAATTATTTCAGCAATTTTTGAGAGGACACCGATATGGAACAGCAAAGATGTGAATAGGAAAAAATAGAAGAGTATTAACCAGTTATGGGAAGAAATAAAAAGAACTTCTTCTTTTGCCCACAATAAATCGAGCGTTAGGAATAAATTTGAATCAAAAAGATGTTGTCGCCGTTGTTCAGACATTTCGTTAGTGAATAAAAACAAATATCTCGACGATACAACCACGAACACAACACTACGCCGCTATAGTGCCGCGCGATCTGCCCGCTGCACAGTGGAACGAATGTATGGGAGCGGTTGGACGTAGACATGTCCGAAAAATAAGAGTAAAATTATGACAAACTAATGATGCCATCTTATTCGATTACTTAATGCCTTCATAAATTGTGGTGATGAATTTCTTCATAACTCCCATATTTCGGGAGTAATTTGAGAAAATGTGAAATTTTACTATGAAAATGAGTGTATCGAGCTCTGTCCCTCCTGATTCCGGGCTTGTTTCAAGTAGCGGTCTCTAATATCGTAATGCTATTACTAAGAGCTATATTTAATACTAAGACACATAGTGCGCCAAATGTGCACTTTCTGGGATAAAAGGAAATGAAAATTTAAAAAAAAAAACGTTTTTTCCCCATTTGTATTTACTTTAAACCGCAGACAGACTTATTAAGAGGTCTATAAATATATTATATATATACAGAAATATATATTAACAAAAATATTCACAAGAACTGATGAGAGTATGACTTTTAAGTAAGTTGATAATAAATTACCTAGTTTCATTAAAAGTACAATAAATAATTAAGATGTAAGCTCTAATTTACTAAGTTACACATTTTAAAACAATAACATCATTTAATTATCTTCGTCATCATCATCATCATCAATTAATTCAAATTCAGAATCGATGTCCGCTAAATCATTTATGTTAACAAATTCGATATCACTTTTCTCAGAATCCGTAAGCTCATAAAATTCCTTAAAAGAAGATTTTTTTACAAACTTATTTCCTTTTGGACGGATACTTGTAACAAGTGGATCAGAAGACAGTAAAAGATTGTGCATAATATCTTCATTGCATGAGATACTGCTATGCTTTCGAGAATGCCCCTCTCTATATTTTCTAAAATCTTTATTTCTAGCCTCAGATGCCTCTTCGGATAGAAAACCAATGGGCACAATTGACATGTTCTGAACTATGTCTGGCCCATGCATTAAAATTTTATGAAGTGAAGAAGGCATATAATACCATGGGTATACCTCCACGTAAAGCTTAGCAGTATCAAAGCAGAACTCTCGGAATTTAGTTACGTTGATCTTCTCTCCTGATGAAATACACTGCAAGATCACACAGATTTTTCTTAAAAGCATAGCATCTATTCCGGTCAGTTCAGCAGATTTAGTGTAGTTTTCAAAAAATCTCCTTGCCGAGTTGCCATTGTTGGTGGATCCACTGCCTTGTTTCACAACATCGAGAAGTAAGCCCGTTTCTCTTCTTACAGCCTCTTGAACTCTTTTCTTCCTGTCATCAACTTGCCTTTTTGCTATATCACCCCTTACTTGCCATGATTTTATGTCTAATTTGTAGGAAATGTGTAATAAGCATTCCATTGAGCGAATCCAAGCGTGAAGGGTGCTTAAGCTATATTTATACATGTCCTCGTTTGCGTGTTTATCTTTGATTAACTCTAAATTATTCATTTCTTTAGGACAAGCCTTGCATATGTCACACACTGAAGCTGCTGTATTGGATATAATGGAATGAATTTTACCATCAATCATTGTCAACAGCAGTTGGTGTTTGACACTAATTCCATCAGTGATGGTGGATGGAGTTAAGGCTTCAATCTCTGCTTCGATTTCAGCCATCTCTCTCTGCACATTTTCTTTGGTTTCCTTTATAAACTTAAACAATATTGGCCGGCAAAATGAAGTGGAAGATGGTCGCTCGTTTTCCCAAATTGTTACACCTTTTGAGACGAGCCGCAGTGGTACAAGACTAATCATAAAATTACTAGCAAGATCGATTTGCTCATCTTCACTCGTCCTTTGATGATAAATGCTTTGGCTAGATGATCCGTCAAAACCCCATTTGCTGGTCAATACGAGCTGTTGATTGGGATCAACAGGGGTTTCTAACGACCTAATAAGTCTTCTTGAGGTTAAATCCATCAAGGCTTGTAATTTGATTTTTGCAGAGCTCTCTGTAACTGTGAGATCTTCTTTGGCCGGATAGCACTTAATTTTTTCTTTAACCAACATGTAGTAACTCGGGTATTGAAGAGCTCCTTCTTGAGTGTTGAAATCCCGAAGAGTGTTATAGCGCCATTTCGATAAGTTCATCGATACATAAAGAGCCAATGCCTTCAAAGGGGATATTTCCCGTACCTGAATTGATTTACCTTCAATGAAGGCTTTGATTTTTGAGGCCTCTTCTGGATTCTCCGTCAAGTATTTCATAACATAAGCTGTATCGCTTTGTCCTGCCTTTTGAAGCGCCCTTTCGGCCGAAAACATAATTTCAGCGCTGCTACTGCTGCATGAAAGACTATCTTCAGTGCGTCTTCTTTTTTGCCGGTTACTAAGGTCCTCAAAAGATTTACGAGGACTAGGATGTGTACAAGTTGAAGCATCAGATTTAGCAGGAGAAATTATGGGCTCGATGACGTCACTTATATTTTCTGTAGAAGGTTCCATATTTTCATTCTGTAATTCCGGCCATTGAATTGCAGCCTGTAGCCAAATCTCATGTTTCTTCCGAAACTTATCTGTGCTTCTTCCAGACTGTGTCCATTTTGCATAAATGCGGTAGCAAAATCGACGACACCAGTCTTTTAAACTTGTTTCAGCACTTTCACATAACTGAACACAACTGTTATCTTTTAAAACACTGAACAAATAGTTAAAGTCGCGTAAATCTTTATGTGCGCGTGCGCATAAAGCAACGTGAATATCAAGATTTGTATTAAAATTTGGAAAATACATTGCGAGATTAGCTTGGATACAACGAGGTGTAAATCAACACTGATTTTAAAGTTACTAATAGTGACCTATTTATATAAAATCCAGGTATCCCAGGTATCCTTTGTTAAATATTGCAAGGTAATTAGTTATTGTGATAATTAGTAAATGATGCATGCTAAATTAGTGTATTAAGAGCCATTTAGTAATTAAATAATAGCAATGTTCTTATCAGTAATCATTAGTGCATCAGTTTTATATGTAAACCTTAAGTCCCTAATTATATATCCTAATTAGCTTATATCTTCTCTAATTGGCTGCTCAGAAATGTTATTGTAATAAGGTAAACCTTTAGAAAAACGGTTTTAATCAACAAAATAAACAAAAAATAAAAAAATTGTGTTATAAAATAAACATCACTCTTTATCCCAGAAAGTGCACATTTGGCGCACTATGTGTCTTAGTATTAAATATAGCTCTTAGTATTAGCATTATGATATTAGAGACCGCTACTTGAAACAAGCCCGGAATCAGGAGGGAGAGAGCTCGATACACTCATTTTCATAGTAAAATTTCACATTTTCTCAAATTACTCCCGAAATATGGGAGTTATGAAGAAATTCATCACCACAAGTTATGAAGGCATTAAGTAATCGAATAAGATGGCATCATTAGTTTGGCATAATTTTACTCTTTTTTTTCGGACATGTCTACGTCCAACCGCTCCCATACATTCGTTCCACTGTGCGCTGGTTTCGACTTTCGAGAACGAGTCTGCGTTGCCCGCCCCGCTACCGCGCCGCCGCCGCCGCCTCTCTGCTGCCCGCAAGATTCGAGGCAGAAGCCTTAACCACATCCCGACATCAACCGTCGGGCAGTAGCCCACCAGTCACAACACCCGTCTGGTCGGAGGATCCTCTCATTTCTATGGAGGCTGAGTGAACATCGTTACACCCTGTTCCTCATGCCTCTATAATGTCCATTCCAAAACGTAGATCTCTATAAAGAAGAACGAGCAGGAATCTCCAAAGACACACTGAAAAAAAAAGTAGTTGCCACAATCAAGATTTTGTTTAGATTGACTAAGTAACTTGTTTGCATCTGAGCCTATCAAGCACAATGATCACAGCTACTACTTTTATTTGATTGAGATTTGAAACGGGATCTTGATTGGGGTTATCACAAAACCTTTTTGCAGCAATCAAATCAAAACATAGTTGCTCCAACTAACGTTATTAGATTAAAGTTTCAATGATCTTTATTGAAGTAATTAAAATGCTTGATTGACACAACTAACTTACTTTGTTACAGTTAAATTTTTTTTAGCTTGACTCTTTTTTAACTCTTCTACAATGATGTCATGTTAAGGGTAATCGAGAAACTTGTTTGAGCGTTCAATCATTTGGACTAGTATTGCTGCAATCATGTCGTGATGATCAACTTAACTAAGATTTTGATTAGTCTAAACAAGATATCGTCAATCAAACTAAAAAGTCACTTGATTGGAGTGCATTTTTTTCAGTGCACTCTTTTAAATCAAGATAATTATTGCAATATGTGAGAAGGTGTGAACAAAGCCGGTCAAACCAGCTTATAACCAAAGCGATAAATTTAAAGCTACAACTTTGCTCGAACACGAGAAAAATCGTTCCCGGATTTTTTTATTTGGTAAACTAGCTTTGGCCCGCGGCTTCCATCAAAATCCGCTCAGCTGTTAAAAGGCCGAAGCCGTGCACGAAATCGATTGATTTTGATCAATTTTGTTCATTGTTTGTGA
The DNA here is from genome assembly GCA_947523025.1 of Dryobota labecula. NCBI lineage: Eukaryota > Metazoa > Arthropoda > Insecta > Lepidoptera > Noctuidae > Dryobota > Dryobota labecula. The sequence goes on along the minus strand of OX383295.1, from coordinate 23,555,486 downwards.
GAAAGAGAAAAAGAATTTAAACAAAAGTATTTGTGATTTGAAAAGTCGTTTTCTTTGTTTTGCATGTGGCTGAAAGGGATTTTTCAAATAAATTAAGTATTCACGGAAAATCACTAATATTCGCAACAAGTTTTCCGAAAAATGGCGCGAGACTGACGTTTGATCATCTTTCTACAAGAAACGGTTTTAGATTTTGAACATTAAAAAATATCAACAACATCATTATATGGTCTACTTGCATTTAACTTAGTCACATTTTTCATCTTCCATACAAAATATAGCAAAAAATAATATTGAAAAAACCTTATTCTTTTTAAACCCAGTCAATAATATATTTTTTCCTATTCTGTGAACTTTAAAGTAAAATGTCAGTGTAACACTGACATTGTACTATAATAATTTGTCAAATAATTGACATTCCTATTAATAATTATATAATAACTATATTTATAATACTCCAATTTTATTAGCTTCGTTTATTTGATTAATGTAGAGCTTTAAATACCGGAAATTTTTCATAACGTTACCTTGTATTGACAGAGTTAAGTTTATTAAAATAACGGTAATCGATTTAACGTTAATTATGCGACTATTAATTTTATCGTTATTTTAAACGGGTGAGATGTAAGTAGTGGTACCTGGGGCGTGCAGCGCGGCGTGAGCCCGCCCACGCGCCTCTCTGATGCCGTGCCGATCAAAACTTTGCCTGATTCTGCCCGATTCTTACCCACAGAACGGCAACGTAGCTAAATTAACGTTAGCTATCGTATTTTTGTTAATGTTAATTAACGTTATATTACTGGTAATGTTATCAAGTAACGTTAAATTTTTGTAACGTTAGTAGGTATAATATTAAAATTTAACGTTACGTAACGGTTATTATTTTATTATTTGGTAACGTTAACAAGTCCTGGATTAATGTAATCAATTATTTTGAATGCTAGTTTTAACAAATTGTTTTAGAAATTGTAAAAAAAAAAACCGAACATCTGTAATGAATTACAATTATTTTTTGTTAGAGTCAAGTGTCCCCCCTGCCAGATAAATGTTTTTATTTGGATATATGAAAAAAATCACAGAAGTAGTATATATAACGAAGTTGAAAGGAAAATAAGCTATCACAGCTAAGTAGGCTTTACATGTTACCGAATAATAGTCGACCAACTTAAATTTGCAGTTGAAAAACATGTTCTCCATACAATCTGTATAGGAGAGCATGTTTCTTAACTACAATGTTAAGTTTGTGATGGGATAAATTCATCCCAACTACGGAACCCTTCATTGCGCGTGGTCTGACATGCACTTGGCCGGTATTTGTTTTATCATGTTACGATATCGATACCTACCACGTCTGCGGAGTTTCGCTAACTAATTTATTTTGACCTTGTATTAGTACAGATTTAGTAGCACTAACTGTTACTAACACACAAACCTTGTCCATTGAAACTTAGGTAACTCGTAATGTAGTTATATGTATTTCCTCGCCTTGGAGGGAAATGGAGCTATTCCACAGAACTACACATCTACACCAATTATAATTATACTTATTATTTTAATCTATGAACTACACTTCTGAGTTATAGACATTTTAACAAAAATAAGCGTATTTAGCGCTTAAAAAAACCTGCTTAAAGTCATGATATCTGTTAGATTTATTGACTAATATAAACTATCCCTAGTAGCATTTTTATTGGCGTTTGGTTGGGCCACATACCTCTGAAGGTGGCCCAACTAAATGCCAACGAAAAATGCTACTAGGGATGGATCTTTCTCAACACTTTAAAGGTTCCTACAAACAGGCGAGACACGCGACGCGACACAAAGACCAGGTGCCGCGCGACGAGCGGCCTCTTTGTATCGCGTCGCGTGTCGCGCCTGTTTGTAGGAGCCTTAATGCACTTAACTCTATTTCGCAAAAATTGTAGCTTAGTTCCTTTGCCCTCCAAAGCGACGATTTTATTGACACGATAATTTTATTAACATAAACCTCGAGACGTGCAAATGAGCATTTAAACTCTGTTATGCAAGGTACAAGCAAACTGGTTATTTTACGTATTATTAACAATATTTCAATTTGAGTAAAAAGGTAATTATTACTATAGCTAGGTAGGTACTCACATCTTTGTTGAATGTTTCTCAAATGAATTATCACAGGGAGATAAGGACAACAATAACAAACCTAACACACACAAACGCAACTTATTAACACACTTATTTGTTCATCACTTATACTTACACAACACATATCATATTCACTTATTTATTAGTAAATTTAATACGTAAGCCATTAATTAAGAGTTGAAATTGGAGTTATAAAACTTTAATAAACTAACACATCTGTTCATACGCAGGCACCCGCGAGCATGAACGCGCGAACTAACTGAGACCAAAATATTACAACGAAGATAATAAACCAATCCCACATGATAATTTCCAAGTCTATACTCCATTGATACACATCCACTGATAGCGGAACGAGATTAGAACAAACATAATAAAGAACTTAAGTAGCAATGTATAAACACTGCGAGAATAGTTACGAATAACATCAAGGTTAGTTACCGGGTTCTATAAATTTTTTGCCCCATCATTATTGAGGTTTTTTTTTTTTGTTGGAAACTGGTAAAAACAGTTTTATAACGTTATATAAATACCGAGTGATATAACCTTTGTATCTTATAAAGTAGCTAGGTTGTTTGTTTGCATCTATCACTAGCTATGCAATAGTTATGCATGGATAATTCGACAGATGGCGTTGTTAACTGACACCACTTCACGCAGGTTCCAATTATCTCAGCTGATCTTGATTCATAGGTACTACATCTTAACTGTATTTTTACGCTTGGCTGCATTGAACTTTGAACTGGTGTAGCTGGTATGAATCTGTATATTTGATGTCATCCGCAGGTCTACGAGTATAATGAACCTATGGAGTAATCGGTATGTAAGTTCAGCTTCAAGTTGCACAAAAACTACCAAAATTCCACTGTCGGCCTATCTTGGTGACACATCACAGCTTTAGGACGAGACTTCGCATAGCGTCGTTGCGACTTTAAGATCTCTTATATGTAAAATTGAACGTTAGGAGAAAATCGATATTTTAAGAATCAACATTTTATTAGGATGCACACATTATAGATCTTGAAATTGGTAAATAAATGATGATCAAATCGTCGTGTACACATGAGAGTTTTTGCATTCGATAGAGCTTCAAAATGTGAAAAAGGCTGGCGCAAAAAAGTGATTTTGCCAAAAGTGACACATAAGAGGTCTTAAAGTCGCAACGACGATAGGAACCTGTAAAGAAATCGACTTTGGTTTTGCGGACAGGCATAACTACTAGGTACTGCCAATGCACCTCAGGGGAGACGCCACACAGTGGTCACGTGCTGGCTTGCACTCTTGCTCAGTTAGGTTTCGGAAAACCCCTTTACAGACTCCCCAGGGATGTGCCCTAACAGGCGTTGTAAAGAGAGAGTTTTGGATCGGCCCTTGCACCAGGGTGGTTTTAGTCACCTCCTTCTGCGAAGCAGTCATGCTAGCGAAGGAGGTGGCGGGATAGGAGAGGGAGAGCGGAGAGAGCTTCCCGTCCCTGCCGCCGCGGTAGACGCTCCGGGCGTCGGGAGCCGCGTGACGACTCCCGGCCACCGTAGGCGCGGGCCTGCGGGCGGTGAGTAATGGGTAGTTCACCGTCCGATCAGGACCAAGCCCGTGCCGAACGGCGCGTACGTGTTCCACGCGCGCCTCAAAGAGATGTCAGTAACAACGAGGGGGCCCATTAGAGCCAAAGCCTGCCGGGTCAGCGGGATTGTCCGAAAGGGGTACCGCTGCCCCGGAACATAAAGGGCCAAAGAAGGAACACGGGTGGGTTTTAGTCAAAGTCTGACACTTCGTTCTGCTCCACCCAGAGCGGGAGGGGTCATTTGATGATTTCCCATCTCAAAAAAAAAAAAAGTGTTGTTTTAGTAAGGTCACAATCCCACACTCCCCGGTCTTATCCCCAAAGCCTGGGCATCTTTCAAAGATTTCACCCTAAAAATAAAAAAGTTACTGTCAATGTGCATCTGCGATTTGCGCAAGACATGGACGGATTCGATGAAAATTTCGAATCTAAAGACTGTCTTGATACCATTTCCCTGAGTTTTCGAATGATCCAGCTGCCTTAAAAAAGAGGTGGAAGTTGGGAAGTAGGTAAAACAACAGATATTTTTATATCCACGAGGTTATAAAAATATCTGCTATTTACACTGCTGTGTGTACACTGCTTTATACACTCAATAAATAAAGGCCTCCAGCCAGGGCATAAAACTTAAAAACTAAGCACTACACGCTAAGGGCACCCCCTGTAGGGTACGGACCTCGGCTTAGGGCGTCGCTGGGTTAGGGCAGCAAGGGACAGGCTGGATTGAATTTAGATTAATTTGGGACGAAGAGCGACGACGAGCACGACCGACTGGGCAAAGGTCGGGGCGGGCATGGACTAGGGCGTCGCGTCTGGCCTCGGCGGCCAGGACGGAGGGACGGCGGTCTTATTTTGTACTACCGAATAGTACTAGTGGCCCGGTTCGACTTCGGTTTACCATCCCACGATTTAAGGGGTGGGAGGGGTCCGAGGGGAGGGGTAAGGTGTAGAACCCCCCCTGTGAAGGACAAAGTGCGGAGCCCCCTCATTTTTGAGATATGATTTTTTTTTTAAACTGCTCGTAGCGGGTCTAAATTGGTTTCCAAACAATAATAAAGTAAATTAAATTTTCAAGGTAAAAGTCAACACCCTTAAAGTCAAGGTCAAACCAAAATATGCATAAAAAGTATCTAAATCACTAAATTTACTTATATTTTGCATGATTAATATGAAGTAAAACATTTTAGTTCAACGGATTTAAATATTTAGGTACGTAAAACGAAACGTTCAATGGCGAGACAAAATTAATGTCAAAAGCTTGTCTAAAGTGACAAAATATTGCCAAATTTATATGATTTTGTTTTAATTTTTTTCTCGTAAACCATTTATCTCCGCACCTTAAAATTTTACGTGTAGACTTCTAATAACATGATTAAAAAAATATGGACTCCCAAATCGTGGGATGGTAAAACGAAACTTAGCCAATCCTACTTATGCGGGCGTATGTGTACGAGGGTGACACTGAAAGTTCTTAGAAAATCAAAAACTGAACAAACTAGCAAGTTATTAATTGTGTTATATCTTCTCAAAATAGTGTCCATTTACATCAATACATCGCTGCATCCGATGGAACCCTGAGAAAAGCACTTTGCCCACTCGTCCTTAGGGGTCTCTTCGACATTTTGAAACGCAGCCACTGCTTCCTCGGCGTCCATAAAACGTTTTCCTCGAAGTTTTTATTTTATTTTCGGAAATAAATAAAAATCGCAAGGTGCGAGGTCGGGGCTATAGGGCGGGTGACCCAGTAATTCCACGTCTGACGTCGCCAAGTAGTCGATTGTTTGCTTGGCGGTGTGCGACGAGGCATTGTCGTGGTGAAGGAGGATCCTACTGCGAGGTCGTTTCTCCCGAACTTTTTCCAAAACAAGTGGCAAAAAATTATTAGTGTACCACTCTGCAGTAACTGTTTTTTGATTATCTAAAACAATTGTTGCGTAATGACCTGCACTTCCGAAGAACGAGGCCACCATCTTTTTTCCCACGCTTCGACCTCTATTCACTTTAGTTGGCAACTCCTCGGAAGGAAACACCCAGACAGGAGACTGTCTCTTAGTTTCAGGATCATAACAATAAATCCAGCTTTCGTCACCCGTAAGTATGTCGAAAACAGCATTTGAGTCACCTCCGTTAAATCTTTGAACCATTTCACGACACCAATCAACACGACGGAGTTTTTGGGCCTCTGTCAAATTATGAGTATTTTGTGCACTTGACTCATACCAATGCCTAAGCTTGTCCGAATCTGCTGATAAGTCACTCTTTTGTCAGTCTCTATCATACGCCGCACAACACTGATGTTATCTTCAATCGTCGCCGTAAAAGGCCGTCCCTCACGCAGATCATCGGTGAGATTAGTGCGACCACGTTTAAACTCATTAAACTAGTTGTAAACAGTGGCACGAGATGGGGCTTCATCATGAAAGGCCAATCGAAGTTTATCATAACTTTCTTTTTGACTTAAATGACATCGAAAGTCATAAAAAATCATTACACGAAAATTTTCTCGCGTTAAATTCATGCTGACGTGACACAGACAAATTTCAATTTGCCGCCAAATCGTAAACAAATGTCAAATGAATAAAATACATACACAATAATATTAATAAAGAGTTCCATTTTCAAAATTTGAACATTTTTTTATTTTTATTATATCGTTTACAACTGGTCAGTTCTAAGAACTTTCAGTGTCACCCTCGTATCGGGCGGCTACCGCAATCAGGGGATTGGGATGCTTTATAGCAGAGTCAACTTCCTCCGCATCGCTGTTGATATTACTTACATTTTTATTTTATTAATTAACACTTTGCACTAAACGCCTCCAGACGTAATAACAACAAAACTTCCATTGTGCCTCGTTTAGTTTCCTTCAACTGATTAATTAGGTATAATTTGTTAGTTTAAACACACACTCACAGTCACAGAAAAACACGTTTCATTTTAATTCTGAATAAAGAATATGTTTAAGTAAGTCTTGTATTCAAAGATCTTTGTAATAATCTCAAACTCGTTTTCATCTTTTGTTTGGCGTATGTATTACACAAAGTCCATAAATGCATCACGAGGAAAACCAATATGATTGTTACACTAACATCCGAATGTAATGTGCCATGAAATAAACAGATGGTCCAGAGTGTTAATAATACAAGATAATAACAACGGCTCACAATAAAGCAATAAAAATAAAAGTATATTATCACAATGAGCCTCACCTCAGTTGCATTGAAGTCACGTACACTCGAATGCAATTTCATTTAAGTGAAATTCTACGACCAGTGCAATTATACGATATGCGTTGTAGTGTTTTCTGTTCTGTCGGTACGTAGAGGTCGGTCGTATGTTGAGGAGATACATCTTGTGAACCAGCTTTTTAAACACCACCTTCTAGGTTTGGTGGGTTCCTGGTGTATTATACCCAAGGTCTTTTCAAGCATAAGAGACGCCATTAAGTGTTAACGGAGGTTAACTTGAGGTCGTATGTTGAGGAGATACGTCTTATGAAAAGCTTTTTAAACACCACCTTCTAGGTTTGGTGGGTTCCTGGTGTACTATACCCAAGGGCTTTTCAAGCATAAGAGACACCATTAAGTGTTAACGGAGGTTAACTTGAGGTCGTATGTTGAGGAGATACGTCTTATGAAAAGCTTTTTAAACACCACCTTCTAGGTTTGGTGGGTTCCTGGTGTACTATACCCAAGGGCTTTTCAAGCCCAAGAGACGCCATTAAGTGTTAACGGAGGTTAACTTGACAAGACTACTATGTATCGTATATGTATAGTTAGATTTCGGAACGGAAGCAAAAACACCCTGTAGTTATTGGATTTTTGTGACTTTGCACCAACATTTCTCCAATTTCCAAGCTTGACGAATGATAACGGCAACAATCTCGTGGTTTTTATTATATTAGGTAACAGGAGACCTCCTAAAGATCGCTAAACACCTGTCTAGTAGTGGACGTATACAGAGTATAGGCATACTATACAATGTGTAACGGAATGAATGCATATTATTTATTTATTACAGAATATACAATGTGTCGCAACTAACTATTTACACTGGGTACTAAAATTAAAAGACTAACAAACTAAATATAAAAAAACAAAAGCACACTTAGGCGTCGAAGTACTCGTCCACATCGCTGTCATCCGGAAACGTGCCCAGAAGACTGGCAGCATTGCCACGTTGAATGGCAATGCTAATTCTTTGGCCAAAGAACGGGCCAGTCCTCTGGTCACGTGAAATGTCGACCAGTCGGCGAGAAATTTCCTTAAAAAGGAGACTTGCACTCGGGCCCCATGCCCTGAGCGTTTCGACCCCAAACGGCTCAAAACTATTACCTAGTAGGTAGTACAGAATCGTTTACTGAATCGATTTCTGTTATTTTGAACATAGTTTTTTTCCCCAAAAATAATTAAAACTACGTAATTTACAGTCCCACAAGGCGTACAGTCAAAACAAACTAAAATGGACGAAGTTCTTACTACGCTAGACCCTTACCCCCTTACTAATAAACGTTGTATAGCGTCTGTATAGTTACACAACGCTTTGTCTTCTTCTATCGAAAGTCAAATTACTGACGAGTGAAAGAGAAAAATCGGTGTGTAACTATACAGACGCTATACAACGTTTATTAGTAAGGAGGTTATTATTTAGGTACAGTCGCCAGCACGTCAGGTTATACGAAACTGTCAAATTTCTCCAAACGATTTTAAACCTTAAATAGTTATCTTTAAGTTCATAATCGAATGAGAGAATGACAGTTTGTGGTAACTTGATGTGCTGGCGACTGTACATGTGCGACTGAGTGCGTGCGTAGATTTGGAATTTGACCACAATTTTCTTCTTTTCTTTCTTAACTAATTTAATGAATAAAAAATTGATTTGCATTCACAGATTTTGAAAAAAACGTACAGCCAGCAAGGAAATGGGCAATTTTCACAAAAAAGTTTTTTGATGCCAATCGATCCTATTTCTTACGAGGATCAAAAAACTCTATAGGACCAACTCATGTTTGAGTACTAGAAAAGTCAGAAATCGAAAAACAGTTTTCCCATACAGGTCGTAGGTGAGACTGAGATGAGAACGAACAGAATGTATCAGTGTATGACAACAGTCGAATTATTCCATTACTACTTCGCTGTGTTGAATAGGAAACGAATTTATCAGATAGTTACAGATTTAATCTTTTAAATGATTATCATACCTTATGGATCTAAGCAGTCAATTATGACATAATGCTATTTCAGTTAACTTTCAACAAAGCAATGCAAATCTGATTTCGATTCCAAAGAATTTATATTTATGTGTTTCTTTTTAGGGATCCGTACCAAATTGGGAAAAAAAGAACCCTTATGGTGCGACTCAGTCTGTCTGTCCGTCTGTCTGTTACAGCTAGATATCTCAAGAAGGACTAATGCTATCAACTTGAAATTTGGAATAATTTTAGATGACGTTTGCCCAACTATGTTGCAAATAAGAAAGTTTTTTTTTTTTTTGTAACTGGGACTTAACTGGATGTCTTAAAAAATCGAAGTGGGACTACTAGGGTATGTGGGGTATCGTATGAAAGAGCGCTATTTGCACATACTCATAATTTTTTTGGCCCCATTTTTTCGACTTTTGACAAAAAAAAAACATTCCCCCCCCCTTATCTCCGTTGTTCGCATAGAAAAAATCTGAAATTATTTTATGTAATAGTAGTTTATGTAAAGATTACAGGAAACATAAAACGATTTCTCTAAATAACACACTTTTTCAGAAATCATCAACAAAAATTACATTAGTTTCATTATCGGTCAAGAGATGGCGCTGACCTAAAACTGCAATATTGTACACCGCAGTGTTAAAATTCTCTGATGAATATTGACCTCGCCGATGAAAATTTAAAAACATTTCACGGTTCACAACCAAAATGTCCTCCTTCCTATCTACTCGCAGATTGCTTTGGGTTAAGCACAGTAAGTTGTAGTTTTTTCTGGGCACGTAACTATTTAGGATACGAATAAAACTATACAATCATGATGGTACGGAACCCTCGGTGCGTGAGTCCGACTCGCCCTTGACCGGTTTTTTTACATTTTGTTACTGTAATTGTGATAGTTCGAAGAACTTTATAAGACTTTTTTTTGGGTGGGAAATTATCAAATAACTTCTTCCGCTCTGGGGGGAGCGGGAGAGCGTGTCAGACTTTTACTGACTAAAACCCACCTGTGTTACTTCAGTTGCCTTTGTGCCAGGGCCACGGTAGCCCTTTCGGAAAAACCCGCAACCCTGGCAAGCATTGGTCCTAGCGGACCCCGTCACAGTTCGTTCTGACATCTCTTTGTGGCACGCGTGGAACACAACGCGCCGTCAACCTGGGCCTGATCTTTACCAGACGGCGAGCTGCCTATTGCTCGCCGACCGCGTTCCGCCTCCTCCTTTGCAAGCATTACTGCTTCGAAGAAGGAGGTGATGGCCTCCCATGCACTCTCGCTCCGTACCATGTACGAGTACCATTACGGGACACTGCACGCTAAACAAACAATTCCACACAATAGACATATCGGACAATCCTCTGTGCAGAGCTTGCATGGAGGCTGAGGAAACCGTCGCGCATGTGCTCTTTGAATGCACAGGCGTCACCCAGATTAGAACAGAGACCCTCGGGGCACCCTGATCTTTTACAGATGTTCTAAACATACCGGGAGACGTAATTAACTTCTGGAGGGAGGTGGGCTGGTTGGAATAACCACTGATGGCCGCCAAGGCCCATGTACAATGGTCCACCTGAAGGACTAAGTGCGGAAACCAAACCCTTTACCATGGAACATAGAACTGTACGTCGCTTGCTCCGGCGTCACCAGTCCTGACTCTCTGTATATTTTGACTGCTGTGAACAAAATTACAAACGTAGTGTTCAGGGAAGTTTTATTAAAATGTGGCTGGCATTTTAGTATATTATGGTGTTTTACGACTTCCACGCGAACGAAGTCGCGGGCAGAAGCTAGTTAATATATAAGATAATATTCTAATTGGCGTTTTTGGTGGTGTTCGTTAATTCCGGGACTTGTCGTATTACACATCGATTGAAATATACAATATAAATCACACCAACTACCTACTTCAAAGAGTAAGCAGAATGGTTTAGCGTACCTATTGGTGTTTTTATTTAGGTATTACAAATTTTGTTCATGAATTAAAAAGGGATTACGTCTGCCAATAAGCTGCTTTGCAATTTTGTAGAGGTAATATGTATTCTAAAATTAATATGTCTGTGAATACACACATTTCAATTTTATTTTCTTCGACAAACGTTTTTAATTTCAGTCAACCACTGCAAACAATTTTTATTTTATTTTTCAAAACGTGCTCACTTAAAGCACTCGTTTATGAGTGCTAATGAGCAGTCGTAGAGAGCATACTGTATGTATTTATTTGACTAATGAGATGAGAGAGAAAAACGTATTAACGTATTTTGCATTCGTCAGGCGGCGTTTTGCCAACTCCTACAGAATTGTAATGGCAACTTTATGAATATCTGAGACAATTGCCATATTACCTAGTTGTTCGTTTCAGAGATTATCCTCGAGTATCTGTAAGCATTTCATGACCACTCTCAAAACGGTGAAACGAAACATTTTGTTGAAACCGGCATGTCCTAGATCCAACAATTCGAAGACATGTGACATCCACCAACCCGCACTGGACCCGCGTGGTGGATTATGGCCCACTCCCTCTCACAGGTAGGAGGCCTGTGTGTGTCCCAGCTAGGGTTCCCAACCCTCCCGGATAGCCCGGGAGACAACGGTAATAATGGTTAACCTCCCGACCTCCCGGGATGCAATAATTTCTCCGATTTTTCTATGAGAGTGAGATACAACCACATGTCGTTGAAGCAAATCGAGTGGATTCACGCTGGGTTGGGTGGGCTGAGTTGCTTGCAGGCTTGCCAACCTTCCCTAGTAGCATTTTTTGTTGGCATTTAGTTGGGCCACTTACCTCTGGTTAGTTGGCAAATGCATACAATTGGCGGGCAGTTTGCGGGTTGGGTCAACAACTGATGGCCAACGTACATTGCCCTACGAAGGCCCAACGAAAACGTGTTATGGGTAGGCCCAACGACACATAATACATTAAGGCAAGCGGTTGTATGTTGGTTGGCTGGTTTCAGAGCGACGCGTCTCGCCAGCGCCGGTCGTACACGCGTCGCTATACATGAACCTTATCGGCTTCAAAATAAGGTTGGTTTTAGCGATTTGTTTTGAAAAACCAACCTTATTTTGAAGCCGATAAGGTTCATGTGCAGCGTCGATTTTTACACGTTTTGTAACACACATGCAATGAGTCTTCCGTGGTGTCATCCATTCTTCACGCACCACACCGTGTTCCCCACCGTAACCATCATCGTCGTAAAACTCCACAACTTTATACATTTAACACTTTCACAAACAATAAGGGTTAACTAATTAAACTAAAACACAGCCTGCCAGCCTGATATCAGGCTAATATATCTTTGTGGATGCGAACAAAACAAACACTCCGCAGCCGCAGGTGCACAAATGAATAACAAAATGGCGGGCGGGCTGGGCGACGCGTGCCGCCGCGCGCTCCCCGCGCACTCCGCTACCACCCCGTTGGAGTAGCAGTAATTGGCCCTACAAAAATTTCCCAACAGTAGGAATAGAAGCAGTAGGCCCGCGTTAGTTGGCCCAACGTTGTCATTATACCTTAAATCCCTACAAAAATTTCCCAACAGTAGGAATAGAAGCAGTAGGCCCGCGTTAGTTGGCCCAATGTTGTCGTTATACCTTAAGTCCCTACAAAAATCTCCCAACAGTAGGAATTGTAACAGCAGGCCCGTCGTTGGCTATCCGTTGGGCAAATAGTGCATGTTTATGACAATGGGCCTATTTTAAGTTTAGGTTGGCGGAATAACTAACCGTCTGCCAATACATTCCCAACTGTTGGCGTATGGAAGCCAACGGTAAATGCTACTAGGGTTAATGCATGAATTTACCGGGACTTTGGCAATCAAAGTGCGGGATATGGCAAAAAAAGCGGGACTCAGCTGTCAAAGTATAGGGAGGCGAAAAATACAATTAGAAATAATTTTAAATAGTTTTATTGAATGTTTTACTTTGGCACACAAGCACAAGACTTACAATATAACAAAAGTGGAAACAATAAGGAAATCTAATAAAACATAATAGTAATCACTATAACTTCTGCCCGAAGGTTTAGCCGTACGATAAAACGGGACAATTGGCGTCCCGCACAAGTCTCTCGCGGGACGCATCCTCGATAGCACTAGAAACGGGACGTCCCGGCTCTCGCGGGACGGTAGGCAAGCCTAGTTGCTGGGTTCTTTACGACAGCGAAAGACAGAAATCCCTGTCCTGAATCGAAAAAACTTGTCACGTTTGTTCTTTCCATTCCTGACTCTAATGCTTCTTGCGAGCGCGTATTAAGCATGATGGAACAAGTATGGAGCAAGGAAAGAAACCGAATGTGAAAAAAAGCGTTGTTGTGGCTATGGCGAATTGTTTTTGTAGGTATTGAGAAAAGATAGCAATTAGGCGCTATGAAGCAAGACGTTGCCGTATGAAATGATTAAGAACATTGCAAAAACTTATTAATTCACTTACAGTAAATGAAAAATATAAAATTCTATAGGTAATCACTTTACGGAAAGCATTATAAAACATTTTCCGCGAATAAATTCTTAAGAAAGCAAGAAAGAAAAAATTATTTTATTTATTGGGACTCGCACAAAAATCTTACGACCTACTTACTGTACACAGGACTTAATCCGCGAACGAAATCGTAAAGATATATTTCTTCATTTAATAAATACGAGTAACAATGATATGAAAATAATACAGAAGGTTTCCCTTTTTGAAAAACAAAGGAATGAATTGTGGACATAATTTAATTTTATATTGAAATGTTTCTGAGTCTCGCAGGCCAGAATAATTAAGTTCACTTGTAATAAAATTGATATTTGCGAAAGCCCCTGCGATTTAGAAATGAAACAATTATCTGTATGTGAACCGAAATACACAGATTGTACACATTCAATTATTTTCCGTTGTTTCGGAGTAAACTGTTTAAAGAATTGGTTGGTTATTCTCCTAAGGGTTTTACAACCGACCGAACTCACAAACGACGAATGTTTTTCGAAGTCTGTGTGATTATTTTATGTAAGTAGTCCTAATCTCGCGACATCAGAGGCAAAGCAAAGATCCGACTAAAATTACTTTTTGGTATAGCGCTGTTAAGGTTTTGTTTCTCTTTCTAACAATCTGACCATGGTATTTCTATCTCGTACCATTGACAAGATACACACATACTTTAAAGTTAGATTTACAGACTTTTTGAAATGTCTGGGCATATACCCCATAATTGACTTTATCTTCCCCATAATTGACTATGGTGATATGTGCTACTATGACCTGAATGCAGATCTCCTCAATAAACTTGACCGACTTCTTAATAACTACATTCGATTTGTTTTCAATCTCCGCAAGTATGATCATGTATCCGCACATCGATCGTTAAAGTGGTTGCCTATCCGTCAGCGCAGAGCTCTGAGGGCTTTGACAACCCTGTTTTCTCTCCTTCACAAACCCACTTCTCCTTCTTATCTGACTTCTCTTTGTCAATATTTATGCGCTGCACACAGCAAGAATCTTCGGTCCGAGAATAATCGTCTTCTTCGTTGTCCTTCTCATCGCTCTGGTTTCATAAAATCTTCTTTCTTTGTCCAGGCGGTTTTCCTTTGGAATGCGCTCCCTCAGAATATCAGGACGGTAACCAATCAGTTCACATTTAAAGTGAAAGCTCGAGAACACATACACAAGAAGTTGGCAGATTCGTCTCAGAATTAAGTTTTTGTAGGTTTTCTTGTTTAACTCTCATAACTTTTTATTTTTAGGTGTATGTATGTATATATGTATTTATTCTTATATCTTAGCTATAAATATCTTCTAAATTGTTTTTCTGTTATTGCACCTACTGTCTATTATCTCTGCATCACCCTAAGGTAGACTGGTAGAAAATGCCCAAGGCATTAAGTCCACCTTTGTACAGTTTTTACTTGTGCATAAAGTTTTAATAAATAAATAAATAAATATACTTTTATTTTTACTTATATGTCTATGCACCAAATTATTATTAATTTTATGAGCCGTATTTAAATTTAAACTACTATTCATATAAAATGTTTGGTCTCACATGCTGGACGCTTCAGCAGATAAGCCTTTAAGTATCTAACTAAAGTTTACAATCAAATAATAGTACGTATCTTCAAAAACAGCATTATGCTTTAAAAAAAAGCATAACATTACCTACTAAGGCATAAAGTCTGTTATCAATAAGAGACTTTCTTGTTGTAATAACATGAATTTTGTAGTGGATTTGTGTACGTTTTAGAAATTCTAACATTATGCCTCCAAAAATGTATTCAAAAATTAAAGATACTTGGTCGGTACTAAAGATATTTCGGATAGTTTCGTATCAATTCGTGCCGTAATGAGCTCTCGTGGCGCGTGGGCGAATGGCTTGCAACAGTATTATCGCTCATAATAATATGAGTGAGTGTGAGAAACACCTAGAGCAAGTGTCCACGTGCCGACTGGTGATTCGGCACTGGTCAGTTGATAAGTTAAATTGAGTTTTTTTTTGTGTAACAGTGATAAATATATCATATTATACTGTATTTGCGTTTAATAATTACACAGTCATGGAGGACAACAGTTATAACGTACCGAAATCAAAATACAGCCTATAATATTATACTAGCGATTGTTGGTACTTGGCTGCACGACAAAAAGTTCGACAACACTCAAAACACTAATGCCGCGGTAGTTTTTACACTCCTGCTGAGTGCCGTTTCCCTCATATAGCGGTACGATTACAGCCTTACACCAGTCATTCAGCACACGGCCATATCTCCAACACATATTGAAGATCCAGCACAGCAGGCTTGCTACCACCCCGTCACCATTCAGCATTTCAGCAGACACACCCTGCCGCTTTCCCAATTTTTATCCCTTTCCACACTTTTACAATCTCGCATTTTTTTCTATTTCTATTTAATTCCCTTCATCTGCATCTGAGTTTGAGTCTTTAAAACTAGCTTCTGCCCAGTTACCCACTCCTTGCACACTATCCTTACAACTAAATAAACTTTCAAAGTATCCTTCTAGCATTCCAAGACCTTACATTCTTCGCTTAGTAAACATCCATCTTATGCTCCTAAAACGTTCATACTCGATGTTCCTGTCGCTCCGTGAGCCAATCTTACCTGTTACCAGAATAGCTTAAAATTGGCCCTGAAGTTATCAGACAACTTCCTGTTATAATTTTTGTTCCTTTTCATTCTTCTTCATTTTTACAATCTCTTTCACTTTCGTTTTCATTTGGTGTATTTCTTCTACACTCTTTTCATATCATCTGCCACATTCGTTGCCTGATTCATCCTATTTTGGGCCTTACAAGCTAACATATTAAGCCAGGCCGCTATCTTGCTCCTCCAAGCGCTTTAACTTCACCATCGACCCTAGAATCATTCATTCTACTACCACATTTCCTCTGCGCCAGACCACATATTTTTGTGGTTACTTGCACCATACTATTTTTCACTATATTCCATACTTCTTCTAGAGTGAATCCATTCGTGTCATCAAATATTTTATCCGTCTTAACTTTTACTTCCCGCTTATATTTCTCTATTACTTTCAATTCTAGCAGTTTTTCCACTTTTATTCTTTCTAGAGCAGTCACAGGAACTCGAATTAGGTGACGTCAATGCCTGTACAGACCATCTATCCGACACATAACCAAATAATGATCAGTTCCTACATTAACACCCCGATATGATCTAGTATCTGTAACTTTACTCTTTAATCTTTCATCCACAATCACAAAATCAATCATACTTCTACAGTCTTACCTTTCCCATTACACCTGTGAACCTTTCTATGATTATACATAGTGTTCATAACATACAGATTCTTTTCTACTCATATTTCTATTAAATTCATCCCATTCTCATTCACTCTTATCATCCCCAGATGCACTTAATATTTTTTCGTACCCATTCCTCTTCACACCAACCCAACCAAGTCTCCATGCATAACAATCTTCTCGTTTGACCTACATCCATTATCTAAATCCCTTATACTGCCCAAAAATTTCTCTCTATCCGAAGATGAGCTTCCCATATCGGATCCATAGCATACACGCACAAAATAAAGATAGGGTTTAGACCCACCTTGATTTTCACCTATAGAATCCTGGGACTCACACAAACATAATCTTTCACACATTTCATCATCCGCTCAAAGAGGATAACCCTATGGGGGTTGTCCCTGACAGGCCCTATGTGTCTCTTGAACACCGGACGAGATAGCGGTTAGAAAACCAAGTTTGGATATGTCCACTCCCTTTCTTTACGTCTCATTCACACATAACACATCTATTCATTTATCCTTCACCATCTCACACACCTCATCCATCTTATATTTTATACCTCCCTGTACATTCAGCGAAGCTAAGCGACACTCCGAAGCTCGCTTTTCGCCCCGTGAAAACAACTGACGTGGTGTGTGGCGAGCATCACCGCTCTCTTTTTTATTTTTCGTTATTTTCGTTATACATATAAAAAATTTGATTTAACAAGATTTGTCGGTTCTTTCGATTATTGCCTTTGCAATACTACTTTTTTTTTATTCCTATGTCACAGGTATTCCTAGTTTAGGAGTCAGGGTTTCAACTTTTGTGCGCCTTTAATTATGAACTTTAGCTAGATAGTAAGCATATTGTAAGGACTTGAATCAATAAAGTATAATATTATTATTATCTTTTATTTCATTTATAAACATATAATTTGCATTTTTTTTATATATTTTTATAAAAACATATTTAAAAAAAAACCATTTAAAAAATTGTAGCCCACCAGTATCGCGAACAGGGTCCAAGCTACCGGTGGTCAGAGCTCCTGAGAAAAGAACCTCCTTACGATACGCGCCGTGTCCAGAAGTACCGCTTTCTAGATAAAGCCCTTGAACCAGCTGCCTAACGAGAGCCTCCTCAGGAGTTGGTCGAGGCTCTTGGCTATTATGCCATTGGCCGTCACAACTATCGGCACAATGACTGCTGTATCCACATTTCACATGTCGATAACCTCGCGAGCCAGGTCAAGATATTTAATCTGCTTATCTTTTTCAGCTTTCACTAGGTTCTCGTCATGCGCGGCGGGACCGTGATTTCAACAATCTGAGAACAAAGAACATGTTTCTCAACTACAATGTTAAGTTTGTTCTTGGGATAAATTCATCCCAACTACGAAACCCTCATTGTGCGTGGTCCGACAACCACTTGGCCGGTTTTATTTCATTCTATTCATGCTAGAATGATTTGGTGAAGAGAAGAGGTTCCTAGCCTGCAAAGTTGCTAGTGGAGGGTTTGAGCTCACTGCCCAGGTTGCCAAACATACAATAAAAATAAGTACTATTCTTTTCTATTCTACTAAAGTGGAAGCCAACGACCCAGTTTATTTTAACAAACTGGGTCAGTTAATAGTAACACTGAAATAAATGTAGCAGGCTATTTCCTGTCATGCACCTCACGACACGACACCCTAGGGGAATAATAGAACTCTACACTAAGGTAGGACTTAGTACTTACTTCGTTTCTTTTTTCTCTTTCGGGAAAACAGAAATAAAAATACTTACGAGTCATTGACGCAGGTTTAACTATACAGGATGGATTTTTGAGATGGGGCAATAAGGCTAGGTACCTTAACCATTGTAGCTACAAGAAAACGGTATTGAAAACTCAGTTGGTCTGATAGGTTTTTTTTTTAATCCTCATAAGGTATAGGATCGATTGGCATGAAAAAAAGTTTTTTGCGATTATTTCCCATTTTCTTCCTAACTGCACTTTTTTACAAAATCTATGAACACTTATTAAATTTTCTCAAAACATTCTGTATAGTCTCCTAAGACCGTTTTCCTGTAGCAACAACGGTTAAGGTACCTACCCTGATGCTAAGGCTACATTGTCGCGATAAAGCGAACTACAATTAGTGCGGTCTCTGTTTACAGCGAGACGTCGGCGTCGAGTGGTGTGCGAGAGAGAGCGCGCGAAGTTCGCCTTATCGTGACAATGTAGCCGTAACATTACTGCCTCGTCTCAAAAATCCGCTCTGTATCGAAAAAGCGTTTTTGTGCCCGAAAAGAATGACTTAGGTAATTGCACCACGGGTCATTAATAAAATTTAAGCAGGATTTGAAGCAAAAACGAAGACAATTGAAGTGCAATAAATCTTTTGGCCAAGACATTATAAATTCTTTGTAAAGTTAGTTGATCTTCACTGACGACGCAAAGCTGTAGCAGTCATTACTTATAAGTTTAAGGGACGCTAGGGACAAAGCTATAAATTTTAGAATAATGAACTTTATAAATAACTTTTGGGACAAACGCTAACATCTATTGGAAATAAGATCTCGTCCTGTACATATGTACTGTAAAGGTTATCTGCAAAACCCGACCTTACATTGCTCAGCACCCTAATTGCGTAACTTACTCAAGTTCAATAATAATCTGAATGACTTGGAAGGATATTGCTAATCAACTGCTTCTTATGTTCCAAAAATTTGTCTGCTCTGCTCAACATCGTAAATAACGCAATGAATATATAATATAATATAATAATAACGTTTATTTGGACTCAATAAAATAAAGCCTAATACAGTTATATTCCTAAGAACTAGGATACAAATAATGTAAGTGAGTAGACGGCTAAAACTATGTGTACTCCTAACTTCCAAACTAGGTAAAAAACCTGTATCTTGGAAATCAGTGCTCTTCCGTGATACATTAGGTGTAAAAACTTACAAATCACATACATGAAAATTCCAAAGTCAAAAGTCTAAAACTTGACGGGTGAATGATGAGGGTAAATGTGTGTGGTGTGTGTAGTGTGGATAGGGTGAGAAAGTGCGTGCATGTGTGTGTAGTGTGCATGTAGGGTGTGAATGTTTGTGGTATGTATATGTAGTGTGTAGTGTGGTGTGAATATTTGTAGGTGTACGGTGTGAATGTGTACTCAAATGTGTATGTGTGTTTTTGGTATGTTAATTCTATTTTAAAATATCTAGTGTTTTTTCCGTATTGATATAATCAAGGCTTAAGAGCCATTTGGTGACCACTATTTTACATTGATGTTTAGTTAAAGGATATATTTTAAGAATAAGATTGATTTTGTTGTACGTGATGAATGATAATGAACTGTCAAAATAAAAGCCATTGGTACTGTAATTGTGTTACGCAATTAGGTACCCCGCAGACCCGTAGAAAAATAACTCTGGTAGCATTCAAAAATTCAAGCGAATATGGATTGTGCTTTAAAAATAAAATATTTGGTTTTTGTTTGGAAAAAAAACAACGTTGATAATATATTAGGCATGTACAAGTGAATACGTTTTTCTGGAAATAAACTGAATAAGAATAATTTTATTTATTATTTACACACCCACATCAGTACTTCTCTAGTGCTGACAGTACATATTCTAAATAGTTCCTCAAGCATAAATCTTAATTAAAAATTGACAGATTTCATACAAATTCAATAAATACTATCTACTATCAAATATAGATTTAAATCTGGATAAATACTTGCTCAAGCATGAATTTCGATCAAAAATAGTTACATTTTCCTTTTCAACTTCTAATTTTAACTCTATATCATTTTGATCCTGATGTTAATCCCTGGAACCGGAACTGGATTTGTAGCTATTTTGATGTTAATTACGGCGGAACCAATATTCAGTAAAGTCCAAGAATTCATTAATTGAAATACCTATTTTCCCTCTTCGAGTTTCTAGTAGGTACTTACCTACATTCTACCGCACATTAGCGGTAAAAAGAAATCTTTAAAATTGAGTATTTTATAATTGTTTTGTGTAGTATACTCTAGTAGAATATACACTTGAGCATATTAAGGTTAATTTTGTTATTTTTTAAATGCTCTAGAGTAAAGTTACGAACATGTTGTTTGGTAAATATTGCCTTTCAAGCGTTGATATTTACTCTTTGCTACACTCGAACATGTACCTATGTACTTTATTTACTTATACATGCTGTCAATTACCTACACGTGCATGTAATGTAAATATAATTACATAATAATGATACAAGATCATGTCTCTACGTCACTATGTACTAGCGACCTCTTCCGGGAGCCCATTATTGAGTGTGCAAGTCACCCCCTGCCATTTTATCCGTGTATTTTATGTATAAAACATTGGTCAGGCAGGGGCCATAGTCCTTCCATAGTTTTAAGTAACCAGTCCACTTTAGCCACCCAAATCCAGAGTATAATATCTTTGTTTCCATATCCTGCAATAGTCCTGCACCAAACACCACCTGTCCTTGGGTGCACTTGCATAGTGCAAACAGGGATAATCGTCGATTGGTGACTAACTAACTAACATACAACAGTTTATTTACCATTAGTAAACTAGCAGAAATGTCGCAATAATGTGCCTTTTTATTATTTACCCAATTTCGCTCATTTAGAAACTCTGATAAGCTATAGTAGCATTTGGCTAGAAGATTTTTTTTTAAATGCAAGTTAAACAACCTAGTGGGCAGCTATTTCAGAGGTGTTGGGAGCTTCTAATAATTTTTTGGGGCGAAACAGAAAATCGTCGCCTTAGAGTGAAAACTTCGGGAATGCAATTTTAGCCATTTTTTTTTACATTTTTGTAAGGAAAACCTCGCAACACACGTCCCAGTTACACACAAAAAATAAAATTTCATATATGACGAATATGAATATTGCACACTAAAAGACACATACATACATCAAAAAAGTTAGTGATCAGTAGCATAAGCTGATAATTTTTTTTTAAATTGAACTTTATCAAGATAAATTCTTTGTTGTGTGTTTTCTTTAAATAGAAATACCCTGTTTGAAATTAAAAAATAAAACAATTTTTTATTTTATTTAGTAAAAAAAAATTGAGTAATTAATCATAATGTATTGTATCAGAAATTTGATAGAGAGAAAAATACTGTTTAACCAAACTTAAACAACAATTTATTAATAAAAGGTTTATATTCAATATAATATAACTCCTCACCAGGTTCGAACACATGCGGTGGTCCTCCTGGGCATGCTGAGAATCAAGTTATCCAGAATTTCTTGGAGTAACCTGTCCCATTCTTGAATAGCGGCTTCCCTGAGCTCTGGCACTGTCTGGGGACGTGGCTGACAGTTCCAAACAGCTCGAAGCGAGCTAAAAGCATCCCACGCGTGCTCTATTGTATTTTTAGTCAGGCGAGCCAGCAGGCCAGTCTAGTCTTCTAGTCTAAGCAGAAGAAATCATAATATGATCTACCGTAACAAGAAAAATTTCGATTTTTCCAAGTGATCGCAAACTTTTTTTGATGTGTGTATATGTAGAAGCTGTAGTAATAAAATTTTACAGGGCGCAGTTTTATCTTCCTCCTGTAAAGTTGCCTTTTTCGCATATACGAGGTTTTCACTCTAAGGCGACGATATTCTTTTATGCATCAAAGCTGTGCTTGACCTTACTATACATAACTCTGTTAACGTCTGATTGTTTGTTAAATAACATAGGATTACTTTTAACAAAATTAGCGGCTTCATATACAGGAAAAGTATTTTAAACTTAAACGTGTTTTATTATACACGTATTTCTTATTTTGACATGTCTTAGTACAAAAAAATTAAGTTATCGTTAACGAAAGATGTTTATTTTGAAACTGGTATAATGGATACTCGTCGCGCAACGCGCCGGGGCGGTGCGGTCAGCGAAGCGGAACGCAGTAGTAGGTACCTATCAGCTGTGCGCTCATCCATTGATATTACAACGAATAGATTGTATCCATATTTTGCTGATTTCAAATGGACCAAAAAAGTATTGATCAAAAATGGCAATCTGTTCTATTACTGATACTGAACCATCAAAAAAAAACTTGCGCACTGGTTAAAAACTTATCCAGTATAAATAAAGAGGGAAGACTTAATATTTTATGCTTAGGTAATGAAGTATGGTGTACAGCTTTCGGTTATCCTTAGATCAAACATGGCCCTAATGCCGATCATCATCATTTTTGGGATTTAAAAAGGGTTTCTTTATTAGTCTAGTTTCCCCAGAATATTACGCCATATCTTACGTCACAATGCACTAGAACGAGCAACGGTGTAGTGTCCCGTAATGGTCCATGGTACGGAGCGAGAGTGCATGGGATGCCGTCACCTCCTTCTGCGAAGCAGTAATGCTTGCGAAGGAGGAGGCGGAACACGTGAGGGAGAGGTAGTCTGTGCGCCCTCACGCCCCTAGGGGCGACTAGTCGCCGCAGAAGACGCCCTGGGCGGCGGGAATCAATTGGCGATTCCCGGCCACCGTCGGCGCGGGCTTGCAGACAGCGAGCAATGGGCAGCTCGCCGTCTGGTAAGGACCAGGCCCAGGTTGACGGCGCGTTGTGTTCTACGTGTGCCACAAAGAGATGTCAGCACGAACTGTGACGGGGTCCGCTAGGACCAATGCCTGCCAGGGTTGCGGGTTTTTCCGAAAGGGCTACCGTGGCCCTGGCACAAAGGCAACTGAAGTAACACAGGTGGGTTTTAGTCAGTAAAAGTCTGACACGCCCTCCCGCTCCCCCCAGAGCTGAAGAAGTTATTTGATAATTTCCCACCCAATAAAAAAAAGTCCTATAAAGTTCTTCGAACTATCACAATTACAGTAACAAAATGTAAAAAAACCGGTCAAGGGTGAGTCGGACTCACGCACCGAGGGTTCCGTACCATCATAATTGTATACCTTTATTCGTATTGGTACCTAAATAGTTACGTGCCCAGAAAAAACTACAACTTACTGTGCTTAACCCAAAGCAATCTGCGAGTAGATAGGATGGAGGACATTTTGGTTGTGAACCGTGAAACGTTTTTAAATTATCATCGGCGAGGTCAATATTCATCAGAGAATTTTAACACTGCGGTGTACAATATTGCAGTTTTAGGTCAGCGCCATCTCTTGACCGATAATGGAACTAATGTAATTTTTGTTGATGATTTCTGAAAAAGTGTGTTATTTAGAGAAATCGTTTTATTTTTCCTGTAATCTTTACATAAACTACTATCACATAAAATAGTTTCAGATTTTTTCTATACAAACAACGGAGATAAGGGGGGGAGAGATTTTTTTTTTTTTTTTGTCAAAAGTCGAATTTATGAGTATGTGCAAATAGCGCTCTTTCATATAATACGATACCCCACATACCCTAGTAGTCCCAATTCGATTTTTTAAGACACCCAGTTAAGTCCCAGTTACAAAAAGCAAAAAAAACTTTCTTATTTGCAACATAGTCGGGCAAACGTCATCTAAAATTATTTTAAATTTCAAGTTGATAGCATTAGTAGTTCTTGAGATATCTAAATGTGACAGACAGACGGACAGACAGACTGAGTCGCACCTTAAGGGTTCTTTTTTACCAATTTGGTACGGATCCCTAAAATGAAGTACATAAATATCAATTCTTTGGAATCGAAATCAGATTTGCATTTCTTTGTTGAAAGTTGACTGAAATAGCATAATATGTCATAATTGACTATTTAGATCCATAAGGTATGATAATCATTTAAAACATTAAATCTGTAACTATCTGATAAATTCGTTTCCTATTCAACACAGAGAAGTAGTAATGGAATAATTCGACTGTTGTCATACACTGATACATTCTGTTCGTTCTCATCTCAGTCTCACCTACGACCTGTATGGGAAAACTGTTTTTCGATTTCTGACTGTTCTAGTACTCAAACCTCAATCGGTCCCATAGATCTCACTGATGGTGGCGCGTGTGTTGGATCATTCGGTTCCCTACAAAATGGTTGAGCTGGATGGTGCTGATCCATGCGTCATGTTCGTGAACGGGCGCCGTCAGTTGGGACTGGTCATCTCTTGACTGCCAAGACTTATTTTTAATTTGTAATTTTATATTTTGAATTGTTTTATTAGTTTTTACATTGTCTCACATATAGAAGCAACAAGAATAATGTACCCAGGATTATGTAATATCTTGATTTAAAAGAGTGTCCTTGGAGTTTCTTGTCCGTTCTTCTCCATAGTGATCTACGTATTGGAATGGGCATCTAGCTTCAACTTTCTGACTAACTGACCGTCTCTTTGACAATTCAAAAGTGCCTGTAAATGGTTTAATTGAAATAAATGCTTTGAGTTTGAGTTTGAGAGTTTTTTGATCCTCGTAAGAAACGGGATCGATTGGCATCAAAAAACTTTTTTGTGAAAATTGCCCATTTTCTTGCTGACAATTTTTTTTTTTTCAAAATCTGTGAATGCAGATTTTTTTTTTTTTTAAGTTATTAGTCTCTTAAGACCATTTTCTTTTAGCGACTACGGTTAAGGTACCTGCCCTTATGGACCCATCTCAAAACATAATGCAATACTGCTCATCCCCCATTGCAAATAGCGTAATAATTTATACATAGTAATTTGACCAGATCTATAGGGAATATCTATGCAAAATTTGAACAAAATCTGTTCAGTAGTTTTTGCGTTTAGCTGGAACATACATTCAGACAAACAGATAAACAGACAAAAATTCTAAAAACTATATTTTTGGCATCAGAATCGTTCCCAGACCTCGTGGCAATTACTTTTTTTCAAAAATATTCAATGTCCAGTTTTGACTTCGCTACGATTTTATTATATGTATAGATATAGATAAAACAATGGATTAGTATTATCCTACAAAAGTCTGTGATTATGGTTGAAAGTGTTACGTAATTAGTGTGCTGATTGCCAATTGCCAACCACTGTAAATTTGCTTTTGAAATGGAAATGGAATATGTACCTAACGTTTGTTCCTAATTCCACTGCAGGTCCTAAATTGAAACAGTAAATCCCTGGTTCTATTGAATTGTATACTATGAAGTACTACGATATAGATTGATGAGTGGATGATAAGTTATGGGATGCAAGAAGTGTCAAAAAGTATCAACATGTTGTAACGATATTTTAAAAAAATATAGATATCGATATCGATAACTATATCGAAAAAAAATCACCGATATATCGGTGATATTTTCTAAAACATATTTGTTCTACATAGGTGATGCCCTATCTCCCCAAGTTCCAAGTTCCCCAAAATGATTTTTCTCATACTTTAATTCCCAATGTCCCCAAAATATAAAATTAAATTCTTTGTAAAGTTCACACTTGACCAATCCTCGTACTGACATGGCCGAAAGTGTTTAAAATTAAACTTATCTTGATATAAGATATGTTTTCTATGTACCTATTTATAATTCGTGCTATGTGTTTTTAGATGTTTGATCCAGGTTCATCTAGGAAAAAAAATACTGTAAGGGAAGAATTAAGGGTATGTTGGAGGTACAACAACAATCACAATTGCTTGCAGTTGTTGTTGCATTTTGTGTGTTTAGTTTGTGATCTTCCTGTGCGAGTCACAATAAATACTTTTTCTTTCTTTCTTTCTTTCAATTCCTAAGCTAAGGAAAATTTTAAGTAAACACATCATATAGAGTTCACATGATGTCTTTACTTACAATGTAGACTATTAATCACATTATTATTATAAAAATAAAAAATAAAATTAAAATAACAGTGCTTCTCGATAAATATGATAAAATCACAGCATTTTAAACACATATTGAAACTAAACTATCTTTAACAATCCCAGCTGTTGAGTAATATCACAGTACTTTGGGTAGTTTTACTCGGATCGGCTTCCATCATCTCCTTCTATTCAGCGTTATTCAATTGTGGGGGCGCTCTTTCACGTAGTTCGTTCTTCAAGTCGAAGTTTCCATTACGAAAGCGTTTAAAACCAAAAACGCACGATGCGTTCATTAGCAGTCTCCTCTCCAAATGCATCATTGATATTGCGAACTGTTTCTGCCGCGATAGTTCCGCGTCGGAACTCAAAAATCACTCGGATTTTCGAAGTATCCATCTTCAAAAAAACAATATTATTGTTATTCGAAAATCGAATGTTGCACATTTTTAAAAGAAAAATCTCATAGGTATAATGTAAAAAAGTTTCACTCGAATATCTCACACCATGAAGGTTTAATGTCAATTCAAAGTATCTATTACTATATATAAAACGGCAATGTCATACTTTAACCCCTATTATTACGTAATAATATTAGTGTAGGAAGGAGAAATTTACATTTAATTCCGAGCGTTTAAAGTTTTTTTTTTTTAATATTCTGTACATATTCATAATTCTGAGGCAACTTTGAACTAAACCAATATTCAAGAGATATTATTATGTATATTTTATTTATTTTGCTTATGTACAAATAGTTCAATCCACGAGCTCGAAAAAGTGCCGACGCGGTTATGAAAAACTTGCTTCGGAATTTTGGGGTAGTATTAAAAAGCAACAAAAAAAAAAACTTTTTGTATCCAGAAATAATCAGAATTCCAATCAAAATAACTGATTGCACAGCAAAATACTCAACTCAAAATATAACTAAATTAGCAACAATTTATATTTGTAGCTACAACAATCATCATAGCACACCACCATGTTTCTGACATCTGATAAAGAAACACTGAAGCAAACAGCTCTGAGAAGAACTGACACCACGTTTTTGACATCTGATAAAGAAACACGGAAGCCAACAGCCCTGAGAAGAACTGACACCACGTTTTTGACAAGACGTTAAAGAAACAGGAGTATCAGATGCCACACGCCGACAACGTGTTCTCTGACATAGATCTTCACATGACGGTGGCCGCCTCGGAAAGGAAGCGCGGGTTATTAGGCACCAATATTTATGATTTCGGCGCGCACGCCGTGACGTCGCGCCGACGCCGCTCACGAACACACAGGCGACACCATGCGGAAACCATTTGACAACAGTCCGCTATCGTGTGATTGGTTAAAAATACACTACTTTTATTTGTCGTATCTTTTGTAAATCATGGACTAATTTAATGTACACGATTTTATTGGATAAGTTCACTTATTGTAAATAGTATATAAGTCGCATTATTTTACCCAAATATATTCTTTCACATTTATACATCAACGAGTATTTTCTTCAACCTTCTGATATCAAGAGTCCCCAAATATTCATGGCGCCCGCTATTTATCCTAAAGTAAAGCTTTTTAACTATCTACAAAAGTGACATCGAAATACCTAAATATCGAAGCGGGTCTAAATTTGTTTTCAAGCAATAATAATAAGTAGTCGATGGGCCGACCCAGAAATATCTCCCGCGAAGCGGGGATCGCGGGAGGTATTTCTGGGTGGTTAATAAAAAATATCCACGAAGGGAATGCGGGGTCTTCGTTCGCTCACTTCGCTCGCTCACTAGCCCCCTTCGAACCTAACCTGTCCAAGAAAGGATGCTCCAAATCCCGAGCTTGCTTCGCTAGATCTTGCATCATAAGTTCACATAGGTAACAGTAGGTAATAAAAAAATATCTTGAAATAAGTGTATTAAATGTCGACATTTTGAACTTAGGTATAATATCTACGACTATCGACATTTTTAATCATTTGATATTTTAATCACGGCATTTCAATCTAGACTTTTTAAGCTAAGCTTAAAAAGTCGTATATCAATTTTCGATTTTCCTAAAGGAATTTATTTGTCTCGCATTATAGGAAAAATTTTATGCAGTGTTGAGGTATATTTTCAAATTATCTGCCTGTACTAGTTTTGTTAAACAATTAGTTTATTTGTAGTGTAATTTGTGTGTACAAAAGTATATAAATGATTGAAATAAATTGATAGGTGATTATTTATTTGATGTGCAATTAATAATATCCCTTACATAAATAGATAAGCAAAAATTGGAAAAAGGGAGACCACTATAAATTATACTAATAAATATTCTCCACCACTTAATAAGTACAAGTTGTCGAAGTCTTTCAGTTTCTCAGAATAAGAACACCAAAGTTGGCCATTTAACGCAAAAATAACGGTCGAAATGTAATACGTACGCCTCACAATGCAATGATTAATGATTACGTTTTGAAACCCATTGGTTATCTCAAGTAATAACAAATAACGTTAAATAATACGTACGTAAGCATTGATTCGGCGACTGTACCATTCACGATTTCGGTCAAGACAGAGTCGTACAATTTTTAGTTAAAAATAAAAGCTTTGGGGTACATGGAACTTCATCATCTTTGTTCTTTATGAAATTCTATTTTGTTTTTTTTTCTTTTTTAATCATATAAATACCAAACAAGGAACATCATTTCTGATGTAAAATCTTAAATTAATAAAACATTAATGAGTATACTTTTTTACGGCTTCAACTCCAGCGGTTTTAGTCAGTGAGAACAACGGTATTGCTATTGATACATTTTCGGTACTTGATATTTTATATCGATATATCAAAATATACTTAGATATCGCCAATAAATACTGATATAATTATCGAACAAAAAATATAGGTTTTTCGTATTTTTCTACAAGCTGCGGACAGACAGACAGACAAACGGACATAGCGAAACTATAAAATTTGTATTAGAAAATGTGTTTTACACGCTAAAGCACTTTTCTTATACAATAAAAAAAAGGTTCCGTAGTAAACAAAAATGAATAATAATTAATTCATTAATTAGCTTTAGCGTGTAAAACACATTTTCTAATACAAATTTTAAAACAATGTATAGCCTATTTTTAGGATTAGGGTAGGCAAAGCCGCGGGCGAAGTGGTAGTTCTGTTTAAATCTTTTCTTGTATATTCCCCAATATTTGGACCTAAGCTTCGCATTGAAGACCCAAACATCTTCTTTTTTTTTTAAACTATAAGCTCTTTGAAATGTTAAATTAGAGAAAATCGCTACATTGAACTTTGAAGGTTTCAAAATGTGACCCTTTTAAGAAATCCGCTTTTCATTAATAGTACCATCTTTACTACTAATACGATCTTATTGAATCATATTTTCAGTATCTATTGAGGTATTAGAGTAGGTAATTGTAAAGTTCTGTGTGCAATCCATATACTAATATTATAATAATAATTCATTTATTTTTCAGACAAAGTCCATTACATTACATTACATAAAAAAAATTTAAACACAAAATTAATATAAAAATCACACATACACAATAAAATAATTATCAAAAATTCGTATAAAATTAAAATATTATATAATACGAGGGGAGGCGCTCCTATGAAGCTGCATCCACCTCTGCAACAGGCTGCAATTATAAATGTGAAAGTATTCTGTCTGTTAAGTTTGCACCGCCTAAAACAAAAATGAATTAATTGTATTGCATTGCTATAGATATTAATATGTCGAAATTAAAAACCACACAAAATTAATTAACACACAATTTTTTTTCGCATTTTTTGTCGCCTGTTCTAGAGAAATGTAATTGTCGCGATTTATTTTAGTATATTTAAGAAGTAATTTTCATATAATAATAATTACTGTACATAAATTTATTCTAAATTGATTCTGCGGGCAGGATCCGGCCATGTCATTTAAGGTGGTCGACTATTACTCGGTAACTCGCCATAAAAAAGAACGAGATTTTATTTTATCATTTTGTCGGCGTGATTAATATGTAACCAAAATACAACTTTCTAGTACTAAGACTCTGAGCTAAGCCGCGGACAGATAGACAGACAGACAGACAGACGGACAGATGGACAGACGGACATGGTGAAACAATTAGCGTTCCTTGTTGACTACACTGTTGGAAACAACTTGCAGTATGTTGTTAAACTTACTATGTATCGAAAACGTGAAATTGATGGGTAATATCATGCAGCTGATGTTATCAAAGAAATTTAATTTCATTTGAGTAGTCACCCTAGTGGAAACTCACATACATAAACTCATGCCATTTTCCCAAGGGGTAGGCAGAAAGTACAGCACGTCACTCGCTACGATCCTTACATATATATAGGTAATCTTTTTGCTTCTTTTACGTTCATACAATCTATTTATTTACTTATTAATTCATACTTCAAAAAAAAAAAAAACGTGTTACAGTCTAATATCTAGATAAATAATGTACAATAATGTAATAAGCTTCCACAAATTAAAAACTATGTATACAAAAAAATATTAAAAAATAAACAAATTATAATCTTCTTAAACAAATAAAACAAAACAAATTCTTCTGTATAGAAAATAAAAATTCTAAAAAAATCTAGGAAGTCATGAATCCTAATAATTGTGACACAGTTGAATAAATCTAGTGGATTAATATAACAGGAAAAATAAGCAATATTTTGCAATAGTGCCTACTCATCATGACGAAGCAAAAACCAAGTAAATTTCACACATACTGCAAACGAGGTCATTGAACTGTAGTAAGCCTATTGCAACTGCATTCTTTTTTTTTTTATAGCTTCTCGCAGTTCAACCTGTGAGGTTGTCGTCTGCTTATGCAGACTTTCCTGT
The DNA here is from genome assembly GCA_947523025.1 of Dryobota labecula. Taxonomy (NCBI): domain Eukaryota; kingdom Metazoa; phylum Arthropoda; class Insecta; order Lepidoptera; family Noctuidae; genus Dryobota; species Dryobota labecula. The sequence goes on along the minus strand of OX383295.1, from coordinate 23,524,359 downwards.
GGGTGCCCTCAATACATTAAGGCCTCCAGCCAGGGCATAAAACTTAAAACTAAGCGACTACACACTAAGGGCATCCCCTTGCGGGGGTATGGACCTTAGCTTAGGGTTTCGCTGGGGAAGGACAGCAAGCGACGGGCTGCGTCGGATTTTGATTAATTGGGGACGAATTTAAAGCTACAGGCTCAGCGACGCGGGCTGGCTTGAGCAACGATCGGGGTGGGGATGGACGGGGACGTCGGCGGGCCTCGTCGGCGAGGACGGAAGAACGGCAGTCCGGAGATGTGCTTTCTAACAATGCTAGTGGAGGGTCTATTCTCCTGGAAGAGAATGGTAGCGTCATCGGGAATGGTGAGAGTATGTCTGGGTCGGCGAATCCTACTAATGCGGGCGGCAGCCGCAATCAGGAGATTGCGATGCTTTCTGACAGTCAAAGAAACGCTTGGAGAGGCGTTTCATGAACTGCTGGATGGTGGTCATTTTGAGATCTGTGTAGATCGAAATTACGTATGTAGAAGGGGGCACCTCTAACCTTTCTAAGAAATCGGTTCTGGAGGGTCTGCATCCTGTAGAGATAACGGGGTATAGCGTGTGCGAAGACGACGCAAGCGTACGTCATGGTGGGAAGGATAACCGCGGTGTAGGTGTGCAATTTGCCTTTAAGTAACTTCTTTAGTAAGAAATGGAGTTTACTGAGAGCGAAAGCGCGAACGAACCGTCTTTATATGCTCGCTGAGAGTGAGGTTCTGGTCAAGGATAACACCTAGATATTTGGCTCGCTTCTTCCAAGAGATTGGCTTGCCGTACATAGTGATCAGACTGGGGGAGAGGGGAGTGAAGCGACCCTTCGGTCTTGAGAAAAGAACCGCCTGACTCTTGTCAGGATTAATAATTTAAACATCATTATCTCAGCCGAAAGCCGTCCACTGCTGGACATAGGCCTCCCACAATTGGGGGGTTTGCACTAATCGACACGCTTGGCAGACGGGTTGGCGATCTAATCTAAGCGAATAATTTAATACGAGAACTAAATAAGTTTCAATAATAAAATACAAATTATAAAGTAACAAGATTATTTAACACAGCAATTTAGATACTCGTACTAATGAATACCTGTTTTTTGATAAAATTCCTTGAATTAAGTGTTGTCAAATAGTAATAATGAAGTTCAGCTAATTAAGTAATAAGACTTAATATGGTAAAAGTAGCGTTTCCGCCCACTGAGATATGGAAGCGAGAATGGCGTTCTACCGTATCGTAAGAAAAGTTGTCTTAAAAAGGATTAAAATTGTAATAGTCAAAAACAAAACCTGTGTAACATAAAGTTAAGATTTAAAGGAGTATCCATGAAATTTCTTGCCCGTTCTTCTCCAAAATTGAAACCTACATTATGGAATGGGCAACTTAGAGTCACTTATTAACTCGAAACTGAATGACTACTTGATAAATGATAATTCAAAAGTACAGGTGTAACTGTTTTAGTGAAAATAAATGTTTTAAGTGTTGTGTGTGATTGAAATTAAACACCTACCTACCACCAACGAAGAATAAACGTGAAGTCATTCATAAGTCAAAAGAGCGTGTTGTTAAATTTGGCGCACCGCAAGGTACCATCGTAGGCCCACAATTTTTTATACTGTATATTACTGACCTAGCTAAAAGTATCGACCACCCAATGACAGGTTTTGCCGATGAAAGTACCATTACAATCACTCGTAAAAATAGAGACAAGTATGAAGCTGAAATTAACATTCTATAGAATCTACGAAAACGGCTGTAAACTGTTTCGATTGGAAATCGATTTTGGGACGCCTACGTTTAGCACTGGGCTTAAAAGGGCTGATTATGACTATCATATACCGTGTCTCCGACACACTACAAAAGACATTGTATTTTGTTTGCATAGTTCTTATAATTAATTCACTTTAATTTTATCGATGATTATTTACAAAAACATTTCATGATAAAATGTTTTGCACCACTGTCCTGTCATTTTGACAGTGACATTTCTTGACATTACTTTGTTTACATAAATTATCTGAATTAGAGACTTCAGGTATAGATCCAAGACAGCACTATTGCGGAAAAGTATATTCTGTATAGCGCCAATTCTTTATAAAATATTGGAGGGATTACACAACAGAAAAATTAAGAAGTAGGTTAAAATGCCTTCTGTTAGAGAAAGTCTATTAGCACTGACGAATTCCTGACTGATAAATTAATCTGACTTGTGTGAAATATTTATATATTATTCCTAATAACTTTGACATTGAATTGACTAATTTGATTATATATTTCTATTGTGGCAATGATGCCCAGAAGACTGGTAGCATTGCCACGTTGAATGGCAATGCTAATTCTTTGGCCAAAGTACGAGCCAGCCCAGTTCAGTTTAGATGTGCATTTCAAATCCATCCGTCAATAGTTTTAGATAAAGACGACATGAGTCACACAGAAAATACCGGAATGATTATACCTGCATTTTTTTGGCACGAATCACTTAGGTAGTATAATGTTGAAAGTCATGGTGACTTTTATGTCCAAAGCCTAAACTAATCTCAACTGTAATAACATCTGATGAAATATCTAAAAGGAAGACGTAATCCGTGTTATAGCGATATCTTGGACTTTGAACACTGGACTTAGAACGTAAAAATAGTCATGATGGCTGTTAAATAGTCCTGTAAGGGTTGCTACACATAAGCGGGCCCGATTAATCGGGCCCGATTAATCGGCACTGCCGGGCGGTAAAATCAAATATATTTAGATGAATGCTCGGGGAAAATGCCGCTCGGCTTTCGCTAAGCGGGGCAACGGCGGGATGACATTAATTGGCAAAACCGGGCGATAAAACCAAGTATAAGCAGACGAATGTTCGGGAATCACAAACCGCACCTAGTGATGCCGAACGTAATGTAGTAGATAGATACATAGATAGAATACTCTTTATTGCACACCATGAAAATTACAGATTTATATGTATAAAATATTAAAAGGGGTGACACAATGGGCGGTTTTGGTAATAGTTGCTACGGGTCGGATTTCGTCTGATTTTGCGCGCAATGTGCCCCGCCCATTTCCACTTAAATTTGGCAATTCTTTGAGCTATGATTAAACTGTACTGAACTTACTTAAAACAAAAAAGTAAAAAAAAAATTGTGTCTCCGAAACGGCTGGACCGATTTTGACGGAACTGTTATAAGGAGTAACTAAGGCCCCTCGCCCACGGCGACTTTTTGTAGCAATGCTGTCACGCGTTCGCATCGATACAGCCGCGATGCGGCCGCTAGCTGTTTGCTCTCGCCCACACCACGATTCTCAGTCGCGATGCAAACGCGATACTGTCGCGCTTCTGTCGCGATGCAAACGCGATTCAATAACGGCACAAAAATGACACAGTTGCACTGAGGCTCGGTTCTCCACTCACGTGCCACCCTCCCTCCGTTCTCTCCGCGATGTCGGCCGACACGGTCGCACGTTTGCATCGATACTGAAGCGCGTTAGTAGCGCGTTGGCATCGCTTCTGTAGTGCGTTGCAAATGCGACTAACGCGCGTTAGTAGCGATGCTGTCGTGAGTATCGCTACAAAAAGTCGCCGTGGGCGAGGGGCCTAAGGCTTATTTTTAAGGGTAAATTATATCTTGAACTTTAAACACTGGACTTTGGAATACACAAACATAGTCATAATTACTTTTTATAAGAAGTAACTTAGGCTTATTTTAGCAAAAGACACGCGGGTGAAGCCTAGCTAGCAGCAGGTAGAAATTATTATATGAAACGGGTAATCATCCCTGATCTAGTCTATTTCGGTCAACCAACTTCGCACTCTCGTTGAGGCACTCTTATCCCACTTACCCTTAAAGAAAAAAACCGGTCAAGAGCGAGTCGGAGCCGTGCACCGAGGGTTCCGTAACATCATTTATAGCTTCGTTCGTGTAGGTACCTAAATAGTTCTGTGCCCAGAAAAAACTACAACTGTGCTTCACCCAAAGCAACCTGCGAGTAGGTAGGAAGGAGGACATTTTGGTTGTGAACCGTGAAATGTTTTAAATTTTTTTTCGCCGAGGCCTATATTTGTCAGGGAATTTTATCACTGCGGTGTAGAATATTGCAGTTTTAGGTCAGCGCCATCTCTTTACCGATAGTGGAACTAATGTAATTTTTGTTGATGATTTCTGAAAAAGTGTGCTATTTAGAGACGTCGTTTTATTTTTTCTGTAATCTTTACATAAACTATCTTTACTTTTCTATCACATAGAATAATTTTAGATTTCTATCTATGCAAACTTCAGAGATAAGGGGGAAAAGTTTTTTTTTTTTAATTTCGTCAAAAGTTAAAAAATATGCAGCCTATAAAAAAAAAAAGAAAAATGTTTGAGAATGTGAAAAATAGCGCTCTTTCATATGTGGGGGCCCTAGTAGCCCCACTTTGAATTTTTAAGAGTTCAGTCCCCGTTGCAATATATACCTATATATATATTTTTTCCAATATATCTATATTTTTTTTCATATTTGAAAAGTAGTTGGGCAAACGTCATCTAAAACTATTCAAATTTTCAAGTTGATAGCATTAGTAGTTTTTGAGATATCCAGCTGTGACAACAGACTGAGTCGCACCATAATAAGAGTTCCTTTTTACCATTTTGGAACGGAACCCTAATAAGGATGATTAAATTGCTATATCACAATAAGTACGAAGACCCCAGCACTTCGTTTTACTAGGTACTTCACCGTATTTCGGCAAGGAGTTTTAACAGCACTGCGCTGCAGTTTTTACGACATCACTCCCAAGAAAAGTGCTATGAATTCTAGAGATGAAACCATAATTTGAGAACATCGTTATTTTAGCCAACTGCCGGGCTAAAGCCTGGGGCTTATTACAGTAACAGTTACGCAACAAATCCTAACTTCTTAACATAAAGTAATCAAAAGTTCACACAAAATGGTTGAACTTGCGTTGAAAACATGGAAATAACATTTCGTTTTCTGCCATTACCCATAAAACAGTATGAACCCGGAGTTTGGATTTGTAGCCTTTGTTAGATAACTCCGCTCTTCCATATCTTAAGCATTATTTACTTGTTTTATTTTCAATCACCCTGTATAATATATTTTTGTAATCCCCTTTTAATTTCATTTATATTGAAACCATACTCGATAGGTTTGGTTGTTTTTAAACGTATTATTATTTCACGCTAAAAATCCGCCATACATTTTTTTTTTTTTTTTCAAAAACCTTCGGTTTTCAAGACGTATATAACTGTAGGGTTCATACCTACAACATTAATAATTCATTTATTTATATTATAAACTAACACAACACATTTATATACAGACACAATCTTATTAATATTTATTTACTGTAACGTATAGTATATGTACTCGCACACACCAAGCTACGTCATTATGACGTAGCCGGCGGTGGGGCGCGCGCTAGGCATCGAACTGACCGAACGTTCATTCACCTTGCCGCGACCTTCAGTCGAACTATCTAGTTAACGACACTCGGCCGCGCATTTGTTTTGTGACACCTTGATCGCTATTGTTTACGTGTTATCTTATGCAAACTGTTTATTATTGTGCTGTGATTATTGTGACTGTTGTGCCTATCATCTGTATTAACAATTCTCCTTCTGACTGTTTTCTGTGTTGTGTGTGTGTGCGTCCTCAATAAATTGTGAGTACCTACCATAGTAGATTGACTATTATTATACTGCCTACTACACGCACCCCTAAGCAACTATACTGGTGACCCCGAGTTGAACACTATTAAGATGAGTGAAAGTGAGTCAGAGCACACCGCGTCGTCACAGCCGGAAAAACACATTACGCATAGGTCACGCCATGTAAAAAGCGTTTCAAATGTGTCCGACATTTATCGTGTTTCGATAAAGTTGCCACCATTTTGGCCAGAGGAGCCTGATATCTGGTTCGCTCAAATAGAAGCGCAGTTTGCGAATGCAGGGGTGACGAATGACGTCACCAAATTTAATTATGTGGTCGGTCACCTCGAACCACAATTTTCAAAGGAGGTGAAGGACGTCATCATGTCCCCTCCTGCCACCAACCGGTACGACAAGCTGAAGACTGAATTGGTGAAGCGCCTCTCAGCCTCCCAGGAGAAGAAGGTGAAGCAGCTGTTGATGCATGAGGAGCTGGGGGACCGAAAACCTTCGCAGTTTCTTCGCCATTTGCAGGGATTAGCTGGACCAACTGTGCCCGAGGACTTCGTGCGCACTATTTGGAGTAGTCGTCTCCCCAGCAGTATCCAGCCTCTCCTGGCATCGCAACCTCATAGCACCCTAGAGGCATTGGCAGAGCTGGCAGACCGCGTTCAGGATATCGTCGTACCACCAAGCCACGTAGCTTCAACTTCAGCACCAGGACCCACCGTGAGTGAGATGGCAGCTGAAATCGCAGAGCTCAAGCGTGCGATGAAAGACCTGACAGTGCAGCTGCGCGACAGTCGTTCACGAAATCGCTCGCATAGCCGTGATCGTGATACGAGACGCAACTCACGCCAACGATCCTCAACCCGCTCGAATTCCAGCTACCGGAACTACCCAGAGTGCTGGTACCACTCAACGCATGGTGAGAAGGCCAAGCGTTGCATCAAACCCTGCGACTACAAGAAGGGAAACGCCGCGGGCAGTCGGTAATGGCGACAGACGATTGCCCCGCTTCAACTGGTCGCCTGTTTGTTGCAGACCGAAACACGAAGACGCAGTTTCTGGTCGATACTGGAAGCGACCTCTGCGTCTACCCTCGTCGTCTGCTCAGCGATCGTCGTGCACCCACGAACTACCAACTCGTGGCCGCGAATGGGACGCCCATTCCAACGTATGGTTTCCTCGAACTCAACCTTAATCTAGGACTTCGTAGAGACTTTAAGTGGCGTTTTGTGGTAGCAGAAGTTACTAAACCGATAATCGGAGTGGACTTTTTGTGTTTTTACTCATTAACCGTTGACTGTAGAAACCAACGGCTAATTGATAGTAGCACCAATATTTTTGCTATTGCCTCGAATCACTCAGATTCGTCTTTATTTTCAGTAAAGATTTCTGCAGGTGATTCAAGGTATCACAAAATCTTGGAAAGTTTTCCCGACATCACCCGACCCGCCGGTACACTACGCACTACACCACATAACACTGTACACCATATCCGCACGACACCAGGCCCTCCAGTTTCATCTTCATTTCGGCGACTAGCGCCGGACAAATTAAAAATTGCTCAGCAGGAGTTCCAGCTGATGTTGTCCAGTGGAACTGCCAGACCCTCAGAGAGTCCTTGGTCATCCCCACTCCATCTCGCCCCGAAAAAGGACAACGGTTGGCGACCATGCGGAGATTACCGTATGCTCAACGCGCGAACCGTTCCTGACAGGTACCCAATTAGGCACATTCATGATTTTGCACACAGCATTTCAGGCTGTCAAGTTTTCAGCACTGTTGACCTCGTGAAAGCCTATAATCAGATACCAGTCAATCAGGACGACATTCCGAAGACCGCGATCACTACACCGTTCGGCCTGTACGAATTCCCGTACATGACGTTTGGTCTGCGCAACGCAGGCCAGACATTTCAACGTTTTGTCGACGAGATGACGAGAGGACTGGACTTCTGCTATTGTTATTTAGACGACTTCTTGATCTTCTCCAGGACAGAAGCAGAGCACGAAGAGCACCTTCGCATCATTTTCACCAGGATGAAGGACTACGGCATGTTGATAAACACGTCCAAGTGTGTTTTCGGTGTCCCGGAAGTAACTTTCTTAGGTTACAATATCTCCGAAAAGGGCACCACACCACTTGACACTAAGGTTGACGCCATCAAGAAGTTTCCCCAGCCTAAAGACGTTCGTCAGTTGCGCCGATTTTTGGGCATGATTAATTTTTACAGGCGTTTCATGCCTCACGCAGCTCAAATACAAGCGCCACTTCACAACCTTTTGATTGGTAACGTAAAGGGCTCGCATCCTATATGTCTTGCGGAGAATACTTTGCAGGCATTCGAGGACTCCAAGAAAAGCCTGGCTAATGCTGCTTTATTAGCTCACCCCGATTGCAATGCCAAACTTGCATTGGTCACCGATGCGTCGGATACTGCAATCGGTGCGGTGTTACAGCAGCTTAGTGACGACGGATGGCAGCCATTAGCTTTCTTTTCCAGGAAGCTCAGCCCTTCGCAAGCAAAGTATTCTCCCTATGACAGGGAACTGCTGGCCATTTACGAGGCCATCAAATACTTTCGCCACATGCTGGAGGCTAGACACTTCGTCGTGTATACGGACCATAAGCCGATCAGTTTCGCATTCCACGAGAGGAAGAAAAACTGTTCGCCTAGGCAATTCCGCTATCTAGACTTCGTAGCCCAATTTACCACCGACATACGACACATTTCTGGAAAAGACAATGTCGTGGCCGACCCGTTATCTCGTGTGGAGGAGCTTCAAGCTCCAGTCAATCTTGACATCCTCGCGCAATCGCAGGCGTCAGATCCAGAACTGAAGAAACTTCTTCAGGAAGGGTCTTCGCTTGAGCTGGAGAAGGTACAAGTCCCCGGGGAGCGTTCAACTCTGTACTGCGACGTCAGTACAACGTCCCCCAGGCCATTTGTACCAAAAATGCTGCGGAAACAAGTCTTTGACAGCTTGCATTCTCTCAGTCACCCAGGCGTCTCAGCGACTGCCAAATTAATCGCAGAGCGCTTTGTTTGGCCAGGCGTCAGGAAGGACTGCAGGGAATGGGCAAGAGCTTGCCTCGCATGTCAGCGAGCAAAAGTGAGCCGTCACGTTTCTGCGCCTTTAGGGACATTTCATCTCCCACGCGCCAGGTTCACCACGATCCACATCGACCTTGTGGGTCCACTACCGATTTCACAAGGCTTTAGATACTGTCTGACGGCAGTCGACCGATTTACCAGGTGGCCAGAGGTCGTACCTATTGTCGACATTACTGCCGAGACAGTAGCTAAAGCATTACTGTCCGGATGGATTGCCCGGTTTGGCTGTCCTACTAACATTGTTACGGACAGAGGCCGTCAGTTTGAGTCGGCTCTGTTCGAACAATTGTCCAAATCATTTGGTTTCCAACACAAGCGAACAACGGCATACCATCCAGCGTGCAATGGCATGGTGGAGCGATTTCACAGGCAACTCAAAGCGTCCATCATGTGCCATGCCAATGACAAATGGTCAGAATCTTTGCCGTGGGTATTGCTTGGCATAAGGAGCGCATTCAAAAAGGATGTCCAAGCGTCTTCCGCCGAATTAGTATACGGCGAGCCGCTAAGACTCCCAGGAGAATTTTTTACACCCAATGATGACGGAACGACCGACATCACAGAATTTACCGCGCGCATCCGTAGTTATGCTCAAAAATTACAACCAACTCCAGCTTCACGTCATAACAAAACGAGCATTTTTGTTTTTAAGGATCTGCAGACCACTGATCATGTGTTCCTCCGTGAAGACGCATTACGTGGCTCGCTGCAACCAGCATACACAGGTCCTCACAAAGTTCTGCACAGGAGCGATAAAGTTTTTAAAATTTTATTTAAAGGAAAAGAGGTCACGGTCTCAATAGACCGCCTAAAGCCAGCCTACATATTGGCCGACAAAGCTGACCCGGCAGAAGATACTCCATCCGACGACAAAAAAGAGTACACAACTCGATCCGGTCGTCGTGTCAAATTCCCAGATTTTTATCGCCCTTGACGGTCTCTGGAGGGGGGTGGTGTAGGGTTCATACCTACAACATTAATAATTCATTTATTTATATTATAAACTAACACAACACATTTATATACAGACACAATCTTATTAATATTTATTTACTGTAACGTATAGTATATGTACTCGCACACACCAAGCTACGTCATTATGACGTAGCCGGCGGTGGGGCGCGCGCTAGGCATCGAACTGACCGAACGTTCATTCACCTTGCCGCGACCTTCAGTCGAACTATCTAGTTAACGACACTCGGCCGCGCATTTGTTTTGTGACACCTTGATCGCTATTGTTTACGTGTTATCTTATGCAAACTGTTTATTATTGTGCTGTGATTATTGTGACTGTTGTGCCTATCATCTGTATTAACAATTCTCCTTCTGACTGTTTTCTGTGTTGTGTGTGTGTGCGTCCTCAATAAATTGTGAGTACCTACCATAGTAGATTGACTATTATTATACTGCCTACTACACGCACCCCTAAGCAACTATATAACGATAGATATTTCAAGTGATAATCAATAATTTAATATTTGGTTGGCAAGTATTAATAATTATTTATAAAAATAACCTAAAAAAGTTACAATAGATTGTTCTAAATTCCTCCACCATTTCGATGGCACGCAGTAGCTCGGATCGCTACCTGCTGTGTTGGACGTCCTAACTGGCTCAGATCAGCCTTATTTCCTTGCAACTCGAATACGTTCCAATACACATGTGCTTTGGTGCAGATAAGGCTTAAAATAGACGCATGGTGGAGCACGATCACTTACCATTTCAAACCGCAGAACTTGCGGTCATCTCAAACGACACAGAACCACAAACTCATGACGGCAAGGGCCAGTTACTCATACAATTCTATAGATAGACTCTCTTGATGGTCCAGTGGTCGCAAGCATGATTGCTGAGCTTGAGGATCCTGGGTTCAATCTTCGGGTTGGGTAAAATTTTATTGAAAATTAGCTGCGGCCGCGGCTTTGACGGCGTTTTTCTAAAAGTAAGTTTAGTGTAGTTGTGTGTAGTTTTATTGTAAGTTAAACATTCGATCAAGATTTCATCAAAGAAATTACTAGCATAAAGATGGAATGGCATTTTAATGCGCCCTGGGCCTCGAGTCTGCTATTACAATAGTGTCAGAATGGTCTCTTCATTGTGAGTTTTTGACAGATTTTCCATACAAACACTGTCAAATACTCACAATGGCGAGACCATTCTGACACTATTGAAATAGCAGACTTGAGGCCCTGGAGGACTGTGGGAAGCTGCGGTCCAAAGTTTAAAATATCATTTAAGAAGAGTAGTTGGAGAACAAAAGCTCACCTTTGAAGAGTTCAGCACAGTTCTGGCCCAGTTAGAAGCAGTACTTAACTCGAGGCCACTGTGTCCTCTGACTGAAGATCCCAACGACTTGGATTTCCTCTCTCCGTCAAGCTTTATCAATCTAAATCAAGATATGACTGTATTAGAAACAGAAACAGATATGCGGACGAGATGGCATTTAACTCAAAAAACTGTGCAAGATATTTGGAAACGTTGGCACACAGACTATCTCACTCAGCTGTCAGCATGAAGCAAGTGGAGACATTCTCAACCAGACATTCAACTAAATGACATTGTTACAATTAACGATGCAAACTTACCTTCTTTCATTCCATTCATCCCTCATCTAAAAGTAATGTATGGTCTAGCATGGGATCATACATCTGTTTGGATTGCTTGTCTACGTTACTCCTAACAACATCAGCTATCTGCCAGTGAAAGTCCCTTTATTATAGGTCCAGCCTTCTCGGAGATTAGCCAGAACAAACAAACGGACAAAAAATAAAATAAATGTTTTTTTGTTATACACTTTTTTTTTAATCTGTTTATAATGTCAAAATAACAACTTATTATTAAATGCGTCAACTTTCATACGCATCTGGTAAAAAGTTGTAAGTAGAAATTTAAGTGTCTGTTTGTTGTGTCAACACAACAAACAGACTGCTCCCAAATAACGATGTTTATTCAGATTGAAAAAAAAAATGTTTTTTTACATACTTCCTTGACATAATCTTTTCATTATTTGACATTATTTACCAACAAATCGAATTCCAATTCTTTATTAATGGTTTTTGTGGACATGATATTTATTCAGATATGTTACTGTAGTTGTAATTGCAATCATGTCATTAATCTTTTATATACTTAGATTATTTTCTATTTTGTGAATGTGAGAACGTTGTAGGCCTAGTAGAGTGTAGATTTGTTGGCACTTTTCTATTTTGTTAAGTACCTGGTAATTGTTGAAAGGCCTACACTGTCCTCCCATACCTATTATCACTGTTATTTGATAATATTGTAAAGCCAATTATTTTTAAAAGAGTAACCGTGGAGTTTCTTGCCGGCTCTTCTCCATAGGAAACGACTAATTGGAACCGTACACCTAGCTTCTGACGTTTCATAAGTGCTCATGTAGGTTTATGTGAAATAAAATATTTTGATTTTGAGACACTTATATTTCGTTTATATGTATAAAGATTTTCGGTAGTAGACTGGATCTGGAGTCTGGATCTATGTCCAAATACTGGTAATTGGCGCTCCCCCGTGTCAAATCTAATCAAATACCTTTTCTATTGAAAGTGTCAAACTTGTAGCGTAACCAAATTCTGGGCAAACTCTATTTAGATTACCACTGATACGCTAAGAAGAAGAAATACATTTATTTATAATAATAATAAATACTTTATTTCAGACCATGGTGTCCATTTTGTTAGTAACAATGTTCTTATAGACTAGTGTTAGTCATACTTAAAACTACAAACAATAAAACGTATAAAATAAAGTAAACTCAACTGAAAAGTAAACCCAACAATCACTACTCCGCCATTCCATGACAAATGGCGCAGCAATGACTGATGTAAGCACAGTCCAGCCGACTAGCGATTATCCTCAGGATGCTGTTGGCGCTGCCACCGTAAAAGCAGTCTACGCGATGTTCAGCAAACATCCCTGATGCACTACAGAATCGTCGCAGCCCCATCAGCATCCTGAACGCATTATTAAATTTGACGCATTATTATTTAATTGGATTTGTTTTTTTTTATATGCTCAGGAACTAGCTTCCCATAGGACTTATAACATTCCTGACGAAATAAAGCTGCCCATATATCTCTGTGATCTCAGCCTACGCCTTTGGAGAATGGGGTGATATATTACGTTATGTTCATTCTAAAATAAATGAGGTATCGATACAGTACTGTAAAGGTTACATGCAAAAGGCGACCTTATGTCGTACGTTAGGAAAATAACTATGGTTGCATTCGATCATTCAAGCGAATTTGGAAAACTATTTAGGATTTTGCTGTGGGTTTTAGTTTCGGTAAAAACAACAACAACAAAACATTATGCGTAATGTACTTAGTCCACGTTTCAATCAATGAATCAATCAATCAATATTTTTATTGTGGATCATAGGTAGGCATAATACAGGTCTTCAAAAAATTAATTGTGATCAGCTACGTCCCGCCCTTAGGGCATACAAACACACACACAATAAGGTACATAGAAATTATATTTACACTTTTGTTACAAATTATTAAGATTTCACATAGAATATTAAAAAAAAAAACCGATCGAATTTAGGTAGGTAGGTACACATCAGTGGGACACTGAACGCATCATGACTGAGGGGGACTGTATTGGAGAAGTGATTTGTCTGATAGGAAGTCTTTTAAAGAGCACTTGTCTACTAACAGTTCGTGGAGATTCTTTTTAAAAATTTTCATATTCGTAATTATTCTAAAAGGCCCCGGAATATTATTAAAGATGTGTGAAGCTGTAGAAAAGATACTTTCATGCATTAGATGAGTCATGCTACTCTATAATAAGTTAAGTTCGGGCGCGCCGTCAAACTGATAAACTTAGTAGTACATTATTGCAAAGGCCGGGAAATTGCCAATTCCGCCAAGGATATATAGTGCTTTTCTCAAAAGAATGCAGGGAAATAAAACATACTTTTTATATTATACATTTAATTTAATTAATATTAAAAGTTACATTTGTCATATTGGGGCAATTACTGAAAGAAAATGTTATTGATTTCCCCGGTAAATTTATGTTTGTTTGTTGAACTTCTGATGAGGTTTGCAGGTGGGCATTGGATGTAGTGGTAGATTGCTGAAGTATGCAAATAAAAAATCAAGACGAATTTTCAGCTTTACCGCCATTTTTCTATACATCATCTGTGCCAAAAGGCAAACGCATTTATGACTATACAGCCACGTGAACGCAATTTGTGCTAAGCAAAGAGACTTACTTTGGTATGCCAAGAATGAAAAAAGAGATTCAATCAAAGCAGCACGCCATTTCATACAACATTGCTGGAGCGTTGTAATGTTCCAAATTCAATTCAATTCAATTCTCCTGCTATGGATTTTCTGGATGATTTTCTTTGTCCGTAAATTCGATACTTCGCGTGATCTTTTTTCGAAAATAATGACATTTCCATGCATGTTTGAGAAAAATCTATTATTCTACGGCTACGCCCCCACACATTACATAGTACCGTATGTTACAAGTAGAGCAAGATTTTGCCATCTGACAGTACTCACCACTGGCAAAATCCGATAACACGGGATCGACTTGCCGAACTTTGGTAGCAAACTTGTTAAACAAGACGAGAAACAATTAAGCGTTCAGTCCTGAAATACATCGATAGTACAGTGGCAAGCACATCGAGCTACACGAAACTGTCAAATTTCGCCAAACGATTTTAAAATTTAAAATGTCGAAGATTAAGTTCAAAATCGAACGAGATAATTTGACTGTGGTAACTTGATGTTCGTGTGATAAAAAACAAGATAAAAACAAGTCAAAGAAGTATGGATATTGATTATTATTTATGTTTTTATTTTGTACCTAAAACCATAAAGCGAAATTCAATTATTATTGCCCCATTTCAGAGCAGTATTATATCGAAGGTATGTTCCGTCGAAATAGAGATCCGCCGAACAAGTGCATATCGAAGAAGGCTTCTGTCCAAGTAGTGTTCTTCGAAGTTGTGTGTTGTCGAAGTATGTTCTGTCGGACTAATGCTTGTCGAATATATGTTCTGTCGAAGCAATGAGTAGTCGGACTATTGTGTTTCGAAATTAAGACCGTGTCGAAATAATTAACTGTCGAAATTCAGAATGACACTCTGATGCCTCAAGTTACGCACAGAAACTAAAATTGAGATGGGCGGGCCATGTAGCCAGAATGACTGACGATAGATGGACCATACGAACCACGGTGTGGTCAGGACCAGCAGGTTACAGAAAGAGAGGCAGGCCGCAAACACGATGGGCAGACGACATAATACACATAGCCGGCCGGGACTGGACAAGAGTAGCAAGCAACAAGGACGCATGGCAATCTCTGGAGGAGGCCTTCACCTAAGAGGGGTTCTTGCACAAAATGGTAAACTTATCACATAGGTAGAAATTTATTGAATAATTAATTATTAAATAATAATAATAAAAACCATTTATTTCAGGTTCTCCCATATTACAACCACACTTTACACGTTATTGAACAATGCTAATTCATTACAATATATTCTGAACTAATTTAAATGATTTTATTTATTTTTATTTTTGAATTGCAATTTTTAAGTATTTTAATTTTTATATTTTTTTAATTGTATAATTTTGTTTCTATTTTAATCTTCACATTTTATTTCAATCTTTTTACTTTTCAATGTTTATTTTTTCTATTATATTATTGTATTATTGTATAATTCACATAAATATAAGGCCTTTTTATTTTTATTTTATTTTATTAACTTGATGGTCTGGCCACCGTACATTTTGGAGTTGGAAATTACCTAAGGACCCTTAGTTAAATTTCCTGATACAAAACATGTTTACAGCTGTAACTACATTTTAGGGCAAAAATAGACGATGTAAATTGGTAACTGAAAAAATCGTTTTATTCATGGACCCAGTTTCGTAACTTATTCAGGGGTTGAAAATTATTATTTATGGTTAAGGTTCTACGCTCGCTTTTAGGGTTCCGTACCCAAAGGGTTTATTACTAAAACTCCGCTGTCCGTCTGTCTGTATGTCCGTCTGTCACCAGGCTGTATCTCATGAGCCGTGATAGTTAGACAGTTGAAATTTTCACAGGTGATGTATGTCTGTTGCCGCTATAACAACAACTAAATACTAAAAAACAGAATAAAAGAAATATTTAAGGGGGCTCCCATACAACAAACGTGCTTTTTTTTTTCTCGTTTTTGCTCGATATTGATAACGGCAACAGGTAGACGCTTGAAATATTCACAGAATATTTACTCATATATTCACTTTAAAAATAAATAATTAAATTAAAATAAAACAAATACTTAAGGGGGGCTCCCATACAACAAACTTGTTTTTTTTTTGCCGTTTTAATAGATAATGGTACGGAACCCTTCGTGCGCGAGTCCGACTCGCACTTGGCCGATTTTTCTTTATTCGGCTCAATTTGGATGTATTGGTCGATTCCTATACATTACCGGCCGGTAAATGTAGAATTAGGTTGTGTTTATGGCCATAGCCATTAGGTTTAACTAGGTTAGTTCGTCATCTGCCTTTTCCCAACAATGTAGGGGTCCAGTCTAACCTGATGCTGCTGAATACCAGTATATTAATTACATGGAGCGACTGCCTATCTGTCCTCCACAACCCAGTTACTGGGCAATACGATATCCCTTGGTACACTGAAAAAAAATGCACTCTAATCAAGTGACTTTTTAGCTTGATTGACGATATCTAGTTTAGATTAATCAAAATCTTAGTTAAGTTGATCATAACGACATGATTGCAGCAATACTAGTTCAAATGATTGAACGCTCAAACAAGTTTCTGGATTACTCTTAGTTTCTCGATTAATCTTAACATGACAAAAAAGAAACAAGTTAAAAAAAAAAAACTGTAACAAAGTAAGTTAGTTGTGTCAATCAAGCATTTTGATTACTTCATTATAGATCATTGAAACTTTAATAATCTTGCTGAGGAATATTTCGACGCCATATTTTAGTTTATTTTGTTATTAGTTTTATTTAGTTTAGTTTATTATATATTGTTATTTAGTTGGTAGGTTTGTTATTATTACATATATTTTAATGTTATTGAATAAATGAAATAATCTTAGTTGGAGCAACTATGTTTTGACTTGATTGCTGCAAATAGGTTTTGTGATAACTCCAATCAAGATCCCGTTTCAAATCTCAATCAAATAAAAGTAGTAGTTGTGATCATTGTGCTTGATAGGCTCAGACGCAAACAAGTTACTTAGTCAATCTAAACAAAATCTTGATTGTAGCAACTACTTTTTTTTTTCAATAACTGGTTGCCAGACTTCGAAGAAGATCGCTAATCTATTGCTTCGTATGTCCGAGAAAGTCATGTTACCAACGCAATACAAGTCAAACTCGGTTGAACGGACTGTAAAAGAGGTTTACTATCTAATCTTATTTCAAATAGCAGATTGTAACGTTACATTTTTCCGGGAGGGGAAAAATGTAAGGTCCGGGAGGAGTACCGGCTTAAGAAGAAAATAAACAAGTTAAGAGTAAACAATTTTAATAATTAAAAACAATTAGATATCAATCAAATCAAATCAATTTATTTGCCATAAGTGTTGGTACAATTTCGGTCTTAAGATAAATAAATACAGATCCATAACACTTAGTCATAATACTGTGACATGCAAACATTTGGGTCTAAGTAATTTATTATACTCGCAGTTATAATTCAACTAAAATTAAAATTGAGATTTTATCATATTAGATTTATCAGGCCCTACCGAATGGGTACTGGAGGGTCCTAACTGAAGGATATAAGAGGCCAGGGAAACCGGGGAGACGAAACATTGGAGGTCCTTAAGAGTGAGAGGTCCAGGGGTTTCTTGGAGGCAGAATACACAATCTGTGGATCTGTGTGTGTGTGAATTGGACAATGGTCTTTGTTTCCATATCCTGCAATAGTCCTACACCAACCGGGGGTTGCCCTTGGGTGCACTTGCATAGTGCGTACAGGGATAATCGTCGGTTGGTGCCTCATTTAATTAAAAAGCATCTAACGGGCCTCTGCGAGTTGGCTTTGGCCCCTCGTACGCCTTCCAAAGGTCCGGGACCCCAGGGTCTCGAGATATGTAACACATATAAAAATAATAATAATAATAGCATTTATTTCAGGCTACGCCCATAGTGTTAGTAACAATGGTCCTAAAAACTAGTGTTAGTAGACATAATTATAGGTACATATTAAGCAGTGTGGAGTTTCATCCAATGTCGCAACATTGGAGACGCCATCTATCTGCGAACAAACTCAAGATAGTGTTTGATACCGCCCACGAAGACGAGCAAGCAGAGAAGCGCTTCTTTTGCGTATGATGGCCGCAAAACCATCAATATGCCGTTCCGCAAACATCATTTACGCGCTACATCGCCATGGCAGCCCCAACAGTATCCTGAGTGCGTTATTATACTGGACACGTAGATCGCTATAAGCACGCAACCTATAACACTCCACAGGCTGCACGTGTAAAAAGACGAGCAAAAAGATTTGAACAAATTAATCTTGACCGCCTCTGTACATCGCGCAAACCTGCGGGCCAGCATGTTGCAGCGTACCGACAGCGATCAATGGTACTCGTATAACAGAGTAAAAGATCAATATGGACCCTGTCGGGCACAGCAAAATTAGGAGAGAGGAAGAGGGCTAAGTAACAATGCAAGCAATTCAATATTATTGTAAACGATTAGAGGTGTTTAATTGTTGTGTAAATCTTAAATAAGTTGTATAGTGTAAGGGAGTGAGTAGAGTGTAAATGAGTGGATGTGTGTAGGAGGGTAAGTATTATTATAAGCTACATAGACAACAGGTTTTCAGATCGTGCGTGGTCCGACACGCGCTTGGCCGGTTTTGTAGTATACCTATATAGATTTCGAGACGATACATGATATTTCATCTCGGCCTACGTTACACTTTCATTCCTTATGCTAAATACGTTGTAAATTTATTTATTTATTTTATTTATTTATTTTATATTTTTAACTAAATATATTCAAATTTAATAAACAGGTACGTCGTACGGCGCTCAAGAAACTTCTGCTAAAGGATTTCATGCAAGAGGATTGCGAGCTTAGGAACATCGGCCTTGCGTATGCGCCCCGGGATCCATATACGAAAGTTGCTGACTTTTATTAACTTTAGCCAGCTTGTTAGTACGGATGAATAAAGTTTATGACTGTTTTTATTGCTTGTAAACCACGAACAAAGTCGAGGAAATATAATTTCTGATTAATGGAAGTTGGAAGGAAATTATATTCTTTGATGAGTGTAATGGAAATGTGTTATAGGAATTGGAGGCTTTTTGCACTGTTTAGGCTGAAGTGCAAGGACCTAGACCCTCATCCAACAGTTAGAACCCTACCTCACCGGGAAGTCATGGCGACTTCACCAGGTCGCGCTGCCAACTAAATGTATATAATACAGCTGTGCAGCAGTATGTGGGTGGCTTACCTGACGTCCGCTTGGTTACGCAGCCAACCATAAATTTTGCTGACGACGCGACCTGGCTGCGCCGCCTTGGCGTACCGGTGAGATATGGCTCTTAAAGTGGTTTGAAGTTCACCATAGGATGTTAGGTAGGAGTTTGAAATATCCATGTACCGTCTTCGTAGAGTCTGTGAGTTTCTACAAAACGTAGCGTAGCGATTGTGATTTCATAATCGATTGACCGAGGGGTATCTTTTATCTTGGAACCTATCTTTTATTAGATCCGCAGCCCGTTAGGGACGACGTTGAGTCTATACTAATATCACACTATTTAATATACTATAATAATATATCACACTATCACACTAATCTATATCTATATTCTATATTTTAATATATAAAGCTGAAGAGTTTGTTTGTTTGTTTATTTGAACGCGCTAATCTCAAGAACTACTGGTTGGAATTGAAAATTTCTTTTTGTGTTAGATAGTCTATTTATTGTGAAAAATTATAGGCTATATAACATCACGCTATTACCAATAGGAGCGGAGCATAAATGAAAAATGTTGCAAAAACGGGAAAAATTATTCCTTTTTGAGAGCTTCCGTTGCGTGCGCTGCGTAAACGGTTTAAGTTACGCAAATATCTTGTATGATGGAATTGTTTCTCTATAAAAGTTCTAAAAAAAAAGTCCGCGACAGCATATGTCTATCTTTTAAGATTGACTCCCTATAACCATTTTTTATGGTAATCAATTTTTTTCGAAATTAATTCATTATTTGCGAAGGAGTTTTATCAACATAATATTAATCCTTATCCAAATAAATATGTTATTAATCACAAGTATTTAAATGTAAACAAAATTGTGCTTGACATCACTTGATTTCAATCAACATCTTGGGAGATATCATATCATAGTCTATACTAATATTATAAAGCTGAAGAGTTTGTATGTTTGGTTGAACGCGCTAATCTCAGGAATTACTGGTTTGAATAAAAAATATTTTAGTGTTGAATAGCCCATTTATCAAGGACGGCTACAGGCTATATAACATTACGCTACGACTAATACTCGTAGGAGCGGAGTATCAATGAAAAATGTTGCAAAAACGGGGAAAAATCTTCCTTTTGAGAGCTTCCGTTGCGTGCGCTGCGTAAACGGATAAAGTTGCGCAACAATCATGTATGACGGAATTGTTCCTCTTAAAAAGTTCTAGAAAAACGTCCACAATGGTATATGTCGATGTCTATCTTTTAAGGTTGGCTCACTATAACTTTTTTAATGGTAATCAAATTTGCTATAAAATAATGCATTATAATGAAGGTGTTTTCATAAACATGGTATTAATCCTAATCCAAATAATAATAATAATGTAATAAAACTGAAGTTTGATTTTTTGTTTATTTGTTTGTATGAACCCACTAATCTCAGGTACTACCAATCGGATTTGAAAAATCTTTTTGCATTTGGTAGCCCAATTCTTGAGAAAGGTTTTAGGCTATTTAAGATGACGCTAGGACTCTTAGGAGTCTCGCAAAAAGTAAGAAAGAACATTTAGCGAAAATGAAGTAATAGCGCGAGTAGGCGATGCGATGCGACGGGGTGGACCGGGGGTACAAGAAGTTTCACGCGGACGAAGTCGCGGGCAGAAGCTAGTTATATTATAAAGGCGAAAATTTGTGAGTGTGTGTGTATGTTTATCTCTTCTTCACGCTCAAACGGCTCGACTAATTTTGATGAAATGTTATATGGAGATAGCTGACACCATGGATTAACATATAGGCTACTTTTTATCCCGATATCCCCACGGGATCGACACTTATGCGGGTGAAACCACGGGGCGCAGCTAGTAGGTAATAAAGCTGAAGATAGGTAATAAATCTGAAGAGTTTGTTTTGTTTTTTGTTTGAACACACTAATCTCTGGAACCACCCGTCAAATCCGTTTTTTTTTTTGCATTTAATAGCGGTACACGGTACCGCTATGACGGTAAATAGCATATAACCTTCCTTAAGAATCATTGAGGAAGGTTATATGCTATTTACCGTCACGCTACGATCCTAAGAGCAAAAAGAAAAAAGGCAGAAATAACGTTAAGTGAAAACGAATTAATAGCACGGGCGGGCGATGGGATGCAACGCGGTGGGTCGGAGGTCGAAATTTCACACGGACAAGTCGCGGGCAGAAGCTAGTCTTAGATATTTTGGAAGTTGTTTATCACGTCATCAGCCTTTATACAGTTTAGAGCTGATTATGATTATGCTTCCGAAAAAGAAGAATAATAACATAACATCACGCCACCTTCCACCTCTTCGACTATAAAACACCTACATAATTCGCAAATTAAGTCCAATATAATAGGGGATGAACCTTTTGCCACCAAACGGGCATAAATCCAGACTCCGGGCTGCTACTGAAAAACTCTGTCGGAAAACCCAATAAAATTAATTAATTTATTTATAAAGACTTTATTCTACACCAGAATATAAAAGAAAAGAAATACTTATACACTATAAAATATAAAATGGGCGGCCTTATCGCATACTGCGATCTCTTCCAGGCAACCTTGGCATGGACAGCTAATTTCTGGACATAAAATGGGGTTGTCATTAGTGCAAATAAAAAGTTTAAAAGTACAACATCCAATAATAGATACACCGACAAATGCTATTTATTAGATACATAGATACATACATACTAACTATATACTTAAAGAAAATAAATGAAGACTATAGATTATTACAGCTGACAACGAGAACCAAATCACAACGACACCAATGTGATTTTGTTCTCGTTGCGTCTCCGATCTTTATGAGAATGGGTGTTACATGAGCATTTGACATGACCTTTGTCTTGACCATGTTCATTCTAAGACCCACTCTTTCGAAAGATCTACTGAGATCATCAAGCATTGTATTGAGGTCTTCCATAGTCTCAGCCATGACAACTATATCGTCGGCATACCGAAGATGAGTATGTACTCGCCATTGATGTTGACGCCAACCCCTTTCCAGTCCAGAACCTTAAAGTCATCCTCCAGTGCAGTGGTTAACAGTTTCGGAGAGATAACGTTTCCCTGTCTCATACCTCGCTGCTTCTGCAAACACTAGCCACAACGCAACAAGCTGCAGCGTTACTATTCACATGTAACCACTGCCCATCCACATTTTGTCTATGCGATGTGGTGTGCTTGTGGTAAGTGTGAACGGGCTCTAAGAAGAAGAATAGTCTTGTATAATTACCACAACAGGTTAATATGTCTCTACTATTATTGATTGATTTATCGACGCAATCACGACATGAACAATATACTTACATAGCATGGATCTCAGGGTCAAGAGTTTGTTCGTCTGCTCAATACGTCAGTTTAATATTGAATGTGGTATTCAAGTCTGCGTAGGCTGTTATTTAAATAGCTTGTATCTCATTTGTGGAATCCGTATAAAAAACGTCTCTTAACACTTCATAATTTAAAATACTTATTGCGATGAGCTAATTTTGCCGCCAAAAGATGAATTATTAGAACATCCCACTTGTCAGCAGGGAGTCCTAACGTGCAGAAGGCACGTAAGTTTTTAGTCACATGATCAATAATGTATCTAAGAGACTTATCACTTCACGAACTGACTCAATAGTAAATAGGGAATTTAAATGATTATTAATTAGTTGCCTCTTGTTGTTAAACCGGTTGCAGAGAAGTGACTAAGCTTCTATGTACTCGTAGTTTTTATCAAATACTTCCAGGTTGCTTAGAACTCGCGCAGCTTCACCCTCCAAATAAGAGCTGAGGTAGTGGAGTTTATGAATGTTTTTTATTTTAGGATTATCATGAATCAATGAAGAGTAGATCTCTTTGAACTCAAGCCACTTGTAGTAGGTACCATCAAATTTAGGTATATGTATTTATAGGCATTTTGAAACCTAAATGATTGAAAATGTTTCATGATGAAGGCAACCATTGCTGTGTGAACAGCTAGCAGCACCCCCTTGTAGCATTTTTGTTGGCATTTACTTGGGCCACTTACCTCTGTAAGTGGCCCAACTAAATGCCAACAAAAAATGCTACTAGGGCCTTCAGGTTGTTTGGGGGTTGAGCTGTGCACTTGAATTAAGTTTTGGGCAATGGCAATGCAAGTATCAAAACCTTGTTCAACTAGATCATGAGTAATTAATTCTACGTCTTGATTAGACTCGTTAAGTATTTCTATTTGACTCGGCAAGCCGTGTAACTCAATGAATAACACTTCTATTCTTGATAGCTTCATCGCAAGCCTATTTATTTCAACAGCAGAAATACTTTCAAAGGTTCCCAATGAATCTAAATAAATTTTAAATTTAGATACGCGTCCCTTAATGGACCCACGCTTAGCATTTAACTCTTTAAAATTTAATTCGGTAGACATTGCGATACACAACCAAAGAATGAAAAGTAAACAAACAGTGAAAATGTATACGATATGCTCCTCGTTTCGTAGTCTCACACATTAAAACCGGTTTCTTATCAGCGAAGCAAGCGATCAGCGATAAGCAACGCAGCGTAGGTACTCTAGCCAGGCACCAGCAGGAACAAAGCGCGCGGCAGGCGGCACTGGAATCAACATTTAGGGCTTTATCACACTAGCGAGTTGCGAGCGAGTGGAAAGCGGGGCGAGTGCGCAGCGAGGTCGCCGCGAGTTCGCAACGTGTGCGCGGCGAACACACCGCCAAGACGCCGCGGGTGTGCAGCGAGCTCGCGGCGAACGGCGCTGTCGACGCCATTTTATGAATGGCACTGAACGTACAACTGGCACTGAATGTACAACGCGGATCGTACACAGGGAACTCGCTGCCGACCCGCGTTGAGCTCGCTGCGCACTCGCCCCGCTTTCCACTCGCTCGCAACTCGCTAGTGTGATAAAGCCCTTAATACAAATAAACAGCTGACTGCGATAAGCGTGCAAGTGAGGGACAGAAAAGAATATCTTTCAAGGTGCGTTATGTTAAAATAGATAAATAATCTTGTAGCCAATAGATAGGCAATGAAATAAAATATTGGGAAATTAGAATGACTGTACGTATTAAAGTTACAAATAGACTTAGGCTCACTCGACTTGAAATAGAAGACTACGTGCAATAGTGAAAAGATTAGATCACAAAGTGAAGGCGTGAAATGAATTTAGCTTGCAGATTCCCTTTGAATGATTAGGCAAAATGCTTAGAGCAAAACAATATAGGTACGCAATTTCACAAGCACTGGATAGATTGATAATGATCACCAAGCATTTAGATAAACGAATCCTAAGTATGAACAGAGATAAAAGAGAACAAACTGGGAAAATGATAGGAACGGGCTCACGTTAATGATGGCAAGCAAGCAATGAAGGTATGTGTCCAGACTCCACAGCTTTATCCTCAGCTGACTAAGCGGCTCCAGGACCTAGGCACCTCCAATGCGCCACGTAGATGGATAGGTATGCGTAGGCACGTGGCAAACTTGTTCGTCTTCGCCACAGGAATTCAAATTCAACGGAAAGCCCTCCTCTAGTAGAATGTTTCGCGATAAGGAGACTTCCTTTCTTGAGCAATCTGCTTCGGCTTGGTGTCGCTTGTTGATAAGAAGGACCTTTCGAACTCGACAAAGATTATTGAATTCGATCCGTGTCTTGTCACGGTCGCCACTTTTGTTCGGTATAGGGAACAAACTCTAAATGATAGAGAAGAATACGCCATTTCGTTCTAAGGTCAAATAATATAACATAGGGATGTCGCAAAAGGACAAAAAGATTTATAATTTTTAAATTTGAGTTGGTGTAAAACGAAAAAAGCAAAAAAAAAATGTTCTTATAAAAAAAAAATTGGGAGATTTTTTTTATAAATTTCTTATAAGCTATTGTTATAATATAGAAAAACTTATATAGTTCAAAACAAAATAAAATGAATTAAGGTCAAATAAAGTGACAACCCTAACGAAATTCAATTCCTTCTAAAAACCGCGATAGTGCAACGTGACTTTTTTATCATTGATAGGCTTTGTTACGAGCAATATTACTGTGCTCAAGTCGCACTTTTGAGTTTTTGGGAGAAAAATAAATAAAAACGTAATCTGAAAACAAAAATTACTCGGTATCCGGAAGTGATTTTCCAAAAATAAAAACTGTAAAATATGCGCCCAAAGATGCTCTATCAAAATATATTTATATAAAATAAATATCTTGTACAGTTACGTTTTCAGAATTAATTTTAATTTTTTTAATGAAAAGGTCACCCAAACTTCATCATTCAAAAAAAAAAATGTAATGGACACGTGAGTGTTTTACTCGTGCATTATAAATGCATCCCTTGATCGATAAATACCATAAACAGCAAAGGGATTTTTTTAATCAAATGGAACACTGCGAAGTCAACAATTATGTTAATTATATCTAATGCCAATAGAATACACAGTTACGCGGGCGAAGCCGCAGGCACAGCTAGTTAGTTCCTAACTAAACCTCTTCCATGGATACGTCGATGGACATATGCAAAACTAGAGGGGTTGCAGTCCTCGAGACAAAAAGCTGTAATGTCTCATCTGTAATAAATTTCTTTCTTACTGAATATACCACAACTTCAAGTTTCCATTGATAGTAAGTCAAAAGAATACAAGGTACCTAATGTGATCGAAGCCGTGGGCACGCTGTGAAAAATATAATAGATATTTTTATTCAAAATCAAAATCAAAATATTTTATTTCACATAAACCTACATGGGCACTTATGAAACGTCAGAAGCTAGGTGCACGGTTCGAGTTAGTCGTTTCCTATGGAGAAGAGCCGGCAAGAAACTCCACGGTTACTCTTTTAAAAATAATTGGCTTTACAATATTATTAAATAACAGTGATAATAGGTATGGGAGGACAGTGTAGGCCTTTCAACAATTACCAGGTACTTAACAAAATAGAAAACCGCCAACAAATCTACACTCTACTAGGCCTACAACGTTCTCACATTCACAAAATATAAAATAATCTAAGTATATAAAATATTAATGACATGATTGCAATTACAACTACAGTAACATATCTGAATAAATATCATGTCCACAAAAGCCACTAATAAAGAATTGGAATTCGATTTGTAGGTAAATAATGTCATTGATGTCATTCATGTATTAAACATCCATACTGCATGAAGGCTTATTTTTGTAAGTAGGTAGGCCTACAAGAACTTCCTCAAAAACAATATTTTCTCAACTAGCCAACTGGAGTGACATCACAAAATTACCTACGATTAAAAACACCATAGTCTTTGTTTTTGCAACTTATGTGTTATTTTCATCAGATGCAGGTCTGATAGACAAATGACTTCCGGGTAGACCTATTACACATAGAGACAAAAATACTACGTGTATATATGTTTATCAATCCATATTTAACTCAGTTGAGGAGCGTTGACGAACTCAGGCGCACGGTTGTATAGAATCGAATTTCAAATCCGCGAATTGAAAGTCTCTTGTATATTATAATAATTAGTGTAGTGCTAAAATCAATTTACGACTTCAGTGATCGACTTTTCAGACTGAATTGAAGTAAGTGGATGTTTTTGTGTTATGCTAATTATTATTCTTTGTATTCTGTATAGTGTAATTTGATGCTTACGTAGCTTGTGTTAATGAGGTTGGGAATTGATTTAGATTTTACGAATGACTATTTTATAATATTAAAATGTGGATATTTGTTTATTGGATGGTGCTACTTGATATTCAATACTCAATATATTTATTGCTTCCACATGCAAACTTAGGTGGTAGGTTATACAGAAATATGATCATTGTGGACCCTGTTGGTGTCGGGTACAGCAAAAGTAGGAGTCAGGAAGAGGGATTTTACTATACTATATAAGGTGTATCTATTCAAACACGAAATATTTTACGAGATAAACCTATAGGTGGTAAAGAAGCCATGGAAATGATTTTTTTTTTAAATCTGAGTATATAATTTAAATAATTTAAAATTACTTGATAAATAATTATCAAAATTCACCGCGCTCGTGCTGCCACCGTGGCCGCGTCCGGGCGTGTCATTCAAAGAATAAGTAAGTAAATTTTAAAATTATAATAATTATGTAAAAATATAAAACACAGATAAAAAAAAAATCGCTGCTTTGGCTTTTTTACTACCTATAGATGTTTCTCTTAAAATATTTCGTGTTTGAATAGATACACCTTATGTATATTGTGATTATTTTATAAAAACATGTAATTAAAAATTTGTCATTTGAATATTCATTGATATTTTAATAGCATTTAGATAATAGAAATTGTTTTAATTTATTTATGAATGTGTAAAATTTTTGTTCTTTGTTTCTGGTAATTTATTATAATTATATTTTAATTGACATGACTAGTGTACTTGTTGAGTGCACTTTTAGCTTAGAGCCTGGTAAGTTTAAACAATTTTTATGGCGTAATGTATATTTTCTCTTGTCGTGTTAAAGTATTGGTAATTACGAACGAATTTGCATATTTCTAGAATGTATATACAGGCGACGCTTAGTATTTTAAGTTCTTGAAAATGAGGTTTGTAGCTGTCGGTGGCTTCTATATTTACAAGGATTCTTATAAGTATTTTTTGCAATGTGAAAAGTGTCGATGCATCTGTGCTGTTACCCTACAATATCTCGCTTAGATTTCTCGTTTATTCATTCAGGTTTAGAAGAGTTTGACTCTGCTTTTGATATTAGAACCTGTTTCTCTGTGTAAACCGAAACTGGGCCTAAGGAAGCTATTAAACAAAAAAGATGAATGGTAAATCATTCAATTATGTAATCGACGACTATGGAACGAATTACCTTTTTTCAATTCATTGGAAATTAACGATATGAGTATTTTTTATATTTATTGAAACCAAAGTTGATTTTCAGTTAAAATTCTATTACTTTTCCTTTATACATATAAATAAAATTGAAGTGTCTGTTTGTAATGTCAAAATAACAGCTTTTTACTAAATGTATATGAAAGTAATATATATAAAGTCCATATAACAAAAAAAATAAACTATTTAAAAAAAAATTGTCTGTCTATCGGTCTGTCTGTTCCAGCTTATCTCCGAAACGGCTGGACCGATTTTGACGGGACTTTCTGGCAGATAGCTGATGTTATGAGAAGTAACTTAAGCTAATTTATTTGAGAAAAAAGCTACGCGAGTGAAGCCACGGGCAGCAAAATGTATTAAAATAAGTGTTAGATACAATTGGTTCTTGAGATTTTAGGAATTTTCTTCTGTAATACATTTTCGTGCTGAATCGTTCAAAAAGAAATTTAAACGTTTAACGAACATCATCTTTGAACTGGATAGGTAGGACTTAAATAATTTATGAACTTTAAATAAGTATAAGAAGTCAACAAGATGTCTCAAGAGCTTCTGACCTTTGTACCTACAGTGCAGCCAGTGTATACTGTCGGAAAATATTAGAAACTTATATTCATATCTTTATTTGGATTCCTTATTTAAAAAAGTGTTACAATGGCTGAACAATGGCTTACAATAACGGCTCCTGTATGGCACAACTGGAAGTATAAAATAAAAACTAAAGATAAAATTAAAATTAGGATAAAATAAAAATAAATTGAATGTTTTATTAACATTAAGTAAATTTAATAATCCTAACTAATATTATAAACGCGAAAGTACCTAAGTTTCTTTGTTTGTTTGTTACCTTTTCACGCCTAAACCACTGAACCGATCATCCTGGGCCTCAAGTCTGCTATTACAATAGTGTCAGAATGGTCTCTTCATTGTGAGTTTTTGACAGATTTGCCATACAAACACTGTCAAATACTCACAATGGCGAGACCATTCTGAAACTATTGTAATAGCAGACTTGAGGCCCAGATTGTCAGTTGTACAGAAACGGACGTATGGTACCTTTCATCCCAAAAAAAAGTACTGTTCCCGAGGAAAACAACAATAACTTTCTAATGACAATAGATGGCGCCACGTGTCTTTCGAATCATGATTTTGAATTATCTATACTAATATTATAAAGCTAAAGAGTTTTTGTTTTGTTTGTTTGTTTGAACGCGCTAATCTCAGGAACTTCGGGTTGGAATTGAAAGTTATTTTTGTGTTGGATAGTCCATTTATCGAGAAAGGTTATGGTTATATAACATCACGCTAGAACCAATAGGAGCGGAGCATAAATGAAAAATGTTGCAAAAACGGGAAGAAATATTTCTTTTGAGAGTTTCCGTTGCGTGCGCTGCGTAAACGGTTTAAGTTACGCAAATATCATGTATAACGGAATTGTCTTTAAAAGTTCAAAAAAAAAGTCCGCAACAGAATACGTCTATCTTTTAAGATTGACTCACTATAACCTTTTATTTATGGTAATCAAATCTGATCAAAATTAATGCATTATTTGCAAAGTAGTTTTACCAACATAATATTAATCCTTATTTAAATAAATATGTTATTAATCACAAGTATTTAAATGTAAACCAAATTGTCGTTGACATCATCCATACTGTCTGTCTGTATGTTACGTTTTCACGCCTAATCCGCTGAACCGATCGTCATGAAATTTGACAGAGATATAGCCTGGGATATGGAGAAGGATATAGGCTACTTTTTTACGCGATAACCGACATGTTTTCGGGCGGAGCCGCGGGCAAAACCTAGTATTATTATATATAAACTTTAGTAGTGTGTTATGTTATGATTTTTATTTTTATTCTAAACTAGCTTTTGCTCGCGGCTCTGCCTGCGTGCATGTCGGTTATCGCGTCTAAAAGTAGCCTATGTCCTTCTCCATATCCCAGGCTATATCTCTGCCAAATTTCATGAAGATCGGTTCAACGGTTTAGGCGTGAAAACGTAACATACAGACAGACAGACAGACAGAGTTACTTTCACATTTATAATAATAGTATGGATTAGTATGGATAGTATGGATAAAGGATTAAGCGAAGCCGCGGGCAAAAGCTAGTTTATTTATATTGAGATCAGTTATAGGTAGGAAACCAAAACTTCGAAGACATTTGAAATTAACCAACCCGCACTGGACCCGCGTGGTGCATTATGGCCCACTCTCAGCAGTGGGCAAATTATGACAGGTAGATGTAGGTATCTCAAGAGGAACGATCAATGTGGGTGCCTCACGTTTGATTTTTTACGTGTCTAGTCATGAGAACAGATTTAACAGACTAACATTATTGGAGATCAAGGTCGGACGGTCTGAAGGCTGAATCAACTAGGCCAACCACAATGCGTGTTAGTAAACAATATTTGAAAGACACTCGTAACTCAGCTTGTAGTTACTTATATGAAGATTAATGTTTACTTTGCTACTTCACCGCGTGATGTACTTCTAACTAATGCCGAGATTTATAAACGTTACTTAGCAATTTAGGTACTTGTTTTCGTTGCGTATATAGGTGTGTGAGTGGTATAACTGCAGGCCCTATCAGAATATTTGAATGATTGATTATTCATATGACTTATGTTTTTTTTTTAATATCTCTGTATTATGCTGAGATAGGAGCCTTTTTGGCATTGCACAGGTCTTTAAAAAAAAAAAAATGTTTTTATTCTTGTTTTTAATGTAAAATTTGTTCTTTTTAAATGCTCCTTCTTCAAATTCAAATTTATTTATTTCGTGAACACAGTGTACATACAGAAGGTATTATAAATACGTAAGATCCGAGCTGTGTCCCGCCAAAAGGCATACAAAATATCAAAAGTTTAACAAATACATTTTAGAAAATCAAAAGTCGGTACAATCACTAAAAATGTAAAATTAAATAAAGTAAAAAGAATCAAAAAATACAAAATAGAAAAATAATGTCACACATTCATTAATACAACAATAATCAAAATTAATCAAATTATTTAGTATGTCACATAACATAAGAACAGATTGGATTTAGTTAACAGGTATTACAATTGAAATTTGTCATTTAAATATTCACCAACAGAATAATACACCTTGTTATTTAATCATTTGAACAGATTTCTTTTAAATCCGTTAGTGTTAATACTTGAGATAACTTGTCGTGGTAACTTATTATATAGTTTTTGAGCCATTGCATAAAAGCTGTTGCTATGAAATTTGGTTTTTGTTGCTAACACCTGCAACTTTTTTGAGCGCCGTTTACTTACTACAAATCTATATTTTATGTTGTGTTTTATAAAAATACAGGCTTCATAAATATAGAGTGACGGTAAAGTTAATATTTTTAGATTATAAGAATGTGGCTTGCATGATTATTTTTGTTTTATTTTACAAATCGCTCGGATACATTTTTTCTGTGCTATAAGTAGGTACTTCTTGAATCTTAGGGACATTTCCCCAGAATATGAGGCCATACCGCAGAGCCGAGGCGACATAACCATGATAAGCTGCGAGTAAGGCGGTCTTATTCGCAATGTTACCCAGCATATAGAGAGCATGTGAAAATCTACTAAGCTTTCCACAAACACTTTCAATTTGAGTCCTCCACGTCATGACATTGTCAATATTTAGTCCAAGAAATTTTGTAACACTATACCAAAAGTCTCAAATTCAGATAATTTATGGAAACAAAGGGGATAACATAACAAAAAAAATTGTTCGTAATGGTAATTCACATAAAATGGCGAAGAAAAAGGTATCATTTTCTTTTAAGTACTGATTTTAAGAAATAATAATTAAAAAATAATCATACCGTAATTATTTTTATAAAGTTTCGGTTTTAAACAAAGTTATTAAAAAAAGGAGAATTTCTGGTACATAATATTTTATGATACTGGGTCCAGGAGATCCAAACATTAAAAAAAAAAAATACATCTTTAATAACGCTAATATTACAACTCTCATTCATAGATTCCTATTTTAAGTAGCATATCTAGCCACATTTTGGATTAAAGGCGTACAGACTTGCGCGATATCGCGGCCGTGACAGGCACCGACAAAGAAAATATGCTACTAGTGTCGCGTCGCGCCCACGATATCGCACTAGTCTGTACGAGCCTTAAAACGGCTGTAAACTGTTTCGAGTGGAAATCGATTTTGGGAGGCCTGCGTCTAGCACTGGACTTACAAGGGCTGATTATGACGGTCATATGCCGTGTCTCCGACAAAGTACACAAAATATTGTTTGGCAACGGTATTTTGTTTGCATAGTTCTTATATTTAATTCACTTTATTTTAGCGACGAAATTTACAAAAAAAAAAAAAAAAAAGATAAAATATTTTCAGCACTGTCCTGTCATTTTGACCGTGACATTTCTTGACATTACTTTGTTTACATAAATTATCTGAATTAGAGACTTTGGGTATAGCTTCAAGTATTTCATTCCTTCTATAGTTTATTTGAAACTGTGATTGTTTTTTGTGTCTAATTTTAAAATTCATAACTTTAGTTTTGGTTATATTTATTTTAAAGTTATTAGCATTTAACCAGTTCATAATAGGAATAAGGCTACGGCTAAGGCTAATGCTTTCTTACTGTTTGTATTCCTGTGCGTGTCCCAAATAATATTTTTATTACGTAATTAACATATAAGTAGGTATTATCCTTAAGGTAAGTTATTTATTGGACGCTTCATATTTATTTTTCGTATTATGAGTAAGTAGGAGTATCTTCAATAGTGAGCATTTGTAGTTACAAATAGTTATGAGCATGTTGGGAGCATGTTCTTTGGCTAAACATTATTCCTGTCACTGTCGCACAACTGTCAAACTACATTCCAATTTATAATTTTTATGATATTAATTTTATTTTTTGTGTTTAATATAAATTTAACTCACACACTGACTTATGAAAAACTGATTACTGATTTATGTATTTTTTTTTTTTTTAGAAAATCATTTTCAATGTTTGTAAATATGTGAGCACCAGGTACCTATCGCATTTATTAATTCAATTAACTATTCATGTAATTTTTTTCGTTCAAAAGTGCATCTTCGTGCCTATTTGAAATAAATAATTTGACTTTGACTTTGCAAGATAGGGACGGGAACATTTCTAAGTCAAAGCACATGCTAAGTGACGTTTATAAATTTCGACTTAAGGTGAAACTAGTTGATACTTTTTCCATACAATTTTCGGGGGAGTATTACTCCACCATTTGACATTGTACATCCAAAGTTAAACATGATATCGTTTTGCCTTATTATTAATGTTGTTTGTACGGAAGCAGAATATTAAAATAAAAAGCCATTAAAAAGTTATGAGCCAACAAAGATTCGTTTTTCCTGCTAATTTTAACGCAACTTTGGGCGTAAATAAGTAATAAAAGAAGTGTAAAATCTCCAAAACAAAGTCCGCTCCGACAAAGCTCAATTATTTATCTATTTATTTAATTCTTTAAACACACAAAATGAACAGAGGCGGACTTAATACCATAAAAATCAAATAAAAAATATTTGTCAATTATCGAAGATTTCAATAAACTTTATTTGTAATTGATTTATCCAGTAGTTTTTTTATAAAACTCAACCTTCCAAAAGACTTTTCGTTATTTTTTACGCACGCGGTTCACTATGAATTATTGTGCATTTCACTCAACACACGATGACGGACACGATGCTAGGTGAGACAGCGTACTTTTTGGCCACGCCCACCAGAGCCCGCAACTAGTTGGCTCTTAAGAGCTCTGAGTTTGAAACTAATCGAGCAATTCCGGAATACCTACAAATGTGAGATATATAACCCTTAAACATTAATAAACATATGAGAGTATTAGTAATTCGTAGTGATTGAGGGGCTTGTGGTTAAGTAATAATACCCGCACGGGTCAATCGATCAGGTGAAGTTACGTTTGCCGCGGTTCGTTCGTAGATGGGTGACCATCTTTACATACCAAGATACCCCTCCGTGCCTCGGAAAGCACGTTATGCAGTTGGTCCCGGCTGTCATTTGTACATCTTTGATAGTTGTTACGAGTCGTCAGAAAAATCTGACTACCAATCTTACCAAGGGGTATCGTGTTACCCAGTAACTGGGTTGTGGAGGTCAGATAGGCACCCGCTCCATGTAAAATACTGGTATTCAACCGCAGCTGGTCAGACTGGAAGCCGAACCCAACATAGTTGGGAAAAGGCCAGGCAGATTCGTAGTGGTCCAAAAAAAAAAAAAAAAACATTCACTGAAACCTAATTCCACTCAATACTCAATACTTTATTGTATTCTATAATGTGTACATATAACAGTTGGTATGTTAAAACATCGAATCGATTATGGACCCTGTCGGCAAAAAATCTCTCAGTGACCAATGAGAGTACAGGGTTCACAATGATCATATTTTTGTAAAACCTATCACCTATGTTCATATATGGAAGCAATAAATATATTGAGTACTAGCTTTTGCACGCGGCTCCGCCCGCGTGGATGTTGGTTATCGCGTAAAAAAGTAGCCTGTCTTTCTCCATATCCCAGGCTATATCTCTGCCAAATTTCCTGACGATCGGTTTACCGGTTCAGGCGTGAAAACGTAACATACAGATAAACAAACAGACAGACAGACCGACAGATAGACAGACAGACAGACAGACAGACAGAGTTACTTTCACGTTTATAGTATTAGTATTAGTATGGATTGAGTATTGAGAGGGTTTTCTGAAATGACGTTCACCAGGTGGCAGCACTGAGACGTCAGCGCCTGTAGTTTCTTTAGTCGTGACTGAATGATGAACGAATGAATGAATGAAACGAATGCACGACATCATATATTTTATATACAGTGTGAGTCTTTATAATATGCACATATTGAAATGAGGGAATCTATGCTTAATTTTATCTACGGCAAAAATACAAAAAAAAAAACATTTTTTTTTTTTTTTTTTTTTTTTTTTTTCAATTATTATTGTTAAAAATGATGAAAAAAAAAACATTTTGCTAAAAAAACATGTTTGTTTTCAATTGAGGGTAGTTTTTTTCCCAATTTTTGGACGCCTAATTACTTCCAATCATTATGGAGTTTGTTTCATCGTGATAGATCACTTAGTTTAAAAGTTACACCGTTTTGTTTACACTGGGAACAATATTTTTTTTAAATTCCATAAAAAATAAAATAAAATATTTAGTTCTTTTTTTATATTTTTGCCGTAGATAAAATTAAGCATAGATTCCATCATTTCGATATGTGCACATTATAAAGACTCACACTGTATATTCATTGTCGAATTGGAAGACGTCTTGTCAAAGTGGCGCCAACTGGCGGCGAATATCGTTCTAATAGGAATAATAATGAACAAAATTGAATGGTAAAGAAATACATAAATGAAAATAAACGTTTGGAGGGAATGCCGGAATATTGTTGTTCGTTTTACTGGAACCGAAAATTTATGTTATGAATTCTTTGAATTATTAGGGGCATGGTTGGAAGTTTTAACGAGAGGAGAAAACTCTTGTAGTTCTCGGGTAACTTGTTTGAGTAACTTTACCGAGGGCTAATTAACGGCGAGGGTGAATTAAATTATTGTCAGTAATTTTCACTCAAGAACGCGTCTGCATCAGTAATAGTACATGGCTACTTATTGATTTAGATTTTGTAGTTACATACCTTTACCTATGTAGTGCAGTGAGAGCCTAGTGGTGTGACCGTCGGACTGCCAAGTCATAGGTATCTAGTTCTAACCCAAGGCCCGAACCTCTGATTTTTCGGATTCATGTGCGTATTATACCTACAGGTGTTTGGTGCATCGTGTGCCAAATTGAAATGGTCGACTGAAGGGGTTATCAGCCAGCCTTTCAGACCCCTTAATACCTCTCATGCTCTGTTTTTCTTTTTAGCAACTTTTTATTGTTTAAATTTTGAAAATTAGTCTTATGTGACTCGATATCCAATTCTAGCGAATTCACAAAAAAGATTTGATTGATTGTTAAAAGATTTTTATGTCATGTGGCACATCATTACCAAGAGGATAGACTAGAGAATTAATGAGGGAGTTTGAAGATCCCGGTCGTTTTTTTTTTTTTTTTTTTTTAGCCATGTATACAGCTTTTATTTTAAGTTTTACTTTTGCGAGAAAATGAAAAAAAAAAAAAAACTAGATGACTAATGTCACTAATTTTCTATTTAGAAGTACTCTTAAACTATACACATCTAAATAAAATTAAAGTTCAGAGTCTACGCCTTATACTTTTTTTTTTAAATTTGTATTTGAATATAAAATTTGGGTCTTTTTTTTAGTAAAACAATAAAAAGTCGATAAAAAAATCCACAGAGCATGAGAGGTGTTAAGGGGTCTGAAAGGCTAGCACATGACCCCTTCAGTCGACCATTTCAATTTGGCACACGATGCACCAATACATTACAAACAGACACTTCAATTTTATTTATTTGTATGGATGAAAAGTTATAGAATTTTAACTGAAATTCAACTTTGGTTTCAATAAATGCAAAAATACTCATATCGTTAATTTCCAATGCTTAGAAAAAAAGTTAATATTCGTTCCATAGTCGTGGATTAAATAATTGAATGATTTTATCATTCATCTTTTTTGTTTAATAGAAAATGTAGTCTAGAGTAGGTAGGCGGACGCCTTCAGGTTTATTGGAGCGACGCTGATGATCTCAACAGACGGGTGCTAGAGATTGACACTATGGACAGCTCACTTCACGCTCACTTCACCATTGTTCCAGAATAGCACAGCTGGATGAGAGTGCCACATGATCGAACTTAATAGTGTGCTGTACAAGACCTAATATAATTATTATCTAGCAGTGGATGTCTCTTTTTACGGTTCCGTAGTCAACAAGGAACCCTTTTGTTTCGCCATGTCCGTCTGTCTGTCTGTCTGTCCGCGGCTTAGCTCAGACTCTTAGTACTAGAAAGCTGTAATTTGGTGTACATATTAATCACGCCGACAAAGTGGTAAAATAAAAGATTGTTTTTTTTTTTTTTATTGTTTCCCCCTACCTAAAGTGGGGATGATATTTTTTTACTCGGTTATCCCATGGTGTGTGTTATCGTTAGAAAGGCCGTTCAAAAATATTGCGGGTTTGTGAAAACCATTTTTCGATTCAGGGAAAACTATCATAGCTAAGTTACCGAGTAATAGTCGGCCAACTTATATTTGTTAGTTAGTCCCTCCTCCAGTGAGGGGCGACCGTCTTCTTGTTGCTTGACTAGGTCAAGCTACGTCTCATGTGTGCTGTCTTTTCGGTCGACGATGGTCCAGTAGGTTGGTCAGTACAGAAGCCAAGCTGTTGACGCGGACGCGGTTGTTTCGAGAGGTTCCTGTTCCGGATACGGCGGGAGGAAACGCCGGGGTGTTACCACTGTGTGGATCGCCTGGAGGACACGATGGAGCATACGATGGAGGTCTGCTCAGCTAGGGTAGAGCACCGCCGTGTCCTCACGGAGGCGGTTGGCGGTGACGATCTCTCGCGTCCGGCCCTGGTCCAGGCCATGGTACGGTGCGAGCGTGCATGGGAGGCCGTCACCTCTTTCTGCGAAGCAGTAATTCTCGCGAAGGCAGGGGTAGAGGGCGTAAGGGAGAGGCAGGCTTTACGCCCCTAGTCACCGCAGGAGACGTCCTGGGCGGCGGGAATATATTGCCGATTCCCGGCCACCGTAGGCGCGGGCTTGCGGATGGCGAGCTATGAGCAGCTCGCCGTCAGATAAAGACCAGGCCGAGGTCGACGGCGTGTTGTGTTCCACGCACTGACAGGGTCCGCTAGGACCGATGCCTGCCAGGGTTGCGGGTATGTCCGAAAGGGAAACCGTGGCCCTGGCACAGGCAGCTGAAGGAACACGGGTGGGTTTTAGTAAGTAAAAGTCTGACACGCTTCGCCCAGAGCAGGAGAAGTTATGTGACTATTTCTCACCCAAAAAAAAGGCTGTTGACGTGCTTTTCAATGAGCACCTTGTAAAGTTTTGTTCTGCGCTCAATCTCTTTCATTGTACTAATTTGAAGACAGTCACGTAGCTCAGACATTTTGGTAGTGTCAGCAGCAGTGGATTACTAATGGAGTAAAAATCTGATCTAATATTTTTTGTATCTATTTTCTCTATTCTTGGCAACATCTCAATATTAGGAATGTTTTTCATTGACGTGTCATTCGATTATAAAAGCGCCTCATATAGCGGATAAATGATAACGTCTTTCTCAGGATGATGTCACAATCCTAATGCAAATGAGATATTGAGATAGACGTTATCTCCTCTGAGATAATGTAAAATACAAATATTATTGCTGGTTTTATGTTATTTTAGACCGAAAACGAGAATTGGTATGTTTTTGTCTTTACTTTATTGGACACAAGCAGTGCTTTAAAAAAAAAACTATTTGTCTTTGTTATTTGTGCCGCTTTGTGTTGTAGTTTTTGTGTTGGTAAAAACTAGTTTTATGTAGTTTTGACTTTATCGTATATTTCCACATGATTTCCACCATAATTCAGTTTGCAAAGAAGTTTTTTTTTTTTTTTCATTGTTAGTCTGATAACATGAAAAAAAAATGGTTCGTCATGTACAGGATTGGAAAAAAGACAATGGATATGTTGTGTGATGTGTGTGTGTGTGTGTGGTGGCGTGTGTGAGGGTGTGTGTGTGTGTGTGGTGTGTGATGTTTTGATCACAAATCGATCAGGCCTAATTTGTATAATTATTTTCTAGACTATTTTAAAATTATCCTGTGGACCAATCATAAATTCATAATACAATCTGAATGATTTTGCTAATCCATTGCTTCACATGTTCGAAAAATTTGTCTTCTCAACAACTTAGATAACGCAATGAATGCTGCTGAACTGTCAAAATGAAACCTATTGCTACTGTGTGTATGTAATTACACCGCTGGTCATGTACCTAATCTATCCCAACAAATGTAATTAAGTTTTCAAAATTTTGTCATTCTTGCTTAAGAGCCATTTCACAAAATTTTAACGCTCGAGTTTAGGTAAAAGACGGCAGCGCTGTGTATGTGAGCGTAACTATCCACACATACACAATTTAAGCAGTGTAACGCGAGTGTCGAGACGGCCTAAATAATCTTGAGCCATTATAATAATAATGCGGTATTTAGAGATTGATTAAAAAAGTTATTTTATTTATTCAGTCTACTAAAGCTTTCTAGACTAATAAAAAAATACAAATATATGTTTTGAAAGTATATAATAAAAATGAACAGGAAAACAATCACATCGTACAAAACATAAGTGTTGGTCATTATTATTTGACAATAATGTCAAGTAATAATGACTATCACTTACGTTAAATAAATATTTGTCGTAAAGGCATTGATCTTGCTTTTCTAGGGTCTATAATTTCCGGCAATACGCAATCTTCGTAAAAACGAGTCAATTTGGGAAGCATCAAAATGTTGTGGTCGTAGTATAATATCACGGTTACGATATGAGCACTCGACAATTGAGATGCGGGAAAAAGTAGCACAGGTCCTTCCTCGATGGGCGCTCGCGCTGTACTAAACGGTGCCCACTTGTGCATCGCAATTTATTCTTTTTTAGAGTGTTTAAAAAAAGGATATTGTGGCTAATTAAATGAAGGGATTTTAATCAAACTTGAGAATTCGATTTGTTAAAGAACATAGTTCATTTTGAGATGATTTTTAAAATGTAATTACGCTTTATTCAAACAAAAAAATCGCAATATAATTGCGAATAAATCGTAAAAATTGTCCTAAGTCTTTATTTTTTTTACCTATTAATGTTATTAATAATCGAAATTCTAGTACGTCATTTGTCGACAAAACTATATGTCTGATGCTTTGTGTATTTTTTTCAGTCAAATTTATAAATATTAATTATAGAAATAGGAGTCTGAAATTGCCTCTGCGCTGATTTTTCAGTAAACTAGTTCTGGGAGATTAATAACTACAAAGTACACAAATAAGTTTTTGTAAATGTGTTACATGAAGTGTCAATACGAAAGAATCATCTATTATTTACATATATTCACCAATACCAGAGAATTAACTAAGATGGTAAATTAGGCGACTAAAATCTTAGATATTCGCGCGAAAACGTAAAATGGCTCTTAAGAACTGTGTGGGATTTATAATTGTTGGTATCAAAACTTACTCTTGTAGGATATACAGGAAATGTTTTTAGTCAGTGCGCAAATTTTGACAAATTAAACTTAAACGTGTTTTATTAAACACCTATTTCTTATTTCGATATGTTTTAGTACAAAAAAAAATAGTTATCGTTATCGAAAGATGTTTATTTTGAAACTGGTATAATACTCATCGCGCAATGCGCCGGGCAGAGGGGTCAGTGAAGCGGAACGCAATAGCTGTGCGCTCGCCCATTGATATTATTACGAATAGATTGTAACCATATTTTGCTGTTTTATAGTCGGACAAAAAAAAAAAATTGAACTAATAATGGAAATGTGTTCTATTAATGACACTGAACCTCCAAAAAAAAAATTGCGCACTGGTTAAAAAGTTATCCTGCATAATAGTTTGAGTCAAAATATTTTATAATGAACTAGCGACCCGCGGGGTAATAGCGTAAAATACCAACAATGACAATGCCTTTCATTTTGACAATTCAAAAACAGTAATTGCGTTATTCACGTATTGTCGAACAGACGAAAATCCGTCTGATTATGACTGAAAGTGTGTTACGTAATGAGGGCTATCGTTTTTGTGCTCACTAGTTGGCGCCACTGTTGAGTAAGGTCCTGTCAGTACTTTTATTTTATATGTTTTGGATATTTTTAAGTATCTTCTCATTACTTCATAAAATGTTTATGTTATTACATTTTAAAATATCAAATGAATATTTACATTATAATGTTCCTAAAATTGGCAAGCATTAAGCAGACAAATATCATTCTTCCTCCAAGTGCTACGAAATTACATCCTAAGTTGTTACTTAAAATCTTAAGCCATAATTAATCAGGAATGGCACAATCTTTACAATTATAAATTATTAGTAACAATTTGTGATAGAAAATCCCGCAAACAGTGAATGTTCAGTTTCACATTTGACATTTCTAGACACCTCACTCCACACTGGCGCCTCTAGCGGCGAATGCAATCGCGATAGTCCTCATTGGGGTGTTTAAAAAAAAAAAAAATATGGGAATGGGCCAACTCTTGAACTCGATCTCACCTGGTAGAAAGCGATGTATGAAGTCTATGATGGAACAAGCAAGCTCAGAATAAGCCTTGAAACGGTTGCAATCGCCAAAAAAAAAACACCTGCTTCATACTTTATGGCCGCATGACTCGACATTATTTAGGGACTCTCACATGTATAACTTCAACATCAATGATGTAACCCATTTTTTGTAACAATATTTTGTTTTAAAAGAGTGTCCGTGGAGTTTCTTGCCCGTTCTTCTCCATAGGAACCTACCTCGCTTTGGAATGGGAAACTAGCGTCATCTTTCTGACTGACCGACCCCTTGAAAATTCAAAAGTGCCTGTAATTGGTTTATTTGAAATAAATACTTTGAGTTTGAGTTTGGGAACAGTTGTTTGTATATCTATTATTTTCGCGATTTTTGCATTGGTCGCATGGTAAAACTTGTTCATAATGACCCCTTTTCAGGTTTTCCAATTTACTTCAACTACTATTTGTTTGTTGATGACGCGTGTAAGCGATTAAACAAACACAAAATAATAAATTCATACCTATATTAATTCCTAGATATAGGTAATCGCTGAAAATGTTACGTAGAATTAATTGAATTGTTACCAATTAATCACTCGAACATTATTAACTATCAAGTTGTCCGAAATAATTCCCAATTCATATAATAACCGACTAGTTTGTTGCCCGCGCCTTCGTATACGTGTATTTTGTAGTTTATCATTTCGTCGCCTTGGAGGGTATGGCGAAGGGTAATAGAGCTATTTCACAGAACTATACTTCTGAGCTAGACGTTTAAAAATATTTTATGTTTTTATTTTACGATGGGTTTGCTCTTGACTCTAGTCTAGGTCCGAGGTGACAGAGACAAAGTCGACGATGGAGTGAGCTTTACCCAGAAGAAGCCTGTTCACTCTAACTTATTTGAAAAAACCTGCTTACAGTCATGATATCTGGGGCCCAAGTCTGCTATTTTTATAAATTCGTCACTCCAACACGATCCCATTGTCATTTTGCTAAAAGATCGTAATCTGCTAAATTCATAATGGTCGATCATTGGTCGGTCAATGGTCTCGTAATAGAATTGTATTACAATGGCATTTTGAACCTTTATTCTTTCTAGATTTCATTTATGTATCTTTACATTTATTATTTATTAGTGTTATAAGCAATCTGAAGTAGTAGGGAGTTGGAAGTTTAGTAGGAAGTTTCATTTGTCATTATGTACGAGATTACCAATTCTTTCAATGGAGTATCAGTGGCTGACCATTGGAAAGTCATAATGACGCCATTATATTAGTAGATTACCAAACTTTTCAAAATCAACAATTATGAAATCAACGATAGTCCATTCTGACACTATTGTTTTGTAATAGCAGACTTGAAACCCTGTTAGATTGATAAACTAATATAAACTATGGCTCTTTCTCAACACGTTAATACACTTAACTCCATTTCATTAAGTTTGTGGCATAGCTCCATTAGCCTCGAATACGAGGATTTTTTTTAAACAAATA
Organism: Dryobota labecula; assembly: GCA_947523025.1. Lineage (NCBI taxonomy): Eukaryota > Metazoa > Arthropoda > Insecta > Lepidoptera > Noctuidae > Dryobota > Dryobota labecula. The sequence continues at coordinate 23,481,605 of OX383295.1, read as the reverse complement.
TCCAGGGTGAAAGTAGCCTATTTCCAGCTCCTAGGCTACCTACCTGTCAAATTTCATAACGAACGGCTAAGTTGTTTAGGCGTGAAAAGGTAACAGACAGACAGAGTTACTTTCTTTATTTATAATATTACTACCTTTTGCCCGCGGCTTCGCCCGCGTGGATGTTGGAAAATATCCCACGGGAACGTACTACCTACCGGAATTAAAAGTACCCTATGTTTTAATTCAGGTTATAAACTATCTGTGTGCCCATCCAAATCCGTTCAGCCGTTTTTGCAGCAATCTGGAACAAACTTCCAGACCAACAGACAGAAAATCTGCGTTACTATTTTATTATATTAATAAATTGTATAGATTATGGATTCAGATTGTTAATAAGTAATAACACCTATGTAATTACTGAAGCCAGACTTTATTAATGAGACTCGTGTAGTTAACGATGCACGATGATTAAACCAAGATTTACCGATAATTACCGATTAGAGATGTTCAATAATGGGTTCATTTTCAAGCCCATTTTCTCAATGAGGTGAGAACGCAGCCTCCTAAACATTCCCACTAAGAATGTAAGTTTGTACGCACAATATTGTTGTGCGCCACAATTAATGCCTGGTACCGTACCACTAGCGCCATCTAGTATTGAGTAGCAGAACTAGTGGACTCCAGATGCTTCTAGAAAGTTCGATGCTAGAACTTTCTAGAACTATCGACATCTGGCCAGTCGGGGCCGGTATGTAAAGATGTCGATAGTTCTAGAAAGTTCGATGCTAGAACTTTCCAAAACTTTCGCCATCTGGTCTGGTATGTAATCGAACATTCTAGATTTTCTACAGTAGAAAACAGTTCGATCACGGCTTTCGTGTTTCAATATCTTCACTAGAAACCCTCAGAAACAATTCAAATTTCGAACGAACAGTTCTTTGTATGTCATCCATTCTAAATTCTTGAAGCATTCTGGGAACATCACGCCTATTTGTCATCCAAAATCTTCTTTTGCAATTTTTTTTATTTTTCTTTTGATAGAGAATATACACCAAAATTGCAGCAGCAATTGCGATGTTATCGTCCATTTTTGGCCTCAGTATCTGCGTACCTAAATCTCTTACTTTACCGAAAGTCACAAGACAACTGAGAATATAGAATCACAGCCGCGCTTGCTGGCGTCTGCCGGCGGCTTTGCTTGTGGTCAAGCTGCCGGCAGTGTGTATCACCATTATTATGATAAAACATTATCATAACGGTTACAAATTATTGGGCAATGTGTACATAACTACGTAACAAATGTCAAGGTTACCTTCCATAGAACTAAGGAGGTAAAACGCGAAAGGCCAAGTTCAAGAACTATGATGTATGGAGTAGGTGTAGGTAGTCTGACCCAACCAGTTTGTTCAATAATTTTGGTAAAAAACACATTAAGAGCGTTCATCCGTCGCAGGCTGGCAACGTCGCATTTCTAGAGGTTTTTCGTGATTATTTTATTAAATTTAAATCAAAGTACTATATTTTTTTTTTCAGCCATGAACTAGTTCTTTGGTATTTATAAGTATGTATGCAATTTTTTACAGTTATTTTGGTATTTACTCATAAAAATTGACAAATTGATAATTATTTTCTATTTGCAATATTACGACTAAATATTTGTATTTACTATATAGTAAACTAGCTTCTGCTCGCGGCTTCGCCCGCGTGGATGTCGAAAAATAGCCGACGGGAACGTACTACCGGGATTAAAAAATAACCTATAGGTTAATCCAGGTTATAAACTATCTGTGTACCGAATATCATCTAAATCTTCTTAGATTATTTTATATTTTGTGAATGTGAGAACGTTGTAGGCCTAGTAGAGTGTAGATTTATTGGCACTTTTCTATTTTGTTATGTACCTGGTAATTGTTGAAAGGCCTACACTGTCCTCCCATACCTATTATCACTGTTATTTTATAATATTGTAAAGCCAATTATTTTTAAAAGAGTAACCGTGGAGTTTCTTGCCGGCTCTTCTCCATAGGAAACGACTAATTGGAACCGTGCACCTAGCTTCTGACGTTTCATAAGTGCCCATGTAGGTCTATGTGAAATAAAATATTTTGATTTTGATTTTGAAATCCGTTCATCCATTTTTGTGCAAACCAGAACATATGTACATACAAACAAACAGACCAAAATTCTAAAACTATATTTTCGGCATCAGATTCGAATATTCAATGTAAGGTTTGACTTCGTTATCTACTACTTTATTTTACTTCGTCTGCGTAGCCGTAGAGTATAAATTCTTTTTTCTAGATAATTATGAATTATTATAACAACAACAATATAGAGCTTTGTTCATGGCTCATCCACTACGTGTGATATTTGAGGAATACTGTAAAGAAATACCTACTGTAAAGGACCGGTATCCACCTGGTTAAGCTACACTTGCCGCAGTTGATCTGTGGATGGGTGACCATCTTTACATACAGAGACCCGTCCGTGCCTCTGAAAGCACGTTAAGCTATTGCTCTCGGCTGTCATTCGTGGATCTTTGACAGTCGTTACGGGAAGTCAGAAGCCCGAAACTCTGACAACCATTTTTACCAAGGGGTATCGTATTACCCAGTAACTGTATTGTGGTGATCAGATAGACAATCGCTGCATGTAAAATACAGTAAAGTTAGAAACAGTACACGTGTACTTATATTATTTTTACTTCAATACAAAATTTTGCGAATGAACAACTTCAATACAAAACTTCATTCCCTTTTCAGACCCTTGTGGCTTGAAATCAAACAATAAAACAACGATTTACGTTGTGTTAGTTTCCAACCATAAGCCGAAATATTAGTGATTTTAACTTAAAAAATAAAGAACTTGAACAAAAAACCAATTTCATCCCCCTTTTCACTCCCTTAAGGGTTGAAATTTTAACAACACCGTTGCGTTAGCTTCCAACCATAAGCCTAGATAGTAAATTTAGTTATTTTTAATTTTCTTCGAAAATTAAGGACTTTTCAACTTGATCCCCCTTTTTAACCCTTCGAGGGTAGAATTATCAAAAACGCTGAGGCACGTATACATTAATTTTTAATCGTCAGCCTAATCACAAAATTTGAAGATCCTAACTTCAAAACTGACGGACTTTCATTTATACTTCCATCCCCTATTTTACCCCTTTAGCGTTGGAATTTCCAAAAATCCTTTCTTAGTGTACCTCTAGACCTCTTAAGGAGCCTACGTGCCAAAAGAGATTGTTCTGCATCCATAAATTGTTTGCCCTAGAACCAACAGCAAAGGAAAATTACTTTGCATGTTCTAAATTACAAGTATATAGAATAGAAAGGATTTATTTCAAAAGAAAACAAAGATTTTGAGGTTATATTTAGTAAGAAACAATCCTTTCAATACTTCGAAATACATGCTAATAAATGCATATCACTGTTATTTATATTTCCTGTATGTGGTTAGTTAAGCTAAGATAATCAGAAAAACATTTACATACTTACCTAAGTACCTATTAGGCATTTGGTAAATCTTCTAGTTTTTGTATTAAAATAGGTAGGTAGGTAAATAAGTACTTATTTATTTATCTCAATGCAAACGACTTTATCCTAACGTTTTTTTGATTTTATTCATTTATACTTAGGTAGGAAGTCATATCATATATGTTAGTCATGTAATTGAAAGATTGGACATCACTAATTGTCATGTCTAAACTAATTGCCTAGGTCAAAGATGGCGGCATACTTTATATGATGTCGATAGTCACTCTTTTAATTGTTCATTTTGGAACGCAGAATGTCCGTTTCATACAGATATTCCCAATTAGTCTAATAAAATATATTTATAATTATTACTAGCTTTTGCCCGCGACTTCACCCGCGTGGATGTCGGTTATCGCATAAAAAAGTACCCTATGTCCTTCTCCATATCCCAGGCTATATCTCAAAATCCTAACTTAATATTAATTTTAATGTGATTCACTATGTGAATAGAAACCGAAACAAATGATTTAATATAATAAAAGTACTTATGTTCTGAACGTGAATGAGTCTTTATCTAAAGATAACAAACACAAAATCAAAATACGAAATTTCACTCAAATTCTTAAAGCAATCAATTGTACCAAATTACAACACGAAATAGAAGTGCGACACAAATAATAATTTTAAAATAATTCACGTAAGTACCAACAATGTGAAAACCAAACGAAATCCTCCGAAATGTCGCATGATACACCGTTTGTGCTGATAAAACGCTAGAAATATCTAATGAACACCATTGGTGCATAACTTTTCTCAGGGTCACGTTCTCAATTGGACGAAATATTTGACATTTATTTTGTACTTGCAACACGATCTGGCTGTAGAATTCGATTAATCGACTAATACTTGACCGGTTGACATTTTAGCGGGAACACCACTAAACGAACGAAAAAAAAAAGAAAACAAAATAGATTTCGTTTTGAGTGTTAGTTTATCAAAAAGTGATAAATATGTCAGTGAAAAACTAACGAAAGTTTTGGAATGCACATATTTTGATCATAAGGCCGCCGTGTTTAGTAATGTTTGTATGATAAATATTCTTGTATACTGTTTGAAATACACATAAGTAGCTAGCTTATTTATCTACGAACATAATTTGGCTAATAGCTACTGATATTATAGGGTATTGTTATCGTAATCGTATTTCCAAGAGTAAAATTCGGCAAACAAATAACTACAAAAAGACAATAAAATGGATATAGTATGTTAATTGTAAGAGATAGACATATTCCATCGCGGACTTTTTTGAAGACCTTTATAAGATACATAATTCCACCATACATTATTTTGTTATATCTCAAAGGTTTTAGACAGCGTTTTCGTTTAAAGCTCCCAGACGGCTTATTTTTTTCCGACACCTCCAACAAATATCGTTAATTCATACAGAAATGCATACAAAAAGTTAACAAATTATATACTTAAACCTTTCTCGAGAACCAAGCTATCCATTGGTGAAAACAGCATGAGAATCGGTGCAGTAGTTTTTGAGTTTATCGCGAACAGACAGACAGACAGACGCGGCGGAGGACTTTGTTTTATAATATGTAGTGATAGTGATATATTTTATATTAAATATAATTATATAATAAAACGATCTAGTGCTTGGATGAAAAAAATAGTACTTAGATTAAAATTTAATAAAATAATCACGCAAAACCTCTAGAAATGCGACGGACTTAAGAGCATTCAGCCCCCGCGGGATGAACGCTCTTAAGTATGTTAATATCGTTTTTTTACCCAAGTAGATATATGTGATCTCAGTTATTTTTAATTTTGTTTCGAAGCATTATTAGTAACATCGAGAATAGACATAATAAAACATGGCGAATTAATTATTGTGTAATAATTTTGGGTCTCGTTTTGACATAATAAAGCAACGTAAAAGATTGCGTGTGTCATATCAATCATCTTGAAGTAAGGAGAGATCATACATCGTCAATAATTCAGAGCGGAATACTACGTCATTCGAGAGTCTACACAAGTATTACTCTGGGGGCCTGGGCTCATGGCTTTCGGCGATAAAAGGATTGGGGTATACAAATATTAAACGATCAAAGTGGCTTATATCCGGCTCATAAAATATCTGCCAAATACGATTACTTAGGTGTTGCTGGTGTATATACAAAAAAAAAACCGGCCAAGCGCTTGTCGGACCACGCACCAAGAGTCCCGTAGTTGGGATGAATTTACCCCTAAAAAAAACTCAACATTGTAGTTGAGGACATGTTCTCCCATACATCGATATGTCACGCTGAATTCTCCAACTGCGAATGTAAGTTTGTAAACGCAACAAAAAATTTTTTTATGTGATATAACAACTAATTAACGATTTTTGTGACTTTTTACTTGTGCTGTAAGACCTGGCTTCTTGCCAAATTTCATGGTTCCAAGTCAACGGGAAGCCTACCTACCCCGGGTAGTAGTAGTAGGTTTTGATTTATCAAGCGAGTATCAAAATATTTCGCATAATTGGCCGTCTTTTTTATTGCATTAACTTAGAAATTTGATTGTTTTAGAGCTTCGAACGTGTTTGATATCATTAAAATTTATACCTCCACGCTTTTCTGAGAAAAGCGGTCTTGACAGACTGACAGACAGACACGAGTGATCCTATAATGGTTCCGTTTTTCGGAATCCTAAAAAGTAATCTAATTTCGGTATTTCGGTTTTGCTAGTATAGCATTAGCCAGGTAGTGTGGGTACACGTGGAATCCATTTTGGTGCACTCCACTCTGAAGCCTGATTTACACGGTGTGATTTAATTTCCTGTGGCATACCGTATAGAGTAAAAGCCTGCGACGATTAGGCCTACGTTATTTTATAAAAGCTGAAAGATTTTCTGTTTATGGAACATGGTGGCTTTGACAGCTAACAGGTAGCAAAGGTGTTTTATATTGCACCTCAAATTCGTTAAAGTATAAAGCTCAGTTTTTATATATTTTATTTGGAATACAGTGGCGTCATAAAGGGGCCGTGTATCGAAAATTAAAAGGGGTCCTTTTTACCCGATTGTGGCAAAACTCCAAAGGAAGGGATTTTTGTTTACAATTAGCGTACTAAGATGGTAGGTTACGTTTCCATTATAATTTTACTAAAACAATGCAAGAGCGAGCGAGATGAGCTACAATATTTTTATACTAGAATAAGCTGTCATTGTGATTTTAATAAAAGAATACAAGAGCGAGCATAACGAGCTCGAAAGTTATAGCACCCGGCGTTGGGTAGTTTACATTTTCTGTGAGATTTTACTAAATGAATGCAAGCCTTTATAAGCCATAAATTAATTGCGACGTTAACTTTCATATTTTCAGCTCTTATCAATAAGAAATGGATTTTTTTTGTTAATATTTAACGAATTTTGCTAACACACCTTACGTCGGGGGGGCCTGTAACGTGGGGGCCCCGTATCATTGATACGGCTGATACAGCGGTAGCTACACCCCTATTGGAATAGTACATATTAGAGATCACGTCGTAACGAATTTGAGGTGCAATTTTATACAACTTTGCTACCTGTTACCTGCCATAGCCACCAAGATCCAAACATCATAGAGGATCGTTCTTATATACCTTTATTGGGGACATACCTACACAGAGAAACTTTCAGCTTTTATAAAATAACGAAGTTCCGATCGTCGCGGGTGGTGGCGTGCACTCCATACATGCAAATAAGCTCTGCATACCCTGGTCCCTCCATACATATACGCCCCTCTGACTAAGCTTTAGCGTCTTTATTTACGCGCCATCTATTGCTTTTTGTTGGAACTAACTCCTTCGAGCAACGATTTATCAGCCGCCATGCGTCACCACGCGGAGACAGCGCTCCCGTGACCATATGCAGTACTACACCTTGCTTGTTCTTCATACATCGCATCTCGTGTAGTACACAGCAAAAGTGTGACTGTGTGCGTCAAAATGTGTGCGTGTGATAGAGTTTTGGAAGCACAGTTTTTTGATAATATGTACATTCGTTCGATAGTTCGTAATGCAGTTTTTTGATATTTTTTTTTGTCTTATTGATTTTCTTGGCGCAAGTGATTGACTTAACTGTCTTAGTAATTATATTAAGTAAGTTTATTGTAAAAAATGGAAAATTATACCTGTGAGACCTGTGCTGGCGAAGTTGTGTTTAAATAAATTAAAATCTGCCGCGTTTTCGATGTTATCTTTTGAGGAAAATGGTACATTAATTGCAAAGGGAAGGTGTGTATAAAGGGTTGAATTTTACTCAAAAAAAAGGTAATAGGTAGGTACTACTCGTTATTTTCACAAAAAGTTTTATGATAATTATAACTGGCTAACAGGCTGTGTACACACAAACACATTGTATTGTTTCCTTGCATTGTATTTACAAAACAAGATAAAAAGAATGTTTGGACCTATAACGGATATTCCGATTTAAATAATTTTCACAAAGCAGCTTCTAAGCACGATTCTTCAGAAAAACACCTTGAATCATGCTTGAAGTTCCAAACTTTTGGTAAAGGTAGAATAGAGACTAGTTTGAATAGCCAGTTTAAGTTAGATATTGAAAGGCACAACGCGAAAGTTGAAAGAAATTGAAACATTATCAAAAGGTTGATTGATGTAGTTTGTTTTCTGCATGGTTAAACAAAAATTTGCATTCCGTGGTCATGACGAATCCAGCTCGTCGCTTGACAAAGGCCATTTTCTGGAACTTATAGATTTGTTGGCTCAATATGATGGAAATTTGGAAACCCACTTACAATCAACATCGGGTAACTCATTCACGAGGTTATCGAATAGGACCCAAAATTATTTAATTTCTAGTATTGCATCTGTAATGTACGATGAGATAAAAAAAGAAATCAGTGAAACCGATTTTGTTACTGTTATAGCCCCCAGAAGAAGGGTAATGTTTTTTATTTTAGCTGTGCATACCCTGTCTGAAATCTCTGTGCACGCCACTGGTCGCGGGCTCTTAGGCCTGTGGTGGTATCAACAACGCCACATGTGAACTACGCATCAAAGACCTGACGTCACAAATCCTGCATCGCGCAATCAGAGTTAACCGCGGCTAGCATATATACAACATCCCGACATCTATCGTCGGGCAATTGCCCACCAGACACGACACCCGTCTGGTCGGAGGATCCTCCCTTTTCAATAGAGGATAAGTGAACTTTACACCCTGTTCCTCATACCTCTATAGGCCAATAAAAGTTGAAATGTTGTTAAAGTCATTTTACTCCTAGCGTTCCACATACTTCTCCTTCAAGCAACTCAATAAATTCCCAGACACTTTCGTTGCTCCAGTCCATCTTGCGATTGAACAAAGCGACCGATCCGCTCAGTAGACCAGGACTGAAGCCTTTGAAAATGGTAAAAAGCGGAAAAAAAAAATAGTAGGATGAAACCCATTGGAAAAGGAAGAGAATATAACAAAATGAAAGGAAAAATAATTTACGGGCGATCTGAGGTCGGAAAGTGGAAAGGGGGTTAAAGGGTAAAAAAAGGTTTATCTCGATTTCCGGCAAAACTACAAGTCCTATGGAAAAAAGTTAAATGGCAAAGTTCTAGGCAATAAAAAGATCTGCAACTTTTGTATTTACACTTTTTTCACATAACCTCAAAATATATGTGAAAAATTCAAATAACCAAGTTTTTGGTTGTTATTTTTATCTTTTACAAAACATTTTTTTTTTTTTTTCACGAAGTTTGGTGAAAACTTACCTTTTTAGGTCCCAAACACACTGTTAATTTTTTTTTAATTAAAAATGTTTATTTTTTCACCTTATTTTGACTTAATATCGAAAAAGCAGCCGAATTTTCAATCAAGAATTCTCACGTCAAAATATCTGCTATTTTTAAAAAGTCGGTAGGTTTTTTGTTCGTTGAAATCCATTTGAAATCTCTACTTTCTGATGGTGTAAAAAAATATACATTACTATGAAAATTTTCTCAGAAAATGCATAAAACGAAAAAAACTCGAAACCAAAAAACTATATATATATTTTTTTTATAATTTCTTTATGTACAATTTTGAGCTATTTATTAAAATTTACCCTTTAATTACTCGAAAAACGTAAGATTCCATGTTACATTGATAAACTCAAACTCATAGCTTAGACTAGACGCTTTATTAAGAACTATGGTTCCTATGATTTACTGTTTGCCTTGTCCACAGGTGATCTTCATTAAAGCAACATGTTGTTCGAAGGGCTGATAGTCGGGGCCGTAGCCCTGGTGATATGGCTGTTATTCTTCAAAGAAGATGAGAATCCACTGGACCAGCTGCCCGGACCGCCTCGGCAACCAATCATAGGCAACTCTTGGGAACTGTTTCAGATGCCCCCAGGTAAATATCAATACTGTTTTACTAGCTTTTGCTCGCGGTTTGTCTTGCATAGCTCATCGGGAAACTACTTAATTAACCAGGATAAACGTATTCTATGTTTAATTAAATTAAATTAAATACATTTGCAAGAATTGTAGTACATTACAGATGGTAGGGATTTTTAACAGTTTCTATATAAATTCGCTAAAACTGGCATGCAAAATATACATATATATATATTTATTTATTTTTTAACTAAAAATTATCTTGAAAATTGGTACATAAATCATAGTTATTATATTAAGAATAAGAATGTATGTAAGTATGTATGTAGATAGATAGATATAATACTCTTACACACCATGAAAATTACAGATATAAATCGCACCTTTAGAACTATAGAGACCTTATTTGAAATCATCAATCACATCATCAGTTAATGACATCATCAATTAATTCACAATATTATAGTGACCTCATTGGTGATGTTCTTTAGAGAGGTTGAAATCTTAAAATTTCTAATATAGGTCACTATAATATTATTATAGTCACCTAATTTGGTGATGTTTTTCAACTTCTGAAGAAATTAGGTCTCTATAATTCTAAAGGTGCGAAATGTAGAACTGTTACTTAGGGTGTCACAATGGGCGGTCTTATCGCTAAAAACGATATTTTACAGACAACCTTTGGATGGATCAAAAGTAGAAGAAGAAACAATACTGCAGGTAGTAAGTGGTGTACCATTTACATATACAATAAATATATACATACATAATAAACATGATACAAGAGCAAGGAACTTTAAGTAACGATAATGTTTAAGGAGAGACGAAGTGATTTTTAACCAGAATTTTAAAAGTGGACAAAGATTGAGCACGCCTTATCGAGACGGGCAAGGCATTCCATAACCGTACTGCTTGAACTGTAAAAGACTTGTCATAAAAGCTAGTGGAATGCATTTGCATCTCTACTCTCAAGTTTTCCGATAACCTCAGATATCTATTATGTGCATGTGTGTGCTTTTAGCATATTGCATCTGTATGTGAAAATTTATTCAAATCTGTTAAGCCACTTTTGGATGATTGAGTCACAAAACTCACAAAAGTCTTCACTTTCAAGTTTATAATAAGATGGTATTATTAGGTCAAAAGGTGGTTAATAGCAGCATAATTAAGTAGTCTAAATCAAACAATTCTTAACTAGTGTAGGCGCCTTGTTACAGAGCGTGTTCATTGTTCAAAAGATTAATTTTAAATACTTTATAATGTAAACAGAACGTGATGAAAGAAAATGTTGCTGTTTTGTTTGTTTTTATTCAATGTTTTATGTTTGCTGTTGGAATAAGTAAGAATATTACGAAACATTTTTTTAAATTATTGTTTACTGATTGATGCGGCATTGATTTGATAAAAACACAGACATTTTAGTTAGTGTTATCTTTACAATCCATTGATAAATCAATGTTACAATCATAATTTTTTATCAAATATTTTGACCTCGCCTAAATAATAGCCCTAACGCGCTTTAAGGCTCGTACAGACCAGTGCGATATCGCGGGTGCGACGCGACACTAGTAGCACAATTTTTTTGTCGGTGCCTGTCGCGCCTGCGATATCGCGTGAGTTCCTACGAGCCTTTAAGGGCTGCCCAATAGTTTATTTTTTAAGCTGTATTGTACTGCTGGGCAAAGGTCTCGCCATAGCCTTGGTATATACCCATAAATATAGCCTAGATTTAGCCCGCAGCTTCGTCTGCATTGTGATCGGAAAAATATCTGCTGAACTCCCGACCCAGGTCAGTTCTAACCAATAGAAAAATTTCACCTAAATCCGTACAAAGTCAAAGTCAAATCATTTATTTCAAATAGGCACATAAAAGGCACTTTTGTACGTCAAAATTTGATTCTAGTTGCCCCTTCCAAAAGGTAGTTAGGTATGGGAGAGAATGGGCAAGAATCTCCATACTTACTCTTTTAAAATGGTAACAATATTTGTATACAGTAATTATTAATTATATGTGATGACAATGCACTTACCTAGAATAAAATTACTATACCAAAATACGTAAAAAGAATAACTCTCAAATGATAGTCTAGTCATAGTAATTATTATTAGGTGGTATTTGTTAAAATATCTATTAGTTTATTTTATTTGTATATGTGTATTAGTATCAATAAAACTATATAAATTCTCTTAATCAAGAAGTTAGTATTTTTGTCATTATTTTTGTACCCTACCACTGTTTTTATATTTAACCCAAAGGTTGACTGGTAGAGAATGCCTTGTGGCATTAAGTCCGCCTATGTACCACTATTGTACATGAAGTTTAAATAAATAAATAAATAAAAGTGAAGCAATGACAGAAAAATTAATTATGGTAGATGCATGGTGCTCACATATTTACTAACATTGTAAAAGTAGATGATTTCCCTAAAATAACATTTAATAACCTATGTCAGTGTGTGAGTATATTAATCACAGACAGTAAAATGATTGTCATAAAAAATATACATTACACAATTAAATTAGCAAACAGTTTGATTTTGTCCAGATTCTAAATATTGTCCTATGGAGCAGCACCAGCATGTTTCCAAGCATTCTTATCTTGGAGACTTACAGACGTACAGAGTTACTTTCACGTGTATAATATTAGCTAGACCCATAATTGTCACGTATTCAACTTCCCTTCCTATTTCAGACAAGCTCCTGGATGTCCTGGTAAACTACACGAAGAAATATGGCGACCGCTACGTGTTCAAAGTGATAGGCTTAAGAGTCCTGCACATTTCCGGACCGGCTGATATCGAGGTACGTAAAGTGTCTTCTTTTTTACTTGTCTTGTTAGTAAACAAATCGACGGGTCCGTAGAACAAACACTTATGTAAATATAAGACGATTTTTAGTAGTACCTAGTAGTATAGTAGCTGATACTTAATACATTTGATCAAATTGAGTTAAATCTATACTAATCTATCTATAATAATTAATATATAAAGCTGAAGAGTTTGTTTGTTTGTTTGTTTGTTTGTTTGAACGCGCTAATCTCAGGAACTACTGGTTGGAATTGAAAAAATATTTTTGTGTTGGATAGTCCATTTATTGTGGAATATTATAGGCTATATAACATCACGCTACAACCAAAAGGAGCGGAGCATAAATGAAAAATGTTGCAAAAACGGGAAAAATTATTCCTTTTTGAGAGCTTCCGTTGCGTGCGCTGCGTAAACGGTTTAAGTTACGCAAATATCATGTATAATGGAATTATTCCTCTTTAAATTTTCTAAAAAAAATCCGCGACAGCATATGTCTATCTTTTAAGATTGACTCACTATAACCTTTTTTATGGTAATCAAATTTGTTCGAAATTAATGCATTATTTGCGAAGGAGTTTTCATAAACATGGTATTAATCCTTATCCAAATAAAAACGTTATTCATCACAAGTATTTAATTTTGAACAAAGTTGCCCTTACACCATTTAATTTCAAGGAATATCTTAGGAGATATAACTGTTTTATAATAACTCCGCAGCAAAATAATGATCTCTCTGCGAGGTAGTCTATTCTAAAGCTGAAGAGTTAGTTTTAGGGTTCCGTACCCAAAGGGTAAAATGGGGCCCTATTACTAAAACTTCGCTGTCCGTCTGTCTGTCTGTCTGTCTGTCCGTCTGTCACCAGGCTGTATCTCATGAACCGTGATAGTTAAACAGTTGAAATGTTCACATATGATGTATTTCTGTTGCCGCTATAACAACAAATACTAAAAAACAGAAAAAAATATATTTAAGGGGGCTCCCATACAACGGACATGATTTTTTTGCCGTTTTTTTTGCTCCGCCCGCGTGGATGTCGGTTATCGCGTAAAAAAGTAGCCTATGTCCTTCTCTATATCCCAGGTCGATCGGTTCAGCGGTTTAGTCGTGAAACGCAACATACAGACAGACAGACAGACATACAGACAGAGCTACTTTCAAATTTATAATATACAGACAAATAGACAGACAGACAGAGTTACTTTCACATTTATAATATTAGTAAGGATAAGGATTTGTATGGATGGTACGGAACCCTTCGTGCGCGAGTCCGACTCGCACTTGGCCGATTTTTTGTTTTTAAAACGCGCTAATCTCTGGAACTGCGAGGTGGATTTGAAAAAATCTTTTTGCATTTTACAGCCCAATTCTTGAGGAAGAATTACATTCCTATTAACTAGAACACCATTTTTTTTTTAATGAAAGTTTATGCGACAACGTAGTAAAAGCACGGGCAGGCAAAGTGTTGCGACGGGGTGGGTCGGGGGAACAAGAAATTTAACGCGGACGAAGTCGCGGGCAGAAGCTAGTGTTACAATAAAATACCTTTATATTATACCAATAAAAAATTTAATTTTGAGAAAATCAATGTTTCATTCTTGTAGTGTTTTCTCAAGACCTTTTCAAGACCAATGAAATGTAAAAATGAAATGTCAAAGCGGTTGAGTTCTGTTCGCAACTTATACAACATTTCCCGGAATTAACGCACAACACCAAACACCACAATTAGAATATTATGTTTTAATTAGAATATTATGTATTTATTTTGTTTTAGTGTATGTATTAACATACACTGAATTTTCACTATTATGTATAAAATATTGTTTATTTATAAAATTTGTTAAACTGATTATGGAAGAAAATTGTGGTCACATTACAAATTTACACACGCACACAGTCGCACACGTATTGTATAAGGGTTTTAGCGTAGTATCATTTTGGTTTGTGTTGACACTGTACAGCGGAAGTGTGACTGTAATTTATGTAGTTTTTATTATTTTTGGGATAAAAAATTACCTATACTAAAAATGGTAGAAATCAATTCAGCAAATGATTCTGAACAAACTACTTTCATAATGTGCATTAATTCAGTTACACATCGTATACAGGAAAAGTTTTTAACTAATGCGCAAATTTTGAAAATTAAAACTTAAACTAGTTTTATTTAACACCTATTTCTTATTTATATATGACTTAATACAAAAATATTAAGTTATCGTTAACGAAAGATGTTTATTTTGAAACTAGTTTATTGGGTACACGCAGCGCGAGGGCGCGTGCTCTGAAGCGGAACGCTAGTTGTAGGTACCTATCAGCTGTGTGCCCACGCAACGCCAACGTAGGTATTTATGCAGGATATTAATCGCTAATTTTATCAGGTTCAAACTAGTTATTTAAGTTTAGGCCGTGACCTGAAGTTATTTGAAGAGTAATTCAAATTTTTCCTTCATACTTTCATGGGCTTAGTACCATCGAAATGCAGAAAATGAAGCATTGTGATCAATTAAATTAAGACACTTATAATAGTTATAACACTTAGGGCTGAGTCACACCGGAATGGCAGTGTGAAATAATTTTAAACTTTATCTACATACTTAAAAGAACAGTATCGCTTGAAAAGCTTAAAAAGGTCGCGAGGCCTCCCGTAGTGATGCGAGCGGCCGCCAGCGGCGACGCCGGGGGCCGCTGGCGTCGCCGCCGGCCGCTGCCATTCCGGTGTGACTCGGCCCTTACACTTATTCGGGGTCCTGAACTGTCTGTGTTCATTTGATCAAGCAGCCTTTGAGGGGCTGCTATAATGGTCCTTTCCACTTTTTTTTAACCACTTCCTAAATACTTTCGCACCATCTCGTATAACTCGCGGCAGTAAAGTGTGACATCGTTGTAGGTAAGTTCAAAACATTTGCATTGCGGTGCATGCGCAGGAAAGCGACGCGACGTCACTCGGACGCGTACATAACGGGACGCACGGTAGCGCCGTCCTGCCGCTCGGCAGGGGGTTGCACGCCACCGACACCCACCGCGTGGCGCACGCGCCCATTGATTATTACGAATAGATTGTGTCCATATTTTGCTGATTTCAAATAGGACAAAAAAAAAGTATTGAACAAATAATGGTAAATAGTATGTTCTATTACTGATACTGAACTACCAAAAAAAATTGCGCACTGGTTAAAAAAAAAATCCTGTACATATGCGGAGTCTTCGATTCGACAAAGAAGAAGTACATTCGAAGCAGTTTTTTGATGTTATTCATACCGTTTGTATTTCTTAGAAGTTTCATATCTAACTTTATTGTGTGATTAAGACTGCGCCGAGCGCACAGTGGCGCCCTCATCGTTTTTTCGGTGATTTCTCTTATTTTAGAATGAAAATACAGAAAATAAGCACGTTAAGTTGTGCTTCACAAGACTATGCGTTATTATTACTACAAACAGTAGTTTTAAATTGTTATGTTTTATTGTAATCATTAAAACGGAAAATAGTGGACACTAAGCTCCGTTTTAATGATTACAATAAAACGAAACAATTTAAAACTACTGTTTGTAGTAATAATAACGTATAGTGTTGTGGAGCACAACTTAACGTGGTTAATTTCTGCATTTTCATTCTAAAATAAAATATATCACCGAACAAACGATGAGGGCGCCACTGTGCTCTCGGAAGCCTCTTAATGAGAAAACTCGTTATTTTTGTATCGGTTTGTTTTCCAAATAAGACATGTTAGGAAAAGTACTTTCTGCGATAATTACTTTCCGATAAACAAAAAGTCTATCAAAGTAGAGATAGAAATGTATGCATATCACAGTCGTGACGTTGTTTAAGGAAGATATTTACGAGGCAAAGTAAAAGTAAATAGAACTATTTATTTCCGGAAGGAAAGAAAATTACAACTTTATACTTTAACTGAGTGTGGCAGAGGTGTGTAAACAGGAAAATAGCTTGCTTTGGAAATAGGGTTGACGACATTATGAAAATATGAAGCATGAAAAAGAGCAGTCGGGGGTTTCGGTTAAAAGGGGATTTTAGTACCTAATGCATTCAAACTCAAACTCAAACTCAAATCATTTATTTCAATTAAACCATTTACAGGCACTTTTGAATTGTCAAGCAGTCGGTCAGTAAGAAAAATTAAGCTACATTCCCATTCCAAAGCGTAGGTACCTATGGAGAAGAACGGGCAAGAAACTCCATGGACACTCTTTTAAATTAAATTGTTACAAAAGTATTCGGTTACATCTATAATGTTGCATTTATAACTAAAAGTGAGAACGATGTAAAAATAAAAATAATAAAAACTTACACGTTAAAAGCGTCAAGCGTAGGTACAACAAATAGAAACAAAATAAAATAACCCGTGGCAGCTAAGAGATGACCAGTCCCAACTGACGGCGCCCGTTCACGAACATGACGCATGGATTAGCACCATTTAGCTCAACCATTTTGAAGGGAGCTAAATGATCCAACACACACGCCACCATCAGCGAAACCTTTAAGTGAGCATGACATACTCTCAACCGCCAGGGCACATTCAAGTCAATGAAAGACATATTACCCGGTCAATGGTAGCTCTATAGTACATAGGACTCACACCTGTGCTATGCATTTATTAGTAGCACTTCGGGGGAGTGTTTCTTCAGAAAATATAAAAAAAACATAGGCAGTCATGGGGACTGCTGACAGAAGTAAAAACTTAACTTATGAAATTCATCCCATTCTCCTCATTTTTCGTTATATAAATATTATTTTTAGTAAGTATCAATAATTAAAATTTCATAATTTGTAAATTAAAATGATAAAATATTAACGAAAACATAAATGCTTTCACTGTTGGCCAAGCGCAACACGTCATACTCATAGCTACATTACTCGTATATACTGTTAACATAAGCATGTCGGTGACGTGAACCCATAACATTTTCCCCTACCAAAAATCGCTCAACGCGTCTAAAGAAATTTTCAATTCAATTAAGCTTAAGTTATAAAGGTGACTTTGGAATCGTATTGAAATTTATCGGATATCCAATTTCAACTACCACTCAGTTCTGCTAAACCCACGTCTTTCATTAATTGCGCTGCCAAAATTCTCGGGCAACGGAAACTAAACTCTATTGAAACTTTGATAACAGCCCAGACTGACAAACTGAGCTTACTTAGGCCTGTGTTCACCAACATTCAAACCACCGGTTAGGCATTTAAACAGTTCGTTAATGTCAAATTTCCTTAAAGAAATGTTGAGTAAACAACTGATTAAATATCTAAACAGTTGAGTTGATTTAAATGTTGGTGAACACAGGCCTTATTGTATCAAAGTAACGCGGGTTTTTTTATAACAGACAGTTTATTTAATCTAACGTGTCTTTGAGTAACACAAGAAACAGTGTACCAAAAGCGACTGTCTCGCGGATACGTGATTACATATGAATAATGACGTGCACAAAATCAAACTCACACTCTAACTCAAAGCATTTATTTCAATTAAACCATTTAGATAAAGACTCGGTCAGATAGTCAGAAAGTTGAAGCCCATTCCAAACATAGATATTCCACCAACTCGCACTAAGCGTTTTCAAACGTCTTTTATAATGCGCGCAGCAAAGGAGTGGAACTCTCTGCCAGCGTCTGTGTTTCCGAACGCATACAACCCTAATCTATTCAAAGTGAGAGTGAACAGGCTTCTTCTGGGTAAGCTCACTCCATCGTAGACTTTGTCTCTGTCATCCAGACCTAGACTAAAGTCAAGAGCAAACTCATAGTAGAATAAAAAAAATTAAAAAATAGATCTCCATGCAGAAGAACGGGCAAGTAACTCCAAGGACACTCTTTTAAATCAAGATGTTACAATATCCTGGGTACAATATTCTTCTTGCTTCTGTTGTGTGCTTCTTGTTGTTGAGAAAATGTAAAAAATAATGATAAAAAATAAGCAGTTAAGAGATGACCAGTCTCAACTGAACGCCGCCCGTTCACGAACATGACGCGTAGATCAGGACCATTCAGCTCAACCACTCGCGACTTTATTGGTCGGGCGTCTACGTCATCCATACTTATACTTATATACTTATATAACATTATAAATGTGAAAGTAACTCTGTCTGTCTGTCTGTCTATCTGTCTGTCTGTCCGTCTGTCTGTATGTTACGTTTTCACGCCTAAACCGCTGAACCGATCGTCATCAAATTTGGCAGAGATATAGCCTGGGATGTGGAGAAGGACATAGGCTACTTTTTTACGCGATAACCGACCTCCACGCAGGCGGAGCCGCGGGCAAAAGCTAGTATTCATATAAACGAGCGCAACGATCGCATACTCGTGCGACAGTCGCTTTTAGTTAGGACGCAGCCCGAGTCGTTGTCGTCTTGTTTTCTGCAAATATTTGACAGATTTCTACTTATAATAATGTAATAAGACGAACGTGGGACAAACCGGTCAATTCTGAAATATCTCACTGTGAAAACAAAGGTGGAGTGACCTTGAAGTGGGCTATCTTTCTACCTGGTGCTAGGGTCACTTGACACTATCAAGAAAGAAACAATTTTTTATTTAGGACACGCACAGGAAATACAAACAGTAAAAAAAAGACGTGTGGCACTCGGGGACTGCCGCGGTAAAGCTATTGCATAGCATTTTGTATCAACTTATGCAATTATAATTATTTATTTATTTTATTTATGCAGTATTTCTTTTTCTTTGATATTATTTTTTTTTTTTTTTTCGTTACGGAATTTCTGGATTCGGTCCCCGCGCTCAAGGCCCGCGATAGAAGATATGCAATAGCTTAAAAACAAAATAAATAAGTGCTGAACGTCGTAAAAGTGTATAACTACGTAAACAAAGTCAAATACTATTCAAATATAAGCATAATAACAACTTTAAAATAGACGAAAGTGTTGAACCTAAAGTAATTTTAAATAAAAAAGAGTGACAAACTGTTTTGACAGCGAAAAAATTCCATGTACATGAGTCATTTCCAACCGTCTAGTCAAGTTTAAAAATTGTTCAACTGGAATGGTATCAACTATTTGGCAAGCTTTAATTAAGTCATTGTAGCCTTGCGGTGCAACAGGGGAACTGAATGAACACGTAATCGACTGGTCGTGAGTTCAAACCCCACTATCAACAATCACTTTTTGTGAAGATCATAATTTTATAAACTATAATATTTATAAGAATAAAATACGCAGTACACAGAAAAAAGAACTGCCAGAAATTATTAGATCACTAGAGGGTACTGGTGTAGTAAAACCGTCGGAGTGGGGAGCGTGAGGTTTTTTCGTTACGGAATTTCTGGATTCGGTCCCCGCGCTCAAGGCCCGCGATAGAAGCTATGCAATAGCTTAAAAGGAGTATTTAAAACTAACAAAATTTACATTAAAAGCAATAAATAAAAACATAAACATAATTTTAAAAAAGACCAGTGCGAGGCCAAAAAGTCTCCTATCTCAGCATAATGCTGCGATATAAACTGAGTACGTTTTGTCCCCGTAAATAGAAAACGAAATGCTATTTATTGTAACTACTTAATTATATACCAAATTTATTATATTTTATTTGTAATAAATCGTGTACGGTGTAATTAATCTGTGATTATACCTACAACCTGTTTCCTTCCATAAATATAGGAAATACAAAATTTCCAAACTATTATTTTCGTACTTTCATTCTAAGGTGCCAACCCTAGTGGGGCAGAATCCAACAAGATTTTAGAGTAGTGGAATCTGCCCCAACAATAAGTGGGGCATAATGCTGAGCGACAACTGTATTGCGTGGATGTGACGCATTTTTTCCCCATAGTTTTCTTATATTTTTTTTTGTGTTATATTCTTTATTGCGTCATGTTTACAGCAAATAAACGTATTTTCGTTTTTTTTTATATATCACTGTAGAATTGTAGGCATTCTACTCTACCCCACCAGTGTGGGGCGGCTAGGTGGGGCAAAGTGGAATGATTTGATCGACCCACGCCCGACGTTCCACAGCTCACCTCACCTAAGTTTTTACGGTGAGATTATTACAGAATAGCACTGCTGAGACGCTAATGCGGGTTGCAGACCTAGAGTTAGGCTAAGTTAGTTTAGCTTAGCTTGCACAGCTGACTTAGTTTTTCATACTTGTGATCATAGTTTGTGGTCTGCACACAACTATGAAAAATTACCTCAGGTATGTGAGCTAAGCTAAACTAACTTAGTTTAGCTTTTGGTCTGCAACCCGCATAAGCGGTCGAGCCGCTTAAGGGGACGGTAAGTGGTTGTGACCTTGTGCGACTGGGCGGTGCGTATCCCTAACCCCGCGCGGCCACGTACTTGCCACCAATATTTATTTTTAGTAACAAAAATATGAATATTTGTTAAAAACCCTGATATAATTCCACTATCTCCTTAACAATTTTTTTTTTTTTCTTTGCTCTTTTTTCATGATTATTGTTGTATAATAAAATATAATAGACTAGTTATGGATAAGTATAACATGTTTTATATATGTATGTATATATTATTTATATGGAAATGGTACACCACAGACTACCTGCAGTATTTTCTCTTCTTCCCTCTTAATCCATCCAAAGATTGTCTTTAAAATATCGCTTTTAGCGATAAGATCGCCAATTGTGTCGCCCCTTGTAAAATGTCTACATATAAATCTGTAATATCATTCCACTCACCATTTTTCTTACTACTTAGAATTTTGTTAACCTTGTGTATTATTTATGTTGTAGTTATTTATTATCCCTTAAAAAATATCATAAAATAAAACAATATTTATGGTGTGCAATAAGTAGTATAGTATTCTATCTATCTATCTATCAACTATCGTTCTATAATTATAGATAATAATATAGACTATATTATTTATTATCTATAATTATAGATAGACAGATAGATAGATTCATACAAAAAAAAACATGATAATATCTTAAGTAATTTCAAAGTAATACCATTGTGTGTAGACATTACTTCCTGAATTTATTTCATAAAGTATCATATATTCACAGAATTGATGTGTACGCATTCTAGTTTAACATACATTTTTTGTATAACTTACTTGCATTATTTGAAGGTGTAATAACAGATTTAAAAGTCACTAAAATCATACGGGGTTTAAAAAGACACATCACATCAAACTAAGTAACATTGGGCTAAAAAAATTGCTGGGAAACGATTTTCTTTTTTGGTGTGAAAAATCACTGTTTATGGTAACACGCAATGTAACACGCGCAAAACGTTGTGCTTACAACAGTATAGGGGTCGTGCCAGTATTTAAAGTACAGTTATAACATTTAAAATTAGCTTTCGTAAAAAAACATAACGCAATAGAAAATTTTCATCAATTTTGTTTAATTCAAAGTCAAAGTCAAAGTCAAATCATTTATTTCAAATAGGCACGAAGATGCACTTTTGAACGTCAAAAATTACATGAATAGTTAATTGATTCTTGAATCAATTAACTATTCATGTAATTTTTAACACTTTTTTTATTTTTTATTTTTGGAGAAGAATGGGCAAGAAACTCCATACTTACTCTTTTAAAATGTTAACAATAGTTTGTATACATTAATTAATATTTATAGGTGAAGACGATGTACCTAGAATAAAAAAATAAAATAAATAATTAAAATTACTTACCACAATTGGTAAAAAGAATGAAAAGTGAAGTAATAACAGAAAAATTAATAAATGCGATAGGTACATGGTGCTCACATATTTACAAACATTGTATAAGATTTCCCAAAAAACAACATATAATAAGTCAGTGTGTGAGTTAAATTTATATTAATCACAGAAAATAAAATTAATATCATAAAAATTATAAATTATACAGTTAAATTAGCAACCAGTTTAATTTTGTCTAGACTCTAAATTGTCCTAATAACTTTAAAACCAATTATTTTAGGATTATAAAAATAAAATTCAAGTGCTCTCTATCGAGTAAAGGGGAACACAAATTGTGTTCCAAACTTTTTCATTCACTTAGCTGAAACTGGAGGGCCGGTATTCCTTTGACTTGAAACGATAAAAACGATCAGAGAATAGTTTCGTTTAGTAGAAATGCGTAGACTACTCCACAGTAATTCCTGCCATTAGATTTTTAACGCTCAGCTCAGCATCGAAAGTTGAAAATCCAACAGCACGCTTTTATTCAGGCATTTATTTTGTTATCGCCTACTCCATTTATAATAGCATTAGACAGAAGTTAAAAAAGGTTATTTTTGATGCACACTTTATAACAAAAGTACAATAAACTTTTTATAGTTACGATTGACGCCAAATCGATTAAAATGAATTTATATATCAGCTATCACACTTAATTGTAATCATTTAAAAAAACAACCATATGAAATTAAGTGGCTTTCATTTAGATATATTATTTCATTCCAATTTAAAATTACAGTGCCTATGCTAAAAACCTAAAAGAAGCAGGAGTCAACAATACTGCAACGCTTTTTGTTTCACTATAATCCTACCAAACCTAAAATGTTACTTTATTATTTATTTATTTATTTAAAACTCTTAAACTACCATTACAGGTTTAGAAACCTAATGCGATAGCTAAGCCTACTTATAATATTAACTTAATCCCTTCATAAGCTGTGACAGCCGGGGATTTCTAATTTTACTGGTTTATGTCGTCTGTGAAATTGACTTGACAATGTTCTAAGATTGTCATGTATGTCATTTACTTGTGAATACTTTGTTTGTTATTGTTTAATTTTCGTGATTTTGTTGTTATTTATTAAAATAATAAATAATATTTAGTTATTTCTTTGTTATTGTATTGTTATCAGTGTTGTCATTGGGTTGTTTGTACAAAAAGTTTTTTTTTTTTTTTGAGCTATGAGTGATCCCGGTGCGGGACCGAGTGGCTTACAACATATAAGTGCTGAGTCTGACCAAAGCCAACGGCGAAAAAAACGTGGTCCAAAAGTTGACTCCGACGAAATAATAATGTCTCCCAAAAAAAAGAGAACGCTGCGTGCTGTAGAAAAACAACCTGTGATAAATATTTTTAAGCAATTGGAGTCCTGGCCTGCAGATACTCCTCATTATAAGACTGAGATGATAAACAAAATCGCAGAAGTTGCCGGTAAAATTATTACTATAACGGTAAAATTTTTCATAAAATTATTACTATAAAAATATTTGAAACTAACATGGATTGTGATAAAATGTATTATATTTTAGAAACTCCGCACATTATTTTATATTTACAGGCGTATCTCGGGCTACTCTGTCCAATATTCTCAAAGAGTACAACATAAAAAGTCGCCTGCAATCTCCCCCTCCCCAACAGAAGCACATGAAACGTGATGATTTTGATGACATCACATTTAGTGGAATATGCAGGAAAATTCATTCCTTCTTCTTTAATAATGAGTTGCCCACCTTGGACAAGATGCTGGAAGCAGTTAACAGTGACGAGTCTCTGCCAGATTTAAAAGCCAGATTTAAAAAAAAGCAGTCTGTATAAAATAATTAAATAAACATTAAAGTTCACATAAATCAAACGGAGCAGAAAAAGTGCACTCATAGAAGTCATAGACAAGCAGGACATCGTCCTTTGGAGACTAAAATATCTTCATGAAATAAAAAGGCTAAGGAATAAAGGAAGGAAAATATATTATTATTTAGATGACACTTGGCTAAATGAAGGTACAGTGCTTCTAAATTTCTTAACAGCTATTTATGCACTAAGCAGTGTATGACCTCTTGCATTCAATAACATTATAATTAATTATACAGTTAAACATAATTTCATAAAATTGGTTCGTGAAATGAATGGTATTTATATTAATAACCTTTTATCATACAAACAGGTCACACGAAAAGCCTAATATGGCATGACACTAATAATAAGTCTTCAAAAGAAGCACATTGGGAAGGTCTATCTGCTGGTTTAAAAAATCCAACTTATAATCGGTCATACTGGTATGTATTTTATGGACTGTCCTCGCCATAAAAAAATGAACACCCCATTGTTATTGACTATTAATTAAGTAATACATATTATAACTTAACTTTAACTACTACTACCTTTTAAAGTTATAAATTTTACTAACTTTTAAAGTTATAAATTTTGTTATAGTATTTATCTATGACCTATTTCCAGCAGTGAAATTATATAGGGGGTACGGAATAATTGACTTGTATTAATTTTATTTCACAGGGTTTGTAAAGGGTTTTTAATGGATGCTGCATTAATATTTGATGCAAAGAAAGGTGATGAAGATGACCACTCCGAAATGGACGCCTTCAACTTTAATAATAATAATAATTTATTTATTTACACTTCAAGACACAATCATCTGTGTAGCCCTGACTCTTGTACTAGGATTTCCTGTTTCATAAGAGCCAGACCTCTCAATTTACAGGGAATATGTTATAGAAGCGCGATAGACAAAAGTGAAAATGGTTCAAGTTAATTTTGTCAAAAATTGAGAGTGGCGCTGTAATTGTTATGGACAATGCGCTATACCACTCAAGAACATTGGAGAAGCTGCCAACCACAGCTACACGAAAGGCATATATACAGGAATGGTTTAAAAGCAAAAATATTCCTTTTGAGGAAAAAGATCTTAGGGCAACTTTATTAGAAAAAGCAAAAATACAAAGACATTTATACCAAAAGTTTGTTGTAGATGAGATAGCTAGAGAGAAGGGTATTTCAGTATTGCGCCTCTCATCCTACCACTGCGAGTTGAACTCTATAGAATTAATATGGGCTCAAATGATGGGGTATGTGGCTCAACATAACAAAACGTTCAAATTAGACAAGGAGAAACAATTACTCCCACAAGATCTGGATAGTATTACGCTAGAACGATGGCAGTCTGGCGTTGCTCAAGCAATTAAAGAAGAGGAAAAGTTAAAGCATAATGGATGATGTGGTAGAAAGACTTATTATTAGGTAACGTCGGTGAAAATTCTTCATCTTTATTCTCTGATGATAGTGATTAAATTATATGATGAAGACGAAGAAGTTACACCAACTATTGTGTGTTGAAAATTGTTGTTTTAAATAAAATATTGTAAAAAAAAAGACTTTTATTTCCTTTAAATCATCACGTCGTAATCGTTTGTTTCATTCATTCGTTTCGTTGTAAGTAATGTGTGATGAAGATGTTATTACGACCTATTTATCAAAGTTATGTTAAAACATTTTTAGTTTAATTGTTTAAACTTTTAACTTTGAATAAAATGTTTCGCACTCCTGCTTCTACGAGCCTCTTTTTTCTAATGCTATAGTAAATGGAGTATAGTGTTAGTGAAAACGGGAAAAAAGCTGCGGAGTGTAAGGTAAAGCTATCAATTCTACGACATAATATAAATAGAGCTTGAAGTCGTTTTGCCCTTCTCAAGAATATTTAGGTGGGGCTCTAGTGTGGAATGCGGTAATTATCGGTATTTCATATACTAGAAATTCTCCGTTTCAAATATAAATGATAAATGATTTTATTTCTGTAAGTAGGTTTTTACAAACACTTTTACACTTCAATCATATTTTTAAACTAGACGTTTCGTATCTGACTACTCTGAGAAGAAAGGCCGAAACAAACTTAGAGGTCACAGTCTCTTTTAAAGTCCAGACATACTCTTGGTCAAATTATATGAAGACCATGTAGATTGGTGTCTGAAATGGTCCTTTGAAGAAAGAACCACACAGATTGAGTGGACCTGTCCATTCAGTGCACGCATTTGTCAGTAATCGTGCAGCTCAACTCAGAACTCGTGGAGCTCAACGATTCGACGAACAATACCAAAGAAAGGATATTTGGGCAGGCCGCATAAATTACTCAAACTGCCATACCATGATTAGAAAAAAAACTGAGAAGAAAAAATAAAAAAAAACAATGACCCACATTAGTCTTCACATTCACAATAATTAAAATAATAACATTAAACTTCATAAGTAAATATTCATGTCAATATGTATAAAACAATCACAAAAAAAAAGTTTCAATATGTAAAATTTGGAGCAGCTCAATCCCAAGCCTTTTTGTCCTCAATATAATCTTTAATGGTATAAAAGACTTTCTGGCACAACTTACGTTTAATTAATGATTTGAATTAATTAATGCTTAGATCTTGAACGTGGCTTGGAAGTTTATTATAAAAGCGTATAACCTATTTTCTTGAGCCGTGTTGTAGGTACAACAAACATTGTGTTTGTTCATAGTATTTATATTATGGATATCACTGTATTTTTTAAACAATTTTATGTTTTTATAGGCATATAAAAGATTTTCAAAAATATACTGAGAAGGCATTAATTTATAACATTAATTTCCTTAAACTCTCTGAGAGAGTATCAAGTAGGGTTCCCGAATATACCATAAAATGGTAAACTGACTGACTGACTGGGTGATATATCAACACACAGCCCAAACCGCTGGTCCTAGAGACATGAAACTTGGAGGGTGTGTTCATTGTAACGAGGAAGTGTCCACTAAGAAAGGATTTTTGGGAGTTCCACCCCTAAAGGGGTAAAATAGGGGATGAAAGTTTATATGAAAGTCCGCCAGTTTTGAAGTTAGGATCTTCAAATATTTTGTTTGGGCTGACGATTGAAAATTAATTTAAATGTGTCTCAGCGTTTTTGATAATTCCATCCACGAAGGGTTAAAAAAAAAGGGTTAAAAAGGGGGATGAAGTTGAATTCGAAGAAAAATCACTTTTACTATCTAAGCTTATGGTTGGAAGCTTACGCAACGGTGTTGTTAGAATTTTAAACATTAAGGGGGTGAAAAAGGGGGGATGTAGATTGTATGGAAAAATCTTTTTTTTTTTAGTTCATAAACTTGAAACTCAGCACAAATTCTTAGCAGACACAAAGTTTGTCATAATTCATTTTTCAAAACATCCCCTTAAAAGGTGCTCATTCTTTTGACAGAAAATAAAGGAATACGAGTATATTTGGTTTTTGAGAATTGATCCCAAACAGGGGAATGAGGGTTTATTAAGTTTTTAGGGAGAATTTTATTGCGTGCCTTGAATAAGTCAAAAGTATTTGTAATCCCGGTCATAAAGTACTTTCAATCCCGGTCGTACATTCCCGTTGGATTTTTTCCGACATCCACGCGGGCGAAGCCGCGGGAAAAAGCTAGTCTATATTGACCGAAAAGCAATCGCTTTTCGGAATACCAACAAAAAAAAATCTTAATAAAATCACGCGCTGCATCTGCACTGAACGCGCATGTAAATAAAACATTGGAATAATCAGTAATTAAATTTATTTGGAAGTTAGTTATCGGAGGTTATTGGACGATATCGGTTGAATTAGCGGAAGTACGCACTCACTTTCTTTTACAAATTTTTTGTTCGGTTGGTTGAGTTCCGCCCTCAACGTACGAGGATTGTTCGGCCGATGACCGGTTACGTCAGTTATTATAGAAGAAAATAATCGCGCTAGGCGATTTTAATGCGCTGCGGTTTTTTTACGCCCATAGGAACGTGGGCTGATTTGATCTATGTGCTTAAAATAGCCACCCCACAGGAAGCGACTGGAAACTTCAGATTTTCTGACTACCTTATGTGGCCTATTACTTTTCAGAAATCAACCTGTTGGTCCTGCAGTGATATTCTCTAAAAATATCACCATGAAAACTTAGATGAAAGTAGCTGTCAATAGTGTCAATCAAAATCAAAGTCATTTATTAAAACTAGGCTGAGAATCAGCACTTTTTGAACGTCAAAATTACATAAGACAGTCCTCCAAAACGCCCGCCCTTCACAACTACCCAGTGCTTTAGCTGGGAAGAAATGGCGTAACAAACTTCCCAGCAGCTCAGCTGTCTGTTCAGTTAGATAAACTTGTTTCTATACAATAGTAGGTATGCAAAGTAATTAACATTACGAGACACAGAACAGTAAATTAAATAATTTGCCATTATGGCAGCTAGCACACGCCAATATATCAGCAAATACAATGAAAACTAATCTCTAGCATGAGGTGGAATGACAGCTCACTTCAAACTCGCTTCAGCTAAATTTTCACGCTGAGATTTTTACAGAATAGACAGACAGTACTCAAATGACATTATGATAGCCAGCCATCACGAAGTTATGCTAATATTACGATTTTATTCCAGGTGGTACTGTCCCATTCGAAGAACATAAAGAAGAGTATAGCATACCAGTTCCTGAATGGTTGGCTGGGCAGTGGACTACTGTTGAGCACAGGTTAGTTATCTTAGCCATATAATACTAATATTACTATAAGCATTACTTTATTTATTTATACTTCATTTACAAAACGTGATACATAAGGGACTTATGCCGCAAGGCATGCTCTGCCAGTCAACATATTTAGTTTAAAGGCTCCCGCGGATAGGCCATAGGCTGAAGCCTATGCCCTATGCCTAGCCTATGTTCAAAGTCAAAGTCAAAGTCAAAGTCAAATAATTTATTTCAAATAGGCACGAAGATGCACTTTTGAACGTCAAAAATTACATGAATAGTTAATTGATTCTAGTTGCGCCTTCCAAAATGTAGTTATGTATGGAGAAGAATGGGCAAGAAACTCCATACTTACTCTTTTAAAATGTTAACAATAGTTTGTATACATTAATTAATATTTATAGGTGAAGACTATGTACCTAGAATAAAAAAATAAAAAAAATAAAAAAATCATCAAAATTACTTACCACAATTGGTAAAAAGAATGAAAAGTGAAGTAATTACAGAAAAATTAATAAATGCGATAGGTACATGGTGCTCACATATTTACAAACATTGTATATGATTTCCCAAAAAAATAAAAAATAAAAACAAAATATAATAAGTCAGTGTGTGAGTTAAAATATTAATCACAGAAAATAAAATTAATATCATAAAAATTATAAATTATACAGTTAAATTAGCAACCAGTTTGATTTTGTCTAGACTCTAAATTGTCCTATGGAGCAGGACCAGCATGTTTCCAAGCATTCTTATCTTGGATATAATCCTCTAATTTGTAATATGCTTGTTTACAAAGTGTACTTTTAATATGAGTTTTAAATTTTCTTTCATTTAATTGTAATATATCAGAAGGTATTTTATTGTAACATTTAACACAGTACCCCATAAAAGATGTATGTACCTTAGATAATCTGAAAAATGGTTGATCTATTTTATCTTTATTTCTAGTATTAAAATTATGCCTATCACTGATTTTATTAAAAATATGTAGATTTTTTCTTACATACATAATATTTTCATAAATGAATTGGCAAGGTACCGACATTATATTAATCTTTTTAAATAGTTCTCTAAGAGATTCGCGGCGATGTAGATTATAAATGGCTCTGACAGCCCTCTTTTGTAAAATAAAAATGGATTCAATGTCGGCAGCCCGACCCCACAGTAAAATGCCATACGACATAATGCTATGGAAGTAGCTAAAATAAACTAAACGCGCGGTTTCTATATCTGTTAACTGTCTTATCTTTCGAACAGCATACGCGGCCGAGCTTAGCCGCCCCGCAAGAGATGTTATATGAGGTCCCCATTGTAATTTCTCATCTAGCGTGATTCCTAGGAAAACCGTTTGATTAATAAATTCCAGTTTTTCTCCGTTCAATATGATGTCACATTCGCTACTTCTAACATTAGGTAACTTAAATCGAATGCATTTGGTTTTTTTATTATTTAGTACCAAATTATTTACAGTAAACCAATTTTGGACCTGAAGAATAGAGTTATTCACGTCGTCAAGTTTTTGTGACCGTCGATCTATTTTAAAAACAGCCGTTAAAGCATGAATGCTTTAACGGCTGAACCGATTTCGATGAAATTTGGCACACATGTAGACCATGACCGCGGGTAAGGACATAGGGATACTTATCCTGCACTCTAATTGTGTAACACATTATCAATCACAATACAAAAGGTTTGAAGGATATTACTAATCCATTGCTTCATAGGTTTGAAAAATGCGACGAAGATATAAATTTAACACCTGCAGAGTTAGTGCAAGCGGTATATTTTTTTTCTTGCACAGGCTCTAGCATTTTCCTCGCTGTAGTGAGGTGAAAAGTTGTATGTTTCGCTCGGCAGCAAAGTTTTTCCGCGTCTCGTACCTTTGAAACCTGAGCGTAGCGAAGGTTTCAATACAAGTACTCGCGCCAAAAAACAACTTTCCAGCCTTGCATAACAAATAACTATTGAATGCACGTAGCAGAATTTCTACACAATAAACCCAACCCTACCTATAGAAAACTGGATATCCGATATTTTTATTAAAACATAAACAACCCTTGAAGCTTTTTAATCTTTTCTGGGAGGTTACTTTACTTTCCTTTTAGGCTTTTTCAGAAAGTTCGCTCATGGTACTGTGCACAAAAGGTTATTATATACCCAAAGACCCTCTTGTACGCACTTCAAACAAAGTTAATACCTAAGTACTTGAACCTCGAAGCGAAAAACCGCTGGCCGCACAGTCACCAGCATAAGTACCTTACAGTTACCCAAAATTTAAAAGCGTTTTTCTCGTAAAATAACAACTGAAACTTTGAGAAAACCTCTGAAATTCTTTAATTAATAGGCTTCTTCTTCCTCTTCTTCTTTTTATTTTCGTGTGGTTAGTGACTAACCTGGTGTCAGAGTTTCACATATCAAATGAAAGGGCTTGTTGTAAGGATTTCAGTTTTTTTTTTTTTTTTTTGTTTGTTAATATTAAAGTTAATTAAGAAAATAGATGAAAATTGACCATTGCCCCTTTTATGTCCGAAACTACAGACCCTAAAATTTTGAAAAAAATCAGAAAATAGTTCTATACTTATAGATTATAAGAAAATTTATAAGAAGTCTATGGTCTTAATATAATGTGATAAAGCTCTCAATATTGTGCGTACAAACTTACATTTTCAGTTGGAATGTATGGGAGAACATGTATTTCAACTATAATGGTAAGTTTGTTTTTGGGATAAATTCGTCCCAACTACGGAACCCTTAATTGTGCGTGGTCCAACACGCACTTGTTTAAATTCGTCTAAGTACTATTCTACTCTTGGTCGAAATGTTAGAATTATACCAAATGCTTTGTAGTTTGTTTACATAAGAATATCGCTCACATTATTAGGCACATTGATCGCAGGACAGATGGCCGATGGGGCCGAAAGGCTCTGGAGTGGAGACCGCTTACCGGAATACGCATTGGAAGGCCTCCCACAAAGTGCAGCGATGACCACACCACACCAAACATACTCTTTTAAAATGAGGATCGTGCGAGGCACTCTTTCTACCAAGTGTGCTAGCACACTGTGCTACCACGAATGAGGCGAGGCCGCGAGCCTGCGGTGGCCTGTGAGCACGTACGTGCTGTGAGTCGCCGTGAGTCGCGTAACTCACCACGCGAGTCGCGAGTGTGGTGTATATGACGCCACACATACACATGCGCAACAGAGTAGGCACACGCGATGACTACTTGGTTAAACGCGTCCAACAGCTCGCACGAGTGATCATACTCTTTGCGAGTGATAATGAGGGAAAGAGAAATGAGAATGTTTACGTAACGTCGTCAAACGAAAGCAAAAGACGGCAATTAAACTTAGACCTTAACTCCTTTGCTTAGAATCGTAAATAGATTTGCAAACTTGAAACAACTAGAAGTTTTAGGCGTTTTCTTATAGCGAAATTTGTTAGATCTTAACCTTGAGTCCTTGACTTACATTTTCTAATGTCTTTTTGTATCTTGATTGCGATCTTCGCTTGCGCGACGTAATTTTTGTGCCTATTTTAAAGTTTGTTTGTGAGTTTTAAATCTTATAATTATGGTGAAAGACTAATTTAAAATAATATCGTATTTTTTTATTGTTTTTTGTTTAATTTTATTGTTCCTACTGATGACCGTCCTTCTATTAGCCTACATTTTCTTTAAAATAAAATTTATTCAACACGTTGTTTTATTAAATTAATAAATAAAAGAGAGATTTTTTAATAATGATGTAACTTTTATATTCCTTTTTCATAGAGAAAGATAACGCTTTCTAAAATAATAATAACATTCTGTCTATACTCTACTCATTAATCATGGGCACTAATGGACAGAGTAAGTACTAAAGAATAACATTGGCTCAAATAACTCGAATTCAAAACTCACAATACGTGCGGTATGAGTCCGGCTGTCAACACTACTCCAGCCCGCGCGTGTTCATTGGCCAAATAACAAAGCGTAGCATCACGAGTTGAATTTTGGCCAATGACATCAAAATAATAAGAGTGACCCGTTTCGTTCATAACTCACACACAACACGCACTTGATCGTACAAATGTTCTGTGGTGTAGCGAACTGTGGTGTGTGCTAGCACATCAAAATAAAAAGAGTGAGTGACTCTTTTTATCCAAGTGAGTAGCTACAACTGTGCTATCACATGTGCTGAGTCACCCAACACTACCTTTGGCCACAGGAATCCGCTGGATGCGGGAAGCACAGATCCGGTCTAAGTGGCGGTGCTTAGGGGAGGCTTATGTTCAGCAGTGAATGTCTTTCAGCTGAAATGATGATGATGAGATAAAAATATCAAGAACTGAGTATAACAGTTTCATTTGAAAAATGCCAAGTGCTGGTTTCTTTTGTCAAGCAATTATTCTTACTGTGAACCTACAATAATTTCTTCATGGACAGGCCGCCTTTCAATCCAATCAAGTCTAGATGATTGATAGAATGAGAGATTTACCTAAGAAAATTCCATTCGGATTAGTCAGATTGACTGCGTGACAGATTGACTGGCGAAGCGAAAGCTAAGTCGATAAGGCCGATACTGCCTAGAGGCGTGGATGTGCAAATACACGGAACACGGAAGGGTAAGGGCTGGTACGCATCGGGCGAGGCGCAATGCAGAACATATCTTATTGCAAAATCAAACAATCAAAATCTTTTATTTGCATAAAATGTGGTGGGTACAAAAGATGTTTTATATAATATTCAGTGCAAAGATACATTCTGCCATGCAGTAATGGCATGCAAATATTTAATGGTAGTCTTTTGAACAGTAACATAGACAAACATTGATGGACTTTGCTTGTGTTTAAACAATATCGCAAATCAATTAACACAGCTACAGTTCCCAAGAGCATCGAAGCAACTAGAGCTATTATGTGGCAAATAACTTTACGTCACACCTGGCCATAATATAAGTTCCACTTCTACCACACGCTTATACGCGTACGGTAAAACTCGCATTGTGGCCAGGTGAAGACGTAAAATTGTGCACTCACCACGGGCAGTAAAAAGAAAGCCCTCTATCGCATATTTACAACCCTCGTCTGCGGCTCGGGTCACAAATACCTGCGATTTCGAGCTTTCTTTCTTTTACAGCCCTTGGTAAGTAATGTCCTATTAATTAATGTTTTGTGTTTCTTTATTTTGTAATGAAACTATTGTATAGAATCAAGTTCAAAGAATCGTCTAACTTATCAGACAGTTGAGCTGCTGGAGAGTTTGTTGCGCCATTTCCTAAAGGCGGCTCGTACAGATTAGTGCGATATCGCGGGCGCGACGTGACACCAGTATCACAATTTCTGTGTCGATGCCTGCGCCCCCGCGACATCGCGCGAGTCTGTACGAGCCTTTACTCGGGATCAAGTAGTACCTACTAACTTGATCCAGACTTCTTGTCATTAATAGGGACTTGTATTTATAGAATTAAAAGTGATTTAATATGTTCCGACATCGATGCTTCCTAATAAAGAAAAAAAAGAACCTATATGCTTGTGGCTTCATTAAATACAAACTCACATAATCACTTCAGACGACGGTCTTTGCTAAGTATGTATACGTTGGTGTGAATTATGTTTTAATGAATGATAATTAGCAGAGATCGGAAAAGGTAGAGTTTATTTACCTAAACTTCGAGGAAGGAAGTAACATAGTGGATAATACCCTTTTTATCGCAATGTAATATACACACAATAACCAGCCAACTTTTCAAGAATTTATTTACCTGATAAATTATGTAAAACCAAGTCCTTTAATATAATATTTTTAGTACGGAACCCTAAAAAATGTTGTGGCGGTATCAACAACGCCACATGCGAACAACGCATCAAAGACCTGACGTCACAAATCCTGCATCGCGCTATCAGAGTTTACCGCGCGACTAGCATATATACAACATCCCGACATTAACCGTTGGACAGTTGCCCACCAGACACAATACCCGTCTGGTCGGAGGATTCTCCCTTTACTATAGAGTATGAGTGAACTTTACAGCCTGTTCCTCATACCTCTAAAATGTTATATATGATTCTTCAAATCAATCATTTGTGACTATAAATCAATCAATCTGCCTAGCCTTTTCCCAACTATGTTGGGGTCGGCTTCCAGTCTAACCGGATGCAGCTGAATACCAGTATTTTACATGGAGTGACTGCCTATCCGACCTCCACAACCCAGTAACTGGGTAACACGATACCCCTTGGTAAGACTGGTTGCCAGACTTTTTGGGCTTCTGACGACCCTTAACGACTGTCAAAGATCCACGAATGACAGCCGGGACCAACGGCTTAACGTGCTTTCCGAGGCACGGAGGAGTCTCGGTATGTAAAGATGGTCACCCATCCACTGACCAACCCCGGCAAGCGTAGCTTAACCTGACGGATCGACCCGTGCGGCTGTTACTTAGCCACGAACTCCTCATTTGTGACTATAAATAAAGTCCAATAAATAATTCGTGGTTTTTAAATCCCGGGATTTAAACGTCATTATATAATTATGCCGGGATTTTAGAGGAGGTATTATCCACTCTATGTATTTTCCTCGCAGTTTAAGTAAACAAACTTTACCTATTCCGATCTCTGGTAATTAGGCTGAAACCGCTCAGACCAATAAAAAGTTTTCTTTGCCTTACAATGTATAAATACAAGAAAACAATATTCTAGACAAAAATACTTGGACATGTATTTTCGTCTATACCTGTCTCTAATTCAGATAATTTATGTAAACAAAGTAATGTCAAAAAATGTCACCGTCAAAATGACAGGACAGTGGTGCAAAACATTTTATCATTAAATGTTTTTGTAAATAATCTATATATATAAAAATGAATCCCTATTTCCCTTGGTCACGGCATCACGCGTGAACGGCTGGACCGATTTCGCTAATTATTTTTTTGTTGTGTTTGTTATTGCCAGGAGAAGGTTCTTATGTAAGAAAAATTTAAGAAAGTTAAAAAAAAAAAAATTGTAAGAAAACGACCATATTTACATTTTTATTGTAATAATAAGTAGGTAACTCTATCTTCTAATGTAACTTTATGGCGTTTGACATAACGTGTCAGTCATCATTTGGTAGGTCTGAGAATAGATTTTATCAAAAAAAAAAAAAAATTGAAGGTTTTAGTTAGGTAGGGTAGGTAGGGTTGGTAGGGTAGGTAGGTGGGTAGGGTAGGGTAGAATAGGGTAGGGTAGGGTAGGTAGGTAGTTTCCTTTGCGCGTAGACAAACTGCCACAGTCAAATAGCTTTTGACAGAACGAAGTCTGTCGGGTCAGCTAGTCATCGATAAAATTAAAGTGAATTAATTATAAGAACTATGCAAACAAAATACCTTTGCCAAACAATGTTTTTTGTAGTGTGTCGGAGACACGGTATATGATAGTCATAATCAACCCTTTTAAGCCCAGTGCTAGACGTAGGCGTCCCAAAATCGATTTCCAATCGAAACAGTTTACAGCCGTTTGCATCCAAAATGTGGCTAGATATGCTACTTACAATATGAATCTATTTATGAGAGTTGTAATATTAGTGTTGTTGAAGATTAAAAAATGTGAAAATGTTTGGGTCTCCTGCATTGTTACCAGTATCATAAAATATTTTATACTATTTTAAAATTTATAAAAATAATTACGGTATGATTATTTTTTAATTATTATTTCTTAAAATCAGTACTTAAAAGAAAATAGAACCTCTTTTTTTGCAATTTTATGTGAATTACCATTACGAAGATATTTTTTTGTTGTGTTATCCCCGTTGTTTACATAAATTATCTGAATTTGAGACTTTGAGTATAGAAACGTTCATAAAAACAGTCATATTCTCACAGACCGATCACTCTAATTTCGGCCTATCTGCCTCCCAGTCCCGAAATAGATAATAATCTACAACTACTGACAGACGACATTCAAACCCTCCTGAGTCTGAGCGACTCCGTCATAATAGCGGGTGATATCAACGCCAAGCATACAGCTTGGAATAGCAGACTTATCACCCCCAGAGGCCGTCACTTGTACAGTCAGCTGCAGAGAAATCTCACCCCCTTGCAATGAATAAATACATTGCTAGGGGGTGAGATTTCTCTGCAGCTGACCGTACGACCTCTGCTCCACCCTAAACTTTGACATCATCGCCCCGATGAGCCCCACTCATTTCCCACATTCTCCAAACCATACCCCTGACGTGCTCGACATAGCGCTTCTAAAGAATATCAACCTACGGTTGGCTTCCATAGAGGCGGCACAAGAGCTTGACTCTGACCACAGACCTGTCGTAATAGAACTGGCACCCCGCATAGGTCTCCATGACCCCAATATCCCCCCGCTCACCAAAAGGGTAACGGACTGGAGGCGAGTAAGCGAAAGCTTGAAAACCAACACGTCCCCCCAATTGGACTCTATCCCCGACCAGTTTGACTCTATCGCCGACACGACGGCTGCGATCGACTCACTCACAGATCACGTACAATCTGTCCTGAACAATTTGTTCAAGGGAACTACCAGCGACGGATAACCGTCGAGGGAAGTTGCCGGACGATATACGTGAACTGTTGACTGAGAAGAACGCAGCTGTCCGTGCATACAGCAGTTTTCCCTGTTTGGCTAATAAAATTCACAAACGTTTCATGCAGCGTGCTGTAAAGAAACGTATTGATGAATGGAATGAAACCGACTGGGATAACAAACTGAACGCTCTAGAGCCAAACCATCAGGCATTTTGGCAACTCCAAAGGAGTCTCAACCCCCGAGGTTGTTCAGCCGCTACGCCCCCACTGATCCGCCCTGACGCGTCTATCGCTTTCGATGACATCGACAAAGCTGAATGCTTAGCCGACAGTCTAGAGGCCCAGTGCTCGCCCAGCTCTCAACCCAAGCTCACCTCGACGAGGTAGACGCTGAAGTCGAACGTAGAGCCTCCCTCCCACCCGTCGAAGACCCTGAGTTTCCTCTGCCTCCCGTCACACCAGACGAAGTGCACGAACTCATCAAGGGCCTAAAACCCCGTAAGTTCCCCGGCCAGGATGGACTCACCAATAAGGTGCTCCAACTGTTCCCCGCCCACCTCATAATGCTCCTGGCTACCATCTTCAATGGAGCCTTGAGCAATAACATCTTTCCCCAAGCCTGGAAAGAGGCCATCGTTATCGGCATTCCAAAACTAGGTAAACCCAAAACGGAGCCCGCGAGCTACCGACCCATCAGTCTGCTCACAGTCATAGGCAAACTCTATGAGAGACTTATTTATAAGCGACTCAAAGACTACGCCGAGACAAAGGGCCTTATCCCCGATGAACAATTTGGTTTCCGAACCGAACATGCCTCGACCCATCAGGTCTACCGCATAGTAGAGGACATCACTCTCGGTTTCAATTCAAACTTCGTGACAGGAGCGATCTTCTTTGATATAGCGAAGGCATTCGACAAGGTCTGGCACAACGGCTTGATATACAAGCTATATCAACTCGGTGTGCCCGATCGTCTCGTGCACATCTTACGAGACTTTTTGTCGAATCGTACTTTTCGCTATCGCATTGATGGTACTCTATCGTCCCCCCATCTCATACGCGCAGGAGTCCCTCAAGGCTCTGTGATATCCCCACTTGCCTTCACGCTGTACACTAGCGACATCCCAAAGAATAGATTGGCAAAGTTGGCTCTGTTCGCAGACGATACGGCCATCTATTACCGAGGGAGATCCCCACTCAATATAACTAAAATCCTCCAAACCGCTGCCAATAACCTTGGCGCGTGGTTCCGAAAATGGCGTATCGAGGTAAATCCCGATAAAAGCCAAGCGGTTCTCTTCTCCAGACCGCGTCACCGTACCCCATCATACCGACCGATCACCATGCTAGGCAAGCCTATCCCTTGGGAGAAGCGAGCCAAATATCTTGGTGTGATCCTAGACCATCATCTCTCCTTTTCAGAGCATGTAAAGAAGGTGCGCTCGCGCGCCGCTTTCGCTCTATATAGGCTTCACTCTATATTAAATAGTAAAAGCAAATTGTCACTTAGATGCAAGTTGCGTATCTATACCGCGTGTATCCGCCCCATCATGACCTATGCGAGTCCAGTATTTGCCCACGCCAAACCCTATATCATCCATAAGATGCAGACCCTCCAAAACCGATTCCTCCGTAAAATCACGGGAGCCCCCTGGTTCGTTCGGAACACTAGCCTCCACGTGGAGCTAAAAATCCCCACCATAGCCCAATTTATGAAACGCGCTTCAAAGCGCTTCCTAGACTCTGCCGCCACTCACCGCAACCCGTTGGTTGTTCAGGCCGCCAATTATACCCCCTCTACCATTAGCAGGACCCGCCGCCCACGGCATGCACTGACCGACCCAGACGACCCCATCACTCTCCTCCAGGAGAGTCATAGGTCTACTAGTACAGTTCGCAAAAGAGTACACACTACAAGATCATCATTCCGACCTCGCCGCCGAGGCCCAACGCGAAATCCTCGACTAATCAGTCCTCCCCGACCCTTGCTTTCAAACGAAGCGCCAGCACGCGCTTTAGCTGAGCAGCATGTAGCTTTAAATCCCCCTGATAATAATCAAAACCTTGATTTTATCCAGCCACCGACGGTCCCTTGTTACCCTCCCCCCTCCTCCGACTCTGCCCTAAGCCGAGGTCCGTACCCCGCAGGGGGCGCCCTTAGCAAGCAGACGGAAAATTTAATTTAGCTTTAAGTATGCCCCTGGCTGGAGGCCTTAAAATCCGTTAGGAGCTTAAGGCACCACAGGATAGACCGGTTAAAGAGTCCGAGCCCCTCGTGGTTACACTCTGAGTTGCCATTTCAAAAAAAAAAAAAAAAAAAAAGTCATATTCTGCGGCCTTCAACAATTAGAAACAGGAAACAGACAATTATTTTTCTTTGATGTCTCGCATTGATGTATAAAAAAAGG
The DNA here is from genome assembly GCA_947523025.1 of Dryobota labecula. Taxonomy (NCBI): domain Eukaryota; kingdom Metazoa; phylum Arthropoda; class Insecta; order Lepidoptera; family Noctuidae; genus Dryobota; species Dryobota labecula. The sequence continues at coordinate 23,441,883 of OX383295.1, read as the reverse complement.
AAGATAAGGTAGGTAGTGTACGCGCTCCTCGACGTGGACCGCATAACATATGCCGACCGGCACAACTTACCTTAGTCACAATTGAACTGACGATGACGTTTTTGTAGCACATGTGCAGCACGTTAAGTAAAATTACCGTAATCGTCTAAATAAGCAGCAACAATGCATTCCTGTGTTTTCAAAATGAGCACAAATAATTCAACAAACCAAAAACAACTTCCACGGGATTACTTTTCACTCGTAAGAACATCAAAACTTATATTCTTTAAAATTGTCCTGTATAATATTGCTTTCTATACCCAGTCTCAAATTCAGATCATTTATGTAAACAAAGGGGATAACATAATTATCAAAAAAATATCTTGGTAATAGTAATTTACAAAAAATGGCGAAAAAAAAGGTTCCATTTTTTTAAGTACTGAATTTAAGAAATAATAATTGAAATATAATCACACCGTAATTATTTTTATAAAATTTCGGTGTTAAACAAAGTTATTAAAAAAAGGAGATTTTCTGGTATAAAATATTTTATGATACTGGTAATGCAGGAGATCCAAACATTTTCACATTTTTTACATCTTCAACAACACTAATATTACAACTCTCATTCATAGATTCATATTTTATGTAGCATATCTAGCCACATTTTGGATGAAAACGGCTGTAAACTGTTTCGAGTGGAAATCTATTTTGGGAGGCCTACGTCTAGCAGTGGGCTTAAAAGGGCTGATTATGACTATCATATACCGTGTCTCCGACACACTACAAAAAACATTGTTTGGCAACGGTATTTTGTTTGCATAGTTCTTATAATTAATTCACTTTAATTTTATCGATGATTATTTACAAAAACATTTAATGATAAATGTTTTGCACCACTGTCCTGTCATTTTGACAGTGACATTTCTTGACATTAATTTGTTTACATAAATTATCTGAATTATAGACTTTGGGTATAGGTCGCCATTTGTTTCCGAGTTTATAAGGGTTCGTAACAGTGACAATTATTGCTATCTCGTTCCCGCTGCAGCCCGCATCATTGCTCTCTGTTTCGGTGTTTACATGTAATTGTTTCTAGTCTAATCATGTTTACGTGACATTAGAGCGACGCGACACCTTAAATCTTCCTTTTTTTATACATCATAGATAACGAAATAATTACAGTTTACTGCGTAGGTACGCGCCGCTTCACATTTGACCTTGTATAAATCATTATTTAATAACAGTAGATAGATACAGTCTATCTTGGACTTGGAACCAGTAAAGAGTTATCTTCTACCATGACAATGCCTGTATTTGCGAAAGGAGTAAAATAGATAAGGATAGGGTACCTAACTCTCGTATATCTCCAGATAAAAGTTGCAAGTAATACTTAGAGATCGAATCTAATTGCCTTAAATCAAGCACTGACTGAATTATAGACATACAATAAGAAACTGCATCATCCCGAGATTAAAATCATTGAACCCATCAACGATAATTATGGTCATCAAAACAGTTCACATCTTTAAACTTCGCAACAAGAGTGTGTCCTCGGGCAGAAACTGCTCAACGGAGGGTTATCCGAATTTGCTTGTTTTTGAATCAATTTTAAATACTCAAATTAGTGTTTTTAGGTCGTGAAAAAATATACTTCAGGAATTATACTTAGGGAAATTAACGGTTCAAAACACAATAAATTGTAATATTCTCATTGAAAAAAAAAAACCGAAACAGAGACTTACATAGGCCCGGTAAACGTCGCCTTAAGCCTCTACCTACCTTGCCTTAAGCCTTAATACCTTTAGTGTAACTTCAAAATATAGAAGTTCAATAGGTTGGTTTCTGTATTGGTAATATTACGATAAGTATTTTTAGATTTAGCTATGATGTTATCTTTATCTTATTTGTGGGCACAGCTGTGTTTTTCACTGTTCGGTTTTTTAAGTGAAGAGTTGTAATTTGGCTGACAGTTACAATTACTATTTATACCCAACTGCCAAGAAAGGGTTATGTTTCTCGCGCGTATCTTGTGTGTATGTTTATTTATAAATTTCTTTATTACCTCCTATCTTCCAAACGGCTGGATGGATTTCGACAGTTAATGTACCGTTATATTGGTCTTAAAAACTCAATTGTCATTAGATAGGTGTTTGAAAAATAAAATGGCGGAGTTTTGGCGCGAAATAGTAATACGTTAATTTAAATAAAAAATTGCCAAACCTGTCGATTAGGGTATCAATATAAAGGAAATTAGAATTTGGGTAAGGGTTTTCGCTTAAACTCAAACAAGTAACGCATTATATTCATCAATCACTACATATTATAAAACATAGTCCTCCGCCGCGTCTGTCTGTCTGTCTGTCTGTTCGCGATAAACTCAAAAACGATTGCACCGATTTTCATGCTGTTTTTACCAATAGATAACGTGGTTCTCGAGAAAGGTTTTAGTATATAATTTGTTAAGAATTTGTATACATTTTTGTATACATTAACGATATTTGTTGGAGGTGTCGGAAAAAAATAAGTCGTCTGGAAGCTTTCAACGAAAACGCTGTCTAAACCCTTTGAGATATAACAAAATAATGTATGGTAGAATTGTTTATCTTATATAGGTCTAGAGAAAAGTCCGCGATGGCATATGTCTATCTCTTAAGGATGACATACTATATCCATTTTATTGTCTTATTATTGTATTTTTTTTTTGCCATATTTTTGTAGGTATTTGTCGTCTTTAGGTAGTCGGAACTCGGAACATACTTATCCTTTTTATCCCGGTAGTATATTTCCGTGGGAGAATTTCCGACATTCACGCGGGCGAAGCCGCGGGCAAAAGCTAGTATAGTATAATATCCCCTCAACAGGCGAGCCAAAAATGTGCTGGGATACTAAAAGTCTAAATTAAATTAATAAGTAATTAAAAAAAAAAAAAGAATTTCAAAGTAATGCACTAAAAAGACCGAAACAAGATTGTGAATAGAAAACAAAATTAAAATAAACTAAAACAAAGTAAACTCTATTTCAGTTAAACAGACTATATTATGAGCTAAAAGCCTAAGTTACCCGCATTATTCTGTTTTGTTTAGCTGTAAGACTTCCAGTCTTAAATAAACAAATAAATATCAATATCCAACACATAACCGTCACTCTATCTTTTCCCCACCAGGCGCTCATTGGCACAAGCGTCGTAAGATCCTCACCCCGACCTTCCACTTCAACATCCTGAAGAACTTCGCGACCGTCATCGAAGAGAAGACCCAAGATATGGTGAAGATGCTGAAGGAGAAGAAGGGAGAAGACGTCAGCCTGATGCCCTTGATCAGTGACTTCACACTGTTCACTATCTGCGGTAAGTCATTATTTTAAGGGAGACGCGCTAAGGTAGCCCGCGAAATTAATATTTTCTTTCGATTTTTGTCATTTGCAGGGCAGTGGCAGGTTGTATGGTGAACAAAATATGATTCGCGACCGTAACAAGTATGTATTCATAAAAATCAGTAAAATAACTCCTTAAGTCAGTATAATCCTAAAAGTCATGATTTCATAAAATTGTCATTCAATAGGATTATATTTATGAACTTAGATAATTGATGATTTTTATGATTATAATTCTATAATAGTACATTACTTACCAAGGGCTGTACAAGAAAGCTTTCTCTTTTATTGCCCGTGGTGAGCACACAATTTTATGTCTTCACCTGGCCATAATGCGAGTTATGCCGTACGTTAGCGTGCGGTAAAACTCACATTGTGGACAGGTGTGACGTAAATAAATATTCGATACGGCGGCGAATCATATATTTAGATATAATAAACGCAAGAAAATTTGAATTTCGCGGACTACCCAGACGCTTTCACGTCAAGCTCGATACGATAATACAATTTTTTACCCAACTGCGCGACAGCAAAAACATTGTTATTTTTGTTGTTGTATATATTTCTATCTTTGTATGATGGGTTTGGACTGCCCCGTTGGTCTCACGTGCGACTGCGGGGCGTGTGGTCCTGAGTCCGATTCCCGGGTCGGGGAAAGTGTTGTTGGGTTTCCCATTAGGAGTTTCTTAGTATAGTAGCCGGCATGAGTCGTGAGCACAAACTGACACCTGCGCAGTAGTAAATTTTTAGGTCTCTGGCGGAATGAAGAGGCCGGGGGGCGCCAAGCTGCATGCGATTGGTTCGTCAGTCGATACTCGTCGTCTATTGGACTCTCGCCTGTCATTTTCATTTAGCCGAAAGTGTACATACGCCAGATTGCCCCATCTACTGCCCGTCTGTGCTCACGACTCATGCCGATTATTATAACAGCCCGGAGTTTGGAAGTTGACAGTGTGACACCGCCGTGCCTCGGAAAGCACGTTAGGCCGTTGGCCCTACGCCTGATCTCTCTCTGGTCGTATCGGATTGCCGTCCCATCGGTCTATGAGAGTGAGGGAAGAGAAAGTGCACCTGTGTCTGCGCACACGCATGTGCACTATAACATGTCCCACGCTGAAGACTGGTTTCCGCTGAGATTGGTTGCAATGGCCGAAATTTGGGCTGGAGGACTTATGTGGGATACTTTATAATCTCGAAGCATCCTAATGGCTGGATGGATTTTATTACATGAGCTGTCTATCGATTCGTCTCGATCGCGCGATAGTAATAAGGTTTTGTTAAAAAAAAATGGCGGATTTTAGGCGTCATTATACACCGTGGCATTTTAATCGTCTTACAACGACCGTCCACTTCATGTATCCAATGACTACTAATCATTAATTAAAAAAAAAATGATTTTAATGAACATTTGAAAAGTATATATTTTTTTTTTTTTACTATTTATGACGCATGAGGTAGTTTTAAACACCCTGTTATAAGCGCAGCCCGAGCCTTGTGTTCCAAGGGCAGCGCGGAATGGAGGAGTGACATCTTTATCAGAATTCATTCACCCTATCGCAAAAATGTGTTTCTGACTAGGTATTGCAGCATAAACTTAATCTAAATCTCAATCTTTCTTTTTTTTAATCGCGCCTAGAAGTATTTTATGTCGGATACATTGAGTGGACCACCTTTATACTGATGATGACTATTTGTGACATGTGTCACTTTGGTCTAAAATCGATATTAGAAAAGCGAAAGCCGAAAGGTAACGGGAAGAAAATAACAACAAACTACAAAACATCAGTAGACCATTAATTAAATATGAATTCACTGTGGTCTGTGGTAGATTAAATAATAATCCTTTTTGAAAACGAAAATAATACCGAAAAAATTAAGAACTGACGACAAAAGAGACATGTGATCACAACATATTTTAAAGATTTTACATTACCATTTAATTTAAACATGTTAAAGTTGTTCTCAAATCTATACTAGGTCACAGAGAATATAAGACTTGTAATTTTAATAACTGAAAAACTCTTATGAACCACTTTTATTACAGGACCAAAGCTGAAAACGCGACAAAAAATCAGCTGCTCCATACATTTATGTTCGCGTAAATCGACAAAATGTATGAAGCAGCTGATTGTTTTTCTCGATTTCAGTGATGGTCCTATAGTAAAAGTTGTTCAAAATGACGAGTACAAGGACCTCTTAAGAGGTTTTCAGCTATTACAATTACACCTTGTATGGATAACACTAGCTTCTGCCCGCGACTTCGTCCGCGTTAAATTTCTTGTTCCCCCGACCCACCCCGTCGCAACACATTGCCTGCCCGTGATTTTACTTCATTTTCGCATAAACTTTCATTAAAAAAAAATTGTGTCCTAGTTAATAGGAATGTTATTCTTCCTCAAGAATTGGGCTGTAAGATGCAAAAAGATTTTTTCAAATCCAACTCGCAGTTCCAGAGATTAGCGCGTTCATAAAACAAAAAACCGGCCAATTGCGAGTCGGACTCGCGCACGAAGGGTTCCGTACCATCCATACAAATCCTTACTAATATTATAAATGTGAAAGTAACTCTGTCTGTCTGTCTGTCTGTCTATATGTTACGTTTTCACGCCTAAACCGCTGAACCGATCGACATGAAATTTGGCAGGAATATAGCCTGGGATATAGAGGACATAGGCTACTGTTTTACGCGATAACCGACATCCACGCGGGCGGAGCAAAAAAACGGCAAAAAAATAATGCCGTTGTATGGGCCCCCCTTAAATATTTTTTTTTCTGTTTTTTAGTATTTGTTGTTATAGCGGCAACAGAAATACATCATCTGTGAAAATTTCAACTGTCTAACTATCACGGTTCATGAGATACAGCCTGGTGACAGACGGACAGACAGACAGACAGACAGACGGACAGCGGAGTTTTAGTAATAGGGTCCCATTTTACCCTTTGGGTACGGAACCCTAAAAACTAACTCTTCAGCTTTAGAATAGACTACCTCGCAGAGTTGATCATTATTTTGCTGCGGAGTTATTATAAAACAGTTATATCTCCTAAGATATTCATTGAAATTAAATGATGTATGGGCAACTTTGTTCAAAATTAAATACTTGTGATGAATAACGTATTTATTTGGATAAGGATTAATACCATGTTTATGAAATCTCCTTCGCAAATAATGCATTAATTTCGAACAAATTTGATTACCATAAAAAAGGTTATAGTGAGTCAATCTTAAAAGATAGACATATGCTGTCGCGGATTTTTTTTTGAAAATTTAAAGAGGAATAATTCCATTATACATGATATTTGCGTAACTTAAACCGTTTACGCAGCGCACGCAACGGAAGCTCTCAAATAGGAATAATTTTTCCCGTTTTTGCAACATTTTTCATTTTTGCTCCGCTCCTTTTGGTCGTAGCGTGATGTTATATAGCCTATAGCCTTCCTCGATAAATGGACTATCCAACACAAAAAGGTTTTTCAATTCCAACCAGTAGTTCCTGAGATTAGCGCGTTCAAACAAACAAACAAACAAACAAACAAACTCTTCAGCTTTATATATTAGTATAGATAAAGAAATGTATTTTTTGCTATGGTTTCGGTATTTAAAGTACTTTAATCATTGATGTATAAAAAAGGAAGATAGGACACCGCTCTAATGTCACGTAAACATTATTGGGACTAGAAACAATTACATGTAAACACACCCCCACAACTACATTTCCTGATGTGGTTCGCCATATCACCTTTTCGCATTAAAAGTGTACAATTTCAAAAATATTCGAAATTGAGTTAATATACGGAAATGTTTGGTATCACCAGTATTTTTCTCTTAAAACGCTCTCCTGTAAAATTAGTAAATTTTGAGATTATAGTTTTATTAGAAATTGAGTTAATATGCGGAAACATATGGTATCACCAGTATTTTTCTCTTAAAACGCTCTCCTGTAAAATTAGTAAGTTTTGAGATTATACAGTTTTATTGCGAGAAGACGATATAACAACAACCGAAATAGAGAGATATGACGCGGACTGTAGCGGGAACGAGATAGCAATAATTGTCACTGTCAGGTACCCATAACAACTCAGAAATAAATAGCGACCTAGAAAGCAATATTATTCAGGAGAATTTTAATAAGTTTTGATGTACCTTCGAGTGGAAAGTAATCCCGTGGAACTTGTTTTTGGTTTGTGAATTATTTGTGCACATTTTGAAAACACTGGAAGGCATTGTTGCTGCTTATTTAGACGATTACGGTAATTTTACTTTACGTGCTACAGATGTGCTACACAAACGCTAGTTCGATTGTAACTAAGGTCAATTGTGCCGGTCGGCATAGTTTGTGGTCCACGTCGCGGAGCGAGTACCTAATCTTCCAACTTTATACATCAATGAATTTAATATTTAATTTAATGTTGTCACGTTCAAGATCTCCTGTCTTGATTGTTAAATTGTACGTTAATTAAGATCTCGACCAAGGTTGGAACAATACTGACGTTATTTTGAGAACTATGGTATCTTGATTAGCTAGAAGACTTCTTTCCTTGTAAGTTCGTGTTTTGTCATCATAGTTCCAAAGAGGAACATACCATCATATAAGAGAACTTTTAACAGAGGAAGAATTTTTCATTTTTATATTCAGCCGAAAGACGTCCACTGCTGGACATAAGCCTCCCCCAATTGCCATAATCGCCACGCTTGGCAGTCGGGTTGGCGATCGCAGTATGGTGTTAAAAATGCATAGAGAACGCTGCTGCCCATTCTCTAGGAAGTCCCTTAGTCGCCTTTTACGACACCCATGGGAGGAAATAGGATGGCTATAGCTATTCTTTACGTCCGGCACCAAACGGTACTTTAGATCGTTTGAAAAAAAATACATGGATTTTATTGAAAAATAAATGCAGCTGACCTTATTCAATGTCAGAATGATCTCGCCACGATACAATGCAGTGCCCATATTATCATTGTACAAATTAACTCAATGAATGTGGTCCTCTATCATGGTCTATAATCAGTAGTAATCAACATGTAGGTAATCGTTGCAGTGACGTCATAATTTTCCATAACCATAATTATATGTCATTTGCTGAACTTACCGACTTTGTTACATTTTTTTGTATTTCTCGAGCGCGCATCTGTCATTGTAATTTAAACCTTATGTCAATGTAGTTTAAAGGCATACGACGTGCGCTCGTGATTTGCAACTGCTGTATCTGCCACTTATCTGATCGACATGATTACAAACTTGGTTCCAACTTAGGTCAGTTTTTTCGTAGGATCTGAGATTGTGAGGATGTGTTTTGCATCATGTAAGGTTTGACTTGCAAACTTACTTTTAAGTGTACCAACTTGAAGATAACAAAAAAAACGAATAACTGCCCAACCACAGATTTAAAAAAATACAAACAAAGAAAAACATCGAAACGAGCGGCGCGGCGCCCGCGCCGGCGCGCGTGGCGGGCGGAGATATGGTCTTAAGGCTCGTACAGACTAGTGCGATATCGCGGGCGCGACGCGAGACTAGTAGCACAATTTCTTTGTCGGTGACTGTCGCGCCCGCGATATCGCACGAGTCCGTACGAGCCTTCACACTTCCGCTGTACAGTCAAAACAAACCAAAATGGACGAAGTGTATATGTAATATGATTATAACAAAATACTTTAATTGGGGTGTTTGGTGACGCGCGTTGAGTCCGGGACATGTTGTATATCCGAATTTTATATCAATTGATATATATCGTGATATATATCCACTGTATAATTATATCAGCGAACCCTGATTTAGACAGCCCTTATTGTGTAACCGTTCACCGCTTTATTAGGAAACGAGAGCAGACAAGAGAGGCCGTTAAGGCTCGCACAGTCAGGCGCGATATATCGGGCGCGATAGGCCGCGCGACACTTGTCGCGCCCACCATATCGCGCCAGTAAATGGGAGCCTTAATTAATAATTTTTACTGCATCTGAACCATTGATATAAATAGTAAATATACGGTCGTCCGAACGTTTGCCGGACACGGTCGCCATACAAAAACACTAGCGCCATCTATTAGAACTACGATGTCAATCGGCGTGGTCTGCTCCTAGACGTAAACTTGTAAGAGCGGGTATTTTTCGAGGTACAAAGAAATAAAAAAACCTTCTATTTTTCGAAATTTATATTTATTGCAGTTTGTTTGTGTTATAAAATTTCCATTGGCCTTCGAATAAAACAATTTTTTTAAACTTATGACACGACTCCAAACTTTATTTCGCACGGAATCAGAAGGAAATCTGCAAAATAAATACGTATTTCACTGTACTTACAGATTTTTTAGCAGTAAGTACATAAAAACACATTTTAATTTGCTTTTAATAAACAATAAAAATAATTTTATACATAATTAAATCATATAGTAATAATAATAAATCTTTTCATTTCATCGGATAAAAACGCGCGCCGCTGCAAAGTTATGTCGCACCTTTACGCGGCTTCGCGTCGTCTTTGCCAAACGTTGAGACAAATTAGAAAGAAAATTGTTTTAAATAATGTTAGAAGTTGATATAATTACATATTTTTAACTTATCGGTGATATGAAATGTTATCAATTGTTTTATTGTGCTTTTTGTCGTAGTTCACGCAACCCTTCACGACACAACTTGGCATTTTTGCTTGTACAATTTTACGACCGCTCCCGAAGACAGCCGAACGCGTTCTAGTTCACTTCGTTATAGGGAAGACCATTTTGGGACCAAGTTCGAGGCGTCATTATAACATGCGGTCCGCCCAGTCCTTACGCAGTAATAATGTCAATGATCTGAACTCAGAAAATATACCTACATCTTTTTTCAAGACCATCCAAAGCCGTTTTAAGCCAGAAAAGTGTGAACCGAAATAACAGCAATATATCGTCGTATTCTATCTCAACGAATGCTATCAAATATCTCAATCTCAATAACTTCCAATTGTTAGAGATGTCTAGCAAACGATTTGTTGTAGACCGAGTAGCGTCTCGTATTTCCTTGTGTTTAGCTGAATGGTTTTCCTTGAAGATATTATTACTTTCAATCTATATAAACTCTACAGAAAGGCATGCAAGTGCCTTATGCTAATACAACCTTGGCATAACTCTTGAAGCCAAACTGCGTTGGAAATCTCACATCAAAAAGAAAAGACAGGCACTCGACAAACGTTATAAAACTACGTATTGGTTACTCGGAAGGAAATTCTACCTATAAATATATAATAAAATTATATTACAAAAGCATAATTTATTATTCTTATGCCAATTTGGACGTATGGCATCCAACTTTGGGGCTGTACTATACGAAGCAACCTCGCACTACGTTCACGATTTGAATTACACAGCACAAGTCATATAACATCAATTAAAATATATAATAAAATACCTAACAACATAAAAATGGAACACATGAACAAAGTGTTTTTATCATTGACTAAGAAAGTATTACGGAATTATGTTAAAGTGCAAATTGACACTATTCTTAGTTATATATATCATAATCTATCACGTAAAATAATAATTCAGAGTAAAATTGCTTATTAGTCTATTATACTAGATTGTAATAAATTATTAAGAATATTTTTTTTTATTATTATTCTTATTAATAAAGAACTATCAATGTTTATTTCCAGAATGTCTGTGTTATTTTTGATGTAAGTCTATTTGCTGAGGAACTTATAGTTTACTGAATATACTAACCACCACTTCCTACATCTTTTCACAAGTGTTTCTCATCTTCTTTCAGTTCATTGCAACGGCAATGAATAGAAGTTCTGGATCCAAAAATGTTAGTGCATTTTAAGTCCAGGATTGAATTTACCTTCCCAAATTTCGTAAACCGGTTCAAGAGAAACTTAAAAAAGTAATTATTTCCGTATATTCCTTTCAAAGAGGAAAACAGCTGCACACAAACTCGTTACCCTTTCTATGAATACGTAAACAGAATTCCTATTACATCAACAGAGACTGCAATGGGAACTAAGCTGGATGGTGAACAAACATCAGCTACCGTAGACTACAAAAACGCTATCCTTAACATTGGCATGCAGATGTTGAGTCGGATCACTAAGATATGGCTGCACAACGACCTCATCTACAAGAACTCTTCTGAAGGGAAGGAGTTTGCTAAAACTCTCTCTGTAGCTCGGTCGTTTGCGGACAATGTTATAACAGATAGGAAAGCTCAAAGAGCTCAGAATCAAGGAGCTGAGAAAGCAGAAGCAAGTGATGGTACTGGAACTAAGAGGAGACTGGCCATGCTGGACCTGTTGCTAGAAGCTGAAGAGAACGGGCAGATCGACATGGAAGGCATCAGGGATGAAGTCAACACGTTTATGTTTGAGGTGAGTTACCACAATATCTCAAAGTGCTAGGTATTAATTTTTCGTGAACGAAATTTTCTAAAATAAATCCAATCTATTTATGAGCAATTTAATTTATTACGATTCCCGACGTGAAAAATAGAATTATTAATTATTATTAATATTAATTAATTATTAATTAATTAATTAATAATTTATTTACCAAAAAGAAGAAGAACATTAGGTTACTAAATAAGGAGCGAGACACTAAACTCATAAATTGATTCAAAGTTGTTGGGATGTTTTGCCCTTGTCAGCTGCAGAGAAATCTCACCCCCTAGCAATGTATTTATTCATTGCTAGGAGTGAGATTTCTCTGCAGCTGACTGTACATACATCTCTTTCACAAAAATACTATTTTCCTTAGAAAATCGTAACAAATAAATTGTAAAATTATACAAATAAAATGAGTTATATTTCACAAAAATGAAAGAAAGCCGAAAGTAATATAATTATCTGTCTAACAATATGTAGGACCAATCTATTTTAGAAAAGTTTCATTTCCACGTGTAGTGTGATGATTGATGATTAGTTTTTTTTTTTGTTTTTTTTTTTTTTGTTTTGAATGTTCCATTATGTCCGAATGAAAGAACGGAACCCTTGACACAGCCAATTTGTTCCGAATCTAACGGACTGATTAAGTTGGTAAATTCGGTACACATATCAATTTCTGTGTCCCAAAAACGGAAGTGTTACGTAAATAAATGAATAGATAAATAGAAAGATAGAATACTCTTTATTATGCATACCATAAAAATTACAGATATAAATGTAGAAATGTTACATAGGATGATGACAAAATGGGCGGTATTATCGCTAAAAGCGATCTTTGAATTTTGAATATTTTGGGAGAAGTAGGTATAATAAAAAAAAAGTTTTGCACACTGTACCTGTGTGTCTGATATATTACATGGAACGACAAACTGGGTCTCTAGTATATATTTTTTAATAATTATAAAATAAATAGTTTTAAAGTTATTTAAGAAAATGGATGAAAATTGTCCATTCCCCCAGTTATTTCAAAACTACTGAAACAATTTTTTTTTTTTTTTAATACAATTTATAGTTCTATACTTTTAGATTACAGGAAAACCTATAAGAAGTCTATGATCTTAAAACAATATGGTAAATCTCCCAATATTGTGCGTACTGACTTACATTTGCAGTTGGAGAGAGAGGAGAACATGTTTTTCAACTACGATGTTAAGTTTGTTCTTGAGATAATTTATTCAGTCCAACTGCGGAACCCTTATTGTGCGTGGTTCGACACGCACTTGCCCGGTTTTTTTTTTACTCTTTCTGTCTACTCGTGATTAAATAAGTAGAAATAGTGAAGCAGAAATAAATATTGTTTTATTTTCAGGGTCACGACACCACGGCGTTGGCTCTCACATTCGGTCTGATGCTGCTGGCAGATCACGAAGATGTTCAGGTAGTTTTTTTTTTTTTTTTTTTCATATTTATGTGGTGGGTATGTATTTATGTTCAAAAGGTTTTTAATTGACTGCCTCTTTGGTGTAGTGTTCGCAAGCGCTATTTATTTATTAGGATCCTAACAAAATAGAGGCTTGTGGCTAAGTAATAATACCCACACGGGTTGATAGATCAGGTTAAGCTACGCTTGCCACGGTTGGTCCGTGGATGGATGACCATCCTTACATACCGAGACCCCTCCGTGCATCGGAAAGCACATTAAGCCGTTGGTCCCACCTGTCAGTCGTGGATCTTTGACAGTCATTACGGGTCGTCAGAAGCCTGAAAGTCTGACACCAGTCTTACCAAAGGGAATCTTACCACCCATTAAATGAGTTCTGGAGATCAGATAGGCAGTTGCTCCATGTAAAATACTGATATTCATTCAGGGAAAAAGCTAGACAGATGATGAGCAGGGTTTTAGTTTTAATCTTCCTTTTTTTTTTTCTTCATATTCCATCCTTTTCCAGGACCAAATCTACGAGGAGGTTCAGAACATTCTGAACGGTTCGGACCACGTGACAATGTCTCACCTGGCTGACATGAAGTACCTGGAGGCTGTAATCAAGGAGATCATGAGGCTGTACCCTAGCGTGCCCTTCATCGGACGAGATATTGAAGAAGACTTCAAACTGGGTAAGACTGATTTCAGTTACAATACTGAGGGCAAGATTCACAGACCGCACTTTGACTTTGCTAAGCAAGCGTTTCATACGAATGTAAACTTTATACTTATGCGCGGAATTTTCATATTCATAAAGCGATTTCTCTGTATTTAATTCTGAATTGAATTTTAGCGCTTAGATAAGTATTCTTTCATAGTTAGTTTTCAAAAAAAAAACTGCCTAAACAAAAACAGAATAATGTTTGAAAACTAACTAACTTTCTATGACCTTCGAGGCTAGACTGGTGCAGAGGTATTTTTAGAAACCCTGCTCACTTTATTAAATATATTTTCTTATCTAAAAACCTGTCGGATCCTTGGATGCAGAAGAAAAATTTCTTGGAGTTCAGAATAATATTAAAGTACCTAATTCAGGCTTGTTCGCGGTAATAGTACATACATCTTATATGGAGTACTGTGTTAAATGATACAACAAAATACCTTGTGATATATTGCAATTAAATGAAAGAAAATTTAAAACGCATATTAATAGTACACTTAGGAAACAAGCTTATAGTCAATTCATTTATTTCAAATAGGCACTTAAAAGGCACTTTTGAACGTCAAAAATTACAAAAATAATTAATTGATACTAGTTGCCCCTTCCAAACGGTATTTACATATGGAGAAGCAAGGCAAGAAACTCCATACTTACTCTTTTAAAATGTTAACAATATTTTGCATACATTAATTAATAATTATATGTGGAAACCTGGTGGTGAAGACGATGTACTTACCTAGAATAAAATTACTATACCACAATAGGTAAAAATAATGAAAAATGAAGTAATGACAGACAAATTAATCATGCGATAGATACATTGTGCTCACATACTTGCAAACATTGTTAAAGTAGATAATTTTCCTAAAATTTTGACATATAATAAGATACGTCAGCATGTGAGTTTAAGTATATTTTAATCCCAAAAATAAAAAATAAATTATATCATAAAAATTATAAAATATACAATTAAATTAACAACCAGCTTGATTTTGTCTAGACTCTAAATAAATTTTCCTATGGAGTAGGTGCATCATGTTTCCAAGTATATTTATTTTTAATTAGTTGATTATATCCAAAATTAGAATGCTTGGTAACATCCTGGTCCATAGTCAAACAGGTTATAACTTAATTGTACACCTAATTACTCGTATATAATTGATGTATAGATATACAATACAAAAAATTGTAAAACAATTTAAAAGAGTGACGGTGGAGTATCTTGCCAATTCTTCTACATACGAAACTACCTTTTGGAAGGGGCAACTAGAATGAATTTTATTTCCGTGTAAATTTTGTGACTATTTGAAATAGATGCTTTGACTTTGTAAAAACTCTTTTTTTTAGATTCAATTTTTATTGAAAGTTCTTAGTACTCACCTACCCTTTCATTATTTAAACCAAATAAATTGATTGTGTGTGGGTGCAAAGTGCAAACATAGACCACTTCAGGAAGCTTTTGTTTGTAAGTAATATTCCGGTCCCTTTGATCCGTGATGTTTGATATTAGAATATCCTTGACTAGGAATATAATAATCTTGTGATACAAATTGCTTTTCCGTAGCATCATAATATCATTAGTGGAGTTAAGTGGCACTTGCCAAAACGTCGCTGCATCGTGTTACATGTCAGCGTATCAATTATACGTTACGTCTAAGAAACGTATTTCGCTCTGAGGGAGCCGGGACTCGGGAGTCTTTAAAATGTTATTTGCTTCTATGAAGATATAAGTTGCTTGAAGTAAGAAGATGAAGAGATGAGAACGGATGAAAAAAGATTGCATGTAGCGGAGATAAGAACATTGAGATGGATGTGTGGAGTGACGAGAATGGATAAAGTCAGAAATGAGTATACACCGTGGCATTTTAGTCCTCTTACAAAGACAGCCCACTTCATGTATCCAATGACTACTAACATTTCATGTAAAAAAAAAAAAAATTTTTTTTGAACATTTGTTTTTTTTATTTTTTATTAATTATGACGCTTGACATAGTTTAAAACACCCTGGTACGAGTGCAGTCCGAGCCTTGTGATACAAGGGCGCCGCAAAGCACATTAAGCCGTTAATCCCGGCTGTCATTCATGGATCTTTGACAGTCGTTAAGGGCCTATACTACCTCAAATGGCTTAGCATGATCCTCCGTTATGTCGAAAATACTGCAGCATTAGTTTTGAAATAAATATATAGTAAAGTTGAGGATTAATGATAAGTACTATGTTAGCCGAAAACACGATTCCATAAAATTTTCTCGATAGAAAAGAATTCCAAAGTTACCTCCAACCCGAACAATAAACCGCTGGTATTAAAAAAATACTTCAAATTAGATAATGAAATTTTGCATATTAACTGAACTAAATATAAAGCAGGTCTTATGTTATTTACTTTTTTAAATGACCATTATTTTCACCGTAAAACGAAATTACCTAAACTATCGGCGCCTTGGAGTCTATTCCCTGCCGCCCTGTCTCGCTTGCTCGCGTGACCGTTAGCAATAGTGTGCGAGCGAGATACAGAGTGAGGTGGTGTTGAGGTTGTATAGACTCTTAAGGGTGGGCAGAAGCCCGAAAGTCTGACTACGAGTCTTACAAAGGGGTATTGTGTAACTTAGTAACTGGATTATGGAGGTCAGATAGGCAGTCTTCCATGTAATATACAGGTATTCAGCTGCGTCCGGTTAGACTGGAAGCTGAACCCAAAATAGTTGGGAAAGGTTAGTCAGATGATGATCCTTAAGTTATACTGTTCTAAAAAGGGCTAAACTGGCATGTCCTATATAATGAAAAATACGAAGATATGTGACATAAAAAAATCTCCCTATCACGGAGAGGAGGCAATGAGTCCCAGCGAACATAAGTAATACAATCATTCATATTATTGTCCCACTGCAGGGACAGGGCTCTTCTCATCCAGAGAAGACATGAGCACTGATCATCAAGCTTGCTCAAGGTGGATTGGTGAATCAGACTTATATTAATTACTAGCTACGGCCCGCGGGTCCGCCCGCGTTGCTTTTTCTAAAATAAGCCTAAGTTACTCCATAACATCAGCTATCTGCGAGTGAAAGTCCCGTCGAAATCGGTTCAGCCGTTTCGGAGATTACAGATAGACATATGCCATCGCGGACTTTTCTGAATACCTACATATATAAGGTGTATGACTTTGTTTTATAATATGTAGTAATAAGTACCTATTAAAATTGTAAACGCAAAATTTTGTGAGGATGGATGGATGTTTGTTACTCAATCACGAAAAAGCGGTATCGGTCGAACTTTGACGATCCATACCATACTTCCATACTTATATTATAAATGCGATAGTTGTAACGGAAAGCACCATAATTCGAGCTTAAAATGAATTATATATGTCGTCAAATCATTGAAATGTATCGATTGTTCCGTGGAGACGAATATTCTAATATAAATTGCTTAAATAGCTTTATATACTAACGAAAATGATCGATATCTCAGAACTGTAAAGAGATAGCGTAATTTGAACACTGCCATTAGCTTAGTTGGAGCATTTACCCCCTAATTACCTATTTTATATAACAGTATATACCCCCGGGGTACCGATTAAAGTAAAATCCATTGTGTCGGAAAGTAAACAGTGTTATGTACCATTTTCATACTGCGTAGAACCACGTCTCCCGTACCCCTCCTACGTCTAAGGAGAGCTAACTGCGCAATACCCCGCAGACACCCGTTCCCCTTCAACACCCCCTCATCAGGTAGGAATGTTTGTAACTGGTGAGTTTCATTAAATATACGACCAAGAGTCACCCGCAACTTGTGATCATGGGTAAAACCTATAAAGGGAACTCGAGCAAGTTGATTTTTGTAGTACATTGGTAGTACATTGGTAGTACATCAGTAATACATCAAGTAAATCTCTCAATAGCAATAATCTCTCCGTACGATTCAGTTGCTCTCCACATATATTCGAGAATTAGTTGCTCCGCGCTTAGATAGTTTTAATAAAGTCAGTTTAAGTTAGCAAATAATTTCAGTTTAAGGTAGTTTCTAGATATTCTATTAGTTCGTAAGTGCTGATTTATATATTGTGACTCTATTTTTGTTGACTGTAATTATCATGTGTTATTTTATTGATTATACAAGTGTTTAATCTGACAGTGTGGTTTTCACTGGTTACGAGTAAGTGCGTTGGTAACCTTTCGACACCCCTCTGACAATCTTATATTTTGGTCCTTACGAGCCGGATAAGGTTTACAAGTAACCATGAGTCAGAGGAGCACCATCACCACACGCAGCAGGCTGCGAAAGCTGGCTGAAGAGCAGAGCGCGCGCAGAGTTGATGACCCAGTATCGGACTCCGGGTTGCAGTCCGAAAGGGCACCGGGTTCACCGTCTGTCGCACCGACCATGGCGTCAACGTCTGCCCTCAACATCCCCCTGACGGGTGGTCGAGTAATCGACTACAGTGCTGGAAGTACGTCAGAGGGACCCCAGGGAGGACAGGCAGTAGCAAGAGGTCGCCATACGTCGCCGCGAAGCAGAACGTCATCAAAAGCTAGCCGCAAGAGCGTCGAGTATATCAGGAAACGCATAGAGTATGAAGCTGAAAAGGAGCTAGTACAGCTGAAAGAAAACCTTCTCAAGAAAAGGATGGAAGCTGATATTGCAGAGATAGAAGCAGCTGCCGAGAGTGACGACTCAAATACGGAAGCAGGGACGGCACAGCGCGTAGAGCAGTGGATAGACACAACGCCTCAGGTAACGCAACAACAAACAGTGTTGCACCAGTCAGGCCCAGTGTTGTGTCAATCGGATGCAGTGTTGTGTACCCCGTCAGCAGCGCGCGCGCCTACGGAAATGGCCGCGCCCCGTAACCCACCCGTGAGTCAAAGGCAGCTCAATGTAAGTACGCTTGAAAGTAATATAAATGTATACCGTGATAATGTGTCGCATGTAATAGGTCCGTCTGTGTCAGTACCGTTTTCGAATCTAACGGTACCTATGGCCCAGACGCATACGCCAGTGTCTCAGGATAGAGTAACGTTCCATTTACCTGACAGGTATCCCGTCTTTACCACCCCGGTCGCAAGTGTACCTCGAGTTTCGATACCCGAGTCGGATACACGGCGGCAGAAGAATTACGGGGCGGATGATAAAGAAAGACGAAGGGAAATGTCGGGCGATAGGGACAGCAAGATAGACAGATTGGCAGAGGCTATTACTAGTATGTCGCAACCGCGTCCGGTACCTAGACAGGCGTACGAGCTACCCCATTTTAGCGGTGACCCAGCTGAATGGATTTCTTATAAGAATATGTATTGGGACACAGCCGAACAGTATAATTTTAGAACGCATGAAAACTTAGCCCGGCTTAAGACGTCATTGCATGGCGACGCGAAGACCTCAGTTGAGGACCTATTACGGTCAGGTACAGATCCTTCCGAAATAATGCGCGCACTAGATGAGGAGTTCGGTCATCCGACGTTAATATTACAAAGTGCACTCAAGAAAATTAGGGATCTACCTAGGATAACTGAGAGTGGCCGTGAGTTAAGGCGGTTCACGTCTACTATAAGGAATGTTGTGTCCCTACTTAAAAACATTAGAGCCGACGGGTATATAAATAATCCGCAATTAGTTAGTGAGATAGTTAACAAATTAACTCCAATACAGCGCGCGCAATACGGCGATTTTGCTATGGGTATAGATAGCTCACAGGGGGTGGACCTAAGAGTGTCACCGGACCTAGAATTAATGTCACACTTCTTAAAACATTTAACTCGCTCGACTTCATATTACGTTCAAGCCAGTATGTTCGAAGCTAGTCCAGCCAAGCCACCTGTGAGGCAACAAAAGCAAGCCGCGCGCTCAAGTAATAATAAAGTACCGCCGGCTCAGCGGGTACATACGCATAGTGACGAGTCTAGTGTACCTAAAGAATGCCTAATTTGCAAAAAGGAACATGCCATTGAACACTGCGACGCATTCGGTAAATTAAGCGTGCAACAACGATGGGACATTATTAAAGAGAAAAATACATGTTTCAAATGTTTAGTTAGTAAACACCCTAAGAGGTTTTGCCGTGCCAAAAGGTGCGAGAAATGTGGCTACAGCTATCATAGTTTATTGCATGCAGATAAACAGAACAAAGACAGCAATAAACCAGAGGCCGGCAAAACAGTTAGTGAAAAAACGGAAAGCGTCGCTAACATAGGGGAATGGCGAGCTACGGCTCTATTAAAAATAATTCCAATTGGAATAACCTATGACAATGGAACGCATCATAAATGTTACGCGCTACTAGACGACGGGGCAACAGTATCACTGATCGACAGTGCTATAGCTTCAGACCTAGCGGGCCCCCGCATACCTCTTACATTAAAAACAGCGGGTGGCTACGGAGTCACTGATTTAACTTCGCGAGCGGTACAAGCACGGATCACAGGGCCAAACGGACAACAACATGAAATCAAATGCCGTACCATGGTCAACATGAATTTGCCAATACAAACTGTGTCCGCTGCTATGCTGAACGATAACGCTCACCTCCGTGACTTGGGTTGCGTGGAGATGAGGGGCGCTAAGCCGATGTTGTTGCTTGGGCAGGATAACTGGCAGCTTTTGGTCAGTCAGGACATCCGACATGGACGATCCGGTAAACCAGTTGCCTCCCTCACGAAGCTAGGTTGGGTCGTACACGGACCATTCGATAGTGCTAACGATGTTAACGATCAGTCAGTAAATTTTGTGACAGTTCCCCTGCCTGATCTGCATGACCTAGTCAAAGCTCAGTTCGAGCTAGAAGCTATAGGTATTTCGCAAAGCGCTCGTAAAAATAAAAATAATGAAAGAGCGTTAGAAATCCTAGATAATACTAGCCGCCGCGTACCTGATAGTTCACAATGGGAAGTAGGGCTATTATGGAAACATGATGATGTGGAATTGCCTAATAATTATAATCAGGCCCGGCAACGGTTATACGGAATACAAAGGCGCGTGCGAAAAGACGCCGTCTTCGCTGAGGCGTATAATAAGCAAATAGATAGACTGCTAGAAGAGGGCTATGCGAGAGAGGTGGAGGGGAGTTTGGATAGCTCACCTATATGGTATCTGCCACATTTTGGCGTGGTAAATCTCAACAAGCCAGGAAAGCTCCGTTTAGTCTTCGATGCGGCCGCCACGTCTCACGGAACATGCTTAAATGATAACCTTTTGACCGGTCCTGACCTGCTGAATTCATTGCTTGGTATATTGATGAAATTTCGTATAGGTCCCATAGCCTTTTCAGGAGACATCGCGGACATGTTTATGAGAATTAGGATAAGGACTGAGGATCAAGGCGTGCAGTTATTTTTATGGAGAGACGCGGATCAGTCCATTGAACCAAAGGTATTCGCGATGAATTCCATGATCTTTGGGGCAACCTCATCACCTACCACGGCGATATATATACTCAACAAAAACGCCAGTGAGTTTGGTGATCGATACCCAGAAGCAGTGGAGGCCATAAAGGCCAAACATTACATGGACGATTATTTAGATAGTGTCTGTACCGAGGACCAAGCGAATAAACTGATAGAAGAGGTGACCCTGATACATGCCTCTGGTGGATTTGTAATACGGGGGTGGGTCACCAACTCATCAGAACTAAGGCATAGATTAAAATTAGACATGCCGGAAAGGGTAGCCCTCGAAAAAGGTGCAGGTACAGTCGAGAGAACTTTGGGGCTAATATGGGCACCGAAAGATGACGAATTAGGATTCGATCTATCCTTCAAACGACTACCAGAAACCATTATAAACGGTAGTGTGGTGCCCACGAAACGACAGTTTTTGAGCATGATTATGTCCATATATGACCCACTGGGTTTTTTGTATCCCTGCGTTATCCAGTCAAGAATACTAATGCAGAAAATCTGGAAATCAGGGATCCAGTGGGACGAACCCCTACAGGATAAGGATGCGAAAGTATGGTTCACTTGGCTTAATAATCTAAGTAAATTAAAAGAAGTCAAAATACCAAGGTGGTACGGGCTAAGCCTCGACAATTTAGAACTACATGTGTTCGGGGATGCTAGCGAATTAGCCTACGCCGCAGTCGCTTATCTAGTAGGTCATGACGCCGGAGGAAATAGGAAGGCTGTCATGGTAATAGGGAAAGCGCGTGTAGCACCTCAAAAGGTGATATCTATCCCTAGGCTCGAGCTACAAGCGGCCTTGTTAGCCTGCCGACTAGCAGACACGGCCGAGAAAGAGCTAGGGCTATCAATAAAACGTAAATTTTACTGGACAGACAGTAAAACGGTTCTTAGATGGATAAACTCTGACGCCCATGAGTTTCAGAGATTCGTATCACATAGACTAGCCGAGATTGATAAATTATCGGACCGAGGCAATTGGCGCTGGGTGCCATCGGAGGATAACCCTGCTGACAAAGCGACCAGATTGTCTTGGCCCGATAACCATGCGGTGTGGCTTTCTGGCCCCCCTTTTCTATGTGATCCACAGGAGCGGTGGCCGGTGTGTCATGAGGCTGAAGCGGCGGAAGCGGACCTCGAGCGCATTCAGCGGGTCCACGCTACATCAGCGCCGATGGCGCCACTCCTTCTCTACGAGCGCTATTCTTCGTGGACGCGCATACAGCGCGTTATGTCACGCGTGCTAATATTCATCGGCCGATGTCGTAAGCATCGGTCAACAGCAGAGCTACAGCGTCCCGACCTGGAAGAAGCTCACAACTGCCTTATGCGGTTGTGCCAAGAAGACAGCTTCCGGGATGAGCGGGCCGCCATACTAGAAGGCCTGCCCGTCCCCAACAACAGCAGCATCAAGGCCCTAGACCCGATGATAACCGAGGACGGCTTGCTTCGGGTGAGGGGACGCCTGAGTGCCTGCGAGGTGCTCACCTTCGGGGAAAGGCACCCGATAATATTAGAGGGACGCCACCCTCTAACGCGAAAGTTGATCGCATTTTACCATGGGATAGCTTTACACGCCAACCATGAGACCGTCGTCAACAACCTTCGTGAAAAGTACTGGATCACAAGGGTAAGAACCTCAGTAAAAGCGGTGGTTGCCCAGTGTCAATTATGTCGTGTTTCCAGAGCTAAACCAGCCCCGCCCAAGATGGGCGATCTTCCGCTGGCGAGAGTCGAGACCTCGCGACGAGCCTTCGTCCGAGTGGGCGTCGACTACTTCGGCCCGATGGAGGTAGCAATTGGGCGGCGCCGCGAAAAGCGGTGGGGTGCATTGTTCACCTGCCTCACCACACGCGCCGTCCACCTCGAGTTGGCCGCCTCATTGAGCGCCGACTCCGCCATACTAGCCTTGCGGCGCCTTATTGCGCGCCGCGGGCAACCAGCGCATCTGTACTCAGATCAGGGTACCAATTTCATTGGAGCCAACACCGAACTACGAGCAGCCCTGAAGGACCTTAACCACGGTCTAGTCAGGGCCGAAGCCATCAACCGAGGCATCGAGTGGCACTTCAATCCCCCGGCAGCCCCACACATGGGCGGCTGCTGGGAGCGCCTGGTGCGTTCTATAAAAAACGCACTCCGAAGCACGCTCAAGGAACGTGCTCCCCGAGAGGAGGTGTTGTATACCCTCCTCACCGAGGCCGAGCTGATTGTAAACAGCCGGCCTCTAACTTATGTCTACGACGATCACGACCAGCCTGTGGTCCTGACATCTAACCATCTACTCCTGGGCACTGCGTCCGGGAGTACTCCGTTCCTGCCGGGAGACTTCGAGGACGTCGATTCGCGCCGGCAATGGCGGCGCGTGAACGCGCTCGCCGACATGTTCTGGCGGCGCTGGCTACGAGAGTACCTCCCAACGCTGCAACGTCGTGACAAATGGATTAACAACGTACCCAATGTGCGGGTTAACGACGTAGTTGTGATTATAGACAATAATAAGGACAGGAATGTATGGACAAAAGGTGTAATTAAGAATGTGTATTACGGCAATGACGGTATTGTTCGTGTAGTCGACATTAGGACGTTAAATGGGGTCCTGCGTCGGCCCGTAGCAAAGATTATCGTGCTTCCCACCGACCAAATATGATGTAATGCGGTTGAACCCTTTTACAGGGGGTGGAATGTAACGGAAAGCACCATAATTCGAGCTTAAAATGAATTATATATGTCGTCAAATCATTGAAATGTATCGATTGTTCCGTGGAGACGAATATTCTAATATAAATTGCTTAAATAGCTTTATATACTAACGAAAATGATCGATATCTCAGAACTGTAAAGAGATAGCGTAATTTGAACACTGCCATTAGCTTAGTTGGAGCATTTACCCCCTAATTACCTATTTTATATAACAGTATATACCCCCGGGGTACCGATTAAAGTAAAATCCATTGTGTCGGAAAGTAAACAGTGTTATGTACCATTTTCATACTGCGTAGAACCACGTCTCCCGTACCCCTCCTACGTCTAAGGAGAGCTAACTGCGCAATACCCCGCAGACACCCGTTCCCCTTCAACACCCCCTCATCAGGTAGGAATGTTTGTAACTGGTGAGTTTAATTAAATATACGACCAAGAGTCACCCGCAACTTGTGATCATGGGTAAAACCTATAAAGGGAACTCGAGCAAGTTGATTTTTGTAGTACATTGGTAGTACATTGGTAGTACATCAGTAATACATCAAGTAAATCTCTCAATAGCAATAATCTCTCCGTACGATTCAGTTGCTCTCCACATATATTCGAGAATTAGTTGCTCCGCGCTTAGATAGTTTTAATAAAGTCAGTTTAAGTTAGCAAATAATTTCAGTTTAAGGTAGTTTCTAGATATTCTATTAGTTCGTAAGTGCTGATTTATATATTGTGACTCTATTTTTGTTGACTGTAATTATCGTGTGTTATTTTATTGATTATACAAGTGTTTAATCTGACAGTGTGGTTTTCACTGGTTACGAGTAAGTGCGTTGGTAACCTTTCGACACCCCCGCCTACAACACCTGACTCCCCGAATATCTTACAATAGTATTACGCCTAAACCACTGAACCGATCGTTATGTTTGACATATAGGTAGCCTGGGACCTGGAGGACATAGGCTACTTTTTGTCTATATCTATACAAATAATAAAATAGTAACAAAGTTGAAACTATACATGGAATAGTTTTGAAAAAAAAAGTATTTGATACAAAGTGTGGGAACAAGTCTGATGCCGAAAACATAGTTTTTAGAATTTTTCTCGAATTGTCTGTTTGACAGTCTGTTTGTATGTTCCGGATTGGCGTAAAAACGGCTGAATGGATTTGGATTAAATTTAGCACAATAGATAGTTTATAATCTAGGTTAATACATAGAATACTTTTTAACCCGATATTTTTACGGCATCGAGACTTATGCGGGTGAAAACGCGGGGCGCAGCTAGTTAATTATAAGTTCAAGTTTCCTCACGACCGCGGGGTTTTCCTTCACTGATGTCATTGATGTCCGAGATAAACATTGAAAACAATCATAAGAATTAAAAAAATCCATTTTCTACCCCCGGATTTGAACCCTCAACCTCGTGAATGACAGGCGAGCCCTCAACCCCTGGGCCAAAACGAAAATCCAAATAATATATTAACTAATAATATGAATCCTTCCCCAGGTGACTTACTAGTGAAGAAAGGCACCACAGTGGACGTGCACATCTTCGAGTTGCATCGGCGTGAGGACCTGTACCCTGAAGCGGAGAAGTTCAAGCCAGAGCGGTTCCTGAGCAACGAGATGAAGCATCCCTACGCTTATGTGCCGTTCAGCGCCGGACCTAGGAACTGTATTGGTTAGTAGACGGTTTTGTTTAATTTAAACTTGAGTCATCATTCTTTTGCCCTTATCTCAGTTTATAATATATAGGGTCGGCGCTTTCGGCCTTTCAAGTATTACGTAAGCAGAATTTTAGTAAATTTCGACGCTTGAAAGGCAATTTTTACCAAACGACATGTTGGCATGTTTGATTTTAAAGTTTAGTTTTTTTTTTTATAAAAAAAACTTTAAAATGCTCTAGTGTAAAGTTGCCAACATTTCGTTAGGTCAATATTGCCTTTCAAGCGTCGATTAGAACACCCCACCTCTCCCTTGTCAGCAAAAGTAAGCAAAGCTCATACTATGCTTACGTAAACATTGTTTTTAATCTGTTCAGGTTTCTATATTGTTATTCATGAGCCTAGAAATAAGGAATTTATCACTACATATTATAAAACAAAGTCCTCTGCCGCGTCTGTCTGTTCGCGATAAACTCAAAAACTACTGCACCGATTTTCATGCTGTTTTCACCAATGGAAAGCGTGGTTCTCGAGGAAGGTTTTAGTATATAATTTGTTAAGTTTTGTATACATTAACGATATTTGTTAGAAACATCGGAAAAAAAAACAAAAATGTGGTTGGTATTTTAGTATATTGTGGTTTCTTACGACTTCCACGCGAACTAAGTCGCAGGCAGAAGCTAGTTGACTATAAAGTAATTGAATGCCCATTTAAGTAATTTCCCTACTTCGGTTCTTTCTAACCATAAAACACCGCGTGAGAGTAAGCAATATCAATTATTTTGGGGAATCCCTGAACATGGGGTTGCCATCTTTATTCAAATCAAAATCTACTATATTTTGCAGAAAAAATCTGAGAAAGTAAATAAATAAATATTGCTGACGTAATCAACGTCCCCCTTGTCATCAAAAATAATCAAAACAAAGACCCCCCCTCCCTTTGGTGCTTACGTAATACTTGAATGACCCCTTACACAGTAGAACAATTCAAGACGGATAGAACTTTATAGATGTAGGTACTTAATTCTTTTCTTTTTTGTAAGTTACGATCTGATCATAAACATAAATAATTGTTTGTTCTAGTGACATTAAATTTATTTTATTATTTTATTTTGTTTTATATTATAAAATGACGTAGCTACCATAATTCAATTTAATTACTGATGATACCTTGATATGACATGATTGTAATTATGACCTATTTATTATTATTTTATTCCGCTGTTTTACTACCTACCTACTAATATCATCTGATTTAAATATGACTGTATCTGTGTTGTTTTGTGTTACGAGTAATTGGACATACAGAAATCTGGACATCAATTGTTCTGAAATTTATTGTATTGGGTTTTGACTCAATTTATGTTAATTTATAAATTTTTAATATTCATAAACTCAGCAAACCAACATTGTGCCTTGCAGTGCCCTGACAGGGTTCATGTACAAAAACCGACGGTAACATATTGTAAAATGTGTGATGTGCATAAGAGCAAATAATTAGGTAAACTCAAACTCAAAAACGAAAACCGAAACACAAAAACTTAAACTCAAACAACTCAAATCATTTATTCCAATTAAACCATTTACATTGTCAAGGAGTCGGTCAGTCAGAAATATGAAGTTAGATTCCCATCCCAAAGCGTCATCAAATCAAATCAAAATATTTATTTGCCAGAATATGGTACAATAGGTACCTATTACAGTAATTTTGGCTCCAGCATATCCTGCCATGATATGGCGTGCAAATACATTTCATGTCAGTGATAAAGTCATTATTCTTATTATTATTATTACATTATTAATTGTTATTCTGCGTAGTAGGTACCTATGGAGAAGAACGGGCAAGAAACTCCATAGGCACTCTTTTAAATTAAATTGTTACAAAAATATTAGTTGCATCCATTGGTATATTAAAAGGAGGAAGATATGTTACGCGATTACATCGCAATCAGAGGCCCTAGTGTGAGTTTCTTTTAACCATCTCGATTTTACGCATCGAGTGCGTTCGGCGTTCCGATTGGCCTCCGATTCGCCCTTCACCAATCAGAGTGCTAAACGCGCTCGATGCGTAAATTCGAGATGGTTAAAATAAACTCACACTAGGGCCTCTGTAAACTTGGGCTCGGCTCACGATTACATGCACCAAAACTCACACATCTGTGATCTTTGTGATCACAGTCGCAAACCTACAGTTACCGATAGACAAGAACAGAGTTATAACGTCGCTGTCGTGCAAGCGAAATCGCGTTAGCTGCCGAACGTTGGCCGAATGTTTACGATTATGAATGACATTACATGTGGCAGAACAAACATGGCGAAGCAAACGAAAATTATTATAACTTTCAACAAATTAGCATTTTTGGCTGTACTTACGAGTGATAAGTAATCCCGTATGTCTTATTTTTCTTTCTTGTATTATTAAAACATTGTTTAGCTGCACAAGAAGTCATTTTGATGCGTATTTATCACAAAAAACTGTAATTATGGAGCTGTTTGATCAACGATATCCCGTGCACGACTGAGTGCCAACTAGGGGCAATCTCTCACTTTGATAGGACCAGGCGCTGTTACTAAGTCCCGTATCTACGCTTTTAATACATCAATGGTTGCATCTTTAATGTTGAATTTATATGTGAGAACAATGTAAAAATAAAAACGTAGATGTTAAAAGCGTTGTCTCGGGTCCAATAGCGCCACTCCTTTAAAAAAAAATATTATTACCTATCTCGTGACTGAGAAGGAATTATGAAAACACGGCTCAATCAGCTGCCTCTGTGAGTCTAGAATTTTCTAATACCTTTTATAAAGTTTCATATTGAGACACGAAGCAACAAAATTCGATCTAAAGAAAAACGGCCACATTCCTCTAGATCGTATTTTGTTGTATTTTGCTGTCTCAAATTAAGACACGAAGCAACAAAATACGATCTAGAGGAATGTGGCCGTTATTCTATTGTAAAAGTATATCACTGGCACCCGTGTAGTCTCGCTAATTCCGACCAGTTTATGTAAGTAAGTAAGATTTTATTTGTTTAAACATGGTGTAGGTATGTACATGTTACATATAATATGGCATGCAAGATAATATAACAGATACATGAAAGTTCTAACATGTTCAGCCGCATATGCGATATGAATATTATCACAGTTTATGCCCCATGGCATAAACCGTGATAATATTCATCAAAATTACATTCTAGAGAAATTATGTAGGTACTTAGTTACTGTAGTCTCAAAATTTTTGTTAGGAAACACTTTCAAAACTCGCCGAGAATTTTTGGTATTGGCTAGGTGCCCAGCAATATGCTGCATGGACATTTTTGAGCATAAGAGTGCCGAAAGCTTTTGCTTCGTCCAAAATTTATAATAACCACTTTGCATAAATATTGCCAATTTTGAACACATTCACGTCATTAAACCGAGGGGCGGCAACACGGCCAGCGGTTTTCGTTTAATCACAAACGAAATTACGTGGCTTCGACATAATGTGCACGTGAGTGGTCCTTTAATGCCGAAAGTACACAATTTCAATAAACATATTTAGGACCTTTCTACAATAAATAAAAACAGACAAACGAAAATCAACCCAGACTACATACGCTAAAGTAGATAGTTTATTATCTCAGATTGAATTCAAGTTTAACATAACATAATCGACAGCTGCGAGCTATATTTTAAGCAGTACAATATTCTGACGCTCCCTTGTGTTTATATTTTGGAAGTAGCTATGTTCGTAAAGCACAATCCAAGTTGTTTCGAACGTATGGCTGATGTATGTAGCTCCAAGAAATAGGCGTGACACCAGTAGGTTATGTCAATTGAGGTGTCAAACCGCTTTGATGCGCAAGAGTGTTTATTGCATGGGTCCAGTTAATGATAATAAATTATCAAGAGATGGGAAAGATTTAAATGCTTTGCTGTTTAAGAATAGACTACGTAAATTTTTAATAGATAAAACGTACTACAGTGTGACTGAGTGCATATCTGAGAAAAAGATTAGTTGACATTTCTAGTATGCGTTATATATAAGGAACTCTAATTTTAATTGAATAATGATTAATTTAATGGCGCTCCCGTCATCCACCATAGGCACTATGATGGATGACTCTTCGTTTCGGCTCG
This sequence comes from Dryobota labecula, assembly GCA_947523025.1. NCBI lineage: Eukaryota > Metazoa > Arthropoda > Insecta > Lepidoptera > Noctuidae > Dryobota > Dryobota labecula. The sequence continues at coordinate 23,412,158 of OX383295.1, read as the reverse complement.
CTACTTGTCTCCGCTTGGGCGCACCTTGTGTTGCTCCGCATCGTTGTCACTGCGGTGAAGCCGTCGACAGCCTCTGACACCATGGCCTATCCTGTTGCAGGAGCGCAGGTCGCATAGCACGGCACGCCAGCATCAACGATATTATTCGTCGAGCCCTTGTCACCGCCGGCGTACCAGCGGTATTAGAACCAAGCGGCTTGGTACGTGACGATGGCAAGAGACCAGACGGCATGACTTTGTTGCCTTGGAAGGTGGGTAGGCCTCTGGTGTGGGACGCAACCTGTGTCGACACCCTTGCGCCATCTCATGTTTCAAGCACGGCTGGCTGTGCTGGCGCTGCTGCTGCGGCTGCTGAGACCCTCAAGCGGCGCAAATACTGTAACCTTATGGGTAACTACAGTTTTGAGCCGTTTGGGATCGAAACGCTCGGGTCATGGGGCCCGAGTGCACGTCTCCTTTTTAAAGAAATTTCTCGCCGACTGGTCGACACTTCCCGTGACCAGAGGGCTGGCTCGTTCTTTGGCCAAAGAATTAGCATTGCCATTCAACGTGGCAATGCTGCCAGTATTCTGGGCACGTTTCCGAGTGACAGCGATGCGGACGAGTACTTCGACGCGTATTAAGTGTCCTTTTGTTTTTCTTTGTATTTTTTTGTTTTCGTTTTTATATATATAGTTTTTTAATATATAGTCTTTTAATTTAGTATCTAGTGTAAATAGTTTTTTTAAAAATGTATGAACTTGTAACAAACAACAACAAATCGGACTTAGATTTAATCAATAATGAATTACTTCCATTAATCATAATAAAAAAATAAAAAAATAATGGTATATAATTTAACTATATTTTTTTTTTTTTTATTTGTTAATAAAAAATGATTGATTGAATTGATGTTTGTTTGATGTTGATGTAAAAAAATATAATTATGATAATAATTTAACGTGAATATTTGCATGCTGAATGGCAAAATATGGCTGATCTTTGTACTGTAGGTACTAACACGTATTGATGTATCATCTACCCATATTTGCAAAAATAAATTATGCTATTCTATTCTTATTCTACTTTATAATGCCTGTTTTCCTCGAAGGGATAGGCAGAGGTGTGTTCCCATAATACATCCACTTATCACCAGTTACATTTAACTTATTGTCTTATTGCCTTCAACCGGGAAAAAATCCAGACTCCGGGGTACTATTGAGAAATTCCTGATGGAAGAACCCAATAACACTTTGCCCGACCTGGGAATCGAACCCAGGACCTCATGATTAGCAGTAGCGCTTGCGACCACTAATCCAACGAGGTACATAGTTATAAATAAAAAAATAAAAAGATTGTATTCAAGAGGGGAAACCAAAGAAACGATGGATGTACTGTGGGAAAGTGTCAAAGATGATTTATGGCTAGAAAGAGGCTGACTATCGAGCATTCTATCGTTAATTTATTTACAATTTATTTAGTTGGGATCTCTTAGCTGCCATGGCTTATTTTTTTATTTTTTTTGTTTCTATTTGTTCTACCTACTCTGGACGCTTTACAAAAAAAAAAATATTATCTCGTGACTGAGAAGGAATTATGAAAACACGGCTCAATCAGCTGCCTCTGTGAGTCTAGAATTTTCTAATACCTTTTATAAAGTTTCATATTGAGACACGAAGCAACAAAATTCGATCTAAAGAATAACGGCCACATTCCTCTAGATCGTATTTTGTTGCTTCGTGTCTCAATTTGAGACAACAAAATACAACAAAATACCTTAATTTTTTATAATATAATCTTCGTTTTTTCTTTTTAAGTTTTTTATCTTTTTAAGAACGTCACATGGAGGGATGTCGCATAACATGTAAGAACGCTTTTTCACGTGACGATTTCTACCTGTCAACTCCTACCGCAAGCCGCGTTAAAGAACTTCGTTCCAATAAAACACTTTTCAATTTTACAAACTTTTTGGGTTCCATCCCTAACGCTCCAATGGAGCATAGGTAATTATTTCATCAAATAGGCCTAGTTTCCATACTGTCCATATTTATACTGTGCCTATAGTTTGACTGATACCGCTATACCGCGCCTTAGAAATGTGCAGCGAGGCAAAGAGCGGGACGCCGCGCCGTGCCGCGAGCGTTGTCGAATGAGCAGCCTGCACTGCCCCCCGTCTCGCCGCGCACATACTTAAGGCACGGCACAGCGGTATCGGTCGAACTATGACCATCCATACCATACTTCCATACTAATATTATAAATTTATTGCGATAGTATTACGCCTAAACCACTCAACCGATCGTTATGTTTATCATATAGGTAGCTTTGGACCAGGAGAAGGATATAGGCTACTTTTCATCCTGGATATTTTAATTAAAAAAATATGAAATACTAAACAAAAAAAGAAAGAAAAAACGTTAAATACACGCAGCCGAAGTTGCGGGCAGCAGCAGGCTCTTTACCAGCATGTTTTTTTATTATATGCAGTGTAAGATACGAGTATTATTAAAACATTTAACATTCCCATTTTATTCACAGGTCAACGCTTCGCCATGCAAGAAATGAAGACTACCCTCAGCGAGATCTGTCGCAACTTCAGAATCGTACCGAAGGTGAAGGGAGCTCGACCCAGGCTCATGGCTGACATGGTGCTGAGGCCCGTCGACCCCATATACGTCAAGTTCATTCCACGTTAACTGAACACCTAGTTATTATTTTCTGCTTGCACCACGAAGGTCTAAATAAATTCAGGCCCGATTACACCACAAACCGCTAAGTACATTCACCGTTTAACGTATTATTTTAAAACAACGCTCTATTTCCGTTAATCCTTTGACGATGAGAGAGACAGAATTATGTTTTGAATATGTTTAGCTCTAGACGCATTTAGTGGTTTGTGGTGCAAGCGGACCTTAGAACTTAGCTAAATATTAAAACATCGTTCTGTAGCTGCAACATATTCATACATAATGCGTGCGTGCCAGCGGCTAGTGGAATACTGTCGGCTCAGGCGCGGCGCAAGCTTTGCGCGGTGAGCGAGAAATTGCAAAAATGTTCGACTTACCAACATATTATTGGCGCGCCTGGGCGACTCATTCCGTGATGACTCTACTACTCTACGCTAACTTTATTATTATAATTAAAATAATAAGAAAAATATATTGATTTTATTAACAAAACTCATTTTTTATTTTTTTTACTCCATGTATTTCATTGTAGGGTTTTTATTAATTATGAATTCACATCTGCCGGGCGTCTCGTGACAGTCAAGGTGTTTATAGATAATGGTATGGAACCCTTCGTGCGCGAGTCCGACTCGCACTTGGCCGGTTTTTTTATTTTATTATTACTGGGCCTGCTTTTGACCTCGATCTCGCCTGACAAAAAGCAATGGATTAGGTCTATGGTGGAACGAGCGTGCCCAGAAGATGCCCTGTTCAGTCTTAAAGGCAGAGGGATTATAATTATGTGGAATGGAACACAGACGCTGGCAGGGAGTTCCACACTGGCTCTACGCATAACAAATGTGTAGGAGCGCTGAGTACGACTGGACGGGATATCAACCAAGTGCGGATGGTACAATGCAGTACGTCTGGTAGGCCGGTAATAAAAGGGCGATGGTGGGTTGAGGTCGTGGAGCTGCTGCGTACACTCTCGTTTATAACTAACAACACCTTTTTAGGGTTCCGTACCCAAAGGGAAAAACGGGACCCTATTACTAAAACTCCGCTGTCCGTCCGTCTGTCACCAGGCTGTAATCTCATGAACCGTGATAGTTAGACTGAAATTTTCACAGATGGCCGCTATAACAACAAATACTAAAAAACAGAATAAAATAAATATTTAAGGGGCTCCCATACAACAGACATGATTTTTTGCCGTTTTTATAGATAATAAATAGTACGGAACCCTTCCTGCGCTAGTCCGACTCGCACTTTGCCGGTTTATTTTTTGGTTTGGAAATTATCGAATAACTTCTCCCGCTCTGGGTGGAGCGGGAGGGCGTGTCAGACAATTACTGACTACAACCCACCCGTGTTCCTTCAGTTGCCTGTGTGCCAGGGCCACGGTATCCCTTTCGCACAAACCCGCGACCCTGGCAGGCATCGGCCCTAGCGGACCCCGTCAGTTCATGCTGACATCTTTTTGAGGCGCATGTGGAACACAACGCGCCGTCGACCCAGGCCTGGGGCCTTACCCCCGAACCAATTCGAATCGTAAACCAAGATCGACATAGGTTCGAGTATTACGCCATCGTCAAGTGCTCTATGTCTTTAGTTAGTAACTTTTAGGTAGTTGAATGTTTTCACTTTCCCACGTAAAAAACTATACCCTAGTGCTTTTTTTTTCTTTCTTTCTTTCTTTCTAAAATCTCACTCGATCTGAATAAAATAGCTTCTTTGATATCGTGTAATTTGATCCAACAACTCGATATCTATCTGTCAGATGGCGTGTGGAGTACGAACTTTTCGATCCTAACGAATCTTTCGATCGAAGTTAGTTTCGCTTCGAACCACCGCACGATCGTGCGCTAGTGTCGGATTCAAGAGTATGGATCGGCATTTATTTCGAATTTAATTCGATTGATTCAGAACTCGATGCTGTCGGGAGTAAGGCTCCTGGTCCTTACCAGACGGCGAGCTGCCCATTGCTCGCCGTCCGCAAGCCCGCGGTGACTTGGAAATCGGCAATCGATTCCCGCCGCCCAAGACGTCACAGACCTCCTCTCCCTCACGTGTTCCGAGGTGACGGCCTCCCATGGCAGATGATACCCTGCAGTACGTCTAGTAGTCCGGTAATAAAAGGGCGATGGTAGGATGAGGTTGTAGAGCTGTTGGTTGGTTGTGAGCGAAGGCTCGTACAGACTCGCCCGATATCGCGGGCGCAACAGGCTGTCGCTGCCTGTCGCGCCCGCGATAGTAACTGTGCTACCAGTATCGCGTCGCGCCCGCGATATCGCAATAGTCTGCACGGGCCTTCGCTTACAACCAATAACACGCGGCACCCGCCCGTTTGATGGCAAAAGGCTTGCCATCAAATGGGCGATTACATGGGACTTAAATATAACTGGCGAAATGTGGGTAGGTATACAATAGTTACCGTCAGATATAGGTAGATCAGGTGGTAGGTAACACCATACTGCGATCGCCAACCCGCCTGCCAAGCGAGGCGATTATGGCAAATCCTCTCCAATTGGCGAAGGCCTCTGTCCAGCAGTGGACGTCTTTCGGCTGAAATGATGATGGATGATGATGATGATACAATAGTTACACCTCTGCCTAACCCTTCGAGGAAAAAAGGCGAGATGTTATGTGGGTGTCACCAAAAAAATATTAAAAAAAACATAATTCTTTATTTTTATTAAAAAAAATAAGACAATATGGAAAAAGTAGTTTCTGCTTAAGCCTTATTCGATACTCTGAAATGTAATTAAAAGTTAACAGAACTGAGTAAAGTCAAACTTGCCCAGTAAATGCTTAAACTTACTTCGTAGCTTTACTTATATTAGTGGAACATCTTACAAACTAAAATACTTAACATAAGTTAACAATTTGTGATGATTTTCTCACTAGCCGATTTACTTTAATGTAAAATGTTAAATTATTTTAAATAGTTTTAAACTCAAACTCAAAGCATTTATTTCAAATAAACCAATTACAGGCACTTTTGAATTGTCAAGGGGTCGGTCAGTCAGAAAGATGAAGCTAGTTGCCCATTCCAAAGCGTAGTAGGTTCCTATGGAGAAGAACGGACAAGAAACTCCATGGACACTCTTTTAAAACAAAATATTGTTACAAAATATGGGTTACATCATTCATGTTGAAGTTATACATGTGAGAACAATGTAGAAAGACGTGCACGTTAGAAGCGTCCGTAATAGAAACAATTCAAAAATTAAAATAAGCCGTGGCAGTTAAGAGATGACCAGTCCCAACTGACGGCGCCCGTTCACGAACATGACGCATGGATCAGCACCATTTAGCTCAACCATTTTGAAGGGTACTTAATGATCCAACACACACGCCACCACCAGCGAGACATTTGAGTGAGCATGACATACTCTCAGCCGCCAGGGCACATTCAAGTCAATAAAAGACATATTACCCGGTAAATGGTAGCTCTATAGTACATAGTACTCACACCTGTGCTATGCAATTATATAATTCAAGGACATTGAGTTTATACAATGCAAAAATAGTTTACAATCTTCAGCAGCTCCAACATGATTGTCAAATGTTAATTATCTAGCTGAGGTTGTGGAGCAGGACCAGCATTCAGCCAAGCATTTTTATCAGCGATGTAATCCCCCAACTTATAATAGGCCTGCGTGCATAGTGTGCGTTTTATACAAGATTTAAATTTAGTCTCATTCAGTTGAAGTATGTGGGGAGGAATTTTATTGTAACATTTTAAACAGTACCCCATGAAAGATGAGTCTACTTTAGCCAGTCTGAAACCTGGTTGAGCTAATAGGTCCCTATTTCTAGTACTATAATTATGTCTTTCACCTCTTTTTCTAAAAAGATGTAAATTTTTCCTTACGTACATGATGTTTTCGTAGATATATTGGCAAGGTACCGTCATGATGTTAATATCCTTAAACAGTTCCCTTAGAGAATCGCGCCTGCGGAGATTATATATGGCTCTGATGGCTCTTTTCTGCAGAATAAAAATAGACTCGATGTCTGCAGCCCGTCCCCAAAGTAAAATACCGTAAGATATTATACTATGGAAGTAACTGAAATAGATTTACATTTTGAAGCTGCTTTTAGAATTACCAATAATGGTCCTTCGGTCCTGTCATTAAAATTATCACACAAAAAATTATACAAAATTCAATCCCTACAGACATTTACTATAACTAACCTACTTGCACCATTAATCGCTAAATTAATTTAAAGCATCGTTCTCTTTCATTTAATTATCGAGACAGAACGATGTACTAAAATTTAAATTAGTTTAGCTCTAAGGCCCGCTTGCACCACAAACCACTAAATGCGGGGCTAAACATATTTAAAACGTCATTCCGCCTCTATCATCGTCAAAGGATTGACAGAAACAGAGCGCTGTTTTAAATACGTTAAACGGTAAATGTTTTTAGCGGTTTGTGGTGTAATCGAGCCTAAATCTACTTAGACCTTCGTGATGCAAGCTGAAAATAATGTTATTTATTTATTTATAACCAACTTAAACTAACAGTTTGCACCACACAAACAAGTTTTCGGTCAATACTAATGATTACATTATACAAACATAAAATTAGGTTAAATTACATAAAAACTAGACAAAATTAGATAAAATCATATAAAATTAGATAAAAATAGATAAAATTATATCAAATTAGATAAAATAGGATAAAATTAGATAAAATAATATAAAATTAGACAAAATTAGATAGCATTTGGATATAATTGGATTAAAATTGGATTAAAATTAGAATATAATTATTAATAACAAAATACAATTTTATTAATTTACTCCAAGAGATTGTACTGGGAGTGGCAATAGACTCCAGGTATAGAGTAGCAGTGTTGAGAAATCTCAGTTCAGTACTCGCGAAGACATCAGAGGATTCGTCATATAGCAGAATGTTAATATGGGTGAGGGCTCGGTACAATGGACTGGTTTTAAGGGCTATGGTGCTGGTTCGAGGTATTAAGAATAGAGGACGTTGGCGATGGCGAACTGTGTGTCGAATGGATAGTGAGATGCTAAAGTAGATGTATTGCAGTAACGAGGAATTGAAGTGGGTACCACGAATTAGGCGGATGAAATATTTGACCAGAATAAGATTTCTCCTTACTTCTAAACTTTGGTACCCCACCATACCTAGCACAAATGGTGTTGGGTACATGTACGGGTAATATCCATACATTTTTAAGTAGAGATAGCGGACAAAAGGCTTCTTCGATGACCAGTGTACCTATACAGATGTATACACTGGTCATCGAAAAGGTTCCGAAGTCTTTGAACAGTGCAATCTGGAGCCCCCATGAAGAGGTTTTCATGGGGGCTCCAGATTGCACTGTTAGTCTCCAGCAAACTGCGGATCTTTAAAGGTTGGTTGGTTTCTATTTCATTAAGAAAAGGACAGAAGGTAAATTTTAGTTTAATCCTGTGCAAGTGTTAATCAGCGCCTGTCACTACTCCATAAAAGTTTAGACGTGATTAAAAACTTACCTACTAAAATTACGTCTATTTACGTCAAGCGCTGAATAATTTGACAGGACTAAACTAAAATTTATCTTCTGTCCTTTTCTTAATGAAATAGAAAGAAAAAGATGCACTGAACTTAAATTTAGTTTAGTTTGTGAACTAAGGGAATCGGCACCATTGTTTGTAGTACCTACTCCAAGTGTGAATGTTGTCGATGCCGAATTGAAGTGCGGCCGTATCACTAGAGTTTGCCACTGGAAAAGCAACTTTGACATCATCAGCATACATTAAGACTGTGGAGTATTTTACATATGTGGAAAGATCGTTAGCTACTATTAGAAAAATAAGGGGCCCGAGGTTAGTGCCCTGCCCTATGCCAGAAGTGACCGAGTAGCGCTCCAAATTGGCATAATATTTGTGTTACAAATTTCTTGCGGTCGTACAGATAGTTCGCGAAGAATTTTAGCGATCTCACAGAGAAAAATAATAACTAGGCGTTCAGTTAACGTGGGATGAACTTGAGGTATATGGGATCGACGGGCCTCAGCACCAGGTCAGCCATGAGCCTGGGTCGAGCTCCCTTCACCTTCGGCACGATCCTGAAGTTGCGACAGATCTCGCTGAGGGTAGTCTTCATTTCTTGCATGGCGAAACGTTGGCCTGTGAACAAAATTAAAAAGTTAATTGTTTTAATAAAAATCTTGCTGCTGCCCGTATTTTCATATATTCGACTGCATCTGTTTTGTATTTCATCATTTTTTTATTCAAATATCTAGGACTAGCTTTTGCCCGCGACTTCACCTCATGTACGCCACTGGCATGTACGTCGGAAAATATCCCACAGGAACGTACTACCGGATTAAAAGTAGTTTATAAACTACCTGAGTAACAAGTTTCATCCAAATCCGTTCAGCCGTTTTTGCGCCAACCCAGAACATAAAGACAAACAGAAAAAACGGACAAAAATTCAAAAAACTATCCTAGTAGCAAATACTTTTTTTAATTTTTCTTCAAAATATTCATTGTAGAGTTTTGACTTCATTACTATTTCATTATATAGGTATATATAGATATAAATGAAAAGTAACCTAAGTCCTTCTCCAGGTCCCAGGCTACCTATATGTCAATCATAACGATCGGTTCAGTAGCTTAGGCGTGATACTATCGCATTTATAATAATAGTATGTAAGAATGGTATGGATGGTCATAGTTTGACCGATACCGCTGTATCGCGCCTGAAGTGTGTGCGCGGCGAGACCGGGGGCAGTGCAGGCCACTTATTAGTCAACGCTCACGGCGTCCCTCCCCCCGCCTCGCCGCGCATTCCTAAGGCGCGGTATCGGTCAAACTATAGGTTGGTAGGTAAAACTAATTTTGGATTCCTACAACATAGTGAAAGTTCTATTGTAAAAGTATTATGACCGGCACCCGTGTAGTCTCACTAACGTTAAATAGAATCTTTCTCAAACATATTGTAAAGAACCACTTTCAAAACTCGCCGAGAAGTTTTGGTCTTGGCTAGGCGCCCAGCAATATGCTACATGAACATTTTTGCGTGTGAGTGCCGAAAGCTTTTGCTTCGACAAAAAATTGTAATAGCCACTTTGCACAAATATTGCCAATTTTGAACACATTCACGTCATTAAACCGGCGGGCGGTGGGCGACACGGCCAGCAGCAAAGAGTATAATAATAATATGGCCAGCGGTTTTCGTTTAATCACAAACGAAATTACGCGGCTTCGACATAATGTGCCAGCGGTCCGTTCATGCCGAAAGTATAGGATTTCAATAGAAAAATATTTAGGACTTTTCTACAACTAGTAAACGGTCAAACAAAACTCAACTCAGACTACATAACGCTAAAGTCGATATTTGATCAAGTGGCACATGTCTTATTATGAGGCAACATGTCAATTATCTAAGATCGAATTCAAGTTTTACATAACATAACACATACATAACGCCTGTTTTCCTCGAAGGGTTAGGCTGAGGTGGGTTCCCATAATACACCCACTTTTCGCCAAATATATTTAACTTATTGTCTTATTGCATTCAACCGGGCACAAATCCAGACTCCGGAGTACTATTGAGAAATTTCTGATGGAAGAACCCAATAAAACTTTGCCCGACTGACTTGGGGTATAGGTATATAGTTCCTGTATCACAAGAGCCAGACCTCTCAATTTACAGGGAATAATATGTTATAGAAGTGCAATATATAAAAATGAGATACGTTGTAGTTATGACATGCATTAAAAGGTAGGTTTACAAATAAACTAGAGAAAAAAGATATGAAAGAGATAACGACTAATAGAGAAGTGAGAAAAAGACATGTTGCGCCGACCCCATTATAAACTGAGATAAGGGAAAGGGAATGATGATTCTAGTTTAAATTAAACAAACGCGTCTACTTACCAATACAGTTCCTAGGTCCGGCGCTGAACGGCACATAAGCGTAGGGATGCTTCATCTCGTTGCTCAGAAACCGCTCTGGCTTGAACTTCTCCGCCTCAGGGTACAGATCCTCACGCCGATGCAGCTCGAAGATGTGTACGTCCACTGACGTGCCCTTCTTCACTAACAGGTCTCCTGGGGATGGATTCATAATACATATTGACATATTCAGGCCTAGGGGCTGAGGGCTGGCCTCTCATGCACGGTTGAAATCCGGGCAAAAAGCAATGTGACTTTTTCTATTCATAAGATTGAACTTTCGATGTTCATCTCGGACATCTTAAACTGAAACTTGGACTTAAAATTAATATACATAAGTCTGAAATCACCAATCCTTTGAGTAAGCTTGATGATCTGTGCTCATGCCTTCTCTGTATAGAAGAGGCCTGTGCGCTGCAGTAGAACAATAATAAGCTGTTATTGTATGGATTTTTTGTTTTACTTATGTCCGCTGGGACCCATTGCCTCCTGTCCGTGATAGGGAATGCCCAATGTGGGCCCATTACAGTGGGTTGGTTTATGTCAAATATCTTCGAATTTCTCACTATGCCAGTTTTCTTCAGTCCTTTTTAGAAAGAAAGAAAAATATTTTATTTGGCACGCGTTGCGTCCGCTATGTTTGCCGAAGCGCGTACGGATGACTTTTACACAATAAGACGCAAGCGTGTGTGGTCGCTGTTGAGCAGAGTACGCGGCAGCAGCTACGACATTCTGAGGATACTCGTAGTTTCGAATCATTATCGGTGTCCGATGCACTCGCTCTGGGTAAGCATCGTGGTTGGGACAGTAAAATAGAATGTTGTAATTGTTATTCATATTTATATTCTCTAACTACTAACATAGTTCATAAGCTTCTGTTGTTACTAACCATAATGGATCATGTTATATAAAAAAAACAAATAAAAATAGGTATAAAAAATAGTGGTCCGCCGGTGTCGGGAGCAGGGTCCAAGCTACCGCTGGTTAGGGCTACAGACACAGCTACCTCCTCACAATGCGAGCCGTATCAAGGAGTACTGCCTTCTGAATCAGGCCCTTGATCCAACCGCCTAACGAAGGCCTCGAGTGATGTTGATCGAGGCTTTCGGCCATCAGGCCATTGGACGTCACGAAAAAAAATATATTATTATTATTATATGACGTTTATTTATTAATACTAACAACATCGTGAAAACAAAAAAAAAGAAGACCTGTGCGAGGCCTAAAGGATCCTATCTCAGCATGATGCTGCGACTATAATGTGCTGAGATGATTGATAAAAAAAAACAAATACCGCATCGCTGGTACTGATAGGGCCCGCTATAGAACAGAACAGTACACCGTTAAGGATGACTGAAGTAAAAAACAATTCTGAGAAAATATAATAACTAGCTTTTACCCGCGGCTCCGCCCGCGTGGATGTCGGTTATCGCGTAAAAAAGTAGCCTATGTCCTCCATATCCCAGGCTATATCTCTGCCAAATTTCATGATGGTCGGTTCAGCGTTTTCATTTTTAATATTAGTATGGATACATAATAGTCAGGGATATTCTAATATCAAAGTTCGCCGATCAAAGGGAGCGGAATGTTAGACGCAAAAGCATCCTATACCTAATGGCCTATTTTGCACGTTACATCCACACACAATTAATTTATTTGGTTTAAATGTGAAAGGGTAGGTTGGGTACTAATAACTTTCAATAAAAATGTAATCTCTAAAAAAAAGGAGTATTTACTGCGAAAAAGTCTAAAAAAGGGCTTCAATATTAATCGGATCTCCACAAAACTTTTCGTCTACACCCAAGGATTCGACAGGTTTGTAGATAAGAAGAGATAATTAATGAATTGAGCAGGGTTTCTAAAAACTTATTCATCAGCTAACCTCGAAGGTCATAGAAGGTTAGTTAGTTTTCAAACATTTTTTATTTAAACAAATCTATGAAATAATACTTACCTAAACGCTAGAATTCAATTCAGAATTAAGTACTTAAAAATGCCCATCTGATCGGAGTCTTAACTTTTTTTTAACGGCTAAACTATCTAAACAATAATAACGTTTGGTAAAATAATACGAGTAGTCCTAAAAAAACAGACTTCCAAAAAAAAAACGTGAAAAATAACTATAATTTCGAAAGTCTTTGGATCTGTATTTTAGTTTTTGCCACCGACTTCCGAAAATAAAGTTATTTTTCACTATGTAGGGTTTTCTTTTTTATTTCGCTTTTTATTGGGTCTGTTTATAATTTATCTAAGTTACAATAGCCTAATGTCAACTTGCTCATCGCCTTTTACAAAATATTGCTTTTCCCGATGCAGGGACGTTAATTGTTGAGGAGTTCTGATATTTCACCATCAGCTCCATTTCACCATTCGCATTGTGACGAGCATAAATTGCTTAGCAACTATATTAAAGTAATTGAATCGCAACCCGTGAAATAGTACCCGTGAGTAGTTCCGGTGGCCATTTGTAGTCTTCATCATAAGTTCCACTTCACCAAATGGTGCTTTCCAAGAGCAAATGCACGAGTTACTATAAAAAATACCCTAATCGCTTTAGGTGCGCCTATAAAATTTTAGGGTTTCCCTCGATTTCTATGGGATCCCCTTATCAGAATCTGACTTGGTGACAATGGGACTACCTCGAGAGCATACCCTATCAAACAAAAAAAGAAATTTTAAAATCGGTCCACAAATGACGGAAAAATAGGCGGACATACATTAAAAAAACAATACATACGCTACGAACATAGAACCTTTTTGGGAGTTGGTTAAAAATCCCTGGAAATGGATTAGAAATACGATGAATCTCTGATGTTTTTGAAAATTTTGCTCCTCACAGTGATGGCTGCGGGTGCGTTTACAAACCCAAGTCGCACATATACAAACAGCCAGAGGCGATCCGTGGACCATACAAATATATCCGTTCGGGAATCGAAACTCACGACATATAGAAATCGCTCAGCCATTGTATTTAGATACCAACCGAGCCATCAAAAAACTATATTAAAATTCAAGTCATTTGTTCAAAATAGGCTGAGAATCAGCACTTTTCGAACGTCAAAATTACATATGACAGTCCCCCAAAACGTATATACATTAAACATAAATACATACGGTGCTTTAGGGCATTATTCACAGACCACACTTACACCCGGTTTCTACTACCCGGTTTAAACTGGATACCATCGACACGAAAAGAATAAGACCCGGTTTCTGAATTTAGAATTTGCGAAACTATACTTCAGCATTTACATTACATAAGGTGAAAGCCCGCAAAAATTACAATTACTTTCTATACAAACGTAAGAAATTTCGCGAACTACCAAGTATGCTTAAATATCTCAGTTCAGAAACGGTGTAAAATTTTACTTTGGCAAGTAAAGTCATACGAATGTGAACATTAATGTTCAAAAACGTATAAAACGCCTGCTCACATTCGCATTTACGAATATGAAGATTTCACGCATAGGTATCAGATTCACATTCGTATTAAAAACTCTTACTTTGCAAAGTCAAAGCGCGGTCAGTGAATCTTGCCCTCAGTATTGTACGTGAAATCAGTCGTACCCAGTTTGAAGTCTTCTTCAATATCTCGTCCGATGAAGGGCACGCTAGGGTACAGCCTCATGGTCTCCTTGATCACAGCCTCCAGGTACTTCATGTCAGCAAGGTGAGACATTGTCACGTGGTCCGAACCGTTCAGGATGTTCTGAACCTCCTCGTAGATTCGGTCCTGGAAAAGGATGGGATGTGAAGGAAAAAAAGTTAAAAACTAAAACCCGACTCATCATCTGCCTAACTTTTTCCCAACCATGTTGGGGTTGGCTTCCAGTCTTACCGAATGCAGCTGAATACCAGTATTTTACATGGAGCGACTGCCTATCTGACCTCCACAACTCAGTTACTGGGTAGCACGATTCCCCTTGGTAAGACTGGTTGTCAGACTGTCGGGCTTCTGACGACCCGTAACAACTGTCAAAGATCTACAAATGACAGCCAGGACCAACGGCATAACGTGCTTTCCGAGGCACAGAGGGGTCTTGCCACAATATTTAGAAAATACCTAAGTAGATAACTTAATTAGGAAGCATCAATGTTGGAACAAATTAAATAGGTAACTTTTAATTCCTTGCCCATAAGTCCTTACACATGCAAATAATTAATAAATAAAAAACTAATTACAATAAGAAATACCTTTTTATTTCGTATTAACCTTTATAAAATGGGAATTATTTTTTGAAAATAACATCATCCAAATGTAACCCGTTACGATCACGGCACTCCTGTAAGCGACGTCTAAAACTATCGACGACTGCGCGGCAAGTCAGTTCTGTGATGTTAGCCTTAGCCTTAGATTTCTCTTTGAATATTTTCTTTTAGGGCTTCAATTGACCGCGGGTTTGTGTCATACACTTTAGATTTCAGATAACCCCATAAGAAAAAGTCCATCGGGGTTAGATCCGAACTACGTGGTGGCCAGGAAATGTCTCCTGTTCGAGAGATCACTTTGTTGGGGAAAAGTTCACGAATGACGGACATAGCGGTGTTAGAGGTATGGGCCGTCGCGCCATCCTGTTGAAACCAGGTCCGCGTATTGTAGCCTGGAAAATTCTGCAACGCTGGTGTAAAAAACTCCTCGATCATTGCTACATATCGCTCTGAATTAACTGTAATCGCGCGCCCTCTGCCGTCTTCAAAAAAATAAGGGCCTATGATGCCACGAGCTGACATAGAGGCCCATACCGTCACTTTAGGGCTGTGTAATGGCTTCTGATGTTTACGTTTTGGATTTTCGGGGCTCCAGTAGCGGCAATTTTGTTTACTTACATGCCCATTAATGTGGAAGTGAGCTTCATCAGAGAATAACACGTTATTGAACGAAGAAAAGCGGCTAAACATTTCATTCGCGTAATTTAGTCTCTGGATGGCGTCAGTGTCTTTTAATTCCTGTACCAACTGAATTTTGTAGGGGTGCAGACGTAAATCTTTCTTTAAAATCCGCTGTAACGATGTTCTGGATACGTTTAATATTCTGGAACGCTTACGAGTAGACTGGGTAGGATTTTCACGAACAGACTGTAACACTATGTCGATGTGTTCTTCTGTCCTTGATGTCCTTGGTCGACCCGACCGCTTTTTATCTAACGTCGAACCAGTCTCTTCAAACTTTGCAACCCAGTTCTTGATCGTTTGAACAGTTGGAGTGTCATCAAAGTTGTGTAGATTGTGATGTTCTCGAAATTTACGCCGAGCAATGGTTGCCGAAAAATTGTTCCGATAAAACTCGCGCACACAAAAAGCACGGTCCGCACCGGTGAAACGCTCCATGGCGACTGACTTCCCAGAAACCGAACGTACTGTTTTTGCCCCGCCCGCGCCCCTCCCGCGCGTCTTATGCATTTTATTCGAAATTTACATTTTAAAGGACTTATGGGCCACCCCAACCCTAGTAGCATTTTTGTTGACGTTTGGTTGGGCCACATACCTCTGAAGGAGGCCCAACTAAACGGCAACGGAAAATGCCGCTAGGGAAGTACCTATTAACTTTTAGAAGTCTGGATCTAGTTAGTAGGTACCACTTGATCTCGAATTAGGAAGTGGCGCAACTAACTCCCCAACAGCACAACTGTCTGTTAAGTTAGAAGAACTTGATTCTATACAATGGTATTGTGACGGCATCTACAACGCCACATGCTAACTACACATCAAAGACCTGACGTCACAAATCCTGCATCGCGCAATCAGAGTTTACCGCACGACTAGCATAAATATACAACACGGGCAGTTGCCCACCAGACACGACACCAGTCTGGTCGGAGGATCCTCACTTTTCCATAGAGTATGAGTGAACTTACACCCTGTTCCTCATACCTCTATAGGACTATTGATATATTATACTTACCGGATGCAGCTGAATATACCAGTACTTTACATGGAGCGACCGCCTACAACAGACATGAGCCTCTATTAAGTGTTATCTTTACTTTGTACCGTGTTTGTGACTATGAGAGAACAATAAAGAATATTATTATTATTATTTATTACCACATATTTCTTTAACACGTCGCCCGGCCATAATAGTACCTACACACACTGAAAATTTGGGAGCAATGGTGGCCTAGTAATGACGGCTGTGACATACGAGTTGTAGGTCGTAGGTTCGAACCCAGACAGGCGATTTACTTTGCGTAAATTATTTCATCACCACTGCTCTCGAAACGGTGAAGGAAAACATCGTAAAGAAACCGGCATGTCCTAGAACAAAAAATTCGAAGACATGTGACATCTACACCCGCACTAGACACATGGGAACATTATACGCTGATTATGCTGTGAAAATTTCAAGTGTCTACCTATTAAGGTTGAAAAGATACAGCCCTGTGACAGACGAAAGGACGCACAGCGGAGCCTTAGTAATAGGGTCCCGTTGGCACCTTTTGTATACGGAACCCTAAAAAGGTAATAATAATTGTTGAACAACAACGCTAATTATACCACGTTAGAGAAAATCTGGGATACTGAAAATGGTTTTTAAACATTATATTTTTTAAACGACCTCATTTGTACAGTTCAACTATTTTCTTGATGTCCCACGGGAAAGTTCGTGTTTATCGGCTTTCCTCCCATTTTTTTGAAATAAATTACATTAAGTTAAAAGAGTATGAACAACTCTCTAAACTTCCAAGTCGATTGAGAGCGTCCGGTCTGCACCAAGTGCAAAGGGCAACTGATAGAAATCCGAGTATCCGACGACTGACGAAACACGAAGTTTGCCGAGTGATATCTATACTAATATATAAAGCTGAAGAGTTTGTTTGTTTGTTTGTTTGTTTGTTTGAACGCGCTAATCTCAGAAACTACTGGTTGGAATTGAAAAATTCTTTTTGTGTTGGATAGTCCATTTATTGAGGAAGGCTATAGGCTATATAACATCACGCTACAACCAAAAGGAGCGGAGCATAAATGAAAAATGTTGCAAAAACGGGAAAAATTA
This sequence comes from Dryobota labecula, assembly GCA_947523025.1. Taxonomy (NCBI): domain Eukaryota; kingdom Metazoa; phylum Arthropoda; class Insecta; order Lepidoptera; family Noctuidae; genus Dryobota; species Dryobota labecula. The sequence continues at coordinate 23,394,594 of OX383295.1, read as the reverse complement.
TTCTTTTTGAGAGCTTCCGTTGCGTGCGCTGCGTAAACGGTTTAAGTTAGGCAAATATAATGTATGATGGAATTGATCCTCTTTAAATTTTCTAAAAAAAAGTCTGCGACAGCATATGTCTGTCTTTTAAGATTGACTCACTATAACCTTTTTTATGGTAATCAAATTTGTTCGAAATTAATGCATTATTTGCGAAGGAGTTTTCATAAACATGGTATTAATCCTTATCCAAATAAATACGTTATTCATCACAAGTATTTAATTTTGAACAAAGTTGCCCTTACATCATTTAATTTCAATGAATATCTTAGGAGATATAACTGTTTTATAATAACTCCGCAGCAAAGTAATGATCAACTCTGCGAGGTAGTCTATTCTAAAGCTGAAGAGTTAGTTTTTAGGGTACCGTATCCAAAGGGTAAAATGGGACCCTATTACTAAAACTCCGCGGTCCGTCTGTCTGTCTGTCTGTCCGTCTGTCACCAGGCTGTATCTCATGAACCGTGATAGTTAAACAGTTGAAATTTTCACATATGATGTATTTCTGTTGCCGCTATAACAACAAATACAAAAAAACAGAAAAAAAATAATATTTAATATATGGCTCCCATACAACGGACATGATTTTTTTGCCGTTTTTTTTGCTCTGCCCGCGTGGATGTCGGTTATCGTCTAAAAAAGTAGCCTATGTCCTTCTCTATATCCCAGGTCGATCGGTTCAGCGGTTTAGGCGTGAAAACGTAACATACAGACAGATAGACAGAGCTACTTTCACATTTATAATATTAGTATGGATAGCTTTTGCCCGCGGCTCCGCCCGTTTGGATGTAGGTTATGCGTAAAAAAGTAGCCTATGTCCTTCTCCATGTCCCAGGCTATCTTTGCCAAATTTCATGACGATCGGTTCAGCGGTTTAGGCGTGAAAACGTAACATACAGACAGACAGACAGACAGACAAATAGACAGACAGACAGTTACTTTCACATTTATAATATTAGTATGGATAAGGATTTGTATGGATGGTACGGACCCCTTCGTGCGCGAGTCCGACTCGCACTTTGCCGGTTTTTTGTTTTTTGAACGCGCTAATCCCTGGAACTGCGAGTTGGATTTGAAAAAATCTTTTTGCATTTTACAGCCCAATTCTTGAGGAAGAATTACATTCCTATTAACTAGAACACCATTTTTTTTTAAATGAAAGTTTATGCGAAAACGAAGTAAAAGCACGGGCAGGCAATGTGTTGCGACGGGGTGGGTCGGGGGAACAAGAAATTTAACGCGGACGAAGTCGCGGGCAGAAGCTAGTTAACAATAAGAAAATAGTTGTACAAAATTCAAAATTCAAAAGTCATTTATTCAAATTAGGCTGAGAATCATCACTTTTCGAACGTCAAAATGAAATTACATAAGATAGTCCCACAAAACGCCCGCCCTTCACCACTTCCTGATTTAGCTGGGAAGAAGTAGCGCAACAAACTCCGCAGCAGCACAGCTGTCTGTTCATATTTAAAATCTTGATTCTAAACAATATTTGGTATGCATAAAGGATGTGCCCGCTTACATTAATGAAATGCTGGATTGTGATCATACATCTGTAACACAAATGATAAACTAGGACCATCGAAATATATACAAATATATACAAATAAACAGTTAATTTAGTAATTAACTGTTTATTTGTATATATTAATAACAATAATGAAACCATGGACAGCAAGACGACCAGGCACCACAAGCAGCACCAGTTCACGAGCATAACGCAAAGATCAGCCATTATCCCCCTCGCCATATTTGAGGGAAGGAGGCAACCCGACCCCCGACGCTACCGCAAGCAGTGACATCTAAGGAAGCATGACGAACTTGCTGCCGGTTGCTCAGGCAAGAATAATATGATCAATTGTCGAGGTCGCTAGCTAACCACATATTTCAATACAAAAACTACAGGTACTGTAAACTACATCTGTGATGTCTCGCGGGATAACCCGTAATTGCGAAACATACATAAAATGATAATTGATCGCAATGGGTTTTATTTTGACAGTTCAGCCTTGCGTTATTTAGGTTTCTGAGCAGACGAATTTTTCAAACCTATGAAGGAATGGATTAGCAATGACCTTCAAAACCCTGGGATTGCGTGTTGGAGTTACTGATTTACAAAAGGCATAACTTTCTGCGAACAAAATATGTGCAAGACTCGGAATCCACAAAGTTCTTTTTGTAATTCTGCTTGTTGAGAATGGTTTAATCATTCGTCTTTGATAGAAACAATTGTACGAAAGATTTGTTTTCAAATTAATTTACTTTCCTCTAGCATAAAACATGAGCAATATCAGTTATCCCGTTGTTAGACAAAACTGAATATTTTTTGCATTTTCTTTGAGAGAGGACAAATGGAATTTCATTTCTGCTTGCCTCTACCAAGAAGGTTTCATTAAAAAGCGCATCTGCAAACTCTTGTTATTTTATTTGTGCAACTTGGTCCAATTTGCAAGAGGGAAATAATAAAAACAAATATGGATATTCTAAGAGAGAAATAAACTTATTATGAAATCAAAGTCAAAGTCAAATCATTTATTTCAAATAGGCACATAAAAGTCACTTTTGAACGTCAAAATTTACAAAAATAATTTATTTATTCAATTTTCCCCACTATTGCAGTTGTTGTCAGTAAATTAAATTCATATCCCGTAAGGACTCATCTCATAACACACGCTAAAAGAGTCAACAAGAATGAGTATTGCTTTTTATGCTACCGCGAGATAAAGTATACGTTTATTGTGTCCTGAGTTTCACTCAACGGATATCATGCAAGATGGCGCTAGGTCCTGCATAAAAAGCTTTAGAACATGAATAGGTACATACCCATCACATAAATATTACAATGGTAAAAAATATCTACCTGAACATCTTCGTGATCTGCCAGCAGCATCAGACCGAATGTGAGAGCCAACGCCGTGGTGTCGTGACCCTGAAAATAAAACACCCTTTATTTCTGCTTCACTACTTCGACTCGCTCGATGGGGCGGCGGCGTATAGATATACGCCGCCGCCCCATCGAGAGAATGCGTTTTTGACACCTGTCAATTGTACAAGATTAGGAACGAATTTAAACTAATATTACAAAGAAGAAAGATTTTTTGTTTGTTTGCTTGTTTATACCGAATAAGCTCTGAAACTACTGGACCGATTTTAACAATTTTTTCACCAATAGATAGCTAAATTATCATTAAACAACATAGGCTATATTTTCCAAAAAAAAAATAGATCCATAAGAAAATTGCAATAATGTAACGTCACGCGGGAACGTCACTTTTACAAAATAGATTAATTCTATACAGGGTGGATTTTTAAGACAGGACAGTAAGGGCGGGTACCTTAACCGTTGTAGCTACAGGAAAACGGTATTAGGAGATTTTGAAAAAAAAAATACCGTTAGCAAGAAAATGGGCAGTTTTCACAAAAACTTTTTTGATGCCAATCGATCCTGCTTCATTTAAGAATAATCATAATCATAAAGTTTATTTGTGAAATATAGGAAATATATACAGCAGGTCATACATATAAAATAGCACGCTATATTTTGTCTTAAGACATACAAATATGGTAACATGCAACGTTTTATTTAATATGCAAAAAAAATATAAAAATGTCATTAGTAAAAACAAACCAATAGGCATTAAAAAAATTATAGATGTGAAAATTTTAAATGCAGCATCAATCATTATAACTGTTTATCGTTTAAAAACTCGTCTATTGTATAGTAGTATTTGTCAAGAAGAAGTTTCCGCAGTACGATTTTAAATTTTGACAGTGGCAATAAATACCCTTATGAAATTAGGAATTCCGAAAAAAAATTTGTACATCAAGGCAGTCTTACATTTTATGTTACTTATTTGATTTTTGTACTGAGTACGCAATTCAGTTTTCTTGACTGCTGATAGTTTGGTAAATAAATGCGGGTTTTTTTTTACAAAAAGTGCAGTTTCTAATATTTATAGTGCCAGAAATGTTAACAGTTTCAATGGTTTGAAGTAAGGCATACAACTGTCTGTGATTTGTAGAACGCACATAGACCAAATGCAACGCTTTTGAATCTTGAATACGGTCTCTCTAGATTAGATTAGATTAGATTTATTTTATTCATAAAACAATTTACATTGTGTTGAATATCATTAAATCTATCAGTTGATTGCCCCAAAAAATAACACCATATCGGAGAATTGAACAATAAACTGGACTGGACCAATAAACTGTACTGAACCCAAAAAGTCAGAAATCGCAAAATAAACTTTTTCCATACTTAAAGAAACAACAACTTACTTTTTCCATAATATTTCACGTCGGGAATCGTAATAAATTACCTTGCACATAGATAGATTGGATTGATTTTAAACAATTTCGTTCACACTTTGAGATATTGTGGTGACTCACCTCAAACATAAACGTGTTGACTTCATCCCTGATGCCCTCCATGTCGATCTGCCCCTTTTCCTCAGCTTCTAGCAACAGGTCCAGCATGGCCAGTCTTCTCTTAGTTCCAATACCATCACTTGCTTCTGCTTCCTTAGCTCCTTGATTCTGAGCCCTTTGAGCTTTCCTATCAGTTATAACATTTTCAGCAAACGACCGAGCTACAGAGAGAGTTTTAGCAAACTCCTTTCCTTCAGAAGAGTTCTTGTATATGAGGTCGTTGTGCATCCATATCCTTGTGATCCGTCTCATCATCTGCATGCCAATTTTCAGGATAGCGTTCTTGTAGTCCACAGTAGCTGAAGTTTGATCACCATCCAGCTTAGTCCCCATTGCAGTCTCTGTTGGTGTAAAAGGAATTCTGTTTACGTATTCATGGAAAGGGTAACGAGTTTTTGTGAGGCTGTTCTCCTCTTTGAAGGGTATATACGGAACCTAATTACTTTTTTAAGTTGCTCTTGAATCTATTTACGAATTTTAGGAAGATAAATTCAACCCTAGAGATTTAAAAACGACCCAAATTTTTGGATCCAGAACTTCCATTAATTGCCTTTGCAATGACTTTAAAGAAGATATAGATATAGTCCGCCTCTGTACATTTCTGTGCTTGAAGTATTAAATAAATAAATAAATAAATAGATACACCAGTGAAAATCTATACTAATATTATAAAGCTGAAGAGTTTGTTTGTTTGTTTGTTTGAACGCGCTAATCTCCGAAACTACTGGTTCGAATTGAATAATTCTTTTTGTGTTGGATAGTCCAGTTATCGAGGAAGGCTATAGGCTATATAACATCACGCTACGACCAATAGGAGCAAAGATATAGTGGTAAATGTGTAAAAAACGGGAGAAATTATTTCATCTTTGAAGCCTTCCGTTGCGTGCGCCGTGAAAACGGTTCAAGATACACAAAAAATATGTATTAAAAAATAAATAGCTCTTTTAATGATCTAAAAAACAGTCCGCGATAGTATATGTCTATCTTTTAAGATTAACTCACAAAAACCGTTTTTATGGTACCTAATTTGGTGGAAATAATTTGTTTAAGTTGTATCAACATAATAATATTAATTTTTATTCAAATAAATATGTTGTTGGTTAAGAGTACTTCATCTATACTAATATATAAAGCTGAAGAGTTTGTTTGTTTGTTTGTTTGTTTGAACGCGCTAATCTCAGGAACTACTGGTCGGAATTGAAAAATTCTTTTTGTGTTGGATAGTCCATTTATTGGGGAATATTATAGGCTATATAACATTACGCTATATGATCATTATTTTGCTGCGGAGTTATTATAAAACATATAATAACTCCGCAGCAAAATAATGATCAACTCTGCGAGGTAGTCTATTCTAAAGCTGAAGAGTTAGTTTTTAGGGTTCCGTACCCAAAGGGTAAAATGGGACCCTATTACTAAAACTCCGCTGTCCGTCTGTCTGTCTGTCTGTCTGTTCGTCTGTCACCAGGCTGTATCTCATGAACCGTGATAGTTAAACAGTTGAAATGTTCACATATGATGTATTTCTGTTGCCGCTATAACAACAAATACTAAAATACAGAATAAAATAATATTTAAGGGGGCTCCCATACAACAGACATGATTTTTTTGCCGTTTTTTTTGCTCCGCCCGCGTGGATGTCGGTTATCGCGTAAAAAAGTAGCCTATGTCCTTCTCTATATCCCAGGTCGATCGGTTCAGCGGTTTAGGCGTGAAAACGTAACATACAGACAGACAGACATATAAATAGACAGACAGACAGAGTTACTTTCACATTTATAATATAAGTAAGGATAAGGATTTGTATGGATGGTACGGAACCCTTCGTGCGCGAGTCCGACTCGCACTTGGCCGGTTTTTTGTTTTTTGAACGCGCTAATCTCTGGAACTGCGAGTTGGATTCGAAAAAATCTTTTTGCATTTTACAGCCCAATTCTTGAGGAAGAATTACATTCCTATTAACTAGAACACCATTTTTTATGAAAGTTTATGCGAAAACGAAGTAAAAGCACGGGCAGGCAATGTGTTGCGACGGGGTGGGTCGGGGGAACAAGAATGTTAACGCGGATGAAGTCGCGGGCAGAAGCTAGTGTATAATAAGTGGTGATTGTTATATTTGGTAAACTATAAATTCTTCAGCAAATAGCCTTACATTAAAAATAACACAGACATTCTGGAAATGAACATTGATAGTGAATTGTTACGGGGTAAACTAAAGACTGCTTCGATGAATCTACTTCTATTTCTGCCTACCTCGGCACTACCATATTACGAGTATAAATAGATACAAACACAACATAAAGACTAAGACACTTACTATACAAATTTAGAATATTACACAAAATAAATTTGAAGCTAACTGTGAGATCTAGAACGATCTAGCGAGTTTAGGAGATTAAAGACAATGGAACGTATGTCGCCTAGAGCAAGGTCGGACACTAGTATACAGGTATGAGGAACAGGGTGTAAAGTTCACTCATCCTCCATAGAACAGGGAGGATCCTCCGACCAGACGGGTGTTGTGTCTGGTGGGCCCGACGGTTTATGTCGGGATGTTGTATATAAGCTAGATGCGCGGTAAACTCTGATTGAACGATGCAGGATTTGTGTGACGTCAGGTCTATGATGCGTAGTTCGCATGTGGCATTGTTGATTGTATAATATCTATCTCGAAATACGAGACATGACTCGGTCTACAACGAATGATTTGCTAGACATCTCCTACAATTGGAAGTGATTGAGATAGATACATTTGATAGCAGTCGTTGAGGTGGAATACGACGATATACTGCCGTTATTTCGGTTCATATCTGTCTTTCATTAAGAGGGTTGTCACCGGTCCACTAACGCCACTCGCGAGTAGCGCTAGTGGACCGGTGACAACGCTCTTAATAAAAAAAACAATGGTAAAATGAAAACAGAAAGTCCTTCCTGTACGGGGCCAAAAAGCTCCTATCTCAGCATGATGCTGCGACATTTAAAAATAAGTGTCGCAGCGCTTGTATACTTGCTTAAGGGAGACGCGTCAGGGTAGCCCGCGAAATTCAAATTTTCTTACGTTTTTTTGCAATTTGCAGGTCAGTATCAGGTTCTATGTTACGAGTAATGCTATGTGTAACGCTTGTTTTTCTCTTTTCAGTTGTGTTTTTGCAGTCGGGTTTTCTTGGTTTTAAATAGACATACATTCATACATACTCTCAAAAAATGTTACCCTCCTTCTGAGGCAGTTGGGTAAAAAGCTACATTTTAAATTACCTTTCCCAAAAGTGGCAATCTATTCATAAGTTTCGGGGATTCACAAAATACCGTACATGTACGGTTAGTTGATTAAGACTGATTATTATTCATCAGACTCACATTTTCTGTTATTTTTGTATCAAAAACGTCAAATACACAAACTTTTATACACATACATATACTTTTATACACATAAAAAACCACTTACAGAATAACAAGGAAAAACAAAAACTTTCTTTTATACTTATATCAAATATCAGACAATTTGATATTTATTATAAATATTGGATTTTACGAACCCTGGTCCAAATATAGACCGGTGTTTTTTGACACCTTAATGCCAAAAAAAAATGGTGAAAATTACATATTTTTATGAAGGCCGTTATATGACGGAACCGCCTACCTAGGAAACTAAAGCTTTAGTCATTTGAACCGTAAACATATCATCATCATTGATATTAGTAATGTATAGAACCGCGTATTTTTGATGTGAAACATTTATTGCCGCGCCTGGGGGGTAAGACCGACTCTTATGCCGTCATGCCCACTCTCCGCCGCTGCTCATTTCGATGTTTCACGTCTTCTGGGCGTCCCGTGACGGCCAATCATATTTTTTTTTTTCGATCTTTTTTTGCGCAGTTATACTTTTTTTTTTTAAGTACACTTAAAAGTCAAACCTAACATGATGCAAAACATCCTCACAATCTCAGATACGAAAAAACTGACCCAAGCCTGTAATCATTCCATTAGATGACGAGCAGATATAGCAGTTGCAAATCGCGAGCACACATCATATGCCTTTTATGCACATTGACAGAAGGTTTAAATTACAATGATTGATGCGCGCTCGAGGAATACAAAAGTCTAACAAAGTAGGTAAGTGCAGCAAAATAATGGCATACAATTATGATGCGATCGTAATTTTCAATAATCATTATTATAATTATCGCCTGCCAAGCGTGACGGTTATGGCAAACCCCCCCAATTGGGGGAGGCTTATGTCCAGCAGTGGACCTCTTTCGGCTGAAATGATGATGATGATGAATTATGGTTATGGAAAATTATGACGCTACTGCAACTATTAACTACATGTTGATTACAGGGCATGGTAGGAGCCGTATTCATTGAGGTAATTTGTACAATGATAAAAAATATGGCATTGTATTGTGGGAAGATCATTCTGACATTGAATAAGGTCAGAGACTGCATTTATTTTTCAATAAAATTCATATATTTTTTTGCAAGCTAACTAATTAACTCTTGTTAAAGAAACGAAGGTCATGTTCCAGAGATCCATACTAATTGTATAAATGTGAAAGTAACTCTGTCTGCCTGTCTGTTTGTCTGTTACGTTTTCACGCCTAAACCGCTGAACCGATAGTTATAAAATTTGGCACAGAATAGCCTGGGATATGGAGAAGGACATAGGGGCGGAGCCGCAGGTAAAAGCTAGTATTCCATAAAATTTAAATTAAAAATTCTCCCTCTGTTAAGTGTTCTAATATCGATCAAAGTATGTTCCCCTTTGAAACTAGACGACAAAAGACGAACTTACAAGATACAAGGTAAGGAGCCTTCAACTGACAAGTTACAAGGGAAGGAGTTTTCAACTTAAAACGTAAAAAAGGTACACATGGCTAAATATTGACCTATAATTTCCAGTTTAAGCTGACCTCTCATTGTATGGAAATCCTATACAATGCGGGATCAGCTTATACTGGAATTGTATAGCTTGATGTGTAGCCGTGTGCACAAGGAAAAGAGTCTTCAACTTACTAAGTTATTATACTTCTCGAAATCAGTATTCTTCCAACTTTGGTCACGATCCTAATAAACCTACAATTTAACAATCATGACATGAGATCTTGAATGTGACATCATTAAATTAAATATTATTACCTTAATTTGCGGAATCATTGCGAAAAACATATATTTCTTTCTGCTATTCTTATATAGATTTAGAAACAACTTTAACATGTTTAAAATAATTGGTATTATAAAATCTTTAAAACATGTTGTGATTGTCTTTTTTCGTCACAGTTCAGATTTTTTTATTAAATATTTTTAGGGTTCCGTACCTCAAAAGGAAAAACGGAACCCTTACCACTCGTGTATGTCTGTCCGTCCCTCTGATCACAGCCGATTTGCTCCGAATCTACTGGGCCGATTAAGTTGAAATTTGGTACACATAATGAACTACTGTGACGCAAACACGGACGTGTGACGTAAATATATTAATTTTGAATGTGGAGGTCACTTTTGGGGGCAAATCAGAAAAAAAAAGTTTTGTATACTGTACCGTGTGACATATGAAATGAAAGGGTTTATTATAAGGATTTCAGATATATATTTTTTATATAATTTAAAAAAATACTTTTAAAGTTATTTAAGAAAATTTATGAAAATTTACCATTATAAAAAAAAAAATTGGCTCATTCGTTTCGGAGATACCGAAACGAATGAGCCAATTTTTTTTTTTTTTAATACTGAAAATAGTTCACTTATAGATTACAGGAAAAGCTATAAGAAGTCTATTGTCTTAATTATACAATGGTAAATCTCTCAATATGGTGCTTACAAACTTACATTTTCAGTTGGAATGTATTGGAGAACTTGTTTTTTAACTACAATGTTAAGTTTGTTCTTGGAATAAACTCATCCCAACTACGGAACCCTTTATTTTGCGTGGTCCGACATGCACTTGAACAGTTTTTGTTCGTTTTCAAATAGGATTATTGGGCACAGTGTGATGGTCCTGTAATGATGTTCACAAAACATCGTCTGTTGTTATTTTCTTCCCGTTACCTTTCGCTTTTTTAATATCGGTTTTAGAACAAAATTGTGAGACTTATCACAGTTATCACAAATAAACAAAGGATTATACTAACAGGAGTTGTATAACGATTCTAATGATTATAATTCAGTAAATACATATTTCTTACGGTCGCTTTTCATACTTTAATCAACATGTACCCAGAAAATGAGCTGCGAATTGCAAAAATCGTATGAAAATTTGAATTTCGCGGGCTAGCTTAGCGCGTCTCCTATAAATGACTTACCGCAAATAGTGAACAGTGTGAAGTCACTGATCATGGGCATCACGCTGACGTCTTCTCCCTTCTTTTCCTTCAACATCTTCACCATATTTTGGGCCTTCTCTTCGATAACGGTCGCGAAGTTCTTCAGGATGTTGAAGTGGAAGGTCGGGGTGAGGATCTTACGACGCTTGTGCCAATGAGCGCCTGGTGGGGAAAAGATAGAGTGAAGATTATGTGTTGGATATTGATATTTATTTGTTTATTGAAGACTTTGGAAGACGTATAGCTAAACAAAACAGAATAAAAATAGTAAGTGTAATTGTCATACAAATTACAACTCTTCACTTAATAAAACTGAACAACACAGCTCTGCCCACAAATAAGAAAAAAGATAACATCAAAGCTAAATCTAAAGATACTTATCGTAATATTACCAATATAGAAACCAACCTATTGAACCGAATATTTGAAATTTAACACTAAAGGTATTAACTAAATAATACTGTTAAGTAAAAAAGGTAAGACCAGGTTTTCCGGGCCTATACAAAAAAAAAACCCGTTTGAGCTTATTCAATGGTCCTTCGAGCCGGATCATTGAATAGGCTCAATCGGGACTTGATAATAAAAGAAGTGGACTGTATTAAAATAGGTGTAACACCACAATTAACAATGATCAACGTATTAGAACAGTATGAAGAAATGTCTGTACTGGCGCGCGTCTAAGAGCTGAGTATCGTGGAGGACGCGCAGCGGGCGTCGTGTACCGGGTTCGTTACCCCGACACCGCGCACCATCTCTGCGCTCAATCACGCGCATATGTCGTGCGCCGACAACTTGATTCTACACAATGGTATCATAACAAAATAAAGAAACACAAAACATTTCCTTGCATAGCTACTATTGAATAGAATCAAGTTTTCCTAACTGAACAGACAGCTGTGCTGCTGGGGAGTTTGTTCCGTCACTTCCTCTTCCCAGCTAAATCACTAGGAAGTGATGAAGGATGGGCGTTTTGGGAGACTGTCATAAGTAATTTTGACGTTCGTAAAGTGCTGATTCTCAGCCTAATTTGACTATGGGACTATTATTTACCACAATAGCTCTAGTCGCTTCGATGCTCTTGTGAACTGCAGCTATGTTAATTGATTTGCGATATTATTTAAACACAAGCAAAGTCCATAAATGGTTTAGTAATAAGATATGTTCTGCGTTGCGCCTCACCCGATGTTTATGCCCTAACACTCCCGTGTTCCGTGTGTATTGGCACATACACGCCTCCAGGCGGTATCGACCTTATCGGCTAAGCTTTCGCTTCGCCAGTCAATCTGTCAATCAGTTAATCTGACTAATCTGAATGGAATTTACTTCGGTAAAACTTCTATCAATCATCCAGACTTGACTTGATTGAAAGGCGAGCCCTGCCATGAAGTAATGATTGTAGGTTCACTAGGAATAATTGCTTAAAAAAAGGATCCTTCACTTGGAAGTTTTCAAATGAAACTATACTACGTATACTCCAGCTCTTGATATTCTTATGTCATAATCATCATTTCAGCCGAAAGACGTCCACTGCTAGACATAGGCCTTATAGTAATATTAGTATTATACGTGGAAGAAACATTGCATTTTGATTAATTTAAAAATATTAACGTAATATTTCGAGTAACTTCCGGTTTAATAAGTTGTTCAGTTGACTAGTTGCTCCCACCCACTGAAAAGCGCGCCATAGTTTACAAGAGCGTGCGAATGGCTCGACCGGTCAGACTTTGTTCGACTACGGGCTCGACAAGGTAATTCTGAACATTTGAATTGCTCTTAATGCTCTTAATAAATAAATATTATGTTGCTTCGCAAAAGGCTGGTTATTATTATTACTGATATACTATATTGTTTAGATGTAATAATGTTTTATTGCTACATCATTTAGTTGTGCAAATAATTACTGTTGCTTTAACAATAATTATAAAATTGATTTAACTTACGCATTACTTTTAATTCTTCTTGTTTTACCCTCACATATATAGCTAAGATATCTAACCTGTGCCCAACAGCAGTCCATTGCCCAGCCAGCCCTTCAGGAATTGGTATGGCACATTCTTTTTTATGTTCTTCGAATGACCCAGTACCACCTGGAACAAAATAGTATGCATAACATCGTGATGTCAGGCTATCATATGAATAGGCTACCGGTCTATTCTGTATGAATCTCATCGTGAAAACTTAGATGAAGCGAGGTTGAAGTGAGCTGTCAATAGTGGTCATCAGGTGGAAAAAAATAATTGCTTAGCGCGATTTTTTTCTCCTTCTTTTTCTCGAATACTCGTAATCGGTCTTCGGCCGAACTATGCTCGTATGTAGTACGTATGTATGCTCGATAATTTTGTTGTTTATAACTTGTTGGTTCGCCTAATGTTAAAAGTTTTATGATTACATTGTCGTAAGTTTTTGAATTACATTATCTTTACTATGCAATTCAAATTATTTATATTCCTCCTTTCTTTCAACTTCGCTCGTTTCGCAAGCTTACGAATTGGTCTTCTTTAAAAAAAACTTGACGAGTAACTAGAAAAATTACGTTAAATTTGTATTGTTGCAAAAAACATTGCTAAACTTACACAACTCGTTTTGAAATCTGAGATAGGGGAGCATACCGCAGAAATCCCTCCCGCGTGTCATATCGCACCTAAGGGCCCATGCACACCACGTTTTTTAAACGCGCCGTCGCTCGACGCGCGTTTGTAGCGATACAGACGCGATACGCACGCAAGTCATACGCAGCCTGCAGACCTTTGCACATCTGTATAAATTCAAATAAGTGTTTGAACACGTGTGTAGTGATACAGACGCGATGCAAACGCGCGTGTGTAGCGATACCGACGCCATGCAAACGCGCGTGTGTATCGATACAAACACGCTGGCATTTTGCGTTTTTAAGTTTCCTGCGTCGAAAGGCTCCATTTTTTGTTCCAAAGACGTACTGTTATACTTTCCCAATGCTAAGGAAAAGCCTTAATGATCAATAATAATTGATTACATAGATTTCCTGGAAATTGTCATGTCATCATCTAAGGGCATCACTGCCTCCCCGCTACCGCGGGCACCTCAGTCTCGTCCTGATTGCTGAACCTCTACCATCTCCGTGTATCGTTGTGTCTGCCAGTTCCTATTTTAATGTTAAATCAATTAGTGTATCTAGGTCAAACTTTAAATAAAACCTTTTATTCTAGTGTGTAAAAAAAGTGTTTTTTTTTAAAGAGATTTTCGTGACCTCGTATATCAGTACGGTGCACCAAATTGCTCGATTGCTACTAGCGTAGATTCACACTTCCCTCGTCCCGCCCGGAAGGCGCATCGGTGTCGCGCGTTTGAATCGATACAAACGCTATACTAACGCGCGTGTGTATCGATACAGACCCGCCGGTGCCGCGCGTTTGAATCGATACAAACGACAACAAATTGCTCTGTAGGACAGGCCCTAAGTAGGTACTTTATGCTTTCTTTTAAGTGCAAAATCGCGACCGCATAATCGCGTATTGGCGCGACTGTCGCTGTTGATTTGTTGTTAGCACACAGGGGTACACTGTTTCTTGTGTTACTCAAAGACACTTTAGATTAAACTGTCTGTTATAATAAACCCGCGTTACTTCGATACAATAAGTAAGCTCAGTCTGTCAGTCTCAATGAACGATAGGGCTGCTATCAGTTTCAATAAAGCTTAGTTTACGTAAAATTAATTACATAACTTCATAAGTTAAGATTTCACTTCTGTCAGCAGTCCTAGGATATGTTTTTTTTTTTTTATATATATTTTCAAATCAACTCAAAATATTTTATTTCACATAAACCTACATGGGCACTTATGAAACGTCAAAAGCTAGGTGCACGGTTCCAATTGGTCGTTTCCTATGGAGAAGAGCCGGCAAGAAACTCCACGGTTACACTTTAAAAAATAATTGTTTACAATATTTTCAAATAACAGTGTTAATAGGTATGGGAGGACTGGTGTAGGCCTTTCAAAAAGTACCAGGTACTTAACAAAATAGAAAATGGTCAACAAACCTACAATCTACTAGGCCTACAAACGTCTGATGTTTTCTGATGAAACACACCCCCGAAGTGCTATAAGCCCTTTTTAACCGATACCCCCGAGCGCTCTTTTTCATACTTCGTATTTTCATGATATCAACCCTATTTCCAAAAGCAAGCTTTCCTCCTTTAGATACACACGTCTGTCACAAACAGTTAAAGTATTAAGTTATCATTTTCTTTCCTTCCGACAAGAAAGATTATTGTTTACTTTTACTTAAAATATCTACCTCGTAAATATTTTCCTTAAATATCGCAGAAAGTATTTTTCTTAATATGTCTTATTTGATTAACGAACCGATACAAAAATAACGAGTGTTCTCAATAATCACACAATTAAAAAAATACTAACGGTATGAATAACATCAAAAAACTGCTTCGAATGTACTTCTTCTTCGTCAAATCGCAGACTCCACATTATAATCCATACTAATATTATAAATGTGAATGTAACTCTGTCTGGCAGGCGTGAAAACGTAACATATAGACATATATGTTACGTTTTCACGCCTAAACCGCTGAACCGATCATTATGAAATTTGGCAGAGATATAGCCTGGGATATGAAGAAGGACATAGGCCACTTTTTTACACGATAACCGACATCCACGCGGGCGGAGCCGCGGGCAAAAGCTAGTTATACATAATGCAGGATATCCCAGAAATCGACTGACATACTGTAGGTGGTGATAAGCTTTGGTCAAGTCCTCAAATAACAAAACGTATGTTCCGCAAAATCTTATAGTTTTCGAAATATAAATACTAGACTTTCAACAAAAAAAAAACCGCCATGCGTCATTCTTTCACTTTCATGTGTAAGTAAAATCGTTTTATTGATAACTTTTTCCATCAAAATGTTATTAATTAGTTACTCTATCCGTAATCACCTTTGCTTCTCCATAAAACTTACAAATCCATACGAATATTATAAATGTGAAAGTAACTCTGTCTGTCTTTATGTTACGTTTTCACGCCTAAACCGCTGAACCGATCGTCATGAAATTTGGCAGAAATATAGTCTGGGATATGAAGAAGGACACAGGCTACTTTTTTACGCGATAACCGACATCCACGCGGGCGGAGCCGCGGGCAAAAGCTAGTTCAACATAAATTCACTATTATTTTAAAAAAAACCTCAAATATTTATTGGGTAATAGGAACGAAAAAAAATGTATGTGGATTTTGCGGAATTATTATGAATTTATGTTTTGTTATTTTGGGAGGGTATGGCGAAAGCCTACGAGTATCATATCACCACCTACAGTAGATATGTCGGTTGATTTCTGGGACACCAGTATAAGTTGCGAACAGAACTCAGCCCGCCTTTGTACAGTATTTTTTTACTTGTGCATAAAGTTTTAATAAATAAATAAATAAAAAATCTGCCGCTTTGACAATGTTAACATTGGCGTCGCAAAGGTCTTGAGGAAACACTACAAGAATAAACATATTGATTTTACCAAAATCAAAATCTCTGGACGCCGTACTATGTGATATTTGTTTACGTTTTTTAAGACAAGTAAAGAAGAACACACTTTACGTACCTCGATATCAGCCGGTCCGGAAATGTGCAGGAGTCTCATGCCCATCACGTTGAACACGTAGCGGTCGCCATATTTCTTCGTGTAGTCTACCAGGACATCCAGGAGCTTGTCTGAAAGACGAAGGGAAGTATTGAATACGTGATAATTAAGGGTCCATACAAATATTTTAAACTATTGCCGCCCGCGGCTTCGCCCGCGTGGGTTTTTCTAAAATTACAGTAGGTATTCTATATTACTCCTTATAACATCAGCTGCCAGTGAAGGTCCCGTCAAAATCGGTCTAGCCGTTTCAGAGATTAGCCGGAACAAACAGACAGACAGAGTTCTTTTTTTAAAGATTTTTTTATTATAAGTACCGTACCTATACACGATGGAAGGGACATCGACGCGAAGCCGGTTACCATGGATTCAGTAAATTTTAAGTTTTGCCCGCGTAGGTATTGCACTTTTGTAGGAAATAACTTTTTTTTTAATACTAACGAAAAAATTTCACGCAGCGGGGTTCAGAATCATGTACTGGATCCATGGTAACCGGCTTCGCGTCAATATCCTTTCCACCCTGCATACACACTTCAATTTCATGTTCACCACCATTCACCTACACAATCACCGTAATTCGCCTACACATTCACCATAATAACACCTACGAATTCACCACACCCATTGGCTGCTTTTGTTGTTACTTTTATTTTTCTTTTCATTTATTTATTTTTTGTTTTAATTGTTTGGTAGAAATACGTTACCTGTTAATTTGTGTGAGGCCACTAAGTGGAGCCTGGTGCCCTGTAACACAGGTTCTTTCTAAACCTACATCAGGCACCAGCTCTCACAATGTGAATTTATATAGTTCAAAACTTTTATGAGCTACAAAACCATTGTATGAAAATAAATAAAATTATTATTTATATTTTTGACTTAACTCGGGACCCTGGGGTCCCGGACCTTTGGAAAGTGTACGAGGGGCCGAAGCCAACTCGCAGAGGCCCCTTAGAGATGCTTATAATTAAATGAGGCACCAACCGACGCGATTATCTCTGTACGCACTATGCAAGTGCACCCAAGGACAACCTCCGATTGGTGTAGGACTATTGCAGGATATGGAAACAAACATATTGGACATTGGGTAAACACGTCAACAATTTCAAATAAAATAAAATATTTATCTTATTTTAGACTTTTTAGAGACCCCGGCACACTCTTATGAACAAAAACTGCAAAATGTAGAGATGATTGATTGCATGCCAAACAAAACAGACAAAAGAAAATTTAAACTTAAATTTAAACATAAAGCTTACATAATTTCTGTAATCCGCTTTTAATTTCCTTTATTGTGATACCCCACTCGATAGGTTTGGTTATTTTTTTTTTTTTAAATAAACGTATTGCTATTTCGCGCCAAAATCCGATTTTTTTTGTTTATTTTTTTCAAAAACCCTTTAATTACACTTGGGTTTTTAAGACGAATATAACGATACCTTAACTGCCGAAAACCATCTAGCTGTTGCGAAGATACGAGGTAATAAGTTAAGGTTGACTGATAGAAAATGCCTCAGGCATTAAGTTCGCCTTTGTACAGTATTTTTTTTTTATTTGTACATAAAGTTTATAAATAAATAAATAAATAATAAATAAAACAAACAAACATACATACAAGATACGCGCGAAAAAAATAACCCTTCCATGGCAGTAGGGTAAAAAAAAAACGAACTATTTTTAGTTATTCCACTAGTGAAGTATGTTAGTGCTACGGCAAACAAAAACAATAAGATAAGATAATAATTTATTTGCTCAAACATGAGTTCAACACATTCAACACAAATTGTCAGCATGCAAGAGATATTAAAAGAAGAGATAAAAACAGATCATCACGTTTGCGTCAAACAAAGGCATGCAAATATTAATAAAACAAAGTACAATGTTACTCCGAATCTAAATAATAAAAAAATTGGTTGTCTGTAAAGTTGGTTTACGGACGATAGTTTAACGTGACAACGTCAAAACAAAACATTGATGCGGTGCAAGCGTACAATGAGCGTAACGGGACAATGTGCGTAACGGGACAATGAGCGTAACGGGACAATGAGTCATCCTTTTTCGTGCATGCAGCCGACGTTCATCGATTTATTAGACGTTGTCACGTCAAAAAATGTCATGGTATTATAGATACTTGAAAATAATATATTAGTAAAACATGATAAAAATCTCTCATCTAAAGACTCATTTAAATTATAATAAGTTTTATCTGCTAGCTTTATAACTTTCTTTTTGAACGCTACATCACTTAACTGCTTCGAACTGCTTATCTGTTTACAATGAACAAAAACTAACAAAACAGCAACATTTTCTTTCATCACAATCCGTTTACATTATGAAGTTTTCAAAACCAATCCTTTGAACACTGAAAACACTCTGCTAACAACAAGCTACATTAATAACATTCAAAGAGAACCTAACTTTTGAAAGAAAACTTGAAAATTGTTTGATCTAGACCACTTAATTATGCTGCTATTAACCACCTTTTAACCTAATAATCCATATCACTTATACTATAAACTGGAAAGTGAAGATTTTTGTATATTTGTTACTCCATCATGCAAAAACGGCTTCATGAATTTTCACACACAGATGCACCATGTCTTGGATTAAAACAGAATACTTTTATATAGTATAGTCCCATCTCTTCCCCTTGCGCCTTGCCATAAATAACTCAACGGTGTACGGACAGAAAAAAACTCAAGCAGTGAAATTAATATACATAAAAAATTAACAAATTTAATATTCTTGGTTTTAGTTTTAACAAGAATTAAAAAATATAATAATCTACGTACATTTACAATAATTAACATAATTGTCACAAGCATCGTCTTAGTTTTTTTTTTTTTTTACTATGTTAATCTTTTTTTAAGTGTTACCACATAATAAATCATCTGCGAATATTTATTATTGTTATATATTTATAATTGAAATAGGTTTAAAAATATATATATATATATTATCTATGTATAGTGCGCGTCACGTAAAAAGAACGCTGGAAGCCTTACTACACAACTACTTATAAATAAATAAATAAATAAATAAGTTCACGTGAGCGCTCTTTTCACTGTACTTTTAACAACAGAAACACATTTTTTGAGTGATTTATGGCAGGAGGAAGACATGGGAAATTTTTGTAGGTATAAACGCATAGGGCAAGAGGTGGGACTAAACCCTTTTTATCCTATTACACGATGTAGTTTCCCTAAGATGCGCGATGCAAGACAGACAGCAAAAGCTTGTTTAAAATATAACATTAGGTATTATATTTACCAGGTGGCATCCGAAACAGTTCCCAAGAGTTGCCTATGATTGGTTTCCGAGGCGGTCCGGGCAGCCGGTCCAGTGGATTCTCGTCTTCTTTGAAGAATAACAGCCATATCACCAGGGCTACGGCCCCGACTATCAGCCCTTCGAACAACATGTTGCTATAATGAAGTTTACCTGTGGACAAGGCAAACAGTCTGTGAATAATAGGAACGATAGCTTTTTTTTTACATACAACGGGGAAGCTCTTGGCCTTCATCTCACCTGATGGTAAGTGATGATAGGCCGAAGATGGAAGCGAGCATCACCCGGAATCCTCAACCACAGAGGAACTGGCTATCTTACCTCTAACTGCCGAAACACAACAAATGCTGTTAACATTGTTGTTTTGGCGACAGACTTAGATAAGATTGTGGTAGCTAGCCAGGCAGACTTAGAACAAGCCCTACTGCAGTGTTTTGGCACCGCGACGGTCGCTCACCGCGCGGGAGTCAGTAATAAACCAGTTACTAAGCAAGTCGGTTGTGTAATTTCTTTGCCTACAAACATTCTATTTGGCGACGAGTTACCTACCCGCGTGTGCGAGAAATGGCGAACTTTATCGGAAATTTATCTGTTTTTGACCATAAAAGTCAAGAATGGGAGATTTTTTACGGAAAAATTAAAAATTTCATAAAGTTAAACAATATACCGCAGGGTAACTGGTGTGCAGTGCTGTTAACACATCTATCGGACGAGTCTTATCGGCTCGTAAGGAATCTCGTGCACCCGCGCGTGCTTGACGAAGTTCCATGGGTGGATTTGATGGCAGTGCTGAACGGGCATTTCCAGCCGAAGAGATCGACGTTTGCCGACAGGGCAAAATTTTACGAAGCAACCAGATCTGAGGGTGAGAATCTCGAAGGATGGGCCGCGCGCTTGCGTGGTCTCGCCGTTTACTGTGAGTTTGGCACGGAACTGGACATATTGTTGCGGGATAGGTTCGTGCTGGGCCTCAGTGCTGGACCGGAGAAAGATCGCCTGTTCGAACAGGACGCGGAATTAATAACGCTCGCAAAGGCGTTGGAGGTAGCCCAGCAGGCGGCATGTGCGCGCGCTGCACGTTCCAGTGTCGGAGCCGTGGGGCACCACATCAAGGAGGAGGTGGTGTATCGTGTCGGCGAGCGCCGGGCGCCGTCGGCGCCGGCGCCTGCGCACGACGTGGCAACAGCTGGAGCGCGGTGTTCGGTGTGCGGATTACGGAATCACCTGGCGGATAAGTGTCGTTTTAAAAGTTACAAGTGCCAAAATTGTGGTGAAAAGGGTCACCTAAAAAAAGTGTGTGCTGTGAAAAAGATTAATAATGCGGCTTTGAATAACGTAGAAGTGGAAGATCATGATTGTAAGGAGTGCGACCTATTTAATTTGAGGTATGTGAGCTATGATCCCATTAAAGTGGACGTAATAGTCGGTAGTAATACATTTTCCATGGAACTTGATTGTGGTGCGGGGCGTAGTGTTATGTCAGAGGAATTTTACTTAAAGCATTTCAAACGTTATAAGTTGTCAGCAACTGACCTTGTTTTTTGCCTTTATACTAAGCATAAAGTTGCTCCGTTAGGTTATTTTTCGTGTGAAATTTTATACAATAACACTATGCGTCGTATTCAATTTTATGTGCTCAGACAAGGAGGACCCCCACTATTGGGCCGTGATTTTATGAACCAGTTTAAAATGAGTTTTGTTTCAATGTGTGACAATCATAATATGTTAGATTCGTTCAGCAAAGATGGTGAGGTGCAGCAGGTTTTGAATGAATATCCAGACCTATGGAAAAATGAGCTCGGATGTTTCAATAAATTCGAAGTAGAATTACACCTAAAAGAAAATGCAGTGCCGAAATTTTTTAAACCGCGCGCTATTCCGTTTGCCATTAAAGAAAAAGTAGAAGAGGAATTAGATAGGCTTGTTCAAACGGGTATTTTGAAGCCGGTTAAATTTTCTGAGTATGCAACGCCTATCGTTCCTGTCACAAAGGATAACGGCAAGATTAAAATAGCGGGAGATTTTTCTTGTATATTAAATAAAGTTTTAAAAATAGACAAATACCCTTTGCCACACATTGAAGAAGTATTCGCGCAAATTGGAGGAGGCGAACACTATTCTAAGCTTGATCTAAGCAATGCTTACAACCAATTTAAGTTGTCTAAATCGTCACAAGAGCTTACCACTATTAATACACCGAAAGGGCTATTTAAATATACGCGACTGGTGTACGGACTCGCCAACGCGCCAGCGATATTCCAACGCACCATGGAAACATTAGTAGCAGGCATAGAGGGCATTACGTGCTGGTACGACGATATCTGTCTTACAGCTCCTAATAGAACTTTACATTTGGCTAGGCTCCGTGAATTATTATATAGGTTGCAGGACGCGGGGTTAAGGCTCGAAAAAAGTAAATGTGCCTTTTTCCAGGAAAGTGTTACTTATTTGGGGTACACGATCGATAAGAACGGCCTGAGAACCTGTCCTAAAAAGGTAGAAGCGATTTTAGAAGCCCCTGTACCCACTAGTGCTCAGGAATTAAAGAGATTTCTCGGTGTAGTGAATTATTATAGGAATTTTGTACCAAACGCGTCTTCGTTGATGAATCCTCTGCACAAATTACTACACGAGGGCGTGAGTTGGAGGTGGGAGCCCCAGCACCAGCGCGCGCTGGACGCAGTCCGCTGCGAGCTGGCGTCGGAACGTGTGCTGGCGCACTTCGAGCCGCGCGCGCCGCTCGTGCTCACGGTAGACGCGGGACCCGCAGGCCTCGGAGCAGTGCTCGCGCATATACAGTCTGATGGCTCCGAGAAGCCGATCGCCTTCGGCTCACGTTCTTTATCGACGAGCGAAAAGAATTATAGTCAAATTCAAAAGGAGGCGACGGCTATTGTATTTGGCGTTAAACGCTTTCATCAATATTTATACGGATGTCAAGAACCTTTTATTTTGAGAACGGATCATAGGCCGCTTCTATCAATTTTTGGTAAAAAAGACGGAATAGCTTTAACGGCCGCGCTCCGTCTTCAACGTTACGCTATAATACTGTCAGCTTATAACTATACCGTTCAATATATAAGTAACAAAAATAATGTAGTTGCCGATTTTTTTTCACGAGCACCGTTGCCAGCTACAATAGTCGATAGTCACGAAAGTAATAGGACGGGCGAAGAAGAGATGCCTCTTCCCCTTTTATTTTTAGATGCAACAACAAAACCGGTTTCATTTGAACAGATCAAGCGCGCAACGACGGACGATAAGGTGTTAAAAACGGTGATTAATTATATGAATCGTGGTTGGCCGCGAAAAATTAAATGTAAAACTATTATGCCTTATTTCCTTTGTAAAACTGATTTAGAAGTTAACAGTGACTGTCTATTTCGTGGTCATCGCATTGTCATCCCAACAATATTTCGCGAAAAGATGTTACAAGAATTACATACAGCACACTTTGGTATAGTAAAAACAAAGTGCTCGGCGCGTAGTAGGATGTGGTGGCCGGGAATCGATGCAGATATTGAGCGATGGATAGGTAGCTGCAACGCGTGCGCAAGTGTACGTAGTGCCCCACCGCGCGCGCCCCCCGCTCCCTGGCCGCGCCCTCCCGGGCCCTGGTATCGTATTCACATAGATTATATGGCAATCGGACAAGCGGATTACCTTATTATAGTTGACGCATATAGTAAATGGTTGGAATGCATCCACATGAACTGCGGCACCACCACCAGCGCGCTGATTGTAAAACTTAAAGATGCGTTTTCCACTTTTGGAATTCCAAATGTACTAGTATCTGACAACGATACTAAAATACGTTCACAACAATTTAATGTTTTTTGTGAAAATACTTAAATTCTCCTGTCTATCATCCAATTAGTAACGGTCAAGCAGAAAACTCAGTTAAAACTTGCAAGAAAATGATTAAATGCATACTTAACGAAGGTCATACATCACGAGAAATTCACGAAAAATTGCTGGGGTTCTTATTCGAGTACCGTAACTCAAAACATTGCAGTACTGGTTCAACACCGGCCGAACTGATGTTTGGACGTAACTTGAGATCACGATTGGACTTAATACTACCACAAAAAAAAAAACAGCTGCCGGAAGTAATGACAAATTTGAACAAAGCTAGGTGTTTTGAAGTTGGTGAATTAGTATGGGCAAAATGGTTTTCTGCTAGGAAGGCTAAATGGATGGTAGGTATATTTTACCTACCATATAACCAGATAAAATAGGAACGAGAATGTTTAATGTTTATTTTGAAAGTTTTGAACTGACCACTGTGAGGCACCTAGACCAGATAAGGAAATTAAATAGATCTGGTTCTGTCGATAACCAAGATAACGGTGGTGAAGGCCAGGGAGAAGCGGCAACATATGTTTCGTTGCAGCTTCCCAAGCCGTTACCCATACAGTTGCCAGGCCCCACAATGTCTGCCTCACCACCTTCATCACCACACTCGGTGAACGTTAGCTCCGAAGTAATTAGAGTAGAGGATCCTGCGGTGCCGACCGAGGGTCATAGTGTTACAGATGTTGTCGCCGAGTTGGGCGGGGGAGATGGTGATGAGTGGGAAGAGGCGAGGGAAAATCCTTTGCCCGAATCTGATTGTGCATGCTCCAAGCGCTCGGCCACTGAACTCAATTCAAACAGCCGTGAACCGGAACTGGAAGTTGGCCAAGCCCTTGGACAATCAAAGAGACGGAGGAAGCCAGTAGATTATAAGAAGTTTTTTTAATTATGGTGTTTGTATATTGTCAGGTCTTCAAAATAATGTGAAAGGAGTGCAGTGTTTTGGCACCGCGACGGTCGCTCACCGCGCGGGAGTCAGTAATAAACCAGTTACTAAGCAAGTCGGTTGTGGCATTTCTTTGCCTACAAACATTCTACCTACCACCAACCAAACCGAGCTGAAGTTTTTGCCCCCGCTGGGAATCTAACCCGGGACCTCTGGATCTGAGACAGGTGGTTTTACCACTAGACCACAGAGGCGGTTAAAAAGTAAATACGGCGGTTAAATAGTTCTTACTAAAGCGTCTAGTCTAGTCCATAATCAAATTTGAATGACGTAAAACCATTAGTGAATCATTGTAATGTAACTCTTTTATTTAATTATAATGAAGTTTAATTAAAAAAATAGAAATTTCATCGTGAATGGAGACCATTAGAGAGTCTTCATCTTGGACAAAGTTGCGACCTCCGTCTAGTTAGAGTATTACCTACACGGTTGATACCGCGGTTAGATAAACTTGATTATATCCAATAGTAAAAAAAAAAAAAAAAAAAAACAACATCGCAATAACAACCTTAAGAATAACAATTTATACGTATAAAGAAATGAAGAAAAAAAAAGCACAAATAATAAAAATAAAAATAAAATAAAATAAGATCTCATGTCGTTCGTAGAAATATGGTTGTTAGAGAGTAATTCACACTGACCTCCGTACTAGTAGAAACTGTATCACGGTAGGTCAGTCTTCCTCGTTCTCCAATAATCACACACATAAGCACTTTATAGTGAACATAATATTTCGAGACATTTAGCAGGTGTTCGATCTTAATCAATTAATTAATACATTCATAAGAAGGGTAAAACTAAAAATTATTAAGTATATGCAAAATATTTAGCCAATATTTTTTTAAAGAATATGTTGCTTTGATGTTTGTATGATGTCTGAAAGGAAGGAGCACGTAGTTTGACCTTATTTCTAGTATTAACATTGTGAATATCACTGTGTTTAGTGTATAACTCTATGTTTTGCCTAATATACATATTTTGTACATACAGATGTTGGCGAAGATGAATTGTGATGCCACCGTGAGAATACCAATATCTTTAAAAAAGTCTCTCAGAGAAACTCTGGCAGTAATGAGTTATCTAGCTGTAGTGTAGACGAGACGCTTTATCTGATGCCTAAAGCCCCATTTACACGATGCAGGTTTCTTGTCTGTGTCATACCTACAATAAAATTGAAGCAACAAATGAAAGTTCAAATGTGTGCGTAGCCTGCTACAGTTGCTCGTATACAACTGAGCGGAACGGCCGCGTTGTTCAGTCGCAAGATCAACTGGAGCAACGAAAATGTCCGGGAATTTATGTTGCTTGCAGGAGAACCATGTAAAAGAAACCCTACAAGTAAAATGACTTGTACCGTCTAAACACGGTGCAATTATTATTGACTAGCCTTTGCCCCCGGCTTCGCCCGCATGAATGTCAGAAATTCTCCCACGGAAATATGGTTCACCCTTGTTTGGTATAACAACTTTTGATGTAATGTTACTAATTCGAACAACGTTTAAGAAAATAATTAATGTGTATAATATCGATAATAACATAATTTTCATTTCATCGAATATTTATTTGCGATAACAACATTTGCGCTGTTGATCAAAAGGTATAATGTTCATTTGATGTAGTGTTCAGGTGGTATAACGTGTATTTTATTATCGAATATTCAATTGGTGTAATGTAATGCAGAAAAGAAAACATTGTAAATATTAGCAAATTTTTTATTTTGAAAAATTATAATACGAAATGACTTTATTGTAACTCAAATTATCCGGAGCGATTTTCGACAAAACGTTGTTATACCAAACAAGGGTAAACCCTGTCAGTGAGGCAAATAAAAACTTAGGATGCTAGAGCGAGCGAAGCGAGCTCTGGACTTGGGGCACCCCGACTCGGACGGGTTAGGTTAGAAGGGGATGGCGCGGTCGAGTGAGCGAGCGAAGCGAGCGAACAGACCCCGCCAACCCCTTCATGGTTATTGTTTTTTAAACCACCCAGAAGTAGGAGACCCACGTAGCGGGGCTCCGTCGACCACGCCTTACTTCGAGACTAAATCATTATTAGTCTAGTGAAACATTAGTTTAAATAAAATTTGTGCATTTGATAATTCGGTCAAAGAACATTATTTCAAAGAAATAAATATGCTCAAGAAAAATCTACCACTTAATTATTCGGTCAAATGAATAATTATACGAAATGATTTTATTGTAACTAAAATTAGCCGGAGCGATTATCGAAAAAACGTTGTTATACCAAACAAGGGTGAACCCGGAAATATGCTACTGGGATAAAAAGGATAAGTATGTTCCGACTACCTACCTAAAGACAACAAATACCTACAAAAAGACAATAAAATGGATATAGTATGTTATCCTTAAGAGATAAACATATGCCATTGTGGACTTTTCTGTAGACCTATATAAAATACACAATTCCACCATACATTATTTTGTTATATCTCAAAGGGTTTAGACAGCGTTTTCGTTGAAAGCTCCCAGACGGCTTATTTTTTTCCGACACCTCCAACAAATATCGTTAATATAATGTATACAAAAATGTATACAAAAACTTAACTAATTATACACTAAAACCTTCCTCGAGAACCACGCTATCCATTGGTAAAAACAGCATGAAACTCGGTGGAGTAGTTTTTGATTTTATCGCGAACAGACAGACGCGGCGGAGGACTTTGTTTTATAATATGTGTGATGATGCTCCAAGTTACGGTATGTCACAGGCAATTAAATCCCAACGAGTAAATTAGGCTTTAGAGTGAGGTGCATGAAAATATACTCCACTGCCCAGTCTGCACTGGGTAGTAATCTTCGTACCCAAGTATGCCGCAGCAATGACAATCTCCAAAAGTAAGGGTTCATGGACGGTTAAGATTTCCGATGTGTATGCGGCTTCTGTCCACAGAAAATGGCTCATTTCCAATCTTGCATGACAGGGTATGGGTATGCGACCCTGTCACCTGCACATGTGAGGACCTAATGGCTGCGTCAGTGAACTTTGGACCAAACAAATTAAAAAAACTATATATTATGTTATGTTTTTTCGTGTTATTTTTGCCAATGACACGCTAAGAAGAAGATCGTGTTCAGCTGATATTTTTTGAGTCGGATATAAGAACTTTAATCCTTAAATATTTGTATACCCCAATCCTTTTATCGCCGAAAGCCATTCGCCGAGGGTTGGATACTTGTGTATAGAATATTTCGTCATTCGAGAGTCTTCCCGAATGACGAAATATTCCGCTCTGAATTATTGAGGATATAAGTACCCTCTTTACTTCAAGATAATTGATATGACACACAAAAACAATATTTTTACGTTGCTTTTTAATTTAAAACTAGATCCACTTTATTAACTTCTTTAAAAGAAGAACCAACCTAAGATTTTTGATACACAGTTGCTCTAAAATATACATTAACAAAATTTAAATAAATGTGAAATCTAGTAGTGTTATCTTATGGCTGGGAGGATTTCATTTGTATTTTAAATCCATCGCTACATAGACAAGCTAACTACTTGAGGCTGTAATAACAGCCACACGGGACTATCGATCAGGTTAAGCTACGCGAGCCGCGGTTATTCCATGGATTGGTGACCATCTTTACATACCAAGACCCCTCCGTGCCTCGGAAAGCACGTTAAGCTCTTGGTCCGGGCTGTAATTTGTAGATCTTTGACAGTTGTTACGGGTCGTCAGAAGCCCGAAAGACTAACAACCAGTCTTACCAAGGAGTATCGTGTTGCACAGTAACTGCGTTATGGAGGTCAAATAGGTAGTCGCTCCATGTAAAATACTGGAAGTCAGCTGCATCAGGTCAGACTGGGAGCCGACCCCAACGTAGTTGGGAAAAGTCTAGGCAGATGATGATGATGCTACTTAAAAGCACATTACCGCTGTTGTGAATTTTGTCACAAATCCAAACACAACCATTTAGCTAGCAGCGGGGGGGACACCCTACTCTAACAAAAATCAGTACTTTAAAGCTTAACATTACGCAAAAGGATCCCTGAATTGAAAAATGGCTTTCACAAATCCGCAATATTTTTGAACAGCCTATCCAATGATATCCCAATACCATGGGAGAGACGACAAAAAATATCGCATCCCCACTTTAAGTGTAGGGAAGGTACCTTAAAGAAAACAAGATTTTATTTTACCACTTTGTTGGCGTGATTAATATCTATGTAGGCATGCCGAATTACAGACTACGGAACCCTAAAAAGAACGTAAAATAATGTTTTTATTTGTACCGGGGAAAGGTTTTTTTTTTTTTCTTAACCCAATTGAGCATTTGTCCCTTACAGCCAAATACTTACTGGCAAGCCTAGTTAAAAGGGTATTTCAAATATTGTTTACTAATCCGCAATGTGATTGGTCTAATTCATTTTTAACCTTCAGACCGTCCAATCTTGATCTCCAATAATGTTAAGGTCATAGCACACATATCAACTCGGAAAAGGATCGTCACCGTATCGCCTTTCGCCTCGCCGTCAAACAGTCGTCAACCTAACGTAAGCACGTAACCAAAGCGCACAAGCAGCTCCGATACGTCGACTCGGCTACAGCTAGGCGACGCCGCGCTTACGGCTCACCGACCGCTGGTTGACCTGGCTGGCACAGATCAGTTTGAATCCGAATGCGGGAGGGGTGAGAGGGGCAAGGGTGGACGAAGAGAGGCAAGCGTGGCGACGGAGAGGCGTAAGCGCGGGGACGACGAGCCGTAAGCGCGGGTACCGCTAGTTGACCTTGCGCCACACCGCGGTTCGTGAGCTTGTCCCGAAGAGAATCGTTTACGTTACGATTCCGATTAATGTGCTTTTCAGTAGGGAATTTCATACAAAGAATACGAAACGGCTAGAGTTGATACGGTTACGACCCGTTTCCGAGTTGATATGTGTGCTATGAACTTAAGTCTGTAATATCAGTCTGTTCTCGAGACTCGAGTCTCGTGTAAAAAATCAAACGAGAGGTACCCACATTGATCGTTCCTCCTGAAATACCTACCTTACCTATCTACTCATAATCAGCCAACAACGTGCCCACTGTTGGGACACAGGCCTCCTCTCTTCGAGTGGGAGTGGGCCACAATCCACTACAAGGGCCCGACGCGGGTTGGTACATGTCACATGTCTTCGAATGATTCGTTCCCTACCTATAACTGATCTCAATAAAATAAATTATGAAATGTATTTAAAAAATAGTAACAAATATTAAAAAATTAAATATTATATCGTATTTTATTCTTACAACATATTAAAAAATTGTTAATTGTTTCCTAATTTTATTTTTATCTTAACATTTTATTTTATACTTCTTTCTTGCTGTTCGCCAAAGGGTCCGTAATTGTATCTTAGCTTTAATTTAAGAGTCTATACTACCTCAGCGCCACCTCACTCTGTATCTCGCTCGCACACTATTGCTACCGGTCACGCGAGCAAGCGAGACAGGGCGGCAGGGAAAATACTCCAAGGCGCCGATAGTTTAGGTAATTTCGTTTTACGGCGAAAATAATGGTCATTTAAAAAAAGTATATAACATAAGACCTGCTTTATAGTTAGTTCAGTTAATATGCAAAGTTACATTATCTAATTTGAAGTATTTTTTTAATACCAGCGGTTTATTGTTCGGTTTGGAGGTAACTTTGGATTTTTTTTCTATCGAGAAAATGTTATGGAATCGTGTTTTCGGCTAACATACCATACCAACCTCCACTTCAACCATCCTCAACTTTACCATATATTTATTTCAAAATTAATGCTGCAGTATTTTCGAAATAACGGAGGATCATGCTAAGCCACTTGAGGTAGTATAGGCCCTTAAGCCATTGTAACAACTTTTTCAATAAGGATCCAAATAAAAACCATGAATATAAGTTTCTAATATTTTTCGACAGCTGTATACACTGGCTGCACTGTAGGTACATACAAAGGTCAGAAGCCTTTGAAACATCTTGTTGACTTCTTATAATTTATTATTGAAAGTTCATAGATTTTTTTTTTTTTCAGGTCCTACCTACCCACTTCAAAGATGAATTTCTTTTGAATGATTGAGCATGCAAATGTATGAAGAAAATTGCTAAAATCCCAAGAACCAATGTAATACTTATTTTAATATTAGCTTTTGCCCGTGGCTCCGCCCGCATGGATGTCGGTTATCGTGTAAAAAAGTAGCCTATGTCCTTCTCCATATCCCAGGCTATATCTCTGCCAAAATTCATGACGATCGGTTCAGTGGTTTAGGCGTGAAAACGTAACAGAAAGACAGAGTTACTTTCACATTTATAATATTAGTATGGATTTATTTAACGATGAAAATGTAATAGAATTTTAACAGAAATTCAGCTTTGGTTTCAATCAATATAAAAATACTAAAAGCAAATAAATAAAATTGAAGTGTCTGTTTGTAATGTCAAAATAACAGCTTTTATTTAATGCATATGAAAGTATGACAATATATTATTTTTTTTTAATTTACTGTATTCTGTTCGTCAGTCTGTCTATTTATTTGTTCCGGCTAATCTCTGAAACGCCTGGACCGTTTTGACAGGACTTTTACTGGCAGATATCTGATGTTATGAAGAGTGTCTAAGGCCACATTTACATTTTTAGAAAAATCCACGCGGGCTAAGCCGCGGCCAGCAGCTAGTCATTCAAATTACTCACAGAAACAAGTTCTAAGCTCAAAGCAGCTACCGCCGTATCAACCGTATCAATTAGACTTGCAGAAAAAATATCAATGTATCGATATATCGATATTTTTTGTTCGGTATATCGATATTTTTTGGCGATATATCGATATAAAATATCAAGTATCTAAAATGTATCAAATACGATGTATTTCCAAAAGCAACACCGTTGTCGCCACTGACTAAAACCGATGGAGTTCACAGCCGTAAAAAAAAAGTTTCTTTTTATTGTCTGCTTGCTCGGAAAATAAATAATTTTAATACATTGCTAGTGGGCCTAAGTGCCAAGAGCCAAGAGCTACGCTGTTGTGGATAAAAAATAACAATGTAATTTAATAAATTACAAAAAATATTTTTTTGAAAATTTCACTGATATATCGATTTTTTTATCGACACCGATGTTTTTCCTAAATATCGGTACGATATATTATATCGATACGATTTTTTTTGTTTCATTGCTAGTATCAATGAGACAGGGCCCCCAAGCTACAGGGGCCCCCCGACGTGACCTGTATTACGGAAAATCCGTAAAATATTAAGTTTTTTATTTTATTACTGACTTCTCTTGACCTCGATCTCGCCTGATGGAAAGCGATGGATGAGGTCTATGATGGAACGAGCGTGCCCAGTACTGCCCAGAAGATGCCTAAGTAAGTACGTATCCAAAACCTTACATTCTTAACGATTAGTTAGAGGAATGAATGAATACCTAACGACAATATGAAAATTACCGTAATTTGTTCAAGCGAAATTTTACATGGTCCAATTCTCAAGCTCTTGGAATTCATTTAGTAAAAACACACTGAAAAGCTCGGAACTTCGCCGCAGTCGGGTCCCCAACAAATATTGATACAGGGCCCCTTTAGAACAGCTACGCCACTGCTCAAAAGCAAAGTCTAATGCCCAAATACTCAAACGTCACTTAACTTTAAGACGTTCTTATAAGTGTTTCTGTCGCTACAAAACAGTTTAAAGTGACAGAGACAGCATTAGACTTAACAGCGACTTAAAATTGAATTGCGTTTGAGTATTCAGCAGTTACTCTTCTAAAACTGAATGAATACCAAGTACCTAACATCATCCAATAAACAACAATCCACTTTTTTATATTAAAATAGGCATTCGTAAAATCGAAATAAACCAACTTCGTGAAAACAACTACGCAAGCATCAAATTGCATGCCCTAGACTAGAATAATATGCATGACACAAAAACATCCACTTACTTCAGTTACAGTCTGAGAAGTCGATCATTGAAGTCGTAAATTGAATTTAGCACTACACTTATTATAAGAGATTTTCAATTCGCGGATTTGAAATTCGATTTTATACAACCGTGCGCCCGAGCGCGTCGACGCTACTCAACTAAGTCGAACACGGATTGATAAAAAATAATTTAAACACATGTATTTTTGTCTCTATGTAATTGGGTCTACATGGAACTCGCTTGTGTATAAGACCTGCATCTAATGAAAATAACACATAAGTTGCAAAAGCAATGATGATGTTTTAAATTGTAGGTACAGTTAGCGGTCATAAGTGCAATAGCACGTTAATGATCATAACTTATCGATAACTTTGGTTTAGTGTCAGGACATTGTTGATATTCACTTATCGGTAATATTTATATAGTATTTAAAAATCTTTCTTTTGTCCATTTGTATAATTGTCGATTAAAGTTCTCTTTCTGACTTAATTCCATTTCTTGTCTCAAGTCATTTGTTAGTTTAAGATTCTTAAAAAAATAATTAATTAATTTGTTTGTTCTGCCCTCTTCACTAGATTGCGGAGCTTTCCTGACGCGGAGCTGGGAGTTACCTTTCAAGTAATATAAATTTACGTCCTTCTTGCCTTGAGAGTGCGAGTTAGGTAGGTTTTTATAATTTTAATTCTAGAAATTGTATTTTTTACCTTTTCATTAAATTGTTCAGTCTACTTTTTTACCTTTTTATTTGTTAGGAATAAAGGTCTCTGCACACAGCGGGCGCGGCGCGGCGGGACGGGACACCGACGCGACGCTGAGCAGTTGTAATGTACTAGATATAACGGACGACGCCACACAGAGCCGTCCGGCTCGACGCGACGTGACGCGACGTTTGTGTGAGTGATGTCTTAGCGCAGTCAACCTAATGACTTATGAGACCTCACCACACACACAGACACCGTCCGTCGTCGTCGTCTCGTCGTCTTTTGTTTTCACAGGCAATAAACGCCGCATTTTGGCCGGTTCAGTATATTGCTAAAATTCGCGCTATTTTAATAAGCATCGTCAGCTGCAGGTAGAATCAGCTATCGGACTCGGTAAACTCAGGCCGTGTATTCGATCCTCAAGACGAGTTTTTCGTTTTATCATTTTTTTATTTTTATTTGCAACAATAATTATTATATTTAACTTAGTCAAATATTTTTGAAAATAGGAATAAAATAAATAATAGCAAATAAAAGAACAGTGAAACCACCCGATTATTTTCCTGTTTTTTATAGGCTGGTTGTTTCAAACGGTTTGTTAACGTAACATACGTATGTACGTCAAATAATAACGATTACATAATTATGATATTTAATGTTCGTTAAATACAAAGCGTTGTTTCACTGCATAAAAACCGATCGTCAAAGTTCAAATGGAAACGAATAAAATGACGTTAACCAGTGGGTATGACACCTGTTACTGTAATCGTTATTTTTTAACTAACGTCAAGGGCATAATTTTGTGAAACAACGCTTTTTTTGGTTTGACGGTAGTTAGCGCCATTTATGACGTATACGCGTGTGTCGGGATTTATAGAATCACACATTATTAATCTTTGATTTGTTTTCCTAAATTGCATGGAATTAGTATGTTCTTGCTATAATGTCTGAGTATTTCTAGACGAGTAAAGGATAAAGGATTCCGAATGAAACCGGTGATCTATGTGTCGGTCTGAATAAATACAAAAACTTATTTTACTTTCACCTAAAATTTAAGGATAGCAGAATTATAAATTGTACTTAAAATATTTCCTTAATTTTATGTGCTTTATTGGATGTATATGTTGTTTTAATTAATAAATGTAGTAAACTCAGTGGATCTAATGTTTAGGGGACTTCATCTGATTATAGTCAGATAAATTGTTATAAAAATACATTAAATATCTTATAATGTTTTAAAATAGTTACACTACATAAGATTTGTTAATAATTACCTATGTTGGAGCTATTGCGGATCTGCTGAAGGCTGTTGGTGTCTGCGGGCTACTAACCTAACTCGCACCAAGACCATGACATCGCACTGCCGCATGCCGCATCTGACATCAGGACTGTGGAGCTGCGAGTAACTGTACGAGCATCAGAACTGCGGAGCTGGAAGCTGCTGTACGAGGATCGAGACTGCAGAGCGTCAACTGTTAAACGAGTGTCTGGATCTTTTCTAGCAAGAAGAAATAGCTAAAGGCGGTAAAGCCCTCGGAGGCTCTTCATAAATTACAACGTAATACCTACTTATAATACTTTGTTTAATGTGATGATGAACAAGTAGATTTGCTATATGCAATTTTCTTTTGTTCTTATAGCCATTTTGATACCTATTTTACATCTGGTAAAATTAGTTTGTGAGCATTTCATAGAAAGATAATTTAATTATCTGCCTCGTTGGCCTAACGGTCACAAACGCTACTGCTAAACATGAGGTCCTGGGTTCGATTCTCGGGTTGGGCGGGGTGTTATTGGGTTTTTCTATCAAGAATTTCTCAGTAGCAGCCTGGAGTCTGGATTTGTGCCCGGTTGATGGTAATAGGCTTGCCCCCTATTACATGGGACTTAAATATAACTGGCGAAATGTGGGTGTACCTACTATAGGTATACTTCTGCCTAACCCTTCGAGGAAACAAGGCATGATGTTATGTTATAATTTAATTATGAAGTAGTTGTTGTATGTTGCATTTGATTAGAATTTCCAGTGCTCACGGAAGTTGAGACTGGTCGAAGAAATGCAAGTGTTCATGGAAACATTATTTAAATCGTGAATATTTGATGCTGTGTTCACAAATCATTTAAAAAGATAACCTTTGAAGAAAATTGCAATTAGTATGAATTAAAGTTGTAATTTAAAGTGGTACTTTATGTTGTCATCAAGAAAAAGTAACATGTTATTTTTCTCTTTTTTTACCCAATATACTTATATTGTTGGTAGATGAATGTGACATGGTCAAAAGTTTTTTTTTAGTAATTAACTTTAGTTTGTAATTCTAGACTTATCAATGTGGTTAATGAGTATGTTGTTGAGATAAACTTCTAGTTTGGTCAGAACCGCTGTGGTGGGACTTGATAATTTTGTTTTGGCTTATAACCGTATAGAGTAAAGTACGTGCCAACTGTTCACCAACCATGACAAAATCTGAAAGTATTTTAAGAGAAAAGAGAAATATATAGATCATAACAATTGCAATGATATTGTCAGAATTGACCGAGCAATGTACTGTTTTGATAATTTATACAATGAATAGTGGTTAACGTTCGATTGAACTGTTACTGATTAGAACATTTTATTATGTTCCTTATTTTTAAGTAGGTACCTGTATGGTAACTACTTTCTAATTTTAAGTATTTCATAAATAAGAAGTTGGATAGGTAGAAATTTTGTTGGATAGATATCGCAAGAAGGTATAAGACCCGGTAAAACTAAAGTAGTTGCTCTAGTCAGTTCTCTGGTCCAATAAAATAAAATAAAAAATAAACAAGTAGGACCAGAGACAACAAGATAGTTCATAGGTCTTGCAAGTTATTTTCGTAAATTCATCCCGGACTTTACAATACGCTCTTTCTGCATAACAAAATTGACCAAAATAATCATAAATGGGAATAGGGAACTGACTAGGATACAGCTAGGATGTATGTTATTAAACATTTATCCTCTGAACCATTATTAACAGTATTTGATCCGGCATTACCAATTGAACTCTATACAGATGCCAGTTCATAAAGAATTGATAAGATAGAAAGGGTAGTTGCATATTCCAGCAAAAGAACTTCACCTGCAGAATCTAATTATTGTTTATGACTTAGAAACCTTGGCAATATTTAGTGCATTCAAATGAATAAAACCACTGTTTGTTTCTGCATCACCCAAAGGTTGACTGGTAGAAAATGCCTATAGCATTAAGTCCGCCTCTGTAAATTTCTGTGCTTGAAGTATTAAATAAATAAATAAAAATATATATCTCATATTGTTCGTTGGAAGACATATATGCAAGATTTCGAATTTAAAATAATAACAAGTAGGTAGGGTATACAGATTTTCTTAGCCGAAATCCTATTAGACATTTAATTTTACTTTGTAGTACCAGTTCAACATACACTAACATATAAATCTCCTTCTCCTAGTTTAACAAAATTTGAAACGCCTGTAGTTGAACATTTGATTAAATCTGATAATTGATTTATGTTTCTCCGTCTTGGTAGAGATCGCCCAACTGACATCAAAAGAAAAAAAAAATTGATTAATCAATATTTTTTTATACATAATTAGTTGTTTTATAAAGTTCAACCTATGAACCTAAGCTTTATGTACCTAGAGGATTTAGACTTTGCGTTATAAAACTTTTTCATGGTCAGAGCTTTATTGTCATGTAGGTTTTCATAAAACACTGGAAAAGCTTAGTGAATATTTTTGATTTTCTCGCATGGTCACATTTGTTCAATAATATTTGAGACATTTAATATGTATTGAACGTAAAAATCATTCAGGTCCGAAAGGAGGGTTCCTTCATCCAATTGACAAGACACCATTCCTTTTCATACAATTCACTTGGATTGTACCAGTCCATTCTTGCAAACAATTGAAGGATTCAGGTATATATTGCTTAGGGTAGAAAGTTTCACAAAATTTTGTATATTAAAACCTCTAAAATCACTAAATTCCCAAGAGCTAGTTACCTCTTGTATGAGACACCATTACAATATTCGGTACTCCTTCAATGGTTATAACTAATAATGGCACTAACTTTAGTTCAAATAAAACTTAATCGCTGTTTAGAGAATTGGAAATCGAGCATCATAATATATGGTGGCAACGGATTACCATGAGCACACGGTCAAGTAGAATGATACGTAACAACAGTTATTACAACGTTATATTATTGATGTTAAATACCACATGTAATGGTATGTCTGATTGGCCAAGCGGTTTATGGAAAGTACAACAGTCAATAAATACTACCATTCAAAAATCAAGCGGTTTTACTCCTACCCATCTGCCTAAAGGATGTGATGCAAATATTTTTAATCACATTTAAATGATGTAAATGTTTTTAAAGTTAGTAGAGATGTAAGGATAGACAGAGATATTACTCATCAGTGTTTAAGTGCACAAGTTGAAAAACTTAAGGCGCGTTTTGATGTAGTCAAGCGAAATAATAAGAATTTTGAGATAAGTAACATAGTGTATGTCAATCAGGATCAGGATCCCTCGTTATATTTTTGTTATCTGTTTTGTTGAGCAAGTACCTTCTTAAGTTATTTAAATTATGTAGTCGATGTTATTGGTGCCCGGTGAAACTCTAATGAGTTTATGTTGGCACCAACTTAAATGTATACAATGTATGTAAACTACTAAATGAATAAATAAATAATAAATAAATAATAAAATTAAGTCTTAGCTATAAAGGACCCTATGGAATCTCAGACATTCTTCCCCATGACAGATTAATACTTTGCCAAAGATAAATTAAGGCAGTGGCCTGGTGAATTTGTAGATAAAAGAGACAAATATTGGTAATGATTGAATGATTATTGGTAACAAAGTAGTTGGGTACTTTGTGTAAGCACATTTTTTTTAATTTCTTTGTTTTGTGTGATTCAGTATGGATAGGGAGGTAATGTGAAACAGGATATCAGTCTGGATAGGGGTGTGATATCAAAGAGGATATCAGTCTGGATAGGGGTGTGATATCAAAGAGGATATCAGTCTGGATAGGGGTGTGATATCAAAGAGGATATCAGTCTGGATAGGTGTGATATCAAAGAGGATATCAGTCTGGATAGGGGTGTGATATCAAAGAGGATATCAGTCTGGATAGGGGTGTGATATCAAAGAGGATATCAGTCTGGATAGGTGTGATATCAAAGAGGATATCAGTCTGGATAGGAGTGTGATATCAAAGAGGATATCAGTCTGGATAGGGGTGTGATATCAAAGAGGATATCAGTCTGGATAGGTGTGATATCAAAGAGGATATCAGTCTGGATAGGTGTGATATCAAAGAGGATTTATCAGTCTGGATAGGTGTGATATCAAAGAGGATATGAGTCTGGATAAGGATGTTATATCAAAGGGGATGTGTGGGTAGGAATGTGATATGAAATGGTTATAGATACAGGTCTCATATCAATGATTGTATTAATGTAAACCTAAATATGGACATAACTGTCAGTCCGTCTTGAATCAATGTTTGTACCCTATAACGATGTCCTATGATATTTTAATTTAACTACTGTCGCCTATGTTCTTCGGGACGAAGCACAGATCAGAATGGCCGTGTCGGGATTTATAGAATCACACATTATTAATCTTTGATTTGTTTTCCTAAATTGCATGGAATTAGTATGTTCTTGCTATAATGTCTGAGTATTTCTAGACGAGTAAAGGATAAAGGATTCCGAATGAAACCGGTGATCTATGTGTCGGTCTGAATAAATACAAAAACTTATTTTACTTTCACCTAAAATTTAAGGATAGCAGAATTATAAATTGTACTTAAAATATTTCCTTAATTTTATGTGCTTTATTGGATGTATATGTTGTTTTAATTAATAAATGTAGTAAACTCAGTGGATCTAATGTTTAGGGGACTTCATCTGATTATAGTCAGATAAATTGTTATAAAAATACATTAAATATCTTATAATGTTTTAAAATAGTTACACTACATAAGATTTGTTAATAATTACCTATGTTAGAAGTTATTTAACAATTATGTATGACCGTCAAGGATTGGTTTAAAAATGGCGGCAAGGTTGGATGTACCTCAGATAAAATAAAAAGTTTAAGGTACTAGGGTAAGAATGGGAGACCAAAAAGATATGTGTAATGGCCTATTGGAAAAACTGGTGATTGATCGGGGGAAAGATGGACTGGTAACTACTGTTCACGTAAGTTAATTGATATTATATCTTGATTATTGCTAATGACTATGTTGTTCTGTATAAGCTATAATATGGCTAATATTGTATTGTGTTTAATCAAAGGAATATTCATGTTCTGTTTCTTTCCACTGGTAAAGTTGCTAACTTTGAGAAATGATCCAAGAGATTAATGTTGTAGCAAAATATATCATGCTAATGTAAAATGTGTTGGTAAAATACTTTAAAAACAAGCTGCCGTGGAGTTTCTTGCCGTTCTTCTCCACGAAGACCTAGTTTTGGAACGGACACCTAGTTTTCTCAGTAACGTTACTTTGACAAGCAAAATTGAAATAAATACCTAGTCTTGTCTGTCTGTGCTTTCCTTTATAAAATCCTTTCCCTACATACACCATATTCATAGGGACTTTCATACATAGTAAATTATTACCTTACCATTCTGACACACAAAGCTTGCTAATAAAGTGGATACCAATAACTATAAATGTAGTTTGTCATCCACTTTCTAACACGTGCGTTAAGTGGACGTGAAACAACAAACAAACAAAATTAATAAACCGCTACATTAAATTGATGTATGTGTGTTTTGAGATTATAACTTAAGGCTGCAGTCTTTCAAAATTCACTCGCGGTGAGTAGGAATTATTAAATACATACGATGCATTGTTATTATGAAACAAACCGTTTAAGAGATAAAAACAGAGAATTTTGATGACTTTGTGACCTCCAAAATAATAAAATGAAAGATAATTAGAAAAAACTAATCAGCGCGTTTTCAAGACGAGAATGTTCAGCTAATTAAACGCTGCACAGATTTTGAAAATAATTCTTAGTTACTCTAAAGTAGGTGCACAAACATACCTCGAAATGTTGTTGGGCAGAAAGAGCTGTATTGAACGCTTGATTTACCTAATATAATCCACCTCGATGAACTAAAAAAAATTACTACCTATTACATATATTATGTTTACTTCTGTGCAATAATAATATTTCATGTTATTTCATTAATTTGTTTAAAAAAAAAGACAAAGTTGCGCAAATAACTCACCGCGAGTGGATTTTGCAAGACTGCAGCCTTAAGTGTTCGTTTTCTTGACGAAAAGAAGATTGAAACTTTACCTCAATCTTACAATCATAAACTAACTTATTACCTACTATCAAAGCAAGCAAATTCCCCGTAAAAATAATCTACATTTTTTAATTAATATTCAGTGTGACCTCCATTATTATCAATTATTATCCATTATTATCAATTATCATTATTATCCATTATTATCAATTATCATTATTAATAGCTTAGAAGACGTCGAAGCATGGAGCTCACAATATTTGCTCATAAATATCTGTGCCATGTAGGTAAACTATCCCACAACTGCATGAATTCACTTCAAAAAATTTTTTTTTTCTTATTTGCAAAATAGTTGGACAAACGTCATCTAAACTATTCCAAATTTTAAGTTGATAGCATTAGTAGTTCTCGAGATATCCAGCTGTGACAGACAGACGGACATACAGATTGAGTCGCACCATAAGGGTTCCTTTTGGTACGGAACGCTATGAAAGAAGCACAGAAAATATCAATTCTTGGGAATGGAATTCAGATTTGCATTGCTTTGTTGAAAGTTGACTGAAATAGAATGATATGTCATGATTGACTGCTTAGATCCAGCCCCGGATTTAGAGGGGAGCAAACCGGGGCCGGTGCCAACTTCAGGGGGTGGCAAATTCAAGCGTGGCAGACAAGTGCACCACCCAGCGCACCGCATCTTTGCAATAACTGAGACGCGCAGCACATATTCTTTCTCTGCGGGTGGCGCACTGAGGAAATCACTACGTGATTAGCGTAGGCATAGATCGTTAAACGGTGTTAGCAGGTTGCGCAGTTGAATTCTGCCAGGAACTATCCGTATTATTTATTTTTATTTTTTTAACATTTTCCACTTTATTTGGCGATGTAAGTGGTTACGTTGTGGCTCGTGTTTGCAGGCAGACAGATCGTTGTTTGCGATGTAGCCGCTAGTGCGCAATTCCACTTGTGGTTGCGTTGTGGCCTGTGGCTGCGACGTGGTATTGATATGTATGTATGTGTGTCGCCCACACGGTTGATTATAACGGCCAAACGTGGTCCGTGTCCGTGTGAATAAACTATTAATTGCGGATTATTTATTTAGAATAATATTTATTCACATAATTGGTTGTATAGTTGGATCATATTCTATGTACTATTTATTTATTTTTTACCTATTTATGTACAATTCATTGAACCTGACTTGGTTTCCGTACGTCTTTTTCGGGTGACCATTGAAAATCAGCGCTGTGCTGTGGGTCCCTCATAGCACAGCATCGTGCTGAGTGGAAGCCTTCTTGTCACAGTCATGACGTGCAGCTGCCGACTATTTCGGTTTTGTGCTCGTGATTATAATGTAGATCTATTTTTCAGTGTAAGCTACGAGTTAATTATCTTTTTGTATACACGTGTTTCTGTGACAAATAAACCAACTTTTCTTTTATCCTTTTTATTTCTAATTTTCATAAAAAATTGCGCCCGTCCACGTGTTCTCATTGTGGTGTGGTTGTTTTATGTGTGTGGTGGCCCTTTGACGATTGCCTAGTTGGTCTAGCCGTCGCAAGGCCTACTGCTGAGCATGATGTCCTGGGTTCGGCTCCAAGGTCAGGCAAAGCGTTATTGGGATATCTCGACAGAGATTTTTTTTGTAGCAGCCTGAAGTATGGATTTATCCTCGTTTGGTGGCAATAGGGTCACCCCCATATGGGACTTAATTGAGGAATTATATGGGTGTACATAGACGAAGAGGCGGAAGATATGTAACAATATCTATGTAAAACAATTAATGCACGTTACGAAAGTATTATAGTTTGTTCAGAATCGTTTACTGAATCGATTTCTGTCATTTTTTTATACCTATATTTTTTTATCCCAAAAGTAATTAAAACTATGTAAATTACAGTCACACTTTTGCAGTAAGTACAGTAACAAAAACCAAAATGGACGTAGTACCTACTACAGTAGTGTGTGTAGTCGCAGCGGAAAAATGTCGGATTTCTTCATTTAAGTTTACAGATATTTATCGTATGACGTCGTGTAAATGTGTATGGTAAGTAAAAATTTGTGCATCCAACCATTGTGGAGCTATTCAACAAAAACTGTTTCTGCTGAAACTACGTCATACTAGCGGCACTTTTTTTTTTCTATGGACGTACTTACTAGAAAAAAAATACATTTAATAGGTAATTAGTTACACACTAATTATTAAATGTATTTTTTTTTCTAGTAGTACGAGAGGTAAATGTGTATGTTCAAATGAAATTTGTATGTCATAAAACTGCGAAGATATTCAAGTTGCCACTGCGCTGACGTTTGGCTATTTGATGAAAATCATACAAAACAGTTTAGTGGAGAGTTGTAATTTTTTACGCACGTTGCTATGAATTTGTGTGTAATGTTTATGAGAACAGAATTTGAAAAAAACACACCGTTCAGAAGATATACACGTAAAAGTAAAATAAGGTTATTAGGTCCAAGTACTTAAAATAATAACTCTAGAGCCTAACTTATAACGTTTATTTGTATCTTGTAAGGGTCTGCAATGTCCTGCCAAGTAAAATTTATTTGCTCTTAGTAATTAATGAGCAATGGCATAATTTACTACGACTGGACCAGTATATTGTATGACATCCGATTGCAGGACTTTTTAATGGAAAAGCAAAATAAAACATATTCCAATATTTAGTGTATTAATGCAATTATTCACAAGCAATTTCAGCTCACTACACTAAATAATTAAAGAGATATAATAAAAATACCTGAACAACTGCAATACATGGATACACCAACCAAGTTTGAATGGCTACAAAAAAGCGGGCGTGCAGTATATAGAGCTAACGTTCTAAACAATGTTAAATAGTAGATTGTATCATAAGGGAGCAAAACAATGTTTTTACGGAGAGGGTGCTTTTTTGAATCCAGAGCAAAGTGAGGGCTTCTAGAGTAGAATCCTGAACGTAGCGAGGGATTCAAAGTACGTCGCCCGAGCCAAAAATATATTTTGCGCCCGAGTGATACACTCTACTTTTAATCACCCACTATGAGAAAATAAAAGGCGCCTCATATTTTATACTTTCACTGTCAATTGAAAAACTCATTTTTCAAAACAAAACCATACATTTCTAACAATCCGTGAAAATTGACGAAAACGCGGGCTAGTTCGCGCGGTTTTAATTTGATTTCTTTTTTTATTTTTATTTAGCCGGTGGCGCGACTTTGGG
Source organism: Dryobota labecula (assembly GCA_947523025.1). Lineage (NCBI taxonomy): Eukaryota > Metazoa > Arthropoda > Insecta > Lepidoptera > Noctuidae > Dryobota > Dryobota labecula. The sequence goes on along the minus strand of OX383295.1, from coordinate 23,351,002 downwards.
CCGTCGTACCAGCCAGTCTTTATTTAAACAATATTTGCGTTCGATTTCTTTGGCGCTGGACACTAAGATGTTCCAAATTCAAAAAGTGCGCGGCAAAGATAATTGCGGCGCACTTATAAAGAAAACTGCCCGCTAAAAGTTTCTTATAGAAAACACCACCCTTGGGTGCTCTTAAAGGCGAACCATGTCGTCCTTTTCAAATAGATGGGATGAAAACAATGTTTTATGTGTTGGGTGAGGGTGTAGGTCCTTGCTCTTCCACCGCTGCTCAGCCTAACAACAGTGAAAAAAGCCTCCGATTTCTATAACACATTTCCTTTACACTTATCAAATTATATAATTTCCATCCAACTTTCATCGTTCAGAAAATAATTTTCCTCGACTTTGTTCGTAGTTTACAAACAATAAAAACAGTAACGATTCTTATAATGTATTCCTCCGTTCTAACAAGTAGGCTAAAGTAAACAAAAGTTAATAACTTTCGTCTATGGATCCGGGGGCGCGTACGCAAGGCCGATATTCCGAAGCTCGCAATCCTCTTGCATGAAATCCTTTAGCAGAAGTTTCTTGAGCGCCGTACGACGTACCTGTTTATTAAATTTGAATATATTTAGTTAATTTACAACGTATTTAGCATAAGGAATGAAAGTGTAATGTAGGCCGAGATCAAATATCATGTACTCGTATAAGTCTCGAAATTTATATAATAAAACAGGCCATGTGCATTTCGGATCACGCACACTGTTCCGTAGTTGGGAGGAATTTATCCCAAGAACAAATACTCAATACTCAATACTCAAATCTTTATTGCATTCCACAATGTATAAGCTTAGGTGGTAAACATAAATTAAGAAACGATCGTGGACCCTGTCGGGCACAGCAAAAGAAACAGGAAGTAGAGAAGACGACTTATAACCTAACATAATCATCACTATCACTATCACTACATATTATAAAACAAAGTCCTCCGCCGCGTCTGTCTGTCTGTCTGTCTGTCTGTCTGTCTGTCTGTCTGTCTGTCTGTCTGTCTGTCTGTCTGTTCGCGATAAACTCAAATACTACTGCACCGATTCTCATGCTGTTTTCACCAATGGATAGCTTGGTTCTCTAGGAAGGTTTTAGTATATAATTTGTTATGTTTTTGTATGCATTTTTGTATGAATTAACGATATTTGTTGGAGGTGTCGGAAAAAAATAAGCCGTCTGGGAGCTTTCAACGAAAACGCTGTCTAAACCCTTTGAGATATAACAAAATAATGTATGGTGGAATTGTGTATCATAAAAAGGTCTTCAAAAAAGTCCGCGATGGCATATGTCTATCTCTTAAGGATAACATACTATATCCATTTTATTGACTTTTTGTAGGTATTTGTTTGCCGAATTTTACTCTTGGAAATACGACTACGATAACAATACGCTATAATATCAGTAGCTATTAGCCAAATTATGTTCGTAGATAAATAAGCTAGCTACTTACGTGTATTTCAAACAGTATACAAGAATATTTATCATAAAAACATTACTAAACACGGCGGCCTTATGATCAAAATTTGTGCATTCCAAAACTTTCGTTACTTTTTCACTGACATATTTATCACTTTTCGATAAACTAACACTCAATACGAAATCTACACTTATTTCTCAGTAATTCTGTATAAGATTCTTCTAAGATTAAACCGTTTTCTCATTGAATCCATTACTTTACGCACGTATAACCTTGATGAATGTTTACATTAAGCATCGCGTCACACCGCCACACGACCACAGAGTATAGACGTATTTTGTTTTCTTTTTTCGTTCGTTTAGTGGTGTTCCCGCTAAAATGTCAACCGGTCAATTATTAGTCGATTAATCGAATTCTACATCCAGATCGTGTTGCAAGTACAAAATAAATGTCTAATATTTCGTCCAATTGCGAACGTGACCCTGAGAAAAGTTAGTACTTACGTGAATTATTCTGAAATTATTATTTGTGTCGCAATTTTATTTCGTGTTGTATTTGGTACAATTGATTGCTTTAAGAATTTGAGTGAAATTTCGTATTTTGATTTTGTGTTTGTTATCTTTAGGTAAAGACTCATTCACGTTCAGAACATAAGTACTTTTACTATATTAAATCATTTGTTTCGGTTTCTATTCACATAGTGTTCATGAAGAAACCATAAAACCATAGTTATTATTGTGAAATGTTAAAAGTTTGATGTCAAGCTCGATAGATGGCGTTGACGTCGAAATAGATCTCGCTATGGTTTCGTTACCGCGATTTGGTTGGGGTCTCGCAATTTTAATTAAATATACCAGCTTAGATCAGTACACAATTCGTCATTCCGACCTCGCCGCCGAGGCCCCGCGCGAAATCCCCGACTAACGAATAGTCCTCCCCGACCCTTGACTGTAAGTGAAGCGCTAGCACGCGTTTTAGCTGAGCAGCAAGTAATCCAAACTCCCCAGGATAATAATCAAAACACTGATTTTATCCAGCCACCGTCGGTCCCTTGCCACCCTCCGTCCGACTCAGCTGCCCTAAGCCGAGGTTCGTACCCCACAGGGGGTGCCCTTAGCGAGCAGCAGTCATTTAGTTTGTAGTTTTTACGCCCTGGCTGGAGGCATTAAGTTTCGATAGGAGCTTAAGGCAACCACAGGATAGCCCGGTTAAAGAGTCGGAACCTTAGTGGTTACACTCTGAGATGCCATAGATAAAAAAAAAAAAAAAAAAAACAGTACACAATTGTGGGTTTATTTTCAACCCTATTAGTGTGCACATTAGTTCGATAGTTCAACTCATTACCAGCTCGGTAATAAACACATAGTGAGTCACATTAAAATTAATATTAAGTTAGAATTTTGAGATATAGCCTGGGATATGGAGAGGGTAGTACATAGGGTACTTTTTTATGCGATAACCGACATCCACGCGGGCGAAGCCGCGGGCAAAAGCTAGTTTAAAATAATAATAAAAATAAAACATTTGTATTTAAATTACATTTAAGGGATTTATCATTTAAATATTCGTTAACACTGTAATAGCATTTATTTATCAATAGGTTTTTTAAATTTATTTGTAAAAAGGTGTTTTTTTTTTTTTCTTTTCTTATTGATTCGGGTAAGTTATTATATATTTTTATAGGCATAACCAGAGAGCCTGTTGACTGCATCTTTAAGCGGGATGTTGGTAGGTTTAGTCGTGCTTTGTATCGGAGTGTGTATCTTGTTTGTATGTCTTCTCGTTTTGTGTAAAAGTCTTGGTGTTTATGAGCAAACTTGCATATTTCTAGTATATAAATACAAGGCAGTGTTAAAATATTTTGGTTGATAAAATGGGGTTTGCAGCTTGCGCAAACCTATGAGGAAGCGCTAAGATAGCCCGCAAAATTCAAATTTTCTTAAGATTTTTGCAATTTGCTGCTTACTGTCTTGGTGTATGTTGATTTTTATGATACACGACACGACCGTAACAAATACACGGTATTTACAGAAGCGTGGCGTGGCGGCTCTGGCTAAATGTATATGAAAGTATATATACGGTATCTCTCATTCGGAGGTCATCCCTAGCTCTTTTTTGTAGAAAGCTTAGCAGTCTATTTTAGTAACGAAACAGCAGCAAAAATAAGGCAGAAAGCTATTCATTATTCACTACGCAGCTGTTCGCATCGCAATTTTAGAAATCATTTATTCACAATTTTCATGAAAAGTTGGTGGCAATTTCGGGCTCATTTTTACCCGACTTCGGCGAAGGAGACGGGTTATGATTTTTAATGGATATGAAATTGAGAAGGTTCGTTCGTGGTACCAAAACAGTTCGGTAGTGTGGCCTTGAAAAAACAGGGAAATAAAGTATTTGAATCATCAAATAAATTCAACTTACACTCGGTATTCAACAAAAATATGGCTAGATACAATGTCAAAAAAAAAATCCGAAACTCAAAACACGGCAGAAAAAAAAAAATAACTACTTACAGAATAAATAAAAGATGGCTTCGCTACAGAAAGTTACTCAAAAATATCATGACCTAATAGACCGTTTACTTAAGTTATTGTTCCCGACCTTGTGGAAAAGATAGCTGTCCCTTGAGCAAGCAGTTAACTAAATCGAGTGTAGACACGACCCACTGCCTAACGTTTGAATACTGTAAAAGATTTCTTTAGAAATAAGCATCACCTTTATACGTATTTTTCTGTTCCTTTCTTCTTGTCTGTTTTTAGGGTTCCGTAGCCAAATGGCAAAAAACGGAACCCTTATGGATTTGTCATGTCTGTCTGTCTGTCCGTCCGTATGTCACAGCCACTTATTTCCGAAACTATAAGAACTATACTGTTGAAACTTGGTAAGTAGATGTATTCTGTGAACCGTATTAAGATTTTCACACAAAAACATAAAAGAAACAATAAATTTTGGGGGTTCCCCACTTAGAAATGAAACTCAATTTTTTATTTTTTTCATCACACCCATACGTGTGGGATATCTATGGATAGGTCTTCAAAAATAATATTGAGGTTCCTAATATCATGTTTTTCTAAACTGAATAGTTTGCGCGAGAGACACTTCCAAAGTTGTAAAGTGTGTCCGCCCCCCCGTAACTTCTAAAACAAGAGAATGATAAAACTAAAAAATATATGATGTACAGACGCCAGCAGGTCAACCTACCCGAAACTGTAAAATTTTCGCAATCAACCTTGAACCTTATACTGTAGTGATAAAGTTGAAATCTATTAAAGAAATTTGACAGATTGTAGTAGCTTGATGTGCTGGCGTCTGTACATTACCATGTAAACTAAACTTCCACCGAAAATTGGTTTGAACGAGATCTAGTTACAACGAACTACAAGAACTTTTATAATTATGTTACTTGCTGCTACGGAACCATTTTTTGTGTGTGTACCAAGTGGCCAGCACATCAAGCTACACAAAACCGTCACTTTTCCCCAAACGATTTTAAACTTTTGAAAATCGAACGAGAAAGTTTGACAGTTTGTGGTACCTTGATCTGCTGGCCACCGTACATAAATGGTTAAAAATATATAAATGAAATAGATGCTTAGTTTTATCAGAGATGTTATAGTAATTTTATCCTATATAAGGTAAGTGCATCGTCTTCACATATAATTAATGATTAATGTATACAAAATATTGTTAACATTTTAAAAGAGTAAGTAGGTATGGAGTTTCTTACCCATTCTTCTCCATACGTAGCTACCTTTTGGAAGGGCCAACTAGAATTAATTAATTATTTTTGTAAATTTTGACGTTCAAAAGTGCCTTTTATGTGCCTATTTGAAATAAATGATTTGACTTTGATGAAAACTTTGGCAATAAATAAATAACGTGGACGAGGCAAAGGGAAAAGTAGTAAGTAAAGATTTTTAACATTGAAATTGATGGTTTTTTTCGATCACTCTGGTAGGGGCCCCTTTTTCAACAAAAGTGCGAGATGTCGATAATGGTGCCGATTCCCTTGTTCACAAACTAAACTAAATTTAAGTTCAGTACATCTTTTTCTTTCTATTTCATTAAGAAAAGGACAGAAGGTAAATTTTAGTTTAGTCCTGTCAAATTAATTAGCGCTTGACGTAAATTGACGTAATTTTAGTAGGCATGTTTTTAATCACGTCTAAACTTGTATGGAGTAGTGACAGGCGCTGATTAATTTGACAGGACTAAACTAAAATTTATCTTCTGTCCTTTTCTTAATGAAATAGAAAGAAAAAGATGCACTGAACTTAAATTTAGTTTAGTTTGTGAACAAGGGAATCGGCACCATTTTCGTTATTTCTGAGCCAATATAGTTAATTGATGTATCAAAATGTTTGTATTGACGAGGTCTACAAGTAAAATTTAATTAGTCATTTAATTCATTAAATTAAAAAAACGCCCTAAAATGGTATTTTTTTGTGGGGTACCCGTGTGTATCCTACATTAGTCTTCTATTATCTTATGAAAAAGTATATAAAAAAACTACCTATATACCTTAGAAGGTTGTATGAAATAAAAAACATGTAATTACGACGATTTTAAAATCTAGGTTTGAGCGTCTCGCAAACCACCGACCAGCGCCGGCTCTAGCCCATGTAGCGCCCGGGTGCAATCAATACGCTGGCGCCCTCTAGTTGGCGCGCGATCAAAATGTAATACACACATTATCCCTAGTGATCGGAAATTTGGGTGAAAATGGTGCAATTACAAATGATGTTGGGAAACAATAGCCCATTCTCTTCGTTTGCGGTACGCCCCCGAGGAACTGCGGGTAGACCGGTAGACTTGAGGGTAAAAAGTTATTTTTTTTTTTAGAAAAGGAGGGCTTATATGAATAAAAAAGCACAAATTTGTCGTTAATTCAAAAATATTTAATTGCGGCCGTTGCTCGGAGCCCCCTGAGACCCTGCACCCGTGTGCGCCGCACACCCTGCACCATAGTTAAAGTCGGCCCTGCCACCGACCGTATAGGTCAGAGTAACCTATACGGGGTTTCGGTCGATAAATAACTATAGCATTCCTGTTTTTTATTTTTATTTTAAATTCTATTTTTTTTTTTTTTTTAAATTAAATCACTTGTAAAACCAGTTTTTAAGAATAGTTATTTATGATACTAGTGCGGTAAGTTGGTTTTTACAAATGAGTAGACGAATGTAAGAAATTAAAAAAAAAACCGTAAAGAATGGTGCTATACTACGGGGTATGCGGTAATAGTACATTATGATACGAGTGTGTAATGATCAATGCACACGCGTTTCATACGAAGTTTTTCAACACACTTGCGAGGATAAAAACAGACTTGTTGTAAAAACTTTTGCTACAATAACGTAATTATAAAGATGATACATTTAGATTTATAAAGTTCAACTAACTTTTGTTGCCAGGTACTGGCAATCCGTAGGCATATCCGGACGTTTTTTTTTTAAACTGTTTAACGTCGGTTGGTGAAAATACTTTAGATTTCGTATTTTTAATAGTAACTAACAACACAACGAAAACGTTAACAAATATTTATGGAAAATGGCGCGCTGGTTTTGTATTTTTTTTTTCCGCGCTCCCCGCTTGCGATGCGTGTGCAGGTGTAAATAAAGGCACTAGCGAAACTGCTAAACAGCCTTTATAAAAAAAAAATTTGACTGATCGTAGTTTAGTTAGTATGGAATTTGAAAGTACTATTGGCATAGAGAAATATAATACATTATTTCAGTGAGAATCTGCAATAATAGAACGTCAATCAGGATCTTTTCCGTTTGGTTCCGGGAGGGACCACGGACAATTTAAGGTAGGAGTGAGGCGTATATATCGTAACAGCTAAATACAACAGGTATCACAAGATACCAGACTGTAACTGTGACAAATAAACTAAAAAAAAGCTTCTGTTCCACGACGAGATAACAGAATCCATCCAGTCACAAGCTTTTGTCTATTCATGCTTATGACAGTTACCTTAATTAGAATATAGATAATAAATGTTACTGTTACACTGTGACACCCTGTTACATCGTCCGTCACAAGCTCTTTCCTTTTCTCGCATAGGTGTAACACCGTAGTTAGAAAGAGAAGTACCTCCGTGTATTATAACTGTGCAGCTGTGGTAACAGAGAACACACAATAGTTTGTTCCCACATAGTATGAAATAACAGCCTGCTATTTTGTAACAGGTTTTTGGAACTGTTAATTACGTGGAACAAAAACAGGCGGAACTGATATGGGATTTTACCAGGTAAAATCCCATATCAGTTCCGCCTGTTGTTGTAACAGTTACAACCCACTCCTGATTTAAGATCAATAAATTTTAGTTAATTTTGGGACCAAGAACAATTCAGACTATTTTTTTAAAAACCGGTCATTTGCGTGTCGGAACACGCACAATGAAGGGTTCCGTACTTGGAAAGAATTTATCCTAAGAACAAACTTAACATTGTAGTTGGTAAACATAATCTCCCATACATTCCGACTGCAAATGTAAGTTTGTACGCACAATATCGAGAGATTTACCATGTTATTTTAAGAACATATACTTTCCTGTAATCTATAAGTATAGAACTATTTTCTGTATTTTTTTTCAAAATTTTGGGTTCACAAGTTTCGGAGATAAGGGGGGGAATGGTCAATTTTCGTCTATTTTCACTTATAACTTTAAAACAATTTATTTTAAAATTATAAAAAAAATACATTTGAGACCCTCACAGTAAGCCCTTTCATTGATATGTCACACGGTACAGTTTGCAAAACTTTTTATTTTAATTTTCTTGTTTGCCCCCCAAAACTGACCCCAATATTCTAAATTCATTTTTTTACGGTTCACGTCCGTATTTGGGTCACTCAAATTGATATGTATACCAAATTTCAACTTAATCGGTCCATTACATTCGGAGCAAATTGGCTGTGACAGACGGACAGACAGACAGACAGACACACGAGTGATCCTATAAGGGTTCCGTTTTTTCCTTTTGAGGTACGGAACCCTAAAAAAGTGAACGCGCGGATTCCTTTTGGCATGAAGTTTATTTGACGAGATTAAAAAAAAAAAGCGCAAGTTTTCGACTAGTAAAGAGTTATCTGTGGCGTTACAGCACTCGTATGGTAACGTAAAGTAAAGAGCACGCGTTTTTAATACACTGCATTATGGACCTAAAAGCGGTTCAATAAGAGCCACTTTACAAGCGAGTGTGTTGAAAAATAGGTAAGACTTAGGTGAGAGTAGGTACCTATTTTACCGCACGTTCCGTTGTAAGGTGCGTAATTTTTGACTTTCGAACAATGTATACAGGCTTCGTAAATGCATTTTTTGAGCAAATGTGTTGAATAAACAATTATTTAAAAAAACCTACATGTTTGTTTTCTTTTTTTATTACCGAAGTTCATTTCCAATGCTATTTGACGGTCATGTGGTGCATGAGATCTGAGATTTTATTACCTCTTGAAAAAAAAAGGTTAGTTTATACAATATTATTGACAAAACACTAACAACCTCTCAGGACCTATACCTATATTACTTACGTCACACAGTGGAACGAATGTATGGGAGCGGTTGGACGTAGACATGTCCGAAAAATAAGAGTAAAATTATGACAAACTAATGATGCCATCTTATTCGATTACTTAATGCCTTCATAAATTGTGGTGATGAATTTCTTCATAACTCCCATATTTCGGGAGTAATTTGAGAAAATGTGAAATTTTACTATGAAAATGAGTGTATCGAGCTCTCTCCCTCCTGATTCCGGGCTTGTTTCAAGTAGCGGTCTCTAATATCGTAATGCTATTACTAAGAGCTATATTTAATACTAAGACACATAGTGCGCCAAATGTGCACTTTCTGGGATAAAAGGAAATGAAAATTTAAAAAAAAAAACGTTTTTTCCCCATTTGTATTTACTTTAAACCGCAGACAGACTTATTAAGAGGTCTATAAATATATTATATATATACAGAAATATATATTAACAAAAATATTCACAAGAACTGATGAGAGTATGACTTTTAAGTAAGTTGATAATAAATTACCTAGTTTCATTAAAAGTACAATAAATAATTAAGATGTAAGCTCTAATTTACTAAGTTACACATTTTAAAACAATAACATCATTTAATTATCTTCGTCATCATCATCATCATCAATTAATTCAAATTCAGAATCGATGTCCGCTAAATCATTTATGTTAACAAATTCGATATCACTTTTCTCAGAATCCGTAAGCTCATAAAATTCCTTAAAAGAAGATTTTTTTACAAACTTATTTCCTTTTGGACGGATACTTGTAACAAGTGGATCAGAAGACAGTAAAAGATTGTGCATAATATCTTCATTGCATGAGATACTGCTATGCTTTCGAGAATGCCCCTCTCTATATTTTCTAAAATCTTTATTTCTAGCCTCAGATGCCTCTTCGGATAGAAAACCAATGGGCACAATTGACATGTTCTGAACTATGTCTGGCCCATGCATTAAAATTTTATGAAGTGAAGAAGGCATATAATACCATGGGTATAACTCCACGTAAAGCTTAGCAGTATCAAAGCAGAACTCTCGGAATTTAGTTACGTTGATCTTCTCTCCTGATGAAATACACTGCAAGATCACACAGATTTTTCTTAAAAGCATAGCATCTATTCCGGTCAGTTCAGCAGATTTAGTGTAGTTTTCAAAAAATCTCATTGCCGAGTTGCCATTGTTGGTGGATCCACTGCCTTGTTTCACAACATCGAGAAGTAAGCCCGTTTCTCTTCTTACAGCCTCTTGAACTCTTTTCTTCCTGTCATCAACTTGCCTTTTTGCTATATCACCCCTTACTTGCCATGATTTTATGTCTAATTTGTAGGAAATGTGTAATAAGCATTCCATTGAGCGAATCCAAGCGTGAAGGGTGCTTAAGCTATATTTATACATGTCCTCGTTTGCGTGTTTATCTTTGATTAACTCTAAATTATTCATTTCTTTAGGACAAGCCTTGCATATGACACACACTGAAGCTGCTGTATTGGATATAATGGAATGAATTTTACCATCAATCATTGTCAACAGCAGTTGGTGTTTGACACTAATTCCATCAGTGATGGTGGATGGAGTTAAGGCTTCAATCTCTGCTTCGATTTCAGCCATCTCTCTCTGCACATTTTCTTTGGTTTCCTTTATAAACTTAAACAATATTGGCCGGCAAAGTGAAGTGGAAGATGGTCGCTCGTTTTCCCAAATTGTTACACCTTTTGAGACGAGCCGCAGTGGTACAAGACTAATCATAAAATTACTAGCAAGATCGATTTGCTCATCTTCACTCGTCCTTTGATGATAAATGCTTTGGCTAGATGATCCGTCAAAACCCCATTTGCTGGTCAATACGAGCTGTTGATTGGGATCAACAGGGGTTTCTAACGACCTAATAAGTCTTCTTGAGGTTAAATCCATCAAGGCTTGTAATTTGATTTTTGCAGAGCTCTCTGTAACTGTGAGATCTTCTTTGGCCGGATAGCACTTAATTTTTTCTTTAACCAACATGTAGTAACTCGGGTATTGAAGAGCTCCTTCTTGAGTGTTGAAATCCCGAAGAGTGTTATAGCGCCATTTCGATAAGTTCATCGATACATAAAGAGCCAATGCCTTCAAAGGGGATATTTCCCGTACCTGAATTGATTTACCTTCAATGAAGGCTTTGATTTTTGAGGCCTCTTCTGGATTCTCCGTCAAGTATTTCATAACATAAGCTGTATCGCTTTGTCCTGCCTTTTGAAGCGCCCTTTCGGCCGAAAACATAATTTCAGCGCTGCTACTGCTGCATGAAAGACTATCTTCAGTGCGTCTTCTTTTTTGCCGGTTACTAAGGTCCTCAAAAGATTTACGAGGACTAGGATGTGTACAAGTTGAAGCATCAGATTTAGCAGGAGAAATTATGGGCTCGATGACGTCACTTATATTTTCTGTAGAAGGTTCCATATTTTCATTCTGTAATTCCGGCCATTGAATTGCAGCCTGTAGCCAAATCTCATGTTTCTTCCGAAACTTATCTGTGCTTCTTCCAGACTGTGTCCATTTTGCATAAATGCGGTAGCAAAATCGACGACACCAGTCTTTTAAACTTGTTTCAGCACTTTCACATAACTGAACACAACTGTTATCTTTTAAAACACTGAACAAATAGTTAAAGTCGCGTAAATCTTTATGTGCGCGTGCGCATAAAGCAACGTGAATATCAAGATTTGTATTAAAATTTGGAAAATACATTGCGAGATTAGCTTGGATACAACGAGGTGTAAATCAACACTGATTTTAAAGTTACTAATAGTGACCTATTTATATAAAATCCAGGTATCCCAGGTATCCTTTGTTAAATATTGCAAGGTAATTAGTTATTGTGATAATTAGTAAATGATGCATGCTAAATTAGTGTATTAAGAGCCATTTAGTAATTAAATAATAGCAATGTTCTTATCAGTAATCATTAGTGCATCAGTTTTATATGTAAACCTTAAGTCCCTAATTATATATCCTAATTAGCTTATATCTTCTCTAATTGGCTGCTCAGAAATGTTATTGTAATAAGGTAAACCTTTAGAAAAACGGTTTTAATCAACAAAATAAACAAAAAATAAAAAAATTGTGTTATAAAATAAACATCACTCTTTATCCCAGAAAGTGCACATTTGGCGCACTATGTGTCTTAGTATTAAATATAGCTCTTAGTATTAGCATTATGATATTAGAGACCGCTACTTGAAACAAGCCCGGAATCAGGAGGGAGAGAGCTCGATACACTCATTTTCATAGTAAAATTTCACATTTTCTCAAATTACTCCCGAAATATGGGAGTTATGAAGAAATTCATCACCACAAGTTATGAAGGCATTAAGTAATCGAATAAGATGGCATCATTAGTTTGGCATAATTTTACTCTTTTTTTTCGGACATGTCTACGTCCAACCGCTCCCATACATTCGTTCCACTGTGCGTCATAAACACCAACTTTTGTTCTATGACTTTTACAGAACATAATAATACATTTACCAAAAACAAACCTTCAAGATTTCGGTGTTTCATCCAACACATTACAGTAGGGATGTGTCCTGGGTAAAAAAAATATTTTTTGCTTTATTAAACTTGGGGGAGTGGGGGCTCGTTACGTTACAGCTACGTATAAAATCTGGTATCCTGCCTTTTCGCCGAAAATTGTTTGGCAGATTATCACTTGCCAACCAACGTTTCAAACTCAAACTCAAACTCAAAGCATTTATCTACACTAATATTATAAAGAGGAAAGATTTGTACCTATTTTTGTATGTTTGTATGTTTGTAATGAATAGGCTCAAAAAGTACTGGGCCGATTTAAAAAATTCTTTCACCAATAGAATGCTACATTCTTCCAATTTGACATAGGCAACATTTCAATTTGAAAAAAATTAGGGATCCTTGGTAAAATTTGAACAATGTAACCGAAGGTGTAGAAAAATGAGTCTTAAAATGTCTTTCGTATTGTCTACCCCGTGCGAAGCCGGGACGGGCTGCTAGTTTCAAATAAACCAATTACAGGCACTTTTGAATTGTCAAGGGGTCGGTCAGTCAGAAAGATGAAGCTAGTTGCCCATTCTAGACAAAATCAAACTGGTTGCTAATTTAACTGTATAATTTATAATTTTTATGATATTAATTTTATTTTCTGTGATTAATATTTTAACTCACACACTGACTTATTATATGTTGTTTTTATTTTTTTGGGAAATCATATACAATGTTTGTAAATATGTGAGCACCATGTACCTATCGCATTTATTAATTTTTCTGTTATTACTTCACTTTTCATTCTTTTTACCAATTGTGGTAAGTAATTTTGATGATTTTTTTTATATTTTTTATTTTTTTTATTCTAGGTACATAGTCTTCACCTATAAATATTAATTAATGTATACAAACTATTGTTAACACTTTAAAAGAGTAAGTATGGAGTTTCTTGCCCATTCTTCTCCATACATAACTACATTTTGGAAGGCGCAACTAGAATCAATTAACTATTCATGTAATTTTTGACGTTCAAAAGTGCATCTTCGTGCCTATTTGAAATAAATTATTTGACTTTGACTTTTGACTTTGACATTCCAAAGCGTAGTAGGTTCCTATGGAGAAGAACGGACAAGAAACTCCACGGACACTCTTTTAAAACAAAATATTGTTACAAAATATGGGTTACATCATTCATGTTGAAGTTATACATGTGAGAACAATGTAGCAAGACGTGCACGTTAGAAGCGTCCGTAATAGAAACAATTCAAAAATTAAAATAAGCCGTGGCAGCTAAGAGATGACCAGAATGACCTTTATGTACATTTTGTTTATTTCAACAGTACAAAACAGAGTCATTATTTTCAAATTAGGTTGAAAACGTCGAGTGAAATAAAACAACAAGTAAGTATAATGATTTACGGAATTGAACACCCAAATATGCATCTCACAATTATTTAAATTATTGCAATATGAAATTCTTATATTGAAAATTTCAAGTTTGATTATAGACGAAATGTATTTGTTTTAACTTAGTTCATTTGAAACAAATTGTTCTAAAATTCAATATATTCTGTAAAGCAAAGATCAAACAAGCTTGATCTTTGTTTTGTGCTTGTTTGATCGTTGTCTGTATGCATAAACACTTCGCATAGTAAGTCCTTAGATACTGAACACGAGAGCAGAATTAACAAAACACATTGATTTTGTAGGTAGATTTGCTGACAATACTGCATCACAAATTCACAATGTAATAAATGCGCAAAAGCATTAAAGGCATTAAATTATAATACAGTCAGTATACACAATTAGCTGACCCCCCCCTTGCATAAATGGTTGAGATTTTTTTGAATACGTATCGATAGCATTCTTAATTTAATTTAAATACCTATACGAAATCTACCCAAAACTAGAAAAAAAATTAAAATCGTACGATTTGTTAGTAAAAAAATCTCAACCATTTATGCAAGGGGGGTCAGCTAATTGTGTATACTGACTGTACCTACCGATGCATAATGAATAAGTATTGATAGAAAAGTTGCAAAACCCTGTAAATAAAACCACTATTGTTGGTCAGTTTTGTGTTTAGGGCGTAGCCCGCACTGCGATAAAAATCGAACGATATTTTTATTGCAATTTAAGCAGGGGTGAGTAACACAAATGGTATCTTATGTATCTACAAGCAGTGGCGATTTAAAATTCGCGCTTAATCGTACTCGGTACACTGAATATAAATCGCGCGTAGGTCTTAGAGAAATCGCTAAAAGCTGGGTATCGCGACATCACTGGGTAGCATAATACAATACCTATCACTAGCGATTTTTCTAAATCTCTTCTATTTACGACCGTTCCATCTACGTCGATTGGTGAGATCCAATTCAAAGGTAGGTGAGGTGGGATATATCTTTTTTGCAATTTTATAACACTGTTTTTTATGTTTCCCATAGATTCAAAAAACTAGTAAGCGCGATCTCTGATGTCGGATCATCAATCAACTCAGCCTATCGCAGTCCACTGCTGAACATAGGCCTCTCTCATGCTGCGCCACAACACCCTGTCCTCCGCCTTCCGCATCCAGTCTATTTCAGCCACCTTTTTGAGGTCGTCGGTCCATCTAGCTGGGGGACGTCCCACACTACGCTTGCCGATACGCGGTCTCCACTCCAAGACTCGTCTGCTCCACCGGCCATCGGTCCTACGACAAATATGGCCAGCCCACTGCCACTTCATCTTGCTTACTCTGCAAGCTATGTCGGTAACTCCGGTTCTCTTCCGGATAATTTCATTCCTAATTTTATCCTTCAACGAAACTCCGAGCATAGCCCGCTCCATAGCGCACTGAGCGACTTTAAATATGTGGACCAGCCCGACTGTCAGTGTCCACGTTTCGGCACCGTATGTCATAACGGGCAGGACGCACTGGTTGAAGACCTTAGTCTTCAAACATTGCGGTATAGGCGACGAAAAGACTTGACGGAGTTTTCCAAACGCTGCCCAGCCCATCCGGATCCTCCTGTCCTTCTGTCAGATCATACCGCTTTAATATTTATTTATAAGTTTTGTAGTCCGTATGGCGCATGCAGTGGCAGAAAATATTGTCAACAAGTTAGTAGGGCACTTTTTGTAACAGATGTTTCAGGGTTCCGAACAGAACTACAGGATTCTATGCAATGTAATACAATGCATGAAGTAATGTTAATTTATGTCTGTGTAAACTTTTAGCCAATGAAGTTTGAATCTGAGAAAAAATATATATTTTGATCAGGCAAGCGTTTGATCGTATAATAAGGAAGCCTCAAGTCTGTAGCTGTAGATATACTTATTTATTGATATCAACGAACCGACTTGACATTGAGACGCGACCGCAATCCGCAAGAGATGTCATGTGCAGATGTGTAGGATGAGTCTGCATTGTATGTAACTAATTATATCCTGTAGATAAATCTGCCAATTTACTACATCAATTCACCCAACATCCAGTGCGAGTGCGGTGGTCCTGAACAGAATATGCCCCATCTGCTAGAGTACTGTCCCAATTGTCCGTCCGTTCACCTGCGCCCTAGACGAACTGAACAACGCCTCTGACCCCGCAATAAACATGGACAGCTACTGGACCCAAACAATATCCAGTCGATGAACAATGTGAACGATGTGTGTCATGTGTGCTAGTGATGGCAATTAATGCGACTTCGCATTAATTTCATGAGCATGCGAATTCATTAGTGCTAGCATGTGAATTGCTATTGATATGTTAATTTGCTAATATGACGATAATTGTTAATAATTAAGGCGGATGCGCTGTGGTCGCCCGCGAAATTCAAATTTTCTTGCGTTTTATGCAATTTTCAGGTCCGTGTCAGGTTGTATCTTGATCAAAATATGATAAGCGACCATAAAACATATGTATTTACATAATTTTAACCTTATAAATCATCAATACATCTTTTTAAATTAGATTTCGTGCAGATTCGTGCGACGAATCTGCGACAGAGAGCGCACGCTGCCGCTGCGAAACGTATGATAGATATGATTTCATATGAAGTACGAAGCAATGAATTAGCATTTCACAGAATTTCGCAACTACATTTCATTTGCGAAATGCTAAATGAACATTCGCATGCTAACAGTGAATGCGAATGCTAATTAATCCATCACTAATGTGTGCCTTTTAGTCTGTGCTAAAAATTTTCTTTTTCTTAAAACTTATCGAGCTTTAAGAAAGAAAAAAAAGCGTTTATTCACAGAAATAATTGTTTACAAGATATTTATACACCTCTGCCAAATTGTAATGCAGTTTGTTGGCAGACGTAGCTCCTTTTTTTTTTGTACATAGATAATAACAATTTTTTTTAATGACACTTTCTCTTAATGGTTAAAACTATTCTAGGAATCCCCTACATTAAAACAGAAAAAACAAAAACATTAAATATTCTCTAGAGTGAGGCTTAGACAAAATACATTAAGGAGGTACTTATGTATTTTATTTTTAAAAGAAATTTTTGTTGTAGAACTATTTATATCGACTGGAAGGTTATTAAAAATAGTTGGAACTAAAAAAAATCTATATTATCGACCATAATAATTATTACAAGTGGGCACTACAAATCTTTTCATAATTATTATTGTTCCTTTCAGATCTTATGCATAGTATATTGTTATTAAAGTTATTACTACAATACTGTTCTAAAGCTACTGACAACAAAAACCTCTCATGAACCGGCAGAATTTTACATTCCAAAAATAAATCTTCGTAATCTTTATCCTTACAACGGTTTTTTGTGTTTTTATGATTATCACGCACCTATTCGAGCAGTACTTATAAGGTTAGACATTTGCCGGCAGATTAAAGGCTCGTACAGACTCGTGCGATATCGCGGGCGCGACGCGACACTAGTAGCACAATTTCTTTGTCGGTGCCTGTCGCGGCCGCGATATCGCGCGAGTCTGTACGAGCCTTTATACGCTAATGCACAAAAAAGTTACGGCAAAGTCTAAACTTAAGCGTAGGGCTAATGACGCTAACAGGGAAAGATACCGCTCAATCCGTAATCACTGCAATGTGTGTAGGAATGCCAATCGCCACCACATTCATTAATTGCCCTTCTGCCCAAAATAGTGGCGCATCCAAAGTTTGGAAATTTCTTAGATCATTGTGTCATGATGTCTAAATATTAACAAGACTTGTAATGATTTTAAATACTAAACATAAAATTGAAAGTATATATTATCGAGGGGTGAAAGGCTATTTGTTTGAAGCGACATTTTGGTCGATATCTATCTATATATATATATATATATATATATATATATATATATATATATATATAAATCAATTGCTCTTCGTTAGTCTCGCTAAAACTCGAGAACGACTGGGCCGTTTAGCTGATTTTGGTTTTGAAATGTTTGTCGTAGTCCAGGGAAGGTTTAAACAGTGAGAAAATATGGGAAAATTGCGAGGAAGATAGTAAAAACAACAATTTCATTTTCCCATATAAACTGTTCTACCTTCTTTCCTGTCAAACATTTGACGTTCGTCAATGTAACCTTAAGGCGTTTGACATAAAGTGTCAGTCATCATTTGGTAGGTCTGAGAATAGGTTTTTATCCACATTTGTAATGGCGACTAACGACTGTCTGACGACCACAGGTCGCCTCTTCGTCACGGACCAAACATCGAAGACACAGTTTTTATTGGACACTGGTAGTGATTTGTGTTTCCGCGGCAGTTTCTACGTGAACAGCGTGTTAAGTCGAACTATCAATTATCGGCCGCTAACGGGTCTATAATTGATACTTACGGCTATCTTCAACTTAATTTAGACTTAAGTTTGCGCCGTAACTTCCCATGGCGGTTTATTGTAGCTGATGTCACCAAGCCGATCATCGGTGTTGATTTTTTAAGGTTTTACGATTTGCTTGTTGACATCAGAAATCATCGTTTGGTGGACAAAACCACCTCAATGTTTGTAACAGCTTCCGTTGAAAAGGCTTCAGCGACATGTTCAGTGAAGGTCTCAATGGGTGATTCAAGGTATCGTTTGATACTTAATAAGTACCCCGAGATCACACGACCCGCTGGCACACACCGAGAAACCACACACAACACAGTACACCACATACGCAAAGAGGCAAAACTAAAGAGGCTTAAACTCGATGACAGTCCCGTCGAGCTACTCTGTGATGTGAGTACAGCCACTCCTAGACCATTCAGCCAGGCAAATATTTGAGTGCCTTCATAGCCTCAGCCATCCAGGAGCAAACACGTCCGCAAAATAAGTGGCGCAGCGATTCGTTTGGCCTGGAGTCCGCAAGGACTATCGACAATGGTCACGAACGTGTTTCAGCTGTCAACGCACAAAGGTAAATCGCCATGTGTCATCACCATTGGGCACATTCGAATTTTCCCATGCTAGATTTGCCTTCGTGCACATCGACCTAATAGGTCCTCTCCCTCCATCACAGGGGTACCGGTACTGCCTCACGGCCGTGGATCGTTTCACTAGGTAGCCAGAAGTAGTACCGATTGCAGACATTACCGCTGAGACAGTCGGTAAAGCATTGCTGACCCACTGGATCTTCCGCTTTGGTTGTCCAACGGATATTGTCACAGACAGAGGACGGCAATTTGAATCCGCACTGTTCCAATATCTAGCCAAGATAGTC
This sequence comes from Dryobota labecula, assembly GCA_947523025.1. NCBI lineage: Eukaryota > Metazoa > Arthropoda > Insecta > Lepidoptera > Noctuidae > Dryobota > Dryobota labecula. Next base: position 23,331,878 of record OX383295.1, on the reverse strand, counting down.
GGATTCAAACATCGGAAGACAAAAAAACAGCATACCACCCAGCATGTAACGGCCTAGTGGAACGTTTCCACAGGCAACTCAAAACGGCGATAATGTGCCACGCTGGCCATAACTGGACAGAATCTCTGCCCTTGGTTCTACTGGGTGTCCGGAGTGCTTATAAAGAGGATCTTCAGACTTCATCTGCGGAACTCCTATACGGTGAGCCGTTAAGACTTCCGGGAGAATTTTTCATTCCCGGTGACAGCGGCACCACCGACATCTCGGAGTTTGTTATATATTACTATATACCAAGTTTGTATGTCTGCAAGAATACAAATACAGAAATGTTCGTACTGAAAAGGCATTTCATTTCACTTCAGAAGTGGGATAAACCAAATATGTAAGGTAAAAGTTTAAATATGAAGTTGAAGTGAAAGAAAATGAAAAAGAAAATTAAGTTACCATCCAAATTTACCGCCTTCGCCGGAATGCTCCATATTCTTTACCTTTTATATGAATGTGCTCTTTTCCTCTTCCACCCCCCTCTACCTCAAAACATGTTTCCAGTTTCTTTGCGACTCCCATACGAAATTTTTAAGGTCATCAGATAACTTGGAAGTTTAAAATGCCTATGCATTCCACTACTTGCCTCGACAAATCCTTTACTGTCCAGGCCGCTTTTTTGTGGAATACATTGCCAGTTGAAATAAAATGCGCACAGTCATTGCTTGTATTTAAAAGACTCGTGAAGGAACATTACCACTAAGTAAAAAATTATTCAATTATTATAGAATTATGTCATGAACTCAAATTAGAATTATTTAAGTATAATCATTTAAATAGCTACTATTAAAATGTCTATATAATACATAATGTCAAAACTTATCTGTCAAAAAAAAAATAAACTGAGACACTATAATAACTTATTTGATAAGTAATGCTAAGATTTCTTTATTTGTTCAAACATTGTATACATAGACACCAGAGCACGCAAGATTACATCGTTTGAGTCCAATCATGTTTAACCGTAAGCATCGACATACAAATATTTCCATAAAATTGAAAACAATAAACAATATATATGTAAATTTAATATTCTGCCGTCATAAGAAAGAAGGCCGTAACTGACAATTTTGTCAAAAATGAGTTATTACCATATTTGGAATCAGCAAAAAAAATGCTATCTCATGGTCTTACACACAAAGCTGTAACTCGTATGAGGTTAGAGATAGCATAAGGATTTTAGCCTTAACTACGACATAAATTCTGGTTTTTGAATCTGAAAAAGCTTAATTACACAATAACGGCCTTTTGTTTTAGTAATTTAATACTTAATTGGTAATTGCTAGTCTGGAAGGCCGCAATTACCAATTAGGGCTTTTTAACTAAGCAAAACCAGGCAAAGTTAGGGCATAAGACATCAGATATTATGTCTTTTGCTGCTATATGGCATGAAGGCATTTCGGGCAGGAAGAAAGACGATATCACATGTGTATTCAGAGCCTTTTTGATGCACATTAGAGACTTAAATAAGATAACTTTATGCCTCGATAATTGCGCTGCGCAAAACAAAAATTGGACATTGTTTTCATTCATGATCAACTTTATAAATTCTCACGAGAGTCTATCAGCACTATCGTATTGAAGTATTTTGAAACAGGCCATACTTTTATGCCCGCTGGTGAATTTCATCACCAAGTAGAACATGCCTTGAAGAAAAAGAAAAAGGTGTATGACTTTGACGATTTTGCGGACGCCGTTGCAACAACAAATAATAGGAAAACTGTTGTGAAGAAGATGGCCGTAACAGACTTTTTCAAAATAGCCGACGATACATCTACTGCCAGAATTCAACAATCTAAACCACGAGCATATTTGCGTGATATGAGTGAGATACAATTTCAAAAAGGAACCTTGTGTTTGTTTTACAAAACTGATTTCAGCACTAACGATTACATTCAATTAGAATATTTGAAAAAAACTGTTACCAAAAAAGGATTTACAGCGCATGTGCAAAAAACAGAACCCAGAAGAATACCGAGTGAGCGCAAAAATAATATAATACAAAGATTAGGACCATTAATGCCAGCCAATAAATAGAATGTTGTTCTGGAAAAGTTTATATACGAACAACGCTGCTATAGACCTTATGGTAGACCGGGAAGACTGACTAGGTACAAAACTTAATTATTACTATATAGCGTTATAGAGATTATTTTTTATGTTAGAAATGTTTTTGTTTAAGTTTGTTTATTAAGCTAAGTGATTCTCAGTGCCTTATTAGGCTCACTTCTATTTGAAGTTCCTATAACTATATAAGCTGATGTTTTAAAATTATATTATTGGCTGTATTATGTGTGATTCTATTGACATTGTGTCAGAAGATATGATTTTCATGTTTTTGTTTTAGTTTGTGAAATTAAAGATATGATTCTCAGTGTCTGTAAAAGTTCCTATAACTAAACTGTTTAAGATGATTATTGGTTGTTTTGTGTGTTATTTTATTGTCAAAAGATATCTTTTTGTTTTATGAGTTTACGTAATATGTTTTGTTGATTTTGAAATGTGATTAATAAAGATGTTCCTTTAAAAATAATTTGTTAATTAGTACAAGCAAGAATTGGTTGCTTAAAAACGCTTCATAGTGATAAGGTAACTGGCGTTAGTCATGTACCTACTTGTGTCTTACGTATTATTTTAAATTTGACTGAAAATTTCACTTATGAGACTGACTGATTCAATAAAGTACCTGATTTGAGTAAATATTTTTGGTTTCATTTGAATAAGTCTTGTTTACAATCGACAGACGAAGGCTTTTATATCGTTTAGACAAAATACCTATGCTGACATGCCTGCTTTAAAAACGATTTGTAACTTAGTTTACTATCAAAAAAAGTCGCAACTGCACATTTAAGGCTTTGCATGCAAGGATGTCGGCTTTAGGAAGATCGATTTTCTTCTATTAAAAGCCATAATTACATTTTACGCAATTACGCCCTTTCAGATAAGTATTACACAATTTATTATAATTTTTTTGCTAAAACAAAAGGGAATTTTTTTAATAAAATGAATACGCGTATATGAATTTAAATAATTTATGGTTCAAAATAAAGCCTATATTTTTTGACGAATTACAAAACCAGAATCACTAACTAAAACCATTCAGTAAATCGCGGGCCTTAATTTTAGATAAAACTTCAATTATCTCGGAATCAACGTTTACGTAGTTAAGGCCTTCTTTCTTATCACGGCAGTATTAGTGTCTGGAAAAAGATAAAATTAACAATCTAGAAAAACTTTTTCGGCTAGTAATTCGGAGACACTATAATATGCTTTTTGCGAAAGAAACATTTTTTCAATGAAACTTAGGTACCTACCTACACACATCGAGTCTCAGTTTCATCAAGTTCGGCAACACCGCAATAGTAACGATTCATCATACGGGTGACAATTTTATAACTAAACTAGCTGACCCGACAGACTTCGTTCTGTCAAAAGCTATAGTATAAACTCCACTACTCTACCCTACCCTACCCTACCTACCCTACCTACCTACCCTACCCTACCTACCTACCTACCAACCTACCTACCCTACCCTACGCTACCCTACCCTACCTACCTACCTACCCTACCCTACCCTACCTACCATACCCTACCCTACCCTACTCTACCTACCTACCCTACCCTACCCTACCCTACCTACCTACCTACCTACCCTACCCTACCCTATCTACCTACCTACCTACCCTACCCTAATTTTTCGTAAAAACCATTAAAAAAAAAAAAAAACGTTGCTATAAACCTCACGGAGCCCGAGACCTTTCCAACGAATGCAAAACCGTGGAAATCGGTTCGTGCGTTCTGGAGTTATAGCGTCAGGAAGGAAAACCCGACTTATTTTTATATAGTAGATTAATTATGATTGATGATATCTTCGAAACTATGCATTTTTGGACCACATATTCTAGGACTTTTTTTTACAATTTTTACTTATACTTAGTATACATATAACCCTAGAGTTGATCACATATCCTGTTTTTTTTTTTTTTATATAGAATATAACCCTAGAGTTGTTGTTTACCTGGCGAAGTGGGGCATAGTCGATTCAACTAACACTCAATGCGAGTGCGGTGCTCCTGATCAGACTATGTCCCATCTGCTGGAGTGTCCCTATTGTCCGTTCGCCTGCACCCTTGACGATTTGAACAACGCCTCTGACACCGCAATAAATGTGGCCACCTACTGGGCCCAAACAGTATAGATACCGTCGAAACGAAAAGAAGAAGAAGACCCTAGAATTATGGGATATAAAAAAAAAACACGTTTAAATAAAAGCAGTGAGACGCAAGAGGGCTTGGTGAACCGACGATCTATGCAGGGTGGCTGGTAGCAACTGGATGAGAGACATTGGAGAGGCCTATGACCAGCAATGATCAGTGATGGCCCAGTGGTAACGGCCCCGACTTGTTCGTCCCAGGCCAGTGGATTGGAAGTTTGGAACCCAGGCAAGCGCTTTACTTTTTGTAAATAATTTCATCACCACTGGTCTCAATACGGTGCAGCGGTGCAGGAAAACATCGTAAGTAAATCGGCATATCCTGGTGAATAACGGCCCATTCCCACTCACAGAGGCCTGTGTCCCAGCAGTGGGAACATTATAGGCTGATTATGATAAGAATGATGACTAGCAGTGTACTATTATAAGCTGATAATAATAGATATCTATTACACATCGACCTTTCTAAGCACAAGAACATACATATCATACATCAACCATTTTTCAGATTATCTAAAGTACAGTGGCCAGCACATCAAGCTACACGAAACTGTCAAATTTCTCCAAACGATTTTAAACTTTAAAATGTTGGTGATTAAGTTCAAAATTGAACGAGAAAATCTGACAGTTTGTGGTAACTTAATGTGCCATCGTACATACATCTTTTTTAAGGTACTGTGTTAAATGATACAATAAAATACGTTCTGATATATTACAATTCAAGGCTCCTACAAACAAGCGCGACACGCGACGCGACACTAAGGCACCACGCGTCGCGCGACGAGCGATGCCTTTGTATCGCGTCGCGTGTCGCGCCTTTTTTAAGAGCCTTAAATGGAAGAAAATTTAAAACTCATATTAAAATCACACTTTGTAAACAAGCTATTAACCAAATTAGAGGATTATATCCAAGTTATGAAAGAATTTAAGAATGCTTGGAAACATGCTGGTCCTACTCCGTAGGACAATGGTCTAGTCAAAATCAAACTGGTTACTAAAAATTTAATTGGTTATTTATAATTTTAATTATATTAATTTTATTTTCTGTGATTAATATACTTTAACTCGCACACTGACTTTTATATGTTAAAATTTTAGGAAAATCATCTAATTTTACAATGTTTGTAAATATATGAGCACCTGTATCTATCGCATAATGAATTTGTCTGTCATTATTATTTTCCAGTATTCACACATTACTTCACTTTTCATTATTTTACCTATGGTCGTATAGTAATATTATTCTAGGTACATCGTCTTCAAATAAGTATAATTATTCATTAATGTATACACAATATTGTTAACATTTTAAAAGAGTACCTAAGTATATAAAGGTACGAATTTAAGGATGTCAAAGTTCAAAAGGCTTCTGATTACTGACTGTCAGGTACCTTTCCATAGTTTCAGGACTTTCAGGTACCCACTTCCTCGGAGCCACACTTAGCTTCAAATACGCAAATACCTACAAAGTCGCAATGTTTGTGGAATTTGATCACAGATACGGCACTTGGCCATGTCTTGCTAAGTTTTCAAACAAGTGTTTGAAAGTTTGAGACTGTTTCGAACTGGCTTCACAACACACAACTACCAACTATAGCTACAAGTTTCTCTTGTATCAAAGTCAAAGTCAAATAATTTATTTCAAACAGGCACATAAAAGGCAACGTAATTTTTTTTTAAATAATTAATTGTGTTTAGTTGCCCCTTTCAAAAGGTAGTTACGTATGGAGAAGAACGGGCAAGAAATACCACGAAGACTCTTTTAAAAGAAAGTTTGTTTAAAAGCGTCCGTAATAAATAGATAAAAAAACAATTCAAAAATTAAATTAAATTAAAATAAGCCGTGGCAGCTAAGAGATGACCAGTCCCTACTGCGCGTCGCCCGTTCACGAACATGACGTATGGTTTAGCACCATTCAGCTCAACCATTTTGAAGGAAGCTAAATGATCCAACACACGCGCCACCATCAGCGAGACGTTGAGTGAGCATGACGTACTCTCAGCAGCTAGGGCACGTTCAAGTCAAAGAAAGACGTAGGTACCCTAATCTAATAACTAACTGGTTAAGTTAGACCTAATTGAAGTTAAAAGTCTTACACGCCACAAATGACTCTCTCTATATTCTAGGTACACTCCAAAGTAAGCTGTTCCCGGGCAACGGAAATTTGCAAGAAACATATCTAAGTAAAACAAAAAAATATAAACTAACCGCCAATGTTTGCCACTTCGCTTGCCGCAACTCTTCGCGAATGAACATCATTTCGGGGCGAAGGTCCCGGTGTGCGAAGGGATCCATGATGATTTGCAGCCTGGGGTCGATGCACGCAAGCTGTTGGTCACTGAAAAATATTAATAAAAGACTGTAGGTACCTAGACCTAGACTTTATTACTTAGACCTGAAAGATCCAGATTTCTGTCCATATTAGTACATAGTTTGATAACGACTACTACTGCCATCTATACTTCGTAAACGAAAACTTGTTATTTCATTCTGTTTATTTCGTCAAAATTCTGAACTAATATTATATTTATAGTTTCTTCCAAGGCTCAATTGTTTTTATTCTAGTATCCAGGTATTTTATTTTATTCTGTATACCAAGAGAGTAGTTAAATTATCTTCACCTCGTATAGCTTTCATCAAATAAGGTGAATAATATATAGTTATTAGTGCCTAAATCATGTTAATAACTAAATCATGTTAGCAATCATGTACGAAGCAATTAAGCTTGATTTTCAGTTCATTTTGAGCGAAAATAGTTAAATTACATTGTCAAAAACAAAAGCACAGACTTTACAAATTCTGTATTTCAACTACGGTTGAACTACACTAGATGTCACTACCATTAAAGTACAAAAACCACCTGCTCCTAGTCTTAGCACATACTTGCGTTATTATTCTAAGACCATTTAACATATTCCTAGCTAAAAGTAGAAATAGGCAAAATAGGAAAGGAGTACAAATTAGCTCCAACATCTGCTTCTAGCGCCCCTGCTTCTTCTAGAGTCTCTCCTGCAGGATCTTCGTCTTTATTTTCAACAGACATTCTACTACTTTATAGTAAAATAATAATTATTTAAGTCCAAGTAAATAGCTAAACAAACGTAGATGTCAACTTGACAACTGAAATCAAAAATTCGTTGTTGAATTCATTTTATTTTGGCGTTTAATTAAAAAAAAACTTAGCCAGCCTGATAGCGTTTTATATGAATTATTATTTTTAAACATAACTTTTTGATGTTATGCTTTGTCATTGTGTTTTTTTATTTAATTTATATTTTGTGCAGCACTCTTTAACAAATTAAAAAAAGGATATAGATATTATTTTATTTTTTTCAACACCATCTATGGCTTTTTCTCAAAATTAATACAACCTGGCAAATCATATTAGCGTGCGTTCTGAAGTTATTTTTTTTAAGAGTCTCAATTGCATTCTACTTTCTTAAATAACAATAATCATCTATCACTTGTTACAAAAGTGTAAGTAATTAATTTATTTAGATAAAAAACTGTGAGTTGCTTTAAAATAAAATGAAAAGAATATTTTATTTAATTATGAGACCGCGATGACTCATCAAGATACAATATTTCCGAACGCACTCCCACTCCGGTAAAAGGGTGAGTGAACCGCCTCATTGTTATTTATTGCATTTGCCTCTAATAATACATTAATTAGCCGTTTTACGTACACAGCGAGTGCAATAACATAGGTCGCGACAGCCATGCCGATGTGAGTAATTTAAAAGGTGTGGCACGACAAGGGGCGTAGTTTCTCATCTAGTGACATTAGTGGTGTGAAAAAATATTCTGCCTAACTCGTCGCAAGATGACCGAGTACAAATTGGTGGTGGTAGGCGCCGGAGGCGTCGGTAAATCCGCATTGACTATACAGCTGATACAGAATCATTTTGTGGACGAGTACGATCCTACGATCGAGGATTCGTATCGGAAACAAGTAGTTATCGATGGTGAGACGTGTTTGTTGGACATCCTCGACACGGCGGGCCAGGAGGAGTATTCCGCGATGCGGGACCAGTACATGCGGACGGGCGAGGGCTTCCTGCTGGTGTTCGCAGTGAACAGTGCTAAAAGTTTCGAAGACATTGGCTCCTATCGGGAGCAGATAAAGCGGGTGAAGGACGCGGAGGAGGTGCCCATGGTGCTGGTGGGGAACAAGTGCGACCTGCAGGCGTGGGCCGTGGACATGGCGCAGGCGCGCGAGGTGAGCTTGTTTACATAATAAACCTGCACCACACAGTTCACACTACTTCACATGTATTTTGTTTGTGTACACTGCACATCAAAAGAATAAGACCAAGGAACTGTTCATAAATCAAGCATCTAATCAGAGTTACACTTAATTGATCAATTAACTCCCATTTGTCTTAGTATAACTTATGTGAAGCAGTTGTAATCATCTTATGTAAGATCTTTGTTTGTGTACATCCATACTTTAAGTCATGAAACAACATTCTTTTGAAGACGGCTGGCAAGCACAAGGCTAGTCAGCCTCAATATTTACTCAGACAAGTAGTTACTCTTTTAAGTAATAAAGTTAAGGATAAAAATTAAAAATTATTCAATCACTGTGTATTAAAAAGTATGATGTCACATTTTATTGAATAAACTTCACATATGATATGACTATTGTCTAGAAATTTTGATCTAGAAGACAGATAGCTAAACTACTTATCCGCTGATCATATTTACCTACTTTGGATATTCTAAAAGTGCTGTCATAGCTAATAAAAAGACTAGATGATGTAATTAATAAATGTAATATCTCTGTAAAGTAGCATAATTTGACTACCCATTGGTTCATACTTTTACCTTTATAAGTTAGTTCTACAGACGAATCTATATTCAACTCCAGACAATATTTGAACCTTGGTAGCTTAAATTAAAATAAACATTTAAGTATTGTTTTGCGAGTATGTGATGACAGGTAGCAGTAAATATCATGAATTCTTCAGTGTTTTTTTGCCTGTCCATACCATCATCTCAATACATTTAATGTTCCAAAATATAATGCACTAATAAAAAGCCGCAGCTAGGCTACAGTAAACATAACGTAACAGCTCTGTTTGAACAATTTATTTAGCACATATTTAGTAACACCATCTAATACTTGCGCAAACAGAGCTTATTATGGTATCTCATTAACCTCATATTCAGATTTAATTTCAAAATTCACATGTCTAACTGTAAGTATTTTATATGAGGCATGATAGAAACGTTATTTTCCTTAATTAAACAGTCAACATTGAAAACAGAAAAACAACCTGTTGTTGATATGCAACAAAGGATAGTTTACAAGTACTTACACATACCAATGCAAACAAAGTAATCAATCAATTCTGTTTATAAACAAGCCGAGCAGCCTGTACCTATAGTCAACATAGGGCCTATACCTATAATCAGCGTAGCGGTTTATTGATTGCCTTAGCCTTGTGCATTCTTTCTCAATACTCATTCTGAAGAACAGCCTTCCCCAAGTTACTTATGTTGCCTGTATTTAAATAGCCTTCACAAGTAGCCATGTACTTAAATTTTAAGAGCGTTGTCACCGCTCCACTAGCGCCACTCCTTTAAAAACATATTATCTCATGACTGAGAAGGAATTATGAAAAACGGCTCAATCAACTGTATCGGTAAGTGTGACAACCCTCTTATGCACAGTGCAATGGTTGGCAAATCAGCATTGCTTGTACCTTGTCTGGCTAGTGTTTTTACCTCTGCATCTGCTGTGCTTATAACAATATAACTCATGCCGTTATGAGAGAAGAAATCACCCCAATAAATTGACCCTCCACCTTTGTCCCCCATCCGAGATAATGCAGCCTTTTACACAGCTAAAAATCTGGCTGTCATATTCAGCCACATATACATCAGTTACATTACAACTTCTTACTTCCCAAGCTTCCTGTAAACTGGATCTACCACTGTCCATTGAGATTTATTAAAGCCCACCAAGACCAGAAAAGTGTGTATTAAAACCTTTTGGCTTTAAAAGATGCAACATATTGATGAAATAATAAAACATGAAATCATTTCTGAAGATTTTATTTCAAACAAGGCATTAGAAAATAATACGAGACAGCAATTAAAGTAATTAAGTGTTCTTCTCATGAAGTGAGTCATGTGGCGTCTGTACATTGTTCAATGTGCCACTTCAGCTAATGAAAGTACTTTTAAATTATGTTGCACTTTCAGACACTTGCTAAGTAATCTTTTTCAGTGTGGTATTTAAGGAGAAACTTTGATTGTTTTCTCTGTATAATATTCCTTACAAAAACAGTTATGTTAGTATATAACACTATAACACTAGATTTTGTCCGTGGCTCCGCCCGCATGGATGTCGGTTATCGCGTAAAGAAGTAGCCTATGTCCTTCTCCATATCCCAGGCTATATGTCTGCCAAATTTCATGACGATCGGTTCAGCAGTTTAGGCATGAAAATGTAACAGACAGACAGTTACTTTCACTTTTATAATATTAGTAGGTATTAGACAAATAATGTCTTCATTTTAAGCATTCCTTATCATGAGAACTTACTATTTTAATTTCATAATGATTCCTTTATAAATAAACCAAATAAAGTAGAAATAATACATAAGGATAATAGCCAAGCAATTATGTTCTTTTTCCAGTTTACTATTTTATGAATTAACTAGATCAACTGGTGGACTTCGTACCACGTGAGACAAAATTTGAATTTGTTGGATTTTTCGACAGTTTATTTTTTTTTTGTTTTTTCAAATTTTATTTTTTTCTAAACCACCCACTGAAGTGAACAAAAAAAAAACAATTCTGTGTAGCCAGTTTCGAGTTTTTGCGAAATGCATGGCGAATAATGCATAATCAGACGACTGGCTGACTGGATCCTTTCCAAATCAGGTTTTTTTAAGGAAAAAGTAAGATATTAGATGAAACTTGGTAATTTGCTGAGGATTTGAGATAAATGTGTAGGTAATTAATTCAAATTCAAAATTCATTTAATTAGCTTACACAAAGTTCTTAAATATATATACTCGTACAAGTAGCATGGTATGAAACTCCATGCTACTTGTACCAAAACCAGTAGCAAACAAATATTTCCGTAAGTTACAGTGAGAAAACAGATACAGTAAGTATATTGGATAGCTAATAGGCATTAGAAAAATAACTTCAAGGTTGCCAACCGTACGAGGTTCCTCGTAGAAATCTGAGATTTGTGGTACGCGCCGGGAACCTGAATTTGGTACCGGTACCCGTCTGGAACCGGTAAGCAGGTATCGAAATGGCAAGAACCTGTACTTTTGATACCGGTTCCAAGCCCTGGTGATATGTGTAATTAAAACAATCCAATGTCATAATCATAATATGCTAGGGGAAGCCCCAAATCAGAACAAAATGAAAACAAGCTTTCATTTTGTTCTGATTTATAATGCAACAATGCAATAGGTATAGAAATACAATAGTAGGTCACATTATTTCATATTATTCCCTTAAAAATAATGGGGAATCCCTATCAAGTGTGGATTCAATTTCAATATCATGGCCTCAACAATCACTGTAAATGGAGAGTACAGTCAGTACTTATTTCCATTCAGGGCATAATATTATGCTTTTATTCGGAAATTAATTCTGTAGCCTAGGCTAGGCCTCAAACGCCTGTCGCAATGAGCTGATGTTCATTGCGACAGGCGTTTGGGGACTGACTTTATGACAGAACATATAATAACAATATTTTTTTAAAGGAGTGGCACTAGTGGACCGTTGAGCGCTTTCTTAAACGGGGTTTATGTGCTGATCGCGTTCAGTTTAATTTGTGAAATTGAGTAATGGAATCGAAAAACAACATGCCGCGTGACTCCTCACATCTTTGTGCCCCCTATACAAAACTACATAAATCCAATAGGTGGTCCTATTTGTTACTTAAAACCACACCACAATCTGAATATTTAGGTACTAACCGACAAACAAAACAACTACTTTTAGAATCCTTGTAGGTTTATTTGTTTATCCTGTTCTTTAATAGCAACAAATGAGTAGGTCAGACAGTCGCTCGCTCGACCAGACACTCTACAAACAAATAAAAATGCCTGGTGGGTCCCAATTTGTTTCTTTTTTGAAACGTATATTATCAGCCATAAGAACACAATGCATCTTTATAGAGTGATAGCGTGCGCCGCGCATACAGGCTTTTCCTCTGCATTGAACACTTTCGAGTGGCTTGCGCAACGCGAATACTTGCGATCTTGACCATGGGATACCTTACTGTAGTCTGAGTCGTGATGAGTATACAAAATAGCTGGATGTGTAACCAGTTGACTAATCCTAACGCTGTCTGCTAGACAAAGGTTTGTCCCAATTTCGGACACAACACCCAATTCCGAACGTTCCGTATCACCTAGTGTCACCGCTTCCCCGCTTTTTTCTTCAGGACATTGCTGCGTTGGTCCATCAGAGGCCCTAGTGTGAGTTTCTTCTAACCATCTCGAATTTCATCGACCGTGTTCGGCGCTCCGATTGGCCTCCAATTGGAGTGCTGAACGCGGTGGATGCTTTAAGTCGATATGGTTAAAATAAACTCACACTAGGGTCTCGGTACAAGAGACGACCGACACACACTACGTTTTCCGATACGCTAATCCCACGCAATGAGTTGTCTCAACAATCGGTAACTTCAACAGTCGGCTTTGGTCCTGCGACAGACATGACATGCCCACTTCAGCCACTTCAGTTTGCCAGCTCTACAAGCAATGTCGATTACCTAGTCGTTCTACCAATCGCTAATAGGTAGTCCTAATAACATCCACTTAAAAACCTTAACTTACTTGCGTTTCTAAAACCACACTTCGTTCAGCACCCTAATTGCGTAACACAATCTGAATGATTTTGAAGGATATTGCTAATCCATTGCATCGTATGTTCGAAAAATTTGTCTGCTAAACAATATAAATAACGCAATGAATGTTGTTGAACTGTCAAAATGAAAGCTATTGCTACTGTAAGTGTGTTAAGCAACTACCCCGCAGGTCTAAAAGATTTATTTCTAAACGTAGTGTTGCGCAGAGCGCTTGTCTTAGTTCTAATAGTAACTAGTCTTAAAATCTGGGCATTGTCAGTATTTAAACTAGCAAAACTATTTCATTCTATTTGTTATTTTTTGTGTTTGTGTTCTTTCTATGCGTGATGTTTACCGCAAATAAACGTATTTTCTTTCTTTTTATCTTCTTTCCTCATCGGTTGGCCTCTTTCCAAAATTACCTTTTTTTGCGGATAAAAATTTGTAAGCTCTCATTTGTGGTTAATTACTAACAAAATAAATGAATATTCAATCAAAACAACGTTTTAATAAACTGCCTAATTATTCGTCATTATCCTGTTCATATAGGTATGTAGTTTAAAATTCGAGATCAGAACTATTAATATTAATCTTTTAGTAATGTACGAATGTTGCTCCATCCATGATCGTTCCTCCTTCCTGATGAAACATAGGTACCTACATAATATGCAATAAATGGATAACTGTTATACACATTACTCATTATGACAATGTTTTGATGAGCTTAAAATGTACCTACCGTGTAGAGAAGCTGTAGGTATTGTCATTAAAATAACAGTACCTAAATGCATGAGTAACTTCCTTGTATAAATTGTGATCCAGAAAATACTAATTTACTCTACTAATCCGCCACTTTGAACTTTTCAACCAATCTTTTTGTCTCTACTAATTTTCTTGCCGTTCCTAATCCTCACCAATATTTCGACGTATTTGAAACGTTATATTCGAGACTAAACTGCATACTTCTAAGTCGTGACCCTGAACTTTGTTCCTAGCCCATCCGGGGATCCAAATAGTTGTTCTATCTGTCAACTTACGGGTGACCTTTCAAGTACTCGTACCGCCTACTTTAAAGACAAAGTTGGTAAAGTTGAACACAAACTCAAAGTTTGGATCCAAACTCTAGCCCAAATCTCTTTGTAAGCATTGTTCTCCCCTAGACTTCAGATGAGAGATTACAAATTTCAAACATTCCCTATTTGTGGTTTTGGATGCCACTATGAGGTTACTTATCAAAACCGAGTTTTTGCAAAACGCTCGATTCGAATTCCATTGTGTCCATACGTAAAGAAAAGCAAATGAATGTCACTATTACAAGCCTTCTGGGCCTCAAGTCTGCTATTACAATACGAGTAGTGTCAGAATGGTCTCGCCATTGTGAGTATTTGACAGTGTTTGTATGGCAAATCTGTCAAAAACTCACAATGAAGAGACCATTCTGACACTATTGTAATAGCAGACTTGAGGCCCTGGCATGTAGATATTTCTATAAATGGACTGTTCTGGTAATGATGACATTTTAATAGAATAATTTATAGTTGTTTGTTATGTTTAAGGTCTTAAAATGTTTTATAAAAACGCTTTTGTGTTAACTTGGCTGACGATATTAGTTACAAGTTTAATAAAGCCTTCCAGAAAATCCTTTGGTTACCATTTTTGTCGCTACTTTTAACATAAAGTGTATTAGGGCCGTCCTTAACCTACGAACTTTAAAACGTAACGATCGCTTCCTGACCTACTTAACACAACTAGTCTCTGAAATAATTTCGTCCTACCTAAAATATCTATGCGATTAGCATTTTTGCCGGTCGACATAGACAATTTTTAGCCTTTCTGGATTGACGTCATTGTCGTTTCATTTACGTCATTTCATCACACAGCGACATTTATTATATTGTTATCTCGTCTCCGCTACGTTATAGGACGGGTTACTTTACTTACTTTGTTTATAGCAGTTAAGGTTAACTTGTAGTAAGTAACTTAATACTCAGGAATCCGTAATGAAAGCACCGAATTCATTGGGTACCGAAGTAATCAAAAAGTTAAAACCATTGTGTGCACATAAAACACGAAAGATATGGCAAAAAAGCGCGAAATTACCTCTGGCAAGACTGCCATTTGTAATGAACTTTGACAAAGCTACGCAAGACCTTGCCGGTGTACCTACTACATCTTTAATAACAAGTCCCATGTGCCAGATATGATTTACAAGACAAGACATTAACTTCTGTATTTTGTCTTCCTAGGTCTGTACAACGGAATACAACTTTTACGGCGAAAACAACCACGAAATTTGCTAAAATTGTACAGATTTTGCTTAAGATATTTATTACAAATCGTTGGATTGTTTTAAAATTTTCTTTAGACAAGGATACTCATACAACTACGTGAGAACAATCCCTATGCACAAGCACTTAGTTTGTCAACTAGACCCTTGATTTCCTCGCAATTGTGAGACATTGCAATGCCTCACAATTGCCAATTGCAAAAGCTCTATATGTGGGAAGATAATAAGTTGTACTAAACTTGTTGTAAAGCATAATATTGTCGTCAACCTTGCCACTATTTTCATCGAAAAAGTATTGGGTCACTAAGAGTAATCCCCAGACTGTCTCGCCGTCCGGCCGGCCATATTGCGCTACTATCAATTGTTTTTTACGGCGTATATTACAAAACCTAGCATTACAACAAAATATAGTTATCTAATGAGTTCAATATCTGCATTTCCAGGTGGCGCGGAGTTACGGTGTTCCCTTCGTGGAGACGTCAGCTAAAACCCGCATGGGTGTCGACGACGCCTTCTATACGCTCGTCCGAGAGATCCGCAAAGACAAGGCGAGTCGAGTCAAAAGGAATAGGAGAGGACGAACCATAGGCCCCGGCCGGAAGTTCAGATGCACGTTTCTGTAATTCGGTATATAATTTAGTGATAATATTTGTGGATATTATCTGATGGCGACGAGTCGGTAAGTCAATTTTATTGTCGACAAACACTGCTTGTTTAGTATTGTAAACTTTTGACTGTAGTGCTTTTTGTAGTGACACTAACACTTCCGACGCTCAAAAGTGTATCGATAAATGACAATCGATTTTTACTTCGTTAAAATAGTTTTTTTCTTTAAATCTATTAGTTACTACTGAATAGCTTTTTGTTAACAATAATATTGACTTCGTGCCAGTAGACTAGCTTATTGACTACACAGCTTACTGTCATGGACTTTGAATCGTATTACGATTAGTCTTAAGGTTCAATTTCCATGTTCATAGTGTAGCTAAGTTTAGGGAAAAATGCTAATGGTATAAAATTAAATACTTATTAGCCTTAATATAAATGTATAATACGAATATTTGAAATACATTCAATTGAAATCGATTCTTGACACTTAATACTATTATTGAACGGAGGCCCTGACTATTCAGTTATAATGTGTAACATCATACAAATTATACCACAATAAATTAAATAATTAAGTATAGACAAGAGATGTCGATAACAGTATTTATCGACATAAATGGTTTACAAAATACATTTACAACGCGCTTTTGACTTATATCTTACCATTTATAATTATAAAACATTCTACATAGCATGTAATCCTTGTATAATATTAATTATAATTAGCTAATCTCTGTGAGAAATATCCATAAATATTATATGTATAATGTAGTAATGAGGCAGTTATGAAATCTAAGGCATTCTTCTGTGGCTGAGTAAAAATAACTTTTTGTACAGTGAAATATTTCAGAACTACTTTGTGCTTATTTGTATGAGATACTTCAAGCTTGAATGAGTGGACATTGAGTTTGTGTCTTTTGTGAGGGTAACTGAAGCTACAATTAAATGTATCAAGAATACATCTCTCATTGAGGATATCTACTGAGTTTGTGGGGTTTATCACTGCTGCCCCAACATGTTACTAACCTAGACCTCAGTCTTAAGACTGATCAAGGATAGACAAAAGATTCTAATTATTTATTTTTAAGTATTAAACCCAAATTAGATAATTAATAATAATTTTTGTGACGAAAGGATGTGCTATATCAATAAGTTTCTGATCATAAGGGGAATCTTTACTAAGCTCACGTATCTGGACAGTTCTTCCCTAATTTTACTATAGTGAATGTTAGCCTGTCTGGAATCTTTTCTCACTGTTATCAAGTATACTCAACAGCACTGGCGTCAAGATCTCAAGGTGCTATTTGAAGCATAGTATACTTGTAGCGAAGGCCGTGTCTGTTTATTAGAAAAATCTTGTAAGTGTGAATTAAAATTACATGCATTATACAAAATTATATAAATACAGTTGTACTTATAAATTTTAGATGTCAAATTACCCTAATTTCGCCTTTACCCAGTTTCCAACTTATTTCTGTTTACCCTAAGAATTATTTATCCGATAAATTAAAGGGTAAATTCGAATCATTTTCGCGTAATTAATAATGGTTGTGCATTATTCAAGTACAATTTTAGATTGGTTATAAAAACTGTTTAGTACAAATAGTGCACAATTATTGGGTAGACAACTGACTAGTATGTGACCCCATGTCTCTTTTTAACTTAGTAAAAGGGTAAAATTCATTACTGTATAGCTCAACAAGACTACCAGTCCTATCAAAAATTCGTACCTATCTATTGTATATTAATCACTATATTTTCAGTTCTAAAGATCTTTTTACGATGTAATTCCTGTTTTACTAGACTTATCTTTGATAAAAATGGCTGCCGGGAATAGAGCGCAGCCGATATCATATACAATCGTTATTGTAGCATAATATTAGGAGCATTGTTAAATGTTTTCTACATTAGCTAGAAGCAAATTTGCAAGCTATAATGAAGTTTGTAACTACTTTACGACTTATGCTTGTATTTTTTTGGTGAAATGCCAAATAAACGCGATTAAAAGATTTGTATAATTTTCCGTTATCAAATGAAAGAATGTCCGAAATATTTCGGCCACCATTGTAATTTGACAAAGGACAATTTCTACTAATCCGTTATAATTGCTAACAAATCGCCCTCTAGGAACTAACTTCTTAGGAAATGCAGTTTATGTAGAAGTTTGTGTTTCAGATCCGCAAAATATTATTCAATATTTCATTTATATTATTATTTTACTCAGCATGTACAATGAATTATTCAAACGAATTTTTTAAATCAAATAACAATCATAAATTTTTATATTTTGACAGCGTTTTTTGTAGCATTTTAAGTTTATTATAATGATTAGTTGTTAGTTTAATTATAGTCTAAAAATACACCAGGTACTTGCAACATTTTGTTTTTGCACAGTTTGTATGATCATTCGTTTTATCCTCAAAAAGCAAAAAAGTAGTAAAAAACGAACTATTATAATGACTCATTAAGTTATAGTCTAGCCATGCATCAGGCAGTGAATACAAATAAAAAGTAAGTCGCTCAAGTGTGTTTTTTTTTTTTTTGTAATGTACTGACACAAGCCTGTGCGTTTGCTCATGTAATTCAGCTGTAAGCGTATAGCTTTATATGTGTTTTTTAATTAGGTGCCAAACTATAAGTACTTGGTATATTTTTACGAATATTGTATAATTTTAAATACGAACGAAAATCCAAGCTGCCATGAAATCGTCATCAGCCAGAATCATTTTTGCCATGAATTATGTATACCTACCCCCTTTTTGTAGCCATAATTTTGTATTTACCTAACGAAAATATTTTTAAATCTTTGCAATAAACATTTACAGTATAAAAATCTATATTATGCTGTATATTAATTACCTTGCTTGTAAACGATGTTCAAACGATTTCTTCTTTTTTCTTAAGTAGTTTTAATTTTTATGTCCTGAAAAAGAATCTAGTGTTTGGAAACGTTTACGAGTAAGGGCTATAATAGTATGTAATATTTTTTATTATATTACTTAAATATAAATTTCAAAGCTAGTGCACAATTTTGTTGGAAATAGTTGATATTTTATAACTAATTAATTCTGTAACAATATAGCACAAGACTGTGTGCTAATTGAAATAAATAAAATTGACGAGGCAAAGTGTTTTATTCATTAACTATTTGTTCAATTTCTGGCCATTGAATCAAACCTCAGAGTTTGGAGGTTTGATTCCCAGTTTAGTAAGTACACAATTTTTTTTTTTTTTTTGCATATCTAATTAAAACGAATTCTTAAGAAGTCATGTACACACGGCCACAAATCAAGCTATACATTTCCAGTTTAGGCTGATCTCGCACTGTATAGGATTTCCGTACAATGAGAGGTAACCTTTTACTAGAAATGTATAGCTTGATTTGTGGCCGTGTGTATGTAGGTACAGTGGCCAGCACATAAAGCTACACGAAGCTGTCTTCAAACGATTTTAAACTTTAAATTGTTGATGATTAATTTAAAAATAGAATGATATTGTGGTAACTTGACGTGCTGGCCACCGTACAAAAGATGATAAGAATCCGCTTAACCGTTTCAGAGATGCAGCACAACCACAAACGTTACTCCAGCAGAAACTCGAATAACTTCGCAGCCGAAAAAAGAACAAATGCTTACAAAATATGTTGCAACATTTACCTCGTACAACTAATTATAAAGCTAATATTTATTTCAATATTCCCTCCATTCTGTCCTAAATGCAAAAAGCAAATTGTCAAGTGCAAATTGCGCATTTACACCGCGTGTATCCGCCCGATCATGACCTATGGGAGTCCAGTCTTTGCACACGCAAAACCCTATATCATCCATAAGATGCAGACCCTCCAAAACTGTTTCCTCCGTAAAATCACGGGAGCCCCCTGGTTCGTTCGGAACACAAACCTACATTTAGAACTTAAAATCCCTACAATAGCCCAATTCATGAAGCGCTCTTCAAAGCGCTTCTTTGACTCCGCCGCCACTTACCGCAACATTCTAGTTGTGCAGGCCGCCAATTATACCCCCTCGTATCGGTATGACCCGCCGTCCACGGCATGCACTGACCGACCCAGACGGCCCCACCACTCTCATCCAGGAGAGTCGTAGGGAAACTAGTACAGTTCGAAAGAGAGTATCTACACTACACGATCGTCATTCCGACCTCGCCGCCGAGGCCCCGCGCGAAATCCCCGACTAAATAATCCTCCCCGACCCTTGCTCGTAAGCGAAGCGCAAGCGCCAGCCCGCATTATAGCTGAGCCAGTAGCTTTAAATCCCCCTGATAATAATCATAGCCCTGATTTTACCCAGCCACTGTCGGCCCCTTGCCATCCTCCCTCCGACTCTGCCCTAAGCCGAGGTTCGTACCCCACAAGTTTCGTTAGGAGCTTAAGGCAACCACAGGAAAGTCCGGTTAAAGAGTCTCAACCTCGTAGTTAAAAAAAAAAAATATATATATATATATATAATTATATATTCCCATTAAAAAGAAAATGTCTGGCTGCGGTAACGTTTCCCCAGCAGGAAATGTTTTTGTGAAATAACTATAAGTCGTAGACAGAAAACATAATTAAAAAAATTGCGTAACAATTACAGAAGCTGGACAGTTAATTTATCTTTATGTAACATTTACAGACAGTATTTTGCTCATTCTTTTGAAAGAAGTATTTGCGCACACGTAAATACTTCTTTCAAACTTCTGTAGCCACGTTGAGCGATTTTAGATATGAGAAAACTTATGGGTTCGCGACACCGAAATGTGCGACATGCTCGTGACGTGTTGCACTGACGGTCAGTTATTCCAAAGTTAAGTTTTTACTTCTGTCGGTTTTTTTCCCTTACAACGATTTTTCTGCTTGGTCACCCAGAGTCCTGAAACTGTCAAGTGTGACATGACAGGTGTCATTGTCATTGATGTCATCAAAAAACTTGTAAACACTTTGAATAAAACTTAAATTATATATTTTGTTTCAAGAAATAAATAAGAAGCTTTCACAACTATGGAAGCGAAAGACGTGTGTGTAGAAATTGAGAACGATGAGTTTTACAGCAAGTTCTTAGATGAGTCTATAAAGCCCATAATCAATGAACACCTCTCGGTCACGGACCAAGTGAACAAACTCGCTCAGGGGATTGAAAAACTAAGCAAAAGCTTGGAGAAACAAGTTCTTGCCAAACACAATGATCTACTTACACAGGCAAGTCATATTTCCGACTTAGAAATGACTTTAGAATCGGTCCAATCTCAAGTACAGAGTTTGTTACGTGGTGCCGAAAAAATGAAAGATCGAGTACATACACCGTATTTTGCCTTAGAGAACCAGACTATGATGCTCGAAAGAGTTCAAACTACATGCAATTTACTAAGACACTCCTCTAAAATCTTAAACTTATGGAATAAACTGCAGAGCATCAAAGATAACCCCTCCAAAGAGGCCATTATACTGTTTGAGCTGAATGAGTTGATCAGTGACTACGATTTTGAAGGGATACATCTACTCGACGAGGTTGTAAAAGCTGTACAACGTAGGAGAACTGAGTTATTAACTAACTCTACTGAACTATTGCAGTCAAGTCTACTGAGTGGAGACAAAGTAAAACTTTTGCAATGCTTCAAAGTATTCCACAACCTGCAATGTACAGAGGAACAGATTAAGAATTCTGTTAATAGCATACTGAGTGATTTGAAGAAGGAAATTACAACTGCATTGAATGTACAAATGGTTTCAATTGAAGTAAAGAAATCAAGCTCCGGAAGAATAGCACCAGGAAAAGCAAACATCATGAATGCTCAAGACTTCAAAATAAAACTTTGGGACAACATTGAGAAGCTCTTCAAAGTTGACATTTACAACAGCTGCACTAAAGTCATAATGCTTCAGAATGTAGTTAATGAATTACATGCAATTGGAAACTTCAGGAATATAGCCAAAAACTTCTGGGCTGACTTATCCCTTATCTTCAGTAGTGAACTCGAAAAGAGCCCTATAACTGTCAACCAATCTGTGGAGATTGACTTCCCAAGGCTACTGAAAAGCTTCAATGATTTACTCTCTAGACTGAAATGTAAGGACCTGGAGATGAACCGCTCATGTCTTACAAAATGGGAAAACTCCTTTTTATCGAAATCATTGGGAAAGCTACTGGAGCCTGTTAGGAGTATGTGGCACTTGTCTCAAGTTCCAAATATGGATCAAATAGATAATGCTATCAGAGTTATTGCTGATGCACTGAGCATCTCACTTGGTGACAAACAGTTGAGCATCAGTTTGGCCAACAGTGTGGCCAAGTCTATCAAACAGATGACTGTAGAGGCTGAGCAAAGGTTATCAATGGACAGTGATGTTGCACAGATCATAGAATCACCAACAAGTTCACAGCAGAAGAATGCTGACCTCTGCAACTCCTTGTATTACTTCTCTTCACAAATTAAGAGAGTCCTCATAAATATGAACTCAATGTTGCCTCAAGAAAGTATACAAATTGTTCAGAACAGCTTAAAAGACATTTCCAGCATGCCAATACTTCAGTTGTTTGCTGAATCAATCAAGAATTCACTGTACATTATTTTAATGACAATGCATGATGAACCTGACTTGATCAGGGCTGATGATCCAGCTGGCAAAACCTTGTCATGTTCCCCATACATGAAGGAACTTCAGCAATTTGTGTCCAGATGCAAAGACATTTACTTATCAATGTTCGGTGAGAAATCTGCTCTTAATGAATGCTGTATAAACATAGCCAGAGCTTGCATTGAGAGATTTACGCAACACATCTGTAATGTAAGGCCCTTGAGTAAGTTTGGGCGAGCAAAGTTGCAGATAGATTGCAAACATCTGGAGATTGCTTTGTCTCCATTAGTAAATGATATGACAGAGTTAGGGGACCACTACAGACAGTTGAAGGCTCTGCACCTTTTGTTAGAGAAGACTCCTCAAGAAATCGCTAAGAGCCAGACTGAAGGTGCATGCTTACCATACTCTTTGGTTATGATGTTCTTGTTCTCTCATGGTGGGCATCAGCTGTTGGCTCCCCATACTTGTGCTGGCTGGAATGTGCAGAAGTTGATGCAATGGCTGGACTCTCATAGGAATGAGAGGGATAGGCTGGAATTTGTAGCTGGAGCTTTGCAAAGATATCAGAACCATGTGAGACAAAATCAAATCGCAACTTATGACGAGGTATATCCTGTGCTGGTTCAGTTGCTAGAGGATGGAAGGAAGTCTTTGAAAAAGTAGAAAAGTATTACCAACTGCCGTAGGTCTATGTTAAAGGTTTTGGTTTTGCGCACGTAGTCCTTCAGGTGGACCGTTGTGCGTGGGCTATGGCGGCCATCGGTGGTTATTTATTCCAACCATTCCTGTTTAGAACATCTGTGAAAAATTGGCTGCCACGAACGTTTGTTCTAATCTGGGTGAAGCCTGTGCATTCAAAGAGCACATGCGCGGCGGTTTACTCAGCCTCCATGCATGTCCTGTCCAGAGGACATTATGCCTATTTTGTGGAAGTGTTTGTTTAGCAAGCATGTACAGCGACCCTTAATGGTCCCCATCTATGTATAGTAATCAATTAAATAAACCATCCCATAGTTTATTTTAATTTTATGTGTAATCTAATCACACAATGAGTTTCTACTTAACCCAGTATTTCCTAAGTCTAAAATAAAACTATTATTTAAAACTTCGTTATTTATTGAAAATAAACTCGTTTAAAACAAAAACAGTGTCTTCTTTGGCGTCCATCTTCAACAAGCAAGTATTGGTCGTAATGTTGCCCACTTCGATCTGACGCAGGAAATTCATTAGTTTAATTCCTGTTTTCTTGACCCATCTGCTAAAGAATGAGCAGTAGGATAATAATTGTAAAATATAAGAAGCAAGCCATACTCGCGAATCAATATTTTAAAACGGAACAAAAATAGAGGAGAAATATAAAAAATCAAATTTGATTCGAATAAGTCTCAATTTGACGCTTATTTGTGTATTAGATTCTGAGCTCGATCTTTGGTAGTAAGCTCGTACCTATAGTTCCATACTTCAGATTACGAATAATAATATCAAATCAATCAAATGTAAAAAAAGATAAGGCAAGTGAAAAAGGCGAAGAATAGCTAAGCTAATAGGCTAGGATCCAATACCAAGCGCTTGCAACACGTTTACAACTACGAGTACGTCAAATATTAAGGCAGTAAGATCCGACAGAAACGGCGCTTACTAGTTTTTTTAATCCATGGGAAACATAAAAAAGCGTTACAAAATTCTGAAAAAAAAAAAAGATTCATCTTATTTAAGGATCTGGCGAACATGCAACCGCTTTTATTATTACGATAATGTTAACTTTGCTGGATAGAAAAAAAATCGAAAGTAACCCCCTTTTCGTAATGTTTAATCAATCTCAGAGCTACAAAACAGACGTTTGTTTCTTATTTTTTATATAAATGGACCGAGGTGGCTCTAGAAAAGGATGCATGGAAGGATTTGGGAGAGGTCTTTGCTGAGCAGTGGGACAGTATGGGCTAATAAATAAAACCGGTCAAGAGCGAGTCGGTCTTGCGTACCGAGGATACCGTACCATCAAAAAAATACATTAGTTCCACTATCGGTCAAGAGATGGCGCTGACCTAAAGCTGCAATATTAGAAAAAGTGTGCTATTTAGAAACATCATTTTATTTTTCATGTAATCTTTACATAAACTTCTATCACATACAATAATTTCAGATCTATGCATACTTCGGAGATAAGGGGAGGGACGGTTTTTTTTTATTTTCGGCAAATGAAAGAAAACAACGAGAACTAAAAAATTTTTTTGAGAATGTGCAAATAGCGCTATTTCATATGATACGGACATGCCCTAGTAGCCCCACATCGAATTTTTAAGAAACCCAGTCAGTCCCTGTTGCAACATATTATTATTTTTTATTTTTTTATTTGCAATATAGTTGGGCAAACGTCATCTAAAACCATTCCAAATGTCAAGTTGATAGCATTAGTAGTTCTTGAGTCATCCAGCTGTGAAAGACAGATGGACAGACTGAGTCACACCATAAGGGTTCCTTTTTACCATTTTGGTACGAAACCCTAAAAACTTTAAAAAAACAATGAAAAGGAAGTAAGATTTTTTAGCACAATTCGCCGAGTTTAACTTGATAAGTAATTATTTTAATCATTTAAAATAATTACTATGTTTAAATACCTAGCAAATGCACGAAGCAACCACTCGCGACTTCGAGTCTACTTCAGTCGGCTCGAGCATAATCTCCAGTATTATAATATATTAGTCTATGGATCATAGCGCCTTAATAATTATGGTAACAATGACACTTCGTCATTATAAACGTGCAAGAAACTCTTTTTATCCAAACTTCGCCTAACACAAACTACATAAATAAAAAAGAAAATATTTATTTCAATTCCACAACATTCTTATACAACTACCTATTCAACAACCATCAACATACTCGCACTACATAGCAACTATAACTATATTTAGGTACTTATGATGAACAAATGCATAGCCTTAGAATAAATTGGACAGATGAAACATTATTGATATTTTATATGAATATAAATCCATAAAGTAGGTCATCGCAAAAAAAAAAACAGGAAGAGTTGTACAGGGCCTTAGTCATGACTAGATATCGGATAATCGGATACATATTTACCGGTTAATTTTTGGGTATGAAATTATGGAAGCGGCTTCTTAAATATTTTTTTGTTAATATATCCCGAGATTCCAGAAAATCCGGGAATGCACAATTAGCCAACACCTGAACGTAAGTTAATATACTTTCGATTCTATAATCAGAACTCTAAATTCGTCGATCCCGGAATCGCGGGATTTTTTCGATACAAAAGTGCATTCCATAATAGCCAACACCTCAACTTTAGGTAAATATGCATTCGATTATCCGATCTGTAGTCATGACCCGCGCTCTCCCGAGCTGCATTATAGAAACTCGGGAGCTTACATTTATTTATTTTAAATTCTTGATAAACCACTGTATGGAGGGTAGCGATACTGTGCTACAAATAGCAGAATTGATGGAAAATACTGGTTACAAAATAAAGTTTAGGAAGGTTCAAATAATGTTATTTTATTGTGCTGCCATCTTTACTGTGACTTTCTTAATCGACACTCTCCTCTTATAAATAATAATTAAACATTTGTACACAACTTCTGCCCGCGGCTCCGCCCGCATGGATGTCGGTTATCGCGTAAAAAAGTAGCCTATGTCCTTAACCATCCCAGGCTATATCTCCGCCAAATTCCATGACGATCGGTTCAGCGGTTTAGGCGTGAAAACGTAATAGACAGACAGACAGACAGAGTTACTTTCACATTTATAATATTATAGTATGGATAATAAAATATTGTCTTATAAGCCATTTTCACCAGATTCAAATATAAATATTAATTACATATTCCACCAATTCCTTGAAACAAGCCAATTACTCGAGTAATATGTACGTTTAGACAACTGTCTACTGGCCAACTAAACTAGAAAAAGGAAAACTTACTTCATACAGAAGCGAAAGTAGTGTTCCGAACGCATATTATAAGCAATGAGCAAATAAACCAAATTAATTTTATGAAAAGTGCGATAGAAATTACAGGTCTTATCGCAATCAGAATAATATAATAATCAGGTCCTGTTGCTACAGTTTCGGGACGTTTATTACTTCCAATCAGTCTAGATAGCATCGGGTACAATTATATTTTATGTAACAGTGACATATAATTATGTCGACCGCGTTCAAAATCGCACTATTACTCTACTCCTTCACGGACATATGATACGCCTACTTTCGCTTCTACACGAAGTACAGTCGAACAAGTTATTTGGTATACAGGCAAAAATATTCATCTTTTCATTACATTGCCAATATTATTTTGTATTGTCTGTGTAATCGTTTTTTAAGCTTAGGTATACTTAATGTAAAAGAATTGACTGTTCAGCACACTCACAACGTCGCTTAAAATTAGTTGCAATTGCGAGTTTTTATACTTCCTCGACATTGTTATCGTAAACTTCTATTTTTACTGTAACTGCATAAGAGAAATCTGATGACTATAATGGGAAACACTATTATTCCATACAAATCGACATAAGTGGACGTTAACGCGATCAATAAAGCGCTACAAGGTATCGTGGTACAATCGGAACTAACGCCGCAATCTTGGTTTTTAACACATTTCTAGTGACATTTCACAAAACAATTGCACAAATGTTCACCAACAGCGCCCCTGTCAACGTCATTCGAACGCCAAAAGATCCTTGTAGCAAGCAGTGTAAGTATACAAACTCGCATTAAGGCCACTGTATACCAAATAGCTTGTTCCACAGTACATCTCTCACTGACTAACGCCCAATTTCTGGAACGGAAATCGACACAAAAATTTGCTAATAAATGAAGGTTTTCTCAAATGACGTTCACTAAATGATAAGCACTGAAACGTCAGGATCGGGCACCTTCGGACATTTTCTCTAGTCGTGTATGAATTAACGTCATCATATATTTTATACTAGCTTTTACCCGCGGCTCCGCCCACGTGGATGTCGGTTATCGCGTAAAAAAGTAGCCTATGTCCGTCTCCATATCCCAAGCTATATCTCTGCCTAATTTCATGACGATCGGTTCAGCGGTTTAGGCGTGAAAACGTAACAGACAGACAGAGTTACTTTCACATTTATAATATTAGTATGGATTCATTCTCGAAATTGAAGACCTCTTTCTTGTCAAAATGACGCCAACTGGTGGCTTGAATTTTCATGAAAACACTCATTGTCAGCGCCCGAAAATTGTATGATTGGTTGATAACTGAATTATCAGCAAATGGGATCACTTGACTTGCGTTTAATTTTGACGTGTCGATAATTTTCGTTCCAGAAACCGGATGTGAACCTTATGTCCATAGCACTACAGTCTACAATTGTTAAACCTGCTGTTCTTCGAAGGCCACTTTGAGCACGTCTTCGATGTCACTGACGAAGTGCACGTCGACATTGTCTCGGATGAAAGCGGGCAGATCGTCGTAGTCGCGGCGGTTCTCTTCTGGGAGGATCACGCAGCTTACGCCGGCGCGTTTGGCCTAAGGAACATGATAAACATTTATAAATTAAGTAGCACTTACGTCGAAGATATTTTTTCATTAACAAACGTTTATTAACCTCTCGTATGCCGTAATTACAGACACAATTATAAAAACATTGTTTCTCACGTGGATCCACTTTCCGGCTGAATATGAAGAGTTAAGCATATGAATTCCTCATGAAGTGTAACATTGAAACATAGCGATTTACATTATTGATCTAACTCGAGTTGGTAAAAGCTTATTCAATCGGAGGAGCTATTCCCGCAATCTAGAGAACGGTCGCATTCTAGTCTCTGAGCTGTCGAAATATATCTAAATTTGCCACTTTTTTTTTTTTTTTTTTGCCAATTTTTGGCATTGGTTGTCGCCGTGATGAAATTCGAACATTTTTAAATACGCGACTTAGCCTTCAGATTTGTTGCCAAGTCTTGTGGCAGTCTAGCAATATTGTTGTTTTTTTTTATGTTTTGACCTGAACTTTATAATTTTACATTTTCTTTTGAAAGTGTATGTCTGTCTTTTATTACTGTAATTGGTTTTTAACCGTGTTAATTAAAGTTAATAAATAAATAAATATATTATCAGAAATTGGGAACAGAAGTAACACAATTTAACATGTGCATGGTTAACAAAAAAACTGCAAACATCGTTACTGCTACCGAGAAGAAACGTCTTTACATTTAAGTGTCTTCCTGAACCTATGCACTTATATTACCACTATGACAAGATCATACAGTTTAGATCCTCTTACAAACTACTATAATCGCGACAATCTAAGAATTCGGATTTGACTCTTTCTTTCTCATTCTACATGCCGCAATAACTTTGTATGAACGTCTACGTAAGAAAGCTGGCTATATGTGTATGTGAGTTTAAATGTTTGTAAACATATGGCCTAATATCCAAGTGTTCACGTACGAAACGCACGTGCGGTTTAAGTAGCGGGCAAGCTAGCGACTGGCGCGCGCGGTGCGCTCGCGGCAATATCAAACGCTTGAGATGTTTGTGTGTGTTCACGTCGAACTAGCGGTGGAGCGCGCGATTCACTCGCGACGTCAGGTAAGTTCAACCAGTTTGAACTTGTCGCTAGAAACGATACGCCTGGCGGCCAATGTGAACACGAGCTCGCCACATCTACCGCGCCCGCACCCGCCGCCGCGCCCGCGCGTTCCTACGTGAACAAGCACTAAGGCTTGCCTCATAATATACAATGTATGTTTAAATAAACCTTCCGGAAGAAATCAATATGTCGGGTATTAGTTTATAATTATGTCTTGGTTTGGCTTTGAAACTCGCCCAAATATAAACTTAGTTAGGATTTATGTAATAACTCTTAAATATTACAAACTCGTACGTATAATAAAACGATATGCCTCGAGAATTAGTTACAAACAATATAGATAAATTGTCGATTACAAACTCTAAGTATGATCAATCGTTATGACTCGAGAATCAGTTTATAAAGCAACCGATTTTTATTTCCCATGACTACACAAAGTAAACAAAATAGCTGTCAAATCCGACTGCTTAGATTGTCGCGATTTTAACTTACCGCTATAATCTTCTCCTTAATGCCTCCGACGGGTAGTACTCGTCCAGTTAGCGAGATCTCTCCCGTCATGGCGAGGTCGTTCCTCACGTGTCGCTTGAGTGCGAGTGACGTCAGAGCCGTGGCGATGGTCGCGCCCGCTGAAGGTCCATCCTTGGGAGTCGCGCCTTCAGGCACGTGCAGGTGGATGTGGCTGGGATCAAATAATAGATATTCTAGCAATTTACCAATTTAGGTGCCTGAGTTTCTCTGAGAATTTTTTTAAACATATTGCTATTCTCACGGTGGCATCACAATTCATCTTCGCCAACATCTTATATTTTAGGCAAAATATACACTTATACACAAAAAACAGAGATATTCACAATGTTAACACCAGAAATAAGGGCAAACTACGTGCTCTCTTTCACCGGCTTCATAAGATTCATAACTCTTTTGTTGGGTTTGGTATAACCTTTTATAACAAGCTACCTTCTTTGCTAGATTTGCCATTTGATACTTTTTAAGCGAAAGTAAAATCCAACCTTTGCTCAAAGCCATACTATTCCATCAAAAACTACTTAAATGATAAGAATAGTTGGTTGCTGTGATTAACTCAAGACTGTTTATCTTTCTCCAGAATTTAGCTTCCCTACTGACAGGTTATATGAGTTCATGTAATTGTTTATTTTATTTGACTGTATGAGTCAATTTATTTTAATTATATTAATAGGTTGGGGAAAAAGTTTCTTCGCATTTTTTAAGAAAATTCAAAAAAAAAAATTAATATAGTTTATTTATATTTAACTATAGTATGTAGGTACCATTTTGTTCGATAACTTTTTGCCATCTTGTAGGTAGGGACATGGTCCCATTGCTATAGAAATTTTGGGAATTCTGATCAAAATACCGCGACAAGTGGTTTTGGCAGTCCTCTCGTGATGTTAACCTGACACTGCCTAAAGAATTCTGAAGAGATCGAAACAGGTGGAAATCTGAAGGTGCAAGGTCAGGACTATACGGCGGATGCATTTACACCTCCCAGCCAAACTCTCTTAATTTTTGCTGAGTGGCTAAAGATGTGTGAGGTCTAGCGTTATCATGATGAAAAACCACACCCCTTCTGTTGATTAATTCCGGCCGCTTTCTCTCAACTTCTTGCTTTAATCTCATCAGTTGTTCGCAGTAGAGTTCAGAATCGATGGTCCTGCCTGGTGGTAATGAATAATGCCCTTCCAATCCCACCACACACACAGCATTACCTTGTTGCGAGTTAACCCGGGTTTCGCCACAGTCTGTGAAGCCTGACCGGCCTTTGACCACGACCTTTTTCGCACGTTCTTGTCGTACGTGATCCACTTTTCATCACCAGTTATCAGCTTCTTCAAAAATGGTTCGGTTTCATTACGTCGTAATAAACAATCACAAATGAGTACACGGTTCATTAGGTTTCTTTCAGTGAGCTCGTGAGGTACCCAAATATCGAGCTTTATTGTGTACCCAAATATCGAGCGTTATTGTGTACCCAGTTTTTTTCAAATGTGCCAAACTGTTTTGTGGTCAATTCCCAGTTCTTCAGCTACGTCGTAACTACTGATATGCCGATCTTGCTCCACTTTTTCAAAAATGGCATCCCTTTTTCCGTAATAAGGCGACCAGAGCGACGTGCATCTTTGACATCAAAATTTCCGGATTGAAAACGCTTAAACCAAATTTGTGCTACTCTCACAGACACTGCACTAGGTCCATAAACATCGCGATTTTTGAACAACAATTTAAAATGTATCGAATTTCTTCATTAGATTCACTCATCTTGACAGTACGAAAAACAAATGAAAATCACACATTTTCCTAATTTGAATTTGGAATTATGTTCTTTAAAATTTAAACTTTCAATGATACCAAAACCAGCCAGATACAAATAGTATAGCCAAAGAGATTTTATTACAAGTTCATACATACTATAATGCGAAAAGACTTTTTCCCCAACCTAATATATTAATGTATTATTGACATAATCTACTCTTTACAATGTTTTTTTTTTAAATGATTTATATTGAAATATGTGGTTAGCTAGCGATCTCGACAATTGATCATAATATTAGTCTTGCCTGAGCAACCGGCAGCAAATTCGTCATGGTCCCTTAGATGTCACTGCTTGCGGTAGCGTCGGGGGTCGGGTTGCTCCTTACCTCAAACATGGCGAGGGGGACAATGGCTGATCTTTGCTCGTACAAAATGTATGGGATTTTTTTTGCGATTTCTGACTTTTCAAGTACTTAAACCTCAGTTGGTCCAATAGAGTTTTTTTATCCTTAAAATAAACAGGATCGATTGGCATTAAAAAAGTTTTTGCGAAAGTGGTCCATTTTCTTGCTGAGCGTACATTTTTTTAAAATCTGTGAATGGGTATCAAAATTTCATAAAAAATTATGGATAGTCTCCTGAAACCGTTTTTCTGTATCTACAATGGATAAGGTACCTACCCTTACTGCCCCGTCAAAAAAATACATCCTGTATAGAGTGGCGAGTAAGACACCTGCATCCTTCAAGGGGGTGATTCTACCCGTCATACTAAACAACTTTCTCCATGAAGCTCATATCCAAAACGCAAGAGAAAAATAAAAAAATCTAATTCCTATAATATGCAACAGTATCTTACGGACTCCCATCCACTCCATAAGGCAGTAGGAAAAAAAATCATACGTGAATCGAAATACGGACTATTTCGATTCACGTATGTTTTTTTTTACGAATCCAATTTTTCATTTGCATTTAGTAAAAAGCTGTTATTTTGACATTCCAAACAGACACTTTATATACTATTTGTATAGGTGTGTTTTATAGCGAAAGTTGTTCAGTATGTTAGAATCATCCCCTTGACGGACGCAGATGACTTAATCGCCACCCTGTATATGTGCGGTGAGCCTGTTTTCGCTCTTTGCATGTAGCTGGCCTTCTGTACCAATCTATTTTGCGGTAAACATGACGCAATAAAGATCATAAACACAAAAAAAATAAGAAAACTTCGGGAAAAATGCGTCACAGCCACGCAAAACGGCTATCGCTCAGCATTATGCTGATAAGTGACAAAAGTGACTTTAATACGTTGGATTTGCTAGAAGATGATCTATTATATATTCGGATGTGCAAAGCATTCATCAATATCGAAAGACATTTATTTTAAACTAGCTTTTGCAAGCGGCTTCGCCCGCGTCGATGTCAGAAAATATCCCACGGGAACGTACTACCGGGATTAAAAGTACTCTATGTTAATTCAGGTTATAAATTATCCGTGTGCCAAATTTCATCCAAGTCCAGTCAGCCGTTTTTGCACTAATCCGGGACAATAGATTCAGAAAGAAACGGACCTAAATTCTAAAAACTATATTTTCGGCATCAGAGTCGTATCTTGTACCAATACCTTTTTATTAAAAAAATATTTAATGTAGGTACAGTTTTGACTTCGTCACTATTTTATCATAATTATGTGTATAGTATAAACAAACAGTACATTTGAATCGATCAAATTGCGATGAAAAATCACCAAATGAGCTCACAAACCTAATCGCGACCATTTTCGCTACAAAATAGAATTCTTCTACAAACTTTTATGGCAGTTTCCTGAAGACACCTACGTCCGAAATGTCAAACATGACGAAACATAATTTAACGGCCACGGAACCCTAAAAAAGCTCACTACTCCTCACCTAGTATTCAAGAACTTGTTCTGCGGGTAGTGGATGGTCATGTAGTTCCTGGCGACCGTGAGCGCGATGCGCGCGGACTCCTTCATGACGTCCCCGAGGTGCCCCGTCAGCTCCATGGAGCCGAACGGGGACTTGTCGTCTGTGGCTGTGTTGCGGAGGGCTGTTTCTATGAACAAAGTGCTGCCACCTGAGAGAAAACAAAAAAAATATATTACATTTGCTCCAAAAAAAAAATGCCCGTCGCGGGGTTCTCAGCAGATGTGAAAAATGGCAGAGAGGGGGAATTATGGGATAAGAGAACGTCATGCCGTTGCCGTCACAACACAGGAGTCGAAATTACCTCCACATCAAAAAAATGATTTTATGATGAATGAGCCAAAGACCCCATCTTAGCACAAATTGTACTGGTAAAATGTTGCGCAGATGCGACCCAATTCCTGGTCTTCATCATCTGCCTAAATATGTTTGGGTCGGCTTCCAGCCTAACCGGTACAGCTGAATACCAGTATTTTACATGGAGTGACTGCCTTATCCGATCTCCACAACCTAGTTACTGGGTAATACGATTCTCATATAATTGGTAAGACTTTCGGGCTTCTGACTACCCGTAACGACTGTCATAGATTCACGAATGACAACCGAGACCAAAGGCTTAACGTGCTTTCCGATGCACGCAGGGGTCTTGGTATACGATGATGTTCACCCATCCACGAACCAACCGCGGCAAGCGTAGCTTAAGCTGACCACTAGCCAGGTCTTATCCCAGGTGTATTTATCGTTTAGTTTAATCCGACTGTCTGTATCAACAATCGTAGTTAATTATCTATAGTGGAAACCGACGTATCACTGCTACACAGTCGCGAAGCATAACGGTGACCTAACCGCAGATATTCTAGCACACGTATAGCGGAATTTATAACGCCACATGAGAACTACGCAGCACGCCTGACGTCACACAAATCCTGCATCCAGCAAGCAAAGTTATCCGTGCGACTAGCATATACAACGTATCCCGGAATTAACGCACACCACCAAAAACCCCAATTAGAATATTATGTTATAACCATAATACATACACAAAATTTTTACTATCATGTTTATAACATTTTTTATTTGTTAAATTAGTTATACTGATTGTGGTAAAAATTGTGGTCAAATTACAGATCTACGCACACGTATAATGGTCTAGGGTACTTTGTCCATTTTGGTTTCTTTTGACTGTACAGCGGAGTGTGACTGTAATTACGGAGTTTTAATTATTATTTAAATAATTACCTATATTAAAAATTACAGAAATCGATTCAGTAAACGATTCTGAACGATCTACTTTCATAATGCGCATTAATTCAGTTACACATTGTATTCAACATCCCGACATCAACCGTCGGGCAGTACCCCATCACACACAACATCCTTCTGGCTGAAGGATTCTCCCTTTTCTATGCAGGATGAGGAACTTTCCTCCCTATTCCTCAAACCTCTATAGTCCCAAAGCAACATGGTGATCTAAAAGCAGATATTTTTGCACACTCACCCATGGCAGTCCACGCGAGGCCCATAACGACTCCTGGCGGCGTAATGTCGTACATACGATCATGTTTAAACGTTGGCTTGCCTACTAAGTCGGATAGATTTGCGTCCGTCACTGTTAGATTCTCTGTTTCTTGCTTCACTATCTTGTATGCTACTTTGCGGCAAATCTGTGGAATATAAATACATGTATGTAATTGAATTCTTAATAATTACCATTTTGGTTTCCTAAAACTATTAATAAAAAATAAAATCTTTTTTTTTACAGACACACTGTGTTAGTGTCTAAATTATCTTACAAACTATGTTACTTTTTTTTTTACTTAGAAAAGAAAAAGAAAAAATAAGGTGATAATATTTCGACCACAGATAGTTTCATGAAGCCCCATGTAATACATGAAGCTTGATAAACCTGCCCATGGTAGGCTAACCCAGCCTTTCAGCAAACACCCTCAAGATACTGTTGGTGCTTCCTCCCACTCTGCGTGTCATCGACGCCACCTTCTTACGCATTATTGCGAAATAGTCGTCAGTGTGCGTATCGGCGAACATATACCTGACCCACTACAATAGGGTGGAAGCCTCAACAGCACCCTAAAGGTATTATTATATTGTATTCGCAGGCAATATACTAAAAAACCCAAGATGAACAATCAGCGTCTCAAAAGCGTCCGCATAAAAAAGGCGCAAAATTTAAAATTATGCGCATATTTCAAATAGTATCGCGTCCGCCGCGTCACTCACACTCACACACACCAGACCTCCACAACCCAGTTACTGGATAATACGATAACCCGTTGGTAAGACTGGTTGTCAGACTTTCGGGCTTCTGACTACCCGTAACGACTGTCAAAGATCTACAAATGACAACCGGGACCAACGGTTTAACGTGCTTCCCGAGGCACGGAGGGGTCTCGGTACGTAAAATCATAGATCGGCCCGTGTGGCTATTATTATTTAGCCACGAGCCCCCGTAGTACTAACATACCTTCTCAATATGTTTCTGCAGGTTCCTGACGCCACTCTCGCGGCAGTAACTCTTGATGAGCGTGTGTAACGACTCGGGCGTCAAGTCAAGCTGTGTGTCGCTGAGGCCGCAGTTCTTGCGCGCAGTCGGGACCAGGTACTGTTGTGCTATCGCGAGTTTTTCTTCGGCTACGTATCCTGGATAAAGATAATAAAATAGTAACGAAGTCAAAACAGTACATTAAATATTTAAACAAAAATGTAATTGCTTCGAGTTGTGGGAACAAGTTTGATGCCGAAAATATCGCCGGGTTAAAGGCAAAACGATTCTGCGATTTTTTTCAGTTTTTCACTTTAATAATATTAAATCTGGACGTATGTTCCGGCGTGGCGCAAAAACGGCTAAACAGATTTGAATGAAATTTGGCACACATATAGTTTATAACTTGGAGTAACACATAAGGTACTTTTATTCCCGGCAAGTAGTACGTTCTCGTGGGATAATCTTTGATATCCACGCAGACGAAGCCGCAGGCAAAAGCTAATAAGCTAAATGAGACATACAACACAACAAATTGGTGCCGATTCCCTTGTTCACAAACTAAACTAAAGTAAATTCAGTGCGCCTTTTTCTTTCTATTTCATTAAGAAAAGGATAGAAGCTACATTTTTGTTTAGTCCTGTCAAATTAATCAACGCCTGTCACTACTCCATACAAGTTTAGACGTGATTAAAAACTTGCCTACTAAAATTTCGTCAATTTACGTCAAGCGCTGATTAATTTGACAGGACTAAACTAAAATTTATCTTGTGTCCTTTTCTTAATGAAATAGAAAGAAAAAGATGCACTGAACTTAAATTTAGTTTAGTTTGTGAACAAGGGAATCGGCACCATTGTATCTCGAGCCGAGATTACTTCTTCGACTCCCAAACAAACACACCTATAGCGATAACACCTCTCATTGTGTCACCCTATGTAAAATGTCTACATTAATATCTGTAATTTATATGATGTTCATAATTAAGAGTATTCTATCTTCTAGCTAGCCTACAACTCACCAGACATATCAATAAGTTCCATCCTGTCCCTCAGCGGTTCAGGTATTTGTTCCACCACATTCGCCGTACAGATGAACAGCACCTTTGACAGGTCTACAGGGACATCCAGGTAGTGGTCCAAGAAGTTCGCGTTCTGTTCTGGGTCTAGCAGTTCTAGGAGGGCTGATGATGGGTCGCCGTGGACGCCCCTAGGATTAAGAAGAGTTTATAATTATTTGAAGCAGATTTCATCACGCCTGTATTCCCCGAAGGGTGAGGCAGAGGTGTACCTATAATACAGTCATATAAAGCAATTAGCTGACCCCCCGATAGAATTTTATAATTATTCTTAACTTTTCTAAATACCTATACGAAATGTACCCAAAACTAGAATAATAATAAAACCATACGATTTGTTAGTAAAAAAAACCTTAACCATTTGAGCAAAGGGGTGTCAGCTAATTGGGAACCGTTGGCAAAAAACACGAAATATCACAAGGGGGGAGGGGGTTGTAGTAAGATATCACGTGTATTGATTTTTTCGTCAAACGCGCGATTTCTAAACCGAAAAGCGGCGTGTATTGTGACCTTGACTCGCATGTTTTTCGCATGATTACACCATTCCTTTAATATTATTTTTATGCCAGTCAAAAACAACCTGCAACCTTTCTGTCTAGACATGTTTATCATGGTCCTTAATTTCAGAATAAAATTAGATTATACTTTATACCTGTATTTAAAGATAATATTCTGAAAATTTTAAGATTCTTTGTAGGTACTAAAAAACACACCTGATTTTGTGTGGGGGGGTTAGTCTTAAACCTCACCACGTTTCACCAAGAGGAAGGGGGGTTGCTAAAAAACATCACGTGATTAATGGACGGCCCCTTGCTATAACTGACTGTACGTGTACACCCTTCTTTCGCCAGTTATGTTTGAGTCCCTGTAATAGGGGTTAAGCCCATTGCCATCAACCGGGCACAAACGCAGACTCCGGGCTGCTATTGGATGTCCATCAGCCATCAACATCATTCTAACCATGTGCTCAGATAGTCATGACATTCTACACGCAAATTTTAGAAAATCCTGACATTCTCTGTGGTTGAGGATTCCAGGTGAAGCTCGCTTCCACCTTCGGCCTAATCATCACTTAACATCAGTTGAGATGAAGGCCAAGAGCTAGACAGTTGTGTCCGAATGTAACGACACTCCTAAATTGGTCCAAGTGTCACAATTACGACTGGCTGCTCTCAATTATCACACATTCACGACTTGCTACTTTCAAGTTTCTGACTCGACTTGCAACTCATAAGCGTTAGACATGCATAGTTTACACGAGTTTAGTAGCTAATCCTCAGAACTTGTCATACGTTTAAACATGCTGAATCAATGTATAGGATTAGTGAAAGTAAAATTAAATAGAAGCGATACTATTTACTGAGAGAAAAGCGGACATGATTACTACGAGAAGTCTACAAGTCAAAATATTAAAATGATGTTCCCTTGTTGTAAATTTATGTTTTAATTGTTAATTTCAGGAATAGTTTCTTTGTACTTTAGTTTTAAGGAAATTATTTTAAGAACCCTATTTGGTTAATAAACGATTTTGTTCTATATTTGATTTTTTTGCTGTATTGTGTAGCTATCTGCCAGTGAAAGTTCCGTCAAAATCAGTCTAGCCGTTTCGGAGATTAGTTGGAACTAACAGACAGACAGAAAGGAAGGCAAAAAAAAATAAAAATAGTTTTTTTGTTATAAGTACCGTATATATTTTCATATGCATTTAGTAAAAAGGTATTATTTTGCCATTACAAACAAACACGTGATAAGTACCAAACTCGTGTAATCAAGGAAACACTCATGGCATTCTTCACTAAAAGTAGAAAACTCACGAAAT
Organism: Dryobota labecula; assembly: GCA_947523025.1. Classification (NCBI taxonomy): domain Eukaryota; kingdom Metazoa; phylum Arthropoda; class Insecta; order Lepidoptera; family Noctuidae; genus Dryobota; species Dryobota labecula. Next base: position 23,293,134 of record OX383295.1, on the reverse strand, counting down.
GTTAGTTATACTTACTTGCCAATCTTATCCACTTCATCGATCAACACCAGCGGGTTCTCCGTGCCCGTCTTCTTGAGACACTGCACCAGTTTGCCCGGCATGGCGCCCACGTACGTCCGTCTGTGTCCCTTGATCTCCGCAACATCTGTCATGCCGCCTACTGAGAACCTGAAGTATTGTCTGTTGAGCGCGCGGGCGATTGAACGAGCTGAAATAGAACGTATTATTACCGGATGTAGGTTGAAATTATAATGATGCAAACGTTCTTTAATATAAACTGACTTAAAGAAAAGATGCAGAGCTATTCTGAACCAAATCTGTACTGTTTTTGTGGTTAATGGTTTTGGAACTACAGGAGAATCCACGTTTCGACAATTGTAAGGCCCAAGAGCGATTTTCAAGCATGAATCTCGATTTAAAACTTGATTTATCCTTCCATTGTATCAAGATAAGCTTGGATTACAAACATGATTCTAGAATACCTCCCTTCTTTGGTTCTTAAATCAAAATAATTAAAATACATTTTCTCTGGACTTCAAGTGAAAATGTATTTTAATTATTTTGATGAGTTTTAATAATAGAAAACTCATTTAAAAAAACGATATTTCAAGAGTGGTGGCCCAGTGGTATAGACACCGACTTACGAGTAGTAGGTCAAGAGGTCGAACCCAGTCAGGTCCGTCACTTTGTGTATTTATTTACATCACCACTACTCTCAGAACGGTGAAGGAAAACATCGTGGGGAAACCGGCATATCCTAGAACCAAAAGTTTGAAGACATGTGACATCTACCAACCCACACTCTGTGGTGTGGTGTGTTATGGCCCACTCCCTCTCACAGAGAGGAGACCTGTGTCCCAGCAGTGGGACCATTATATTAAACAGTGGGATCAGAAGACTCACCTATACTAGTTTTCCCCACCCCTGGTGGTCCATGGAAGCACAATATCTTTCCTTGGGTAGACCCCTTTAACTGCGACACGGCTATGAACTCCAAAATTCTCTTCTTGATGTCATCCATGCCGTAGTGGTCTTCGTCCAGTATGACTTGCGCGTCGTCTAGTTTGAGGTTCTCTTCGGAAAACATGCCCCAAGGTAAGGAGGTCAGCCAGTCTAGGTAGCAGCGGGTGACGCTGGAAAAGTAGGATGTTTCGATTTGTTTCGGCTTTTTCGGTGTAAAAAACCTCTCCTTTAGTTCTCACGTATAAATATGGTTCGAAGTTTAGGTAAATTAACTATACCTATTCCGATCTCTGTTCATCTGTTCGATAACTTACTTGAACTCCGAACTGTGGCTCTCCAAGAAGTTTAGCTTATTAAGTTCTTCGTCGATGACAGTCTGAATTGCTTGAGGTACCTTCTTATCAGCTAAACGTTCCTTGAACTTATCGCCAATCGCGTCCTTGTCGTCTTTTTCTAGACCTAACTCTTTTTTGATCACCTGTTGGAGAATAAATGGATATTTTTTTATATTATTTCGTGTCTAAGTGTAAAATTTCTACACTTAGGTTTAACTGTATTTTTTATGGTGTACATAATAAAAAGTATTATATCTTCTTTATTTCTATTAGTACCGGCGTGGCGCCACTGAGTCCAAAAGATACGCCGAAATCGTTCGTTTCGGAGACTTCAGAGTTTCAGTGCCGCTTGCCGCGGTCGGTATGGATGGGTGACCATCAATTACATATCGAGACCTCTACGTGCCTTGGAAAGCACGTTAAGCCGTTAGTCCCGGCTGTCATTCGTACATATTTGACAGTCGTAACGGGTAGTAGAAAGTCCAATAATTCGACGTCAAGAATAAGCGGAAAAGGTAAGGACTTTACTCCAAAACTTATAAATACAATAAGCACGTAGCATGTCCCGACAGTCACGCTAAAACATACAAAATTTGTTTTTCCAACCTCAAAATGTGTTGAAGGGAAGGGGGACTTTTTGAAAGTAAGGAATGGCTAAATAAGAACCTTTTTAGTGCATTTCTATGCCGTAAGGTTAAAAGGGTGGATTGGAGATAGTTTTCATTTATGTGGGGACCATTTTTTTATATTTTGGTATCAGTGGCGTAGCGTGGACTAATATAGACGTGGGCAAAGTCGCATCAGCGAGGCCCCTTTTGTTTCGTTCCCAAGATCTACCCAATAAATCTATCTTACTAATCATGTTGACACGACATAACTACTTATGATAGTGAAAAAATATAAATGCGCAGTGGGAGAATATTGAAAAGCATATATATTTGAAAAAAGGTTTTATTTTGTAACTTAAGTGATATTTTTTTTACAAAAGTAATGTTCTTCGGCTTTTTGCTTTACTGAAGTCCTCTAGTAAGGATTTGTAATTGATTTTTGCAGTTAAATTGTTATTTCAGGTTCAAGAAAGTGACGAGTGTAGCCAATATTTTTTAGGTTTTTATTTAATTTAAAAATGGATTTTAAGTCTGGTGGCATCGCATTTAAAGAGGCCTCGCGAGGCCCCTTTAAGTGCGAGGCCGTGGGCGAGGGCCCACTTCGCCCCCGCCTAGCTACGCCACTATTTGTTATAATAAAGGCAAGACTAAGACAATTTTGCTAGCTGGTTACTAACCTTTAGCTGTTCGTGTAGGATATACTTCCGGTGCTGTTGCTTGACCTTCTCCTCCACTTCCTTGCCGATCTTCTGCTGTAGCTTCGACAGCTCTAACTCCTTCTTCAGGAGAGAGAGGGACATCATCAAGCGCTTTGGTATCTGGTGGAGAAAATAATGTTGTTTGAAGAATGTCGTGTGCAGGGAATTCTTGTTTCAGTAGAGCTACCATATTTTTGGGATCTTACTTCATTTGAAGTTTTGAAAGTGATATCTCCATAATTATATTGTCTTAATCGTCACTGAACCTTCTGACTCTGAACAGTATTAAGATACAAAACTATTTCTGCAGTATTACTAAATAATAGAAAACTTTCATACATCATTATAAGGAGAAGGAGAGAAGGAAGGGATAGAGACACTAAGTTTCTATGGACCACGGCGTTTTTTATACGCGCGTTCCAAGTACCGCGCGTCGACAGCGCGTTTTTTGTCTTGAAAAGGCAGTATGTTGCGCTTAAAAGTACGTCGAGGGCGCGTAAAAAACAATGTGCACCCTATAGTCTGAAACAAGAAGGTCACTCACGTCCATCTCTTCAAGTACAGCCTGTAAGTCCGTGGGCTCCGAACCTGTGAGTGCAGCGCCCAAGTCTGACAGGTACACTGGGTTGTCGACCACACGCTGTCCTTGTGCCAACATGTGGTGCAAGGACTCTCTGTAAAACAGGAGTTAGTTTTAATTACCGTGGAATAGTAACATTACTGCACAGTACATAAAGCTGCATTTGAAGCTAGGACAGATGCCCGGGTAAGCAGCACCCAAGGAGCTCAGAACGATATAGCGAATCACTCTTCGCTGAAGCGACCATCGGTGAATGGTGTTTTCGGCGAATAGTTCTATCGGCGATGGATTTATTCGCGGAATCAACCGTCGACTAAGAGTGATTTCGGCGAACCGTACCGTCGGCGAAGAGTGATTCGCTATACCGTTGGCAGCCGGCACCCAGGTTACACGCGGCTTACTCAAGACAACTGAACTCTAGAAATAACACGCATCTGTTACGCGTTTCGTATTCTAAGTAAATAGGTATTGAACGCGTAGCTAAGACAGACATTCACCCCTATACAGGCGCCTAAAATAAACGTGTGGGGGCGCGGCGCGGACCAGCACCCACGTATACATTGGGCGACGTTACACAACAGACACAATGGCGCCCTAATACTCATATTCCGCTCCTTGTGCGGAACGCTACCGGCTAGTTCTAGAAAACGGTTCGAATGCGAGCTACACCTAATCTGTAGGAGCATCGAGTCGACATCCTCGTCGCTGGTCATCTCTCGCTGGGCCTCCCCCAGGCAACTGGGGGTCTCACCTAGCGGAGACAGATCGCAGAGTCGTGAAGAAAACGACTTTGTGAATCAGTGCTGTGGCGCGCCTATAGAAACAATCATAGCAACCACTCACATGTGCGCGACTTAGCGCCCAAACAGGCCCAGAGCTCAGCGAAGGAGGGACCCATATAAATGGGCCACCGCATACCCTCTGCGGACGGGTGGTAGAGCCCTGGTTCCGCATGCCAGGAGGCGTAGCGACATCCAAAGCAGTTGAAGCTAGCTTCGCACGGCACGTGATATCACGAGAAACGACTTTGCAAGCAAACTCAAAGCATTTATTATACAATTAAACCATTTACAGACTCGGAAAGAATCGGTCAGTCAGAAATATGAAGCTTATTGCCCATTCTAAAGCGTAGTAGGTACCTATTAATTTTCTATGTTTGTGTCAATAAATCCCCCTGCTACCTAAATGGTTGTATTTGGATACGTGAAAAAATTCACAGCAGTAGTATATACAACGAAGTTAAAAGGAAAACTATCACAGCTATTACTCGGTAACTTGTAAAGTCTACTTAGACTTTACAAGTTACCGAGTAATAGTCGACCTACTTACATTTTCAATTGAAAAACATGCATACATGAACATGTTTTTCAACTACAGTGTTAAGTTTGTTTTTGGGATAAATTCATCCCAACTACGGAACCCTTCATTGTGCGTGGTCCGACACGCACTTGACCGGTTTTTTTACATCATTTAGTTAATGGGGCATTACCAAGGAAATTGTTAAGGCCAATATTACTATAAGTAATATTTTTTTGTTCCAAAATATACTCGACAATTTGAGAAAAATTGTTGTAGTTTTCTTTCACGTGACTTAATATCAGTAAAAATTGAGAATCAAACAGAAAAAAAAATCCTATGACAAAACAAAGAATTCTGAGTCGAATTTATGTAAAAGAGTGAATTTCGTAAAAAGTGCAGTTGATTCTTTCTACTTTGCTGTCGTCGTACTGTCTACACGGAACTTCATTTTTGTCTACTCTTCCGTCGACAAAACGATGCTCGTGCTAAGCCTGCTGGTCGCGAATTGTAGAACTTTAGGTAACTAGATAAGGTAATAATAATTCAACAAAGGCCTGCACGAATGACACGACATTGCCATGACTTGCGAATGTCATGCAAGAAAGTGGTATGCTCAAGTGCTGTTGAATAATAGTTTGATGGCATGCCATGGCATTACGGCCCTTGACGGTTAACTGAGATAGTAGCATGTATTTCTTGGTCAAATAGTGAAGTTGAATATTTCTTTTTTTTTTACATGGGGTTGCAACTAGCTTTCACAAAACCCTTATTATAGTCAAATTAAATTAGCTAGCGAAACTTCGCAGACCTCATGGGTTTTTTATTTTATTTTGTAGTGTTTAGCGATATCTAAAAACTACAAAATAAAATAAAAAATAATGTTTTTTTTTGTTTTTTTTTTTTTTTTTAAATAAAACTAACCTGTACAAAGGATTCAAGTTAATAATATCCCTGATGGTCTTTATAACCTCCTGCGTCAAGGCCTTCACCTCCTCCGTATGCTGGAACTTCTCATGCACCATATTCTCTACTTTGGCCATCATCACCTGATCTGGAGCAGGTTTCTTGGAATCCTTGGCTGGCTGTTCAGTAGTTTCCGGTTCCTTGGTGGACTGTTTCCTGGTATTACGGTACTTCCGCCGGCGCCGCTCCGCATCAGACTCTTCGCGGGCAACGTTAAGCTCCACGTTAAATAGTGGAAACTTCAACTTCATTTCTGAAATGGTTTTGACATTTCAGAAATGAAGTTGGTGTTGGTGTTGGGTGAGATGATTTAAGATGAGTGTGCATAACATTAAATGGAAAGGTCTTAGGTAAACGATATTAAATAATAACAAGATGACATAGCAGTCATTTGGTTCAAACTTTACTCATTAAAGGGGAAATGTCAGGGTAGCCCGCGAAATTCAAATTTTCTTAAGTTTTTTGCAATTCGTAGGTCAGTATCAGGTTGTATGTTGATCTAAATATGATTTGCGACCGTAACATATATGTATTTATAGAATTATAATCATTAGAATCAGTAAAACAACTCCCTTAAGTTAGTACAATCCGAATGATTTCATGATTTCAGGGAAGACTCCAAGGCGCCGATAGTTTAGGTAATTTATTTTTACGGTAAAAACAGAAGGCCATTAAAAAAAAAAGAATAACATAAGACCTGCTTTATAGTTCAGTTAATATGCAAAGTTTCATTATGTAATTTGAAGTATATTTTGAATACCAGTGGTTTATTGTTCAGTTTGGAGGTAACTTTGGATTTTTTTTCTATCGAGAAAATTTTATGGAATTGTGTTTTCGTCAATTATCCCTAGTAGCATTTTTTAAGTACTATCCCTAGTCGGATTTTTTGTTGGCATTTAGTTGGACCACTTACAGAGGTAAGTGGCCCAACTAAATGCCAACAAAAAATGGTACTAGGGATAGTACTTAACATTAAACCTCAACTTTACCATATATTTATTTCAAAATTAATGCTGCAGTATTTTCGACATAGCAGAGGATCATGCTAAGCCATTTGAGGTAGTATAGGCTCTTAAAGTGGATATATTTGTAGATAATAAAAGAAGTCTGCACAGTCTTTAGTAATCTGATCAAACATGATTTCCAAATGACTCTATAAAAGTTGTTCAATAGGGGAATGAATTATGGAAGTAAAAAATGATTTAACTCATCGCTAAGGAGTGTACCCATAAACCCTTCAAATTCTCAATATCACTCACCAGCAGGCCCACTTTCAATCTCATCTTCAATAAACTGTCCCGTAATCCTTATCCGTCTGTGAGCCATTACAACAAGCCTCAGTTTATAATCCATATCCTGCATCTCGTGGATCTGAGCGAACACACCCACTTGATGCACATCATCCAGGCTTGACACAATATCGGACTTCTCATCCTCTTTCTTACGTAGAAAGATACCAACGTAAGGCTGATTTAGTTTCACTTTTCGTCTTATTAAATCTATTAAAGCTGGGTTTGATATCTGTAAATAAGTTAAAATGAAAGTATGTTTTTTAAGGAAGGTTGTATTATTTCAATAACAAAAGTATCTCTCAGAAGTATTAAACACTAGTAACCAGCCTTGGCTTTGCACAGATGCAATTTACATTACTGTGATAACGGTATTTTCTTCACATCTTGTGTGCACAAGTTCTGAGCAGTAACCAAACAAAAAGTACAAGGCTTGCATGAATTCAAGATAGTATTATTAAGTGCTTCTTTTTGTACATATTTCCATACTATAATTATAGAGAGGAGATCACCCTCCACTTAAACACAAACTAACAAAATTCACTCTTTTTAATAATATTAGACTTGTAAAAATTATGTGACATTCTATTACATTTTTTTAAAGTATCATTTTAGTGTACTTTTTCCCATACATACACAGTGAGTTCACTATGTATGTATGGGAAATAGAGACTGAAAAACTAAGACAAGAAAATATAATTTTCTTTAGATAAATTTATAAACCATATCAGGTAGCTTCATGGTAGTTGAATTGTTGAAAATATGGCCTGTATCAACAACTATTAGGCTAATTCACTATTTCAGTCTGTTATAGAGGGATTTTAAAAGTTATATGGCAGCACCATTTCAGCTATTATAGCCAGCGGTTGTCCATATTATATAAAAGTACTCTGTGGTGGTTGTTGAACTGCGAAAGTGTAAGAAGCTCTGTAATACTCATGTAAGTACTGAGAGAATATAATTATAAATGCATTGTTATAGTTATTAATTTGGGCTTTTATCTATGGATTGAACTTAGTAAATAAATCATGCTTATTTTTTCAAATGAATGCTTTTTATTTCCCTTTTGTTCTGGCTAGTCCTACACTTGCAATTATAGTTCCTTAGAACGAAAATGTAGGACAGTTGGTTGTCTTAGGAGGCGAAGTACCAGCCTCTACTAACGCAGCCACTATTAATTACCAACTTTCAACAGTGCTGTAGAACTAACCTCAATAAGCTTGATAAAACGCGGGAAGACGGGGTTTCTGTTGATAGCGATGACGGGCACCTGCGGCCAAACCTCAGGCACAGCCACCGTCGCTGGGAGCTGGCTGCTGAACAGTGGGGTCTCGTCCCTATGCTCGGGGTCTTCCTCGGGAGGGTCACTCTTATTCGTCGAGAAATACCTTCCAAATCCAACCTGCTTACTCGGACTCAAATAACTGCTACTATAGCTACATATTCGGGCACCCCTAGCACCAGAAACCCCAGAATAACACAACCTTTGCACCGGTTTACTGTGTGATGCAACTTTTGCTACATTGCGAACCACAGATGACTTCAAGTTTGGACTAAGGAAACTGTTCCGCAACAAACTACTGGCAGTATGCATTTTTATAGTTCTGTAACCGATCTTCACGTTTTATATGCCGTGTTCCATTTAAAATACACTAATTCGGCAAATGAGTAGGTTATTTTTCCAGATTCTTCAATCAAGAATCGCGAGGATCGCGAGAACGAGATGATGAAATGTCAAAGTAATGACATGAGCCATGACATGACATATGATTTTTTAGATTTTTTATGGTATATTGTCTATGCGCGGTCGATCACAGCTGCACAACCACAGAAAATAAATACTTTAGGGGGTGCACAACGCAGCAGTTTTTGTAAGTTCGGTTTTCGCGTGAGAAAAGTTCTCTAAACCTAACAGTTTTCAAATCTAATCTAATCTTTTTCCTTTCATACCTCCTAGTTTACTACAACTGCAACGTGGCTAAGTGTATTCATGTTGATCGGTGCTGGTATTTTTTAGCTTTCGTTCAATTGTGGGTATGATGAAATGGTCTCAAAGCCATCACACAATGGCACAACCAAACCAAACCCGTAGACAATGGTCTGTGCGTAGACAACTGTCTACTGTCTAGTCTACGACCAAACAAATGGATTTGACAATACTTGACATTGACATTTCATTATTATTAATCGAAAGTGCAAGACGAAACTTCTATCTATTATTTTTTTACTTATTTTATATACTGTATGTATGTAACGAAATATCGTAGAGTAGCTACAATCCTTTACCAGGTTAGTAATTACATTGTACAAGTCAAACTTATTTAATTTTAGCTTTTACCATTTGTATACATACCTAACCTCAATAAAAACAACCATACCTTTTGTTAAAACTGCAGAGTATTATGAAAATGGATGCTGCTACAAAGCACACGTCGATAAAAGAAGGGAAAGCTGAAATACTTCTTAAAACCGACCAGGTTTTTTACAACCCAGTGCAAGAATTCAACAGAGATCTAAGCATAGCTGTGTTGACTATATTTACCAATGATTATAAAGCTGAGCAACTTGTTAAAAATGAAAAGTACGCAAAAAATAGTAAATATAAAGAAAAAGTTGATACCGAGGTTTGTTTATTGTTTATTTACCAAAAGACTAAAACTTGCAGATGGCCCCATAAAATATGTCTTTCAATCTGTTCAAAGTACTAGTAACATCATCAACTGTCCAGACTTTTCCCAACTATGTTTGGGTTCGCTTCCAGTCTATCCCTATTCAGCTGAATACCAGTATTTTATATGGAGACACTGCCTATCTGACCTCAACAACCCAGTTATTGGATAATACAAATCTAATTATCTTTATTGCACCCCTTGGTAAGAATGGTGGTCTGACTTTCTTTTCAAGTAACATGAATGCAAATTCCAACACCAGAGAATGTGATAATATCCTCCTCTTGCATTAGCAAGAATTATAAAAATAGCTTATGATGTTTAAAAAATATTAGCCAATTAGCATGACGGTTGGGTTGAGAGGCTGGCTGCTCAGGTTGGATCGGACAAAATTGTACCACCACTTGTGGAGGCTCTTAGTGCACTGCACGCCATAATATTATACACACAATACTGTTCACCATACCAGTGGGCAACATTTTCCTTTTTTTTAAATATTTTTCACATGTTAAAATGTAATTAGTACCCTAGCTTTTTACGCGACAACCGGCATCCACGTGGGCGGAGCTGCGGGCAAAAGGTAGTAAGAAGTAATAATTCCAATACTTTTTCAGGTCGAAATAACAATACTAGAAGCCCTATCAGCAACTGGACTAAGAAGCATCCGTTATGCTAAAGAAGTGCCAAATATCACTAAGATTGTTGCCAATGACCTGTCACCCCAGGCAGTGGATACAATCAAGGAAAATATTGTGCATAATAATGTGAAGGATTTGATTGAGACCAGTCAGGATGATGCTTGGTGAGATTTGCTTATTCCACTATTCCCCCCTGAGAGAATCCCCCTCAGGGGGGAAAACGGGATCCTAATATAAAATTAATCCAGAAAGTCCCTTTTGCATTTTGAGTTATTCCACAATTCCCTCCTAAGAGAATCTGCCTCAGGGAGAAAAACTGAAATCTAATGTTAAAAAAATCCGGAAATTCCCCCCTTTTAATTTTAGATTATTTCACTTTTCCTTATTTTTAATTTTAATTTCTATGCTCTTTAAGTAAAAAAAAAACTGTGATTAGATATGTAATAAACAAAAAACGACATTATACTATAATATTGTGACCACAAAATAATAATATTGTGTATATATAGAGTTCCGAACCAAAGTAAGTTGTATATTTTCTTTAATAATTTAACCTACTTACTACGGAACTTTTGCTATAAAAATAATCAAAAAATAATAATTTGCGGAGATTTTAACATTGACATTCTTCAGAAAACTAAAAATTCTACTCTATTTAAACATCTTTTAAAGGAGTTTAATCTCAATATAGAAATAAAAGAACCTACGCGTCCTAGTAGCGGTACTTGTCTAGACAATTTTCTACACAATATACGAGGCTGCAAAAGTGAGATATTGGAGCTAGGTGTATCTGACCACACAGCACAAATTATGAGGTTTCCTGTACACCGAACATGTATTAAATCATAAATCATGTTATGTGAATAGACGCGATTATTGCAAGGAAAACATTAATCTTTTTTGGAAATGTATTGCCAGTCTTAGTTTCTCTGAAGTTTACGAAACGGATAACGCAAATGAAAGCTTTGATTCGTTTTATGATTTGTTTAAACTATTCTATTTAAACTATTCGATCTCTGCTTCCCAATTATCAAGCGTAAAATTTCCACAATTATGAGGCCAAAGTGGATTACACGGGGAATAAAACGCTGTAGTAAGAAGAGACGAAATTTACTGTGGCAATATAGACTAACACGAAACAGTGATTCGAAAATAGCTTTTAGATCATTCTCAAAAAGATATAAAAAAGTGATCAAATTAACACAGCGAGCTCAAAATAGCAATTTTATTGGAAAAAGTACCAACAAATCCAAGGCGACTTGGAAAGTAATAAATAGTATGAAACCCGACATTCCTAAAGCTAATATTAATGTAATTAATGTAAATGACAAATTTATGACAAATCCTAAAATGATAGCAGAGAAATTTAATGATTATTTTGTAGACTCAGTTCAACCGAATGCCAATAATTTTCAAACGAATAATAATATTAATACATTAGGATCGCATAAATCTATGTTTATGGAACCAACCATACCAAATGACATTATTACTATAATAAACAACCTGAAAAATACCAATAGTACAGGATATGATGATATTGACACAAGAGTAGTTAAAGCAGTGGCTCCTCTTATAGCACCTATATTAAGTGACATTATAAATAACTGTATTCAAGATGGTGTTTTTCCGCAAAAGTTAAAGGTTTCCATTATCAAGCCACTGCATAAAAAAGATGACAAAACAAAGATGGATAATTATAGACCTATAGCTCTTATACCGATTATCTCAAAGGTATTTGAGAAAGTCATTTATAATCGTATTTATAATTACTTTGAAAAACATAATATTTTTTGCAAGGAACAAATGGGTTTCAGAAAGACAAAAACCATTAATATGGCCATCTACAATTTTCTTGAAAAAATTCATGACAACATGGATAATAGAAAACCAGTAATGGCAATGTATATGGATATGACCAGAGCATTTGACTATGTGGATCATAAAGTATTATTAACTAAGCTATATAGATATGGCATCAGAGGTAACGTGCTTAAGCTCATACAATCTTATTTGGAGGACAGAAAACAAATTACTCAGATAAGTCAAGTGGATATTAAGTCCAAAACTGAAATAGTTTATTCTTCTAGCTCTAGAGTTCTTTGTTACGGTGTTCCGCAAGGTTCTGTGGTGGGGCCTTTGCTGTTCATTTGCTACATTAATGACTTTCCCCTAGTAATCAGGCATCAAATGTCCTTATTTGCCGATGACAGCACAGTTTTATATAACACTGGTAATAATAGAGAAATAGAAGATGACATAAACACTAGTCTTATTACGATTGTTGACTGGCTGAATGATAATAGCCTTAAAATTAACCTCACGAAAACGAAAATTATGAATTTTAAAATTAGACATAAAGTACTATCACACGCTCAAGTAAGCTACAAAGGAGACCAAATACTTGAAACTAATATAACGAAATTTCTTGGACTGCTTATTGATAATGATATGTCATGGAAGAGTCAGATCGATAATGTATGTGGGAAGCTAGTAAGTTTTCTTATGCTCTCTATATGCTAGGCAAAATTGCAAATAAGACAGCGCTCCTAACAGCGTATCATGGGTATGTTGCCTCCACTTTGCGATATGGCCTTATATTTTGGGGTAATGCTACTAAAGTTCAGGAGGTATTATTAGCACAGAAAAAATGTATTCGAGCTATATGTAAAATCAAACGAACGGATTCATGCAAGCCACATTTCCAAAACTTAAAAATATTGACTGTACCATCACTTTATGTCTATGAAGCCTGTATCTTTGTAAAAAACAACATGTATTTATTTAAAGCTGTCGAAAGTCAACGACGCTCAAAAAAGTTGCACCCGTTAGGCACAAAAACCAAATTTCTATACAATAGTATATATGCAATGGCTCCAAAACTTTACAACAAATTGCCTGATGAAATTGTATCAAGCAGTAGCATGAATGAGTTCAAACATAAGCTTTTTAAATTATTAATTAACAAGGCGTATTATTCTGTTAATGAATATCTTAATGACAAATTAAAATAATATTTTTATAATTTTGTGTCTGTTTGTTTAAAATGTTACTATTTAATTTATTATTGTATACGAAATTATGACTAAATACTTACTACCTATTTGTTTATGTGCCGTTTTCATTTATTGACATTTTATTTGGTATGAAATTGTGACATGTTATTTTCTTGACTTTATATTTTTATTTTATTAATGCGACATTATGATTACCTCAACAAATTTTGTATGCCTTGTGGCGGGACATAGTATGGACCAATATTTCTTTGTAAAACACCTGTATATTTTTTACCCTATGTTCACAAAATTAATAAATGAATTGAAAATGAATTGAATTGAACTATAACTACATATAATCAGTATTTTTTTGTCGACGAAGGCCCGTCTTGGCGGGGCTCCTTTAAGTGTTTGAATGGTCAAAATTATTCCCAAGCTCGCTTCGCTCGCTCCTGCATTCCAGGTACAATATCTGTTGGCGCCCGCGGTAAATATTTGGGCAACCAGCACCGGCGAACAAATCGGCGCCCAGAGCCGGTAGCAGAGGCACTTCTTAAATTTTAATGAACTCGGAGGGGATTTCTGGACGTTGGTTTTTTTAGATTCCTGTTTTCCCCCTCAGTGGGCATTTTCAGGGGGATCTGTGGAATTTTTCGATTCCTGTTTGCCCCCCTAAGGGGGATTATCTGGGGGGATTTCCAGCCTTTTTATAGATTTAATTTTTCCCCCTAGGGGGAATTTCAGGGGGGATAAGCCAGAACTACATACTTGCATTTATATTTTGAATTCAGAATCTGCAATCAGGGCTTTTGAACAAAAAAACGTCATAAAGTTCAACTTCCATTGTAGCTAAGATTGTTTTTAGGACTTTTATTTACAAATGGTCACTCAAAAATCAACTTAAAAACATAACATTAAAGAAGATAGTGTAGTGCTTGATAGAATGCAAACTATCTGAGATTATGAATTCAAGTCTACAATATCACTGACCAAACCCAGACTTAGAGATCTAATATCCCTGAATTTGATTAATCATCCTTGTTTCCAGCATGCTGATGTACAAACACAAACAATACTTGAAGCGTTTTGTGGCTATAGACCTGGACCCTTACGGATGTCCCTCTGTATTCCTCGATTCAGCGGTACAAAGTGTGCAGGAAGGAGGCCTACTGCTGGTTACTGCTACAGATATGGCAGTGTTAGCAGGAAACACTCCGGAAACATGTTATGTTAAATATGGAGCTATTAGTTTGAAGACTAAGTGCTGTCATGAAGTGGTGAGTAGAAAATAGTTGAGGAAAAAGAGAGTAACTGTTGTTTGTCGGTAGTTGCTTGAAACTTCCTCCCTATATGCCTAAACAGGTCTTCTGTGATCCATAAATATATTTTTTTTTATACGTAACTAGCAGCTGGCTTTAAAAAAATAAAAGTAGCCTTAGTTACTCCTTATAACATGAGCTATCTGTCAGTGCAAATCCCATTAAAATCGGTCCAGCCGTTTCAGAGATTAGCCGGAATAAACAGACAGACAATTTTTTTTGCTATTAGTACTGTGTATACTTTCATATTTATTTAGTAAAATGCTGTTATTTTGACATTTACATTACATACTGACACTTCAATTTTATTTATTTGTATAGATGTCTGTTCTAAAAGTATGTGATGAAAGTGTAAACAACACCTTATAGTTAAATTCTCACGCAATCACTCACTAAAGGGAATAAGTAAAACATTCATCTGTATTTAGAATGTTTCAACTTTAAATATCACCACTTTTTCAAATAATACTGTTTAAATAAATATTGGTTAAAGTTTCGTCGTTGATTTGACGAAAATTAAGGTTCTAGATTTTTAAGTAAATTAAAAGGATGATTTAAAATAATAATTTCTGGTTTGAGTACCCAAATAATCAAATCAAAGCACTCAAAAAGTAAGTGGCATTACAGATTGGCATCCACAGACGTTTTCTGATCGATTTATTTACATTTTAATCTGATACTTTTGAAACATGCCATACAAAAAAAAAATTGTAATTGTAGATTTTACGAAGGTTTTTTTTTTTTTTTTAAACCATCGTAATTTTTTTTATAACATTGATACAATTAGAAAAACATGACGAAATTAAAATGGTTCCTTTTTTTGATGTGAAACATCTATTGGCGCGCCTTGGCAGTAAAACCGACTCGTATGCCGTGACGGCAAACACCCAGTTCTACGCCACCGTCCCGACTCCCTTGTGTGTGCGCGCGCGCATATGCACTTTGTTACTTCTCTGTGTGAGCTGCGTAATGTAATAAAATAAAAAATAAATAGGTAAAATAAAATTCATTTCATTCAGACAAATTGTCCATATTTTGGTAGTATTACATCCATTATCTTAAAACTAAGTTATTTTTTTTATTTTTATTTATTAAAACTTTATGCACAAGTAAAAAAACTGTACAAAGGCGGACTTAATGCCTTGGGCATTTTCTACCAGTCTACCTTAGGGTGATGCAGCGATAATACACAGTAGGTGCAATAACAAAAAAACTATTTAGAAGATATTTATAGCTAAGATATTATAAGAATAAATACATATATACATACATACAACTAAAAATAAAAAGTTATGAGAGTTAAACAAGATAGTCATGACGCGATCAATTAATGTATTAAATAACTAAATAAATAATTGAAAATGAAATGAAATGAAAATAAAATTTAAATAATTAACTAAAATTGAAATAAATAGTTGAAAATAAAATAAAATGAAAAATAAAATAAATAATTTAAATAATAAATAGTACATATAATAATAATAATATGTACTCTGTAATTATTATTATAATAAAATTAATAAGCAAAATTAATTAGTTTTGTTATACTCCAATTCTAATATTAACATAGATGTTTCACTGCCGGACGTCCTTGACGGCCAACTTTTATAACCTTAATTCTTTTTCCAGGCTCTAAGGATACTGCTACAATGCATAGAATCGCACGCCAACCGCTACAGTCGCTACATAGTGCCGCTGCTCAGTATATCTGCAGACTTCTACATCCGCGTGTTCGTCAGGGTCTTCACTGGCGCCGTTCACTGTAAGAACACTACTAGGTAAGCACACTATAGTGCTACAAATGCTACAATGAACATCCCAAAAATCTATGATAGTGGATCGGAATTTGTGACAAAATGAGACCATGAACAATTTGTCATTATGTCCGTGAACTGTCGTGTGTGACATAGGGCTGTTTGTTGTAGATAATCGACGTTGACGAAAGTACGAGTTGACAATTTTATTAGTTACATAGCTTCTGCCCGTGCGTGGTGACTTCGATCGCGTGGAAGTCGTAAATCGCAATACACCACAATATACTAAAATAACAGCCACATTTCCCGCTCGCGCTGCTACGTGGTGTTCGCTTAGCGTTCTTTCTGAATTTTCATTTTTATATAGCTACAACTAGTATTATTCTTAGATACCTACTAATATTAGTTAGTTAATAATACTTGTATCAAAAAGGTATTCAGATAATAATTATCTATCTACTATGTCCCGAATATTCGGAACATCAGTGGTAACTGTTAATACAGTTACCATGATGTGCGGGTGACTTTACATGAAACACTCGACTAAAACCATAGACACAAATGGGCATTACATGTACAGTGGCCAGCACATCAAGCTACACGAAACTGTCAAATTTTTCCAAACGATTTTAAACTTTATAAAGTTCAAAATCTAACGAAAAAATTTGACAGTTTGTGGTAACTTAATGTGCTGGCACTGCTGGCCACCGTACAAAGTTTTCACCTTCGATTTATTCAACATATCAAACCTTGAGTAGGTTTTTAATACAGCTTCATTTTTCCAGCAAGCTAGCCATGGCGTACCAATGCACCGGATGCGACAGCATAACGCTACAACCGCTGGGCGGCTTCAGACCTAACCCTACAGAGAAAAATCCGGCACAAATGAAAGCCTACTTGCCTACAGCGCCACCTGTCGGGGAGCACTGTGTTCATTGTAATCAGAGGCATCATGTAAGTAAATAATTTGCAGACAAATCTTGTTCTTGTTTCATGCAAAGCGACTTTATTGCGCTACTTACTGTGTTTTCTGCTATTGCAAATTTTTTGTTTGTTGCTATAGTTTTTTTTTTTTCGTGTCGGATTGGCATCCCATCGGATTATGACAGTAAAGGAATAGAGAGAGTACCTGTGTTTGCGCATACACTTTATAATATCTCCTGCGTGCTTGGCTAGATTCTGTTGAAACTGGCCGCCCTGACTGAAATTCGGTCAGGAGAATATTATTATTATTAACTGATGTTAAATGATTCTGATACCTGTAATTGATGCAACTGCTATCTGAACTTTGTATAGAGGATTTCTGATTTAAATACCGCTAAATTATTGTATGGTTTGCCAAGTGAAAAAAAAAAAAGAAGACAAGTGCTGCCAGGCAAATAATTAGAAGTTTTTAATTATGTTTATTTTATTTATATAAAGGCTTACCAACTAAACGCATACACAGCACTAACCCAAAGTCTTTGTCGTAATATAGATCTCACATGTATTTAAATTATAGGAAAGCACGGCACTACTTAGCGGCGTACTAGAACATTATGCTAAAATATAAAAATAAAAAATGATACAAATTTTTATAAATTTTTCTAATAACAATAAAAGTAAAAATGTTGACTACTACGTTATAGCTTACAAATGCGGTTTTTTTAATAATACCACTTAAGACGCAACGGTACTTTACATTTTTTTTTCCGCTTCAGCTAGGCGGCCCACTCTGGTCAGCGCCGATCCACGACGAACTCTTTGTGACCCGCGTTCTAACCCACGTAGAACATAACCCCGAGCTCTTTGGAACTGCCAAGCGTTTGGCAGGAGTACTGGCAATGGTGAGGGAAGAGCTGCAGGAAGTACCGCTGTACTATACCATGGATAGACTATTTGGGAGAGTCCATTTGGAGACTATGCCTATGTTGGTTATGAGGTGAGTTTGGGGTTTATTATGAGAATGAATTTAGTGTTAAGTTTGATGGTGTTTTTTTGTTTCAGATAGACAATTAATAATATCTCTTGTTACCATATCCTGAATTAGTTATGTCTAAGTTTTTTTTTTTTTTTTTTTTCATTCTAATCATCACAATGAAACATATTTACCTAAAATTGAGGTGTCGGCCATTATGGACTGTACTTTTGTATCGAAAAACTCCCGGGATCGGGATCGACAAGAGTTCTGGGGGCCAAGTCTACTAATGTACAAACGTTGCAATGGTCTCTTGATTGTGAGTTTTTGACAGATTTGCCATAGAAACACTGTCAAATACTCACAATGGCGAGACCATTGCAACGTTTGTCAATTAGTAGACTTAGGCCCCTGATTATATGTAGAATCGAATGTATATCTACTAAAGTTCAGGTATTGGCTAAAATGGAAAGCCCTTTTGTAGAGATCTTATGAATTTCGCAATTCCGGAATAGATGACATTTAGTACTTTTTGACTAAAGATTCGAATGCTAGCTTATGTTGTAAAGTTAAATATTAAAAAAGTCGTTTCCGTACCATTTATTCGATTAGTTGTTCATTCCCGGATTTTGACAGTAATTCCATACAAAAACTGTCAGACGTCAATTTTATTCCGCGGATTTAAGTAATCTGATTCTCAGGTCAGCACTCCTGAACTCGGGGTACAAAGTGTCGTACTCGCACGCGTCGCGTCGGTCCATCAAGACCGCGGCGCCTGCACAAGTACTGTGGGACATCATACGAACGTGGGAGAAGACGCATCCCGCCAAACCTGCTAAGTATGTGCAATAACTATGTCAGCCTTTTAGGGCTTGTCAACAGTTTAGTCGTAATCATAACAAAACAAATTGTGAATGTTGGAGAATTTGTGTTGAGATTTTTTTGATTTTGCACACGACACTGACTCAATTTAAATCGGCATGCTTGCGGGAATCTTTTTACGTGGTTCAAATACTCATCATCATCGGTTTTCAGTGTAACAGGATACAGCTAAATATCAGCATTTTAAATAGAGCTACTGCCTATCTGACCTCCACAACCCCATTTTTGCTTACTTTCGGGCCTCTTGACTACCAGAAACATCTCTCAAAGATCAACGAATGATAGACGAGACCGCGAGTTTTGGGCGTAAGCCATGAACCTCTCCATATACAGAAGATAATTTAAAAAGTCGAACAAGAAATAATGCTTTCCTTTTGTTATTTAGACTGGTAGCAGATCCGGTAGCACGATTCATCCTGAACCAAGACATCAAAACACAAAATATAGACCTCAGTCACCGAGGCGACGCCAATCCTACCAGTCGTCGCGACGGTAGGCTGCGATTCCAGTACAATCCTACTCCGCACTGGGGACCGGGCTCTAAAGCTGCTGTTAAGTACGTATTGTTGCTTATAAGCCGATATCAGACGCTTCATTCTTACCTTTCATTCGGCATTGTTCACTCAAAATGAAACAACTAAAAACAAAATGGATCAAAGTAAAAAAAATATTAATTAGTGAACCGATCCAACGATGTTGGTTTTCGAAAGTCGGGATCTTTCACTCGTCTACTGAATGATCGCAAAATGATATAAAAGGAGCGGATGAACGTTCATTCCTGTTATTTTGTCATCATAAGAAGGTGGAATGAAAAAAAAAAAAACGGCCTAGTGCGTGTCGGACCACGCACAATGAAAGGTTCCGTAGTTGGTATGAATTTATCCCAAGAACAAACAACATTGTAGTTGAAGTTGAAGAACATGTTTTTCCATACGGAATGAATGGGAGAACATGTTTTTCAACTGTAAATGTAAGTTGGTTGACTATTTCTCGGTAACTTTTGAAGCCTACTTAGCTGTGATAGTTTTCCTTTTAACTTCGTTATAATTATATACTACTGCTGTAAATTTTTGCACATATCCAAAGTCAACCATTTAGCTGGCAAGGGGGGGGGGGGACACCTGACTAACAAAAATGAGCATATTAAAGCATAATATTTCGCAAAAAGGATCCCTGTATCGAAAAATAGCTTTCACAAACCCGAAATATTTTTGACCGGCCTATCCAACGATACCCCACACCATGAGTTCGCCGAGAAAAAATTATATCATCCTTATTTTACGTGCATGGGAGAGGTATACTTAAAAAAAAAAAAAAATTACCAAGATTTGATTTTACCACTTTGTCGGCGTGATTAATATGTATATCTATACCAAATTACAGCTTTCTAGTACTAAGAGTCTCGTGAGCTCAACCGCGGACAGACAGACAGACGGACATGGCGAAACTAAAAGGGTTCCTTGTTTACTACGGAACCCTAAAAACGAACCATCGCTCGAGTGAAACGTCCGATATCGGCTTTTTATGGCTCGTAAAATCTCGTAATTATGATAAATAAAAGCTTTGGTAAGTAACACATTGTTACAGCAACATGTTTTTGTTTTTCTCGAAACATGTTGCACATACATAATGTTTGCAATGTTGCCAGCAAAATAAAAATATGTTTCTACAAAGAAGGGTTCGAAGCAACCGCACATTACAGTATCGGGCCGCACAGCATCGCATTTCAATACAAAAAAGCGCGTTGAAGCGCGCTCCTGTAGTGGGCGATGGTTCATACCAAAATACAAAATGTACGAAACTGTGGAGGATCATTTTTCCGTTGCTGTACGGCCTGCCTAAATAGGCAGGCCGTACAGCAACGGAAAAATGCTTGAGGCTTAATACGCGGGCTAATATTTCAGTAATTACAAACAATAAACAAATTATATAAGAATTATTTAAAAGCTTACTGTATTTGTGTGTTATTTTTCTGTCACAGTGTAGGAGACGAGAAGATAACAAAGGCGCTAAAGAATCAAAACAAACATTGTAAAGATAAGAAGAATGAAAAACGGCAACACTCTTCAAGCGATGAGGAAGAAAGGAAGAAAGTCAATACAGGCAGTGAAACTGCTGAGTAAATAAATATTTTGTATACTCGCATTTTGGTATTTTATTTATATTAGAACGCTATGAACATACTGAAATCAAATTTTTGGTTTATCACTGGGCCACTGGGCCCGTCATTATTGTTACCGCTTGTTGACCCACAGCCCGTACCGCCAAGCATAAGGATCTAAATTAAACTAATATTAGTAAAGGCACCACAGCTTCTTTCGAAGCCCTTGGACTGTGTCTATCTACCTCACTCAATGTAAACACACCACCCACATCATGACTTTCTGAAAGTTTCGTAAAGAAAGAAAAAGTATTTATTGTGACTCGCACAGGAAGATCACAAACTAATAAACACACGATTATAAAAGTATAAAAAATAAAAACAGTCTTGTTTATTGATGAGAATTTTGCAAAACTTCCGCAAAATTAATTAAATATTACCGTGAACTTACATGCATGTTTATAGGCAGAACAAATTATTTTGTATGACATTTGAATCATTTTCAAAATAATTATGTACAGTGGCCAGCACATCAAGCTACATGAAACTGTCGGATTTCTCCAAACGATTCTAAACTTTAAAATGTTTGTGATTAAGTTCAAAATTGAACGAGATAATTTGACAGTTTGTGGTAAACTTGATGTGCTGGCCACCGTACACGAATTCACGAAGTTAGAAGACGACGAGTACCTAACGAGTTTGTATCCGATCAAGCTGTCAACTATAATGACAGCTACATTTCTAAACGAAACTGACAGCTCTGGCCAATATTAACTAACTAAATTGAAAACACAGCGCTTTGTCAGAAATGTTTCGATTCCGGTTCATAATCATTTAAGCACTAGCGCCACTCTATTTCCAAAATAGAATATTGACTTTGGCAGGATTACAGCATGACGCAAATGCGTGGTGAACGCGTACAAATTACAAAGAGAAAGCTATAAATTATTTAATAGATAATACTTATCGTATGGAATAATTGTCGAAGTCGTAGCGAGTACACGTGCCGATGTCATTATCATTTGTTTATTGTACTGTGACACCAAGTCGCTGATATATTAACAATAACAAATTGATTGTTTTGTGTGAAAAATTCGTTTCCTCTTACGATAAGGATGCATTTACAGACTTGGTTAATTGTTATTTTACTATCTTTCGTGTGTGGACAAGACAGACAGGTGGGTTTTATTTTTGAGCATATTTTTAAAATTTTTGGATGTAGGTTGCACTATTGTTGACACCCCCTTTTTTGTTGAGTCTTATCTTTTTCTGTTTAGAAGACGAAGGTCAACTCTAGTCAGTGATATTGGGTCATTGTTCATTAATCTGACATTGTATAAAAAAAAACCCTACTTAATTTAACTTTTCTGGATTAGAAATTCCTTTACGAGCCTTATAATTCAAAAAAGGTTTAATACCAAACATGTAACTATGTCCTCCTTTTTATTTATTCTTGCTCTGGTCACTGGTGTCATGCTACACGTCCTCCCACTAACCCCAATAATCTAATGTTTATGTTATTCTGACCTTATCTAAATCTATGTAACCTATATTGCGAGAATAATTTAGTTTATTTACATCATTAAGTTTATTAGATTCATTCGAATATTCCTCAAGGATCTAAAAATCAAATGAAATAACTTTATTTTCAAATAAACAATTGTTTGATCATTATTTTGTAATTATCCTAAAACAATAACTTGTAACAAATGCATCAAAATTCCAGAAACAACAGCTAATACTTGTTTATTTAAAAAAGTTATGTGATTATACACAACTACTTATGTAGATTTAAATTTTCGACTATTATTAATTTACAGATAATCCCAAAACTGAACCCAGGATGTGAAAACTGTGGCTCAAATACAACCCTCGTATACATCAAAGCGGAAGGTACCCATGACACCGTCCACCAGCTATGGGACTTCACGAGAGGCGTGCCCACCATCATCTATGTGATCACAAAACTTAACTCTTCATTAAATATAACTTGGGAGAATGAAGAACCTGTTAAATTTAGGGTCACCGAAAAACCGTCGTACAGTTTTGCTGCAACAATTGATAAGGTAATTTATGTTTTAGTACTTTTTAAGGCTTGTTTTAACATTTTTCTTAGAAGAAACATCACTTATATTGCAGGTTTTTAACAAAAATTCTCTTCAGTAAAATTGGAATTTTGCAAAACACTCTAAATACATAGTGTATTTTTCTTCCTGTTTAATAACATTTTTGCTGATGAAAATGATACCTCTCCCCTGAGAGGTATAATTTTTTTTTTGTGTAATTTGTTTGTTTTTTTGTTGTGTTTGTTTGTTTCTTTGTTTTTTGTTTTGTTATGTTAGTTACCCCAATTAACAATAGCAACATATAATGTTCCCACTGCTGGGACAAAGGCCTCGGATCCTCTCTTCACGCGGGCCCAGAACGCAGTTGATAGATGTCACATGTCTAAAGCGCGCTCCACATTCACGCGAGGAAGCGAGAAAAACGAGAAACGTGAATGTGGAATCGATTCACAAAATAATAATAAATAAATATAAATATAATCTTCGCAGGTTCTTGCCTTGTTCTCTGATTTTTGGCGCGAGACAAAAGTGCTAAGAACGGGAGAACAGACGAGAACTAGTGTTGACTCCATACTCGCATGTTTCTCAGTAGCGAGCGACTTGCCGATTAGAAGAGTTGTGCGTGGTATTTAACTATTTACTGAGCATCAATACCTGTGAGCCGGATTTGGTCGAACGAACTAGAATTGACATAACTAGAATATTTTCAAGCAGAACCGATTTTGTGGAATACAAATTTCAAAGATTATTCTCCACTTCTTTTTAATTTGTTTTTTATCTTTAATATAAGCATAATTATAATATGCAAATCACAAATGCGCATAGCAATTAGCTTGTCGCAACAGTTAATTCTGCGTCCATCGTCATCGAGCGTGAGAACAGGGGCCTTAGTCTACTAATTTACAAACGTTGCAATGGTCTCGCCATTGTGATTATTTGACAGTGTTTGTATGGCAAATCTGTCAAAAACTTACAATGAAGAGACCATTGCAACGTTTGTACATTAGTAGACTTGGCCCCCTGGGGCCTTACTCCCGACAGCATCGAGTTCTGAATCAATCGAATTAGATTCGAATTAAATGCCGATCCATACTCTTGAATTCGACACTAGCGCACGATCATGCGGTGGTTCGAAGCGAAACTAACTTCGATCGAAAGAGAAAGATTCGTTAGGATCGAAAAGTTCGTACTCCGCATGCCATCTGACAGATAGATATCGAGTTGTTGAATCAAAAATAGACGTCAAATTACACGATATCAAAAAAGCTACTTTATTCAGATCGAGTGAGATAACTACTTAAAAGGCAAAGAGCACTTGACGATGACGTTATCCGCCGGATACGCATAAAACGACACTGATATTACTCGAACCTATGTCGATCTTGGTTTACGATTCGAATTGGTTCGGGAGTAAGGTTTTAAATCGAGTTCGAATCGAAAACAAAATCAAACTCGAATCGTTTTCGGGAGTAGGCCCCTGTATTGAGAACCTTGCGAGTGTGTACCTGTGTACCCAAAAAAACTCTCGCCGAGATTGTCACTGAGATTTTTGCCGAGATTCTCGGCGAGGATCTCACGTGAATGTGGAGCGCGCTTTAGAGATTTTGGTTCTTGTACAAAACGGTTTCCTTACGATGTTTTCCTGCACCGTTTTGAGAGCAGTGGTGATGAAATTATTCACAATAAACAACATGGCATGTAATATTATCCTATTTGATGGAAATTCAAACTCATGTTTATCAATAAGTGACGTAATTCGTAAATCGACCCGCATCGAAAATACCAACATGCGTCTGTTGATTTTAGTTCGGCGCATAAGCATAGCTAAGGGGACAGTATCCCTTATTGTATTTAAATTGAATTAGTTCAATTATTCCTTTTCCTGTTTCATAGAGGGGAGTGATCAATGAACAAAATCAAATTAAGAACATCCTCCTCTGTACTGATCCGAGTTCCCGTCGTCCCAGACCAATTCCTGCAAAGCTTGCATCATTATCTTTTCAAAATTTAAACTTTAACATAACAAGACCCAATTATTCCTGGAAAACGTAGGTAAAGGTGTGTAGTACATCCACAGTAAGCGATTTTTATGTTAAACTAGCTCTTGCCCGCGGCTCCGCCCGCGTGGATGTCGGTTATCGCGTAAAAAAGTAGCCTATGTCCTTCTCCATAGACCAGGCTATATCTCTGCCAAATTTCATGACGATCGTCGTTCAGCGGTTTAGGAGTGAAAACGTAACATACAGACAGACAGAGTTACTTTCACATTTATAATATTAGTATGGACTAGCTTTCGCCCGCGGTTTCGCCCGCGTGGAGGTCGGCAATTATACCGCAGGGACGCACTATCGAGATAAAAAGTATCCTATAACCTAACTCAGGTCATGTTCTATCGGTATGGCAAATTTCATCGAAACCCGATCAAGCCGTTGAGGCTTGAAAAGATAACAGACAGACAGAGTTACTTTTACATTTATAATATTATTTATTTATTTATTTATTTATTAAAACTTTATGCACAAGTAAAAACTGTACAAAGGCGGACTTAATGCCTTGGGCATTATCTACCAGTCTACCTTAGGGTGATGCAGAGATAATACACAGTAGGTGCAATAATAGACAGACAATTTAGAATATATTTATAGGTAAGATATAAGAATAAATACATAAATACATACATACAACTAAAAATAAAAAGTTATGAGAGTTAAACAAGAAAACCTACAAAAACTTAATTCTGAGACGAATCTGAATATTCGTATGGATGTGGCTAATAGCGGTTAGACTATCGCCAAAATCTAGACTACGAATTTCCTTATAGAAAAACCACACTTTTCCCGACCCGGAAATCAAACCCAGGAACCCAAGCTCAGCAATCGTGCGAGTAGATATTAGACCAACAAGGCAGTAGTTTAATACATTTTGTACGAATGTATCATGCATTTAGTTAAACATTTGATACTCGTGAGTCATAGGTTACGTCCCCATTCCAATCCACAATGCGCTAATTGTAATAGATAACAATTAGTGCTTCCAAAATTACGGATTTGCTAATTACGTAACTAGTTACGCATTTTGATGCTTCAATTACGTAACTACGTAATTACGTACTTAACTGTTTTGATTTTTTAAAGCACGATAAATTCTGGGCTTATTACGTATTTTAGAAGTAAAAAATCAAACAACTTCAAATGAAAAAAATTATAATATTAAGGAATTAAAAGTAAATTACAGATTAAAATGATAATTTTAAAATTAAACTCAAAATCAAAATCGTCAATCAAATCAAAATGTAATATTTTGATTTGATTGACGATTTTGATTTTGACTAAACTCAATCAACAATTCAAACAAAACATGTACCACGCACAAATGGTTTAAAAGTAAGAAACAATATAAAATATGGTTATTTTTCCAATCTTTGTTCTTGATAATATGATCTCATAAATGATAACGAATGCAATGTTCTGTCACCAAAGGAACTTCTTAGTTTAGAACAAAGATAGCCGGCAGAAGAAAATGCCCGTTCTGCTTCAACACTAGTAGGCATTATACATAGTAAATAATTATAAGCTGCTGTTAGGAAAACTTCACGACCGCCGCCAGTGCTATCGTAGATACACATTTCAACTCTGATGATAGATTCAAGATCTGTGTTTACTCCAGATTTGTTTACTGTAGACATAGTTTTCTGTATTTCTTTTTCTAGTTGCTGTGCAACAGTCAACTCGTCGCCACAACCATCATTAGCATCATTGTCATCTGCTTCGGAATCTAAACTCATTTGTGTACTTGTAGGCGGTGTAAATTTGAGCCTTTCTAATAAGTTTGCAACATATGTTCTAATATAATCCGACGTCGGTTTTGTAAAAGTTTCTGTTTCTTCGGTTTTATAATATTCTTCATTATTATGCAAATACTGCAAGACACCAGACACATTTGTTCGCCTTTCTTTTATTCTTTTTCTAAGGGATACAGCAAGCTTGTCACTGAGCCCATTGGACTGAGCATCAAGCTTATTTAACATAAACTGAAGCGCAGCATCTGCTGCTAACAAATTCGAGTCACGGCGACACAATGCCATCACTGTAGTTTTTATTATATCTAAACTATGATGAATGTTATGTAGATCTTGTATTTCTGTGTCTGTGAAACTTATATTTGATTTTAAGTCTAATAAAGCCTTAAATAAACTTGATTTCAATTTCAGAAATCGTCCAACCATATCTGATAAGCTGTTCCATCGCGTTTTGCAGTCTAGTATAAGATCGAGGCTTTTACCATGCTCTTGTAAAGAATATTTTTGCAACAAATCGGTCTTCAGTGGTGATTTTTTGAATGATTTAACAAGTTTTCTTACTTTTACTATAATATCTTTGTACAGAAACTCTGGTTCTAGAACTCTAGGTACTTCTATGAAAAGTCCGCCATCGTTTTCTTCAATTTCTTCAGTGTCAGTATCTGAAGCTTCATCTTCTAGTTCTGGTTCAGTAGTTGTACTTTTCCGTGTCTTATATAATACGTCCAGCACTGCAAGTTGTATTCCGTGAGCAAAACACAACTGATGGTGACCATCAAAATTTTTGCCCATTTTAACCATAACACTGGCTCCGTCCGTTGTGAATGCAATTATATCTTCAAGTTTCAAATAAAAGTCATTTAGATGATTTTCTAACAGTACAGTTCCAACGTGAGCTGGCATTGAACCCTTTATCCTTACTAGTCCTAAATTTTTATATTTAGCTGGTTCTAGGTCTTTATTATGAATATTTATATTCATATACCTCCGGTTCCGGGTAGAGGTCCATTCATCAAACGTTATAGTAAACCGTTTTTTTTGGGACTTCATATCTTTAAACTGATTTATTAATTGTTTTTTTATGGCACAACTCTGTTCCAGGACAATTTTGGTAATAGTTGAAGGAGATTTCGGTAGATCATAGCCAGATTTTTTGAAAACATACCTTAGATCTTCAGAAGTACAAAATTTGCTTAATGGGATGCCATCCAATGCTGCCATTCTAGTCACTATAACGTCCAAGGAATACTCAGTGGAAAAGTCATCCGTTAGTTTAGTTTTCTTCGATGGAGGTTCTAAACTTTTTCTTGCTTGAAAGCACGATGAAGTACTTGCCCTTTGCGCATCTTGCTCTTGTGACATCTCGCCAATATGTTTAGCACGCATATGTGTATGTAGTGCTCCAGTAGCACCACCAGGAGTCTTCAAAATTTTTTGACAATGTTTACATTGGACACTTTGCCCATTTTCAGCCCTCAAAAAGTGTCCCCATATAGCTGATTGTGTGCGTTTGTTCAAAAACTCCTTATAAATAGTCTTCTTTACTGCAGACCTAAAACAATATATAAATATTTCATAATTTAATAGTTAGGTAATACATATAAATAGCATCTATAGTTAGGCACTACACTTAAAACGGGATACATTTACATACGTACCGTGAACTCATAATCAATGTCTATTTGCACAGACATCTAACAAGCAACAATAAAATAAAATCGCACATTTTTTTTTTTTTTTTTTAAACGTCGCACCACACTAGGAATTACTGCTGTATCGTGGGTGCACTCACAATCATGTAAACTAACATACACAAGACACCCAGACCCGGAACACCTATCTGTAGGTCATACAAATATTTGTTCCGTACGGGAATCGAACCCGTGACCCGCAGCGCAGCAGCCAATCACTCAACTACTGCGCCAACCGTGCCGTTAACAATATAAAATCAACTACTAAATTATATGTATAAACTCTCACACAATACCCTAGAAACAAAGTAAGTAGACAAGTAAAGTAATGTTAAAATAGGTACTTACATTTTCGTTGAAGTATCTCTACTCGTGTATGGTGGGTGATATCTACTTAGAAACTTGTAATGAAAAGCTTCTGAAAACCAAGCGTCAAACTTTGCGGCACATACACAAAATCACAAAAGTCAATAAAATAAGCTTAGACCAGGCAGGACAGTATCTCGCAGGTGTACGTAAGACGACTGAGTACCGAGTATTGAGATTGTTTCTAAATTCACGAAAGTAAAGAAAAATGTAGGGACTTCCCTTAGCTTGCTCAATCCACAATATTAAACTTTATTATCTACGAGGTAGATCAAATACTTGCGAAACACTTATAAACTTTGATTGTGTTACGTACCGAACTATCCACAACCAACGGGGATTCCCTTCGTTTCCCGATTGGTCAACAATGAACTCTATTCTGTACGACTAAGAAATTAAATCTTGCGGACTCAAATTGGAAGTTATAAAATAAACCCCGGGAATTCGGGGGATACCCACAGAAAGGGTTTTGGTGTTGTC
Source organism: Dryobota labecula (assembly GCA_947523025.1). Lineage (NCBI taxonomy): Eukaryota > Metazoa > Arthropoda > Insecta > Lepidoptera > Noctuidae > Dryobota > Dryobota labecula. The sequence continues at coordinate 23,263,741 of OX383295.1, read as the reverse complement.
ATAATGTAAGTCGTAGGTTAACTAAATTAAGGTAAATTGTAAATAAACAGATAAACCCATGCCTTTTTCCCATGGAGTAGGCAGAAACTATAGAACTAAATAAATGGGTACCTAAATTAATTAATATTATCCTATAGTTACGTTATTACGGACTGCAGCTCTTCAGTTACGTATTTGTGAGATTTCTAAAATCTGTCCGTAATTACGTAATTGCGTAATTACGTAATGGAAGCCCTAATAACAATGTGTCTCGTGACTAAACTCAACCTGGTAAACACATTCAATTCACGTCTTTATTTCTATTAGAATAATGACGAAAATTTAATAAACCATCTATTTTGGAGCAGAGTAATTAGAATGCACTTGTGTATCTATTTTATTTGTTATCTTTTTAATATCATTATCTCCTCTTAAATAGAGCACTTGCCATCTTATATCTTCACTACCCTTGGTTGACTGGTAGAGAATGCCTATGGCATTAAGTCTGCTTTTGTATGTGAGAAGAAAATGTTGTGATGCAATGCGAAATTGATATTGTAAAATTATTTTTATTACCACTAAATCAACATCACTTATTTATCCTCGACAGTTTTTACCTGTTTTCATGCATACCCAGGGCCGGGTTTAAAAATGTGGAGGCCCTGGGGAAACCAAGAAGTGGATGACCCGACCCGACCCGACCTTGTATTTGTGAACTTTTTTCTTTGTTGGACACAAAGGATGTATTTTTTCCTTATCTAAAATAAATCAAATTGTGGGTTCCCATTTGTGGAGACCCGGGGCTAGAGCCCCTTTTGCCCGGAACTGAATCCGACCCTGTGCATACCTTGCATAATCTCCATTCACTCGGAAATAAATTGCAGCCAGGGTCGCAATTGAAATCATTTCTAGAACACAATCGCATTTTACCTGAACCTCGAATTAAACTGAAGACCTGTATATCCACAACCGTGAAGCAACACATTGTGATTATACCTATGTAGGTAATTACTTTTTTCATAAAATTACATTTAAGTAAGTACTTAAGTATTTTTTTTTTTTTTTTACTGTACTAATAATGACAGTGCCTAGTGTTGCTATTAGTCCATCAAAATATCGGCAATATTGGTTTAGGAGGAAAAACAAAAACAAAGTCATTGGTATGGTAACCATGATCTGTGGTTTATATTTATCTGCTCTAACAAAATATCGAATGTACACGTAACTAAATTAACAAAACTCTTATTAGCTCAGTTGTTATTCAAGCTGTAACTACCTACTACATACTGACTGTAATAATTAAAAGTTGACGCCCGGCAGATGTGAAACATCTATGTTAATATTAGAATTCATAATTAATAAAACCTATAACGAAATATGGAGTAAAATAAAGAAGTATACGCGCGCACACACCAGGGTGCCGAGAGTGGTGGCATGCGCATGTTCTCAGTGCCGACAGTCCCTAGCCTTTGATCAGGATAGAGCGGGATTTTCATTCGGCGCCCTTTGAATTTTTGTTGCAAATATCACCACTTATTGAATTTAAATTAAATTAAGTAGGTAGCTTTAATTTGTATACTCCTGCTTCTTTAACATTTAAAAATGTTATCTGGCAACACTGCTCCCGCGGCTTTCAAAAGGCGCCATCAAAATTTTATTTTTCCTGGAAATTGCGCTGGCTCTTTTACGCTTTTGGCTTTTTGGCGATCCTGGCCATCTGGTGCCTAGAGCGACCGCTCCTCTCGCTCTACCCCAGGGCCGGCGCTGAACGTTCTTACTAGTTCGATCGTCGAACTAGTGATATTTTACTTAGGATGCAAGAGCGAGCGAAGCAAGCTCGGGACTTGGGGCACCCCAACTCAGACAGGTTAGATTCCCGCCTGTAAGACCCCGCCATCCCCTTCGTGGTTATTTTCTTTAAACCATCCAAAAGTAGGAGCCCCGCTTAACGGGGCTCCGTCAACAAGCCTAAGCAAGAAAGTCTTAACAAATTTAAGTACAGTGCTTCGATTCATTAGTTCTTCGATCGAACGAATGAATCGAACTAGTGAGAACAAACGGTGGCGTAAAGATCATGTCGTTTGCCGTCACGACATACATGTCGGTTTTACTGCCGACTACTGCCGAGGCGCGCCAATAGATGTGTCACATCAATAACATTTGTTTGACTCATCGTCAGTAAGATTAATGTTTAAGGAATATAGTAACCTGAGAACTAGGCATAATAACATTGTGTCATGCTGGTATGATAATAAATAATTTAAATAATTGGTTTCATTAACAGTTTCATCCGCGTAGATTGTGGACATACAATTACTTACCAGTTAATATGTTCATATTATTATTTACCAAAATACCCTGTTGTCATTCCTTAGGTATAGGGGATGATAGCAATGATAGCCTAGTGGTGTGACCGTCGGACTGCCAAGTCATAGGTGTCGAGTTCGAACCCAAGACCTCTCACTTCACCTCTGACCTTTCGGATTCATGAGCGTATTATATAATTATCACTGGCTTATAAAACGGTGAAGGAAAACATCGTGAGGAAACATGCCTGATGGTAATGCCGTCGAGGAATATCTCTCAGGCATTTTTAGATAATTTTTAGGTTTACGTACTAAAATTGCTAAAAAAAGCTCTTTAATTTAATAGTTTTAGTACGGAACCCTGAAAAAAGTATGTGATTTTTCAAATCCATAATTTCTAATCTAACTATAAATAAAGTCCAATTAATAATTCGTGGTTTTTAAATCCCGGGATTTAAACGTAATTATAACTCTTCCGGGATTTTAGAGGAGGTATTTATCCATCTATGTTACTTCCTTCCTCGAATTTTAGGTAAATTAACTCTACCATGGGCGTACCCACGGTGGGGCAAGGTGGGGCTTTTGCCCCACCCTGGTCCCTGACTCGAAGCTAAAAAATTAGGTTTATTAAGTAACAACATTATTTATTCATATAATCGGTCTATTTGGGGATGTCATTAGAGACAATATCACAGCTGATGTAAAGAGACAGCTGTGACACATCAGGAAAAGAGAAACTTCCCATTGGTATAAGATTTTTTAATGAAGAAAAATGGTAGTTCGTGAAGAGTTTCTAGGTTTTGTGTAATTGACTGCTATGGATGCAAAATCTATGTGCTCTCATACCCCTAAGTAATAAGGGTGGTCCACCCCAAATCTTATATTTTTATTTTTTTGAAAAAAAAATTAAATAACGATATTAGTACTAGGATATTAGTAATTAGGATGAGGGAAGGAAGGTTCAGATTCAGGGAAGGTTTTAGGTAGGTAGGCTAGGGTAGGGTGGGGTAGGTAGGTAGGTAGGGTAGGGTAGAGTAGGGTAGGTAGATAGGGTAAGATAGGTAGGTAGATAGGAATGATAGGGTAGATAGAGTAAGTAGGAAGGTCGGTAGGGCAGGGTTTTTTTAAATTTATTGAATTTAGGAAGGTACACTCACCTGCAAAATTGCATGGATACCTTAGTGTCTATTTTCCAGTGAACGTTGAGTTCAAATTTTCGAAAATAGAACTAGCTTTCGCTTTTCGCTTCACACGATTTTGTTTCTGTATTGTCCATGGATTTTTGCAGTCGACCGTACGGTAAGGTAGGTAGGTAGGGTAAGTAGGGTAGAGGGTATATCTACCCTCTACCCGTGCTACCCGTGCGAAGCCGGGCTGGGTAAAGCTAGTAAAGATATAAATAAATCACGTGAACAACTTAAAAGCACCTTGTTCCAGCTACAAGAATACAATGACATCGAGAACAACGGGCACATTGACAACAAGAGCCCACAGAGGGAGTTGTTGTTGCGCGGTGTGGTGTGGGAACGCAGCGACAGCAAGCTAACTGACAAGGAAGCCATGCTGCACGTGCATGGGTACTTCAAGAAGCAGAGGAGGCAGAGAGGCGTTCTTGATATGAAAGTAAGTTATAGAGTAAAACACGCCAAGTGTCTTGTACAGCACAAGACACTTGGCGCGTAGCCAAAATCGGCACGAATGCCGCCATCTTGCTTTTGTTTTTTTTTAATACATTTCACTAAACCATTTCACAAATATAAAAACCTGCTGCCCACGGCTTTGCCCGCGTGGCTTTTTATAAATAAAAACGTCGCCAAAGTTACTCCTTACGCCCTGGCTGGAGGCATTAAGTTTCGTTAGGAGCTTAAGGCAGCCACAGGAAAGTCCGGTTAAAGAGTCGGAACCTTAGTGGTTACACTCTAAGATGCCCTAGATGAAAAAAAAAAAGTTACTCCTTATAACATCAGCTATCTGCCAGTGAAAGTCCCGTCAAAATCGGTCCAGCTGTTTCTGAAATTAGCCGGAACAAACAGACAGACAGTTTGTTATAAGTACCGTATATACTTTGATATGCATTTAGTAAAAAGCTGTTATTTTGATATTACAAACAGAAATTTCAAATTTATTTATTTGTATAGATAAAATAATCTAATAATTATTTTCTCTTTCATCCATATTTCTAACACAACTCGTCAACCCAACAGCTAGACCTCCTGCCCTTCAAAGACTACGCGATAGACCTGCCCCACCTCATCCACACAGCGAATTCGACGCTCATCGACGTCAGCCTAGTGAACCTGACGACGTCACCCGACTACAACGCGTCAAGATTCGCGATACACTTCACGATGGTCAGCACCGACGCATGGAGCGATACAATGACTTATAACATGAGGAAGAGCTTGGATGATGAACATACGCCCGGAGTTTTTGAGGTGAGAAAAAAGTAGTTAGTTTAGATTAGGCGATTTTGGCGATTTTTCGACCCTTTCTCCCTTGGTTTGACGACGTGAGATTTTTCAAATTGCGTATTTTTTGTGCAAATATGTTAATCTGTGCTTGATTGCGTTGTATTTATTTAAATTAACATAATTTGCTTAATTATTTTTATAATATGTACTTATTTTTTATAATAATTACCCAGTTTTCTCGCAACTTTACACTGTTTCTTGCGGAAAAAAAATTACCTGATGTTTGCCGAGACCAGGGGTCTCACCCACGTGAGATTGGGTGAGATTCGGCTCGACCCTCTCCCCCCTCCTAAACGACTCACGTAAATAATGGACGCCCCTTTTGCATCAAAAGTCTGTTAATATGTTAGTTTTTAAATTGAAATTTTATAAACCATCAATCTGGACGAAGTGTCCATTCTGGACACTTGACTGTAACAAAAATTAGTACTTTAAAGCTTAATATTGCGCAAACGGATCACTAAATAGAAAAATGGTTTACACAGACCCGCAAGTTTGTTGAACGGCCTATCCAACGATACCCCACACCATGGGATTGACGAGAAAATTATTATTATTTATTTATTTATTTCACACCAATACGTACAACATCTCACAGTAGATTCCAAGACGTCGTTATACTACTTATAAAATATACTTAAACATTCAAATTAACCATAAAATTAAAACTAACAGAATAAAGATTACAAAATAAAATATCATCCCCACTTTATGTGCAAGGACAATTTTTTTTATTTTTTCATGATTTTATTTTACCACTTTGTTGGCGTGATTAATATGTATACCCATGCCAAATTACAGTTTTCGAGTTTCTGAGCTAAGCCGCGGACAGACAGACAGACAGACGGGCATGGCGAAACTGTAAGGGTTTCTTGTTTACTACGGAAGCCTAAAAAACAGGACTTGAAAAAGGCAAACCATTCTTTTTGTTTTGGATACCTACTTCCCAGTTGCACAAATAAAACAAACATGCGCGATGTCGCGGGCGCGACATGCACCGACAAAGAAATTGTGCTACTAGTGGCGCGTCGCGCCCGCGATATCGCACTAGTCTGTACGAGCCTTAATGAATATTCAAATTAATTTTTGTTGGTAAAGAAAAAGTTTTTTCACCTAAGATGACATTGAAAAGAAAATGGAGAACTGCATTGTATGTATAGAAACTCCTGGATGTTTTTTTAAGACGTTCCAATTTTATGGGACTTTGAACGCCTTGCAAAACGTTTAGTTACGTCTTACGGCATGGGTGGCATTTCTTAACACCGCCAGTTTTTCTTGAATAAATTGTTATCTAATTTTCTTGTCAGATATTCGAGATAAAGACGCCGAAATCCAGGCAGTCAGACGACGGCGGCTTCATGCAGTTCCGTCCGGTGTGCTACACGGAGGCAGAACGAAGCGTGTCCTCGTCTACCAACGCTTACATCACGAACTTTACCAGGTAATGTGTCGACTTTACTGCCTCTGTGGTCTAGTGGTAAGACCACCTCTCAGATCCAGAGGTTCCGGGTTCGATTCCCAGCGCGAGCAAAATTTTATGGTCGGTTTGGTTGATAGTAGGGCTCGTTCTAAGTCCGTCTGGCTAGCTACCAGCATTGTTGTGTTTTGAAAGTTAGAGGTAAGATAGTTCCTCTATGGTTGAGGATTCCGAGTGAAGCTCGCTTCCACCTTCGGCTTTATCATTACTTACCATCAGGTGAGATGACGGCCAAGGGCTTAACCGTTATGGACAAAAAAAAAATATTACTTAGAATCCAGTGTACGTGGCTCGTCCGCCGTCTGTTCATGCCTGAGTGTGACTGATCCTTGAGTTAAATAGTAGAATATATTCCGTCCACTGAAAGAATGCGTTTTGACACCGGTCAGTTTCATACAAACGAATACGTGTTATACGAATTTAAACTGTATTAGTTCCAAATCTTGTACAACTGACAAGTGTCAAAAAAGCTTTCTCACGGTGGACGGAATATACAGGGTAAAATTGAATTCATGGACATCTTCTAAAGGGGTCATTAAACTTATCATTATGAACAACTTTCACTATGAGACCAACCCTAAAATCGCGAAAAAATAATCAACTGTTTCCTAAATTTATGTTCGCAAAGCTCGTCAAAATGTAGGGAAGAAACAGCAGTATTTTTTTTTTTTTCGAGTTAAAGTTGTTCATAATGATGAGTACAATGATCCCTTAAGAGGATGCACATGAATTCAATTTCACCCTGTAGTAGTCGGTATGTCTAAGATTAGTTTTTTTACAAAATTATTTGTATATTACCAAGCGCTTCTCGCCATCAAACTAGAAAGTTTGGCGAGTAAAATTTTAATATCAACAAATAAGGAACGTTTTAGAAAAAAAAAAATGCGTTATACAGGGTTATTTTTTATTTTTATATGAAAGTCCGATGAATTAAAATCTGTAAAAAGTCATAGACGACCGCTAATAATACAAATTCACCGCCCTACCTCAGATCGAATACGTTAAAAGTTCATACGGTTTGCTTCCGTATGGTGGGTATTCAATAAACATTTTTAGCTATGTGCGACGTACGAACGAGTCTATACTCAATGTATACGCCACTAGTTATTCAGTAACATTTATCCCGCAAACGTGTAGTACAATGCCGTGTGAACCTAGCCTTAAACTACGAAAACCTTACTTCTACAAAATAAAGACATTACAATTTCAAACTGTTTTCATCGGAATTTGGTTGATTTTCGTAAGCAATCATCTATTTTTTGTTTGTCCTCAGATCGGTTCTTCCCAATTCGGGTACTTTGCGCAATTTCTACCACGACTATGACCGGAACAACTTACTCATTCAAGACATGTTTATATCGTTCGGTCTGCCCGGTGACGGCTTCTATAGACAACATAACTATACTTCTTGGTAAGTAACGAGAATATCTTATTCAGAAACTTTATTATTTCATCATGATTTGTTATCGAGTGTCGTATACCTGTCATATCTGTGAAGTTTCGCCAATCAATTTAATTTAAGCCTGTATTTGCAGTCATTGGTACGAATTACAATAGTAATAGTATAGTAGAGCTCTTCTTGAAGTTGTTCGTCGGAGAAAATGTAATATTCATATTAGTGCCGCCAAATAGCGTTGCTGTGTACCGGTTTGAAGGGTTTTACGTGCCGATATACCTATACAGGTATTAATATGTGACATTTCAGCTTTGTCTCAGGAAAGGCAACGCGATTGCGAAGTCCATAGGTGGCAATGACCACATTCGATCCTGTGGCTAGCATATGTCTAAACATTGGCCATATCATACCAAAAAAACAAACGAGTGAGCCTTACAGTAGTCGCATATGATGTGTAGCATCTGACATCTCATCTTGGTAATAAGCAACATTAACATTACATCTTGAAAAAAATTATTAAGGTATTATTTGAAATGACGTTTCGTAACGATAGATCTGATAAACCATGAAAACGACAGCCATAATGAAAAATATAAAAAAATTCGCAGCCGCCATCTTGGGTTTTAATTTATAGGTATACATATAAAACTAAATTTTAGTTTGACGTTCATTTAAAAATAAAAAAGGTCCACCATCCCATCTGACGGCCATTTCCACCCTAGCGCGCGCTTATTGATCAAATCCAATAGCACGCGCTTCCCTGGCTTCCTGTTACGCACTTCCGTCCCTTTTCACGAAATCACTTCCACAGAAACGGAGACTCGAGAGGAAAGATGTAACACATCAAAAATGTTCTTTTGACAACAGCTGTTCACTATATACTTTAATTGCAGGTCATTCACAATAGGCTACGGAGTGCCGCCTGTCGAAAACTTCTCTCTGTTTGTCATCATCATCATATCCATCGGGTTAGGTGTCCCCGTACTACTGGCTTTGTCTGGCATCACGTATGTACTGGTCCGAAGGTGTAAGCAGAGGAATCCGCCAGCGAGGTTTATTGATGACGAATAAAACTGGTAAAGTAGAAGAGAATGATTTGACGAATCGCTGTCTCAGTTTTAGATATCCTACATATCATTTGCTACAGTCACGTGTAAAAATATGTATGTACAGTCGCCAACACATCAGGTTATACGAAACTGTCAAATTTCTCCAAACGATTTGAAACCTTAAAATGTTGATAGATATGTTCAAAATCGAATGAGATGACAGTTTGTAATAACTTGATGTACTGGAGATTGTACATTTCTATCTGCCTAGCCTTTTCCCACCTGTGTGGGGGTCTGCTTCCAGTCTAACCTGATACAGCTGAATACCAGTATTTTACATGCAGCGACTACCTATCTGACCTCCACAACCCAGTTACTGGGTAACACGACACCCCTTGGTAAGACTGATTGTCAGACTTTCGGGCTTCTGGCTACCTGTAACGACTGTCGAAGATCTACGAATGACAGCCATGTAGTTCATTTATTATTAATAATTAAAAAAAAAGTTATTTTGTCATTTAGAATTTCGATTCAAATTTGAAATAATCCAATCCATACTTTACTATAGTTTGACCGATACCGCTGTACCGCGCCTTAGGAATGCGCGGCGAGGCGAAGGCGGGGGGCCGCGCGCGTTGGTCAATGAGCGGCGCGTCGCCTCTCGTGAGCCGCGCGCATAATATTATATTAAGTTCTCCATCGACACGAGTGTACATACACACCCCGTTAAAATTGAACTACGGGTTATTAATTGCGATGGGTAGGAGCCACCCACGTGTCCACGCACGGAGACACGCAACGGGTGCCAGTCACGGGCGCCCGCTTAACGCAGTTGTAGGCCTAAGACGGTACAGCGGTATCGGTCAGACTATAGAAATCATTATTGAATTGCAATAAGTGTATCTGGTCATCTTTTTGCACGTGATTGTATGCTGATAAATGTATGTTTTGTGAAAAGCGTGAGCGCGTGAAGAAATTATTATTTGATATTTGAGTTGCGTCGCTTGTTGTTGAGGGTGTATGACAGTGCGATGTTTAGTAAATGAAGGACTCTACGTAGAATTTTGATAGAAGTGTCGGATTATAGAGGTAGGTACAGTCAAGGAATAAATATGTTAAGCACCTTCTTCTTTATTTTTCGTGTGGACAGTATTTATGCCGCCTCACACATGCCGGTTACCTCAAGATGTTTTCTGTTAAATTACATTACGTTTCTGTTATATTATACAATACGCTCATGAATGCGAAAAGTCAGAGGTTGAGAATGAGTGGGTGGTACTCGAGACCTATGGCCGTCCGATTGCCACATCACTAGGTTACTGTATACTTGTAAGTACCTTAAATTTGTCCGACTACGTCATTGCCAACATTTTGAATGAAAATGACAGTTCGATAAGGTGACATGCGCCGGCGATGTGGAAATGGTGTTTGATTGATAATTGCTTAACTTTGACACTCCTTGACTGTACATACTTCCTGCCAATGTGTTCGACATTTTATTATTTGAATAATGATTCTAAACGCAGAACTTCACTTAGCAGTTAAGTAGTTATAATTTATTTTTTAATAAATCGTAGTAAAATATCTGCAGTCAAATCTTATACGGCCGAGACTTAGTCCAAAATTAATCGTTATTTATGTTAAACTAACTAACAATATTGATAAAATTGTTTTTAAATTATTTCTCAATTTGTCATACAGCTTTTATGGAACAATCAAATAAAATTAAAATTTAGACTATATTAAAAATTTATGTTTTTTAGTACGTAAATAATAAACAGAGATTCATATGACATTGCTAGCTACAGGAAATATAAACTATATCTAAAGTGCCTGTGAATAGAACAATTTAGTTAAAAGTGTGTAACAGTCTTGTGCAAAATGCAACATCATCTGTGGTGTAACGTAAGATTGTGTGAAAATCGCTATATTTGTCATTTGGTTGCATTACATCTTTGTTATGTTACACGTTGCACAGAACGGCTCACCATAAAATGAGTATTTTTTAACCGACTTCAAAAAGGGAGAAGGTTATAATTGTTTTCTTCTGTATTTTTTTTATTTTATTAGTGTTTATTACTTTATACTATTATTCTTTAATAGAACATGTTACTCCCGTAGTTCCTTAAAATGTATCATATTATAATAGGTACTTGTACAGAAAGAAAACTAAGATCTTTGATAATATTTTGTTGCTGTAATTAAATTTTAAGGTGACTTTGCTTTGTGGCTGTAAATATTAATTTTCAAGCTAAAATTACTGGATAATATTAGATAATTAGAGTGCAGTACTCGAAACGAGCCATACGTTGGCAGTTAAGAGAAAGTGTCTACCAACTTAAATATTGGTGCCGATTCCCTTGTTCACAAACTAAACTAAATTTAAGTTCAGTGTATCTTTTTCTTTCTATTTCATTAAGAAAAGGACAGAAGATAAATTTTAGTTTAGTCCTGTCAAATTAATCCGCGTCTGTCACTACTCCATACAAGTTTAGACGTGATTAAAAACTTGCCGACTAAAGTTATGTACGTCAATTTACGTCAAGCGCAGATTAATTTGACAGGACTAAATCAAAATTTATCTTCTGTCCTTTTCTTAATGAAATAGAAAGAAAAAGATGCACTGAACTTAAATTTCGTTTAGTTTGTGAACAAGGGAATTTCGTTTAGTTTGTGAACAAGGGAAAAAAAAAAACACCATTGTCCATAAATATATTCACATAAAATTGAGGTAGTGTGTCAATTTGATTAACTCTGATTGGTCAGTATACACATGACACAAACCTTATGTTTTGTTTCGAGAACTTACTGTGAAAAGATAGGTTTGTAAATACGCAGAAGAATTAAAAAAAACTAAATAATACGTAGTTTTATTAGACTTTACGTTAAAAAAAAATATTATTATAAAATGTAAAAAAAAAAAACAATTATGTGATGTTACAGTATTTTGATAAACATGTTGAAATACATAAAAATATATTTATTGGATTAGTTTTAAGATCGGCTAATGCTTTTGGCTTTTTTAACAGAATTATTTTTAATTGGAATCCTTTAAATTGATATTTAAATTGATTTCTAAGCTTTAAGTATAGTCAGTTACTGCAATTAGCTGACCCCCCTTTGCTCAAATGGTTGAGGTTTTTTTTTACTAACAAATCGTATGATGTTCATATTTATCTAGTTTTGGGTAGATTTCGTATAGGTATTTAAATAAAATTAAGAATTATATAATTCTATCGATTCGTATTCTAAAAAATCTCAACCATTTATGCAAGGGGTAAGGGGGGTATTTAGGGGGGGGTGCAGCTAATTGCAGTAACTGACTGTACAATATTCACTGCCTTTAGTAATGTATAAAATTAGAGAAAACGCGACACTATTGACAACCTTATTTCTATTAGTATGAATAAGACAATATGAGATCGGATAAAAACAAACTTTATGTAGCACATCTGCAACAAGAGAGTCGTCACAACACATTAAAATACGAAGTTTAAGAGTCAAAAATAACTTTAGATTTTAATTTCCATAAAAATATAATAGAGCAACAAAACTGTGATTTTCCAAAAACTACATTTATTGGGTTGTGACACTCGTTGCCGATGTGCGATGTGACATGCTGAGTTAATAACAATCTTTGACTTATTAAGATGCTGCATATCAACTTCATGTTTTTCTCAAAAGATAAAATATCATTGGAGAGCGCTACACGCTTTTCCGGGTCGACATGATTCGGCACAGCCGGGCGGCAAAATCGAATAAAAATAGTCGGGAAAAAACACCGCTCGGCTTATTTCAAATCGTGCTGACCTACCCGAACATGATTCAGCGAGGGTAGATGCCGAAGCGCAGCGAAGAACAGTGGTGGCCCAGGTTTATGTTCGGGAAACTCCGCTCGGCTTAGTTCAAATCGTGCCGAGCTTTCCCGAACATGATTCAGCGAGGGTAGATGCCGAAGAGAGTTGAGCGATTGACACGAAAAAATATGTGAAGCAATTGCTTCGGGTCGGTTATGTTGTTCAGCAATTACTGCCGATTCGAATGTATGTAGCACCCCTTGCAATTCTTACAAATTAAAAGACATGTCGTGACACATTTATTTTGTCTCCTAGTGAATAACTACAGGGCATAACTCGGTATGTTCTTACTTATTAAATGAAAAGGGATAGTAAAATAGTTTTGACAACGATAATTTGGCTTCGCGTCATTTATTTTTTTAAACAGAATTTTAAATGTTTTTTTGTAAATTATTTTGTAGGCTTAATCGGTAGCTGTGTATTTTCTGATGTGATATTAATTTTGATTTATTTGTTTTGTATAAACACTATGTGTAACAAAATAAATGCACTAGTATTGTATTAAATGGTTTTATTTATTTGAACTGAGCTTCCTTAATCCTATTACTTAGACCTAATTAATAAAGAATTCAAGGAAAAAGCTGGAATAAGGTAATTATTGGCATAAAAGATAACTTGTAACAATTAATAAAAGTACTGATTTGCCTGGTAATTATCTTGTTTTATGATAACCCTGACGCCCTCTCATCATTTATTATTACAAAAATCTTCCTTTAAGTTAAAACTAACGTAGAAACGATGCGTGTTTGAGAACTGTGGTTTGATCAGCTACAACTATCTTTGGGGTTATTGCAATCCCTGGGCAGTAACCCCAAAATGTTAATGTCCAAGAGCATAAACCATGTCCCATGTATCTTCGCCTTACTGGTAACAGGGCTCGGTAACCACACCCAAGATAAAGCCCTTTATTCAGTATTAGAAAAAAAAAAACTTAAAATCATTAATTCACTGATAGGACGTAGGTACAACTTAAACCGGTGTGTCTAGAAGCGAGAAATTTTGCACAAGAGTTCCTTTTTTAACGAAGATGAGCAAAAAGAAATGATTTTTGAAAATTCACCCCCAATGAAACAAGAGTTCCCCCAGGTGAAACATTTGTAGTTAGAGGTGAAACATTGTATGGAATTTTACCATTTGTACTCAATGTGTTTTGAGAACAAGTGAACAGGGAATTCAGGACTGGAAATGTTCCAATAAAACAGCTTTGAGATAATATTTCTTTGACGCAATTCCAGACGTTAATTAACCCGAGATGACCGCACGAGCCACTACGCAGTGAACTACTAGACGCATAAATCTACCCCATTCATTACCATTCCATGAAAATTAAATACAACTTTAAATGTCTGATGATAGGGTTGGAATTAGCAGGGCATGTAGTCGTGGAATGCAGTGAATGACATAATTATCTTATACTTAGGCTGATTATTTCGTCGGCATACTTCAGGGAAGTGTCAGTGCGCGTCATAAACATAATGGAGATGATTTACTTTGTTTATTGATATTGGTTTTGCTGATTGGTTCATATATCGGAAACTTTCCTGAGATATTCAATTATCTGAAACTCTACAATTCAGTAACTAACTGTTACTGAATTTAAAATATGGTTGTGAAATAAAACAATGGTAAACTTAAGATAATTTTAATTTAGGAAAAGAAAATGAAATAGTTATCACAAACAATATGTACACAACCCAATAGGAATCCTTCACAACAAGTCCATTCAAATGACTAAATTCATAAATTAAATCATAAAACTTGACTCACACAAATATTTAAAGGTGCAACTAGATAGATCGACGGAAACCGACCAGTCGATATTGATCACGATAGAACTTGATAGATGGTCGATCGATGAACGTAACCAGGCTGCCTAGGACCATACTGTTCGATCTGAAACGTCAATATCATCGGTCGAGTTCGACGGCAATATAGTTACACATTTAGTGAAAAAAAAAAGATCGAATTGCTGCAAACGAGGCTCATCACTGGTTAAGAGACACGACCTCGACCCGAGGCGACCTCGGACAAGCACCAGTATTGGGGTTTTAATTGCGATAAAATATTTGTACTTAAAATATAAATATACGTAAAATAAACGACGCGCTACTGGTTTTTACTCGGACGGCGTGGTCAGACGTAACTACGTATTTACTATACGCAAACTAAGCAACAAAAAAATCATATAATAGTGTAGGTACTGTATTATATTAATACTGGCAGTCTCGAGAGTATTGTACTGTCAACCGCACGTAACGTGGATTATGAAAATCGCTATTATACTATAGTAAGAAATAAAAGGTGTGTTACCATGGACTTGCGGTTAATCTTTACTCTTAGACTTATAAATACCTAAACCTACCACTCGACACTGAGATGCACAAACTAAAAAAAACGTGTTAAATCATATCACACTAGATTAAAAATAATAATTGATATTTAAAGCTAATGTAAGAAACAGGAAACCTAGTTGGTAGATATTAAGGCGAAAGCGTTAGGTTTTTGCAATTTGCAGATCAGTATTAGGTTGTATGTTGATCAAAATATAATTCACGACAGCAAGAAGTTTGTATTTACAGAAATATGATTACAACTATCTAAAACCAAGTTACCAACCAACTTTATTGAATGACTATTTCATGAAATCATTACATTTGAGGGCAATTCTAACTTAGGGAATTGTATTTCTGATTCCAATGATTTTAATTCTGTAAATACATACTTGTTACGGTTGAAAATCAAATACATACAACCTGCCAGTGCTGCGAATTCCAAAAAGCGTAAGAATATTTGAATTTCGCGGGCTACCTCAACGCTTTCCTCTTAAAAGGGATGAGATGCCGAGATTTGTTAAAAAAGTGAGCTGGAGCTGCAACTGAAAAACAAACTTGAACGAAGTATACCTGATAACTTTAAAAGGAGTGCGTATGTTTTAGGAGGTAATCAGATGCATAAAACTGGGCAACTTTCCTCAAGGAACATAGGTCGAAACCTTAAAATTGAAAATCGGCTTTTCATACAAAGTGACTGGTCACGTGACTTGTTTGTATGAGAAGTTGATTTTATTTTTTAGATTTCGACCTATGTTCCTTGGGGAAAGTTGTTCAGTTTTATGCACCTGATTACTAACAAAAATATACGCACTCCTTTTAAAATTATCCTGTATAAATCTGAAAAAGTTCGATACCTACTTGAAAAATAACCATCTAAGAATATAAATATTTTCTTAGTACGGTCGGAGGAAGAACAAGCTGGACACCGGACCACGCCAAAGAGTCGTATACACACGTCAGTAACATTTATGCCTATACAGTCAGTCTAGGTATCAGAACAAAGGCAATGCACAGGTATTCTCAACAAAAACCTAACATTTATACATACAAACATAAACTCACGCCTTGCCATGGGGGTAGCCAGAAACCATATTATCTTATTTTAAAAAGCTGCTTTCAACTTCTGAATGTTTTATTAGTTAAAATTTGCTAAGCGCCAAATTTTTATAAACACAACAAAAGCCGAATTCTCAAATGAGAATTTAGAGTTCTTTACGAGTCTTTCTGTCTCTAAAATATATCTTCATTTGCAGGGAAAACATGTGTTAACCCACGCCCTTAGTCGCGTCCATGTCACTTTTTGTTCGGAAAGCGCCCTCTGACGGCACGACAACGCGTTAAGGTTCACCGAACAAAAAGTGACGTGAGCGCGATGATCGCGTAATCGCGCGACGATCGTTTTTGAATAGGACGCAGCCTGAGACTTATCTGCGACGATTAAAATTAAATTGCATTTGAGATTACGGCCGAATTGTAACTTCTAGCATTGAGATAATTTTGAAACAAAAATTGACTAGATCATACGTATAACTGTCGTATTTCATACAACATATTGCTGTTAATATTGAATTTATAAAGCACATCAACTCTCAGTTCTAAAAGTCACAATTTTGTAGTATGAGCTGGGCCTCAAGTCTGCTATTACAATAGTGTCAGAATGGTCTCTTCATTGTGAATTTTTGACAGATTTGCCATACAAACACTGTCAAATACTCACAATGGCGAGACCATTCTGACATCATTGTAATAGCAGACTTGAGGCCCTGTATGCTACCTCGAGTTACCTTGAGTTCTAATAGATTTGTACAGTAACCCTGCGTCCTATTGAAGAGCGATCATGGCGGTCATGTTTTTTTTTTTTTTTTTTTTTTTCGGAAAACCGAATAGCGCCTTTGTCGGCGCGACCACGCGTTCAAGTTCACCGAACAAAAAGTGACATATGCACACGACTATCGCGTATTCGCGCGACGATCGCTTTTAAATAGGACGTGGCCTAAAAATGAATGAAAAGTGGAAATTCAATACCGGTATTTTAGTAAACAGCCGCTATTATTCTACAGTTAGAACTGTACAGTGGCCAGCACATCAAGCTACTCGAAACTGTCAAATTGCACGATTTTAAACTTTAAAATGTTCAAAATCGAACGAGAATTTGACAGTTTGTGATAACCTAAAGTGCTGGCCACCGTACAAGAAAATTTCATATTATTGTACTCAATAAAATTCGTTTATTCACATTTTAATTTGTGCTGGCTATCAACCTATCAGACGCGTACAGTTGGTCCTAAATGTCCTAATAAGTACATCTATTAAAGACTCAGGCGTGTGTCCACCGCCACCGAAGTAGCTATAAATAAATTTATTAATATGGCCAGTATCCACTGCACGATGGACAAACGCCTTCGCTTAAAATGAACGTCGATAGAATATTCTACAAAATCGTGGCAACATCTATGTCTAAAATGTACTTAAAACAATTTGAAGGGTACAAAAATACCAATAAAATTATTATTATATTAACTTTAGTTACAAGTTTTAAGACATTAACATATAAACATACATAACATCACGCCTTCTTCCCATAGGTAGACAGGAACAACAAACTCCATATCTTTCTCCAACATTCATGCATTTAGGAGATAAGTGTTAAAATATAGATATATCACATCCTTAGCAGGAGAGATCCATACATATGGTGTGTTAGCTCAGCTAAAGCCACACTTAAAAACAGGTTAAAATAAGTAACACGAATAAATAATATTAGGTATATCTCTCTGATAAAAATCGACGGCCGCAAAATACGAATCAAGCGCACGTCAGTAATAACATTTGAACTAAGAAAACCAACCTTACAAGGTACGATATAAAGGCTCGACTTAAATTGGTACTACTACGACGTGTGGGTGAAACTACAACAGTCAAGAAGCAACAAAAAAATATCCGAAATACCTTTTATACACAGAGAACTTAAGAGGTATCCAGCGAGTGGATGTATTTTCCAAAGATTGCATCTGTCTTTTTGTACTTTGCGGTCGAATTTTGTTGCTGAACCCTTTGCTGACGAAACAAACATTTATTGCATCTTGGTGCCGTAAGAAAACGGTTCAAAAACACTAGCCATCCAGTCCCCCGATTGAGACCCATTCGTAAAAAAACCGAAATCCCTCCGTCTACAGCATTACCACTAGACAATCCACACTACTACACGTGGATTAAAAAACATTTCAGAGTTCAATGTCAAATCGAGTTAGACCAAGGCTCTCACCAGGCCGTACGGCGCGGCAAAGGATTTTCGTAAGCGTACACTTAGCATAGTGCTACTGCTCAAAACTTAGCACTCAAAGTTCGTTGATATCGTCACAAGGGAAGTTGAGCATAGAACGGGATGCTGTGGTATGCCGGGGAAGGCTTCTGCATACCGTGCCATGCCGCGACGTGTCGCCTAGTGAGCGCTGGCTTTAAGGTACTAAATCGGGGGGCGAAAAGAATAACAAAATTCTCTCATTTTAAACAATCTTGCTCCAATTGACAAGATCACAAACATCAAAGTTATTTAAAACATATAATTTATTTTTTAATCCTTTTTATTTTTTATACAAATACAGATTTGTGTGGGTACGTTTTAAATTACATTTAGAATTCAATCAAATTGGCGTATTTGTATGTATTGCAACGTGCAGTTCACATTAGCGAGATACGGTATTGCCATACATTTAGGAACTCTTTCGGCGGTGATGCCGACCGATAGAAATAAAGAAGTTTCCTGTATGTTATAATAATTATGGAAGACAGTTCCGTGCAATAGATCTCATTTAGTGAACGAATCCTTAGTTATTAACAATAGTATTACAACTATTACAAGCTTTATTGCTTTATGCAGCCAGTGATGCAAATAGCATTGACGCATTTATAAAGATCATGGTCAGGATGGAAAAATAGGGAATAACAGAACTAAAGAGAAACGGAAATAAAGAAAAAGAGAAGGTGGGGACGTTTAAACTCTACCAATTGGTTCTCTATAGACAGAGCTGTAAGGTAAGAGATGTTTTACTATAACAGCTATGTGTAAGCGGACACGCTCTGTATGCCTGGAGGCTTTTATTTACGTATTAAGTTCTGTTTACGTTTTTATTTTTTATTTCTGGTTGAATATAGTTTTCGATGTTTTTTGTTGGTATATTGTATATTGGCGTGTGCTAGCTGTAATGCCAAATAATGATTTTTGCATACTATTTTTTAGGATCAAGTCATTCGAACTGAGCAGACAGCTGTGCTGCTGGACTGTTTGTTGCGCCACTTCTTCTTCCCACCTAAAGCACTAGAGAGTGGTGAAGTGCGGGCGTTTTGGGAGACTGTTTTATGTAATTTTGACGTTCAAAAAGTGTTGATTCTCAGCCTAGCTTGAATAAATAATAAAACTGATCGCCCTTCCACAATAGATTTCTATACAAACATTTGAAAAGTGTATGCAACAAACAGTGGAGGAGCGTGCAGTTTCATAGTAAACGATCTCTACCACCGAAACGAGCGTAGTTCCTAATTGGAAGAGTAACATATTGTATATTTATGAATATGTGTCAAGTCAAGAATTATGTGGTTGCAATGTTTGCCTAGAGCTTGAAATTCCTTAGAAGTTGAGACAACAGACAAGCATTTTTCTTGGGTAACCACTAAATGTCAGCATGTTTTACTTCAAGCGTCCGTATATTCAATAGTAGTTTATAACATTTTCTAAGATAATTTTAGAAAACTGGCTTCAATGCCAGTTTTCTAAAATGATCTGGTTCATGTCATAATTTAATTTAAATTTAACAGTATCTGAGACAGTTTTGGGGCAGCGCAGTAAGCCAGTACCTTACCACTTTTTGTCAAGACATTTTGTAACAATTTTCCGTCAATTTGTTGAGTTTTTAAGTGATTTATTTTTCATAAATAAGATGTGACTGCATGGTGAAAGAGGTATATTGAAATTAATAAAATAACTTTATACTAATTTCATCCATATGCAAAAGAATTTAAAGTTAAGTTTGAATTGTATTGTCTTTTGGGGATTGGTAGTCTGGACGTCGACGGGAACGGACGTGACTCCGACTGCTCTGTCACAGTTTTTTCTATACAATCTGTAAAACGTGCACAGCACATGTTACCGGCGGCCGGGCATCGAAATTGAAAAGTAGTTCTTTTGTTATGAGGTGGAAGTTTCTTTATATCGTATTAAATCAGTGCAAAAGTGTGACTGTGGACTTAGCCTAAGTGCGTTCCTGATAGCAGGTGGGCGACTGGTGCAGCTCCGAGCGAAGTAGCTTCGTCCCCGAGCAGACTTATCTGGTTTGATCTTTCCTTGTCTTTTAGGGATCTGTCTTATATATTTTATTTGTAAATACTTTATGCACACGTGGAACATACTGTGCACGGGCGGACTTGGTGCCTGGAGCGTCTTCTACCAGTCTACCTTATTTGTTCAGTATTATTTTCGTATGTCAATGTTGTGAAGTACTGGTGAGGTTTAGAAATTCGTCGCCGTACGCTCGTTTAACTATTTTGAGCCATTGTTGTAAGATAATTTATTATGTTCTTATTTGATATAATATAGCTATTTTAGGGAATTGTTCGGTACTTGTTTTGTACGACAAGTGTTGGGAGATACAGGCGTGGCTTATATACAGCGTGTTTCTTGAGCTACGGATAAAGATAATATGATCATAGTAGAAATAATATGACAACTTAATATACCTACCCTAATAATCCATTTCATTATAGTTATTTTATTTATAATACAGCATTTTTATAATTATAACCGTGTGCTAAACTCCCAGAAATACTTCATACAAACTTTCTATTCTCGCCTCGACAAAACAGCAATTAACTTGACAAATAACCTCTCCAACAGCCGTAAATCAAGTTTTATTATACCATAAGCGACCCTCGGCCCGTGATTTTTTGTGCTGTAAGGCATGTTTTGCTAACACACTCACAAAAATTACCAGGAACTTTAAATCTTAGTAAAAAGATTCATTTAGACAAAAACTCATAAATCAGAGGATACCCTTTCAATTTTTTATCTGTGTTTCGAAACTCTCGTATTACGTATAAGGGTCAACTTTCGTTCCCAAATAATATTAAAAGCTCTTTACAATGGCAATTATCGTGTCCATGGAAAAAGACGGAAACTGTTTATTTAGAGCAATAGCCCATCAAGTAAATAACGTATTAGGGCTTACCCTAGACCACAGATCTGTTCGTCAAGATCTAGCTTCATTCGTGTCAATGAATCGAAGCGACGACAGAATTTGCTTAGCACTTATGAATAATATTCAGGACTTTCTTCCTAACAACTATCTTTCGCAGGAACGAAGGATAACAAAATACGTAACCGCGCAGTTTAAAGAGTCGTTCTGGGGAGGTGAAGACATCCTTATAGCAGCTTCCGAATTTTATCTCGTAAATGTGCATGTGCATATAAATAACGAGAACACACTAAAGTACTCACCTGCCGGAAATGAACCCGTACCTGGTAATATTCACATATTTTACAAAGACCAACATTATGATAGCTGGGTCACGATCGACGAGGAACAATACAACAATAACCCGCAAAAACTACGCTTCCAAAAGAACAGCCCCCTAGTAGATAGCCCACCAACACCGCGTGGAAAATTAGTACCAAATTCAGATGAAGTCGCTGACGACACGGGATATACAATAATTAGAAATCCACCGACTTCTGAAATTAAGTACACCTGCCCAGACTTGCGTATTGCAACGTGGAATGTACGTGGCGCCTCAAAACCGACCAAAAAAGACAAAATTGACGCTGAACTTTCACATAGAGGCATTCATGTAGCCTGCCTACAAGAAACAGGGATGAACCTAGGAATGTACAACTCGATGCACTACGATTGGCACCTATCCGGAATTACAGGTAAAACACACAGGGGACTAGCAATTTTGATCAGAAAGGACGCCCAAATCGAAATAAAATGTAGAAAAACGGATACCGACGCGATGTCAATTATTCTTAAAGTCGGTATGGGAAGCGACAAGCCTGCTTCTCTATATATAATCAACTGTCACGTCAACAGCTGTACCTCTAAAGCAACCAGATCTTTCACAGGTGTGTTAAACTTGATTAGACAAAAACCAAAGACATGCACGCTAATAATCCTAGGCGACTTTAACGCCCATATTGGTCGACAAGATACATTAAGCTTTCAACGGAAAGGGTTGATTCACCAGAATCTACATCATAATTATTCCAACAATAACGGGGAAATGCTAATGGATATAGTCAACAGGGAAAAACTGCAAATAGAAACGACAAAGGCGAGACCATCCTGCAGAATAACATGGTCAAAAGGAAATCAGAAATCCCAATTAGACCATATTATTACGCCACACGCAACAGAAAAACTCTTTCACTTCGTCAAAGGGGAATGGGCAGTTAGAGGCACCTCCGACCATAAAATAATCTGGGGGCAGTTAAGAACAAGTGGTATTTTAAACAAAAATAAAAGAACCAAACACAAAACACAAAAACAACGGGAAGTTGTTAAGGAGACAACAACTGAGGATTTCAACCATAAACAATGCTATTATGCCGCACTCAATAACAAATCCATCAAAACAAAATACCAAGATTGCATACTAGAAAAACTAGGAAATATAGGAATCAATTTAACGGGTGAAAACATCGAAATACCATGGAATACCATAACTGGAGTATTAAAAGCGGCCGCACAGGAAACCTTGATTTTTCAGCCAACTCATTCCAGGGATCAACGATTAGCCCTTGCGAACCTCCAAAAGGCTAAATTCTTACAAAGAAGGCAACCAAATAATCCAAATAGACATAATCGAGTAAAAGAATGCCAATCAGCACTTCAGAAGATCAAATACCAAGACGAACAAAAAGCATGCAAGGCGTTTTTTAATGGATTGGGGAAAAAACACCCTTCCAAACGCATGCAGGTACTTTACTCATTTTACAGAAGCAACAAAATACAAACAAAACGCTTGAAAAGAAACGCTTATATACCAATGTCTAAATGGGAACAAGTCCTAAAAAGCTCAGAGGGTGATCCCGTACATACGGTTAATATAACAAAGCAGATAATCGACGCACATTTAGGACCCACTCCAGATGACGTTATGGGAATCATTAATAACATGCGAAACGGGACAGTTCCAGGAACAGACCAAGTGGTAATCGAGCTGTATAAAGCGATGCCCCAAATATTACTGGAAGCCGTTACCAAACAAATGAACAAAGCCTGGAAACAGAACATAGCACCGGACACGTGGTTAGAGACAATGCAAGTACCAATTCCGAAAAAAAATATCCCCAAAAATACAAACGACTATAGGAGAATATCGGTTTGCAACACGGGCTACAGAATATATGCATCGTACTTGCTAAAAAAGCTAGACGAAATAATAAAGGAATTAGGCAATTACCAAGCTGCCTTCTTAAACAATAGATCAACAGACGACCACATCTTTGCGCTTAAAAGGGTCTTGGACGAAGATTGGCGCGCAGGTAAGAGGATTTATGTACTGGCCCTGGATATAGAAAAAGCCTTTGACAACGTCGACCTCAATGCACTGCGAGATATTTTAATAGACCGAGCTAACAAAACATTAACAAACAGGATAATCAAGGTCTGTATGAATGAACGAACACACATAAAATGGTGCGGCCAGCAAAGCAGCTGGATTATTAAAGGAAAGGGACTCAAACAAGGCTGTCCTCTGTCCCCTCGCCTTTTCACATTAGTTATGGACGAAGTCCTAAGAACCCTAGAAGAGGAAACTCAACTAATCAAATTAGACCAAGATCGTGAAATCTCACTCCCTCTAGTATTATCATTCGCGGACGACCTTATCTTCATTTCAGATGACCTAGAAGGGCTAGAAGGAATCGTATACCATATTAAACCTCTACTAGCTAGCGTCGGCCTCCAAATTAACGAAACAAAAACAAAAATACTTATTAGGGACCCCATAGCTACACAGAAAACGACCGATGTAACCATTAATGGAATAAAACTACCTACAGTCAACGAAATTAAATACCTAGGCACATATATAACATCTACGTTAAGCAGGAAAAGCACAATTAAAAAACGTTGTGAACAGGCCACTAGAAATGCAAAGTCTCTACTACCATTCATAACAAACTCTAAGATGGACTGGAAACTTGCCAGACTCATGTACCGAATGGTGATCGTGCCTTGTATGATACATGGGTTGAAAGTATCGGCACTTACCAAAGCCAACAGGTCAAGACTAAGAAGATATGAGAAAGTAATCATGAGAGACTTGATTAACCATGCTAGGAATAAACCAAGACAAAGGAAAATGCATGAAATATTAGACGGAAAAACGGTAACCAAACGCATCAAGAACCACAGGATGTGCTATCTCGCACATGTGCACAGGCGCCATGAACCACATCTGTTACATGCAGCTATGCAGTACAAGGCCAAATCAAAGAAAGTCGGCCGTCCTATTTTTACATGGAATGATAACCTAAAACAGGACATGACGTACTTCAGCAAGGAAATCAACTTTTGGATGGACACGGCTGAAGATAGAGACAAGATCAGGAAAGCTGCTAACGATATTTACAAGAACCCCGAAACGGATAGTAGCGAGACTTCAGACGAGGAAATTGGAAACAGTAACGTGTAACACATTATAAAAGCAGCACAAGAACGAGACCGAGGAAGCAGCTCGACCTGATCGGAGCCAACATGCCGGCGAAGACGTGAAAAGATGCCCTCCCATAATTAAATACACCCGTCTCTCCACTATTCCTTTGCCTACTCAAGGATGCATATCCGGTACGGCTCTAATAATCCTTCCATATCCTATGGGCACGTCTTCCCTACCATTATCGTGCCCCCCGGTCTACTCTTGGATATGTAATGGTTACTGTAGCACCATGAAACATGAGGCTCCAGGTGCTAGTGCGAATCTTTGGGTTCATTCGAGTAATCGAGTCTGGTTTAACCACGCTGGGGTCGGTGCATTTCATTCATTCATTCATTCATTCAAGTTTGAATTGTATTGTCTTTTGGAAGGGGCAACTAGAATCAATTAACTATTTTTGTGATTTTTGACGTTCAAAGGTGCTTTTTATGTGTCTATTTGAAATAAATTATTTGACTTTGACTTTATTGTAGTCCAATTGTTTTACTTCGCAATCACATCGTATCAGGCACATTTTATTCGGTCCTTAGTTTTATTATTGCGTCACACACAAAAAAATATAACCAGTGACATCATCATCTCTTCTAAGTTTTATTTACACAGTTAGACCCCGTACACATGGCGATGATTAGTGCGATATTTTGCGATAAAAAGTTGGGATCAAACGTCATTATTTCACTATTCATACGATTAAAAATAGATATAGTATGAAACTGTTATTACGATTTCTAAATTATACAGTAAAATATGGTACTTATGATCGCCGTGTGTATGGGGCTTTTCGAGTTATTAAAAAAATTAAGTTATTTTTTTTTCTTTCTGTTGGAATAGGTAATTTGGAAGATTTTAACTTTGATTTATAGTGTGAGATATCCTATATATCAGAGTTAGAATCTTCTAAGGGTGGGTGAAATTAAAATCAAAATATAAGTGTGAGTGCGCATTATGAATTCTATTTGTGCAATTTTTTTGGGTAGTTTATAATCTGTTTACTGAACTTAAATCTGTATGTAGTGATTGATTTAGATTAGTCGGATAGGAAACATCGATCTTAACGTGTATTTTCTTGATGTTTAAAGTGTTTGTTAAAATTTTTTGTATTGATTTTATTCCCAAAATCTGCATGGTTTACATTTTTGTGTGAAATAAAATTCGCTTGGCGTTATTCGTAGAGGGTTAAAATTGATATAGTGGCTATAATATATAGCGCTCCAAGTATTTTTTGGCGTTTGAATAAGCGCGCCCAAAGGTGCCTCACAAGTCGGCGGCGTGCTTCTGGATGGGGCGGGGCGGGTGCGGCGGCCGGCGCCTCGCGTGCGCCGCCAGCAGCGCCCGCGCCGCGCCGCCGCACAGCTCGGCGCCGTCGCGCGCCCAAAGGTGCCTCACAAGTCGGCGGCGTGCTTCTGGATGGGGCGGGGCGGGTGCGGCGGCCGGCGCCTCGCGTGCGCCGCCAGCAGCGCCCGCGCCGCGCCGCCGCACAGCTCGGCGCCGTCGCGCGCCCAAAGGTGCCTCACAAGTCGGCGGCGTGCTTCTGGATGGGGCGGGGCGGGTGCGGCGGCCGGCGCCTCGCGTGCGCCGCCAGCAGCGCCCGCGCCGCGCCGCCGCACAGCTCGGCGCCGTCGCGCGCCGCGCACACGCGCGCGCTGCCCGCCAGCGAGTTGCCGATGTGGCTGTGGGCGACGGGGCACTAATAATAATAATAGGCCTTCACCTATGAACTTGCCGTTCTACCGTACCGACTATTTCAAGTCCAACTTTTTCTTTTTTCGCTAACAATTCTAAGTTCAAATTATTTCTATTTTCAAAATATGGAATTCTTTTTTGAAAATTAGTCATTTATTTAATAGTTAGCGTCCTGTTTTCATCGCACATGTACGTTTTTCGTCATCATTGATACGTTAAAAATTGCGAGTGATTATGAAATCTAAGTACCGTCGCGGCAGCAAAACAGCAAAAACGGCACGCAACATAAACGACGTATACGAAGCGAACACTACTAACAATCGCACCACCCGTTATTGGTTTGCCCGCTTCCGTTCTGAAAATTTCAACCTAAGAATGAACCCCATGGTCGACCGAAAACTAGTCGACAATGACGAATTAAAGGCAATTGTGAAAGCTAACAATTCTCAATCTACAGCTGAACTAGCAGCAGCTTCCGATGTTAAATGGCAAGGTAAAAAAGCTTGACAAATGGGTGCCCCACGAATTAAATGATCGCCAGCGCAAAACACGCATCGAGTTGAGCCTTGCACTGCTCAACAGGAACACAAACGAAAACATATCGTCGACCGTAGGTTCAATTGACGTAAGGGACAAAATACCCAAAATGAGTTGAGTATACAGTTTTGTTCAGAATTTTTCGCTCTTTCGAATGGTGTATATGAAAAAATCTAGCTTAAGAAAAATGTCCCTTACCCTACTGATTTTTTGGATACAAATTTCGAATCGGCCCCGTAATAACAATGTATCTGAAAAACCATGCAATATAGTAACTTGAAATGGTGTAATTACCGCCGCCAATCGAATCAAATAAGGTAAGGTAGGTAACGATTTCCAAATTTAAGATATCCAAACGCCAAAAGTGTGTACTTAATTTTCTGTCAACAATCTCTTTACACTATTTTTTCACTATTTTTACACCATTTTTGATCTAACGTAGAGGTCAATTTAATGTAAGGGACGGGACTACCAGATACTTGGTCAGTAAGGGACATTACTAACAAAATACGTTGGTGTAAGGGACGTCTATTTTCTTAAATAGATAACTTATTTAAATAAATGTTACACAGGTAGATAGAGCACTAAAATAAAAGATTATGTGTCAAGTCAGATCCGAAAAAGGTTAATAACAAAAAAAGTTATGCGCGATTTAGTCCGAAAAAAAACTTTGTCGGCCTCTCCTGAAAAATCGTATTTTGTCCCATACCTCAATTGAACCTACGGTCGACGATATTAAATCGCATTGTTACTTGCGACGAAAAATGGATTCTGTTCGACAATCGCAAGCACTCAGCAAGTTAGTTAAATCCTGGTTCAGCACCTAAACAATGCCCCAAACGAAAACTGAACCCTAAAAGTAACGGTCACTGTTTGATGGTCTAGCACCAGTGTCATCCATCACAGCTTCTTACCAAACGGGATGAGCATTACTGCAAATGTGTACTGTGAAGAACTGAACATAACGATGGAGAAGCTCACACATCTCCAACCAGCTTTGATCAATCGCTCAGCTCCGCTGCTCCTGCACGACAACGCGCGACCTCATACTGCACAGCAGACGGTCTCCAAGTTACAAGAGCTTAGGTTGGAAGTTCTCCGTCACCCACCGTACTCACCAGACCTTGCCCCTACAGACTTCTACTTTTTCCATAATTTGGATAACTTCTTGGTGGAGAAAAAATTCAATAACCGAGAGGCAGTTCAAAACGCATTAGAAAAATTTGTTGCCTCCCGTCCAACAGACTTTTTCAAAAAGGGCGTCAATAAGCTACCACTACGTTGGCAAAAATGCATTGATTGCATGGGTAATTACTTTGATTAATAAAAATAAAAAATATAGAGAAACAAGGGCGTTAACTTATTTCATGAAAAACAGCAATTTCATAGGTAAAGACCTAATATAATGGGAGTTTTTGTCAAAACTGGCAAAGTAATTACAAAATAGACGGCTTATTCCACAAATCCCCCCTGAAAATCCCCCTTAGGAGGAAAAGTGGAATCTGAAAACAGTCTAGAATTCACCCCTGATAATCCCGCTAAGGGGGGAAAACTAGAATTGAAAAAACAAAAAATAACTTATTCCAAGATCCCCTGAAAGTGATTTTTTTACATTAGGGTTCAGTTTTTTCCACTGAGGGGGATTCTCTCAGGGGGATTAGTGGAATAAGCCAAAATAGACTAGACAAATACCTATAAATGATCAAATTGGACTTTTTTCATGTGTTTCACTCACCGGACCATGTGGAAAGGCACGTGTTGTGTGGACAGCCAGTCGAGCGCGCCGTGCACGTCCAGCAGAGCCGCACAGCCCACGAACTTAAATGCGCTCGCGCATGAGAAGAATACGATCACTCGGGAACCATCCTGTATGATACAGATTTTAAAATAATATATGCATTTTTATGTAGAAATTCTAAGATAAATGTCTAACAAGTTACTCCTATGAATAATCGTAAGGAAACGATGCTCATACTAGTCGGCACGGATAAAAATCATACCTGTGTTAAGAATTATCTTAAACATGAGATGAATCACCCTATTACACACGAGACCTGAAGAATATTTGTCAAGAATCTTTTTTTTTTTTGTTGAAAATGAATGTAATAAGGTAGATACAAATGACAAGTTAATAAAAACGTAGTTAACTCACCTGTTTAATCTTCTGCAGTTTCTTAGCGGTGCTTTGCGTAAATGGGTACGTGCCAGTATTCTGTGCGACTTCAACACTGTGAGAGTCATCTGCCTTTGCGACAAAGTACCTTACATTCCCCTCCCCAGCATCCCCGTATTTCTCTATATTTGCCAACAACGTCTTCCCATTCGGCGACATAGGACTCTTTGGTCCACTATACGATTGGGGGGAAAATGGTTGGGGAACATCGTTCCTCCACCCCCCCGGCCTTCCTTGACCGTTCCTATATCCCCCCCCATACGCGTTATTATAAAAGTTACCCCCCGGAAATCCGCCGTCATTTTGATTTTGATTATATTGAGGGTAGTATTGTTTATTATCGTGACCGTATTGCTCATTGTTTTCTAAACGTGATCGCCAGTTCGGTGAGTCCACTGTTAGGGGTTTCGGTCTCTGTCCGATACCGCTCGGTTGGTTGAGACCGACATTCTTTTCCTCAGATCCCATTAAGTGAACCACTGTACTTAGTATCTGTTCATCTAAAGGCGTCATTGGTTTGGCCGGGTTAGACATGCGACGGATGACTAACGCACATAGTTTCTGTCTGAGATAAAATACGCTTATAGCATCTGAGGCGTCGGCTGTAAACGCCATCCAGTCATCCAGGGTTATCACAGCCGTGTCAGGAGAGGCATTATTCTCATCTGCTTCGCTGTCCGAATCGCTCGACAACCCTGGCGGGTTAGCACGTTGAGTCAAGGCTCCTATTGGCAACCGTAATGGTCCACCGAACAACGCAACAGTTAATGGAGTCACTAACGTATTACACCGGATAAAACAAAACCTTCCAGCTCTGGATATTTCTTCAAACACGACCCAGTCTGTAGGAAGACTATGCACAGATTTCTGTGAGCCTGTCAATCCACCTCCTTGGTGTAATGTAGAACTTGGGTGGAAAGCCACCTTTACTTCTTTCGACGTCCTCAAAGACGCAGAATCTCTATCCACACGAGCTATTGAAGGATACAGCCCGCTTACTAACACAGCTTTAACAACATGCCACTTTTCAGAGTTCAAATTAACGTCTTTAATATCTCCTGAACCGCGAGCCTTAACGAGGCATAGAGCCCTTAGTTGGGCGAGTAACTGTGACCGATAACCGACTATCATTTCCATGGTGGCGCCACAAATAAGGTTTTTAGCACAGAACGCGCGTTCCGTACCGTTTGCCCGAGCTGTTTGCCATGCCTGGAAAGCTCTTAACAACGCCATATGATCCGAATAACTATCAGCAGCAAATTCCTTACGTGCCAGACTTCCTTTCTTCCTATTTTCCGGATTCATAGATATCTGGAACGGTTCCTTATTTGCCAAACTACATACTATTGTTAAAATCGGGTCGAGGCACTTCATAACACACGCGTAGAGCAACATTTTTCCCAACTTCGGTTCTACAGTTAAATCTAGCAAATGCTGACCGATCTCTGTCAAATCTTCCATAGGAGTTAACGCACCGATAGTTTTTAGCAACGATACAGCGTTTCTCACAGCCAGAAACGAAGGAGGTTCTAGAGCTTTCGATAGAAAGTCTGCAATCGGAGTATTACCAGTTGCAAGCAACTTAGTATGGAGACACAACTCCTGTAAAGGTACTCTTAGTATTTCCGGTACGGAGTTCAACGGCAAAGTGTTAAATCGTCGTTTGGAACACATGTGGAAGCAATGGCCAGGTTTTGTCCGACCAGCTCGCCCTGCCCTCTGTTGGCAACACGCTCTAGACGTCCAAACACATTGCAACGAACATACACCTCCATTGGACTCATAATACTTCTCTTTCACCTTACACGAATCAACTACATATACCACATCATCTATAGTAATCGAAGTCTCAGCGATGTTCGTCGATATTATAATCTTCCTTGCATTAGGTAGAGGGTTAAAAACTTTCTTCTGGTCCAGAGTCTGCATATTACTGTGCAAAGTAAATATCTGGTACTTCATCACATTCATGTCTGAACAGGATTGTATCATGTCTCTCAAGGTCACTATATCGTCATATCCTGGAAGAAAAACTAGGATACTTCCTTTGGGTAAGTTTACGTGGATATGCTTAATTAATGCTAGCATAAGATCATGGTCGATCAATTCTTCTGAAAACGTGTGATGGTATACATCTAGAAGGAAGTTTTCTGCTGCGCTGTCATCTCCTGCGTTTTCTTTAGGTTCCTCAGTTAAGTTGAAAGTAGAGAGGATTTTAGCGCAGTCTGTGTGGTTGTTTTCTACGGCGTAATCGTACGCTGATTTGCCATCTTTATCTTTTGCCGATGGGTCAGCGCCTGGAACAAAAATTTGGGAATGTATTTGTATAGTTATCGACATTGTTGTCGTTTTTGGTAATGAATATCCGATTTATGCAATAACTACCACCCTTTCAATTAATTTTACCTCTGACAGCAGCAAGCTAAAAGCAACCTTATAGCTATCGAGTGGTGTAATTAGATTTTGAATGTAGATGATAGATATGTAGCTGCAACACAAAACTGGAACCCCCGATTTTACAATCATCAATTTTCTGAATTGCTTCCCACCATAGAAGCATATTTAAAGACGTGCCCACATCAAAAACTTTGAAAGGACTCGGAAAAGTGTACAAAAACGTTAATCGCTTTTGGACTTTGCCACATTAAACTAGTTACTGTCACGGCCCTAAATATTTATGGCACATCAGGTTTGACTTTATAAACTGTCACCTGTCAATCATATCACTATTTGACAGTCTCTTTCGAAAGCTCGATAAATTATCTATCGGCTCAATTCATCATCATCATTTCAGCCGAAAGACGTCCACTGCTGGACATAGGCCTCCCCCAAGCACCGCCACCTCGACTGGTTCTGTGTTTCCCGCATCCAGCGGATTCCTGCGGCTTTCATAAGGTCATCGGTCCACCTTGTGGGAGGCCTTCCTTCTTTCGGCTCAATTGTAAAAACAAAAAAAAACATCGCCTCCTTTTCCCAACTATGGGAGCGTTCATTTATTACGTAACGAATTTGGGGGGAGGGGGGGGGGGTCTTGTGAAACGTTACGATGCGTTACAGGGGCGGGGTTTGAACTACGCGTTACGTAACATTGTATTTTTTTTTTTCAACCCTTCAGAACGGTAGCGTAGAGAGCGTATTTATTTTATTTTTTCTAAATTTTAAATTGAATATTTCACACATAGTATATTAACGCGATTAAAACAATAACAATTGTATTTTAGCAACTTTCCGGTACTTTACGCCACACAATTGTGACTTTTAGGTAAAAATGGTCACTTGGTGGTTACGTAACGTTTTTCTGTACCCCGATAAACACGATACCCCTTGGTAAGACTAGTTGTCAGACTTTCAGGCTTCTGATTACCAGTAACGACTGTCAAATTTTTACAAATGACAGGCGAGACAAACAGTTTAACATGATGACCTCGGTAAGCGTAGCTGAACCTTCGATCGACCCTTGCGGCTGTTATTATTTAGCGACGCACAGTGGAACGAATGTATGGGAGCGGTTGGACGTAGACATGTCCGAAAAAAAAGAGTAAAATTATGCCAAACTAATGATGCCATCTTATTCGATTACTTAATGCCTTCATAACTTGTGGTGATGAATTTCTTCATAACTCCCATATTTCGGGAGTAATTTGAGAAAATGTGAAATTTTACTATGAAAATGAGTGTATCGAGCTCTCTCCCTCCTGATTCCGGGCTTGTTTCAAGTAGCGGTCTCTAATATCATAATGCTAATACTAAGAGCTATATTTAATACTAAGACACATAGTGCGCCAAATGTGCACTTTCTGGGATAAAGAGTGATGTTTATTTTATAACACAATTTTTTTATTTTTTGTTTATTTTGTTGATTAAAACCGTTTTTCTAAAGGTTTACCTTATTACAATAACATTTCTGAGCAGCCAATTAGAGAAGATATAAGCTAATTAGGATATATAATTAGGGACTTAAGGTTTACATATAAAACTGATGCACTAATGATTACTGATAAGAACATTGCTATTATTTAATTACTAAATGGCTCTTAATACACTAATTTAGCATGCATCATTTACTAATTATCACAATAACTAATTACCTTGCAATATTTAACAAAGGATACCTGGGATACCTGGATTTTATATAAATAGGTCACTATTAGTAACTTTAAAATCAGTGTTGATTTACACCTCGTTGTATCCAAGCTAATCTCGCAATGTATTTTCCAAATTTTAATACAAATCTTGATATTCACGTTGCTTTATGCGCACGCGCACATAAAGATTTACGCGACTTTAACTATTTGTTCAGTGTTTTAAAAGATAACAGTTGTGTTCAGTTATGTGAAAGTGCTGAAACAAGTTTAAAAGACTGGTGTCGTCGATTTTGCTACCGCATTTATGCAAAATGGACACAGTCTGGAAGAAGCACAGATAAGTTTCGGAAGAAACATGAGATTTGGCTACAGGCTGCAATTCAATGGCCGGAATTACAGAATGAAAATATGGAACCTTCTACAGAAAATATAAGTGACGTCATCGAGCCCATAATTTCTCCTGCTAAATCTGATGCTTCAACTTGTACACATCCTAGTCCTCGTAAATCTTTTGAGGACCTTAGTAACCGGCAAAAAAGAAGACGCACTGAAGATAGTCTTTCATGCAGCAGTAGCAGCGCTGAAATTATGTTTTCGGCCGAAAGGGCGCTTCAAAAGGCAGGACAAAGCGATACAGCTTATGTTATGAAATACTTGACGGAGAATCCAGAAGAGGCCTCAAAAATCAAAGCCTTCATTGAAGGTAAATCAATTCAGGTACGGGAAATATCCCCTTTGAAGGCATTGGCTCTTTATGTATCGATGAACTTATCGAAATGGCGCTATAACACTCTTCGGGATTTCAACACTCAAGAAGGAGCTCTTCAATACCCGAGTTACTACATGTTGGTTAAAGAAAAAATTAAGTGCTATCCGGCCAAAGAAGATCTCACAGTTACAGAGAGCTCTGCAAAAATCAAATTACAAGCCTTGATGGATTTAACCTCAAGAAGACTTATTAGGTCGTTAGAAACCCCTGTTGATCCCAATCAACAGCTCGTATTGACCAGCAAATGGGGTTTTGACGGATCATCTAGCCAAAGCATTTATCATCAAAGGACGAGTGAAGATGAGCAAATCGATCTTGCTAGTAATTTTATGATTAGTCTTGTACCACTGCGGCTCGTCTCAAAAGGTGTAACAATTTGGGAAAACGAGCGACCATCTTCCACTTCATTTTGCCGGCCAATATTGTTTAAGTTTATAAAGGAAACCAAAGAAAATGTGCAGAGAGAGATGGCTGAAATCGAAGCAGAGATTGAAGCCTTAACTCCATCCACCATCACTGATGGAATTAGTGTCAAACACCAACTGCTGTTGACAATGATTGATGGTAAAATTCATTCCATTATATCCAATACAGCAGCTTCAGTGTGTGACATATGCAAGGCTTGTCCTAAAGAAATGAATAATTTAGAGTTAATCAAAGATAAACACGCAAACGAGGACATGTATAAATATAGCTTAAGCACCCTTCACGCTTGGATTCGCTCAATGGAATGCTTATTACACATTTCCTACAAATTAGACATAAAATCATGGCAAGTAAGGGGTGATATAGCAAAAAGGCAAGTTGATGACAGGAAGAAAAGAGTTCAAGAGGCTGTAAGAAGAGAAACGGGCTTACTTCTCGATGTTGTGAAACAAGGCAGTGGATCCACCAACAATGGCAACTCGGCAAGGAGATTTTTTGAAAACTACACTAAATCTGCTGAACTGACCGGAATAGATGCTATGCTTTTAAGAAAAATCTGTGTGATCTTGCAGTGTATTTCATCAGGAGAGAAGATCAACGTAACTAAATTCCGAGAGTTCTGCTTTGATACTGCTAAGCTTTACGTGGAGTTATACCCATGGTATTATATGCCTTCTTCACTTCATAAAATTTTAATGCATGGGCCAGACATAGTTCAGAACATGTCAATTGTGCCCATTGGTTTTCTATCCGAAGAGGCATCTGAGGCTAGAAATAAAGATTTTAGAAAATATAGAGAGGGGCATTCTCGAAAGCATAGCAGTATCTCATGCAATGAAGATATTATGCACAATCTTTTACTGTCTTCTGATCCACTTGTTACAAGTATCCGTCCAAAAGGAAATAAGTTTGTAAAAAAATCTTCTTTTAAGGAATTTTATGAGCTTACGGATTCTGAGAAAAGTGATATCGAATTTGTTAACATAAATGATTTAGCGGACATCGATTCTGAATTTGAATTAATTGATGATGATGATGATGACGAAGATAATTAAATGATGTTATTGTTTTAAAATGTGTAACTTAGTAAATTAGAGCTTACATCTTAATTATTTATTGTACTTTTAATGAAACTAGGTAATTTATTATCAACTTACTTAAAAGTCATACTCTCATCAGTTCTTGTGAATATTTTTGTTAATATATATTTCTGTATATATATAATATATTTATAGACCTCTTAATAAGTCTGTCTGCGGTTTAAAGTAAATACAAATGGGGAAAAAACGTTTTTTTTTTTTAAATTTTCATTTCCTTTTATCCCAGAAAGTGCACATTTGGCGCACTATGTGTCTTAGTATTAAATATAGCTCTTAGTAATAGCATTACGATATTAGAGACCGCTACTTGAAACAAGCCCGGAATCAGGAGGGAGAGAGCTCGATACACTCATTTTCATAGTAAAATTTCACATTTTCTCAAATTACTCCCGAAATATGGGAGTTATGAAGAAATTCATCACCACAATTTATGAAGGCATTAAGTAATCGAATAAGATGGCATCATTAGTTTGTCATAATTTTACTCTTATTTTTCGGACATGTCTACGTCCAACCGCTCCCATACATTCGTTCCACTGTGCGACGAGTCCCTTGATGGATATTGTATTTTATTTCATTACGAAAAACAAATTTATTCGGAATGTACTTTAAGGCGACGATAACCGACTTTTAATGTTTTTATACTGAAGATCACGTCTAAACGAGTAGTGTTAATGATTTGGAAAAAATATATGTTAAATTAGAGCATTTTCTTAATAACTTAATATATGAATATTTAAGATTATGTTTATATTACATAGTGAAATCAATTTGTAAAATTATGTCTAACGCGGATAAAAACTGAGAATCACGCAAAATCTATGAAGCGTATTTTTCTGAAACCTTCACCTTTTTAAAGATAATTTAATTATTGATCTTTTAGTGTACGTGTTTCATTAAAATACCTTTTATTTTATGAGTAATAAATTAATAATGCGTCTTATTTGGGGCAGCGCTCCTGAAATGGGCGAGTCCTATTACTGGCTGGACGTACGACGCGTTTCGTGAGCTCAGCACAGAACACGCAAGCCACTCAAGGTCACTGGCATATTCTGTTCCTAAAGATTGTGTGTTGTTGATGTGATTTATTGTATTTTTTTATTTATAATTGTTTTGTTTAGTGTATGTCTGAGTCCGTGTTGAAACTTACCGATCTGCAACATCTGCGCGATGGTCTCGGTGAGTCCGCGGGACGCGGCGGCCATGAGTCCGGTGCGTTTGGTCTTCGAGTGTCCGCACGACACCGGGACCCCTTCCGATATGTACATGTACAGGATTTGTGTGAATGAGTCCTGGAGAGATTGTTTTTATCAGTGTGTAAACATCAATAGAGCGGACAAGACAGGTTAAAATTGCAAATAGGGACGGAAACCTGATAAAACAGGTTTGTGATTGCCCTAGACCGGACAGATCAGCCTAAAAATCTAGATATTGTATGTGGACCCCATTTTCCGCACTTAAGACTCACATTCGGGCCATTGTGCTTGATTCTAGATATAAATGTAATACTAACGGTAGAACCATCTCCACTACGGAAAGTCTACTACTCGATTCCTTGAGAGAACCATCATAGTACTTGAAGTTCACGATAGCTAAAAAGTGAACAGTGTTAGGGTCGCCGACGCTCTGACGCGTCCCAACATTTCTCGGAGTTTTCTTCTCAACATTGCGGAGCTTGCGCTGACGTCTGTTCTTTGGAGCTTCCCTGACGCCTGTTCTTCGGAGCTGCTCTGATTATTAAATTACGAGTTGTAAACCTAATCTTAGGTCCTTTTTTACCTTCCACTGTAAATTCATTAAATCTAATTGTTCAGTCTACTTTTAACTTTTTATTTGATAGGAATAAGTAGATGTGACACGGTCATAGAAAGTGCGACTAGGACGGTGAATGTTTTTTTATGGGATTTCACTAAACTGAGTCTCCTGTCATCTCGCTCCGGACTTAATATTGTTGAAATTTTAAAATGTTCTTTTGAAGAATTCATTAAAATCAATCAGCTTAATACTCTTTGAAGCTGTAAATTAGGCTACATCCAGGAATCTTTTTTTAAATAATATTAACTAGTCACAAAGTAACTTTACACTAACCAGTGTGCCTTCATTAAAGCATTCGTCAAGAAACTCGTCCATATCAGCCTGTAGTGAGGGCTCGATCACATTCTCTTTGTCTTCTTTAACATCCTTGCTATTGCTACTGCTGCCTGCGTCTTCTTGTTTGTGACCTGGAGACAGAATTACTAGAGGTTATTTGTCAAAAATGTGAAAATGTTATTCGTAACCTTATTCGGCGTTAATACAAAACAAGGTTTTTCTTTAGACCCAGGTTTATCCATCCAGACATTTTTTTAATATCGAACTTTATCCCGACATAATTACAAGTTCTAAATACAAAAACTGATTTTCAACCTGAGTTCAAGTTGTCAATTTTGTATTGAGAACTTTATCAGAGTTATAACTTTATAAGGTTCGAAATACGAAAATGGGCTCGAAGGCTTGGACAGTTAGAACTCGTTTTGTTATAAATGAATCTGCTGTTTAGATTTGTTTGTTTGCCATGTCACAATAAAGAGCATTTAACAACGAACTAAGATTTGTAGCAAAAAATTTGTTGTTTCATTTTTTTTTTTTTTTTTTGCAAAAGTTGACGCTTGACCAAAACTTGAACTTACTAAAAATCATTTCTTGTAGCTCGCATGTTTTAGAACTTTCCCATACTATCCAAATTCAATACATCATATTTTAAATTCATCGCTAAATCACAATTCTATGAAACATACCTTCAAGTTGTGACCAATAGCTGCTCCCGCTCTTGAGTTTGTTCTTGAGCTCCTTCTCAACTTGCGTCATCTTGGGCGTTTTGTACTGCGAGATCTTCAGCACGTCTTCTAGGTAGTAGCGCTGGACTTCATGCAGGCGGCCCGGGATTGTGATCACTGGGCAGTTGTTGAAGTATCTGGGGAGAGGGGTGTTTAATTATACACCGTGACAGTTTTAGTCGTCTTACAAAGGTAGTCCACTCAATGTATCCTACATAAAATACCTTTAGGCGCGATTAATAAAAGAAAGATTGATATTTAGATTAAGTTTCAAGTTGCAATAGTAGGTAAGAAACACATTTTTGCGTTAGGGTGAATGAACTCTGATAAAGATGACGCCGCTCCATTCCGCGCTGCCCTTGGAACACAAGGCTCGGACTGCGCTCGTAACAGGGTGTTTTAAACTATGTCATACGTCATAATTAAATTTAAAAAACAAATAATAAGGGTGTAAAGTTCACACATCCTCTATAGAAAAGGGAGGATCCTCCGACCAGACGGGTGTTGTGGCTAGTGAGCTACTGCCCGACGGTTGATGTCTGGATCTTGTATATTATATGCCAGTCGCGCGGTAAACTCTGCTTACGCGATGCAGGATTTGTGTGACGTCAGAACTTTGATGCGTATTTCGCATGTGGCGTTGTAGATGAGAATCATGGGGTAATTAAATTAATAATAAAATTAAATAAGTAGTTAATTTAATAAGTTAGTCTATGTTTCCTCCCAATGTTTTCCTTCATCATAATTATGTGTAGTCCTAGCAAGTTAGCATTTATTTGCAAATTTACCTGGAGAATATCTGCGTATCCATGGTAGCCGACATGAGCACCAACTTGAGCTCTTTAAACCGCGGCAGTGCGTCGCGCAGAGCGATCAGCAGGAAGTCGCTGAACTTGTCGCGTTCATGCACCTCGTCCACGAATATGTGCGTCACACCTACGGACATGAATAATGACTATAGCTATGGTTCATCATCATCATCATTTCAGCCGAAAGACGTCCACTGCTGGACATTGGCCTTTCGCAAGCACCGCCACCTCCATCGGTTCCGTGCTTCCCGCATCCAGCGGATTCCTGCGGCTTTCACAAGGTCATCAGTCCACCGTGTGGGAGGCCTTCCTACGCTCATTTTGAGCGATGCATTTCTTTTTACGTAAAGATGATTTTAGATTGGTAAAAATAGAATTGAATATTTTTTATTATGTACACCATATAAGTTACAGATATAAATATATAAAATTTATATAGGGCAGTCTTCGCTAAAAGTGATATTTTAATGACAACCTTTGGATGGATATAACTTAGTTTTGTGGCAAATGAGTCCTATTTTATCGCCAATGGTCGGAGTAGGCGCGGTCATAAAACATGGGAAAGAGACAACACGAGATTCAGTAAAGGGTCCCCGAAATGATCAATTGCAATTGTCAATTTATAAGTTATTGATACACATTGATGCGTAAATTGATCGTCTACCAAAGGTAATTGAAGCGATTGAAAATATTACTACAAAACAAATTGATGGCCATTGATCGGAGACCCCTAAAAAGTTTTATGGGGTCCCTAAAACGATCAATTGACCCTTAAGAAATCCTGTACGACATATTCAGTATCTTTCTCGCAGATTTTATGACCGAGACTGCGTTTGAGTCTTGGGGTTTAATATGTACAAAATCAATCGAATTTGGTGCACCGCTTCTTCCCAGCTCATACACAAAAAAGTGGTGAAAAGCAGGCGTAATGCGGGTTGCTTTTTATAACTTCTGACATGAAAAAATGGTAAATATACTGCCTATTTTGTAGTTAACCTGTTAGTGAGGTATCTCCCGCCATGAGTGTCCTTAGCAGCACTCCGTTGGTACAGTACGTGAGTACGGTGCGCGGACTGACGCGAGACTCTAGGCGGATCTGGTAGCCTATCGACTGGCCTATCTTCTCCATTCGTTCGTAGGCTACCTGTGAGAAAAGTAAGAAACATCAGTTAGAAAAATAGGTTTATTTGTCACAGAAGCACGTGTGTATCTCTTTTATATAAAGATAAGTAAATTCGAATGAAGAAAAAAAAAACAAAACAGATCTATAATCACGAGCACAGAACACATAGTCGGCAACTGTACTTCGTGGCTGTGACAAGAAGACTTCCACTCAACACAATACTGTGCTATGGGGGACTAAATTAGTTCAAGTAATTAGGTTAAAAAATCATAAGGTAATGGCATTGTGCAGGTAGGGCTAGAAAAGCGTATCCAGCTTTAAGAGAGCATATATGGGTCCACTAGTGCCACTCCTTTAAAAAAATATTATCTCGTGACTGAGAAGGAATTATGAAAAACGGCTCAACAAATACCTCGGTAAGTGTGTCTATAATTTTCTAATACCTTTTATAAAGTTTCATATTGAGACACGAAGGAACAAAATACGATCGAGAGTAATGTGGCCGTTTTTCATTAGAATATTTTTTTTTTTTTTTTTTTAATTTTTCTGCTCAACAACGTAAATAACGCAATGAAACCCATTGCTACTGTAAGTGCAATCACACAACAATCTTCTCTTCTTTTCTGTGTTCATGACACCCATGGGCCTCTGAGTTGGCTACACATTTTTTTTTTGGGTGGGAAATTAGGCGTGTCAGACTTTTACTGACAAAACCCACTCGTGTTCCTTCAGTTGTCTGTGTGCCAGGGCCACGGTATCCCTTTCGGACAAACCCGCAACTCTGGCAGGCACCGGTCCCGGTGGACCCCGTCAGTGCGTGCTGACATCTCTTTGAGGTACGCGTGGAACACAATGCGCCGTCGACCCGGGCCTGGTCCTTGCCGGACGGCGAGCTGCCCATAGCTCACCGTCCGCAAGCCCGCGCCTACGGTGGCCGGCAATCGGCTACCGATTCCCGCCGCCCAGGGCGTCTCCTGCGGCGACTAGGGGCGTGAGGGCGCACAGACTGCCGCTCCCTCACGCGTTCCGCCTCCTCCTTCGCGAGCATTACTGCTTCGCAGAAGAAGGTGACTGCCTCCCATGCACTCTCGCTCCGGACCATGGCCTGGAACAGGGCCGGACGCGAGAGTTGGCTACACATGCCATCGAGAAATATATCTCAGGCATTTCGTTGTCCTTACGATGTTTTCCTACACCGTTTTACCCCAATTACGCAATTACCCCGCAATTAAAAAATATAACTTACCCTCTCAGCCACAGCCACGGCAGATATCCTCCTAGGTTGCGTGCAGTACATGCGCGCGGCATGCTTATGTTCCTGACAGTAGTCTAACATCAATTGAGGCAGTTGTGTCGTCTTACCGCAGCCAGTCGCGCCTGCTACGATTATCACCTGTCGAATAAGCATTAGAATTAAGTATTGATGACCAACAGACCAAAGTTATGCGACAGTTAACATGGCTCTGCAGACTGCTGCCTTTAGATATTATGTAAGTCCAACAGACTTACATAATACCTAAAGGCAGCAGTCTTGCAAAATTCACTCACGGTGAATTATTTATATATTTTTTTTGTAATAAAATAATGAAATAACATGAAATATTATTATTAGACATAAATAAACATAATTTAAGTAACAACTAGTTATTTTTTTAAGTTCATCTAGGTTGATTATGCCAGGTTAATCAAACGTTAAATACAGCTGTTTCGCGCCCAACGACATTTCGAGTTATGTTAGTGTGCTTACTTAATGGCAATAAAGAATTAATTTACAAAATCTGTTCAGCGCATAATTAGCCAACATTCTCGCCTTCAAAATGCGCAAAAGTTTTTTTTTTTTCATTAAGTATCTTTCATTTTCTTAATTCGGAGATCTCAATGTCATCAAAATAGTTTGTTTCATAAAGACAATGCAATGTTTGTAATAATTAGAATTTTTTATGCCAAGAGTTCAATCACCTTACTCCAATAATAATAATAATAATCTCAAAAGACCTAAAAAGACGCTCGGCGCGTGGACTCGCCGCACGCGATTCTTATATTGAGCACTAGAAGACTATAGGGCATTAATCATAATAATGTTTGGACTTTATGAGACCGTGACCTTTGAGACCATGATCTTTTCGGTATTTCTTCTCAGGGTCAGGTAGGAAATATCTTTGAAATGCCTTGACTTGAAGGTGTCTTTGAAAATCTACTTAGATACAGAAGTAAACATTTAGTTTCATTTCAGTTGGGCCTGATTTAAACAGCGTATGTCAGATTTACGTAATTCATGATATATCTTTGCGTAGAAATGCATAATTTTTCATGGTAGGAAGCAAGTATGGAACTGCGCTACTCTGATTACTCGTAAGTCATAAGGCACTTTAACTATATTTTATCAATAGTGCTATTGCTTAATTCACAACTTAATTGTCACCATATTAAATCTCCGGGACTCTGACTGGGTGTAAAGCTCTGCCCAAACTGAGGAAAATCCCGCGTGGGTTGCGGGATGAATTCGCTCGCACCAGTTGTATCAACTTGTATGGAGGTGTACTAACTGGGGCGAATAGTCGCGTGATT
This sequence comes from Dryobota labecula, assembly GCA_947523025.1. Taxonomy (NCBI): domain Eukaryota; kingdom Metazoa; phylum Arthropoda; class Insecta; order Lepidoptera; family Noctuidae; genus Dryobota; species Dryobota labecula. The sequence continues at coordinate 23,221,073 of OX383295.1, read as the reverse complement.
TCTTAATCATTAAAACAACTGACGTATGCAATGATGTCCTGTATCCTGCGCGAGATTCGCCTCAGTGTGAAGGAAACTGTGAGAGTTTAAGTACATTTAGAAGTCATATAAACTCAATGTATTATTAGATTTATGTCTCACCTGATTATGTAGAACAGCATTGATGAGGTCTTGTCTCTGTTCATACACTGGCAACTTCTCTCTGAACTTCAATAAATCTGGATTGTATTGTGTGTTGGGAACCTGAAACAATTAGGGTTTTATATGACATAGCCTAGGTACTTGGGAAAAGTTCCTGACTTATTGACAGTTAGTTTTCAGAATATTAAAACTTCTTTTTGTTATCTGGGGCAGTTTAGTTTAATAAAAGCCGTAGTAAACAAGGAACCCTTATAGTTTCGCCATGACTGTCATCTGTCTGTCCGCGGCTTAGCTCAGAGACTCTTCTGCACTAGAAAGCTGTAATTTGGGTATACAGATATACATATTAATCACGCCGACAAAGTGGTAAAATAAAATCTGGAATAAATATTTTTTTTAGGGTTCCTCCCCTACACGTAAAGTGGGGATGATATATTTTTTTCTCGTCTATCCTATGTTGTGGGGTATTGTTGAATAGGCCGTTCAAAAATATTACTTGTGAATACCATTTTTCGATTTAGGGATCCGTTTGCATAATATTAAGCTTTAAAATGTTAATTTTTGTTAGTCAAGTGTCCCCTCCCCTGCCAGCTAAATAGTTGTATTCAGTTATGTGTAAAAATTCAGAGCAGTAGTAAATAAATAAATAAGAACTCAAATTTGCAGTTGAAAAACATGTTTATCAACTACAATTTTAAGGTTCTTCATTGTGCACGGTCTGACACGGCCTTGGCCATTTTTTATTTTTTTTCATAAAACTATGTCACAATACCTGCGCAACTCCATTATTCAGCTGCCCCATAGTCTTATGTGTGAGTTGTGGACTTCTCTCCTTCTCTGGACAGCTACTAAGGTCATCCTTCTCCTTGCTAGTGATAGGGAAGGCATTGCATAGCTCTGCGATGCTACACCGCATGTTTGAGTCCAAGATGAGCTTTGCATCATTCTGAATTATTGTTGAGCCAATGCGTTTGTATATTGTAAGGCAGCGGTTGACACCTGTAAAGAATTATGAATGGTTTCTGTTATTGATAAATGGTATTTATTCCTGGAAGTAGGTTTGTACAAACACTTTTACATGTCAATATTTTTAACTGAGATTCGATTGGTGTTTCCTATCTGACTATTCTAGTGTTTGACCCTTGTGGCACCCACTGGTAACAAAAATTCTGCTAAATTTTTATTTCATTGTTGATATTTGGACGCCGTTAACGGCAAAACATAGAGATCTCTGTACCTATTTCATTTAAAATAGCCAGGACAAGCAGTCCCTTGTTGTCATATACCTACTTAAAAAAAACAGCCAACTGTGAGTTGAACTTGCCCACAAAGGGTTCTGTACCACTTTTTTTTAATACTTTAATAAAAAGGCTGTATAAAACACGTTTCTTATATGGGGGGGTCCCCATACAAGAAATATGTTTTATTCTGAATTTTTTATTAAAGTATTTTTATTTTTAAATTAATTTCATTTTATTATTTGTTGTTATAGCAGCCATAGTAGTACACAGTCCGTGTGTGAAAATTTCGAGCATCTACCTATTTTGGTTCAAAAGATATAGCCCTGTGACAGACAGACAGGCAGACAGCGGAGCTTTATTAATAGGGTCCTGTTTGCACTCTTTGCATACGGAACCCTAAAAATTAACATACAACATAAATATTTCATACAATTTAGCTTAATCAATACACTTATCTGCTAGTTCTATTTCCCTCCAACAGAAGTTATTGCGCAATAAAATATATTAAAGAAAGAGTAAATATTTAAAATAAAATTTTCTTGAATGTTATTTATTTACATTTTAAACTACTACCAACTTAAAAAACCTTAAAATATAAAAAGTACTCCAAAGCCATTTTGATTATTATGATTACAAATTATTAATTAATTTACTGGAATATCTGTACTTGACATTACTAAATGTGTCATGAACTAAAGATTTATCAGTACGTGTTTCCATAAGCTCTACAAAATGTTATTAACATAAAAAGAAATAGCAAAGTGAGTTATTTATTTATTGTTATGTGATGGTATCAATCTGTATGGTACATGTTTATTATAAATTATGATAGTAATAACCAATCATGGAGATTGGTTATTACTATCTTATTTTTTAAACAGACATATATGTAACTGTAATATTTAGTTTTCTCGCACACGCGCGGCATCTATTTCAAAACCAGTGGTAAATAAAAATATCAATTAATGTGCAATATTCCCATAGTTTGTTATAATCATAATAATCAATCTAATTGAATAAAAATGGAACGTATACAGAAATAATCGTATACATATGTACTAAAACATATTTTGATGGTAATGTACGTATGATCAAAATATTTTTTTCATATCAACAACATACCTTTCCCGCGCGATTTCGACTTGAGACCGAGTTTAGCAACTGTCTCGTGGATGAATCCGCGCTCCTGAGCCGACAAGAACGTCGGAAACTTAAGTTCAGTCTCATTTTCATCACATATGAACTTATCCAACTGAATCTTCAGTGCTATGCTCACAGATTCAGCTATGGGGAAATGCTTGTTGCCATGGCGCTTTCCCTTTTTTGAACTCATTATAACACTTATGCTATGCTATACACAACGTTCTACACATACACTATAGTTAAGATACTGTTTACATAAGCAAATTATTAACAAGAGTGAAGAACTAGTTATTAAGATGAAAGAAAAACGAAACGAATACGATTGGCGTTTCCATAGTCTTGATACTAGGGAGAAGAGGTGACATACTAATTTAATGCAAAATGTTTAGTCGATTCATGAAGGATACTAAGTTTGGAGCGGTTATACTATTACTATTGTTTCAATGGGATCGATTGATTTAATCACTCGTTTCCATACAAAACCACACATAAAAAAACAGAAAAATCCAATGTAACAATCATATTAGATTCAGTATACGATTAGATATTCTGAGGTTACAATCTTTAGCCGATAAGAGAAACTAAGAAAAGATGCAATCGTTTGTACGGTGACCAGCACATCAAGTTACAACATACTGCCAAATTTTCTCGTTCCATTTTTAACTTAATCAACAACATTTTAAAGTCTAAAATCGTTCGGAGAAATTTGACAGTTTCGTGTACTTTGATGTGCTGGCCACTGTACGTTACGTACACACGGCCACAAATCAAGCTCATCATTCATCATCATTTCAGCCGAAAGACGTCCAATGCTGGACATAGGCCAATAGGTAGCTGGCAATAAGTTAGCTGACCTCTACGGAAATCCTATACAATGCGAGATCAGCCTTATCTGGAAATGTATAGCTTGATTTGTGGCCGTACGCAAAACGATTGGATTATGGACATCACTATTGAGGCCACAAATGTCATTTTGAGAAGCGTTTCAGCGTTCCAGCTCCATATTATTTTATTTCGGCCTATCTTTGGTATGCTTCATAGATAATTACGGAACTTAGAGCTAAAATTATAGCTAACATTCCTTTCATTAATTCCTTTCGGTGATGTCAGAAAGGTAAATTTCACATTTTGATGGGTCTGCCAATAGATTTAAATTGATGTTTGAAGAGTGTAGGTCTTTCAAAATGGTGTCTACATCCAACGCGTAACTACCACACATTATTTTTCTATGAATGAAAATATGAAAAGCCAAGCTGAAAATTACTACTGGCCCGATAGTTTAGGAGGACCATCCTTAGAGCATCCGAACGAAAGTTGAAATGAAAAAACAATAGCAATTTGTCATAGTGTCATGTCATGTCACTTGTCAAAATAATTCAACACGTGAAGAATCATCAATCGTGTGAGATTAGTTTAAACACTGTTTTCTTTGAATTCCTAATGTAATTTATCAAAATGCCGAAGAATATTAAGCATTTAGTGGTCGACACAACCGCGTTCATAAAGGCAGCTGGTTTGCAAGACATCGCTGAGAACGTATACACAGTGCAAGAGGTTATTGATGAAATCACGAACGATAGACAACGCAGAAAGCTTGTAGTGCTCCCTTATGATCTTATCGTGAAAGATGTCTTCACTGAGAACATTAAATTCATCACAGAGTTCTCCAAAAAGACCGGCGACTACCGTAGTCTCTCCGCCACTGACATCAAAGTGATGGCGCTAACATACCAATTAGAGAAAGAAAAACTGGGCATCGAACATCTGAAAACTGATCCAACTACACAAAAAATTGTCAAAGTAACTGGATTATCTAATTACAACTCAAACCCAAATGAAAACTCAGAAGGGAAACCAGAAAATGTCAATCAGGAAACTGGAGAACCAACGGAAAACACAGATGAAGAGACTGGTGAAGCTAAAATTAAAATCGTTGATAAAACCATTAGTAATACAGCAGAAATTACTATAAATATCACAAATAATGTCAATGTAAATGATGAAGATGCAGAAAAAATTGCTGAACAAATAAAAAATATGGACCTAGAAGAAGAAAATATTGATGATATCATGGTCAAAGTTTCTGAAGATGAAGAGGACTCTGAAAATGATGAGGACTCAGACAGTGATGGTGGAGAATGGATCACACCTGGCAATGTAGCAGAGAAAAGGAAAGAAATGGAAATGGGAGAATTTGAAGAAAAATCTGTTGAAGTAGCTTGTATCACTTCAGACTTTGCCATGCAGAATGTCCTCAAGCAAATAGGACTTAATGTAACTTCAATAGATGGCAGGATCATCAGACAACTACGTACCTTCATCTTTCGTTGCACAACTTGCTTCAAAACTACAAGTGTGATGACAAAAGTATTTTGCCCAAAATGTGGTCACTCTACTTTGAAAAAAGTTGGAGTGAGTATTGATGATGATGGGGTTCAACACATTCACATAAATGGACGAAAACCACTGACAGCTCGGGGTAAAAAGTTCAGTTTGCCCACACCTAAAGGAGGACAACACTTCCAATACCCCATACTTTCTGAAGACCAACATATCCACAAGAGATTTGCCACAAAAATGGCAAGAGGTAAAACTAATGCTATGGACCCTGATTACACTGCAGGATTTTCACCATTTGCCATGAGAGATGTTAATTCAAAGTCTGCTGTGTTAGGTGTAAGAGCTAATAAGCAGGACATTAAATATGTGATGAAAAACTGTTGCAAGGGAAAGAAAAAGTAAAATAATTTGAAGCTCAATTTATGAGCCAGATTTTGTATATAGGAAGTAAAAATAAAAATTAATATAGTAAAATATTGTATATTCTTATTTTAATGATACATAGTTTAAATGTCCACCTATACAAATAACAACAAAGTATACATTGTGTGATATGAGTACTATTTTGACACTTTTTCGTCAATATACTTGAACACTGATTCCATACACGAATATGATGTCATTTCATGTTTTTGATGACCTGCAAAAATAAAAAAGATGATAAATGATAAGTTGATAACATATACAAAGTATACATAATCAACTTGTCCAGTTGTCCAGCATGGATTTTGGACTTTCTTGCATGTTGAAAAGGTAGAAATAAAATTCAGGTTAAATATACCTGCTGAAACTCTTGGTATATCAAATTCTGGTGTGTTCATTGGTGTATCCACTGGTGATTGACTTGATATCCAGTTCCTAGCTGCCTGAAAAACATAAAATAACTATTCATAAAAAAGGCCAAGACTCATACACCCTGTTTATGGATAAAGATCTAACATATCTTTTATAATTATCGCTTGCTTAGTGAAAAATGTTGAAGGAAAACATTGTGAGGTACATATCTCGACAGCATGTGGAGCCAAGTCAAAGGCCCGTGCGTGCCATAAAAACTCTGACACCATGTTAGTCACTAACCACATGAAAAGAAGAAATCTTTTATAAAATCTAAAATCATAAAATTCAACTTACATCTTTCATATACTTAGTTATCTGTATATTAGAATACACATGCACCGAATCAGTGAAGGCAATTGCTTTGACTCTCTTTTCAAACTCATCCTTCAGCTGATCAGCCAATGTAACAGTCAGTACTCCACCATAACTATGAGCCACGATCGCTATTGATGTGGCTTTTGTATTTTTAACATAAGTTTTCCATACATAGTTGGTATGTTCTTCTCCCGAACTACTATTTGGTATCTTTTTGCCATTTGGTAGACAGTTATCATTGGGATTTAATACCATTACTCCATATCCTTTTGCTAGGGCTTTCTTGATATAGGGTATTTGTGTGCCCATGTCTAAATTATCGTTGATTATGAGTCTGGAATAGATATTTGATTTACTTTATTGTACACCACAAAAATACATAACAAAAAATAAATCAAACACTACAAAATATACAATGGGTGGCCTTAATGCTTTAGATCTCTACCAGGCAACCATGGAATGGACAGTGATTTGCTTGGACATGACGACTGATTTATTTGCAACATCAAAAGTAAAACTGTATATTTTAAATGTTTCTGGATTATACTTACGATCTAGCCCACTGTCCCGCACGAACGGCACCTGACCCATGAATAAAGATCACCAAAACATCCTTCAGATCATAATCCTTGGACACAAAGATGAAAGTTCCTTTACTGGAGTCTTTGGGCACTGGCAACCTTGTCAAGTTCTGATCAGCTTCCATTAAATGATATACATACTCTGTGACTGCATTACCAAGCTCTTCATAATGTGCCTGACATTCCTGGTGTTGGTTACTAACGTTGAATTGGAATGGTTCCTCAGTTGGTTGGCCATCAGCACCAATTTTACGGAGTTGTCCTTCTATAAAAAGTATAGAAATATTGTAGTCAGTAAAACAAAGCCTTAGTCAGTTTTAAGAGGAGGATTTGCTGTAGATATTGCAACGTTAACTCGATTTTATAAATTTCATTTTCTTTTACCATTTATTCTTCTAATAATAACAATTATTCGCTTCAATGAATATAAAACAGATCTACTTTTACTCTCCTGGACAGAAAAAGATAATTGTAAGTATTATTTTTGTATTCGGGCAAAAATCCAAAATGACATCATGTTATTGTAAAGTTTGATTTCATCAAAATCAAAAGAGTAATGATAAGGATGAAAATAGTTTACCAGTGTTGAAAGTGTATCCCAAGTCTTTCATTGTTTTCACTGCGTCCATTTTTTGTGATTCAGTAGCACCTTTAGCACAATAACTGTGACCGGAAGTTTGTGACCAATTTTGTTTCGGCAAAACAGTTGAGAAGAAAACTCGGAGTTTTCGTAAAAATTTTAGTGACATGGAGCGAAAGACAAAATAAAGGCACAGAAGAAACTCGTCACGTAAAAACACTTGGGTTAAGAATAACAATGCAGAAATGTGTATTTTATTGATAAAACACCATTTTATAAACAAACAAAACTAATTTCAAACGGAGAAATGTCTTACTATTATGACTTTTGACGTATGTTTTTAGTTCAGGAATGTGCACTGATTATGATTAATTCACGAGATAAAAACAAAAAAAAAAAAGCTAAACTAAACTTTCTAGCTAAACTTTAGGTATGTACCTACTCAATTCTATTTCGACCGAAAACTGAAAAGGCACAGACGCCAGCACATCAAGCTACTACAATCTGTCAAATTTCTTTAATAGATTTTCAACTTTATCACTACAGTATAAGGTGCAAGGATGATTGCAAAAATTTGACAGTCTCGGGTAGCTTGACCGCTGGCGTCTGTATTTTGCACAAATCCATTCCATTCTAACTGATTACATTATTAGAATGTTATATTATTGGAATGTATTTATGACAATTTTTGCCAGTAAATGCTCTTTTTAAAATGATTTTATCCTCATTCCGAAGTGCAATGTTTCTGAACGCAATATTGATATTTTCTTTTTGGGGTTCCGTAGCCAAATGGCAAAAAAACGAAACCCATTATGGATTCGTCATGTCTGTCTGTCCGTCCGTATGTCACAGCCACTTTTTTCCGAAACTATAAGAACTATACTGTTAAACTTGGTAAGTAGATGTATTCTGTGAACCGCATTAAGATTTTCACACAAAAATAGAAAAAAAAAAACAATAAATTTTGGGGGTTCCCCCATACTTAGAACTGAAACTCATTTTTTTTTTGTTCATCTAAGCCAATCGTGTGGGGTATCTATGGATAGGTCTTCAAAAATGATATTGAGGTTTCTAATATTTTTTTTTTTCTAAACTAAATAGTTTGCGCGAAAGACACTTCCAAAGTGGTAAAATGTGTGTGTGTGTCCTGTAACTTCTAAAATAAGAGAATGATAAAACTAAAAAAAATATATGATTTACATTACCATGTAAACTTCCACCGAAAATTGGTTTGAACGAGATCTATATAGTAAGTAGTATTTTTTTTAATACGTCATAAATCGTAAACCGCGCTTGCTGCTATGGAACCATTCATGGGCGAGTCCGACTCGCACTTGGCCGCTTTTTTTAGTAAGCTAGATAGACTTTTTAGGGTTCCGTAGTCAACAAGGAACCCTTTATAGTTTCGCCAATATTAATCACGCCGACAAAGGGGTACTCCGACCTCGCCGCCGAGACCCCGCGCGAAATCCCCGACAAATCAGTCCTCCCCGACCCTTGCTTTCAAACGAAGCGCCAGCTTGCGCTTTAGCTGAGCAGCATGTAGTCCAAAATCCCCCTCATAATAATCAAAACACTGATTTTATCCAGCCACCGACGCGACGGTCCCTTGCCATCCTCCCCCCCCCCCCCCCCCCGACTCTGCCCTAAGCCGATCTTCGTACCCCACAGGGGGTGCCCTTAGCGTGCAGTCGAATAGCTTATAAGTATGCCCTGGCTGGAGGCCTTAAATTTCTATTAGGAGCTTAAGGCACTACAGGTTAAATCTTGAAATATTTTTTTAGGGTACCAACCTCCTATTTCCTTCCCTCCCCTACACGTAAAATGGGGATGATATTTTAGGCCCGTCGCTGGCTATCCGTTGGGCAAATAGTGCATGTTTATTACAATGGGCCTATTTTAAGTTTAGGTTGGCGGAATAACTAACCGTCTGCCAATACATTCCCAATTGTTGGCGTATGAAAGCCAACGGCAATTGCTAATAAGGAGATGGCGGCTGCGAGAATTTTCAAATTTTTCTTCATGGGTGTCGTTTTCATGGTTTTGGAGGGTGCTAGAGCCGATAGTGAGGTCAAAATAAAAATCCAAGATAGCGGCTGCGAAATGTTCAAATTTTTCATCATGGGTGTCGTTTTCATGGTTTTCGAGGGTGCTAAAGCCGATAGTGAAGTAAAAATAAAAATCCAACATGGCGGCTGCGAAAATGTTCAAATATTCTATCATGGGTGTCGTTTTCATGGTTTTCGAGGGTGCTAAAGCCGATAGTGAGGTCAAAACGAAAATCCAAGATTGCGGCTGCGAAAATTTATAAATTTTGCATCTTATGTATCGTTTTCATGGTTTTTGCGAGTGCTAGGGCCGATAGTGAGGTCAAAATAAAAATCCAAGACGGCGTTTGCGAAACGCCATCTCGGATTTTAAATTATAGGTGACGCGCATTTAAAAATAAAGTCCACCATCCAGCCACCATCCCATCTGACGGTCAACTCTATCACCGCGCCCGCTCATTGGTCAAATCAAATAGCGCGCGAATAGAAGTCAAAATCAGTTGAACGGACTGTAAAAAAGGTTTACTTAGTCTAATCTTATTTAAAATGGAGTATAACTACGTATAATACAACTATTTAAAAACTAATTTTTTTACAGGTGTTATTATTATTTTACAAGCTAATTTTGGCTCAGGCGGTAACAGAACTTAGCGGGGTGGCGGGTTCGCAAAAATTGGCCCACGTCCGACTTCCAACGCGTTCCGTTCGGGACCTCCGCTAGGAGTATATGTATTCTGTGCTCGGGACTGACCGGTGCACAGTGGGCTGGGATTACAAGGTTGGGTCTTAAGAGATCAAATGTATTTTTTTGGTATCTAGGCATAAATTTAAAACGTTTGTATTCTTTGACTTTTTTTAATTTAACGAGTACTTTCGGAGATATAGCCATATCAAATTTGTATGAAGAGTCATGTTATTTTAGTTAAGCAATTTATTCCAATTAAATTGGAATTGAAAATAATGTATACTAAACGGCCTGAAAACCTCAATACCTACTTAGTTCTGTGGCGGTATCAACAACGCCACATGCGAACTACGCATCAAAGACCTGACGTCACAAATCCTGCATCGCGCTATCAGAGTTTACCGCGCAACTAGCATATATACAACATCCCGACATCAACCGTTGGGCAGTTGCCCACCAGACACAATACCCGTCTGGTCGGAGGATCCTCCCTTTACTATAGAGAATGAGTGAACTTTACACCCTGTTCCTCATACCTCTAAAGTTCTTTAAAAAAAAAAAACAATGTTCGACATTTTCCACCACCATAGGTAGGTATGACGTAATTTGTTTTGAGACTTATTTCCGGGAATCAAGGGATAAGAGTGCGCGAGCGCAACAACAAGTTATGACATGTCGTAAACTTTTTATTGACGTGAATGAACATTTAATTTTAATTAAAACAGTGCAGTGGCCAGTAGTGATTGTGATTTTTACTTATTTATTTATTTATTTTATTAGTCCTTAGTGGATTAGGCCTAAAGGGGAGACCACTACATAAAAAAAAAACGCGCCTAGTTCTTAACCTCTATGGTGGTGTGGAATAGAGAACAAAATTTGAAATTGCGACCAAATCGCAGAAAATCGCAACCCGAGAATAGGCGCTAAAATAGGACAAATATATGTACTATGCATACGTAGAGTCAATTCTTTGAGAAAATTTGAGAATTTCGAGATTTTCACATTTTTTTCTTTTGCTTCATACAAAAATTACTTTGGATATTTATAACTCCGAAAATACTAAGTTATCTGAACGACCCTCATAGAAATAATTACTTATTATCGATAGATAAATCCAACAAAATATTTAAAATTTCAGAAAAAGAAACTTTTTTTTTTTTAATGCTAAGTCCTTTACCGGCCCGTTTCAGCCCACTGTGCGGTGGTGGCAGCGGGGCGCGAGTAAAGCGTGCCGTGAATTGAACTTCGTTAATTTTGGGTTGAAAATTATATGTTTCACGATATTAAAAATGTTATACCCGACGGACATTACATCATCACAGACGTTTATTTTGATGTGATTTTCAATACATAAAGTATTGAAATAAAATGAATTTTAATCTACAAAATAACGACGTTTGTATTTTTTTTCTATCGAGCGAAATTTATCCAATTATGTAACGCGTACCCGACGTACCTACAGAAAGGTCTCAAAAGCAACATATAATTTTTTCACGTATTTAATCATTACCGTTTCTAAATATAATGGCATCAAAATTACATTTCCTAGAGGTTAACTTGAAGAACCTCGGCTTAAGCAGCCAGACAAAGATTTCGTGCTATTGTAGAAATATTATCATCGATGAACGCTTAGATGAGTGATTAGTATTCAATTTTGTTCTCAATGCATTTATTTTGCTAATCATTCATTTACATACAATTCAACCAGCATGACCATGACTGCTACATTTTGTTGATTTGTGCTACAAAACTTTGGTTGCAATCATCTCTCTCAGAATTTTAAATGTCACTCAACAAGACTGCTGGCCAGCGAACAACTATAACGTTGTAGGTATAGTAGATCGTGTTACGTAATATGAGCACTGGCCAACCGCACAACCATACCATTTTTACGTGACGCGAACTAAAACAACGTATGGTTTTGCGATTGGCCAGCATGCTTTTTACGTGACACGATCTTATACGTCACGGTTGTGCGGTTGGCCCGCGGTCTTTTTACGTGACGCGAATTGTAAGTTTAATAAAACAACAAAGATATTATAATTTATAATACAATTACTATTTAATCGTTATACCAATCTAAGAATAGTAAGCTGAATGACATGACTAATAAGAAGAAAAGTACATAAACCCTAAGCCCTGCATTCCGTTGTATGGCCTGCTTTATTTGTTCATTGGCATCTTTAACATTTTCAGTGGATCCAACCACTGTGTTTGATATCCTGTCTATGTCTTGCTCTTGTTGTAATATCTGGAAACATACGAGTTATTAATAACATAATATAACATCACGCCTTGTTTCACAGAGGGGTTAGGCACAGGTGAACCCAATAGTAGTTACACCCACATTTCGCCATTATGTTTAAGTCGCATGTAATAGGGGGCGAGCCTATTGGCATCAACTGGGCTGCTACTGAGAAATTCCTAATGGAAAAACCCAATAATACTTTGCCCGACCTTGGAATCGAACCCAGGACCTCATGCTCAGCAGTAACGCTTGTAACCACTAGACCAATGAGAATTAATAATTATTAAATTATATTATTTTGTGGTTGAATTAATTGGTTGAAACTTGAGTTTTTAGGGTTCAGTAGTAAACAAGGCACCCTTATAGTTTTGCCATGTCCATCTGTCTGTCTGTCTGTCCGCAGCTTAGCTCAGAGACTCTTGGTACTAGATAGCTGTAATTTGGTATGAGTATACATATTAATCACAACGACAAAATGATATAATAAAATCTTGAAATATATATTTTTTTAGGGTACCTCCCCTACATGTAAAGGGATGATATATTTTTTTTCGTCTTTCCCATGATGTGGGATATCTTAGGATAGGCCGTTCAAATTTATTCAGGGTTTGTGAAAACCATTTTTCGATTCACGCAAATGGATCCCATTTGCATAATATTAAGCTATATAGTGCTAATTTTTGTTAGAGTCAAATGTGCCCCCATAGTTGTTCTCCCATACATTCCGTATGAAAGAACATGTTTTTCAACTATAATGTTAAGTTTGTTCTTGGGATAAATTCATACCAACTACATAACCCTTGATTGTGTGTGGCCCGACATGCACTTGGCCAGTTTTTTATATTGTATTGTGTGGAAATGGCAGATGGAGGCCTATGCCACAGTGGACAGTCAACAGGCTAGATAGATATATTGAAATTCAGGCTTCTTCTGAAAAAATCAAAAGTAAAACTAATATACAAATCACCTTTTCAGTAAATATTTCCTGTAGCTCTGCAATATGAAGCACTTTGCTTTCAATAGCTTTGACTTCCTCTGTCATGCTGTTCAGCTCATTCAGAAGCTGCACATTCTCCGACTCAAACATCTGCAACTCCTCAGCGCTAAGTTCCTCATCAGCCAGCACAGCTACCTCATTCTCACACAAATCCATCTTTTTTACAGTATCTGGTTCCTCCAATTCTTCTATATCTTTATCTAAAACTTTGTCAGCGTCTTTCTCTGCTACTTTGCTCACAATAAATGGGTTTGGAATGTTTGATTTAGTCTGTGGCAGCTCCAGGCGCGACAGTTTCCGCATGACTAGAGTTCGTTTCACCCGCAGAGCTTTGAGCTCACTGTGTATTTTACACACTGCTTTCAAGTACATGTCTATGAGGTCAGCCACTGCTTCCATGTATTCTTTCATCTGAGGAGCTGCTGTTACCTTGCGGTTGTCATTCCTAAATTCCTTCAGCAAGTGTGAACAAGTATTGATTATCCTTTGGGCTCCTGTGTCTATTTGGTCTCTCTCCGCGTCAGTCATCTGATCTTCGACAACATTATCGTAAAAGCTCAAGTATTTCTCACGGTGCTCAAGCAAAAAGTCTCGTAGTCTCGTAATTTGTGAAGTTATATCCTTCGCAGTTATCATGAAAGCCGTTTTTGGCTTAGTTCGAAGTATGCGTTGTTTATCATCGCTAGTAGGGCTTTGTATGCCGAAAGCTTTGTTCCGCGTTTTCACCGTCTTTATGTATGCTCTAAACAACGGCGTGATATCCATTTTGGTATCTAGTTATCATAGAATCGATAGAGAAATGAAATAGTACAAAGCACTGGATGTTTTACTTACACGTTCACAGCTGTATTGTATTGATAATTTTTAAATGACATCTGACATTTGTTTTTCCGTTCGGATATATCTCTGTAGCATTGATCTTCGAAAAAGGAATGCTCCAGATCTAAAAATTAGTTTGGGTATCTGGAACGTAGCCGTAAAGTTGTTTTTGATTTTTGTTTTCGTAATTATTATCTGTGGATTGATTTTACATTACAAAAGAAAAGCAGTTATTAGAAAAAAATCCATTGTTTTGTAATATAAATACAGTAAAAAATCGCTAAATAAAAACAATTAAAATGGGATCAACGGCTGGTAATGGAAATAAAAGCCAACATTCTATACCTATTGATATTTTAGATGACCTGTGCAGGTAGGTTGTTTTCGTTTTACGATCAAAATAATGTGGTTTTGGTAGGTAAACACTCCATAAAACTTTCTAAATATTATGTTTTATTATCCATTACAGGTCAGCTAAGTTTCATATATTATTTTTCATGAAATTCATGAAAATATTTTTTATTATTTGTGAATCCAGCCAGTGTAGTAGATGCAAGTCGAAACAAAAACTTTCTAGGGTTGACTTTTTATCATTGATTTATTCACTTCCTTTGAAATGAACTTAAATATGTACCACCATAATAATCTACAAGATAATTAGCATAAAATTGCAACAGCAGAAACCAAGCGACTATTGGGGTCATCTTCGGATACCTACCTATGTCCAAAAATGAACACTGATAGGCTGAAACAACTACTTTGAAAATTACAAATACAACTCAATTAGGCTCCTTGCTTTCTTTAGATTACCAAACATTAAGTTTTTATAATACTAGAATATGGGACAACCCATTTCCTGCATGGTCAGACTCAAAATTATTGTAAAGCGATATGGCTGCCCATTGTAAATATTGTAGTGTTTGGTTTATTTTTTGTTATGTATTTTTGTGGTGTACAATAAAGTAAATTGAAATCTATACAAATAAATAAAATTTAAATGTAATGTCAAAACAACAGCTTTTTACTAAATGCGTATGAAAGTACATACGGTACATTAAAAAAAAAACTGATTTAATAAGGTGTAATTTAGGCTACTTTTAGTTAAGAAAATGCCGAATGGGCGAAACCGCTAGTAAAGGGCAGCATCTAGTAAATAAATAAATAAATATCACTTTGTTTCTATACTTACATTCTTTTCCTTTCAGCCGCTTCATTATTAACTTACCTCCAGAAGACCGTGGCAATCTGGTGCGAATATGTTTCCAAATAGAGTTGGCACACTGGTTCTACTTAGATTATTATTGTACTGATGAGACCACCAGGCTTAACCCTTGTGGTATTAGGGAGTTCGCGGCACATATATTTCAAGTAAGTATCTTGTCTCACAATAAATTATTTTTAAGATACCAGTCTAACTCTTGTCAGAAAAATTCAGGAAATAGTGAAGTTTTCCTGGTGTTACATAAACTCACGCCTTCTTCCCACGGGGGTAGGCAGACACTACAGCATGCCACCTGTTACGATCCTTACATAGGTACTCCTTTTCCTAGTATTATAAATTAATAAAGGTATTTTTATAAAGACAGCCTGCAACATAATTACAAACAAAGTTTCAATCACAATCCAAGAGTTTTGAAGGATATTTCTAATCCATTCATTCATAGGTTTAATAAATTCCTCCGCTCAACAATGTAAATAACGCAGTGAATGTGGCTATACTCATTTTATGTGTATTACGCAGTTATCCTGCTGATTTATCTAATCATTGATTGCTACCAAATTGTGCATCTGCTAAACGAGAGATTCAGAGTACGATTCCCAGGTTGGGCACTGTTATTGGTATTTTCCATCAGAAATGTCTCCATAGCAGCCCAGACTCTGGATTTGTGTCTGGTTGATGGCTATAATCTCGCCCCTTATTAAAAACGTTAAACTGAAGTAATAAAGTTACTACTGAAACTAAACTCTATGCATAGGAATTAGTTTCTTAATTCACATAAAGGTAGTTTACTGAATTCACATAAAGTTACTTCACTGAATTCACATAAAGTCACCTTACTGAATTCACATAAAGTTCCTTCACTTAATTCATAAAAAAATATTTTCATAACTAGCTAATCAATCAAACCATTAATCTAGCACGTCCCGCAACTTCGCGAGCATGTGAGCAGTCTGGACGCGGTGTTGGACAACTGGCGCGAGTATAAACAGACGGTGCCGACGTACGGCGCCATTTTGCTGGACACAGACCTATCGCATGTGTTGCTGGTCCAGTCTTATTGGACCAAAGCTTCCTGGGGCTTCCCTAAGGGGAAGGTCAATGAGGATGAGGAGCCGTATAAGTGTGCTGCCAGGGAGGTAAGGAAACGGTTGATAGTTTTATTTTTATTTTGCAATATTCTTGACGGTTTTTGCAGTTATAGTTTAGTTATAGTATTATAGCTGTTCATGTCCTTCTCCATATCCCAGGCTATATCTCTGCCAAATTTCATGATGATTGGTTCAGCAGTTTAGACGTGAAAATGTAACAGACACAGACAGAGTTACTTTCACATGTATATTAATAGTATGGATGTTTTTTTGGTCAACCACTACTGTTCCAAACTTGCTCAACTTGTTAGCTCGTTTTTGCTCAACTTGTTTGTTGAGCAAATGTCTCCTTTCCTATTTATTGCCTTTCCAACAATCCATCATGAACAACTACAAGTCATCACGCCATCTAAAAATCTATACAAATAAATAATATTGTAGTTAGTGTCTGTTTGCAATGTTAAAATAAAAGCTTTTTACTAAATGCATACGAAAGTATAAACGGTAATTAGAATAAAAAAAAAAAAAAACAATTATTCAAATGTTTGCCTGTCTGTCTGTCTGCCTGTCCATCAGTCTGTCTGTGTGTTCCGGCTAATCTTCGAAACGACTGGACCGATTTTGCCGGGACTTTCACTGGGGTTAGCTGATGTTCTGTATAGGAGTAACTTAGACTTTAATTTAGAAAAAGCCACGCGGGCGAAGCCGCGGCGTGCAGCTGGTAAATCATATTTTAAAACAATCATGTTGTGCTGTTTTCAGGTACTTGAAGAAACGGGCTTCGACATCAGTAAGCTTATAAACAAAAACGACTACATAGAAGCTATAATACACGAACAAATTGTCCGCCTATACATTATCGGTTTCATTCCTAGAGACACTAAATTCCAGCCGAGAACCAGGAACGAGATCAAGGCCTGTGAGTGGTTCCCGTTGGCTGATCTACCAGCCAATAAGAAAGATATGACGCCTAAGCTCAAAATGGGAGTGAGTCCTAATGCTTTCTTCATGGTGCTACCGTTCGTTAAACGCATGCGGCGCTGGGTCGCAGAAAGAAACTCGAAAGTGTTCACAAATACTAAAAGAACGCGTCACAAATCTATGGGAGACATAGAATCTACTTCTACAACTAAAGCTAAGGCCAAAGCGATCTCTCAGGGACTACAGAATGAAATACAAGAATATCAACAGCTAAATTGCAATTCTGTGCCAATACCGTATAAGAATCATGGTAATGGAAATGGCCTCGGTAATGGAAATGGCCTCGGTAATGGCAATGGGAATGTTCATGGAATCGTACATGGTAATGGGAATGTTCATGGAATCGTACATGGTAATGGTCAAGGAAATGGTCATATCAATAGCAATGGGAATGGACACGGCAATGGCAACGGTCATGGCAACAGCAACAGCCACAGTACCAGCAATAGCCATAGCAACAGCCATGGCAATAGCCACGGCAGTGGCGTCAAAAATACTCCAAACCAGAACGGTTCTAGAAAAGACAGGAAGGTTGCTAAGCGACAGCTGTTCACACCGCAGAACACTCATCCAAATCCTAACAGCTTTTCTCCTGTTCAGAAGGAAACTACTCCTAAAAAAGAATCTCCGGATGAGAATGTATTCTTCAACTTCGTGGCTCCGTCTTGGGCTAACTTCAAGTTTGACAGACGGGCCATTCTCGACTGCCTTACTTGAGCGTAAGGAGGCGGAGTTTGCTCTAATTCGTAGATCACGTGACTTCCTACTTCGATTTTGACATTATTTGTAATTATAGGTTACAAAGCAGATTAATTGATTGTTGTTTTATTTGCAACTTCCTTGAAGCCCGATTTGCTGTCTTGCAATTTCACAGATTTAACTTTACCTTATTGCAAACGCTCGCGCAATGGGTTTTGAATTATCAGCGGTTTTATCTTATTTCAGCTCATTGCAAAGAATTGTGACAAGATGCGAGAGATAAAAAAAATACAAAATACATCATTAAATCTTTA
The DNA here is from genome assembly GCA_947523025.1 of Dryobota labecula. Taxonomy (NCBI): domain Eukaryota; kingdom Metazoa; phylum Arthropoda; class Insecta; order Lepidoptera; family Noctuidae; genus Dryobota; species Dryobota labecula. The sequence goes on along the minus strand of OX383295.1, from coordinate 23,202,794 downwards.
TTTTCCAAAATACTAATTTCGCGCAAAGTACATTATTATTTACAAAGTCAGGATGACCTTATTACGCATTTTTGAGGTGCATTCAGAAGCACCTGAAAAAATGCGTCGAGAATAATGCCTGAATATTACTGGTAAGCCCTGCTTAGGTCATCTGTAAACTTGGGCGTGACGATCTGCTGTTTGACCTGTCCTCAAAAGTAGGTTTCTACTCTAAAATTGACTTGAGGGAAGATCAAACACCTTGCATAATACCGAAAAGTTTTCAAGCAAAAAGATGACACATGTAATTGATGTAGCACGAAAAATATATGGTCTTACTAAACTGCCCTAATGTCCTTCAAATAACATGTTCATGACTGTAGTATCTGGTTCCTTTTACAGTTTTTTATTGTCTTTTACACCAGCAAGGTTCGCTTATGATTTTATCCTGTTGTCTACAGTAGTTTTCCAATTACTTCACATACATATCTGAAAACTTTTCCACACAATCCTATGCATCATTTCTGTATGACTTGCTTCTCAATCTTTTCCTGTTGTTCTTCAGACTGTAACTGTTGTAGGGTAAGCAGAGAAACTCCTAGTTGATCCTCTCGAGTGAAGGGTTGTGCCATCTGACGGAGCCAGCGTTTGCAGATCTGGGAAGGTTTAGAGACAACATAATATTACCATGAAGATTAATTTAAAGCACAGTAAATTAACATAATCTAAACAATCACAAAGAAAGAAAATATGTTTAATTGCAGTAAACATGACACAAAGAAAGAACTTTCTTAAGAACGGTCTTTGCTTTGATTATTTTTGATGACATGGGGGGGTCTGTCTGGATGGTGATTACGTCAGCAATATTTAGTATATTTCAGTTTTTTTATTTTTTTTCTATATGAACAACTCCACAGGACACAGGAACTCCCCAAATTAATTGATATTGCTTACTCGCCCTCATTCGGTGTTTTATGGTTAGACAGAACCGAAGTGGGGAAATTACTTAAATGGGCATTTAATTAGATACTTTTAGTCTAAAAAATCCTTATTTTTAGTCATGAATAACATAATATATAACATAAGGGGTGTCAGCTTTGCTTACTTTTGCTGACATAGGGGACCCCACCTCCCCCTTGTCAGGAAAGGTAAGCAAAGCTTACAGTTCAAGATTACTAAAATTTTGCTTACGCAATACTTGAATGGCCCCTAAGTATTCGTTATATTAATAGTATTTCCTCCCGGGAGAGGGCACTGGCTCTTGTAACACAAGTTAACCACCTATACTCCATTTACAAATACATACATACATTAGACAAATAATGGCTAAATAACGACAGTTATTGTGTAATATTGTTGAAATTACTGCACTTTAGAGTTATTTTTTTAATGTAAATGGTAAATAGATTACAGTGCTTTGTATATATCGTGAAATAACGGATTTTATTAAACGTTTACATCGAAATAACGAAAGGGTGAGAACAGTTATTTGTCTAATGTTATAATAAATGGAGTATAGGTCAGGTTATCCACACAATTTGTAACCACTTTCTTATGTAATAAAGATTATTATTATTATTGGTATAGAAACGCAAGCCGTGGTCGTGGCCGCATCAGTACGCGTCTAGTCATACCCAGCACGGAAAAACAAAAAAAAAATCATGAATAGCCTCGTTGGTCTAGTGGTCGCAAGCGCTACTGCTGAGCACTGTCTTGGGTTCGATTCCCGTGTCGAGCATACTTAGTATTTTTGGGTTTTACCATCTGGAATTTCTCTGTAGCAGCCTGGACTCTGGATTTGTATTTCTATTACATTGGACTTAAACATGTTCGGGCGCCTCCGGCAATCTTCGGCTGCTGTCGTGAGACATCGGAAGGCGGCGGGCGGCGGCGTGCGGGACGCGGGCGGTCGGACCACTTCACTACCGATCTCGGACGACGGCACGCGCGCGCACCCATACGTTTACCAACACCGTTATAATCATTGTACAACCTATTGGATTACATTCATTTTAAATACAGTCCATTGCATTTCCGTTTAAGTCCTTAGTTAGGTCCCTAACAAACATAATTGGCGAAATGTGGGTGAACTATAGGTACACCTCTGCCTAACCCTTCGGGGAATACAGGCGTGATATTACATTAATAGCAGACCGGTAAACATATACCTACGCCAGAATTCCAGAAAAAAAAAAAAAAAACTATTCGTCAACTGCCTTCAGTATTGAAAGGCCTTATCAGCGCCCTACTTGATGGTAACTTCGGCACAACAATAAAAACACAATGAAACAAGTCGTTTCTTCTTTTCAACATACCTGTACGGCCTCCTCAGTGCTAAGGTTACACAAAGAGTCTTTCAGATGCTCCTGTATCCAGCGCGGCAGCTTGGTGCGCTTGTCTGCGCGACTGAAGCGCTTGTCCGCGAATATCATTATACCGTAGTCTGTCTTGCCTCTAAAAAAAAAAAAAAATAACATCTTTTTTGAATAACGAAACTTTGCTATGATATAATGAGACAAAGAGAGGAATAACTAGAGAGAGAAAGACAAGATAAGAAGAAGAGAAGATATTAGAACTTACCTCAATACTCTTCCGACGCACTGCGCTGCGTGACGCATCGCATCGAATGTTAGGAAGTCGTTTTCTCGTATCTGTAGGAAATGAACATATGTAATCATAACATCACTATCTGATAAACGCCTGTTTAAAATTTGTGCGGGTATCTTGAGTAGCTATACCCAGTCAAAATGGTGAGGTCTCTGCATCACAGCATGACAACAAGAGAGATATGCAACAGATACCATGCTTTGTACAACACTGTGTGCAATACTTACCGACCACACCACAGACTAAACAGTGTGATTCTTTATAATGTGCACATATCGAAAAGAGGGAATCTATGCTTAATTTTAACGACGGCAAAAAAATAAAACTATAGTTATTTTTATTTTTTATGGAATATTTCAAAAATTTGTTCGCTACTGTGACCCCAGTGTAAACAAAACGGTGTAACTTTTAAACTAAATGATCGATTACAATCAGACAAACTCCATAATGATTGAAAGTAATAAAGCGTCCTCATAAAATGAAAATTGTGGAAAAAACTGCCCTCAATTAAAAATAAACATGTTTTTTTATAGCAAAAATCGGTTTTTTCTTCATCCATTTTTCCATCAACTTATAAAGATAGGTACCTACCAGCTACGACTTACCAATAAAGTAAAAAATAATGAGTTAAAAATAAGTGTTTTCCATCCATCGCCAAGTAGCAGAACCAAAAAGACGCTACCGCTACACTAAAAAAACTTTTATCATTTACAGAAATAAACTCAACTACCTATATTAGGAACTATCATTCTAAAATTATTAAAGGAATATAAAGAATCAAATACATCACAGTTGAATAGGTCAAAAATGAATAAAATGTGCAATATTCCTCCATCTCGTTTTCGCTTACGCATTTTTTCTTTATCTGTCTCTATCGTAACCCGTTGAACAGCGGCTTGCTCTCGTCCATATTAAGCGGTGCCACGTGACCTAAAGTGACGTCATGACGGGATTGCTATTTTATGATTTTTTTAATTCCCGATTATGAAGCTAAGGGGGGATACTTTAGATTTTTTATTTTTTTTATTGTAATTCAAAGCTAGACGTTAGATAGGCGTTTTTGTTGTTCGAATGTTATGGTTAATTAAATACCCGTAGTGTAACTTTAAAGGTATTTTGGCGACGGTAGAAACTATTGACTGTGGTATTTTTCAATAGCGGTAAAGTTGCTGATGCGAACTTCCGAAGGCAACCCGGTAGGAATAGTGTCCTATGGTGTTTTCGCCACTGATAGATAAGTACAGATTTCACTTTCAGCATAGATTTTAAGCCATTTGATTAGTTGAATGGAGTTCAAAGTTTGAGTATCGTTCTGGAATAGGGAACTGGTACGTGTGTACCTGACACTGATGTCTGAGATAGTCAAGCCTAGCCTTAAATATGCGGCTCTGCGTGAAGACGTAGGGAATGCCGAACAATAGTTTTCTCTGACTTAACAAACCTGGAACTGGTCCCTAAGATAATCAAGCCTGGCCTTCAGTATTCGGCTCTGTGTGAAGACGTAGGGAATGCCAAACATAAGCACGGCGCGGCCCAAGTGATGGTCGAAGTCCACGCCCTCGGATACTTTGCCACGAGCCACGGATAGTAGGACTGCGCCGCGACCACTCTCACAAGCCTGGGACGAGGAAAAAGAAATAATATGAGAAGGAGCATTAATGTTACTAACAATTTATGACAGACTTAATAAAAAATAATACATACATCATCATATTTATCATGAAAATGAGAAATATTACTTTCTGAGTGAGAGTCTCAAAGGAGAGAAAACTCTGCTCCGAAATCGAAACTATCTTTTATTTCTTGTTTTCAATGTTTCACATTATAATTTTTGTCTATGCATTTATATATTATATATACCTGTTGTCTACAAGATTGATATTTATTACCTTTATGTAATTGATGAGCGCGAAACTAACAATTACTAACAATTTATGACAGACTTAATAAAAAATAATACATCATCATATTTATCATGAGAATGAGAAATATTACTTTCCGAGTGAGAGTCTTAAAGGAGAGAAAACTCTGCTCCGAAATCGAAACTATCTTTTGTTTCTTGTTTTCAATGTTTCACATTATATTTTTTGTCTATGCATTTATATATATACCTGTTGTCTACAAGAGTGATATTTATTACCTTAATGTAATTGATGAGCGCGAAACTCGTTTCAGCAGAATCCTGAGTCTCAATAAACAGTAGTTTATGTCGTTGTAAGCTAGCCACCACACCTACACAAGAATTATAACATTAATAATATGAACTGATGAGCAATACAGGAGTACATATTAATTTAGTTACCTTGATCATACCAGGCACCGACTACGCTTTCTAAATATAAATAAGACGTGAAGAAACATACTACGCCGTCCGGTACAGCGGCCGAAATCTAGAAGAAACCATAAGTTTTCTTTAAATAATTTAATTTAGTCATCATTGCATTCCATTTTATATTAATTCAATAATTTTATAATAATACTAGCTTTTGCCCGCGGCTCCGCTCGCTTGGGTGTCGGTTATCGCGTAAAAAAGTAGCCTATGTCCTTCTCCATATCCCTGGCTATATCTGCCAATTTCATGACGATCGGTTCAGCGGTTTAGGCGTGAAAACGTAACAGACAGACAGACAGTTACTTGCACATTTATAATATTACCTCCTTACTAATAAACGTTGTATAGCGTCTGTATAGTTACACACCGATTTCTCTCTTTCACTCGTCAGTAATTTGACTTTCGAAAGAAGAAGACAAAGCGTTGTGTAACTATACAGACGCTATACAACGTTTATTAGTAAGGAGGTTGGTATGGATTCCGTCGCTTACTTTTGACTAAAATATTAGATTCTTACCTCAACAAGTAACTGTCCATAGTTTCTTATGACTGCTACATCTTCTCTCGTTTCATATTTAGATGATATTGCAACTTGATCGCTGCCTTTTGATACTATCTGAAAACGTTCTCATATTTTAAAACAGCTGTATACGATCATGCATATTACAATAGTGAAATGCTGTGAGGAACAAACGTGCTTCAGTTAATGCGTAAATGCAATTAATTATTACGATACTGCGATACTGTAGTGCATCGGGGATGTTTGCGGAGGGCAACAGTGGTGCCAATTCCCTTTTTCACAAATTTCATTAAGAAAAGGACAGAAGATAAATTTTAGTTTAGTACTGTCAAATTAATCAGCGCTTGACGTAAATCGACGTTAATTTTTAAGCCTTACTAAGAATTTTATATGGAATTATGTTATGAAATAAATAATTATTATTATTAACCACTTCTGTCGTCTAGGGGTAAGACCACCTATCTCAGACCCAGAGGCCGGGTTCGATTCCCAGCAGGGACAAAACTTTCTGCTCGGTTTGGTAGGTGGTAGGGCTTAATCTAAGTCCGCCTGGCTACCAACATGTTATCTAAGTCTGTCGCCATATCAACAATGTTATCAGCATTGCTGTGCTTCGGCAGTTAGAGGTGAAGCCGAGGATTCCGGGTGAAGCTCGTTTCCACCTTCGGCCTTATCATCACTTACCATCAGGTGAGATGAAGGCCAAGAGCTTCACAGTTGTGGACAAAAAAAAAAAAAATGAACACTGAATAATCAAATTTTTTTTAGTTATTTTTTATACTTAATGTTTTTTACATTCTGTTAAAAATATAGAACCCCGTAATAAACTCACCATGGGTAATATACAGGGCCTGGCTAGAGTCATGGTGAATGAACTCATTATAACTGGATTGAAATCTAATATCTTTGGATACATATCTAATGGCGATAACGTTCCTGCAAAAACAATGTAAATTATTATTAAGTTATTATTAACGTGAGTTTCATTAATACATAATTGAAACCTTATGTTAATGCTTATAAAACCGTATTTCGCATGACGTGCTCTCATAATGTAGTTGTGTGTATAACAATACTGCAACTGACCTGACGTGATGATGACTGATTGAAACCTAGCGAATATTGGCCGCATAGCTATTGAAGAGTCCATACATCTAGAAAATAAAATATTGTCGATTAATGATCGGTTCCTATAAACAAAGCTGGCCAAGTGCGTGTCGGATCACGCACAATGATGGGTTCCGTAGCTGGAACGAATTAATCTCGAGAACAAACTAAACATTGTATTTGAAATACATGTTCTCTCATACATCGATATTATGGGTCGGTCCATTCTCCAACGGCAAATGTAAGTTGCTTGACTATTACTCGTTATCTTGTAAAGCCTACTTTTCTTTGATAGTTTTCTTTTTAACTTTGTTATATATACTACTGCCGTGAATTTTTTCACATATTAAAAAAAAAACATTTATCTTGCAGGGGGACGCTTGTCTCTAACAAAAATTAGCACATTAAAGCTTAATATTACGAAACGGATCCCTGAATCGAAAAATGGTTTTCACAAACCCGTAATATTTTTGAACGGCCTATCCAACGATACGCCACGCCATAGGACAGACGAGAAAAAAAAATATCATACTCACTTTACGTACACGTAAAGTGAGTATGATATTTTTTTTTACCCTAAAAGCTAGTGTTTTATATTTATAGATGACTAGCTTTTGCCCGCGGCTCCGCCCGCGTGGATGTCGGTTATCGCGTAAAAAAGTAGCCTATGTCCTTCTTTATATCCCAGGCTATAGCTCTGCCAAATTTCATGACGATCGGTTCAGCGGTTTAGGCGTGAAAACTTAACATACAGACAGACAGAGTTACTTTCACATTTATAATATTAGTATGGACTAGCTTTTGACCGCGGCTCCGTCCGCGTGGATGTCGGTTATCGCGTAAAAAAGTAGCCTATGTCCTTCTCCATATCTTAGGCTATATCTCTGCCAAATTTCATGATGATCGGTTCAGCGATTTAGGCGTGAAAACGTAACATACAGACAGACAGACAGAGTTACTTTCACATTTATAATATTAGTACGGATTTAGCAGTTGGTAAAAAAATAAATGGACCTGCATGGTCCCGGGTTCGATTCCCAGGTCGGGCAAAGTGTTTTTGTATGCCTCTGCTTTACCCTTCGCAGATGACAGGCGTGATATTATGTGTGTAATGAATAAATCATACTTACGAAAAATGTAGTATAGGATTCGACACCGTCGGAGTTTTATCATCAAAAGGCTCTATTATAATAGTGAATCCCTTCGTATATGTGGATACTAGAGTAGCCAAGTGTGTAATGAGGGTAAGTGAAGCAAAGTTAGATGGGTCCGGTATTTCTAGTGTCTTCATGAGGGAAGACAGGCGAGTGGCACAGAAACGCAAAGGTTTACGTTCTATGCAAACGCGCGCTTGCACGTCTTTGAGAAAACCTGGAAAAAAATATTTTGGCGATTATCTTTTCATACATGCATCCAAATTGTCGTCTACAGTTATAAAGGAATTCGATTTTTTCACGAATTGGATATTTTATGCGTTTCACAGGGAAAGTTGTTTAGTATGACGGGTTGAACCAACTCCATGATGGATGCAGGCGACTTAATCAAAGGGTGTATTTAATATTACAAAGAAATCTGTAAAAAAAAAACCGGTCAAGTGCGTGTCCAACCACGCACAATGAAGGGTTCCGTAGTTCGGATGAATTTATCCCAAGAACAAACTTAACACTGGTTGAAGAACATGTCTCCCATACTTACCAACCGTAAAAGTACGCACAATATTGAGTGATTTACCATGTTATTTTAAGGCCATAGACTTCTTATAATATTTTTCCTGTAATCTGTAAGTATAGAACTATACTATGTTTTTTTTTTTTAATTTTCGCAAGGCAGTTTCGTAGATAAGGGGAATGGAAGGATTTTGTATGGTTTATTTTAAATTTTCTAATTTGCTCCCATAAGTGACCATGGGCCATGTGGTGTATTTCCGCTGTCCCCATCGCCCGTGTCTCCATTAATGGTAATTCACATAAAAAGGCGAAAAAAAAAGGTTGATCCTTTATGGGTTCCGTTATTTCCCATTGAGGTACGGAACCCTAAAAGTTGATAGTTTTCTGCTTACCTGCTGGAGATTCTTGCACAACATGTTGTATCCTTAACCTAGTCTTTATGTATTCTATAAACCTCTTCAGGAAACTGAGGAAGTGTTCCGCATTCCTGATGTTGCCAGGAACCACCTCTGCGAAAAAAAATGTCTGTTGATTACCTGATAGTTCATTGCAAAGGGAAATGTGAACCTTATGAATATAGAAATAAAGTCTAAAATAAAATAATAACCACATGGCTCTAGCCGTTTTAATCCTCGCGTAGACAATTTTAGTAGTGTTTGCATCAGAAAAGCCTAAAATGTGACCGTTAAAAAGTTAAATGCCAACTGAAAAGGTGTCAACAATTTTAAAAAGACATTACAGGCAGACAAAAATAACATCGGCTTTCGTAGAATCTGAGTTACGATTTATGCTTTAACATGGCAACAACTGTACAGCACTGGAATTCCATTCTGTAATGTTGTGCATGAAGACTTAAATAAAAAAAAGACTTATTAAGTAATGACGTGTGACTTCAGTCGATTCCTGTGGCTTTGCCGTAGTCGGGTAAAAACTTACCGTTAAGTACGTCATCGGGTAAGATAGGGTTGCCTAATACAGCATCAGTTTCTCTTTGCACGGCGGCTTGTCGTAATCCTTCCACCATCTGCTCATACTCTACCGTAAGCCGCGCTGCATCCGCCTCGCGTATTCTAGAAAGTAAAAAAATCGCAAGATTTATATTTAAATACTTGCCCTTTGGAATTGTAATAGAACTGGCGTTTCATAAGCCTTGAAGATGTAGCCGGGTAGTGCGATATTGAAGTGAGAGTCAAAATTAAAATCAAAATATTTTCTTTCATATAAACCTACATGGGCACTTATGAAACGTCAGAAGCTAGGTGCACGGTTCCAATTGGTCGTTTCCTATGGAGAAGAGCCGGCAAGAAACTCCACGGTTACTCCCGGTGATCTTTTGAAAATAATTGGCTTTTACAATATTTTCAAATAGCAGTGTTAGTAGGGTTAATAGGTATGGGAGGACAGTGTAGGCCTTTCAACAATAGGGATGTGTCCTGGGTAGAAAAAAAGAAAAACTGTTTAGTCCGTCAATCAGATAATAAAAAACATATTAGACACGTATTTTTTGCTTTATCATATTAATAAAAAATGACTTAGATAAAAACAGGTAATGTTTTGATTACGTAAAAAAAGAAAAAATAAGTGTTCAATATTTTTTAATAATCTACATGACGAACAAAAAATATTTTTTTAGTCTTCATCCCTATTACCAGGTAGGTACTTAACAAAATAGAAGTGCCAACAAATCTACAGTCTACTAGGCCTACAACGTTCTCACATTCACAAAATAGAAAAAGATCTATAAAAAAGAAATTAAAAAAAAAACGAGAGTGCTGGTGTCAATTTTGTACGCTAACGTTCTGACGACAGAGTTGGTTCTACCACGGACCCTGCTCATCAATGATGCAGTTCTTTTCCTTATGGCGGCGATGAAATCATGGATGGAAGCGTTCGCCAACATTGTGGAACTACTGCAGTCCCAGGGTTTTCTCAACACTGCCCTCAGAGCGTCGTTGTACTGAACACGCAGGGCGTTGTAAGCTCGCCGCGTAAAGTTGGTCTACAGATTGCACGTGGAAATAGACTGACAGAAGGCTCTGAAAAGTATCGGTTTTACATCTGTGGTACATCGTGCGAATCTGCGGGCCAACATATTACAGCGGACTGCCAACGCCCTACTTTTCCTCTTTAAGTCTTCATCGTCCTATAGCCGATCTGCCAGCATGTGACACAAATATTTTACTTTAGACATCCTCACAAGTCCCGACCCACCGATCTTAATTAGCGGCACGTTATAGGGACGGGAGTCATGTTTCTTGCTTTGTATAGCATGAGAATACTCTTACTAATAATGAAGATAATGAACGAACAAATATGAAAATACCGAAAGCCTGGTCAACACTCTGACACTGTTCATTCCACGTTCACACGACACCGACAAAATTATATAGGAATGAACATTCATCCGCTCCTTTCATTTCATTGTTCGATCATTCGGTAGGTGAGTGAAATACAACACCGTTGGATCGGTTCTGTAAAGAATAAATTTTTCACTTTTGATTCATTTTGTGTTCAGACTATTCACTTCGAGAGAAAGATGCCGAATCAAAGGTAAAAATGAACAAAAAGTGAAACGTCTGATATCTGCTTTAGATCACGAATTGACGAAGATTTGAGGAATATAACGTTTTTATAGAACTTACTGAGCCACAGTCTTCTCAAGCTGCTGTAACGCCAACGTGCTCTTATCTATAGTCCGTCTAGTCACCTTCACGCTAAGCGAATCTATGCATACGTTGTCAATGTTGTGAGCTTCGTCGAACACAACTACAGCTTCTCTATTCAACTCTTTCGAGACCACTTCGGCAATCTTCGGGTCCAGAAGATAGTGGTACGAATAGACTACGATTTCAGCATGGATAATCTAACGAAAAAAAAGTACATGTTACCTGGGAAATCATATGGTATTGTGATCAAATAAATATTGGCGATGAAATATGAAGTTTTTGCTATTATGAAAACACAAATGCATTTTCAAGGTAACCAACATAGCTCGAAGAATTGCCAAACTTAAGTGGCAATGGGCAGGGCACATTTCTCGCAGAACAGATGGCCCTTGGTGCCGAAAGGTTCTGGAGTGACAACCGCGTACCGTAGGAAGGCTTCCCACAAGGTGGACTGATGACCTTGTGAAAGCCGCAGGAATCCGCTGGATGCGGAAAGCACGGAACCGGTCGAGGTGGCGGTGCTTGGGGGAGGCCTATGTCCAGCAGTGGACGTCTTTCGGCTGAAATGATGATGATGATGATGATGAAATGCATTTTGTGTTTTCATAATAGCAAAAACCCGTCATATTTCAAAACTAAGTCTTAATAAAAATCTAAATTATTTGCGAAGGGAAAAGTGTTCATGTCGTCGCGTTTAATGATTTTTATTTTATTTAACTTACAGCAAATCTGGAGAGGAAATACGGACACCAATTCCTGTCGGCGCCATACTGTTTCATATCATCGATAGTGTACACTCCATACGGTAACATGGACTCTTTGCCTTCTCTGTTGAAACCCTCATAGAACTGACCTGAAAAAGTTATATAAAGATAAATTATACACAATTATTATTGGTCTAGTCCTTAGTAACATGATTACAATCAGATAATAATGATGTATCAGTCAAATTAGAAATCAGACAATATAATTTGCAATTTTCCCCAATTTCATGATTATCAAAATCAATATGTAAATTTTTTAATGTATCTTTTAATTTTATAGGTTCTTCTTATACTTAATGGCAATTCCAGACGTTTATTATAACTATAATTAGGGTTGCCATACGTCCCGTATATACGGGACTTGCTACACGTCCCATAATTTTATCGTCCCGTATTTCAATAATTTCGAAAAAAATCGGAAATTTCCCGCACTGGGCCAGTTCTATGATTATATTTAAAAGAAAACGAAATCATTACAAAAGTAAAATTAAGCTCAAATATGACTCATATTTATTTAAATATGCTTCATAGGCGCTTAACTATCTTAATCGAGATATCGCCACCCGTGAAATACTTATCATTGAGGAGTTCCGGTGGCCACCTGTGGTCTTCTTCATCAGTTCCACTTCATCAAATGATACTTTCTGAATGCAAATGCTTGAGTTGTTGATGAAAATACAAAAATCGCTATATGTATGCCTATAATATTTGAGGAGTTCCCTCAATTCCTCGTGGATCCTATCATCAGAACTTGATTCTGATAAAAATGGGACCAATCTGGAAGATTTTTCCCAGAGATTTAAAAAAATCTCGGTTCTTAAACGACGGAGTTCTGAGGTAACAAACATTTTTTTAAACAAAAAAAAACAACCGAATTGAGAACCTCCTCCTTTTTGGAAAGTCGGTTAAAAATAAGAAATTCGGCTTTATGTATTCAAATAATCAAATCAGAGCACTCATTTTGTAAGTGGTCCATTGGCATCTAAAGGTAAGTACTTTTTCTGATCTACTTGTTTAAATTGTCATCAGATAATTTTGGAACAGAACATAATGCTAACGTTATGTTCAAAAGATACAGGTCAACTGGCCCGTGTGTGCTAGCTTGATAGAGCAACATTCATAACTTACAAATAGGCACTTCGTTGTCAGATTCATGTCTGTCTCTGATGTAGCTGGCAGTTAATGAGTGGCATTTACCATCCACCAGCTTGCCTTCCCTCTCTCTGGATACCTATGTTGAACAGTAGGTTAAACTTTAGTTGTTAATAACACTGATTAGTGATGTTCAAATCCATACTAATATTATAAATTTGAAAGTATCTATCTTTCTGTTACGATTTCACGCCTTAATTGCAGAACCGATCGTCATGAAATTTGGCATAAATATAGCCTTGGATATGGAGAAGGACATAGGCTACGTTTTACGCGATAACCGACATCCACGCGGGCGGTTCCGCGGGCAAAAACTAGTTCGCTATAAACTAAAGACGTGTTTTAGACTATAAAATATATTTTTACAGCACGGTGTTTTATACGCCGTCATTTTATCACGTTACAAAACTCGGCTGCAGTCTAAACGCGGAGACGTTATTTTATCTGGCAACACGCTAAGCGGACCCAATGATGCGCGGTGAATGTTATCTCGCAACGCGCAATACACGAAAGGTTAAAATAATGATGCCGATTCTCTTGTGCACCGAACTAAACTATCACTAAAATTCCTTTTGGCTATGAGAATCTTAAAGAATTCTGTAAAAAAAAAACTCTAAATTTAAAAATAATTTTGATACAACTAAAATCGAATTTGACAATCGCGACTCCACGTGGTGTTTTGCTCGTCTCCTAAGGGTTATAGCGTGTTGAATATATATTAACATCACGCTACGCCTATACAGAATGGATTTTTGAGATGGGGCAGTAAGGGTAGGTACATTAACCGTTGTAGCTACGGGAAAACGGTATTTTGAGACTGTTGTGATCCACATTTACAGATTTTGAAAAAATTACAAAATCTGTGAATGGTAATCAAAATTTCTCAAAAAATTATGGACAGTCTCCTGAAACCGTTTCCTGTAACTACAACGGATAAGATACCTACTCTTACTGTCCCATCTCAAAAATCCACCCTGTAAAAACTAAGTAAAAGCACGGGCAGGCAACGTGATGCGACGGGGTGTGTCGGGGGAACAAGAAATTTCACGCGGACGAAGTCGCGGGCAGAAGCTAGTAATATTATATTAGGTTGGGGAAAAAGTCTTTTCGCATTATAGTATGTATGAACTTGTAATAAAATCTCTTTGGCTATACTATTTGTATCTGGCTGGTTTTGGTATCATTGAAAGTTTAAATTTTAAAGAACATAATTCCAAATTCAAATTAGGAAAATGTGTGAATTTCATTTGTTTTTCGTACTGTCAAGATGAGTGAATCTAATGAAGAAATTCGATACATTTTAAAATTTAACTACAAAAAAGGTAAAAATGCAAAGCAAGCCGCGAAAAAAATTTGCGATGTTTATGGACCTAGTGCAGTGTCTGTGCGAGTAGCACAAATTTGGTTTAAGCGTTTTCAATCCGGAAATTTTGATGTCAAAGATGCACGTCGCTCTGGTTGCCCTATTACGGATAAAATGGATGCCATTTTTGAAAAAGTGGAGCAAGATCGGCATATCAGTAGTTACGACGTAGCTGAAGAACTGGGAATTGACCACAAAACAGTTTTGACACATTTGAAAAAAACTGGGTACAAAGCTCGATATTTGGGTACCTCACGAGCTCACTGAAAGAAACCTAATGAACCGTATACTCATTTGTGATTCTTTATTACGACGTAATGAAACCTAACCATTTTTGATGAAAAGTGGATCACGTACGACAAGAACGTGCGATAATGGTCGTGGTCAAAGGCCGCTCAGGTTTCACAGACCGTGGCGAAACCCGGGTTAACTCGCAACAAGGTGACGCTGTGTGTGTGGTGGGATTAGAAGGGCATTATTCATTATGAGCTGTGGTAACAGCTAGAGTGTGAGAGTGGTAGAGTTCAGAATCGATGGTCCTGCCTGGTGGTAACCAGACAGGACCATCGATTCTGAACTCTACTGCGAACAACTGATGAGATTAAAGCAAGAAGTTGAGAGAAAGCGGCCGGAATTAATCAACAGAAGGGGTGTGGTTTTTCATCATGATAACGCTAGACCTCACACATCTTTAGCCACTCAGCAAAAATTAAGAGAGTTTGGCTGGGAAGTGTTAATGCATCCGCCGTATAGTCCTGACCTTGCACCTTCAGATTTCCACCTGTTTCGGTCTCTTCAGAATTCTTTAGGCAGTGTCAGGTTAACATCACGAGAGGACTGCCAAAACCACTTGTCGCGGTATTTTGATCAGAAGTCCCAAAATTTCTATAGCAATGGGATCATGTCCCTACCTACAAGATGGCAAAAAGTTATCGAATAAAATGGTACCTACATACTATAGTTAAATGTAAATAAACTATATTAAAAAATGTTTGGAATTTTCTTAAAAAATGCGAATAAACTTTTTCCCCAACCTATTATAATTATGTATATAATGTAGATTAGCAGAGACAGGTATTAGTATAGAATATAGATGTATACTTTAAGCCTTAGTTGAACTTTTAATCATTCATCAGACTTTCATACAAAAATAAATATATTTAAATTCAATGCTCTTACTAAACGTATAGAACAACGAAATACTGAAGGTTTGTTTTTGGTAAATATATTATGTTCTGTAAAAAGTCATAGAACAAAAGTTGTTGTTTATGAAGTTAGTAATACAGTCCTGCAAAGTTTTTAGTGTTTTTCTAATAACCCTGTATAATTTCATTTGCATTTAGTAAAAAGCTGTTATTTTGACATTATAAACAGACACTTCAATTTTATTTACTTGTATACAGCAAAAAAATATACAGAGTGTTTGGTGCATTATGTGCCAAATTGAAATGGTCGTCTGAAGGGGTCATCTGCTATTCTTTCAGACCCCTTGACCCCACCTCTCACGTGGATTTTTGTTATCGACTTTTTATTGTTTTATTAAAAAGAGACCCAAATTTTACATTCAAATACAATTTTTTTTAAATTATAAGGTGTAGACTCTGTATTTTAATTTTATTTAGATTTGTAAGCAGCTGTAACATGTATAGCATTAATTTAAGTTTTGTGAGTAAATAAAAACAAAACTAGATGACTAATATCACTAATTTTGTATTTAAAAGTACTCTAAAAGAATATACATCTAAATAAAATTAAAATTCAGAGTGTCTTATACTTTTTTTAAATTAGTATTTGAATGTATTTTTTTTTATAAATAAAACAATAAAGAGACTACAAAAATTCCACAAGGCATGAGAGGTGTTAAGGGGTCTGAAAGGATGACCCCATCAGTTGACCATTTCAATTTGGCACACATTGCACCAAACACCCTGTATAACTAAAGTTCTTACATCAGGATGTATGCAGAGATTTTTCCTTGAGGTCAACACTACACCAGTTAGGCTTGGCTTCTCCCCTTGACACTTCTCATAGTACTTCATCAAGTTCTTTAACTCTTCTAGTACCTTCTCTATCTCTGGCACTGTGCGTGAACAGTAAATCAATTTTCTGAAATATAAAAAAAAAATACATAAAAATAATCTGATAATATTTGTAGGGCCAGAGTTTTAAAGAAAAAGGCGAGGCCTTTGCCCAGATGTGGGACACAATAATAAAGGCAAACAAAAGAAAATAAAACATGGCTCTTAAATGTCAGCCTTTAATCGAATATCTATTCTTTGCTTAAAAAATAGTTACTTCTGTCTTCTTCTCATTAAGCCAGTCTCAAAGTGAATTCTAGAGGAAATATTGTAATAATATTTAAATAAGTAATACAAAGAAGGATGTTATATTTATATAGAGGTACCTGACATGATGAGGGTTCTGTATCATGTATGCAACAATCAAGGAGAGAAGTGATATTGTTTTGCCAGTTCCTGAAGGCATCTCCAATAACCCATGGCCCTGAAAAATTAAAATGCTTTTCTATTGTCTATTGATAAACGAAATTGATTGCTATTGTTTGTTTATGTTTCATGTTAGCGATACATAACCTAAAATGAAAATAGGAATGGATTACAATTAATATATTTATTCGTTGGGTACTTCAGAATCCTTTAATAAAAAATTGAGCGGCATTTTACTTGAGAAATGCTTGAGATCAATACATTCACGATTTGCAGAAACCGCGGAGGCGCGTTGTTACAACATACACAATGTACAAATACAGAGAATAACTTACTTTAGCGTCTAGAGCTCGTTTTAACTCTAACATATAAGCATACTGCTCTGGATAAATGTAATCGTAAGGAAAATAAACAAGAAGACCATCCACTGTGAGCCTGTAAATAATAACAAAAAAAAATACACACAATACAAAAGTTATCAGTTACTTTAAACTGTAGAATTATTGCCATTCCAGTTAATATAATTTATTTACGTACTTCATGTTGGAAGATTAGCTGTTATTTATAGTATTTTCTTAAATTTTTAGGTAACATTTATCAAAACGACGGGCATTCGACTTCTCGTCAAAACCGTGTCCAAAACTTTTGAGTTAGGTTGGCACTGACAATCATAAATAGTCTGACAGTGACACAATTGACATGACATTCCAAAAATCATGCGTGTGCGTTTACGAAGACTAATAAAATCACTTTTTTGTAAGTACTGAAATATACTACACTTTGCCCTAGTATTTACTAAATTCGTCTTGAAAATGAAAAAATAGATAAAATAATCTTCATTGACATTTTTTTTATAGAAAAAAGACAACAGCAGTAATTACAGAAATAAAACGTTTACACTTATGTCAAATTGTCAACAACAAAAATGGCTGCAGAGTTGGCGTCTTTCATAGAATTAGACATTCTATGAGTATTTTGTTTTTTATTTACAGCGTTGTTTCCTGATGTTAATAATGTGAAATAAGTTATAGTTTGATACATTTTGTATAGTCATGATGTTATCTTGATAAATACCTGTCTCGTTTCTAATAGCGAAGATAGTTTATATCGTGTAGAAGTTCTAATATTTTATAACTCTATCGTACCTTAAGATCGTGCCATATCGCCGCGAATCTATGAAAATCAATTTCTAAATTAATATAATGAATTGAATAAATAAAACTGCAAGATGGAAGTCATGAAAGTGTGTCGTATTTGTTCAATAACGGAAGTGAAATTACACGACCTGCGATCATACCCATTAGAATCTTACTACGAGTCTGTAATAGGAACCAATGTAAGTTGACCCTTTGTTTATTTATATTTATTTTGTTATGATAATAATTATTTGTATTTTTTCCAAATCTTCGCCTATGAACAATTAACTGCCTTTTATCTTGGTTGTCCTAAGTTACCTACAGAAAAATATTGGTATACTAGCTTTTGCCCGCGGCTCCGCCCGCGTGGATGTCGGTTGCGTTAAAAAGTAGCCTATGTCCTTCTCCATATCCCAGGCTATTCATGACGATCGGTTCAGCAGTTTAGGCGTGAAAACATAACATACAGACATTCAGACAGAAAGACAGACAGACAGACAGAGTTACTTTCACATTTATAATATCGATGGCCCCACCGAATAAACGTATAAGAGAAAAATGACAACTTTTCAGCAAAAAATAAAAACGTTTAAACTTCAATAACGCTCATTTCATTGTAAATAGGTATAATTATTGTATAATCGAATTATTGGTAAAAAAATAAGATAGAGACTTGTATTATTTACTTTCTTGGCGACTCAAAAAGCATGTAATTATAACATAAACTATTATTCCTATAATTTTAAGATTAATTATTTCGTTAGAATAAAGAAATTCACTATTATAATAGGCGATTATAATAGGCGTGTTTTGAGTCTAAAATTCATTAAAAAAATTAAGTAAGTGCAGGATAGGCAAAAGAAACGAAAAATGTAAAAAAAAAAGTGTAAGAAGCATTGCACGTTTATTCGGTGGGGCCATCGATATTAGTATGGATTAGCAACTGAGATCTCTGAAAAGTATAACAAAGTAGTTTTTCTGACTATTCTACTGGCTGATGGTTCATGGGCATCTTTGGCCCCACTTTACCCACTTTTTAGGGTTTCCTATGTCCAAATGAAAAAAACGGAACCCTTATAGGATCACTTATCTCTTCTGTCTGTCTGTGTGTCCATCTGTCACAGCCAATTTTCTCCGAATCTACTGAACCGATTAAGTTGAATTTTGGTACACATATGAACTTCTGTGACCCAAACACAGACATGTAACATAAATAAATCAATTTTATATAAGGGTCATTTTTGGGGGGTAAATAAGAAGAAAAAAAATTGCAAACTGTACCGTGTGTCATCTTATCTTAATGTATAAAACAAAGTCGGGTTATTAACACCATTTAGAACTAAAAAACCGCTGGACCGATTTTATGTTCTTGAAGTTTTTTGATTTGTCTCTGCCCCGAATATCAGAATAACTATTAAAACACGCGAAAAATTCACGAAACAAAAATATGTAGAAAATTCACTTTCTTATACATTTTGTTTAGAACGATTTAGATGATTAGCTTTTTTGATGATATATCGAGAACGGATTGGGTAACAGGGGTACGAGAAATTTAACGCGGACGAAGTCGCGGGCAGAAGCTAGTATCAAATAAAATGTTTTATTGTAAGGATTTATTTTTAATTTTTTAATAATTTTAAAATAAACGTTTTAAAGTTATTTAAGAAAAAATATGAAAATCGACCATTCCCCCTTATCTCCGAAACTACTGAGCCTAAAGTTTTGAAATAAATACAGAACATAGTTCTTTACTTATAGATTACAGGAAAATCTATGAGAAGTTTATGGTCTTGTATATAACATGGTAAATCTCTCAATATCGTGCATACAGTTACAGTTAGTACATTTGCAGTTGGAACGTATGGGAGAAATTGTTTTTCAACTACAATGTTAAGTTAGTTCTTGGGATAAATTCATCCTAACTACAGAACCCTTCATTGTGTGTGGTCCGACACATACTTAGCCAGTTTTTTTGTTATGTTAGTGCCTGAATGCAACGCTTGATGCTCCTGTGTCAGTCTCATCGAGCAATGACTCAAGATGGCAACTATGTTCTACATTTGCGTTTTCGATTTATAGCATTTCTTATTCATTCTAGTGCCCCAAAACAGAGCTATCATAATTATAGTATTAATTTGGTGCAGAATAAACAATTTTCTATTCTATGCATTATCTATTAATAATTTATTCCAGCCCCAGTACACCAAATTGCCACCATATGCTTGCTATGAGTGTGCAGCCCTTGTGAGAAAATTTTATTTCTTCAGACAGAAATGTCTACGGAGCCAGGCAGTACTCCATGGCGCTACAGATGCATTTGGCAAGGTAAACATTACATTATATAAACTAGGATGTAATTTCATCAATTAGTAAGCTTACTTATTATATTTTTTTTGCTAACACAGATCCTAGTTAAAAAGGTACTAAAATCTATGTTTTAGGTAAAACCTAAAGATGTAAAATTAATAGACAGAAAAGGTCTCCACATCGCCTCTAACCTCGAAATAACCATCTTGCCAAACATAGAGATATTTAAGATCCACAAAACTCAGATAAACAAAAACGAAATAAAACTTGAACCAGGCAGCGAGGATGACGAGGATAAGTTTAAAATTGAAGATCATAACTATGCTTCCTTTAACTCAATGGATCAAAGTATCTCCAGTGATGATGATGAACCTCTATCACTTCATAAAGAGAAAAAAAGTGAAAATAATGATTCAGAAGATGAGAAGGTGGAATTGAAAGTGAAGTTTGAAGGCCTCGAAGTAAGTTTATGTTTAGAAAAGTATCAAATGATTCTAATGATGAATATAAGCTTATGATGGCTTCACTTTGAGATAAATGGTAGATTAAGCTAGAAACAAAAAATGGTCAAAGTCAAACATAATAAAAACTCTTTTACAGTTTGCTGTAGGCACAGAAGACTCTGGACATTCAATTGAAGTACCTAAAGTGGTTGAGAGGAAAAAGAAACGTGGGCCGAAAAAAGATACTTTTAAGCATAAAAAAGAAGCTATTAAGCATAAAAAAGAAGCTTTTAAGCATAAAAAGGAGCTGTTAAACTCAAGCTTGGCTGATGGCAAATGGAATGATTTTGCACAGTACATCAATGTTATTACTTTGACGGTATGTGCAAATGTATCAGAATTAGGCATTAATTATAATATTAATAAAATATATAGAATGGTTTTTTTTTTATCTCTTTCAAATGATTAAAGGTTAAAAGTCGTGACTTCATGAGGTAAAGCAAGTCTATAATCAAAGTAACAAAGGACAAAAATACGAAATTATCAGATTTTATCGAAAAACTGTTGTCAACACTTGTCGACAACAACATACAAACACTTACATACATCAGTCTGTTGTTCATTGTCTTTTCCAGTTGGAAGAGCAGAAAGAAGAGATACAAAAACGGAAGGAGTCAACTAACTACTTGAACTCTCCACATCAGTGTAATCTGTGCTATAAAGGGTTCATTGACAATGATGCCTGGAATCATCATGTTAGCAAACATGCCGTGGTAAGCTATAATACTTTTTTTTAACTAGCTTATAATGTCCTAATGCTGGGCAAATACCTCCCCAAGTCCTTCCAGGAACTCTTTTCCCTATTGTTATTCATCAAATATTGAATTTCCATTCAGCTAATCTTTATAGTTGGGTGTGATAAGATATTATATTGGGGAGAACAAATAGCACAATAAAGCCTATAGCAACAAGCCCCTCATGTCTGTTTAGGGCACTTTAGGGTATTAATTGATAGCTTATCTGAACTACTACCTTATTATTATTTTATTGTATGGTTCAAACATAAAAATGTATGTTCTTTTGTTTGCAGAGCGCAGGTAGCATAGAGTGTGAAGTCTGTAAGTTTAGATTTAAAACGAAGCGAGCCTATCAGAAACATGCGTCCAATCATGAGAAGAAATACGCCTGTAAATCCTGTCCATACATATCCACTAACACGTGAGTATAACTACTTATTCACACTAGCATTAATACTCTTAGCAAGAAAGGTGAAAAAATAGTGGACCTAAAATGCTTCCCTGTGGGACACCTTTAAACTCTTCTAAATATTGGGTATAGCTTCGTAATTTGTCTTTATTCAATTATTTATTTATTTATTTTATGTTTGTGACAAACAATCAATCGAAACGAAAAGAACAAAAAGTTCGTCAAAAAGAAAATCCACATTAGATAATATAGTTAATTTGTGATAAAGAAAGTCAAAAGCTTTAGTTAGGTCAGTGGCTGAAAGTATTTAGTTTGTTTTATAAGTCGCATATTCCATAGCAAATGTGCCATTAGTTAGACATACAAAATATGCTCCTCAATCCATACTAATATTATAAATGTGAAAGTAACTCTGTATGTCTGTCTGTTACGTTTTCACGCCTAAACCGCTGAACTAATCGTCATGAAATTTGGCAGAGATTTTAGCCTGGGATATGGAAAAAGACAGGCTACTTTTTTACGCGATAACCGACATCCACGCGGGCGGAGCCGCGGGCAAAATCTAGTGGTTTAATATATACTTGTTTGTCCAGGACTCAAGCTAAGCAGCATCAAGGATGGCATAAAGGGGTTACTTTCAAGTGCAAATTTTGTGATGAAATCTTTACGTAAGTAACAAATATTTTAATTAAGAAATAGTCAACGGATAATTGAATGGGTAAACTGTTTTTGCAACATATTGTAATTTAAAGTCGCTTGTCGTGTCTATCTGTGTTACCGCGTTATGCTTCTAAACTATGTAAAGGATTTTGATGCGGTTTTCACCATAGTTTCTGGTTTGTGTATAATAGGTACATTAATATTAAACTTACATATTATAATGAAGAAATCTCGATGTTTAATCAACTCGTAAAAACCGTGCGAAACTATAGCGGGTCGCTAGTTTAAATATAAAATACATTTGCGTCTTGAAAATCATGTATTTCTGAAGACTTGTCCATTTTATGATAAAAAAATTCTACCTGCAGAATATGGACGTCTTACATGAGTCATGTGCGTATCAAACACCCGTCAGAGTTCATATGCGGCTTCTGCGGGTACTCATTCATCAGCAAGTTGGGCCTCGCCATGCACAAGACTATGATGCACAAGGATGTCCAAGTAAGTAGAATTCTATTACTCTTATTATCCAACTGTACAACATCAAAAACAGGGTTGTGTTTCACGCCTATTAAAATAAAGAGGGATTAAAAGAAAGAGGAGACGATTCCATAAACATAACGCACTTTTTTGTTTTTGTTGTTACGTCAAAAATCCGACTGCAACTAAAATACCTACATCAGACTGCTCGAAAAGTGTGTTTTGACCTTTTGACGTGACAACGTCTCATAAATCGATGAACGCCGGCTGCATGCACGAAAATATCCCCTTACGCTCATTGTCCCGTTACGCTCCTTGTACGCTTGCGCCGCATCAATGTTTTGTTATGACGTTGTCACGTTAAACTATCGTCCGTAAACCAACTTTACCAATTTTTTAGTTTCAATCGAGTTTTTAATTATTTTTTTACTTGTAACATTTTACTTAAAAAGCTTTTTGGTGTTTATCGACTTTTTTTATGTTCAGGAGAAAGCAGAAGAAGGTCCATACTGCGAGGAGTGTGACGTCAAGTTCATATCGACGGAGGCGTACAAGAGACACATGGTCATGTCCACCAAGCACACTGAGAGTACAGACTCTATGTTAGTAGACACACGGTTAAATTTCATTTATTTGGTATTTAGTACAAGTCGACATCAATGTTCACTTAAAATAGACACATGGTGATGTCTGACAAGCACACGCGGATTACAGACTTTAAGTGAGTTGACCATACGGTTGTTTTATTTCATACTCAATACAAGTTGTTGTTCAACAGTAAAGGCTGTCGGACGTGTGGCGCGACTTTCGATAATTCTGAAGATTTACGACTGCATCATCGTAAGGAACACACGCGGAAGAGACCCAAAAACTACGGAAAGAAACGTTCTAACCTCAGTTGGCCTGCCAAATGTGAACACGTATGTATAAGACTATTATTTTCATGCCGACTTTTTTCAATAATTTTTATGTAGGTGTAGCGGCATCTACTACGCCACATGCGCACTACACATCAAAGACCTGACGTCACACAAATCCTATATCGCGCAAAAGAGTTTACCGCGCGACTAGCATTATATACAGGGTGGATTTTTGAGACGGGGCAGTAAGAGCGGGTACATTAACCGTTATAGCTACAGGAAAACGGTCTTAGGAGACTGTTCTTATTTTTTTGAGAAATTTCGATACACATTCACAGATTTTGAAAAAAAAAAAATACAGTCAGCAAGAAAATGGGCCATTTTCACATAAACATTTTTTGGTGCCAATCGATCCAGTTCCTTATAAGGATCAAAAAACTCTATTGGACCAACTGAGTTTTAAGTAGGTACTAGAAAAGTCAGACATTGCAAAAAACTTTTCCCATACATTTCGCAGGAAATGAGACTCCCAACTTTTTAACTATGGATAAACTGGTCGCTACAAAAAAGTGCCCTAAAATGAACAAAAATAGAATAAACTTCGGATTTCAAACGAAACTGCGTTATAATTTTATTTACTTTGAGAATTTAGGTAGTTTGTTGCTTGTGATTTCAGTAATTCTGAAAAAAAAAAAATCCTTCAAGTTTTGAACGTATAGACTTATGGGATTTTTTTTTTGCGTTTTCTGGCTTTTGTAGTAACCAGTATCTATTCATAATAAAAAAAGTAAGTTGGGGGTCTCATATCCTACGAAATGTAAGGTAACAATTATAGTATACCCACATTTCGCCAGTTTTGTTAGTTATGTTTTAACACTTTGCGGGACACTGAACGAGACACAATTCGACACCTCCCGCGCATAAGGTCGTATGTTTAAATTTGTATGTTTCAGGAGAGAGATTGTTAACGTCATCTTTGTGTTGATCAGCCGCAAAACATAATATCGCACCTCCGATAAAATAGGGTTACAACTCGAAAATCCTGGATTTTCAGAAAAGCGAAAATAAACTCACAGATTTGTCAATTAGTCTTTATTCTTGTAATATTAATAAAATGTGATACAAATTATATATTCTTGAAAAGCTTTAAAAATGTACGTTACGATGACATAAACAGTTTTTCAATTTTCCTGAAAAACAACCTGAAAATAATAAATGCGCTAATTTTATTAAATTAGCGCATTATTTCAGACATCAAAATTCAGCCATCATTGCCCCGATTACACAATAAAATAAATAAAACCTTTGTCACTTCGCGAACAGCTATAAAATCTTGATTAAGTATTGCGAGGATATATTGGGGTATTTTGACGTCAATTTTCCCGGTTCTTGATAGATTGTCAGTAATATCAAAATATTTTGCTATTGATTCTGAAAAAATAAAATAAAAAGTTTACATGCATGATAAAATTCAGTTATTTTCATAAAGTTACCTACTTAAATTAGATCATTATAGAAAATAACTTAGGCTACTAACTTGTAGAATGACAAAAATAACCTGGTAAAAAGGTTTTGTGATTCTAAAAGTTAAGTAAGGTAAAGTATAGTAGGCATCTTACCTTGCAAGTTTGTTCCCCAATCTTTTGATGATCATCGGCGGGTAATTTTTTACTATTAGAGCTAAACGCAGAATTTCGTCATTACGTTTCATTTTGACCCTAGAATCATAAATCATTATTCACAGCAAATATTTCGAAAAAAAAAAAACTTTTATAATAAGAGGTTACAAGTTAAAATATGAATACAAAACATACACAGTTTTCGTAAAATACTGTTACAACGTGAAGAGTAACACAGCATTACAATAAATCGCATCTAAAATACTGATACAATACAAAATATATCACTTTATTAAAGAAATGTTGAACTAGTTTGATTCAGTCCTTTAGCAATAAACTGTAATATTTCGACTTGTAACTGTCTATTAGATAAATTGATGTAAGGAAAATGATTTTACCTGTCTAAAACACTGTTATATTTTGATTTGTAACACTAATGGAGATCACTCTGGAGACAAAATGCCTTAGTCATGTAGCGTTACAACTCCGTCTAGCGGCGATTTTTAGAGTTACAGATGCAACGATTTTTGAGCAAATAGCTATGAAAATTTTAAGTGTTTCTGTATATTTAACTCAAAATTCGACTTTTTCGAGTTGTAACCCTATTTTATCGGAGGTGCGTATGATAAGACTATTAGCGGGTTATAAACTCGGTTTTTAGTGAAAATATAGTTTTTTTAGAATGTGTAGTATTTATAATATATTATAAGTACATATATATTATAATACTAGCTGACCCGACAGACTTCGTTCTGTCAAAAGCTATTTGACTGTGGCAGTTTGTCTACGCGCAAAGGAAACTACCTACCTACCCTACCCTACCTTACCCTATCCTACCCTACCCTACCTACCTATCTACCCTACCCTACCTTACCTACCTACCCTACCCTACCCTATTCTACCCTACCCTACCCTACCCACCTACCTACCCTACCCTACCAACCTACCTACCTACCCTACCTAACTAAAACCTTCCATATTTTTTTTTTTTTTTTATAAAATCTATTCTCAGACCTACCAAATGATGACTGACACGTTATGTCAAACGCCATAAAGTTACATTAGAAGATAGAGTTACCTACTTATTATTACAATAAAAATGTGAATATGGTCGTTTTCTTACAATTTTTTTTTATTTTAACTTTCTTAAATTTTTCTTACATAAGAACCTTCTCCTGGCAATAACAAACACAACAAAAAAATAATTAGCGAAATCGGTCCAGCCGTTCACGCGTGATGCCGTGACCAAGGGAAATAGGGATTCATTTTTATATATATAGATTACATTATAATACTAAAATCTAATTTTACTAAAAAACACGTTACGACTTTTTGCGTGGGAGGTATCGAATTGAAGTTTTATTGTTATTATGCAACAACTATACTTAACCCATCTTATTACAAAACTAGTTCTAACTTTAGTCCAAACCCAAACCCAAACCTTCGAGCCATTTATTGTATTTTGAACTTTATTCAGAGCAAGGTTCTTAATACAAAATTGACAACTTAAACTCGGGGTTGGCGTCAGTTTTTGTAATTAAAACTTTAACTTTGTTGAAATAGAGTTCGAAATTAAAAAAATGACTCGGTGGTTTAAACCTGGGTCTAAAGATCAACCTTGTTTTGTAATAAGGCAGAACTAGTCCAAGCACTCACACACATCCTAACTCACAAACACCCTCACTCACAACACACCCGCACTCACGCACACCCTCACTCACACACGCCCGCAGTCACACACACCCTCACTCACACACACCTTCACTCACACTACCACTCCACACTGCACCACACCTACCAACATACTGCATGTCTTTTGTTTTTATGCTTGTTTACGATTTTTGTTTAAAAACCAAAGCTATCTAAACTGTACCCATGTCACAGTTAAGGCTACATTATCAAGCTATACATTTCCAGTATAAGCTGGTCTCGCATTGTATAGGTTTTCCGTAGAATGAGAGGTCAGCTTATACTGAATGTTTAGCTTGATATGTAGCCGTGTGTACGAAGTTCACCGGTCCATCTAGTGTTTTAATAGAAAAACATGTTTTGTTGCAGTGTTCGGAAGAGATACCGAACGCTCGCGAGTACTGGACACATTTCCGTCGAGCTCATCCCGACAAGAAGTACCCCATACAGAAGAACCACATATGTGACATATGTGGCAAGGGTTTCAGGGTATGTACTCATTAAAAATATTTTTGTTCTTTGCTTACACTTAAAAAAATACAATTATTATGGACAATCTCATGAAGCTTGGTTCAGTGAATTAACAACAGCCAACTGAATAACGCAGCATGAATTTGAAATCGGAGTAAATTGACTGATTTTAAATCGGACTCAAATCCATAGAAAAGTCAATTTGTAAGTTATGTTGTGTGGAGTTTCGCTAGCTAGTTTAATTTGAACTTGTATATCGTATACTGGAACGAAAATGTAATCAATATCATTAATTTAACTTCTCTCCACAATCAACAGGGCAATGCCTTCCTGATATACCACAAACGCACGCACTTCGAAGAACGCGCGTACAAATGTTCGCAGTGCGACAAAGCATTCTTCAACCGAACCAACTTGAATGTTCATGAGAAAACGCACTCAGACAACAGGCCTTATCCTTGCTCTGTTTGCTTTAAAGCTTTCAAGGGTAAAGGAGCCCTCAATAGGCATTTTAGAGTGAGTATTTATTGTATAATTTATATCATAAACCTGCACGTCACTAGTAATTCTGAAAAAACTAAAACCGCCCTTATCGCTTCGTAATAAAGACGCTTTCAAGGTCAAACTTAATAATAAACCGACCAACAGGCAATGATATTATATTAGGTAAATATGTTATACGGTTATAAATATTCTAAAATGTCATTATTAAAATTATTAGTCTGGGTAAAATAGGGATGACAGTATAAGTTAAAATGAGAAAGAAATACACATGGTTGACTAGTTCGTGTCTGGGACGTATCTACCTATGTTGATATAGCATCATTGCCGGCAGGTCCATGAGGAAATGTACTCAGACATCAGGCCACACACATGCTCTGTCTGTGACAAAACTTTCAAGTTTAAAGGAGCCCTAGATAGACACTTTTTAGTGAGTATTTTAAATATATTGCAGGCTGCTATCATTGTCACACTTGAAATTACAAGTTTGGAAAATCATTTTCTTTTTTTGCGACTTATTTGTGTCGACAAACAATTTTTCTTTCTTTCTTATCATATCTATCACGTCTGTAAAGTTTCGCCAGTTAATTTAATTTGACACTGTAATTATTACATGCCTTTTTTTTATAATAAAGAAAAGGGACCTCATGCTTCAATATTAGATATTGGGATATCCACCTTCTGTACATACACTGCAAAACGAATTCTACTCATTACGGCCTTTCTTTTTTCGGGTAGACGGAGCGGGAGTGTCAGACTTTTACTGACTAAAACCCACCCGTTTTCCTTCAGTTGCCTGTGTGCCAGGGCCACGTTATCCCTTTCGGACAAACCCGCAACCCTGGCAGGCACCGGTCCCGGTGGACCCCGTCAGTGCGTGCTGACATCTCTTTAAGGCGCGTGGAACATACTGCGCTGTCGACCCGGGCCTGGTTCTTACCGGACGCCCGCAAGCCCGCGCCTACGGTGGCCGGGAATCAGATACCGATTCCCGCCGCCCAGGGCGTCTCCTGCGGCGACTAGGGGCGTGAGGGCGCACAGACTGCCGCTCCCTCAGGCCAGACTTCCGGCTCCTCCTTCGCGAGCATTACTGCTTGGCAGAAGGAGGTGACTGCCTCCCATGCACTCTCGCTCCAGACCATGGCCTGGACCAGGGCCTGACGCGAGAGATCGCAGCCGGCGATCGCCTCCGCGAGGACACGGCGGTGCACCGCCGTGCAGACCTCCAACGTATGCGCTCCACCGTGTCCTCCGGGCAATCCACACAGTGGTAACACCCGGGCGTTTCCTCCCGCCTTTTCCGGAACAGGAACCTCCCGGAACAACAATTGTGTCTGGTGAGGACCTGCGTCAGGCGGAAGGTGAGGACGCTGTGGCACCTCTGTAGCCACTCCTCAAAGAGTGGAGTTATCGCCGTAATTGTGGCGTGCCCAACTCAGTACGGCCTAAGGCCTAAAGTTATTCAAAATCAATATATCCATTGCTTCTTTGCAAATTATTATAGCTCACATTGCGTCCTGGCGAAATATCGCTTATTCATTCAAACAATTTTCCTCTCCCTTGTTACAGAGCCACACGGGTCAAAAACCTTACGAATGCGAAGTATGCGGAAAAGGGTTCTCTCAATCAAATAGCAGGAAACTTCACGTTCGCACGGTACATCTAAAGCAACCCGCGCCATACGTCAGTCGCAACCGCCTTGAGAGACGGAAGCAAGGGCCTAAGGAACCGCCAGCAGAGCAGTTTATATACTGAGAGTATCAATAATCACAATAGTTGTCATATCTATAATCTACATCCACAATTTAATTACACCACTCGTTACATAAAGGATCAAAAAATTCCCTACGTTGAGTGAGGACTGTGAAACATCGCGCGCGACGGTAGGGAAGCCCCACCATTTTAAGGTCGTTTCGCTGATAATTTCCGTTTGGTATAAATTTTATCTCGGAGAAGCTATGACGTTCGTTTGAGTTTCAATTGTCAGCTTTCGTCCAGATCAATTGATTGTGTATATAAAACATTTGGGTGATATAGTTATAGTGAATATGTATGTAGCTAAAGTAAAAAAAAAATATGTCAGCCTATACTCGTCCAAAAGCCAGATCCAAATATACGGGTTGGAAAGGGCTTCTCAAGAGCAATTCAGTGATATCCATAAAACACCATAATATGACAGAGTGAAGCGGTGCCGGGAACGTAAAAGAGTAAAGGCGACCGGGCCGATCAACGTCAGCGCCAGTACATCTGCAGACATACGTATTCATGTAAAACACGGCTGTGTCCACAACACAGCCACATCCACACCCCATTTTTTTTCACAACGCTATGGTACGATGATGGCGGTCCCTATATGTATATGAAGAGGCGTTCATAGACACTGGTGCCGATTCCCTTGTTCACCAACTAAACTAAATTTAAGTTCAGTGCATCTTTTTCTTTCTATTTCATTAAGAAAAGGACAGAAGATAAATTTTAGTTTACTCCTGCCAAATTAAGCAGCGCCTGTCATTGGTGCCGATTCCCTTGTTCACAAACTAAACTAAATTTAAGTTCTGTGCATCTTTTTCTTTCTATTTCATTAAGAAAAGGACAGAAGATAAATTTTAGTTTAGTCCTGTCAAATTAATCAGCGTCTGTCACTCCTCCATAGAAGTTTAGACGTAATTAAAAACTTGCCGACTATAATTACGTCAATTTACGTCAAGCGCTGATTAATTTGACAGGACTAAACTAAAATTTATGTTCTGTCCTTTTCTTAATGAAATAGAAAGAAAAAGATGCACTGAACTTAAATTTAGTTTAGTTTATGAACAAGGGAATCGGCACCACTACTCCATACAAGTTTAGACGTGATTAAAAACTTGCCGACTAAAATTACGACAATTTACGTCAAGCGCTGATTAATTTGACAGGACTAAACTAAAATTTATCTTCTGTCCTTTTCTTAATGAAATAGAAAGAAAAAGATGCACTGAACTTAAATTTAGTTTAGTTTGTGAACAAGGGAATCGGCACCAGTAGCATGGTCGTATTATGTTTAGTCAGAAATCAACTATGATTTTTACGATATTTATTCGTTTACAACGAGGTTTACCTTAGGAGAGTGATCTTAATTTAGATAAGATCACTGATCACACACTAATGAAGAAGACTAGATGGTTCTGTGCAGTTTTTTTATTTTTTTTTTAAGAAGTTGAGGTAACGAATTTGCATGTGCCCGGAAAGTTATGTTCACTATAAATTATGTAATTTTAATATTTTTATACCGAAATCTGGAATTATGAATAATATAAAGTAGGTTTACTCCTTAGTATGGCTCGCATCGAGTCTGGGGTATTTGGAATTACACTGTAACGTAACGTTACGCCATCAACAGGCGTTGTTTAGTAGTGTATTACCGCAATTATGGCGTGGCGTGTCGTTTATGTGGTTTTGTTTGCAATAGCTATAAATTATTTATTAAGAAACTATCATAAACATGAACTTCCAAAAAATATTAGGCTTAAAAGGCCTAAGTGACGCGTTATTTTGCGTTAGTGAAAAATAAACCTTATAATCAGTGTATTAAAGTGCAAACGAGCCTGCAGAAAGAAGCTCAAGTAGCTGATTGATCTGCAAGCCGATGTTCGAACAACTTTGGACTTTATAGTACTGAAAATAAAGTCCATTATTACGCATCTCATTGATCTGCGCGGAACATTATTATAACTTGATCAATAATGGTTTTGTGCTCGTTTTAAGAGACTGCCAATTTCTTATGAACTGGCAAATGCTAGAGAGATCTTCCATTTTTACAAGCTTTTCGCAAATGTGTACCGCAGTAGTCAAAAATTCATGATTATGATGTTCTTATGTAACAAATAAATAACGATAATTATTTTCTTAGCTGTGTTAGCTAATTTCGTTGAAGAACTGAAGATATTAAACTTCAGTGTTAAGTACAGCCATAACCATTTCCTAGTTATAACGGTAGAATAGCATAATAATACAACAATTTTATACATAGAAGCGAGAAGATTTTATATTAATTTCTCGAGTATTATTTATCGTTATTTTAGACATCAGTGATCTTATGTTGTAAGTTATAGTAATAAAGTTAAAATAAGACACATTTTTATTGTGAATAAACATATTCATGGTATGTGCTTTATAGGAAATAAATTATTCATATAAATTATTGTTTCTTTATTACCCAAACAGTTGTGGCGGCATCTACGATGCCACATGCGAACTACGCATCACAGACCTGACGTCATACAAGTTGTGCATTGCGCAAGTAGTTTACCGCGCGACTGGTATAAACAGGGTGTAAGGGACAGCCCTCCGCAAACCAACAGGGTATATTCAGCTCCTTATTTTGAATCATATTCCACCGGAAAGCGCGGGAGATTTTTCATTTTTTTATCGTTTTTTTTTTCAGTTACTATTCTTTTATTTCAATGTAAAATTACATTCCCTGTACGCAGCACTCCATTTATGAAAATAAAACAGCTAAAATCAAAAAACCATCAATGGATGTCGAAATACTCTAACCCCACAAAGTTTAACCATGTCCGTCTGACTATGTGTCTGTCTGTCCGCGGCTTAGCTCAGAGACTCTTCGTACCAGAAAGCTGTAATTAGGTATGGTTATACATATTAAGTTAACTGTAAGTTTCCCGAATATAATAAATTGAAATACCTACATATTTTTTAAAGTTATCATCATTTTTTCGGTGGTGGCTGGCTTCCAGTCTAGCTGGATGCTGCTGAATACCAGTATTTTCTCATGGGACATTATAGTGAAGCTCTGTGAATGGGACTAGGCAGAACCTGTCTGCCTGTATGCAAAGCCAGCCATGGGCTCTAATAGCACAAAACAACTGGTGCTCTCAGGCCTTTAGACGGGGTCGCACTACTCGCGGTAGGCTAAGTAGCAATGAGGCGGGACTTGAAATCGCGGAATTCAATAGATTCCAGAAAAAATTAAAGAGGAGTTAAGCAGAATAGAGATAACAGGAGAAAAGTGGGAAGCCTTTGCCCAAGAGTGGGAAAGGGAAATAGTAATAAAAAAGGCGTTCCATTCTACGTTACATAAAGTCAAAGTTACGAATGCATCCAGCTGATTGTCAACAAAATTTAAGTCGGCTGTCATGTTTTTCATGTGACATGTGACATTTGCTTATCATCGTTTGGTGTTGAGAAGTGAGAATAAAGTAAAACTCTTATTACTATCATAATCATAAGATACGAAGCATGTTCAAAAGAGGTAAACAACTAATAGTGTAGTTAAAGTCTAAGTGAGCGTGCAAAATGTCTGCGTCCCCGTCATCACCAGATGCAGCGCATCCTCGATTTTTAAAGAAACCCATTCTAAATCTCGGTGGTACAGTATTTCAGTTGGTTTATAACTTTCTCCATAACATTATTGTTGTTTTAAAGTCTCCTACTAACACGTTTCTTCACACAAAGTTAAGTTAAACCCCCAGTGGAGGTTGTGAATAAATGATTATAATAAATTATAAGATGTTCTTTCTGTTTTTTATATTCTGCGCCAAATAATTTCATTAAAATTACAGTTCCAAATTTACTTCATTGCACAAAGCATATAGGTATTCATTGTTTTATAATAATTATTATCTTTTTGTTATGATAACCTCAGAATTTATATTCAAGTAACTTAAACTTTAATGCATTGTAATAAAGATTTGTTTGCATTGATACAAGTTTAGTTTGAGAGGTCATTAAGTACACAACACAATACACAATTTATCTATATAAGCAAGCAAGACAACATGGGACTTAAAAAAATGTGGATGCTAACTATTATTATCAATGTTTTTGAATTGTGAAAATTATCATTCATTTTTATCTGTTTCATTATTTCATCAAGACCATAATTATAAGGCCTTTTTTGTTTTATTACTGGAACATTTTAATTTTATATTAACATCTTGTTTCAGCATCATCCATGATTCCTCCATTAAAAAATAATGTATTAAAGACTTTGTATTCACAAAACTATTCAATGGATTGTTGTGGTAATCAAAGTGGGCCAGCACGTAATTTATTATATTTTTTATTATTTCTTTTGTAATCAGTTTATATTGCATTACTAAAATCCTAACCAAATGTGAAAAAGGCGTGAGTTTATTAATTATTTAGTTTGTTTATTATTATTTTTTTAACTAAAGTCCTCTCAGAGTCACTTAGTAGTGCTAAATATGTAGGTGCTGATTAGATTAATGTCTACCTATTATGGTTTATTACAACAACCTGAGCCAGAAAAGCTTGAATATCACTTTAGAACGGTCTGTTTCTGCCTTTGTTGTTTAGGAAATAATAAAAATTACAAAAAAAAAATTGTACGATTACAACAAACGAAAAAACGTATGTAAGTAGTTGCTATGGTTAAAATTAGGTAAAAGATGGATTACTACTGGTTGGCATAAGAGTAAAGACAACCCTCCAGACTCTAGAGTCCTGTAGGATGTGATCATACCATTCTATCTATCTAGATACAAATAAATAAAATTGAAGTGTCTGTTTGTAATGTCAAAATAGCAGCTTTTTACTAAATACAGAAGAAAGTAATTATAAGGAACAAAATAACAAAAAAAAAAAAAACAATCTTTATAATTTTTGTCTGCCTGTCTGTCTATCTGTTTGTTGTTCCAGCTAATCTCCAAAACGGCTGGACCGATTTTGACGGGATTCTTAATGGCAGATAGCTGATGTTATAAGTAGTAACTTAGGCTTTTATCTTAGAAAAAGCTACGCGGGCGAAGCCGCGGGCAGCAGCTTGCTCCTAATATAATATGTATTTACTATTTGACATGATTAGCTGTCCATTATATCTTCTTATTGTAATCCATTATATATTCTTATTGTAATTGAGTAAAATTAGATATTATAATTTAGGTTTATTATCCAGAGGGTAGTTATCATCATTTATTTTCAGGCTTAAAGATAGCTCTGATCCAGTTGGCGGTGGGCATGGACAAGAAAAAAAATGTAGCTGCAGCAGTACAACAAATACATAAGGCCAAAGAAAATGGGGCCCAACTTGTGGCACTGCCAGAATTCTTTAATGCACCTTATGGCACCAGTGAGTATTCCTAAAATAAAATAATTAACAGTCAACTTTGGTTAAAGAAATTAGTTTGTAGTATAAATAAATAAATAGATGTAGGTGCTCTCTAGTCGCTTATGGCTATAGTTGACATAATTATTTTTATATAGTTGACTTGTACCGTGTGGTGCCGGACGTAAAGAATAGCATCACCCCATTTCCGTGGGTGTCGTAAAAGGCGACTAAAGGACTTACGAGAGAATGGGCAGCAGCGTTTTCTATGCATTTTTAACACCATACTGCGATCGCCAACCCGCCTGCCAAGCGTGGCGATTATGGCAAACCCCCCCAATTTGGGGGAGTTTTATGTCCAGCAGTGGACGTCTTTCGGCTGAAATGATGATGATGAGTTGACTTATATTCTATAGTTGACAGAATCACTGTTACGCAGATTGCGTGGGAGTAGCAACAGTATCCTGAATAAGATAGCCTGTAACCTGGACAGCACACTGGTGAGGAGTCTCACCCAGCGGACTAAGCCACTATTCGTTTTTAATTTTAAATAATGAATCATGCTCATTATTAAAATAATTAAATTATTATTATTATAGTTGTGCCCCGCCTTGTTATGCTCTTTTGCTCATTACAATGCTGGAGCTTATACAGGATGAATTGAATTCATGAGCATCCTCTTAAGGGGAAATTATACTCATCATTATGAACAACTTTCACTATGGAACCAAACCTGAAATTGCGAAAAAATAATCAGCTGTTCCCTACATTTATGTTCGCATAGCTCGTCAAAATGTAGGAAACAGCAGTTCCCATAGTGAAAGTTGTTCATAATGATGAGTACAATGACACCTTAAGAGGATGCCCATGAATTCAATTTCACTCTGTATAGAGAAAAAAGATCCATAGTTAATGTTATAGATAATCATAATCTCCAAACAGCTGTTGGTCATTGATACATATTACTTGAGAAAATACAACACTATACATTATTATAGAATACTTCAAAGAGTACGCGGAAAGCGTACCAAACGGCGATTCGTGTAGAGCTCTACAGCGCGCGGCGAAGGAAGCCGGCGTATGTGTGGTCGGCGGGACCCTGCCCGAGCGCAGCGGAGATGATCTGTACAACACCTGCACCGTGTGGGACGACTGCGGGAACCTTATCGCGCAGCACAGAAAGGTAACAGCATCCATACTATTTATACTAATAATAACAGTTCTTAGTAATCTCAGTGGAGACTAGCTATCGACGAGAGATATTATAGTGCACAAGTGTGTGCACAGACACAGGTGCACTCTCGCATACTACAATATGTAACTGAATTAATGCACGTTATGAAAGTAGTTTGTTCAGAATCATGTACTGAATCCATCGTAACAAGTTGTGCGTCGATGTCGGGATGCCACCTTGTATACAGAGTGTTTTTTGAAACTGGGGTAAATTCGAATCAAAAGGAGATATGGGGAAACTGTCTTAGGAACCCAGATGTCCATTAAAATGAAATTATCCTTAGAGTAGAACTAAATTGCAAGAAAAAAAAATGTTTCTTGTTTAACTTTTCTACACATTGTGTTTACATTTCTTATCCAACTTTCCTCTCGCAGGTCTGCTGGAAGAAATTTCTTTTGAAATAAGCAGTACCTTTGTGCCCTTTTATGTTAATATATTGTCTGACAAGTAATGCTAATTTTTTCACATATTCAAGTACAACCATTGAGCTGGCAGAGGAGGATACACATGACTCTAACAAAAATTAGCACTTCAAAGCTTAATATTACGCAAACGGATCCCTGAATCAAAACATAGTTTTTTCAAACCCACAATAATTTTGAACGGCCTATCGAACAATACCCCACATCATGGGACAGACGAGAAAAAAATGTATCATCCCCACTTAACGTGTCAAGGTACTAAAATAAAAAATATTTTAAGATATTATTTTACCACTTTGTGCGTGATTAATATGTACCTACTCATGCCAAATTACAGCTTTCTAGTACTAAGGGTCTCTGAGCTAAGCCGCCGACAGACGGACAGACGGACATGGCGAAACTATAAGGGTTCCTTGTTGACAACGGAACCCTAAAAATCTGCTGTTTCCTACAAAAGTCCAATGCCTACACGGTCAAATGTATGGAACAGCTATTTTCAGTAGGGGGGTCCGGAATCATGTACCGAATCCATGATAACAGTTTGCACGTCCATGTCCCTGCCACCCTGTATTGTCGACAGGCTTAACATTTGCCTTCAATAACCTTATACAAAACAACATTAGACAAATAACTGTTCTCACCCTTTCGTTATTTCGATGTAAACGTTTAATAAACTCCGTTATTTCACGATAAATACAAAGCGCTGTAATCTATTTACCATTTACATTAAAAAAATAACTCTAAAGTGCAGTAATTTCAACAACATTACACAATAACTGTCGTTATTTCGCCGTTATTTGTCTAATGCTATAGTAAATGGAGTATAGATCCTTTACGTCATTACCTCGCTTCCAGGTACATTTGTTCGACATAGACATCCCCGGTAAGATAACGTTCAAGGAGTCAGACGTGTTATCTGCTGGAGATCACATCACCACCTTTGAATACCTCGGCGTGAAGATAGGGCTCGGCATCTGTTACGATTTGCGATTCTTTGAGATGGCGCAAGTTATGTCCAAAGAAGGTAAGAGATTTATCAGTGTTTTTTTTTTGTAATGGTATTGGTGCTCTTCCGAAGGCGATCGCAGCCGCAAAGCGCAGTGGCAACCCCACCCAATCGCAATGATAGACTGCAGCGACACGTCTGGTCGATATGTAACTTTATGAAAACGGTAGGTACCAGGCGGCAATGTCCACGCCATCCGGATATGTTTGGGGTCGCCTTCGGAAGAAAAGCACCTTCATTATCGCGTAAGTATTCTATTCTATTCTAAGTCTACCTATCGATCTAAGTAAAGCTGCGGTTGATACAGTCGTACTCCAAAGGGTGACTTTTGTTCTCGCTCCCACCTTCGGCCTTATCATCACTTACAATCAGGTGAGATGAAGCCGATGAAGGCCAAGAGCCTGTTGTAGATAAAAAAATAAAATACTTAGGCGTACATTACCAAAGTGGGTAAATATGCCTTGCAGTCTCTTGAAAGTTTGACTAGCCTTACAATAGTGTGTTTGTAGGTTTGTAGGCTGCCATCTGACACGCAAAATATTCAGTTACTGAAATCGCATTATTTAGCAAGCAATGAATCTATATCTATCAATGTATTCTAATATAATATATAAGATTTTCGTGTCACTGTTAGTTGCCATACTCCTCCGAAACGGCTTAACCGATTTTCATGATATGTAAGGTAGGTCTGAGAATAGATTTAATAAAAAAGAAAAATGTTTTTGAATGTGGTATGTAGGTGGGGTAGCGTAGCGTAGGGTAGGTTAGGTAAGGTTAGGCATGTAGGTAGGTAGGGTAGGGTAGATACTTAGGTAGGTAGGTAGGGTAGGGTAGATACTTAGGTAGGTAGGGTAGGGTAGAGTAGTGGAGTCGAAGTCTGTCGGGTCAGCTAGTCTTAATATATAAAACAAAGTCGGGTTATTTTCACCATTTATAACTCAAAAACGGCTGGACCGATTTTCATGATCTTGGATTTGTCTCCCCCCGAATAACAGAATAACTATTTATTAATGCGAAAAATTCACAAAAAAAAATATGTGGAAAATTCACTTTCTCACAAATTTTGTACAGAACGGTTTTTTTTTGATGATATCTCGAGAACGGATTGGAGAACGCGGGAAATCTTTTTGCATTTGTTAGCCCAATTCTTTAGGAAGGTTATAGACTATTTAACATCACGCTACGACCCATAGCAAAAAAAAAAACATTAAAGTTTTGCAAACTGTACCATGTGGCGTATCAAATGAAAGGGCTTACTGTGAGGGTGGCTCAATTATTATTTTTAAATGACTAGTTATAAAGTTATTTAATAAAATGAATGAAAATTTACCATAACCTCCCCTTATCTCTGGAACTAATAAGTCAACATTTTTGAAAGAAATACAGAAAATTGTTCTATAAGATTACAGGAAAACGTATAAGAAGTCTATGGTCTTCAAATAACGTAGTAAATCTCGCAATATTGTGCGTAATAATTTACATTTGCAGTTCGAATGTATGAGAGAACATGTTTTTCAACTAAAATATTAAGTTTGTTCTTGAGATAAATTCTTCCAACTACGGAACCCTTCATTGTGCGTGCTCCGGCTCGCACTTGGCCGGTTTTTTTGTCATTAACTATTGTCTGGCAGTTTTAAGATTATATGCGGTCTACCCCAATATCCTTTCTTTGGTATCGTTCGTCGAGTCGTTGAGCTCCTTAAGTTCCGAGTTGCGCTACACCATAACTGACAAATGCATTCACAGGTATACTCAATCCTGTGTGGTTCTTTCCTCAAAAGACCATTTCAGGCATTAATCTACATGGTCCTCACAAGATCTGACCAAGATTATGTCTAGACTAAGAAAGAGACTGTGATCTCTGACTCTGTTTCGGTGTTTCTTCTTAGAGTAGTCGGATAGGAAACGGCGACCTCATCTAGTTTTTAAATATTATTGACGTGTAAAAGCATTTGTATAAACCTACTTACAGAAATATAATCACTTATCATTGTAATTATAGCAATGATAGCCCAGTGGTATGACCGTTAGACTGCCAAGTCATAGGGCTCGATTTCGAACCTAAGGCACGCACCTCTGACATTCCGGATTCATGTGCGTATAGTAGGTATTATTATCACTTGCTTACAGTGCCGGATTAACTACGTAGCAAGAGTAGCAAATGCTATGGGCCCCGCGCAAAAGGGGGCCCCGCGTATCCAAACCCGGAGATTGTTTTGTTTTATCTAAACAATAATAATTATGCCGCGATGGAAGAAAAACTGACAGTTTAGGTATGTCCAACTTTAACCTCGAATAACTTTTGAAAAAATAAACGTATCGAAAAAATATGAGAGAACTTTTTTATAGAACGTTCAATTTGCTATAAAAACATGTATTACGCTAGGTGGTAAAGTGCTTGTCAGAACAGATATAAAATTCTAAAGTTTAAAATAAATTGTCGGGGCAATTTCATCTCTGGCTTTTTGTACTTGTCAGAGCCCAACAGGGCTAATAGTAATCTACTGTACTATTAAAAACCAACAAAACTATAACCTATAGATGGCAATTAAACGTGGCTTGATATTTTTTACCACTTTATACTTGAAAACCCATAGCAGATCTAGGGCCCCTCGATAGAATTTGCTACGGGCCCCGCGCTTGTTTAATCCGACACTGCTTGCTTAAAAAACGGTGAAAGAGAACATCGTGAGGAATGCTTGAGAGATATTCTCGACGGCATGTGTAGCCAAGTCAGAAGCCCATGGGCGGCATAAAAAACTGACACCAGGATAGTCACTAACCACGAAAAGATGATCATTATAATTTAACCTGCAGAGCAATAATCTCCCTTTCCTTATTCCACTCAACTCGTTCATGAGCCAATAAGCAACTAATAGATACCCTAAACCATTCCAGGCTGTTCCGTCCTGATATACCCTGGTGCCTTCAACATGACGACCGGCCCTCGTCATTGGGAGCTACTGGGCAGAGCTCGAGCCAACGACCTACAACTGTGGGTGGCGCTGGTCAGTCCCGCAAGAGACACGAATGCTGAGTATGTGGCGTGGGGTCACACTATGCTAATTGACCCTTGGGGGTCGGTGGTTAAGCAATTGGATGAGAACCCTGGGATATTAAGTGCTGAAGTTGGTGAGTGCTTTAAATTTCGATGTTATATAAACAAATAAATGTTATGTATTAATGCCTTATTACCAGCTTCATAGGATTTAATATCGGCAAACATTTTCACGAGGTGATTTTGTGAACGGTCGAAGTGGTGGTGCTTGGGGGAGGCCTATGTCCAGCAGTGGACGTTTTGCGGCTGAAATGATGATGATTCTATTCTAAAGCGTTGCTATATAGGGTGTATCTATTCAAACACGAGATATTTTAAGAGATACACGTATAGGTGGTAAAGAAGCCATGGAAACGCTTTTTTTTTTTAAATCCGAGTATATTATTAAAAAAATTAAATAATCTAAAATTACATGATAATATGATGATCAATTATCAAAAGGCACCGCGCTCGTGCCGCGACCGTTGCCGCGTCCGGGCGGGTCAGTCATAGAATTAAAAAAAAGTAAGTTAATGTTTTTTTGCAAACTGTCTCAAGCAACTTTAAAATTATAATAATTATGTAAAAATATAAAACACCTAGATAAAAAAAAAATTCGCTGCTATGGCTTTTTAACCACCTATAGATGTTTGTCTTAAAATATTTCGTGTATGAATAGATACATCATAAATATAAGGCAAAGCTGAATACTTGCTGTGCCAAGTTACTATACTCCATTTACTATAGCATTAGACAAATAGCGGCTAAATAACGACAGTTATTGTGTAATATTGTTGAAATTACTGCACTTTGGAGTTATTTTTTTAATGTAAATGGTAAATAGATTACAGTGCTTTGTATTTATCGTGAAATAACGGAGTTTATTAAACGTTTACATCGAAATAACGAAAGGGTGAGAACAGTTATTTGTGTAATGTTATAATAAATGGAGTATAGATGGGTTTTTAAACGGCACTCATGTTATCAGTTTTTAGTGTTTGACACGGTGAAGGAAAACATCGTGAGGAAACCGGCGTGTCCTAGAACTAAAAATTCGAAGATATTGTGACACCTACCAACTCGCACTGGGCCTGCGTGGTAGATTACAGCTCCTCCACCTCTCACAGAGAAGAGTCCCGAGTCCCAGCAGTGGGAACATTATAGGCTAATTATGCTAGTGTGTTTTACAAATACTCTATTTTTCCTTCTAGATCTTAGAATGGTAGAAGATGTCCGTAGTCAAATACCAGTGAGAAGTCAAAGAAGAACAGACATTTATGACACGATCAGCCATCACGACTCATAATACCAAAGTATACTGTTAACAGACTTCTTAAAACAAGTTATGTGCAATATGAAAAGGTGGGGAACTTCTGTATAATGATCAGATTCATTTAGTTGTATTTATTTTTAATTAAATGCTTGGAAAACACGACATGAAAATATGTTACGATTTCATAACATGTTTTTCCTTGTTATATTTCCTCTGAAAAATACTTTTATATATAGAATACCTGAATATGCATTAGGGAAACAAATCCAATGATAATTTTATCATAACATCTGTATTACACCATAAATTCCATATTCATGAAGTATGCATAAAAAAATAAATGCATTTGCTTATATTTATTTATTTAATATCTAGAGAGACTCACACCATTGAGAAATGGCCTTAGAAGATAAAAATGTATTTAATGCAATAGGAATAAGAAGGGAACAAGCAGTACAATTATTAAAATATATTGTAATATAACATGTACATTTATAAAATATATTTTTTATTTATTATACTATATGTTACTATTTTATATGTTATTGTAATATCGTGTTTTATTAAAGTTTTGAATTTCTGTATAATTTGTGATTTTTATTTAAGTATGTTTGTAATATTTGTAACACTTCTTCGCCGCAACCCCAAAAGAGTGTGAAGCCGCTTCCTCCTGTAAAATAATTATTAAAGCTTAATCATCTGTTGTTCTGTAACTGTCACATGAACATCGAGAGCTACGGCTCAACACAATGCACATTGACATACTGTTACTGTATTAACATAATATTAGCAGGGCTTGAAGTATCGGTATATTTGGGAGCCGGTACCATTGGCCTTGCTGTGATACCGGTACCAGACGTA
Source organism: Dryobota labecula (assembly GCA_947523025.1). NCBI lineage: Eukaryota > Metazoa > Arthropoda > Insecta > Lepidoptera > Noctuidae > Dryobota > Dryobota labecula. The sequence goes on along the minus strand of OX383295.1, from coordinate 23,159,922 downwards.
GTACCTGTACTGTACTATTGGTCTTTCTAATCAGTATCGGTAACTATACCGGTACCAAAACCGGTCCCAAACAAATATTTCCGTAAGGTAGGGTGAGAGAATAGATATAGTAAGTAAAAAGGATACTTATTAAGCCTTAGAAAAATAACTTTAAGGTTACCAATCGTATGAGGTTTCTTGCAAAAATCTGAGATTTGTGGTACGCGCCGGTTACCTGAATTTGGTACCGGGTATTTTAGGTGGAGTACCGGTACCACTCTGGAACCGGTACCTAAGTACCGAAATGGCGAGAACAGATACAAAACCTGTACTTTTGGTAAAAGAAAGAAAGAAATAGTATTTATTGTGACTCGCACAGGAAGATCACAAACTAAACTAAACATGGCTTAGAATACCTATCTGGCTATCAGAATACCAGCGCTGCGATACTTATTTTTAATTGTCGCAGCATCATGCTGAGTTATGAGCCTTTTGCTCTCGTACAGGACCTGTTTTTTTTTTTAAATATAATTTTATTCTTTATACTTTTATCATTGTGTTTAGTTTGTGATCATCCTGTGCGAGTCACAATAAATACTTTTTCTTATTTTTTTTCTTATGACGTCCTAGTGAAATTCAACCATAGGGTGGTAAAGCAATTACGATGTCAACTATACTGTCAACTTGTATTATCCCACTAGTGAATAAAAGTCTGTCGCATTTTTCAGCCCGTTAGGTCTAAAACAGAACTTTCTACACATTCAAAGCAGTCAGTACAAAACTATTTTTAGCAATAAGGAAAGTGAAAGTTTACCATGTCCATAGTTGTGTATGTATAGTTTTCCGTTCTTCTCCTCTGGCTCCAATCTGATCGTATCTCGTGACGGCCTCAGCCCAGCCCAATGCTTTACAATTTCCGCGCGCTGGAATAATTATTACCAAGTGTTACTATCAAAATACCTTTTCTACCAAGGTATACGAGTAGTCTAGCATCCATCCCCTACTTCGCACGGTTTTTAAGACTTGACTAAACATCGAGTTTTCTTTATTATAGTAATAACATACACATTACATAAACCTTCCGGAATGAGATATTCCGGAAGGTTTATGTAATGTGTGTGTGTGTGTGGTTTGTGTGTGTAACGGATTTTGATGTGATTTTCACCATCAATTAGAGATTAATTGATGGTGAAAATCACATCAAAATCCGTTGCGTAGTTTAGAAGAACAACGCGGTCACAGAGGCAAACACGAAAAGCGAATTTAATTTATAATACGTATAGATTTGATCTGATATCTGTATTCCCCAAAGGGATTCAAAATCAAACCAAAAGTTAAAGAAGTTAAAAATAATGTTAACATAACTTAATACCTAAATAAAAGTCTCCAGGCATAAAGGACGTGCCCGCTTACATTATACAATGCTGGATTATGTTCATATAGCTTTAATACAAATGATAAACTAGGATCATCGAAGTAAAATAAATAAACAGTTAATTACTAATAACAATAACGAAACCATGGTGAGCAAGACAACCAGTCACCACAAGCAGCACCCGTTCTCGAGCATAACGCAAAGATCAGCCAGTGCCCCGCTCGCCATATTTGAGGGAAGGTGGCAACCCGACTCCCGACGCTACCGCAAGCAGTGACATCTAAGGGAGCATGACGAACTTACTGCTGGTTGCTCAATATGAGCAATTGTCGAGGTCGCTAGCTAACCACAAATTTCCATATAAATCATTAAAAAAAAAACATTGTGATGAGTAGATTGGCAGATATACCTCTGCCTATAGAGCAGTAGTGCACCCAAATATCGCGAATTGTTAAGTCCCATGTAAGGACGAGCTGATTGCCAAAAATGTACACAAACCAGACTCTGGGAGTCTGGTTGGATACAGAGAGAAATTCTTATTAGAAAAGCCAAAAACACCACCCGACACTAAAATTAAACGCAGTAACCCTACGCTCAGAGTTCGCATTTGAGACCGCTAAACCAACGAAACCGCAAAATATAATAAATTTTATTAATTTGTTAGTCAATCCATAAAAATAATCATAAATTTTTCTTACTTCAAGTCCAGGCATTATTTTCTTGCATCCGGTCAATATGAAGTCGGTGTCTTTTGAATCTATTTTTGTGTTGAAGTCGTTCTGATGGGTCCCTCCTAGCACAACGGTTTGAGCGCTGGAAATAAATAGTTTTTAACAGGGGTATAAATGAATGAGAATACAACCAGAAAGTGGAAGACATTTAACATAATTTCTAAAAGCCTCATGTTTGCTGCCTTCCTGGCAGCTGGTTTGCATAAGATACATATTTCCCTCTGATTTATATTCTGAAAACGCTAGCGGGCATCTAAATACGACTAAGGCATTTTACACACGTAGGTAGTTACTTATTACGAAGTGCAGAAGTTATTATTAGACGTTTAGATTCACACACGAAGTTACTTTTCATCATTACACAGTGGAGAAGTTATTAGTGGAAGTTTATATTTACACACGAAGTTACTTGTCATCATTGCCAATTAGAGAAGTTATTAGTGGACATTTAGATTCTCACACGAAGTTACTTGTCATCATTACCAAGTGGAGAAGATATTAGTGGACGTTTATATTATGCAACTTACTTCGGTATGATATAGTTCCCGGCCTCCTCATCATTTACTACTTGATTGATCCATGGCGCTTTTACCTATGAAATAAATAGTTTTCATTTCTTTATCATGTATTTATAATGCACTGTACCCATTATCAGAATGTGTTGATACTTATCATATCTTATACAAAATACATCCAGATTTTTTTTATAGTCCTAATTTCCTATAGGCATACACATTCACTCAAAACTTTTCACATAAAGGACAAACGTTCTTCCTTCCATTTCAAGGCTTTTCAAAACATAGGTACATATATGTACATACCCAACCCCTTTTCCCGTGGGGGTAGGCAGAGACTACGGAACTACACCTGTCGGTTGCGAGTACTTCGCATCGCACCTGACCTTTCTGAAGAACATCACTAACATTACTATATGTCCTGAACATACTTACTCTTAAAACCTGTCCCCTAATAGGCACGACTCTATCATCAGGCACGAGGAACCTGGCTCCTATACCAGTACAGTTCACCACCACATCGTACTGTTCTAATAGAGGGTCCTGTACAGATGTCAGCTTCGCTTGCTTGACCTTTCCGTTAGCTTGTTTAAACCGTTGTAGTAGGTGGGCAAGTAAGATAGGTGGTGAGCATACGAATGTTGTGAATGTTTGGCCGGCACTGGAAACAAAACATAGTAGTGTTGGTCCTAATAAAGTTTTAAAGCGACGACTGAAGAAGCAGCTTATTTATTTTATAGCATAATCAGCTGATAATGTTCTCACTGCTAGGATAGAGGCCTCTTCCACAGAACAGATAAAAGAGGTTAGAAAAGAAATAGTTCCTGATTTGTATTAAAACGCGTGTCGCCGCTTGTCTCCCACTCTCTAACAGTTAAAGAGTGGGAGACAAGCGGCGACACGCGTTTTTTTTGGTCTCTTTGCGTTTTGTTTGCTTGTAGTGGAGTTAGACTCTAACTCCACTACAAGCAAGATACCAATACGTACGCGCATTACGCACACAAATAAACCACACGCACTTAGATCGCGAGTTTGCTATTGGTTGTTACACTAACGCAAACACTGCGTTTGACGAACACACACACACATTAATTTGTCACATATGTTACGGTGAGCAAAAGGCCGATTATTTGTATCGATAAAATTCTGTAATTTTGTTACTTTCAGTTTTGCACTAGTTCGCTTTAATTTCGGGACGAAAATGCATGGAGAACGCTGCTACCCATTCTCTAGTACAAGGGCGGATCCAGGGGGGGGGTCATGGTGGTCATGACCCCCTGGGCTGGGTCCAGGACCTAGGTGGACCACTAATTAAATTTTTAAACATAATATTTTTATTTTAGTTAGTGTAGCGACAGCGGAAAGATCTTTCTATACGTTACGAAAAATCAAATCGTGGCTAAGAGCTTCAATGGTTGAGAACGTCTAAACGGACTGGCACTTCTCCACCTCCATAAAAACGTACCCATTGAAGTAGATGAAGTGATAACGCAAAAAGAAAAAAATGATTTTGTTATTTAAATATAGGTAGGTATTTTTAAGTACAGTACTTAAATTTATTAATAAAATACCTACTTTTTACTTCATCATCATCATCATCATTTCAGCTAAAAACGTCCACTGCTGGACATGGGCCCTCCCTCAATTGGGGGGTTGTGCCATAATCGCCGCGCTTGGCAGGCGGGTTGGCGATCGCAGTATAACGCTGCTGCCCATTCTCTAGTAAGTCCCTTAGTCGTCTTTTACGACACCCACGGGAGGAAATGAGGTGGTGCTATTCTTTACGTCCGGCACCACACGGCATAAAATATTCACCGATAGAGAATAGAGATGCAATAGAAACAACCCTAAACGACTGTGACCCCCCCCTGGCGCCAAAGCTGGATCCGCCCTTGCTCTAGTAAGTCCCTTAGTCGCCTTTTACGACACCCACGGAAGGAAATGAGGTGGTGCTATTCTTTACGTCCGGCACCACACGGCATAAAATATTCACCGATAGAGAATAGAGATGCAATAGAAACAACCCTAAACCTATTTATTCATTTTATTACTTACGTATATTGCCCAGAAAAGAGTTTACTATAATCTTCCAGATCTTTACTGTCGAGCACATGATAGCCAAACACCGTATGAGCCCACTCCGGCTTACAGAACTTCTGCTTAGTCCTATAGAGGTTGTATATGGGCATCATACAAACACTGTAGCCACCGGTTTTCCATTGTTCATAGAGAAATCTGTATGTTTCGCCGCCCCATTTCCTGAAAATAATACTTTCAGCTGGCATTTTTTGTTGTTGATATTGGAGAAAGTTTGAAAGTGGCACCACAGACTAGCGTTGCCAACTTTTGTACAATATATAAAGTATGTATACTATGGTCAAAGTGGAAAAATAAAGTAAAAAAGTGGTTGATGAATGGATATGTGCATCTTCCACAGGTCTAATCGAGTCGAAATTTGTTTTTCTGATACTTCAAAGATATTAGAACGTAACCTTGAACTGATGCTGCAGCATCATCTGAAATTTGCAGGCTACCCAACTCCCTCACCAACTTACAGCAGAGGTATCGTGTTTGGGCTCATTGAAATCTCAATGAATAGGTTATATTATAGATACATGGTGATCAGGGTCTGATGATGGAGTAGCAAAGAGAAGTGAGGATAAATTAGTAACTAGCTTCACTGTGGGAAAAATACGTACAGCTGCACAGATTTCGACGAGGCACGTGGCGATCGTAGCGTGTCTACTAGTTTAAAAAGTTTAAAAAGCAAGAAGTAAAAGATAAAAAACGTTTAAAAAGTAGTTTTGGCTTTGATATCCCAATTCTTGTAGAAGTTATAGCCTATTATATCATCACGCTACGACCCTTAGGAGCAGAGCAAAAAGAAAAAAAGTCGGAAAGATCGCTAACCGAAAACGTAGTAACAGGCCGGGCGGGCGATGCGATGCGATGGGTCGGAGAAGAAGAAATTTCACGCGGACGAAGTCACGGGCAAAGCAAAAAATATTAACTGAGAAAACACCTATTTCATGCGAATGGTTTCTTTATTATGGTGTGGTTTGTATGTTCGTAAGATCATAAAATGTCTATCGATACTTTAGGAGAAAATCGCTTTTAATTCTCGCGTAAGTGTCAGGTATTTATGCTCGTGAATTTACATACTCTATCAGGCTGTAGGGAGTACTTCCACATAAGTACGGGTACCACAATCCGCCCGAGCCGTCGCCAGTTGTGTTCGGAGAGAATTCGCTTGACATCAGCACTACCTGAAATAATAAAAGACCGAAGACACAGTTGAAATGACCGATTTTTATTAACTTACGATCGAAATCACAAGTCAATTATAAGTAGCGGTTTGGTTCATTCTGTCTTGTAGCATCAGAAAAACTTTTAAGAATGTGAAAATTGGGGTGTTAGACCATATCATTGCTTGCCAAAGGCGTTGTTCTAGATATGGTCTTGAACAAAAACTAAAATGTCTAGAACTTCAAATACGACAGTTTTTCCGGAACACACATATAATCACCCATTAATGTTCCCACTGCTGGGACACTGGCTTCCTCTTCCGCTTCTGTGAGAGGGAGTGGGCCGTAATCCGACGCGCGGGCCCAGTACGGGATAGTCTTTCTAATTGGTTCTAGGACACGCCGGTTTCCACACGATGTTTTCCTTCACCGTTTTGAGAGCAGTGGTGATGAAATTATTTACACAAAGTAAAGCACCTGTCTGGGTTCGAACCTACGATCCTCGTAAGTCGCAGCCGCTTCCACTGGGCCGGAAACCACAGAAATTTTAACTCATCTTCAAATGGGTGCAATAATAGCAAAATGCTACTTACATCAAAATCCTTAAATTTTTCTTTAATTTTAACAGCACATGTTAGTCCGTTCACTCCTGCGCCAATCACAGCAATTTTTACCATTTTGATACAAAACTTGGAGTTACTAGATCCAAATGGTTCGAAACAGTGCACCTTATTGCCTTTATTATTGTTTCTGCGAACTATTTTATCTTATCTCAAGAGTTCAGGGGTGGATAAACATTATTATAGTACATCGACTTACAGTTATGTTTCACTTTGTAGTTTTTTTTTTTTTTTGAAGGCGCTTGTTTTTATTTTGTAAAGTTATTTTCTTATCTCTGGGGGTCAGTTTGTTACGACATGGGCCCATCTTTGCGGTTCTATCTAGTCTCTGAATGTAGCCCGCCCATCTCCATTTTAGTTTAAGTATCTGCTTAATCACATCCTTCGACAAAACTACTAGCTACATATTATGTTCTATCTGTTTATGCGTTAGGGAAACAAATCATATGATAATTTTATTATAACATCTTTAATACACGATAAATTCCATATTCATGAAGTATGCATAAATAGCATTTATAAATAAATGTAATTGGCTGTATTAATTTAATATCGAGAGACTCACGCAATTGAGAAATGGCCTAAGATAAAAATGTATTTAATGCATTATGAATAAGAAGGGAACAAGCAGTACAATTATTAAAATATATTGTCATATAACATGTACATTTATAAAATATATTTTTTATTTATTATACTATATGTTATTGTAATATCGTGTTTTATTAAAGTTTTGAATATCTGTATAGTTTGTGATTTTTATTTAAGTATGTTTGTAATATTTGTAACACTTCTTCGCCGCAACCCCAAAAGAGTGTGAAGCCGCTTCCACCTGTAAAATAATTATTAAAGCTTAATCATCTGTATACTCTTATGTTCTGTAACTATCACATGAACACCGAGAGTTACGGCCCAACACAATACAGATAGACATACTGTTACTGTATTAACATAACAATAGCAGAGCTTGAAGTACCGGTATATTTGGGAACCGGTACCATTGGCCTTGCTGTGATACCGGTACCAGACGTAGTACCTGTACTATTGGTCTTTATAATCAGTAGCGGTACTGTACCGGTACAAAAAGCGTCTATCTGTACTGGTCCAAACGCTCATCCTCAAATACTCCGGACACGTCTCGAGGCGTGAGGGTGACTCTATAGAGCGCCTTGTCGTGCAGGGTAGAGTGGAGGGCACTAGACCACGTGGTGGCTCACTGACCAAATTAAAACCGAAGTGGGCAATCCCTTGTATGAGTGTACTAAAAACACCAAAAATCAGAGTAGATGTCGAGAAATCGTGAGGCGAATTACATCAGCCCCTGGACAAGAAACTCAATGAAGACCACGACCGCTATGACAAGAGTGCTACAAAAAAAATAAAAGCCTCTCCCATTTTTCAGCCCGTTAGGTCTAAAACAGAACTTTCCACACATTCAAAGTAGTCAGTACAGATTACAGAACTATTTTACCAATAAGGAAAGTGCTGGTTTACCATGTCCATAGTTGTGTATGTATAGTTTTCCTTTCTTCTCCTCTGGCTCCAATCTGATCGCATCTCGTGATGGTCTCAGTCCAGCCCAATGTTTTACTATTTCCGCGCGCTGCAATTATATTTGAAAGTATTTGTTATAACCGAAGGGTGGGTGTAGATGAAATAATACAACCGATACGTACAAGCTCATATATTAGACTCGCACAGCAATCGTTAGCGTAAAACTAAGTAGCTATTCTACCCTACTTATTTATTCATTACTAGCTTTTGTCCGCGGCTCCGCCCGCGTGGATGGCGGTTATCGCGTAAAAAAGTAGCCTATGTCCTTCTCCATATCCCAGGCTATATCTCTGCCAAATTTCATGACGATCGGTTCAGTGGTTTAGGCGTCAAAACGTAACATACAGACAGACAGGGTTACTTTCACATTTATAATATTAGTATGGATTATAACAGTAATAATTATAACAGTAGATATTATTATTTTCAAACTTGCTGACCCGACAACTGACACATCTCGTTCAGTTTTTTCCAATTTTCCCGGCAGCTTTTCAAATATTTATTTCCGTAAGAAATTGATTCCAATATTATGAACATTTTAAAGCAAACATTTGTCAAATCGGTCCAGCCGTTCTGAAGAGATTCACGTAGCAAAGAAAAATAAAAGTAGGCTAAGCTACTCTTTATAATATCATCTATCTGCCAGTGACTATCCCGTCAAAATCGGTCCAGCTGTTTCGGAGATTAGCCGGAACAAACAGACAGATTTTTTTTTGACAATTTTAACTGAATCATATTCAGATCAATACACAACTAACCTGCATATTGCAAAAAAATGTAAGAATATTTGAATTTCGCGGGCTACCTTAGCGCTTCCCCCTTATGGAACTCTTGTACAAAATATGACCAGCGGTTTAAGCCGTGCGTTGTCTGTCAGTGAATTAATTTAAAATTATTATTAAGTAGTTAATTTATTTATTTCTCTTACTTCAAGTCCAGGCATCATTTTCTTGCATCCGTTCAGTATAAAATCGGTGTCTTTTGAGATTATTTCTGTGTTGAAGTCGTTTTGATGGGTCCCTCCTAGCACAACTGTTTGAATGCTGCAATTAACAAGCAACTTAAAAATTAGTATGTATATCAGAGGCCCTAGTGTGAGTTTCTTTTAACTATCTCGACTTTACGCATCGAACACGTTCGGCGCTCCGATTGGCCCTTCACCAATCGGAGTGCTGAACTGCTGAATGCGGTCGATGCGCAAAGTCGAGATAGTTAAAATAAACTCACACTAGGGCCACAGTAAAGTAGAGGTGAAAACGCATCTAACGTCCTATGTTGTGTATCCGTAGAAAGTTATACAAGAGCGGATTTTAGGGGGGGGGGGGGGCACGGGGGCCCGTGCTCCCCCCAGACGGTATTTTTGTGTACTGTGGAGATTCCATCACAGTACATAGGTATACATAGAAGATCAAATTATCAAGAGTTGTAAAAAATATATGAATAAAATAACAAAAAGAACATGAGTGAAACTCTTGACTATTTCAGGCTGAAATAGCGAATTTTGTTTGTTGCATCCCTTTCACGCATTATTATTAACATAAGCGGGATATTTACCATGTTTATTCATTGTTCTGAGTTCCCGATATTTCGGCGCTGTTGCAAGCACCATGATCACGGATAAACTGAAGTCACTGCGGGTGGGTGTTTATGAGCAGACAAAACGGTCTACCCTCTTTCTTGTTCGTTTTTTGCACTCAGTACCGCTACCACTGTCACTCGCAACTCGATTATGTTCCCGACACACGAAACTCACTGTGTCCGCTCGCGAACTTTTTTCGGCACTTCTTCGGTTTTTACACAGCTGAACCACTGGATTCCAGGCTCTCGACAGTTGAAACCCATCATCCCGGTTGAAGTTCCTATATTTGGTAATCTCGATAGCTTCTCTAACCAGTCTAGGAATATAGTGGCGTTCTGTCGAGATGACCTGAGGGTTATGTAACTCAATCCAGTGGTTCGATCCTGATTCCAAAAGATGTTGAGCTATGGCCGATTTTTGGGTGTCGTTGTTCTTCACCGCCCTGATATGCTAACCGGATGCGGCCGGATGGTGTAAAACTAGTGAAACATCTAGAACGTGCGCGGAAAAAGTGTGGTTGTTTGGAGGAGACCTTGACTTTTCTGATGAAATGCAGGGATGCAGACGTTATCCCTGTGTGTGTGAGACTAAAACCCTTTCACGCACTTGCAAATGAAAGATGATAATCAGCGTTTGCGAGTACATCCTATACATACTTGAACTTGTAGAAATAAACTTGAAGTATGATACTTGAAGTTTATTTCTAACAGTTATTGTTGATTTTATTGCCCGTCCGCCCCTTGTGCCCCTCTCAGAAAAAAATCCTGGATCCGCTCTTGGAGTTGTTTCTGATCGTTTACAATTTGGTACGTACATAATTATCGGACTGTTGCCAGAACCTTCCTAGTGTGGACAATAAATAGCCTACTTTTTACGAATAACATCATCTTTCGTCGATCTTTTCTCAAAAGTATTCGATCATTAATAATTTACCAAGCTGCATTATAATCATCATTTCACGTTTTGATAACAACTTACTTCGGTATGATATAGTTTCCGTTGTCTTCATCAAAAACAACTTGATTGATCCATGGCGCTTTTACCTGCGAAAGATAGTTTATTATTTATAACCTTACATGCTTCACCAAATTTTACTGTGCATCGTAATTTCACTAATCCAACTCTTTCTACCGATATCATTTTTCACACAAACCTGCCAACGTTAGTTTGGTCTTTCTCTATTCTCTACATTAACAAACATCCACATTCATATTCATACTCAAAACTTTTCTCATGACATTCCTCCATAAAAGTACTCTGTGCATTCCTCCTTACTTGTACTCCTGCAGTGTTTCAATTAACCAAAAAAAATTTCCCTCTGCTGTTTATGATATTTATCGATCAAGGGATGCATTTGTAATGCACGAGTAAAACACCCACGTGTCCATTTCAAATACTTTTTTTTTTAAATGATTATGTTTGGGTGACCTTTTCATTAAAAAAATTAAAATTAATTCTGAAATCGTATCTGTACAAGATATTTATTTTATATAAATATATTTTGATAGAGCATCTTTGGGCGCATATTTTGCAGTTTTTATTTTTGGAAAATCACCTCCGGTAATATTTATTTTTCACCTAAACTTCGAGATTAAAAAAAAAATGTGTTTAAAATGGTCACGTGGGTGTTTTACTCGTGCATTATAAATGCATCCCGAGATCCATAAATACCATAAACAGCAAAGGGATTTTTTTTTGGCCAATTGAAACATTGTGGGGCGCTCACAGGTCCAATAGCGCCCCTACTTAAAAAAAATATTATCTCGTGACTGAGAAGGAATTATGAAAAACGGCTCAATCAGCGACCTCGGTAAGTGTGTCTAGAATTTTCTAATATATTTTATTCTAATACCTTTTTAAAGTTTCATATTGAGACGCGAAGCAACAAAATACGATCTAGAGGAATGTGGCCGTTTTTCTTTAGATCGAATTGTGATGCTTCGTGTCTCAATATGAAACTTTGTAAAAGGTATTAGAAAATTCTAGACACACTTACCGAGGTTGCTGATTGAGCCATTATTCATCTGTTTATATGTGTGTACATAAATTGTTAAATAAATAAATAAATAAATAATTCCTTCTCAGTCATGAGATACATTTTTTTCAAAGGAGTGGCGCTAGTGGACCGGAGAACGCCCTCTTAAGACATATTTAAAAAGATACTTACCCTAATAACCTGTCCCCTAATAGGAACCACTCTATCATCAGGCACGAGGAACCTTGCTCCTATACCAGTACAGTTCACCACCACATCGTACTGTTCTAATAAAGGGTCCTGTAGAGATGTCAGCTTCGCTTGCTTGACCTTGCCGTTAGCTTGTTTAAACCGTTGTAGTAGGTGGGCAAGTAAGATAGGTGGCGAGCATACGAATGTTGTGAATGTTTGGCCGGCACTGGAAATAAAACATAATCTGCCTTTTTACAAAACACGGTTGATTCAGAGACCCAGGTTTTAACCACAGAGCCATTTTTGTAACGAAGTTCTAGCATTAGGAGTAAACTGGCAGAAATCGTCAAGTAACAAAAACCGTAACGCGCGCCCTGTTAACCCCCATGTTTTTTAATACAGAGCCATCTAGTATAAGATTTTAGCTTTCAAAAAATGGATACTAGATGGCTCTCTATTAAAAAACAAAAACTTTTGATACTTGAAACCATACTAGATGGCTCTGTGTTTAGATAATAATAGCGAAAGGAACTTCGTTCCATCCGAGTGTCCCATGACACCTCCTGACTTTTATTTATTTTAGAACATTATTCCGACAAAACGAACGTTAGTAGTCAATTATGTAGTGACCGGTGTAGTTCATCGATGGTCGCTTCAGCTGCAACACCCTTTACCGTTAGAACGGGTTGCACAGTTCTAACCTAACCCAAATGATTCACTAACAATAGAGAGGTCTGCTAAATTATCCATACTACCTAATCCATACTAATACTAATATTATAAATGTGAAAGTAACTCTGTCTGTCTGTCGGTCTGTCTGTCTGTCTTGTCTGTCTGTATGTTACGTTTTCACGCCTAAACCGCTGAACCGATCGTCATGAAATCGGGCAAAAATATAGCCTGGGGTATGGAGAAGGACAGGGTACTTTTTTACGCAATAACCGACATCCACGCGGGCGGAGCCGCAGGCAAAAGCTAGTATATAATATAATATAATTTAAATTATTTGTGTTTGAAGTATTTCGGCGACCCGTTCTATCGATAAAAGGTATTGTAGCTGAAGCGACCATCAAAATCGATGAACGGTGTTTTCGGCGAATAGTTCTATCGGCGATGGATTTATTCGTGGAATCAACCGTCGACTAAGAGTGATTTCGGCGAACCGTACCATCGGCGAAGAGTGATTCGCTATACCGTTGGCAGCCGGACCGCGAGTGTATAAACATATTTAAAACAAAACTTACATGTATGTACCCTGTAACGTCACCAACGCCCCAGAGGCAAATATGGTAATTACTTATAATATTTTATATCTCATTTTAAGTGTAAGTCCTATGTACGTTCTTATGAGGAATAAATTCTACTTACGTATATTGCCCAGAAAAGAGTTTACTATAATCTTCCAGATCTTTACTGTCGAGCTCATGATAGCCAAACACCGTATCAGCCCATTCCGGCTTACAGAACTTCTCCTTAGTCCTATAGAGGTTGTATATGGGAATCATACAAATACCGTAGCCACCGGTTTGCCATTTTTCATGGAGAAATCTGTATGTTTCGCCGCCCCATTTCCTGAAAATAATACTTTCACATGGCATTGTTGTAGCTGCTTTTTTAAATTTTTTTTGCGGGTCTGTTATATTTTTATTCCTCCCTCTCGAAGAGAAGGCCTGGTTCCCAGGAGTGAGAACATTATTGGCGATTGATTTGCGTGGCGACCGAAGGTATAAAGAGAAAAAAAAAAAACGGTCAAGAACGAGTCGGACACCGAGGGTTCCGTACCATCAAAAACAATTACATTAGTTCCACTATCAGTCAAGAGATGGCGCTGACCTAAAACTGCAATATTAGAAAATGTGTTATTTAGAAACATCGTTTTTTTTACATTTTTTTTTTCCTGTAATCTTTACACTAACTTCTATAACATAAAATAATTTCAGATTTTTCTCTATCCAAACTTCGGAGATAAGGGGGTACGGTATTTGTTTTTTTAATTTTTCTTCAAAAGTCGAAAACTATGCGGCATAACAAAAACGTATTTTTTTTTTTTTTTGATAATGTGCTAATAGCGCTCTTTGATATGATACCCCACATAGTAGCCCTACTTTGCAAAAAAAAACAAAAAATACATATTTCTTCCTTATTTGCAAAATAGTTGGACAAACGTCGTCAAAACTATTCCAAAGGGCTTTGTCTGAAATGTATGGACGACTGGTGCCTTTTTTTTATGGCACTCCTACGCCACATTGTTAGATGTGTAGAGTACTTCCATTCAAACAATAGTTACTATCGCAGCTCAGCTCTAAAGTACATCCGTCCCGAGTTATGCACCCTAATCTATGACGCGTATTTAATTAGGAAAACTGAAAGTATAAATATTACACAAACTTCAAAAGCGTTTTTCTCGTGCCATAATGTTACAACTTTGAGAAAAGTCTAATTTCATGCGTATGGTTTCGATAATACTATGTTTGTAACATCATAAAATATCTATCGATAATTCAGAAGAAAATCGCTTTTAACTCTCGCGTAAGTGTCAGGTATTTATGCTCGTGAATTTACATACTCTATCAGGCTGTAGGGAGTACTTCCACATAAGTACGGGTACCACAATCCGCCCGAGCCGTCGCCAGTTGTGTTCGGAGAGAATTCGCTTGAAATCAGCACAACCTGAAACAATGAAAGACCAAGGAAACAGTTAAAATGACCGATTTCTATTAAGTTACGGTTGAAATACAACTCAATTTTAAGCAGTGGTTTGGCTCATACTGTCTTACGTAGCAACAGAAAAACTTTTAAGAATGTCTTATAGTGTCGTTTGCGAATTTGAGTTTTAGACCATTATTATCATCATGGACGCGTGGTGTTTGGGTGCTTGACAAAGGCGTTGAGATGGTTACTAGAACTTCAAATAGACAGTTTTTTCCGGAACGCACACATAATCAGCCTTTAATGTTCTCACTGCTAGGACACAGGCTTCCCTTCTGTAAGAGGGAGTGGGCCGTAATTCACAGTCACATGTCTTAAAATTTTTGGTTCTAGGATATGCCGGTTTCCTCACGATGTTTTCCTTCACCGTTTTGAGAGCAGTGGTGATGAAATAATTTACACAAAGTAAAGCGCTTGTCTGGGTTCGAACCTACGACCTACAATTCGGTAAGTCGCAGCCGCTTCCACTGGGCCGGAAACCATAGAAATTCAATTTACTCATCTTCAAATTGGTATAATAACAATAACGCTATACTTACATCACAATCCTTAAAATTTTCTTTAATTTTAACAGCACATGTTAATCCGTTCACTCCTGCGCCAATCACAGCAATTTTCACCATTTTGGTACAAAACTTGGAATTACTCGATCCAAATGGTTCGAAACAGATCACCTTATTGCCCTTATTATTGTTTCTGGGAACTACTATATGTTATCTCGAGAGTTCAAGTGTGGATAAACATTATTATAATGAGTTGTAGTTGCCCAATTGAGTGCTATACTAAAATAACCGGGTTCATTACGCTTGTTTGTTTTTTTAGGGTTCCGCGAGGCAACAAGGAACCCTTATAGTATCGCCATGTCCGTCTGTCTGTCTGTCCGCGGCTGAGCTCAGACTCTTAGTACCTACTAGAAAGTTTGGCTTGGGTTCCCGTCTATCCCATGGTGTGGGGTATCGTTGGCTAGACCGTTCAAAAATGTTGCGGGTTTGTGAAAACCATTTTTCGATTCAGGGATCCGTTTGCGTAATATTAAGCTTTGATGTGCTAATTTTTGTTAGACCCAAATGTGCCCCCCGCCCATGCCAGCTTGGATATATGAAAAAATTCACGGCAGTAGTATTTTATAACGAAGTTAAAAGGAAAACTATCACAGCTAAATATGCTTTACAAGTTAACGAGTAATAGTCGACCAACTTAGATTTGCAGTTGAAATGAAATATAAAAAAACATACGGTTTTTCAACTACAATGTTAAAGTTCTTGTGATTAATTCATCCCAACTACGGAACCCTTCATTATGCGTGGTACGACACGCTCTTGGCTGGTTTTTTTTATTCGGTGGTCTCGCCTTTGACCACTATCTCTAGCTGATGTTGCAAGCTTGATGATGACGATGATGCAAGCTTGCCTAAATAGTTTAATTTTAGCCAAGCTTAAAGGTTTTATAATTATCGTGATTTCGGGAAACAGACTCCGGCAAGCAGTCCTTAGGTACACGAACAACCAGTGCCGGATTAAGCAAGCGCGGGGCCCGTAGCAAATTCTAATGAGGGGCCCTTGATCTGCTATGGGTTCTTAAGTATAAACGGGAAAAAAAAAATACTAGATATTGCCAAAATAAAGACCCTGTAAAAATGTCAGCCCTTAATATTAATATTTAGAAGTCACAAATGGAAATTTCCCATGTTCCATTTAAGTAAAATGAGAAAAAATATGTATTTTTCGCCGCCGAAAAAATCGGTTACCGATTACCTGACGTGGATTGTCTTAGTCGGAAAGGGTGTTACGTTTCACGTTTTGTGACATCAAGTAAAATCAATACTCCACGTCTTAATAAGTTTCACTAAAGAAATTACGTTTAGGCGGAGATGGCCAGGTTTGGATACGCGGGGACCCCTTTAGCGCGGGGCCCGTAGCATTTGCTACTCTTGCTACGAGGTTAATCCGGCACTTCGAACAACGAAAGATTTAATAAAAGGTTTCGTGTGTATCGGTGGAATCCACCATAAATATTACGTCTGAAGTTACTTTATTATCTTACTGCTCTCAACGCAAAGCCACAGTTTAAGGTGTGTTTTTATTACCCAAAAGACACCACAAAACGACTACTATTCGTAAACATAACACAATTCACTGCCAAACTATTGAGTTAAGAGTTTGGAATAAATCGATCAAAAACATTAGTATTGCCTTTGGAATATCACCCGACACTGCAATAAAACACTTGTTATCATTAGATTTCGTTTATTTGTTCTAACATCGCGTCACAGTGAGTATTGACTCTCATTCATAGGCGTTGCTATTCGTCAAGCATCAATATTCTTTCCATTTGAAATAAATATGCTTGTTCTCACGAGCCAATCATCTTTTTGTTCTGCACTAAACGCAAGCGAAAGCCGAACAGTGGAACCGAAATCCTTCTCTCATTTTCTGGTCTTCGGGTTCTTAGCGTGTCAATGAAAATCTAAATAGAGTCGGCCCAAAATTTGGTTACTAGTTTGGCACCTTACCGGTGATCAGATATTATAGATGACTAGCTTTTGCCAGCGGCTCCCAGGCGCTTATATCTCTCCCAAATTTCATGACGATCGGTTCAGCCGTTTAGGCGTGACAAATAAATAAAAATGTCAAAATAATAGCTTTTTACTAAATGAATATGAAAGTATATACGGTACCTATAACAATTTTTTTTTTCTGTCTGTTTGTTCCGGGTAATCTCCGAAACGGCTGGACCCATTTTAACCATTTTTCACCAATATAAAGCTTTATCATTATTTCATAAGAAAGAATTTATTTTAAAAAAAACCATAACAAACTTGCAATAATGTAATCCAAAGTAGCAAAATGTTGCCTATAAACCACGGAATCGATACTTACGCGGGTGAAGGGGAGCAGCTGGCAGTGGTAGCAGTGGGTATACAATAGATACACCTAGCCTTACCCTTCGGGAATTACATGCGTGATGTTATGTTATCGGTCCACCTTGTGGGAGGTCTTCCAACGCTGCACCTTCCGGTAAGCAGTCGCCACTCAAGAACCGCAAAGTCCCGCCCACTGCCACTTTCATTCGTGCAGAATAAACTATTTTCCTTTCTTTAAGTATGGCATGCAAGTAAGGCATATGGCATTCTTCTGTCTTCTTGCGACTTTGTTCAGACAGTATTATTTGTTCACCTTGTTCCGTCGTTTGCGCGGGGGCGGGGGTTCTTTAGTATGTACTGTGCGCACGTGAAGTGTCCTCGTGCAAGACTTGGCGAAAGCTACGCCACAAATCTCACACTTATAAGGGTTGTCGCCGGAATGGATCTGAAAGAGAGACAGACACTGTAAAAATAACTCTGATACATACTACATACTCGTAAAAGCTTAAGGGGGAAGCGTTAGGGTAGCCCGCATAATTCAAATTTTCTTACGCAGGCTAAGGCGCTTCCCCCTGAAAGGAGAAAAGTTAGAGCCAAAATGTTCAAGGACGAGAGAGAGAGATGGAGCTAGTTACATAGTTACTACTATCGTGGAGACGTCTGAAGTGTTTGGCTGATCTCTTTTATATAAGTTTATGTGGGTCTAAGTTTTGATGATTATTCTATTTTCTATCGTCCGTATGTTTCATTTACAGCGAGTAAGTGCAGGTAAGGTCGACTTTAGGGAAGCGGGGTTTCGTCTATCCTGCATAAACTACAACAACAACCGTGGAGGCTTTTAATGACTTGTCATAATTTACTTTGTTGTTACTTATTATATTGTAAGCTGTAAGCCACCCAAACACCATAAAATAAATTCCTAAAAAACCAAATCTGCATCTTTGGGGTAGGCAGAAACTATAGAACGCCACCTGCTACGATCCTTACATACGTATCACCCTTTCGCTCCGTATCTGGGGGTCTACTCCCTAAGCACGAAGTCCGTCGTTTCGGGCTTCGTTTCGGGCGTTTCCTACTCCCTATCACCAACGGACGGACGATTCGTTCGGGGCCCGACGAAGAATGAATGACAACACGATTTGACAACTGTCCCTACTCCCGATGCGTTTTTGCCCGTCCGAAAAGTTGAACTTGACGCTTGTTTTGACGGAACCTTGTGTCAGTTGATACGACATAAAATAGTTATCGTTCTGTCGACGAACGATTATAATTGTTTATACTATTTAGAGACAAAGTAAGGAATTCCTAAGTATGGCTGCTTTTTTATTGCTTGACAAAGCTATATAGGAAGAGCGGAGGCAACGTCGACAATATTTACGCCAAGAATTTAGGTTGGCGAGTATTCCCGACGTTACTGACTTATCTTAAGCTATTTGGCAATTTTGCTATTCTGAATTTGACGTTTTTAAACTAAAATTTAGATTTTCTAACTAAATCTGACTATTATTAATCGTGATTAAAAAGATGTAGAATAAAATCAATTAGTTGTCATGAACTAAACTTCACACCAACATCTCGACTACTGGTACAAAATCAGTACTGTTACTGTATATATTTTTTTTCTTTTCTTTTGCTTATATCTCGAAAATGGTGCGTCCTATCGCAAAAATAATGAAAATTTCGACCCCCTTTTGGATACTCCAAGCCCCTAAAACTCAACATGTTAGTACCTATTTTTTTTTTTTTTCCACACCAAAAGTGAGAAATTCTATATAAAGCACGTTGAGGCTGCCCAGCTCCTGCGCGCCTCCGGCCAGAGTCCGTGTCCGTGAGTTTCTGCAGCGGTTGGGGCCATTTTACGAAATGAATAAGAAAGAAACTAAAATAAAATAATTTTCAAACTTCCCGGCTAGTATCGTTGAATTAATTTGAAGATTTCCGTCAAAATGTCAAAAAGGAAAAAGGCAAAGGTATCAACAGGATAATGCCGGTTTCCGGACAAAAATGTCAAAAATAATTCTAATCTTTATAATAAAAAGTATATTGTTAAAAATGTAGTCATTTTCTAAAGAAAAAATATTGATTTTTGTTTATTTAGCTTGAAAACCACAAAATAATTAAACCGGTAATCGACCGGTAAAATAGCACAACTCTATTGTCATCAATCGCCATGCGTCTTCCGTTCACGAATATTGTCTACGATTCCGTTGGAAACTGATGAATCCGAAATTACTAGGGAGTAGGGTTCAGTCCGACGTGTCGGACTACTAACGGACAGGCCCGTTACTTCGTTGACGGACTTAGGGAGTAGGCCCCCTGGTCATACACACTCGCCGGTTGTGAGAACCTGACTTTTATGAAGAACCAACTACTTACTTTCAAATGCCTTTCCAGCGCTTCTTTCCGCTTAAAAGCTTGGGAGCACACGCTGCAGGGGAAGGGTCGCATGTCGGAATGTTTCTGCTGATGAACGCGCAGGTCGTGCGCAGAGAAGCAGGCCTTGTCGCATTGAGAGCATTTGTACGGACGCTCCCCGAAGTGGGTGCGTTTGTGCATAGAGAGGACGGCGTTACACTGAGGACAAAGGATGCAATTCACCTAAAGTTGAGATCTTGGCTAA
The DNA here is from genome assembly GCA_947523025.1 of Dryobota labecula. Taxonomy (NCBI): domain Eukaryota; kingdom Metazoa; phylum Arthropoda; class Insecta; order Lepidoptera; family Noctuidae; genus Dryobota; species Dryobota labecula. The sequence continues at coordinate 23,139,965 of OX383295.1, read as the reverse complement.
TATGGAATGCGCTTTTGTATCGAAATCCCGCGGTTCCTGGATCTAGAAATGTAGGTTTCCGATTATAGAATCGGATGTATATTTACTTTCAAATGTTGGCTTATATGGAACGCACTTTTGTATCGATCGTAAAAATCCCGCGATTCCGGAATTGTCAAATTTAGTATTTCTTTCTGACTATAGAATCGGATGCCTACCTAAGTAGCCGAGGTAATATTTACACCCAATCAGGATATAGTACAGTGGCCAGCACATCAAGCTACACGAAACTGACAAATTTCTCCAAACGATTTTAAACTTTAAAAATGTTGATAATTAAGTTCAAAATCGAACGAGAAAATTTTACAGTTTGTGGTGACTTGATGAGCACTCCCTTTCTTCTCCTAAAATTGTTTGGCCGATAATCATTATCCATAACACGTTTGCTATAATGTTCAAAAAATCGACATTTTGTTTTACATAATTATCTTTTCTTCTAAAACTATTTTGTCATAATATCGAGTACTATAATAATTGAATCTCCTAATTTTACATGAAATAATAATAATTTTTGATGATTTAATGATTATATAATGTGTATTATTCCGAATGTTCATTTATAATAAAATTGTTAGTCCTAAAACATTTGCTAAATATAAGGTTTTAGTGACAGAAACGAATCGCTGTATTATGTGACATTAAGTTTGGGTAAGTTATCATTCGGAAAAATTATGATTAGGACAAAAAAAAAATTATGGCACTTTAGATTATGGATAAAAAAGTTAGGGAACACAATAGAGCACCAACTTTAATGTGCTGGCCACCGTACTTAATATAATGTTTTTTTTTTTGTTTAAACTATCACATACCACCCCTCCTCTTAGACCCTATACACATATTTGCATCGGGGGTTAAACATTAATTTTAAATAAATATATGCATCTGAATAGTTATGCAATCAAAGCATCCCGCGGTATTTTAATAATTTTTTTTTAGAAATCGCTTCTCGACTATTTATGCATCCCAGGTTTTAAAAAAACAATTTTTTTTTAAATGAAACTTCGTCCATACTTTTATAGCAAAAAATTCACTTTAGGTAAATATGCATCCGAATATCCGATCTGTAGTTATAATGTATGTACAAACCGAATGAAGATATTTTTCAATACCGATAAACTTTGTTATTGAGTCATATTTTCAAGCAATAGTCAAACAGTATGCGATACTTTCAAACCACCACTTACTGCCCACCTACAACGAGATCTAATCCATCACTGCATAGTCTATTATAATCCAGAGAATGATTTTTTGACATCTGTCAGTTTAAGAATGCAGATAAGGAGTAACTTTTACTAAGACACCAATTAAATTAAATATATCAGTGAAAAGTTAAAAACTATTGCTTTTTCAATAATTTTATCTAGACTTGATTGCATAACCTATCACGACGCCTGTATTTCCCGAAGGGTTTGGCAGAGATGTATCTGTAATACACCTCTGTCCATCTTCGCCAGACTTGAATGATTTAAACAAATGAGGTATTTATTAGATTTGTCTTGACTCCACGAGTGACACTGGCTGAAAGAATATTGAAGATTTTTTTTTTTTTTCGGTTTTTGCGTCCACTGAGTGAATAGTTCTCGTGAGTGTTGGATATCTGGACCACATTTGCCCATTGTCTTTTAATCGAAATCCGTTCAGCCGTTAAGGCGTGAAAGTTCAAAAGACAGACACAGATTAATATTTAAAAAAAAAGTATGCAAAAATCTTGTTCCCCGTTCCCCAACCCGTTCTCGAGATATCATCAAAAAAGCCGTTCGATACAAAATGTTTGAGAAAACGAATTTTCTTCATATTTTTTTTTCATGAATTTATCGCCTGTGACAAATCCAACAAATCAATTATCATAAAAATCGGTCCAGCCGTTCTTGAGTTATAAGTGGTGTAAATAACCCGACTTTGTTTTATATATTTAGATTAGATATTATAATACTCGATATCTAACTATTTTAAGCGAGGTGAATATCAATACTTTCGTTACGTTACTAATTGAGTAAAATATACTCGGTTCTTTTGATTCGATTCCTTCAAACCTATCTTTATTTACTTACCGCGTATCTCTTGCCGCATATATCACAGACGCAATTCTTCCGCACTGGCTCGTACTTATCGGGATGCTGGAGTCGGTAATGGTTCCAGTAAGATCGCGGGGTGGCAAATTCTTCTGGACACTGCGAATTAAATTCTGTACTAAAGATGTGTTATCGAAGCGTTTTATTTAATTGGAAAAGGCTTCATCACGTCACGTCCTACAACTGACGGCGGACCGTTCAGCAAACGTAGTAAAAGGCGTTTCACGAGTCGATGGTATTATGTCCATATTACCTAATCATGTTAGAAAACTGAATATGAGAAAATCACTATTGAGTAAAAGCAGAGAATGGCTAGGCTAAAATACAAATACATTAGTAATGTTTCATCAGTCGGTACAAATAGTACCGACTGATGAAACATTACACCGATCTCGATCAGAAAGGACATGGGCCTTTTCCAAGTTACTACGAATCACACATTCACGAATCATTTTCAGCTACAATGCAAACTAAATTATGCAGAATGGAAATAAGGTTCACATTGTAGAGTGTAGATACCAACATGTTGACATTTGGCGGGCCATTTGGTTCGAATTTGGTTCTTCCGTTGATAATTGTAGTGCTTCGGTTGTTTCTTAGGATGCTCTTCACGATTGTGCAGACGTAGCTCTTCAGGGTCCGTGAACATCTCGCCGCAAACACGGCACCCATTCCTGTTGACAAACGAAACTGAACCATATGTCAACTCACATAGAGCGTACCGTCACGGGCACGTAAATCTAACTACTGTAAGGACTATTCCTGCTTGCAGCGCTCAACCGCTCTAGTAACGCTTACTTACGCTCATCAACCAATAGCATCGCAGCATCAGATTTTTGCTGAGCCCAGTGATTTTGTAAAAAACCAGCTGCGGTGGTCAGACATCTGTGATCATTTTAACAGAGCCTGAGAAATTGATTTAAACAAAAGTTTAAAGGGGCGGTAAATGATGTGTTCATCGTGTGCACGGGACTTTGTTTTCAAAGTGTTCATATGTCCGTGACCGTGATAGTATGTATATTCACCTGCAGTAACATTCAAGTCTTTTATATCTTAGTTAGTTTTCAAATTCATTCCTTTATTTTTTGAATACTTCAAGCACAGAAATGTACAGAGGCGGACTTAATGCCATAGGCATTTTCTACCAGGCAACCTTTGGGTGATGCAGAGACAAACAGTGGTAGGTGCAACTACGAAAAATCTAGGAATAACTATAAAGATACTGACAAACTATAAATGTAATATATATACCAAATTTCCAATTTCTATAAATACAAGCACAAATAAACATACATAAAACAAATAAGACAAACAATGGGAAAACATTAAAATTGTGATGATACTGCAAGTTTCTTACGAATGTGCTCGCGAACTTTCACTTTAAATGATAATCGGATGGTTGCCATCCTGATTTCCAGAGGGAGCGCATTCCACAGAGAAATAGACTGAACGAAGAAGGAAGATAGAATAAAGTCTGTGCGGTGAGTGGGACATTGAAGAAGGCGATTATTTGATGATCGTAGATTTTTATTGTGGTTGACACAAATGTACTGAAAGTGGGGGCTAGATAACTAGGAGAAGTGGGAGAGTCAAAAAATGAAAACAAGGTAGTCAACGCCCTTTCTTTATCAAATTAGGATACATAAAACCGTTTGAAGCTAGGACACTAAGCAGACTATTGCATAGAAAACTATATTTAATTATTTGATAAAACCTTTTTAATGACCTGTCAATGTCACATTTTTTATTTGATCAGAACAGGTAAAGAAGATGGCCGAATATCATTCTATTCATCTGCTGTATTGAAATTACGGTGCAAAATATAATGCTGAGTCAGTAAAGCAGATTTTATCGTGCAATGAGCAGACAAAAATAGCCCTGAAGTTGACGACTATATTTTGGATGTGGCTGTACGTAAACATTGATATCGACTTGTACTGAATATCCAACAAAAGAAAAACAAACGAAACTGAACCGTATTAGTCCAGGAAAATTAGGGGTGAACCTCGGAATGAGAGATAGTCAGCTATAAACTTGTATAAACCTTTATTTTGGCACCCTAAAACTTGACTCAAAACCTACTTATCGTAGGGTGTCCGCGACTACAGATATTCCGAAGTCAAAGGTCAAAAAATTTATTTTTAACACATTTATTGCAAATATCTCGTTTCCTATGGGTTTTATGCTATTTGTATTTGTTATAAATATTGTAGAGGGTTAAATTCTGTACAACTTTTGTCTAGACATTTTTTTAATATCTTGAACCATTTTCGAGATAGAGGGGCAGAGCGCGCGCAGTGTTTGACTATCATTCCAGGTCAACCTTTAGTCCCGATTAATCTTAACAGACTGATTTATAATGCAAAAAAAATTGATTATGATGATAACATGCCATAACGATTAAATGACCTAGCTAAATTGATAATTTGGTAATAAGAGAAGTCCGTGTGTCTTTCTTAGTTAAGCTAAGTAAGTCAGAATGACCGAATGGTAGTTTTCTGTGTGGGAAATCTCTGGTATTGCCGATTTACACACAAAGACGTGTGTCATGCAGGATGGCCGTGTCGGATCTTTCATGAGTATACACTTAAAATGAGACACAAGCGCCTTTGTTTAGCGTTGTGCGGACTCTAGGATTGAGTATGGTGTTCGATACGGACCATGGAGCGACACGGTGATCGTTTATACGTGGTCGGGACACATACTGGCCTAGGAACTGCTCAGTGTTTCCTTTTAAGTTCAGAGTATTAAGTAGTACAGTAATGTTAGTCATTGACTCTGTAACAATAAACTGTGTAGAAGTTAAAAGAGCAATTTCTCTCGTTTACCCGTATCCCAATTCTGCCCCCACGACTGTAAATGCTGACACTACGAGTATGTATGTCACTAAGTATGTTCTGATTACAATCCAAGAATCCAAGAATATTATAAAGCTGAAGAGTTCGTTTGTTTGAACTAGCTAATCTCAGGAACTGCTGGTTGAAAGTGACAAATTCTATTTGTGTTGTATAGTCCATTTATCGAGAAAGGTTATAGGCTATATAACATCACGCTACAACCAATAGGAGCGGCGAATAAATGAAAAATGTTGCTTTGGAAAAAAATATTCCTTTTTGATAGCTTCCGTTGCGTGCGGTGCGTAAACGATTTAAGTTACGCAAATATCATGTATGATGGAATTGTTCCTATTTGTTCTAAAAAAAAGTCTGCGACAGCATATGTCTATCTTTTAAGATTCACTCGCTATAACCTTTGTTTATGGTAATCAAATTTGTTCGAAATTACTACTACTTGACCGATTTAAAAAATTCTTTCACCAGGAGAATCCTATATTATCACGAAGTAATATAGGCTATAATTTATAAAGATATCCTGCGGGCGAAACCACTGGCGGAAGCTAGTTTGCAATAAATGTGTAAAAAAACGTTTTGTTGACCTTTGACCTTGGAATATCTGTAGTCGCGGACACCCTACGGTAAGTAGGGTTTGAGACAAGTTTTAGGGTGCCTAAATAAAGGTTTATACAAGTTTATAGCTGACTATCTCTCATTCCGGGATTCTTGCCCTTATTTGACTAATTTTCCTGGACTATATGTACAATTACATAGAGTCTGTACTATCATTTGTACGTGAACATCGATATCGACTTACAAACGAAACTGCAGTGCAAGTACGCACTTTGCATCGATAAGACATCGAGATCGCTAAGGTTTGCATTTTTATCGATCTTGTTAACGAATTTGGAAGTACGTAACACGTAGAAAAAGTAAGTACGGTACTTACTTTAACGATCGGTAGATAAACTCTAAAATTTTAACGAATTTAACGAAAATGCAAGTACGAAATGACATTTTGACAGTTGAGATCGCCAATTTACGCTGTCGAGCTCGGTAATTTATCGACACCATGTAATAGCCCGATAAGCATAGCGATCATTACTAATCATGGATTTAGGGACTTATGAAGTTATGACTTTATTGCAGGGTGAATCGAATTTGACAATCGCGACACCACGTGGTATTTTTTACGTTGCACAATTTTTTTTTTTTTAACGTGTTTGCCCTATCTCATGATTTTTTTTTAGAGCTGGAGGTGCGCAGGGGCGGGGCAGCCTCAACGTGTTTCATATGGAAAAAAAAAAAAAATTACCTACATGTTGAGTATTACGGGTTTATGTGTATCCTAAAGGGTGTCGAACATTTCATTATTTTTGCGATAGGACGCACCATTTTCGAGATATAAGCAAAAGAAAAGAAAATATATATATATAGGGTGTATCTATTCAAACACGAATCATGGAAACGATTTAAAAAAAAAAACTATAATTTAAAATTACTTGATAAAATATGATGATTAATTATCTAAATTTACCGCGCTCGTGCCGCCATAGTCGCCGCGTCCGGCCGGGTCATTCATAGAATAAGTAAGTAAAGGTTTTTTTGCAAAATGTCTCAAGCAATTTTAAAATTATAACTTAAATTACAGTGTAGCTTCTTTCAATTATTCCCATAAGTATTGTTTACAATCCAAAAATATATGAAAAAAAAATATTTTCTAAATATCTCGGACATTAGTCGTGCCACAGAAATCCCACCTTAAATGTTTTGTCTGTGGACGTCCTCAGTATTGCTATTTGACAAGCGATCCTTAACGACTCGAATCGGCCCACGATATCTCGATAAGACATCGAGATCGCTAAGGTTTGCATTTTTATCAACCTTGTTCGTATTAGTACTTAATGATCGCTATGCTTATCGGGCTTTTACAAGGTGTCGATAAATTACCGAGCTTGACAGCGTAAATTGGCGATCTCAACTGTAAAATTGTCGTTTCGTGCATTTTCTTTAAATTCGTTAAAATTTTAGAGTTTATTTACCGATCGTTAAAGTAGAAGTTACATACTTGCGACATCGATTCGATTCGATAAAAACTCATTTTATCGAGAATAATTGTCAAATTAATCGAATCGAGTCCTACGTACTTGCACTGCTGAACTGTATGCCAGCTTACAGAGAGTCTGTATGTACTCTGGGTGTGCTTGATGGACATACTATACACATATCTCTTGTACGAGGAGATGTATTGACTTGTACTGAACATCAAACAAACAAAACTGAACCGTATGTCAACTTACATACAGTCAGTACTCCGCGTGTGCTTGACTGACATCACCATGTGTCTCTTGTACGCCTCCGTCGATATGAATTTGACGTCACAATCTTCGCAATATGGGCCGTCTTCTGTGTTTTCTTCTTGTTTTGACTAAAGATACAATAAATCAGTTATTAAACAAACGATCGGAACCGTACCCAGTAGCTTTAAGGCAGCTCGGGACATCATTATTTAGTATTATACCCTCTAAATCACACACAAAATTAAAAGAAAGAAAAGAAGTAGATTACAAAACTTATTCCCGCTATAGAGGGATTAGGAACAAGGTGTAAAGTTCACCCATCCTCTATAAAAAAGGGAGGGTCCTCCGACCAGACGAGTGTTGTCTCTGGTGGGCTAAACTGTCCGACGGTTGATGTCGGGATGTTGTATACAGGATGTTTGGTGCGTCGTGTGCCAAATTGAAATGGTCGACTGGTCCCTCCGGGGACCGAAGGTCGATAGTTGGCTGAGTCAATGCATATTGTGATGCTTGCCAGGTGGCAGTTGTGGTTCCAGTGAGTCGGAACCGGGTGCCGCATAGTTCAAGGTGAGTCGGAACTATCTGCGGAAATTCCCCAGTGACTCGGGGTGGCGCTGCGTTATGCTCCAGTGAGTCGGATGTAGTACAGCGCCGGGTTGAGGCCGACTGCTGGCGTCGACCAGGAGAGGACTGAAGGGCTCTGCTTATGGACCGGCCGAAAGTGCAGTGTGCTGTGCCAAGGTTGCTGATGAAGCTGAGGCAATCTCCACAGATAGTTCCGACTACCGCTATTCCCGCTAATATACTAGAGCTAAAAGTATTCGAAAGATAGTTCGTAAAAGTTAAAAACTCTTACTCGATATCTAATCGTATGACTCTTAAGGTCTCTGCACACAGCGGGCGCGGCGCGGCGGGACGGGACGCCGACGCGACGGTGAGCAGTTGTAATGTACTAGATATTACGGACGACGCCACACAGAGCGTCACGTCGCGTCGCGTCGAGCCGGACGGCTCTGTGTGGCGTCGTCCGTAATATCTAGTACATTACAACTTTTCAGCGTCGCGTCGGCGCCCCGCCACGCCCCGTCACGCCGCGCCGCGCCCGCTGTGTGCAGACACCTTCAAGGTCTCTGCACACAGCGGGCGCGGCGCGGCGGGACGGGACGCCGACGCGACGGTGAGCAGTTGTAATATACTAGATATTACGGACGACGCCACACAGAGCCGTCCGGCTCGACGCGACGTAACGCGACGCTCTGTGTGGCGTCCTCCGTAATATCTAGGACATTACAACTGCTCAGCGTCACCGCGCCCGCTGTTTGCAGAGACCTTTAAGACACTGAAAAAAGGTTCAAATTTTAATATACTCACTTCAAGATCCTTGTGCATCATATTCTTATGTACCACGAGCCCTTGCTTGCTGTAGAATGAGTACCCACAGAACCCGCAAATATTTTCGGATGGATGTTTGATTCGCATGTGACTAACATAGGTCGTTCTTACACTGTAGTAAACAAAATACAGTATTAGTAGATATATTGTAAGAGGTTTAAACGCCTTTATAATGGATTCAATTTATTTATTTAGTTAAAATTCACATTGCGCATACACACATGCGCATGCGCATTCACATTCGTCACTGCTTAGAGTTCCGTACCCAACGGGACCCTATGACTAAGTCTACGCCGTCTCTCTGTCTAAATAAATTTTGATCGCAATGCAATTTGAACTTTGTCATGTAAGACAAAGATGAGACATCTTGAGTTAGTTGTTCTAAAACATGATATTTCTCTAAAATTCTAAGTTTAGTAAGCTACCGTTTAAAAATATTCTACACGAGCTGACCCGACAGACGTTCCCCTGTCCAAATTTAAATTATCATAGAAAAAAGTGTGTATTATATGAACCTAAAACGGACTATTACGAACATTTTAAATCCAAAATTAGCCAAATCGGTTCAGCCTTTCTCTCCGGATCTTGATTTTTTTAGAGGCGGGGCAAAAAGTGCCGTTTGTCGCCCCCCGCCAAGCTTTTATGTTTCTCAATTTTTTTTTAAATTAGATACATAGCCATGTCGGACAATTCAGATTTTAATTAGGATAGGACAGGATAGGGTTCGAGCCTTTTGCGCTGCAAAGCGCGAAACTCGACTTCTGCAGAAAAGCTTCACCAAACAACACGCTCTTGCATTCAAGATTAAGACAATCTTGAATGCAAGAGCGAGCGTAGCAAGAGCGAAAACTTTGGCACTCTGCCTCAGATAAGTTAGATTTTCTTTTGTCCCTTCATTCCGAAATAGGAGTTTTATTAAGAGCTTAGTTGACTTACAGAAAAGTTTCAAGAATCAGGAATTACTAAGCTGCAAGAGTGAGCGAAGCGAGTTCGAAAATCTTGGCAGCAACATATTAGTCCGATTGTATCGATCGATAATGCGCCAATCCAACATGGGCGCCAAAACAATGGTAAAAAAATTAAAGGAAATCGTGTGACCTCCGGAGCCCCCGCTACGTGAAGTAAAATTTCAAAAATAAAGGATGTTTTTCCTTACATTTTTGAACACAGAGGCGCTCATCCGCCTGTAGTTCGTCGCGGCATAGAAACTATTGCAAGAGAAATAAAGCTAGCCTTTTTACAACGCCAAATAAAATGGAGTATGTTTAAAAAAAAAAACGGAGATTTCCTGGCAGAATTGAACCCCGCAATCCGCTGATACCGTTTGACGACTTATGCGTACGCTAATCACGTAGTGAATGCTCAGAACGCCTCCCGCAGAGGAAGATAATAAATTAGTCAGTTGTAATAAGTTAGTTAAGCTGCGCGTTTCATTTATTGCAAGTTGCGGTACGCTAGGTAATGCACTTGTCTGCCACGTTTGAATTTGCCGCCCCCTGATGTTGGCGCCGAGAGCACGAGCCCCGGTTTGTCTCCCCCTATCCGGGGCTCGTTCTCAAGTGATACACTTATCAACATACAGCATATCATTTTTATTATATAGATAATACTGAATTACTGACCAGACAAGAAAATATCATCAGTAAAAAGATTTTAAGAAAATATTTCTTACTTGAAAACTTCATCACAAAACTTGCATTTATGCGTGACTCCTTTGTGTGACCCTTGATGCTGTTTCACAGTTGTTCTGGAACATGAACCTTCTTTTAATAATAATACAGTCCATTTTTGTTAAAGCTACTTTATTCAACCATTTGTGGCTTAAGCCTAGATGCGTTCGCGCAATTGCTGGTATTTATGTTCCTGAATCATGCGAACCATATTTTAAAAAGTTTAAAATTTTGACCTTTCCATCAGCCTATATTTATGAAGTTACAGTATTTGTTAAAACAAATAAAAATCTATTTGGTGAACTAAAATCAAAAAGATATGCACTTAAAATATCTAGTATACCACATAAAACTGCTCTTCTGGGCAAAAGTTTTTTTGGAATGGCATCTAAAATTTACAATAAAATACCTGTGGACATTTTAAACACCAAGGAACTCCCACTATTCAAATATAAATTGCGTAATTTTTTAATTGACAAAGCTTACTACACGATCCAAGATTTTCTTAATAATTAGTACCTACTATAATCTGTCACCATACACCTTATTCTTATTTTGTAAGATTTGCTTTAATGTGATGAACGATGAAATTTTTGATATGTTGCATGTTGACATAATTTATTATTGTATGCCTATTAGGCAGGACATAATGGATCTGTAATTTACCTAACATCTGTCTGTATAACCTATGCCCACAATAAAATAATTCGATTTGATTTATTTAAAAACAAAGTTGTCTCAGCAATGGTGCACCGTGTTTGTGTGTTGCAGCAATCATATTCATTGGGAAACAAAAATTATATGTAAGTTATTATATTTAAGGCTAGCTGCTGGCCGCGGCTTCGCCCGCGTGGCTTTTTCTAAGTAATAAGTAGCCTAAGTTACTCCTTATATCATCAGCTATCTCCCGTCAATCGGTGCAGCCGTTTCGGAGATAAGCCGGAACAAACAGACAGATAAAAATGTAAAAATATATATATAATGTTATAAGAACCGTAGGTATATACTTTCATATGCATTTAGTAAAATGTCATACACATATTTTGACACATTACAAACAGACACTTCAATTTTATTTATTAGGTTTTTAAGTAGATAGCAATATTGTCAGGGATATTAAATGTCTTCCAATGAATATGGGTCTTTATACTTACATATTACTAGAGTTGTATGGACATAAATTGCAAACATATCTCTTCCCGTGATTTAGGGCATGTCTCTGAAGATTGCGTTTCGTTTTAAACCTGTACTTGCAGATTTTGCACTCTATGTCACCGAGGTTCTGCGAAGAAAGTACACCGTGTTTTCAATATTCATACTCAAAATAAAAATAAACATTTATTTAAATTAGGCTGAATGCCACTTTTTGAGCGTCAAAATTACATGAGCCTCCAAAACGCCCGCTCTTCACCACTTCCTAGTGTTTTAGCTGGGGAGAAGTGTGGAGGGAGGGGAGAGGGAGAACAAACTCCCCAGCAACACATCATTCATTCTTTGCATATGGGGATGTCAACAACTATTTTTGAAGTGAAAACTTCTTTAGACGATGCGTTTAGCGATTTTTGGTACGGGAAAAACTTATGGGTTCGTATCACCGAAATGCGAGACGTGCTCGTGACGTGTTGCGCCAGACTATCAGTTATTCCAAAGTTTTGAGTTTTCACTTCTGTCCGTAGTCCTTAGGACTGCCTATTTCTTAACCTTCATATTCAACATCAGATCAAGCCAGCCTGAATATAACATCCCGAGTTGCAATTGTGTAGCTCTGGACGCGGTAATTTATTCGCAAAGGTATTTTGCCATCGAAGCTAGTATTTAGGCATTCAGAGTTTTAAAGCTAAAATTGAATGTTTAATCGTTGCATTCATTGGTTTAAATTGAAATGTACGGTGCTTCAAGTGGTAAGGTAGTGGTGACCCAGTGGTAACGACCGCGACCTACGAGTTGTAGGTCGTAGGTTCAAACCCAGACAGGCGTTTTACTTTGTGTAAATTATTTCATCACCACTGCTCTCAAAACGGTGAAGGAAAACATGGTCAGGAAACCGGCATGTCCTAGAACCAAATATTCGAAGACGTGTGTCATCTACCAATCCACACAACGCCCTCTCACTGGGAGGAGGCAAGTGTCCCAGCAGTGGGTACATTATAGGCTGATTATGTGGAGGAAGGATCTTTTGGCGCTCGAATGACTTGGACAAGTGTAGGCGCTGTTGGTGAACATTAGTGAGTAAAGTGAATTGAAAAAAAAAGTTGTCTGTCACGGGGCGCCCGGCAGATGTGAAACATCTATGTTATTATTAGAATTCATAATTAATATATATTATAACAATAATATTTATAGTGGGCAGCGAGCTGTCAACAGCGCGCGCTGGAACAGCGATGCAATGTGAAACGAGATTAGTACCGCGCTTTCCGCTGCTGGGAGACAGTCGTGAACAAAATCAACGTTAATGCGGTTAGAGTACTGGCTATTTACTTTTTATGGAAAAGAAGGCAACAGCGACTTCGAAGAAGAGTAGTTGATCCTTATAACGCATCGATTTAGAATACCCTAGATACAGCGTCAACGCTTGAAATGTGTCTCGATACAACTGTGCTTAAATTACTTCTAAGCACAGTTGCGCTCTCAGTAACGCGCGCTTCGTTGTCGGGTGAACACGCCAAAGTGCTCCGTAAAAAAGTGCAAAAATAATACTTTAACCACGTTGAAAAGGAATGGCATATCGTATTTTCGGTAAGTACTAGATAATAGTTTTATAATGTAGTGAATTTGTGGCAAATACGCCTTCAAACTCATTAAAAACATATTTTTTTTAAGTTTATTTCAATACGTCTCTTCATTTGACGCTACGCAGTTGGCTTTTTCCCTCGCGCAGCACTTGTATTAAGTGGAAAGGAGATGGAAGATGTATAAAGTGGAACATAGTCAAATATTAAATGAATAGAGTCGCTTATTGTTTTTTTCTTTCTGCGGTATGTCAATAATATGGAATTAACATAGAATAACTATAGCATGTCCGGAGATGAGCAAAATTTATTTGAATGGTGATTGGTGTTTTTTATATTATAGTTATTATTAATTGAAAGGGAAAAATGGCGAAAAATTATAGCTAATGAGAGGAGTGAAGATTTTTTTAAGCCAAATGATACTATAAAAAAAAAAAAATTGTGTGGTTCGCTCTTGTCACTTCTCAGAAAATGACATGTATTATACGAAGAAAGGCTTTCGGAAAGTATAGAAAGCGGTTATTCCATGTATTGCAGTAAGTTTTTACATAAAATATTGTGACTACTGAGTAAATGTGCTGAGTTAATGGTGCCGATTCTCTTGTACACCGAAGTAAACTAACTAAACTATCACTAAAATTCCTTACTTTTGGCTATGAGAATCTTAAAGCTATTCTGCAAACAAAATTCTCTAAATTTAAAAATAAGTTTGACACAACTAAATCGAATTTGACAATCGTGACTCCACGCGGTATTTTTTTTTTTATGGCTTCGCAACGTTGTACTTGTACTTGATTACAAGTACAACGTACTTGATTTTTGAGTCCGCAACGTGTTTTTTATGGAATTTTTCCCTTTTTGTGTAGAAAAAAAAAAAAGATTACCTACATGTAGAGTAATAATGGTTTAAGCGTTTATTAAAGGGGGTCGAAATTTTCATTATTTTTGCGATAGGACGCACCATTTTGGAGATATAAGCAAAAGAAAAAAAAAAAAATATTGGGATAAACACGAAATATTTTAAGTGATACACCTATAGGTGGTAAAGAAGCCATGGAAATGATTTTTTTTAATTCAGAGTATATTATTAAAAAAAAAAACTTGATATGATGATTAATTATCAAAATTCACCGCGCTCGTGCCGCCACCCCACCGCACCGTTCGGCGTCACCGCGTCGAGGCCGGTCATTCATAGAATAAGTAAATAAAGGATTTTTTCGCAAAATGTCTCAAGCAATTTTAAAATTATAATAATTATGTAGAAATATAAAACACTTAGATATAAAAAATAAAAAATTTCGCTGCTGTGGCTTTTTTACGACTTAAAGATGTTTCTCTTAAAATATTTCGTGTATGAATAGATACACCTTATATACAGTAGGTACTGGTTTTGCACCAGAAGTCGTGAGAGTCGGTGATTGGTGTGAATTTTAGTTCATGAAAACTAATTTTATTCCACACCTTTTTAATCGCGATTATAAATATATCAGATTTAGTTAGAAAATCTAAATTTTAGTTTAAAAACGTCAAATTCAGAATAGTTAAATTGCCATTTTCACTAAATTTAAAAACTCAGTACCATCTTAGAGCTGTCAAACTAAATTATAGTTAAGTTGTGTCACTTTCGTTAATTTCAGAATAGGAAATGGTCGTTTGACAGGAATAAACTAAATTTTGGTGATTTTTAGTCTTAGTTTAGAGAATTTTGTGACAAGAGAATCGGCACCATTATCTATCAATCTTTTTAAATTGTCTTAATAAATAAGATAAAAATAAGTTAATTTTAACCACCTCAACCTGTTTTATTTAAGCACATAGTACTGAGTAAAATTTCAAGACCACTCCATTATGCTTCTGTTCCAAAGCAAAAAATTTTTACGATTCACGATTCATTGTCACGCAGCGTAAACTGAATTTGACTTAATAAGCATTTGCTTAAGGAATAGTATCGTTTAAAATTATCTTACCTACAGCTGAGAGCAATAAAATTTTACGACTTGCGCGATGGTCTAATTTTGAAATGTCATAACCGCCCATCGCGCGCACTCGAAACTACACCTTAATTCCATTTACATAAGGTTGTATGTAAGGAAAATTGAAATGTTGTTAAGTACATTATGTGTTTTAGATTTGCCTTAGTAGACGCACACATTTGTAACTTAGCGATGGGACACTTTTGCGACTTTGATTTGTAGGTGATAGTGTACCTAGGGTATTCTAAATCGATGTTATAACGCTACAAGGTTACTGAGAGGCGAACACGTAACATCTCGTAACATATCTTACGGCGCGTCTCAAAGACGTCACAATGGCATAGAGGAGGCATCACGGCATAACGCCGTCACGGCATACGAGTCAGTTTTACAGCCTAGATGCGCCAATAGATGTTTCAAATCAATAACAAGATGGCGGCGTTAGATCCGATTATGGCCACGCATTAAAAATTATCCTTTTTTTTTTGTAAATGGCATCTCAGAGTGTAACCACGAGGGGCTCGGACTCTTTAACCGGACTATCCTGTGGTGCCTTAAGCTCCTAACGGATTTTAAGGCTTCCAGCCAGGGCATACTTATAAGCTAAATTCCGTCTGCTCGCTATGGGCACCCCCTGCGGGGTACGGACTTCGGCTTAGGGCAGAGTCGGAGGATGGGGAAGGGTGGTAAGGGATCGTTGGTGGCTGGATAAAATCAGTGTTTTGATTATTATCATGGGGAGTTTGGACTAAATGCTGCTCAGCTAAAACGCGTGCTGGCGCTTCGTTTGAAAGCAAGGGTCGGGGAGGACTGATTAGTCGAGGATTTCGCGCTGGGCCTCGGCGGCGAGGACGGAATGACGATCTTGTAGTGTGTACTCTTTTACGAACTGTACTAGTAGACCTATGACTCTCCTGGAGGAGAGTGATGGGGTCGTCTGGGTCGGTCAGTGAAAAAAAAAAAAAAAAAATATGCTTATACCTACAGCTAGTTATCTTACCGGCGAGTGTTTGGTGAGGTGATGTTTCCACGCGTGCGTGTTGTTGAACCCCCTGTAGCACTGGTGGCACTTGTACGGACAGTCGAGGTAGTTCGACGACAGCTTGCGTTTGTTTATCTCTTCTAACTGATCCTCAATCTATGGATAAGAAGATAGACAAATATAGAGGTTCCGCAAAATTAAAATTCTCTTTGCAATTTGCAGGTCAATCAGGTTGTATGGTTATCAGAATATGATTCGCGACCGAAACAAATATGCATTTACAGAATTATAATCATTAAAATCATCAATACAACTCTCTACTTTCAAATTACAGTATTTTATGACTATTTCATGTCAACATGACAATTGATGCCAATTCTAACTCTAGAGAATTATAAAATAATAGTCCACCAGATCTCATTTCTGCCACAGCAGCCAATCACAGCGGAGACTAACCATCTACGCGGGAGATATTATAGTGCACAAGCGTTGCTAGCGGAGCCGGAGCATAGCTCTCCGTCCACGAGGGATATGCGGCAGGCCGGCAGCCCATGTAAATGGGCCCCTCGTTGTATAGGCTCAGTGCCTGTGGACTTTTTGGGTGCTAGTCGCACCCAAAGAGTCCACAGGAGGCACGAGGGTAACACCGCCAACTTCCAAACTCCGGGCTGACCACGAGACCAATGGGGCAGTAAGAGAGAACCCCCTTAATCTTAATCCCCCTAGGCATTTGCGTTCCGTTCCACTACAATTACACAAAAAGTGCCAGTTTGGTCAACATTAGCACGTAAAATAGGGCGCGGACTGGCAAGCAGTCGTGAGTTTATCCCTAACCCTTGACCATTTGTCGTTTGTTTATTTATCGGCTATATGCTTAGGAATCGGTCAAAAAATAACATCATAATGTTGGATACTGCCAATAGACCATAGCTAGATAGATGTCACTATTGCTACAGCCAATTATAATAAAGGAATTTAAGAACATTCGGAAATGATGAGCTGACGACGTCGAACTTCGATCAATAATAGCACTAGATTCCCGATAAGCGCTTCAAAAACGGCCCGAAAAATAAGAGCACAAATACTTTTGTGGTCTTATTTCAAATTAGTATCGTCCAAACATAGCCAACGTTAAGACGTCAAAAGACCGCAGTGCGCGTTCAAAAATTGTGTAAATAATCACCGTAACATCAAGACTTTGGAAGGAATATCTTTTCTTCGGTAAGTTTATATCATTATGTATGTGTTTTTCATAAAATAATAACAATTAAATAATAAATTATACATCATTTAGCAAATATTATGATTGTTTGGCCAATGTTTGCGACAACGCGCCAACTATTGTAACAAACATCGACTGTTCTGGAACAGGGAAATGCATGGAGTAGTATTGTTATTTTATATTATTTTTGTTTGTAGATTTCCTAGCGACCCATTTCGCAATGCAGAATGGGTATCTATTGTCGCGAAAGAAAGAGGGGAAGAAATATTTAAACCTTGAAAATGTTGAAAACTGAAAACTGGACATAACTGAACTGATAATAATAATAATAATAACCCCACCGCCGTATCTCTACGTTGACGTCGTGGTGGGGCTTGCGCGCTCCGAACTCTAGGTCTGTGCCGGTAGAGTTTACTTTGCCGGAACATGTCTAGGGTGAGGAGCCAGACCAAGAGAGATACAGAAACCCGCAGGGCAGCATGTGGCGAGCTGTTGGGCAGTTGCGACCCCACGGACCCTATCTCCCGGGAGAAGTCATGTTCCTCATCTCTGGCTTGCCTTTATTGGCCGGCTGGAGTGAACACTGACGAGGAACTGAGCTCCCACCTCATTCTTGCCTTTATTGGCCGACTTGAGTGGAGATTCGCAAGAGCTAACGTGCTCGGAGGAAGGAAGTATTCCAGTAAGTGCTTGTAGGGATCTTGACCATCTTCCGGGCTCTGGGGTTGTTCTGAGAGCCGTGGAATACCTCTCCACTCCTCGAGCACCTCAGGATATGTTGCCCCCTTGTCGCTACGTCACTATGTGCTAGCGACCGTTTTCGGGGGCCCATTATTGAGTGTGCAAGTCACCCCCTGCCATTTTATCCGTGTAAAATAAAACATTGATCAGGCAGGGGCCATAGTCCTTCCATAGTTTTTGGTAACCAGTGCATTTTAACCACCCAAACCCATAGTCCAATATCTTTGTTTTCCATATCCTGCAATAGTCCTACACCAACCGGGGGTTGTCCTTGGGTGCACTTGCATAGTGCGTACAGGGATAATCGTCGGTTAGTGCCTCATTTAATTAAAAAGCGTCTAACGGGCCTCTGCGAGTTGGCTTCGGCCCCTCGTACGCCTTCCAAAGGTCCGGGACCCCAGGGTCCCGAGATATGTAAAGATATAAAAATAATAATAATAATAATAATCTTTATTACACAAGAAAGTGGTTACAAAATAGTGTGAAGTCCCTGACTCCTGTGCTAGGTGATATACCTGTGTTACAAGAGCCAGTGCCCTCTCCCAGTGGGAGATATTACAGAATCTTATGCAAAAAGATTAACAAAAAGAATATGGTAACAACAAAAAAATTAAATAAACTAACGGTTAAAAGAAACCTGTATTGAGTTTGCGAGTGTTTGTGTGCATGTTTGTGTCTCAGAGTGAGCGTAAGGGTGTGTGGGTGTGTGTGTGTGTATGTGCGGGTGTGTTTGTTTGTGGGTGAGTGTATATGTGTTTGTGTCAATGATTGATCAGGAGGGGTTTTAATGTTACGAAATAGATATGATGATTTTCTCTGTTTCATCATAGTTGAGCGACAGTAGCCATGGCTTAAGTGTCTGCTTGACTTTATTTAGGGTTAGTTTATAAATCGAAAGTTTTTTGTTTATTTTATTATACATTACTGCGCTTTGGGCACGATAGTGTCGTCGCGCAAGTGCAGTACGACATTGGACAGACTCACAGATAGGAAAGCCAATCCGTCGATTACATAGCTTGCTATCTAGTGGCATCGTTGAATGTCGGCGTAAGATAGAGCGAAGGACGTATAATTTTCTCACCGTTAGTACTTGGGCTTCTGAGTACAACTGAGCTGTGGGGTAGTCCCTTTTGCGGAAATAAATAACTTTGAGAACAGCCCGCTGAGCTCGTTCCACCCTAAGCATCACTGTTTTGAAGGTACCGCCCCATACCGGGATGCAGTAAGTAATTATCGACTCGCATAGAGAACGGTATACTAGTGATACTGTTTCAATGTCGGCTGCATGTCTGAGCTCTTTAAATAAATAAATTAGTTTGCGAAGCCGGGAGCATAGAGTATCAGTATGGGTGCGCCAATCCAGTCTCTCGTCGATATAAACGCCTAGATATTTGATACTTGGGACCATGTCAAGGCACTTACAATTGCAAGGAGAGGAGTCGTGACAAATATGTGCTATTATTTTATCCGAGTTCAATGACGGTTTAGGTGAATTTGGAGGTTTAAACTGAATTACTTTGGTCTTTGAGATATTAAGCGTCAGTAGATTAGTGGAAAGCCAGTCCATAATTGTTCGCAAAGTAAGTTCAGTGGTTTGTTTAGCCCTGTCCCAGGTCACGTCGGATATCAACAGTGCTGTGTCGTCGGCGTAGGTAAAAATATCACAATGGGAAAGGGAGAGCTGACAGAGGTCATTTATGTAAATTTGAAAGAGCGTGGGACCCAAGATACTGCCTTGAGGTATACCGTAGTTGATGAATTCTTCGTCACTGAGAACAGAATCAATTTTAACACATTGACTACGCCCGCTGAGATAATCTTTGTAAATATCTAGAGCCACACCACGTACTCCCATATGCTCCATTTTGGCCACCAGTCTGGGAATAGACACCGTATCAAAGGCCTTAGTCAGATCTAAGAAGATACCATAGCATTTAAAGCGACTATCCAATCTATCAATCAGGGTTTTGGTGAAATCAGAGACAGCATCTTCTGTGGAAATTCCTGACCGAAATCCATACTGATTTTGAGCAATTAATTTATTTTTACAAAGAAACTTTGTCAGATTTGTGTTGAGGATACGTTCAAGTATTTTAGACAAGGAGCTAAGGACTGAAATTGGCCGATAATTGGAAACGTCATCCCTAGCTTTGCCTTTGTACACTGGATGAACAATAGCACGCTTAAAAGCTTTTGGGAAAACACCCGAATTGATGGCACAGTTACAAATATGGGCAATGGGAGAAGCCAGAATGCAGCTAGATTGTTTTATTACACTTGCTGGGATGTTGTCCCACCCCACAGCACAGTCACTACGTAGTCCATGAATAGTGCTTATTACTAGTGCCTCGTCAACCAGTGGAACAACCAAGGAATTAACTGGAGATGAGGAAGAAGATGAATAAACTGACGGTGTGACAGTAGAAAATTTTGATGCAAGGTTTGTTCCAACGTTAACAAAAAACTTATTTGCATTATTAACAGATACGGTAGGCGCGACGGAAGATTGTAGAAGGGCATTAGGAGAGTGCCTTTGTTGATTACTGTGTGTGATTGATTTGATTATTTTCCACGTAGCTCTCGGGTTGTTATTTGCCTTTTTAAGTTCTGCTTTTTCGTAGACACGTTTTAATTTTTTAAGTAGGGAATTACAAAAATTGCGGTACCGTGTGTAAGTCGTTTTTAATATTAGATTGTTGGGAGACTTACTGACCCGTCGGTGCATTTTGTCGCGATTTCGGAGGCATCGTACTAAGCCAGCAGTCATCCAGGGTTTTTTAATAGTTTTTCTATTGGGTGTCTGAACGATCTTAGTATGTTTTATTATGAAAGCTTGAATATCGGTAATTAAAATATTTGTTGCTTGGTCTGGGTCGGTGGTGCTGAGAATAGGAGTAAAATCATGATTACTAATTTCCTTTTCTATTTCGTCATAGTCATATCGGAGAGAGGTTTTTTTTGGCGGGGATGCAGTTGCTTTATTAGTCTCTAGGAAAACAACAACAGGAAGGTGATCAGTAACGTGGGTGTCCAGCACTAGAACCTTTGCAGGCGATTTAGTCTTCATCATGACATGATCCAGACAGTTGTTTATCCTTGTCGGGAGACTGTGGGCAGGCAATAACCCGTGCGTTGCAGCTAATGTTAAATAATCGTCTGAATGACGATCATTGTTTCCGGGTTTGATATCAATATTAATATCACCAATGAGCATGATGTTGTTTTGAGATTTAACGGATGTTATTGTATCATTTAAACTAGACAAGAAGTTAGTTGGGTTTAAATAAGATGGAGAACGATAAATTGCTATTATAGCTGTGTTATTATAGCATGTTACAAGACAGTTGGCATCCGAAAATAAGGGTTCATGTGTGGTACAGTTAATTGTGTCTTTGACGTAAATTACGACGCCGTCGTTTTTTTTTGGGTTGTTGCTTGTAGAATGCGAAGTAAAGCCCTGTAAGACAGGGATATAACCCGCAACCTGCAACCAGCATTCTGTTAATATAATAAAATCAAATTTAACTTTCGTCAGAGTTAACATGGCAACAAATTGATCCAAATTCTTTTTTATACTCCTGATGTTTATATGTATAATACGAAAACCCCAAACGCTCTGTCCTTCAAACTCTCGGCATAGTTCCGGAGTACATGTATAAGAATCAGCAATAGAAATATTATCTATTTCCTGAGATACTTGATCAATATTCAGCATTTTTAACAAGAATGAATAATTTTGTCATAGCTTGTAGACTGAGGAACTCAGACCCGGGGATTAATTCAGCCCTAAATCCGAGTAATTCAGAACATATAAACCGGTTATTTAGAGGTAAGTTTGTGAAGGTAAAATTAGGTTTTTCAGAGTAAAGTTCAGTTCCTGGGAAGTACGTGTGGGTGACTAGATTTGTGTAGTGTTGATCTCCTGATAAGTATGTGTGAGCGATTAAATTTGTGTGTTGATTAATTTCTGATACGTATGTGTGTGTGAGTTGTATGACTGAATTCGTGTGTAGATTAGGCTTATAAAGTAAAAAGGTATACATTTGAAAAGATAAGTGTTTAAAAAACAAGGAAGACATTATTTTTTGAGTTTTAGGTAGACAACCGGACCCAGACATCAGTCATGTACTTAGCCGTAGGCTGTCGAGGTCTGCATCATTTTTAATAACGACATGTCGGTCACCATCCACCTTTCGCAGCAGAACTTTACCATAGGAGGTCCAGCAATATTTATATATATTTTCTTCAGCAAAGCGTCGGGCCAGGTAATAAAGACGTTGAGCCTTAGGCGTAAGTTTTTCGGAGATGTATATGGGTTTGCTGGGTCCGTCAAGTTTTAGGTGGGTTGTAGATAGCTTGTTTTGTTTATTTGTGCTATTAAATTTGCGAGCCTTCTTAACTATAGTGTCCTTCGTTATTGCACTTATAAAATCTACGGTAATAGTAGAAATGTTATTTTTATTCTTGGTACGGAAAACATCTTTTATTGCATTACCATTTATCGGTGCGCCAAGTACGTTGGCAGCCTCGGTTACAATGGCGCGAAGGCTTTCCTTATCCTCTTCCTGGATCTCGGGCACATTCCTTATCTCAATCTTGGTTGAGAACAGTTGTCGTTCCATTAAGTCTATTCTTCCTTCCAGCTCAAAGATACGGCAGCGGTCAGTTTCACGTTCTGACTCTAGGCTAGTGAGTTTTACCTTCAAGTCGTCGTAATCGTTTGAAATAAACTCCATGGACTTCTGTATTTCTGCGTTCTGAGCACTAATTCCAGAGATGGCGGCCTGTAAAGCCGCGAGTTTCTCTTCAGACTTAATGGAAGACTCCGACAATAATGCCCGAATTTCGTCCAGACGATCCATACAATCACAGTCGCCACGCTTACGCTTACGGCTTGGTACATTAATATCTTGACCCAAGGTCGAGAGGTCTGGAGATGATTCAGACTGCGGGATCGGTCGGGTGCTAGAGATAGGAGATGAAGTTGGACCCGCCGTTACTTTTTCTAGCTGTTTCTTCGTTGGTGAGCGTTTAACTGACATAGTTAATAACTAAAAAGATTACCTTAAATATCGAGTAATAAAGTAAGTACTGATATTACACTAGGGCCACATGAACTAGTGAACGGCGGTGCAACGGCGCGCGACGCGTCAGAGCGCTGCCGCTGCGATGACGTGCTCGTGATGCGAAGTAGACGCGTAGTCCGCGTGAGTGTGACGTAGGCGTAGTGTAGCTCAGGCATCGATCACCGTCTCAGGTGTTGCTGTCCTTTTTCTTCATGGACTCCGCGTTCAACACCGCGGTACTATGAGTTCCTAGTACTTTTTGTTTTTATTTAACATTTATTCTAACGAGAATTATGGATTTTAATTAAAAATTTAAATAGCGCACACGTCTATTCGCTTTCGCGGTCCGGGAGGAAGGGATCAAGATTACAACCTGACACGGACCTGCAAATTGCATAAAACGCAAGAAAATTTGAATTTCGCGGGCTACCACATCGCATCCCCCTTATTAAAATAACTATTGTACCAATTTAGTCCTACTACCTACTTTTATAAATTGATCTAAAATATTTGGTAGCTTAAAAAAAATATATATCATCCTGCAACTCTACGTCTTTCAATGATTACTGTGTTCTGAGTATTGAAATGTAATACCAAGAACTACGTCTAGTTCCAAAATAGAGTAAGCACGAAATTGTCAGCAAAATGTTTTTAACCTTATTGCTTAGGTTTTAAGTTTCATTTTAGAATAAATATTTTTGTACTTATTATAAAAATGACTTTTTATTTTCAAGCGACATTTTAAATTTATTCATTTACCTTTCTCCGATGATAGAAGGACTTAAATATAAATATTTTGCAATCGTAATTAAACTTTATACTTGAGCGTTAAGGTTTATATTGAACTGAAGTTGTTAATATTATAAAACTTTTTTCTATATTTCGTAGTTACAAACGTAAATGTGCATGTGTGTGTAAACGTGGCCACTTCAATGACTTATTTTTGTTCCTGATCCTGTATCTAGTGCTATTATTGATCGAAGACGTCGAACCATAAAACGTTCGACGGGCTTACTTTTGACGTGAACCAAGTCTTAGAACAAGTATAGCTTAGTATTTATAATAAGCACACCAAAAGTACAATCAGTGACAACTCAACAACAAAAATTGGCATAATGTTACCATGTAAAAAATTCTACTACATCGACATACCGAGAGAGTAATGACATTGATCAAATCATCAGTGTGGTCGTCGCATTGCGTGTCATCCTTCTTAACTTTGGTTGGACCTTTCTTAGCAACTGTGCGAGTCCTCTTGGGTCTCATTCGCTTCTTGGGCTGGGCTGTTCGGGACTTTTTGATTGGCAATTTTGGTGTATCAACTGTTGTTTCAGAAAGCTGTGGAAAAAAGTGTTTAAATTGTGTTTTTTTAAAAGGCATTTGTAACTTTTAATTTTTCAAGATAATATTTATTGTAGAACTAGCTTTTGCCTGCGTCTCCGCCCGCGTGGATGTCGGTTATCGCGTAAAAAAGTAGCCTATATCCTTCTCCATATCCCAGACTATATATCTGCCAAATTTCATAACGATCGGTTCAGCAGTTTAGGCGTGAAAACGTAACATACAGACAGAGAGACAGACAGAGTTACTTTCACATTTATAATATTAGTATGGACTAGCGACCCGCCCCTGATTTGCACGGATTTTATGACTTGACAAAACACAAAAATGAAATATTAATGTAAGAAATACCTTCTAGAATAAATTCTCTAAATGATGTTGAAAACCGCATCAAAAGCTGTTACGTATACCTAAAGTCTCTAATTCAGATAATTTATGTAAACAAAGTAATGTCAAGAAATGTCACTGTCAAAATGCGAGCGCAGCGAGCTCGAAAATTTTTGCACCCAGGCAGGTAAAATTTTCTTTCGACCATCATAGAGAAATAAATAGCAGCTACTTGGTCGACTTATTCAGAAAATATTGTCTGTCTATGAACCAAGGCTGCAAGAGCGAGAGAAGAGAGCTCGAAATTTTAGCACCGCCCCACAGGTATGTTAGATTTTCTTTTGACCATTCATAGAGAAGTCGTAGCTACTTGGTTGACTTTTTCAGAAAATATTTACTCTGAATATTACTAAATTTCAGCTTAAAATTCTATCGATGGTCGGTAAACAACGAGTTAGTTACGAGTCGGTAACCAACCAGTGCCCGATGGTAGTGTTTCGGTTGATTTCGGCGACCCCCCGATGACAGCGCCCGGTGCGGCCGCACCGCTCGTACCGCCCTAGGGCCGCCACTGGGCTTCCAGCCCTCTACTACCCAGTAACTGGGTAATACGATACTCCTTGGACTAAGACCGGTTGTCAGACTTTCGGGCTTCTGACTACACGTAACGACTGTCCACTGTGACACGGTACATCCACGAATGGCAGCCGGGACCAACGGCTTAACCTGCTTTCAGAGACACGGAGGAGTCTCGGTATGTGAAGATGGTCATCCACGGATGGTCATCAACCGCGGCTTCGACCCGTGCGGCTGTTATACTTAGCCACGAGCTCCTCCTATCTATATACATCCTCTATCTATCTATATAATATTACCTAACCGTCAGATTAGTTTTTTTTTTTCATTTAATAGCTGATTTCTTTGGCTTCTAGCTTCTGCCCGCGTCTTCGTCCGCGTGAAATTTCTTGTTCCCCCGTGTCCCACGCCGTCGTACCGCATCGCCTGCCGGTGTTATTACTTCGTTTTCGCTTAGCGTTTAATTTAATTAAAATAATAACTGAGGCAATGAATGACAACTTAGCAATTTTTCTAGACATGAGTAAAGCCTTTGATTTCGTTGATCATTAGCTATTACTAAGCAAATTAGAAAAATATGGCGTGAGGGGCTAAGCAAATGGCTAGTTTAATTCGTACCTAAGTGTAAACAATAAATATATTGAGTATTGAGTATTGATAGGCATCAATGTGTTTAAATATCAAAAGTAATTCATGGAAACAAAATAGAATATGATTAGCCAGGCGGGCATTATGATGGGACGCGGTGGGTCGTTTTAGTATATTGTGGTGTCTTACGACTTCCTCACGCACGAAATCGCGGGTCATCATCAGCATCATCATTTCAGCCGAAAGACGTCCACTGCTGGACATAGGCCTCCCCCAAGTGGGGGGGGTTTGCCGTAATCGCCACGCTTGGCTGGCAGGTTGGCGTTCGCAGTATGGTGTTGAAAATGCATAGAGAACACTGCTGCCCATTCTCTAGTAAGTCCCTTAGCCGCCTTTTACAACACCCACAGAAGGAAATGGGGTGGTGCTATTCTTTGCGTCCGGCACCACACGGTACCACGGTACAGCACGGTAAATCGCAGGTATAAGCTAATAGTATTTAATAAATATCAAACTTACCTCAGGACCATCAGACTCCTCCTGAATGTCCATCTTCACAGAAATCTCCACCTTTTCCATTTCGTGAATTTTCTTCTTCTCTTTCATCGTACATTCGTCGTCATTATCATCATCACTAGAACTATTACCAGGACTGATGTGATCAGGAACATCAACGTCATCATGATCCTCTTTTTTTATAACTTCTACAATGAATTCAGGTCTTTCTATGCTGATACAATTTGCTGTGCTATCTTGTTCTATGCTGATATTAGTGACATTTGTAACTGTGAGGAGATTTTTCCTGGCAATGGATTTTATAGCTGCATGTGTGACCTGGAAGAAACGATAAATAAAAAAAATTATATCTGTAATTTAAAAAATATTGTGCATTTACTGGTTCTGGGAGGAACATTGTTATATCATTGATTGAAGTGTGTAACCTTAAAAATAATAATTATCAAATAATATTTTATTTTCAAAAAATAATCCTTAAAAAATAATCCTTTATTAACCTTAAAAATAATTCTTCTTTTCGTATTGATGGTACCCAATTATTATATTGTTTGAGCCCAATAGGTGGCCAAGTTAATTGCGGCCTCAGTGGCGTTCATTTGGTCTTCTTTAGTGCAAGTGAACGGGCACATAGGTCACTCCAGCAAGTGGGACATGGTCTGATCAGAAACACCGCACTCGCACTGGGTGAAAATAATTATTAATAACGAGCTTTTGCCCACGGCTCCGCCCGCGTGGATGTCGGTTACCTATCGCGTAAAAAAATAGGCTATCTCCTTCTCCATATCCCAGGCTATATCTCTGCCAAACTTCATGACGATCGGTTCAGCAGTTTAGGCGTGAAAACGTAACAGACAGACAGACAGAGTTACTTTTACATTTATATTATTATTTTTGAGGATACACATGTTCCTCTCTAAAATAAATCTATTTCTATTTGATTTTCTTTGTATTTGAAGAAAGGAAAGTGGTTTCATGCATATTCATTTTATACCAAATTGCAGGACACACATCAAGGCTATTATGCCTCGATGTGTGTCCTGCAATGAGTTAAAGCTCTGGAAAACTGAAGCACATCCTCGCGGAATCCGGGTCGATATTCACTGACACCGATTGTGTCTACTAACTTGTATGGACCTATGGAGGTGTTTAAATTCAAACAGGTGTGAATAGTCACGTGACGTCCACGTCGAACCAGTGCTGCCATTTTAGCGCTTTCGAATCTAGATCTAGCGCAATTTTAGGGCAATAGACTTATATTATTTTCTGTAAACTCCTAACGGACAATCTAGTGCTACCAGTATAACAAAATATTGGTATCTTGATACGTAATTAATTTAAACCTAACATAGGTATTTATTTATTACCTTTTATAAATAAGAAATAATATTTTGTCAGTAGGTAATAGTATTTTGTAGATAAATAAAATTGGCAGTAACGAAAAATATAAATTAGGGTTAGCTCAGCACAATATAATAGATACCACAGAACCACAGCCAGGGTCATCTGGATCTGGGAGTCAAAATCCATCAACAATAGCAACCGACGGCGATGCTGACTATTTGTCTGTTGACTATTGATTTTGACTTTTGTATTGCATTTCTATGCATCTAGTATTATTTTTTTCAATAGTTAATTTTTGTAATAAACTATCAACTGGACTGGTCATCTCTTAGCTGCCACGGGTTATTTTATTTTGTTTCTATTTGTTGTACCTACGCTTGACGCTTTTAACGTGTAAGTTTTTATTATTTTTATTTTTACATCGTTCTCACTTTTAGTTATAAATGCAACATTATAGATGTAACGAATACTTTTGTAACAATTTAATTTAAAAGAGTGTCCATGGAGTTTCTTGCCCGTTCTTCTCCATAGGTACCTACGCTTTGGAATGGGAATGTAGCTTAATTTTTCTTACTGACAGACTGCTTGACAATTCAAAAGTGCCTGTAAATGGTTTAATTGAAATAAATGATTTGAGTTTGAGTTGAGTTTGATAAATATTTCTGTATTTTAAACTCCTTATTTTAAAAATAGCATAAAATCTAGTGCTTTTTAAAATCACACTTGTCTAGCGGAATCTAGCGCTTTTTTGGGTGGAGTTAGCACCCAACACTCGAATGAACCTGGCAGCACCGATGGAAACAACGCGCGCAGTCACATCCTACGCAGCGCCGGATTTAAAGGTGTGGAGGCCCTGGGGCAACCAAGAAGTGGTCTCCACTTCTTCGTTACCCCATGATTTTTTTGAACACCCAAAAAAAAAAAACAATTTAAAAAGATACCTTGTGAATGTGAACTTGTTTTTCTTTGACAAAAGATGTATTCTTTCTTATAAAAAAAAAACTGATTGTGGAGGCCCCTTCTTTGTGGAGGCCCGGGGCTAGAGCCCCTGTTGCCCTGCCCTAAATCCGGCCCTGATCCTACGTCCCACGCGGGATTCATCATTGAGCAGTGTTTTATTGTCATTGCCCATTTGAGAATTCAATGACACCTGCAATATATTATGGCAAAAAGGTTTTATAAACACACATTTATGTACCTTCCCACAATCATCAATTATTCCACACAGCAGGCCCTGGCTCTGCAGACACATCTCTCTAAATAAATAAAACTTCTTCACAAGTGCTGCGCACCGATAGCAGGCATATGGCTGCAAGTTGGTGTATAGAGGCTGGAAATAAAAGATTGATTAGCATAATAGATAGAATATTCATTAGTGTACACTGTAGGAGTTACATAGTTTGATTTATACAAAGCAATTGGAATAAAAAACTGGCCAAGTGCGTGTAGGACCACTCACAATGAAGGGTTTGGTAGTTGGGATGAATTTATCCTAAGAACAAACTTAACACTGTAGTTGCGAAACGTGTGTTTCAACTCCAAATGTAAGTTGGTTGACTATTACTCAGTAACTTGTAAAGCCTACTTAGTTGTGATAGTTTTCCTTTTAACTTCGGTATATATACTACTGCTGTGAATTTTTCCACATATCCAAATACAACCAATTAGCTGCCAAGGGGACACACTTGACTCTAACAAAAATTTGCAATTTAAAGCTTAATATTACGCAAATGGATCCCTGAATCGAAAAATGGTTTTTACAAACCTGCAATATTTTTGAACGGCCTATCCAACGATACCCCACAGTATGGGATTATTCTCTGAGATTCGCGGACAGTCGGACGGACAGACGGATAGACAGACGGACATGGCCAAACGATAAGGGTTCCTTGTTGACTACGGACCCTAAAAAGTATTTATAAATTAAATAAGACCTGAAAAATAAGGCTAGATAGTCAACATTTTTTTTAATTTGTTGTAGGATTATCCATTCAAAACAAACTTACCTTACTTTCAATCATGAGTGAAGCAAAATACGATTCTAAAGGGTATGTTGACAGGTCCTCCATTTTAACATCCGTATTTAAACAAATACGGCATACTTGAACGTCTCCCATGTTATATTACTAAATAGAGAGCTTAAAAAATAAATAATTCGCGGCGATACGAGCTTTTAAAACTGTATCATTGCTATTTCACAAGACATGTTTACAGAACGATCATTAACATGGCTTCATGTTTCGTAAATAATATAAATGTAAGTTTATTTATCATACATTAATAAACACACGGTAAACACATGATATTTATTCATAAATTAGAAAATAGAGTAAAAACTCAAGTTTACAAAAGACGCAAAAAATGCAAACAATTTAAAGAAATGTCAAAGTCAAAATCCTCTGACTTGTCAAACCGAACTAAGGCCGCTTTCCGACCCTGCGTTCCGAGTTGCGATAATATCGATATTCGCGTGCTAAAACCCGCAGTGCAAGTACGTAGGACTCGATTCGATAAATTTGACAATTATTCTCGATAAAATGAGTTTTTATCGAATCGAATCGATGTCGCAAGTATGTAACTTCTACTTTAACGATCGGTAAATAAACTCTAAAATTTTAACGAATTTAATGAAAATGCACGAAACGACAATTTTACAGTTGAGATCGCCAATTTACGCTGTCAAGCTCGGTAATTTATCGACACCTTGTAAGCCCGATAAGCATAGCGATCATTAAGTACTAATACGAACAAGATTGATAAAAATGCAAACCTTAGCGATCTCGATGTCTTATCGAGATATCGTGGGCCGATTCGAGTCGTTAAGGATCGCTTGTCAAACGGCAATACTGAGGACGTCTACAGACAAAACATTTAAGGTGGGATTTCTGTGGCACGACTAATGTCCAACATATTTAGTTTTTTTTTTTTTTTCATACATTTTTGGATTGTTAACAATATTTATGGGTATAATTGAAAGAAGCTACACTGTAATTTAAGCTACGCTTATAATTTGAAAATTGCTTGAGACATTTTGCAAAAAAACCTTTACTTACTTATTCTATGAATGACCCGCTCGGACGCGGCGACTATGGCGGCACGAGCGCGGTGAATTTAGATAATTAATCATCATATTTTATCAAGTAATTTTAAATTAAAGTTTTTTTTTTAATCGGTTCCATGGTTTGTGTTTGAATAGATACACCCTATAATATTTTCTTTTCTTTTGCTTATATCTCGAAAATGGTGCGTCCTATCGCAAAAATAATGAAAATTTCGACACCCTTTAGGAAACGCATAAACCCATACCTAATCCTTAACATGTAGGTATTTTTTTTTTTCCGTGCAAAAAGTGAAAAGGAGAAACCCGTTTCTGGGCCTAACCGTTACACGGATCAGATATGTACCAAAAAATTCGTCTATTTTGCTTAATCAACCCGTTTAAATCCTAGACTCAATAGCAATGGCCAAGTGTAGAAAATAAGTAGATTTCTATTTTTTTGTTTTAAACAACCTTTATAAACCGTTACAACACTTATTTCATTATATATCACTAGCTTCACAAACGCTGGCATTATATCAATAGAGCGTAACCTAAGAATATAATCGATTTAGTGGAAATCGATACTCTTAAATAATTAAATAATACTCCATTGTTTTAGTATAATTGTTCTTTTAGATATTCAAATCATTGTAAAATAAAAAAATCAGGAATCTAATTCATTTTTAACGAAAGCACCATTAAAAAATCATTAAGAGAAATAAATTATCGATAAACTCGATTGCATCACGGATTCCACTGCTAAACGGCAAATGTCAATGTCAACGTCTGTCAATTGTTATGGTTGTAATGTCATGTCAATAATGTCATTTGCTTTTCGTACATAGTGTTGCGCAAGTGAATGTGTTTTTCCGAATTTCTCTTCGATTTATTATTTAATAAGACCTATGCTCGAATACTAGACTCACCCTGCCACCCCTGCTGACTTTTGCTGGAAAACTGGATCTGTTTATATTTGACTGGTTCGACATCATGAGCCTGTGCATTAATTGCGGAATAGCAATGGATCGCTGCAATACAATAGGAAGGCGAAGACTGGAAGATGAAATGATTCTTTCAATTGTACAGGAATGGGTCGCGCCTCAAACGGTTAGTATCTGATATTTATTTATAGTAACATTTTTGTTCTATGTAATTATTTAATGTAATGAAACTAAATAGAGTTATCGCTTATGATCAGTTGTCTGTTGATAGTTGCATTTTATAAAATGATGAATGTGCAACAAATTCATATTCGAAGACATGACGTGACATCACCATTCCGGACTGAACCTGAATGGTTCATTACGGCCTATTCCCTCTCACAGAGAGGTGGCCTGTGTCCCTGCAGTGGGAATGTAATAAGGCCACTTATGATTACCCAAATGTGCCACTCAGATGTTTATTGCTTAATGCTAGTGCTAGACCTAATAGTCAAATGATAAATGTTTGCTTCAGGTAAATGAAAATGACTATCTGCCAAGCTTGCTGGATTCATGCCAATGCTGTATCTCTTGATGCAAATAGACCAGAAGAAAGGGAACAGATACCTATTGGACACCGACGAGTGTGTATTCACTGTGGACGTTCTCTTCTGAGAAGAGTTCGTTGCCATCAACTTAGGAATGGTCCAGTGCAAAATACACGAAGTTATAAGAGCATGGATCCTATCACGCACGGTTAGTATATCAGTTTTATTCTGTTTATTAATAACATTGTTTAGTTTCGTTTTGCTATCAATGGCATTAAAAAATGTTATTTGGCATGCTAAAATATTTAAGTGAATTAGAAAGACTTTATGATAACAGTGGTCAAGCTAAAGCAAAGAAATCCTGCAAATGAGAAATCCTGACATAGGAAAACCAGGATTTCTCATTCGCAGGATTTCTTTAGATTTGTCATTTTCAAAGTGGTCAATAACACATCACGTGTCTCTGTGTAAAGGCATCTTTTAATGTAGATAAATTATTATTTTCAGGTGGGTGCTTCAAGTGTTGTATGTCACTCTTGTTGGGTCCATTCAGGCCCCTCAACATCTAGTGCATCTTCATCAGCTGTCAATGAGCCAAATAGTCAGGACGTTCCTCATTTAGAAGAACTTTCAGCAAGGCAAGAAACTTATTCTGCACCAAGGACATCAACTGTTGGAACGCTTATTGTTTTACCTGATTATTATAGAGCTGTTGAAACTGAAAGAAGATGTTTTGTGGAAGGATGTCAGAGACATGAAAGAAACCGAATAACAATTACAATGCGAAAACTTACTTAAAATGTATAACTATTATGTATGTACATCCAAATATTTGCCTTTGTGATATCCATTTAACATGCACATCATGGGACTTTCTCAATTATATTAGTGATAATATTGTTAACACATTCAGTGCATATCAAATTCAAGATATGTTTTCATTAAAAAAGTCTGAATATAATTTTTGGATTTCGAAAATGTTCAGTCTATGGAAGACCATTTTTTTTTTAATATTATGATAATCCTAATGACGACAGTGACTAATAAAACAATTTATCACAATTGTGTTTTTTATTTTTTAATATATTATTGCAATCTCAGATTACTGTAATCTGAGATTGCATCGAATCACCTAGTAAATACAATATTAGCAAATGCAAACGACAGTAGTGTCTTATAAACATAACTTTCAGCCGAGGTTTTCGGTAAAGGTAAATGTCATCCCCTAAGCGCTTTTTTATGTACCTAAAACGTCATCGTAATAGGCTGCAGGCGCTACAGCTGCAGCATATCGCGTGTGCGTACCAGAAAGCTTCAAAAAGATATTTTTTTTATGAAATAATTCGAAATATAAAAATAACCTAAAATGTAAACATTGATTTTACCAATTTGGCCATTGCTGGGAGTCGTGAAAATTGGGCTCGTGAAACCTTCCTAAATGCTCTAATTTATGGCCAAATTGCAGCCCTGTAACGTCAGGCCCAAGTTTCTATGGAGTTTGGGTTTCTCCTTTCCATAAATATGAAACACGTAGAGGCTGCCCCGCCCCTGCGCACCTCCAGCTCTAAAAAAAATCATGAGATAGGGCAAACAAGTGCAACGTTGCGAAGCTAAAAAAAAATACCACGTGGACTCGCGATTGTCAAATTCGATTCACCCTGCAATAAAGTCATAACTTCATAGTCCTAAATCCATGATTAGTAATGATCGCTATGCTTATCGGGCTATTACAAGGTGTCGATAAATTACCGAGCTCGACAGCATAAATTGGCGATCTCAACTGTCAAAATGTCATTTCGTACTTGCATTTTCGTTAAATTCGTTAAAATTTTAGAGTTTATCTACCGATCGTTAAAGTAAGTACCGTACTTACTCTTTTTACGTGTTACGTACTTCCAAATTCGTTAAGAAGATCGATAAAAATGTAAACCCTATCGATCTCGATGTCTTATCGATGCAAAGTGCGTACTTGCACTGCCGTACCGAATTAGCGTGAGCGCGATAACGATGTCCCGTGAAACGTCATAGATGACGTCATGACATTCGCCATCTTGCGATAACGCCGACTCACCATTACTCACCAAGGTTTGTATTGTTCTCTTTCCTGCTTAGGTACTGAATATGGGATTATGGTTGCCCGTTTAATTAATTACTTATGCACTTTGCGGCAATTGCTTACTTTTATATTTCGGGAACAACTTTGAACAGGACATCATTCTTTTACGTCAAGATTCATCAGTTTATGCCTATAATGGCAGTCTCTCCCTGCGTTCCGAGTTGCGATAATATCGATATTCGCGTGCTAAAACCCGTACCGAATTAGCGTGAGCGCGATAACGATGTCCCGTGAAACGTCATAGATTACGTCATGACATTCGCCATCTTGCGATAACGCTGACCATGCCTTTTACTAATATCGCCGTGAGCGCTGTCAAAAATGACAGTGTGCTGTTTTGTTTTGAGTCGCATCTTATCGTATCGTGGCATTTTCAAAATTGTTCTTCTGGCTACAGTTGCTACCTAACCTAAGAAGAACAAATTTTTGGTGTATACACAGAGAAATACTCTAATATCGTTTTGACATTGCGTGAGCACCGTGAGCGCGTTCACGAGCGTTCCGAGTTGTTGACAGCCCTCAGCTGTCATAATCGTAATATCTAAATCGGAACGCATGTGAGACGATGTGAGCGCTGTGAGCGATAATAGAACAATTTTACCTAAAAAATAAAATTTATATTAAGCATACTTACCTTTCTCTAAGCCATAAATTGAGATAGACGTATCCGGTTCCGGTACGGTGAAGCGCTATAAGCCCAGCAGCGTCACATCCGCCCCAATCCGGCAGGTAGTGGGGATACGTTTGCGGAACGCAAGACGATATCCATGAACCTAATTGCGGCTCAATTTACAGTGATTGATAAGGATATCAATCACATACATTTATAATTAAGAATCAGCAGACAGAAATATAAACTGGCTTAGAGAAAGGTAATATCAATTTTATTTTTTAGGTAAAATTGTTCTATTAAGCTTGACTGTACCTTTCTCTAAGCCATAAATTGAGAAGTGTTTGTTATCGACTGCTGGATTGGGACTAATTTAGAACGCCAATGTGATCAACAAAGTTATTTATTAATTTTAAACTTTTGATAGTTCGACTTAATGAATCAACAGAATTAGTTCCTATTACTTTAATTATAATTATAACACTACATCAATATCGCGATTTAGTAAATCATCTTATTGTCTGAAACAGATTACTGATCTGATTTGATTCTGATTCATTTGTAGACGTGTAATTCTTGATTTCTTTTTTATAATATTTGTGAAATGTCAAAGCAGAGCGCCAATTTCCTCTCTCCAAAATATGATCAACGGAAATATTATCTGACCCTATTAATTATAAAAAAACCAAACTAATGACTTTTTATCCTCAGCAAAAATCCCCATTAACAGTTAATTTCACAACAAACGGCACAAAAATTGAAGTAGTTAATGAATTTACGCTATTAGGACTCACAATAGACACACACATTTCGTGGAAGCCCCATATAAAAAAAGTACGATCGAAACTCTCAAAATTCACCTACGCACTTCGAGAAGTCAAAAAAACTACCGATTTGCAAACTGCACTTACTACATACTACGCCTACGCTCATGCATGGCTCAGCTATGGCATTATAATGTGGGGAAATAGCACAGACGCGCCTACGCTTTTCATTCTCCAGAAGAAATTAACTCGGATTATAGTCAATATAAAACAAACCGATAGCTGTAAACCATTTTTCATAAAACATAAAATACTCACCCTACCATCCATCTATATCCTAGAAACATGCAAATTTGTTAGAAAAAACATGAACTTTTTCACAACCCGCGGCGATAAACATACAGACCGATCTGTTAGGTATAAAAATATGTTGATGTTACCCTCTTCGCGCATGAAACTGCATACCAATAGCCCCTACGTAATGTCCATAAAAATATTTAATAAGTTACCAGATGCAGTAAAAGATGAAACCAGCGATACCAAATTTATAGATAAGATCAAGCAAATATTAATTAAAAAAGCATACTACACAATAAACGAATACATGCAAGACAAAACGATTGATTTAACACAAACAGACACCATACACAGTTAGTCGTACATTTCATACAATATTATAATAATATGATCTCAATTATTGTTAAGAACATAAATTTAAATATATTGTTTTCTAATTTTATTTTTATATAGAGAATTAATTTTATACTTTTATACTTTTTGCTGTGCCCTACAGGGTCCGTAATTGTACCTTAGCTTTAAGCCATTGTAACACCTTACTACATTATGGAATGCAAATAAAATATGAATATGAATATGAATATGACCAACTAGCTGAGGCTACTGCATAGACTAATATATAGGCTACTGCCGATCGCACACTACCTGGACTAGTGTTTATTCCAGCTTGTTTTAACAATGACTTAATCCAGCCCCCTATGATGGTGCGGGTAGCTGGTTTGGGTTCACCACGTGTGCTAATAAATAAGCTCTCAATATTACCTCTTCGATCATTAGAGTACTCTAGCAATTTATCAATCCAAAAAATTGGGTCAATGTTAGAGTTAGACTCGCATTTAAGTAAACGCCAACCGGATTGCTTATAAGTTATATTATCTGTTTTCGACCCAAAAATCGGCCAAAACACTATAGACTTATCACTCCTTACAAAGTTTTCTTTATTTATACTCAATAATGTAAGGTCATGGACTCTGCGCCCGGAACACAATAAAAGGAGAATTGCAGTTCTTTTAGAAATCTCGAACAATGACATTTTGGCGGGAATTTTGTCAACTAAGAATCTAATTAAAACATTAATGTTCCAAATAGGAGTTTTAGCATTAGGTGGCTGTTTTAATGCTATACCCTTTAAAATTTGTTTTATAATAATGTGAGAACCTAATGATAAGCCACTACGTGGACGACAAAAGGTACATACCACAGACTTATGTACTGCAACTGTACTATAGGCAAATTTAAATTTTAGATGCAAATCTGTTAGAAATCGAGCCACATCTTCAGGGGATGGATCTATAGTACTCACATTATTGTCACGTGACCATTTACACCATCGTAGCCATGCTGGCTTATAAGTATTTAAGGTTGATTTCCTCCAGCTACCTTCTAAAATGTCTATCTGATCTTTCTGCCAAGAGTCTAATAGCGATGACCACCCTGTATTAACCACACCTTTAAATTCAATTGATGAACTTGTGGGGGCGGTCGATTGGTTGTTGTGTCTATCAAGACTTGGTCTAAATCCCTCAACTGGTAGGGAGGGCGCATGGAACGAGCCACCAGATCTGCTCTCCAAAAGACCTTTTCCCAATCGGGTGTTATCACCAGGTACATACCGGTTGCCTGGTTCAGGTGTGCTAATACTCTGGGTATTAGACACGGTGGTGGGAATACCCATGCCAACCTGTAGTGCCAAGGGCGAGCGAAGGCATTGTGGAAAACAGCGGCCTGATCTAAATCCAGACTCACATACCTGGGTACTACATGAGCAGTTCCTGACGCAAAAAGATCTATTTCGGGAACTCCAAACTGTTGAAAAATCTTCCCGGTAGCACAAGGAAGCAAATGCCATTCTGTCGGGGCAGATTTCCTTGAAAGCCGATCTGCTACGTAATTGTATCGACCGGGAAGATGATACACCGACATATGTATCCGATAACGATCTATTTCGTCTAAGACTTGGTATATTAGGTTTAGGAGGGGCTGTGAATGTGTGCCGCCTTCGTTGCGCAGGTAAGACACTACAGTTCGATTGTCGCTCTGAATTAATAAGCTTGTATCGCTCATTAGGCGACCTTTTATCTGAATTACTCGCAAAATTGCCAACATCTCTAAGATATTGCTGTGAGCGTCTCTTTCCTGTACTGTCCAACTGCCACATAAGGTCTCGTTGTTGAGTTGCGCACCCCAACCTACCTTGGCTGAGTCCGTCGTAAGGAAATAAGTTGGAGGTGAACCGTGCAGATGAGAAGCCATGTCGTGACTCTGTATCCACCAATGCAGGTTCGGAATTACCTTGACGGGCATCTGTGTTCGACCTTTTACATTTTTTCGCAATAAAGAATTGCTGAAGGTCAACATTGCACGAGAATTCAAGCGCCCTCGCGGGACTACGAAGCTGGCAAAATTCCAAAGTCCTAGTATACTCTGGACTTCTTTTAAACTTACCTTGGTGGCTTTGGCCATTCTCGATGTTCTCGATTGCAGTAAGCGAACCTTTGTTGGTGGAAGTAACTTGACATTTTGCCAAGGGTCCCATAATATCCCCAGATACTCGATTGACTGCTGAGGAGACAATACAGACTTCTGAAAGTTTATTACGAAGCCAAGGGACTGCAATAGTCTTACCGCTAAGTTCACGTGACGTTGCAGAGTTTCTCGATTGATTTGCCAAGAGATAATCGTCGAGATACACCAGCAATCGTACTCCTTGATCTCTTAGGATCTGCGCGATCCAATTCGTTAGGCTGGCAAAAACCTTCGGAGCAGTTGCCAAACCGAAGGGCAGACAGGTCATTTGCCAAAGTTGGTCCGATATTATTAACCTTAGGAAACGTCTGTGTCCTGGCGCGATTGGCAGGTGAAAATATGCATTTTTCAAGTCTATTTTCACTAACCAATCCTGTGGTTGGAGGAAGTCGGGGACTTTGTACATGTTTACCAATCGAAATTTGTCTATTTTGACATAGTTGTTTAACAATTTTAAATTGAAGACTGGACGAAAAGAAGCCGTCGCTTCCTTTTTGGTACCAGAAAAACTGTTGAGACAAAGCTCGGAGTCAATGAAGCTTTTTCTAACACCTCTTGATCTACTAGCTTCTTTAATTGGACTAAGATTTCTTTTGAATTTACTGTGTGAAATCTTCTGGGAATCCTCAAGGGATGAATAAGCGGTGGCTTGCTTAAAAAGGGGATTCGATAACCTGATATTATCTTTAATATATATAAAGGTGCCCCCAACTTCCTCCAGACACTTACCCGATGTTTGATTGCCCCGGCTTGAAAACGTTGATGATAGTCAATCGACTCGTTTATCACGCCGTCCCAGGTTACTACGTTTCTTACCGTATCGTGTATCTTCGGTGTGACGAAAAAACTCGTCTGCCCTTCTCTTTCGTCCTTGCGCAGGATTAGAGCCACTATTAGTGGGGGGGCGATAGTTTGCACTGTTGCGCACAGGCACTACATATTTCCTACCTCCTTGTGTGTCCCTTCTTTGGACAGAAGGTTTATACGATCTACCCTGCGAGGATAATTTAATGGGTGCGGCTTGAAAAAATTTTAAGACGCCCCCTTGTTTTCCTACAAAATCTGAAAACTTCGCATCGTCAAATAAATGATGCACGGACGGAGGTATTTTCCTTAACGATTCCTTAAAACAACTTTCTTTTACTGAATTTAAAATACCATCACGACGTTGTTGTACTATATCCGCCCGTTTGCCACATATCATTTGTAATAAATCCGATTGTATTTTTTGGTATTCCCCGTCGGCAAAAATTTCATTGATTTTTGAAGTAATCTCTACGGTAGTCGTTGGGTTTTTTAATTCGGATACCCATGAAATAAATTGGCATAAGCCTTTTTGAAACGCTTCGTTTTGCAAAATAACAGCATGTGACATAGCAGCTAAAGAATTTTCAACGACCGCTAGCGAACGATTACGTTCAAAATTTTTTAAAACATCATTACTTTCGAGCTCTACAAAACCTGGGGTAGAATTATGAAGTTTTTGTACTTCAGAATAACGTACTTGAGCCCAGTCAGGCGAGTTAAAATGTTGCAACTTGTTAAGCAATTCGAGATGCGTATTATCTGTCTGTAATGTCTGCGACTTGAGGGTAGTTTGTATTTTAAAATCAATCCCTTTTTCTTCGTTTAATTCATTATCCAGTTCAGTAGGGCTCGGAATATATATAAAAGACTCACTGTCAGACATGCACGGTTGAGTATTATTTTTAACAATAAGATCTTGCAAAGAGGACACTTTATCAGTAAGTTTTTCAAAAGCGACCTCTAATTTACTTAGCTTTGTACGGCGGCGCCGCACCCTTCGCCTACGATGTCTCCTTTTACGCGCCGTGGAAGAAGAATCGCTGCTACTGCTCGAAACACTAGATTGCGACCGAGCACGTGGGGCATTGTCCATACTAACATTATTAATATTTTCGTCCAAAGAGTTCATTTTTAACACAAATAATTTTTATTTTTTATTTTTATTTAACATTAAAAAGTAGGACACCCTTTATTAAAAGTAACGAGTTACTTTTAAACGCGACTACACCGTTCGGAATTCCGAACGCCAATGAGGTTCATGGATATCGTCTTGCGTTCCGCAAACGTATCCCCACTACCTGCCGGATTGGGGCGGATGTGACGCTGCTGGGCTTATAGCGCTTCATCGTACCGTCTATCTCAATTTATGGCTTAGAGAAAGGTACAGTC
Organism: Dryobota labecula; assembly: GCA_947523025.1. NCBI lineage: Eukaryota > Metazoa > Arthropoda > Insecta > Lepidoptera > Noctuidae > Dryobota > Dryobota labecula. Next base: position 23,099,239 of record OX383295.1, on the reverse strand, counting down.
AAGCTTAATAGCCAATTCGGAAAGCGGCCTTAGTAAAAGGCATGGTCGGCGTTATCGCAAGATGGCGAATGTCATGACGTCATCTATGACGTTTCATGGGACATCGTTATCGCGCTCACGCTAATTCGGTACGGGTTTTAGCCCGCGAATATCGATATTATCGCAACTCGGAACGCAGGGTAACACTAACGATACCGAACCGCTGCAATGTCAACGTGACATTGAAAACGTTTTATTGTTACTAATGTGACTTTTTTTATATGATCAGATGAAAAATAATCATTTAAGATAGGCTTTCAAATATAATCAGGTTAGTAGAATGCATTCATCACGCTCAAATCTACTAAAGAATATTTCCTACGTTGCATTCCGCCATAATCAACATTAGAACATTTTGCGTTTTGTTTTTCTTCAAAATCATATCTCATAGCAAAAAATTGTAGAGGGTAAGCAGTGGTAGGCAGATTTTGGTACAATTCACGCTGAAGTCGTTATTTCGGTTGGCATAGGGAAGATTATATACATAAGAACATGTATTAAAATCTTGGTTTCACTTGATTTCTTTGTTTATAGGAAAAGGACGCCGAATTACTACCACAGAACTTCTAAAAAAATACCTATCGATTCTATTCAGATCCGCGGCGCCTTTAGAACTCATTTGTAAAGGAACGTTCAACTTGTCGTTAATTACAGTGATATTTATTTTCATTTCAACCTAGGCACATACAAGGGGAACATAATGACTCATTCATATTAAATTCTAAGAAAGGAACAGTTTCTAGGAATTCGTCTTATGCCTGGGATCATAATAATCTGGTGGGCTATTATAGTATAGAAATAAATTGAAACCATTAGCATTTGCGCCCTGAACTGAACAAAAACCGCAAATTAGCTATGCAGATTGACGTATGTATGTAGGTACCTATTGTACTGTACCATGTAGTTATAGCTAAATACATATTCCTAAAATGATGCAAACCGGATCTCGACGAAACAAGTTTTTAAGTTATAATTATTATTTACCTATGAATTGTGTAATTTTACCTTATAGCTACTTATAATATACCGAACTTATTTATAGACTACTAGCTTTTGCCCGCGGCTCCGCTCGCGTAGATGTTGGATATTCCGTAAAAAACGCCTATGTCCTTCTCCATATTCCAGGCTATATCTCTGCCAAATTTCATGACGATCGGTTCAGCAATTTGGGCGTGAAAACGTAAACGGTTACAGACGCGTACTTATTAGATACCGCAATTACTGAGTTCGACGAACGGTTCGAACTTTTGTATCAAAATAATGTAATTTTTTCATTTCTTCAACATTTAAAACACTGGAAGAATTTGAACTTAGATACAAAAAAATCCCTTCGGCAAGCCGCAGGAGGAGGTAGATTTCGAAGAAGGTTCCATGAAGAAACTTTCTCCGCGTTGACATTCTCATCAATTTACCCTTATCAAAAATGGAGTGATAAGAAAAAAAATACTATTTAGAACTACCTCCATTATGAATATCAACAAAAGACTTGGTCCTCAAGGCAAGTTTAGCATGGAAACGCCCTCAACTTTTCAGTTTAATTTTTGATTTCGAAAACTATAAGTTTTATCGCTAGACTTTTAAGTTAAAAATTGTAGAGTAAGCAATTTTCTATAAAAAAAAAAAATTGCGACGTTATAGTTATTTATGATACTAGTGCGGTAAGTTGGTTTTTACAAACGAGTAGACGAATGTAAGCCCGAGACGAAGTCGAGGGCTTACGCCATAGTCACGAGTATGTAAATACCAATTTCTGCACGTGTGTCATACAATGTTTTTCAACACACATTTGCGAGAAAACAGTACAATATGTAATGAAACAAAATTATAATATAAAAAAATAATGTTAATAAATTATAACATTATGATAGACATTTATGTTTTTTTTTAAGTCAAGAGACACATTCCAAATATCAGGTGGAGTAGATTCCATATTAATATCAGATTTCTTGCTTGAACTCATATTATTATTTTGTTTATAAATATCAGACGGAAAGTCGCAACAATCTTTGACGTTTCTAATATGAAAATGGCGCGAATTTGCAAATGGCGCCACATGCACGTGGTGATAATTAGAACTACATCGTTCGTCTCATTTACTCTTTAGTATTAAAGTGAGACAAACGTATGGAGCAAAACCGCTTCCAAGGAGGTTCGATCAGTCGGCTTATATAATCTCGTAATGTGAAACTCCTTGGTGGAATTCTTATTTTTTTTTAAAGGAAAAAAAAAACGTAAAGATTACGCACGGTACTATACAACGGAACGTGTGGTAAAATAAGTACTTAGGTGAGAGTACCTATTTTACCGCACAGTCCGTTGTATGGTGCGTAATTTTTAACTTTCGAACAATGTATACATGCTTCGTAAATGCATTTTTTGAGCAAATGTGCTACCGTTTCGGAGATACCTATGTTTTTTTTTTCCAAAATTTTTGGAAATTTCAACCCCCCCCCCCCCCCCAAGTTAGGGGTTGCATAAAAAGAGTTTCAGTTTAAAAATTGTCCGTATTCTTACTCGGAATGTTAAAAATGTTAAACAGTTAAAAAAAATCCATAGGAAAAAAGTTATGGCCAATAAACAGATTTTCGAAAAACCGCCCCTCCCCGCCGCCGCACAGTGGGCTGGGATTACAAGGTTGGGTCTTAAGAGATCAAATGTATTTTTTTGGTATCTAGGCATAAATTTAAAACGTTTTTAATCTTTGACTTTTTTTAATTTAACGAGTACTTTCGGAGATATAGCCATATCAAATTTGTATGAAGAGTCATGTTATTTTAGTTAAGCAATTTATTCCAATTAAATTGAAATTGAAAATAATGTATACTAAACGGCCTGAAAACCTCAATACCTACTTAGTTCTTTAAAAAAAAAAAACAATGTTCGACATTTTCCACCACCATAGGTAGGTATGACGTAATTTGTTTTGAGACTTATTTCCGGGAATCAAGGGATAAGAGTGCGCGAGCGCAACAACAAGTTATGACGTGTCGTAACGTGATTGGTGCAACGATAGGGTATCTACGGAATGTTCGGTTGCATTCAAACGTACTTCAGTGTTAGAACACTGAAGTACGTTTGAATGCAACCGAACCAACCGAACAATTATGGTGGGTAATAGATTACCCACCATAATAGACGCACTACCCCCACACATTCATTACTTACTTATTTGTTATTTTGTATTTGTGAAAATGTTTGAAAATTTAGTGACAAACCTTGATCTTTTCGTTATTTTAAAAAACAGTGGCAGTATTAAAAATAATGACAGTTTGTGTAGTGAGATAAGGTCTAAATTTTTAGTCGAATTAAGTGATGATCACGAAAAGACCTTAAAGTTGTTTTGTGCAAAATTTTGTTATAATTTAAATAGAAGATGGGAAAACGCTTATCGTAAAGAAAATATATTCAGAACTAAAAATAGTGAATGGTTAAAAGAAAACATAATATGGCCAAACTTTATTAAGTGTTTAATAGGCAGTAATGAAGATCAACCAGCACCGAGTGATTTTTACTTATTTATTTATTTATTTTATTAATCCTTAGTGGATTAGGCCTAAAGGGGAGACCACTACATAAAAAAAAACGCGCCTAGTTCTTAACCATAGAGGTTGGTGTGGAATAGAGAACAAAATTTGAAATTGCGACCAAATCGCAGAAAATCGCAACCCGAGAATAGGCGCTAAAATAGGACAAATATACTTACTATGCATACGTAGAGTCAATTCTTTGAGAAAATTTGAGAATTTCGAGATTTTCACATTTTTTTCTTTTGCTTCATACAAAAATTACTTTGGATATTTATAACTCCGAAAATACTAAGTTATCTGAACGACCCTCATAGAAATAATTACTTATAATCGATAGATAAATCCAACACAATATTTAAAATTTCAGAAAAAGAAACTTTTTTTTTTTAATGCTAAGTCCTTTACCGGCCCGTTTCAGCCCACTGTGCGCCGCCGCCCCCCATGGACGAATTCCGCCCATTCATGAACTTAACCTAAGTTTTGACTCTTTCGATTTTTGGGCCAAGTTTGAAAGCTATCGATGCATAATTGCGACCTGTAGAGTGTGGCTAAATTTTGCTTGTCGCCCCATCAACCGACCAACATACGTACGTATACATATATATGTTTAGTTTGTGATAAATAAATAAATAAATAAATGTATATATAAACTTTTTAACCGGCGGTTGATTTGGGTTCTAGGGGTTATAACTAGACCCCCTATGGTGAAATTTTCGGAAAACTCGACTTTAGGTGCAAGACCAATAGGTAGTTTTTTTCTGACGAAATCTACTTAATTAAAGTCTATACATTCTTAAAGATTTTGCTAATGTGAAAGCAAGAAAAGTAGCTTTATTGTAAATATATTTGTTTGTTGTATATGTGTACGAGTGTAATTAGTTTTTGATTAAATATTTTTTGTAATAACCACAAAGTTGTAGCTTTTTATTCTTGTAGTCCCTTCCTTCCTATAAAATACTTTTTACTCGTGTACCTTACTTCCCGACATCATTTAAAATTTCACCATTTGCACCTGAATTTCCGTGCACTGGTGAAAATAGATCTGTAAGACCTGTAGCGCTATTCTGTGAAATCTCACCGTGAAAACTTATGTGAAGTGAGTTCAAAGTGAGCTGTCAATCTCTAAACTCCCTAGCGTCAGGTAGGCTGACAATTCACTTTACGCTCACGTCACCTAAGTTTTCACGGTGACATTTTTACAGAATCGACCGGCTGTAAGTCAATGATATTCATGTAGTAAAGTATTCCATTTTGACTGCGCGCCTAGTAGAGGGCGCCAAGGTGTTGATTGCACACGGGCGTTACATGGGCTAGAGCCGCCTCTGAACCTGGTGACAGACGGACAGACAGACGGACACCGGAGTCTTAGTAATAGGGTCCCGTTTTACCCTTTGGGCACGGAACCCTAAACACGAAGAACTTCGCAAGCAATGGGAAATTGCTACTGTAACTGAAGGCTGTGGGTGTCAAACTCGGGACGACGAGCTGTACGTCGCTTGCTCCCGCGTCACCAGTCGTGACTCTCTATATATTTTGGCTGCTCAGTACCAAACTATGAACGTAGTATACAGGGAAATTTTATAAAAATGTGGCTGTATCTTAGTATATTATGGTGTCTTACGACTTCCACGCTAACGAAGTTGCGGGCAGAAGCTAGTATTAATACAGGGTGTTTGGCAGAACGTTGAACATACGAAAATGGTGGATAGGTGGGGTCATCTGCTACTTACTCAGCCCTAATTTATTTGGCCCTGGCCCCCTGAATATAAAAAAAAAAATTGTTTGCTTTCTTTTAGTTTCACCACTTTCTTAACTTTAAAGTGTATTTTTTTATTAAAAATGGGTAAAACAGGCAATATTTTAGTTTATTTTTTTATCTTTAATATTGGCAGATTCTTATAAAATTATTGCTTTATTCAGATGTTAGCTAGAAAAAAAGTTATGACTCCTCAAACTTACAGAAAGATGTAATAAATAAAAATATTGCCTGTTTTACCCATTTTTAATACAAATTACACTTTAAAGTTAAGAAAGTGGTGAAACTAGAAGAAAGCAAAAAAATTTTTTTTTTAATATCCAGGGGGCCAGGGCCAAATAAATTAGGGCTGAGTAAGTAGCAGATGACCCCACCTATCCACCATTTTCGTATGTTCAACGTTCTGCCAAACACCCTGTATAGACTGAATGAATTCACGTCCCAGTTTGGACCAACCAAATAGATATAGGTACCAACACAGGTACCTATATTTATATAGGTTGGTACCTATCCCGGTAGGTACATGGAGCCACCGAGTTAAGCCGCGCATATTCATCGATCTGCGCACGGCGCAGTAGCCATTTAGCCATAAGCCCTTTAGCGTCATTATGTCTAGTATAGGTATACGTAGGTATAACCTAAATTCAGAGATTTCCGATTTTTGTATTTTTCATCTAACAAACTTGGTTCCAGTGATAACTAATGAGCAGATGAGACTTCACGCACAACCTCAATTACGGAAAAGATCTCGTATTAATTAGATACTAATAAGTAGGTACCTACATACATTTATGTATGCACTAATATACTGACGCCTTCTTCCCATGGGGCTAGGCAGAAACTACAGAATGCTACCTGCTACGATCCTTACATCAAAGAGTAGGAAAGGATCTTAGCAGGTGGCGTTCGTTAGCGTTGAAATTGAAAAGCACAGAAAATATATTTCCGAAAACTTTAATACATCCTGAGCAACTCAATCAAGGGTGTCGCTGAAAATGTTGTCATTTTTTACCAGAGCAACGAACACAGTTGGACGGTCGGTAGTCGCACTTGCGATTGCGACCGTACCATAGCTATGTACATCTTGGCCAGATAATTCCGGACATAAGATTGCGACGATACCAGCTTAAACAAAGTCAAAGGTTGTGGCGGCATCTATAACGCCACATGCGAACTACGCGTCAAAGACCTGACGTCCCAAATCCTGCATCGCGCAATCAGAGTTTACCGCACGACTAGCATAATATATACAACATCCTGACATCAACCGTCGGGCAGTTGCCCACCAGACACAACACCCGTCTGGTCTGAGGATCCTCACGTTACCATAGAGTATGAATGAACTTTACACCCTGTTCCTCATACCTCTATACTGGCGATCCCGAACATGGACATTAGCGCAACCTACGTGCACCTCATTCAGCGTGACGTCATCATCATCACTTCTTCATGCTTTCGAGCGGCAAGTCACACAGCCAGCCAGCACCCACGGCTTCAACGGGTATCCTGACCACCAGCATGTAGCGAACGCGCATACCTGGTCATCACCCTCAGCCTCATCAGCGACTAGCATATATATCCGACATTAACCGTTGGGCAGTTGCCCACCAGACCCAACACCCAACTGGTCGGAGTATCCTCCCTTTACTATAGAGTAGGTATGAGTGAACTTTACACCCTGTTCCTTATCTACATACATATATGTTACCGGCCAAACCCGATTTCAGGCCAAACTAGTTTGTCCTAGGCCAAACCCTCCCGACACGCGATAGTACAAACCAGTATAGCCTAGGCCAAACTCCTGCGCTAAGATAGGTCGAAGGACGCGAAGGCTAAGGCGGGACCTTGGCTCCACTTCGCTCCCGACATAGCCTTCTAACCTAACCTATCCGAGTCGGGTTACTCTGAGTCGGGGTGATAAACCGGTTTGGCCTAGGACAAACTAGTTTGGCCTGAAATCGGGTTTGGCCGGTAACATATATATTTATATATAATTATATAAAATAGCTTTTGCCCGCAGCTTCGCCCGCGTGGATGTCGGAAAAAATCCAACGGGAACGTACTACCGGGATTGAAAGCCTATGACCGGGATTAAAAATACTTTTGAGTAATTCAAAAACTTAAAAATAAAAACTTTTGAGTTCTACAAGGCACACAGTAAATTCTCCCCTAAAAACGTAATTACCCCTCCTTTCCCTGTTTGGGATCAATTCTCAAAAACCCCATATATTCGTAATCCTTTTTTTTTTCTATCAAAGAATAAGCACCTTTTGAGGGGATCTTTTGAAAAACGAAGTATGACAAACGTTGTGTCTTATTTAAGAACGCATTTGTGATGAGTCTCAAGTTTATGAACTAAAAAAAAGGATTTTTCATACAATCTAAATCCCCCCCTTTTCACCCTTTTAAAGCCCTTCTTAGAGCTCGCCTACAATGTATGGAATGTAAATTTATTCTGAAATAGATCAGTCTGTTACGGTTTTTGTTTTCCATATAATCTTTGACATCCCCCAATCCCTCCTTGTGCCCAGTTTAATGTTTATTAATAACTCAAGGAATAAGATTTTTCAAAAAATCAAATCACCCCTTTTTACCACTTTAAAATACAACGTTCTCACATTCACAAAATATAAAATAAATTTAAAAAAAGCTATAAACTGCCTAAATTACATGATTGCCATTGTTAAGGTAAGGCAGAGAGTAGAAACAGCATCAGCAGCAATGATTCCGATCACCGATTCGATTCCGACTGAATCTTCCGTTAGTAACAGAAGATTCACTTTTTAGATCCTGTTCGACTACCTTTCACTCGGAGTTTCCCTTAAATTATGTGGTGCTTGTCCAATCTAAGTGGATTTGGATACATAACATCACATCACATTTTCCTCGTTTCGATGTCATTAACTCGACAGACAACTGGACCAAATCATGACATCGGCATCAACATCAGGCTGAGCACTCTAGGAAGCTAGCTGTCAGATTCTCGGTGTATTTTACGGTCTACGCTTTATTTCTATGACATAATTGGCGATGTTACACCATCTGTGGTGGATCCTGGGCAGTAGGGAGAAGGAACTTCACATGACCACTGCTGGCACCCATACTCAAGGACCATTTTTCGATCTGAATTTTGGTTCTACGGGGTGATGGTACCGTGTGGTGCCGAACGTAAAGAATAGCACCACCCCATTTCCTTCGTGGGTGTCGTAAAAGGCGATTAAAGGACTTACTAGAGAATGGGCAGCAGCGTTCTCTATGCATTTTTAAAACCATACTGCGATTGCCAACCCGCCTGCCAAGCGTGGCGAATTGGCGATTATGGCAAACCCCCTCAATTGGGGGAGGCTTGTGAGCACGTTTTTCGGCTGAAATGATGATGATAATGATATGGTGATGGAAAGGCTATAATAATAGACTACCAACTTTGACCTGAAGGATCCGCCAAAGATCAATATTCCTCAACAGTTCAACAGTTGAACTGTTTATACCATACCAAACAACTACTCTCGCAGAAGCATAATAATGAGTAGCTGGGGTGCATCGAAATAGCCTCCACCACAGTCCTCTCACCCAGCACCCTAATTGCGTAAGACACTTACAATCCATTGCTTCATATGCTTTATAGGCGTCGTGACTGTAAGTAATCATCTAGAATTTAAGAGTTTATAATAAACTAATGAGTGTTACTGCAATAATGAATATACACTGTAGACTAGCTCGATCTTCGTGAGCATGGCTCATGATTCTCATGAAGTACCACCCGGCCACAGACTCGACAACGTTCTGGCCACGACTGATTTTACTCTGAATCGGCTGAATCATTTTCAGTGAGGTTTTTCCGCCCGAGATATTGACTGTGTTTACTTGGTCAGAGGGCTTATGGCCTCACTTCCTTAAGGAAACAAAATGATACATACAAACGTAAAATGTACCTTTGTAAGTATTTGACAAATCATAAGTCCCTATAAGTAGTGTCTTTCCTTCCTCTTACATCCATCGAAAGGTTGTCTTTAAAAGATCGCTCTTACCGATAAGACCGCCCTTATAAAATTTCTACACAAATCCGTAATTTGTATGGTGTGCAATAAAGAGTATTATATCGATCTATCTTTCTATCTAAGTCCCTTAGCTTGCCTAATTAAAAGATCCTCTCGAGATAAATGTTCAAAATTGTAAAACGCTTTTGTGTGAGAATGTAGGGCATGGGAAGGTTCGGTTGCAAATCCTATTGCCAAAATAATTCTCAAAGGCGCCTGAAAACCATATAATTACTTAGTCTAACTAGCTAAATCTATTCCTGTGCTGTTTGTATATGTTGTGTGCCTTTTAGTATGTGCTAAATAAATGTACAGTGGCCAGCACATCAAGCCTCACGAAACTGTCAAATTTCTCCAAACGATGTTAAACTTTAAAATGTTGGTGATCAAGTTCATAATCGAACGATGTGGTAACTTGATGTGCTGGCCGTACTTACTTATTTTCTTTCTTTCTTAGTTTCTTTACTCCTCCAGGGGAATGGAATAATGGGAGTTGGGCAGTGTGACAGTGGTAAATTCTTTAGCAGAAACCGGTAGGTAAGAATAAATAAATAAGTTTTTTACCCCTTTTATTTCCATTTGCAAGCGATTCTCGGACCATAAGCGCATTTTTGCATGTCATATGGCGTTGTGGTGGAGCAGCCAGTGCTGCGCCTCCCACTTAAAGAAGGTGGTTCCTTTTCAGCCTTTTTACCACCGCTGTCGGGTTTAACAGTTCAGTAACTAGTGGGTTTGGATGCAAGGTTAGGCGTGCCTTGTGTTGTCCTTTGTACCGCTCGATATCAAAGTTTACTGAGGGCATTTGCAGATAGTCGTGGATTTCGTCGTTCCTAGCAAACCAAGGTGCATTTGCTACTGATCTTAGGATACCATTTTGGACTCTTTGCAGGCAGAGTAGGTTTTGCCGGCAATGCCCCACAATTAGATCCCGTAAGTCCATATTGGCTAAAGGACCGAGTTGTAGATGAGGAGTTTGTTGTCTACAGAGAGCAAAGAGTTTCTTCCCATGAGCCAATACAGGTTGCGGAACTTGTGGTTTATCTCGTCGCTTTTATTTTTAATGAAAAAAAATGAAAGGCTAATGCTGTTGAAAATATTATGAAATACTTAGGTAGCTGACCCCATCATATTTGGGACCAGCTAGGCAATTTGATTGAGTAGCTAGTAGATGCTACCTGGTTTTATAAGACACGAGTCACGTATCGTAACCACGTTTTAAAATCAAAACACTTTAAAGTCTTGAATATAATTTTTACCAGCTTGACTGCTCCAAGTGCGGCTCGTGCAAATTTTGAAAAGTGGTTACACGTTTATAACGGGGTCAAGAATAAGACCATTGCAGCAATTATTTTAGGTCGCCTCTTTATAGTTTTCTGGGGCCAGCGCGCGTAGCGTAGGACCTTGAAGTCCAAGGTTCGACACCCAAATCAAGCATAATAGCGTACGTTGAGAAACTAAGATCTATGGATCTAAAATTAGTTGGGAGAGTAGAATGGTCTTATGACTTTTATTTTTATGTTCCACTTTGTGGTTGTGGTCGCCAGTTCTTCACCACCTGTGGGCATCGCAAATACCAGAGGAGTCGCAGGTTTCGTTGCTATCCCAGAAACAAAACAAAATTTCACCAGCGGGTGTCACTAACAGACACCTTAAACTAAGGCCTAAGGCACTTCAAACACTACGTAGTGGCTGAAATATGGGATGGTGTTTAACAAGTTGAAGGACGTTGAACAGACACAATAGACGTTTAGACGTGAATACGTCTTTTTAACCGATTTTCCAAAAAGGAGGAGGTCGTCAACCAGATTGTTTTTTTAATTTTTTTTTATAAATTGTTACAGAAAGTATCATTTTTTGATGAAGTGGAACTGATAAAGAAGACCACGAATGGCCACCGGAACTTCTCAATGTTAAGTTTATTATTTTACGTGTGGCGATAAGATATTTCGATTAAGATAGTTAAGCGACTATGAAGCAAATTTAAATAAATAATTCTGAAGAAAATGGTACCATGGAATGATCTGAAAATGAAGCCGGAAGGTATGCACCGGAACTCCGTAATAAAACAATGTATCCTAGCCGTGTTTGGGCTTATTGGAATTGTTATGAGATGCACTCGGGATTTAAGGCTTCCACAAACTGACGCGATATCGCGGGCGCGTCAAGGATCGGGGATACAGTTGGGTGTTGCAGCTAATATCTATCATGACATCCAAAATCTAATTACACCACTCGATAGCTAAAGGATCAAAGAAATCGTTACCAAGTAAATATTACCCTTTACGTACCTACACGTATTCACGTAGAACGGGCGTGCCGCTATAAGCAAAGTCCACCAACTGAGTTTTGAATGTGGCTTCTGATTGGTCATTGAACTCCCACGGTAGACTTTGTCTACAAAATCCACCAAAAAGCTACGCTTGCCGGGGTTGGTTCGTGGATAGGTAACCATCTTTAGATACCGAGATTCATCCGTGCCTCGGAAAGCACTTTATGCCGTTGGTCCCGCCTATCATTCGTGGGTCTTTGACAGTCGTTACGGGTCGTCAGAAGCCCGAAAGTTGATAACCAGTCTTACCAAGGCGAACCGTATTACCCAGTTACTGGGTTGTGATGGTCAGATGGGCAGTCGCTCCATCTATACTAATATTATAAAGCTGAAGAGTTTGTTTGTTTGGTTGAACGCGCTAATCTCAGGAACTACTGGTTCGAATTGAAAAACTATTTTAGTTTTGGATAGCCCATTTATCGAGGAAGGCTATAGGCTATATAACATCACGATACGACCCTAAGGAGCCGAGCAAAAAGATATAAAAGACAGAAAGAACGTTAAGCGAAAACGAAGTAATAGCACTGGCGAGCGACGCCGACAGGATGCCACGCGGTGGGACGCGTTGGAACACGCGGATGAAGTCGCGGGCGGAAGCTAGTGTAAAAAACTGGTACTTAGCTGCATCCGCTGCATCCACTTAGAGTGGAAGCCGACCCCAACATAGTCGCAAAATGGCTAGGCAGATTGATAGTCCTTCAAAGTGTTTAAACTTGTTCCCCGGACGATCTCCTACTCATAGAGCTAATAAATAACGAATGTATCGACTTAAATTAGTTATCAATCAACTTGGATCAATATTAAGTAAATGCTTCCAGGGTTTCCCGGGACGCCTTTCATTGCATCAATATCTATTATTAATTTAATAAATAGATTCGAGGAAAGGTGGTGCGCTGTGCACCCCACCCCCTATTTATTTATAGTTGCTTCACAGAAAACACATTTACGCCACAAATTATACCTACTGTGTATGCCATTTTTCGTTGATTGTACAGTGGCCAGCACATCAAGCTACACGTAACTGTCAAATTTCTCCAAACAATTTTAAACTTTAAAATGTTGACGATTAAGTTCAAAATCGAACGAGAAAATTTTACAGTTTGTGGTAACTTGATGTGCTAGCCACCATAAATAATACAATACAATTATCTTTTCAGTTTAGTGACGTCACTCCACGTAATACTTTTGTCTTTAAGTAGGTAGACGAGATAGGACAAAGATAATAAAGAACCTACGTAAAGATTTATCAGGAAAAAAAAAAAAAAGTTATGTGGATTGAAAGCATAAATATAAGAAATGTATGAAAAAGGGGTCGCACGCTTTCTGACGCTAACCAGTGGCCGAACTTTGATCAGGCCCAAACACGGACACTGATTATGTGAGTTAGGTTCTATATCTGAGGTTCTAGGAAGGTATATTTTATTATTACCTATTTCCAATCTACACAAATAGGTATGGTCACAGAAGGTAGGCTCCTGAGAAACACGGGCACATTACAATATTTTCCCATGATTTTCCTCAACTAATTACATACAATATAATTAATTTAATACTTATTATGACGAAATAGTTATTATGATAACGCCAATGGAAGCACCTGCCCTAAAGTTTCAAACAAACTTACCGTAGAGGCGGGTTACTTTGACCCTAGGGCATAAATTTGGCCCAAATCGAGAAAAAGTTTGAACTGCCCGCCATGTCGCGACCATACAACTGAACGTCGTAGTTCCTTCGGTAACTAATAGATGGGAATAGGAGACGCGTACTTGCGGAACTGTTTTACCGACTCAAGTGCACGTCCTACATGTTCGCGCCGTTTGAAGTTTTGTCAGTAACACCGGCGTATTTTACTGCTGCAAACTTTGATGTGTAATGCTGTATTTTGATAAGTTTTCCAATTGGATTGTAATTTATTTTGTTAGGTATGTATCTAGGAGTATGGCAATTGTTTTTTAAAGACGATTTACTTATGTTTTGGGACTCAAATCACAGATTTAGAAAATCGGTATACATTGACCGCCTTTTCGGGTAACTTTGGACCTGCGGGCCAAAGTGAAAAACTTTACATTTTTGATCAATTTGTTACAGAACTAAATTAAAAAGCGACATTCCTGATGCCATCCGTGTACACTGTACAGACGAAAGCCTGGCAGTCGTCGATATGTCGAGTACACCCAGGCAGATTTAAAAAAATGTCTGGATGCAATCCAATCAAAAGTGCTCACACAAAGAGCGGCTGGAGGAAGGAAATTATAATTTTGTTAGACTGAAAAGTAAAATTATGTTTACGAAGGTTACCTATTTCATCTAAGATCGTTACGTTAAAACAATAAACGATAATATTATTGTAATTTTTGAAAGTTTGTTACCTTTCTAATATTTGTTGAGATTTTTTTTTACGTTAAACCTCTCCTGGATATTCAATCTTACCGCTCTTGATGGTTTCTTTGGCCACTGATAGCTGTAAGTGCGATTTTTCACCGATAAAGTTCATGGGGTTAAAGTAACCCTTTCCTAAGAACAATTTTGGCCCAAACTTTAATAAAAAAAAAAAACTAATTACGATTATCATATTTTCAAAAATCACTTTGCATCTTGTTGATTACATCCTTGAGCTTCTTTGTAACATATAATAACACTAAAAAGATAATATCAATACAAACTACAGAACAAATTCCAAAATTATTTGAAAAAAATTGCTAAAGTAACCCGCCTTTACGGTACCTACCTACTCATTAATTTCATTGCTTTACTAACCAAAGGGGGTATACATACCTACATTATACACAAAAGGAAAAAGTATAATCAACCAAAATCCCGCTATGCACAGCCTACCTACTTCGTTACCAAGTAGGTTAAAATACTTACGTAAGCTTGTAATTGCATTTTATACCTACCTACGTTCTCTTTACGTTCGTAGTAAAATACCTAAACATTTGACATCTACTTTTTACTTGTTGCTGTCTCGTTCACTCATGCAGGGGATTATTGTTCGTGGAATGCGCGCGTCGGCAAGTCTCGCTACGCACTGTTGGTAAGACCTAGATTATCAACCCGAGCAACTCGAGCCTTCTCTATGTCATCGGCGTAAGGTCGAGTATCGCACCGCTGTTTGTATTGGAACGCCCAAGCGACATCGAGGCAGTTGTAACGAGACTACCGATAGTGTCTACTTTGTAAAGAGTACATTCATAAATTATATTTTAGGTATTGAATAAATACTGATATAGGGCACTTAGCACAGTGTAAAAAATCCCAAAAAATCAAATATTTTTCAGAAAGGATTTCTGAAGCTTTTAACGAGTGATTTCCAAAATTAAATTAGTCGAAAATAGAACAAAATGAAAAGTCCTTGAGAACTAGTCTCGTGGGGAGTGCATCGACGTCATCGACGGGACTTTTGTAGATATGTATGGTCGCTAGCAGTGACCTGATTGGCCAACAAAGCCTTGTCGGCGGCCATTTTGTTAGCTGCTGAGTCACCAAAAGGTGAAAAATGTACATGAATTGCACTCCCCACGAGACTTCACAACGGTATTGGGCATTTCCCTGAACACAAAATTTGGGTTTCATGTTCCTTACCTACCACAGCGTGGATAATAAGAAAAATATTTTTCCAATTATTTATAAGTTTTACGGGTTACAGAGTTACATTCGAATTATTCGATCATACATAAATTGCCGCGAAAATAAATTTTCAAAAGTTGACGTCGGCAAAATAGTGCGAAACTTATATTTTCTTAGTTCTGTCGACCCTCACATGGATGAACTATGAACAGTGAACACGGATCATCGATGGAAACTTGTCGTGAAATGTGTGAATGATAATGAATTAAATATTCGTTATCGAATAGTATGCTTCGGCGATCTGTCAAAATAGTGAAGTGTTAAGTGGACGATGCGCCCCGTGCAAAACGATTGTTTACTAATTTTTGACTGAAACTTGCCACAGCGACGCTGCAGAATGTAGCCCTGGATTTAAGTGACGTGTGGAATATTAGAAATTGTGTTTTTGTTTCACGAGGAGTGAGCTGTGATCGTAAACATGACGGACACTTCGAGCACCACACCAACCATGGTCAAGGTAAAGACAGAGCGGCCCGACGAGGCGGAGATCAGGGAGCTAGCCGCCAAAATGGTGGAGGCGAACAAGGCCAAGGCGCTAGCGGCGTCGGTGGCGGCAGCGCGGCCTCCGCCGGGCTCGCTCGTCGGCGTGGCGCCGCCGGGCTCCGGGGGACAGATGGGCATCCTCAACTTTCTGGCACGAAAACCTGCTGCCAACAACACGGGTGACATGCGGCCCATAATCGACGGTGAAAAAAAGACCCCAGCCCCAGACGAGGCAAGTTGGAAAGGTCATTTCGGCTGGGACATGCTGGGAAAATGTCACATACCTTACATATACCGGTCCACCGAGAAGTATGTGGCTGTCAGGATGGTGGAGATCAAGCTCCTCAATAAGTACCTGAACTATCTCCATGCAGACATATACTCGTGTACATGTATAAGGAGTTACTACATCACTGAAATAGAAGCCCGGCTGTTGAACGAGATCAACAACAGGCATTGTGACGGACAGTTTGGTCGGGAACCATTCTCACAGAAGGACTTGGTGGTGCGGTTGTCGGATGCCTATGAGTTCTATAACTTCCTAGACGTTTGTTACAATAAGTTATTAAGAGGTACAACAAATAGTAAAGACAAGTGTGGTTTCATTAGGATAAACAAGGAGTCTGTTGTACCGTACACAGTGCGGGATAGCCAGAAATTTGTTCCTCTATTTTATTTTGAAGGTGAAACAGACAATTTGAAATTAAAAGCCGACCAGTTAAAAGGCTGGGACCTATCATACTTGAAGTTCTGTTGTAAAGTGCAGGGTATTCGGAACGAACTATTTGCTAGTGAGACATGTTCAGTGATAAGTTTATCGGACATTAAGAGCTATTTCCCACCTGGAACGGAGTTTGAGGAGTACTGGCCGAACAAAGTTGTTGACTCGCAGCTGTTGATATCGGCTAAAGGTGAGATAATTAGCTTAAGAATTGTTTTGAGGTTCTAAATGTACTTCATTGCATGCAACTTGGTGGAGGCCTATATCTGGCAGGAGACTATGTTGAAGGATATCGCAACTACTAAAAGTAAAAAAAAAGTCAAACCATTTATTTTATTTATATATTCCCTGCAGTGGGGCAATACAGGCTGATTATTATTATTATTATATGCCTTTGACATTACTCGGGACCTTTGGAAGGCATACAAGAAGCCTAAGCCAACTCGCAGTGGCCCGTTAGATGTATTTAGTTAAATGAGGCACCAACCATTACCCTATTTTTAATATTTATTATATATTTCAAATAGGCACTTAAATGGCACTTTTGAATGTCAAAATTTACATCATCATCTGCCTAGCCTTTTCCCAACTATGTTGGGGTCGGCTTCAGTCTAACTGGAGGCAGCTGGATACCAGTAATTTACATGGAGCGACTATCTGACCTCCACAACCCACTTACTAGGTAATACAATACCCCTTGGCAAGACTGGTTGTCAGACTTTCGGGCTTCTGATGACCCGTAACAACTGTCAAAGGTCCACAAATGACTGCCAGGAACAACGGCTTAACATGCTATCCGAGGCATAGATGGTCTTGGTATGTAAAGATCCATCCATGGACCAAATTTACATGGAAATAAAATTGATTCTAGTTGCCCCTTCCAAAAGGTAGTTTCGTATGGAGAAGAATGGGCAAGAAACTCCACCATTACCCTTTTAAAATGTTTTACAATACTTTGTACACTTTGTCTCAGTACTGTTTCAACTATTTTTTGTGTCAATTGATGATATTGCACTTAAGAACAGTCAACACCAAATAACCATGTGTAGCCATTCAAGTAAATATTCTATTAATTATTTGCTACTAATATCTAATTTTTGTACACCTTGTAAACTTACTTTTCATACTGACTGTACACTTGAACAATCTTGATAATTTTATGAAGTGCATATTCACTTCATGCATGACCTTATAATTTATTTATCACGGGTGAATAATCTGTTTGCTCTTTAAATATACTTGTGTAAAAATATCCCAGTATTACCATAACACTACTAAATTAGTAAAAAAAAAAACATTTAATCTTTTATCTCCAACACATAGGGTGTTGGAGATAAAGATTAAATGTTTTTTTTTACTCTTCTCAAAATCCTTATTATTGCAAATTGCTTTTTGCTGCATGCAATTTTTTTTTCTAGAAATTAGTTTTTTCTTAAAAAAAAAAAACAAAAACTTTGCAGGTTGTTTTATCTGATCAATGTTCACAGAAGTCTCCATAATGGCAACCTAAACACTGCTCTTGTCTTGTTTTTCTACTCAACTGACATAAATAGTTGGAGGTTTCTTAAATAGGTTAATAAAAAGTGCAATGTTGTTCTTATATGACATTCACAGGTTACTAGCAAACAAACCAAAAAAAAACAAGACTTGAAGACAACTGATCAAAATAATGTTTTCATATCTAATTGTATTTGTTTACATTTTAAGTGTCACATTACAGTATCACAATCTTTGAAATACTTAAGAAAAGGTAAAATTATAAAACATTGAAACATCTTCGAAACTTTTGACGCTGACTGTACTTTACATGATTGGGGCTTGTGGCAAAGTAATAACAGCCGCACGCGTAGATCGATCAGGTTAAGCTATGCTTGCCGTGGTTGGTCCGTGGATGGGCCATCTTTACATACCGAGACTCCTCCGTGCCTCGGAAAGCACGTTAAGCAGTGTTGCCAAGTCCAAAAGTTCAAATTATCGAGTTCCGACGTCGAAATTATCGTTTTGTGAGTAAAATTATCGTACAAAAGACAAAACCCAAAAAAAAAAATTGCCTTAATTTTCGTGGAGGATTTTTTTACAGTTTTTACTTATAAAAACTGTCAGACATCAATTTTATTTCACGAATAAAAATTATCTGTCGATAATAAAAATCTGCCCTAATGGCGCTAGCAGCACAAACCGTAAACATGTTTTGTCAGTCTAGTTGTTTTTTTGTTTTTTTTGTTTTCTAGATAGAAGCAAATAGACAGGCATTTCATATAACCACAGGAATACAGGATAAAATGCGGAGTTTCAGACGAAACTCAGGTGAAAGAAATGTGAGGGAAAGAAAGAGAGAGAGAGAAATACTGTGACATAAACTTACTTGTTGACATACGTGACATTGACATTTTGTTGCGTTTTT